>CM050165.1:359471399-360763899 GCA_027410445.1 Discoglossus pictus
GGGTTTTTAAGGTGCGGTTGGGGCCTATATGGTCAAAATTGGTTATTTAAGGTTTTTAAGGTGCGGTTGGGGCCTATATGGTTCCAATTTGTTATTTAGGGTTTTTAAGGTGCGGTTGGGGCCTATATGGTTCCAATTTGTTATTTAAGGTTTTTAAGGTGCGGTTGGGGCCTATATGGTTCCAATTTGTTATTTAGGGTTTTTAAGGTGCGGTTGGGGCCTATATGGTCAAAATTGGTTATTTAAGGTTTTTAAGGTGCGGTTGGGGCCTATATGGTTCCAATTTGTTATTTAGGGTTTTTAAGGTGCGGTTGGGGCCTATATGGTCAAAATTGGTTATTTAAGGTTTTTAAGGTGCGGTTGGGGCCTATATGGTTCCAATTTGTTATTTAGGGTTTTTAAGGTGCGGTTGGGGCCTATATGGTCAAAATTGGTTATTTAAGGTTTTTAAGGTGCGGTTGGGGCCTATATGGTTCCAATTTGTTATTTAGGGTTTTTAAGGTGCGGTCGGGGCCTATATGGTCAAAATTGGTTATTTAAGGTTTTTAAGGTGCGGTTGGGGCCTATATGGTTCCAATTTGTTATTTAGGGTTTTTAAGGTGCGGTTGGGGCCTATATGGTCAAAATTGGTTATTTAAGGTTTTTAAGGTGCGGTTGGGGCCTATATGGTTCCAATTTGTTATTTAGGGTTTTTAAGGTGCGGTTGGGGACTATATGGTCAAAATTGATTATTTAAGGTTTTTAAGGTGCGGTTGGGGCCTATATGGTTCCAATTTGTTATTTAGGGTTTTTAAGGTGCGGTTGGGGCCTATATGGTCAAAATTGGTTATTTAAGGTTTTTAAGGTGCGGTTGGGGCCTATATGGTTCCAATTTGTTATTTAGGGTTTTTATGGTGCGGTTGGGGCCTATATGGTCAAAATTGGTTATTTAAGGTTTTTAAGGTGCGGTTGGGGCCTATATGGTTCCAATTTGTTATTTAAGTTTTTTAAGGTGCGGTTGGGGCCTATATGGTTCCAATTTGTTATTTAGGGTTTTTAAGGTGCGGTTGGGGCCTATATGGTCAAAATTGGTTATTTAAGGTTTTTAAGGTGCGGTTGGGGCCTATATGGTTCCAATTTGTTATTTAGGGTTTTTAAGGTGCGGTTGGGGCCTATATGGTCAAAATTTGTTATTTAGGGTTTTTAAGGTGCGGTTGGGGCCTATATGGTCAAAATTGGTTATTTAAGGTTTTTAAGTTGCGGTTGGGGCCTATATGGTTCCAATTTGTTATTTAAGGTTTTTAAGGTGCGGTTGGGGCTATATGGTTCCAATTTGTTATTTAGGGTTTTTAAGGTGCGGTCGGGGCCTATATGGTCAAAATTGGTTATTTAAGGTTTTTAAGGTGCGGTTGGGGCCTATATGGTCACACTTGGTCTTCTAAGGTATGTTTGGGGCCTATATGGTTCCACTTGGTCGTTTAATGTTTTTTAAGTATGGTTTTGTTCTTGAATGGTATGATTGATTAGCTTGTTTTCTTTCAACCCCAGGTGCAAACCCTATGTGGCTGCAGATTTGTTTCCACTCATTGGTCAACTTAATGAACGTGAATACCCTAAGAAGAAGAGCTGACTAATGGTAGGTGTCACTCCTTTAATTTTTCTGTTAATACGTATAGGTGCAATTATGATATTGCTGTAGTCTTGTCACATGAGTTTTTTCAATCTATATTGTATACCAATGAATTTAACACATTGTTACTTTACTTCTTGACATTTCTGCATTGCAGATCATGTATTTCAATGGGCTTTACAAGCATAAGGTCATTGGACGGGGCTTATAAAGGTCATTATGACATCAGGGGAGGAGTTATAAAAATGGGTGTGGTTTGAAAAAGGGGGAGTGGCTATGTTTCGCCCTGTCGCCCCTCCAACTTGAAAAGTCACCAGCCGCCACTGACCTAAACAGATATCACTTAACAATTAAGCTGGGAATTGGGTGTGGACATGTATTCACTGCAGCCTAGCAGTGTGGCAGGCTGCTTTTGAGGCATACAGTCTGGGAAAGGCTGTGAAATAAACTGTGTGCAAAATCTGATTGGAGCAGAAGACAGACTCACAGAAGTGTATGCTGTTAATTGGAGCTGCAAAGAGAAAAACATGGAAAGGTGTTTACTGGAGCTGAGAAAAGACACAGATGTGTGTAAAGCAGGTTTGAGTTGAGAAAGGGACAAGAGGAGAAGAAGTGTCCATACTGATGTCTGAATCTAAAGAAAGAAACAGAGATACAGCAGCTTGGAGCTGATGAGAGATCTACAGAAGAAGAATGGACATTTGGTCTCTAATGGATAGATGCCAGTAATTGAAAACAAAGTATTGGACTGGACCGGATTAGCTGGAGGGAAGTTCTGATAGGGAACTGTCAAAGTATAGGTAGTGCTTTGGTGGGAGGTATGCCTGTGCTATTCTTTGTTTATGTATATAATTTTGTAATACTGGATAATATAATATAGTAAACCTGGAAAAGCATTTAAAGCCTCCTGTAATTGTGTTTCTCCTTCAAAAGTGCCAGAAACAAGGGCACAAGCCTAGTGGAGACTGACAACTTGTTGCACCAGGTAAACTATACACGTCTTACAGCAACCGAATTATCTTCTATCCTCTATCCTTCTCAACATTCACTTCCTTCCTGGCCCATATAATTATTTAGCTGTTACTCTTGCCCAGGATTCTGCCTCTCACACTCCCTTTAGATTAAAAGTTTGCGAGTTTTGGAAAAATACTACTGAGTTATCACATCACACAATCTAACCTCCAAGAAATGCCATCAGAGTGCTCAAAATAACTGAAATCACTAAAAATCATCACATCACCCCTAAATCATCACATCACCCCCATAACAATGTCCGATCTCTTTGAAATTTACTTGGAATGCCCGAAATTTTATTAAAGCCTCTGGATACCTTCAACTGCTGTAAGGGCACAAAAAATCCTAAATGCCTCCAACCTGATACTATGAAGGAACTATTGCATAACGCTACCCCATATGACCACCATGATAACTGAGCAAATTTTAGCTGTCATGGAGGTCCAAAGGGAAACCCAGACTCATTGGGGTGGCGGGTATTAAGAGGGAATCCTAAGGAAGACTAAGCTATTAGGGATAGTGGGTCATAGACGGAGATGTCATAAACCCCCATGCATTTGTTTTGTATTAGTTTATATAGATAGATAGGGATATAGGGTGTGTTTATGTTAGTTAGTGGGTACCATTCCTTAGCATTGCTATGGAGACTACTTAGATATATAACCAAAATCTCCTGTGAGCGCACTTTAGAGCTAGAGAGTTCTGGGCAAATCCCATTGGATGTGAGTCAGTCATTTTATGGGATTCTATTTAGAGGGAGCCGTAGAATAGCTCCGTACATTTTATTTTCAAAACTCCTGTAGCTGTGACTCAGCCTTACGGGACTTCTTACAGGAGCCATGGAAGAGAGCCTTATGTGTGAAAGATTTTTGAGCCCAAAGCCAGGGCCCACCATTTTTTGCCATCGGTTAACATTGCATTTTACTTTGTTCTTATCTTCTATACAGCTCTAACGAATATGTTACAAATAAAGCGTAGTAATCACATATAATAGCTGTCAATCTGCAAGTTTTTGTCATGCTTGCGGCCTGTAGGGCCGCAACTGCGAGCCTCGCAAAGAGAGGCGAGCCGCTGAGGCACACCATGGGACAGGCTGCAATGAGCGCCGAAGCTGCTCATTGCACTTGAAGCCTCGCAAGGCGAGCAGTTGAGGCACACGGGACTAAGGCTGCAATGAGCGCCGAAGGTGCTCATTGCACTGCGAGCGTCACGAGGCGAGCAGTTGAGGCACGCGGGACTTAGGCTGCAATATACAACAGAACCATAATATTTGACATCAGCAAATAATAACCCTACAAATAAGTTGATTAACCTATATATTGTAGTCATGTTAATTAAAACACTTCTTCAGTTAGTGGTGCATTAACTTCAAAGAACCAGAGCTGTAATGTTTTCATGTAGAGGATTTTTACTCTATTTATCTTTCAAATTTTTAACATCTGTATTGTTATGAGTTCAAATCTAATAACACTTGTGGAAACACAAGGGCACATTGGAATTTATCCCGAAGGCGTGTTTTGTATAGAGGAAATGGCAGTAAGATTTCCCATGCACATTCATATAGTGCCTGCACCTTTGCACCCAGCTGTAATGCTATTACACAAAGAGCCAGAGATCTACACAATTTTTTTTTTCTTCAAAGAAAGCATCATAAAAGCAACATGTATATAACTGCACAGTATACTTTTGCAAGGTGCAGAGTTTTCCTACCTGATATTCCTTTTAATGAAAGTGTGTGTGTTCCCTGTTTAATATTGTTGTATTATAACTATTGTGAAGCATTATGCACATTGGCGGTGCTAAATAAAACAAGTATTAATATATATGCACAGGTGAATGATTGAAGCAGTGGTTCACAGAACAGTGATGACTGGAAATATTGTCTATGTGTCGCTCTCTATGGCCAGCCTTGTATACTTTTGACCTCCTAAATATATTGTCAATGCTATATAGTTTGACCTTTACTCATTGATATTAGTAAATGTATCCTTAGTTTTACATTAAAATTGATTGATGTTTATGGGCATTCCTTTTAAGTAAACCTGCAGTGATCTTAAATCAACAACCTGTCTTCCTATAGATGCAAATGAGATTATTAGGATTAAAACAAATTGTAAACGTGACTGCTATTAGAAATGGTATGTTTTTGAAAATGCACATTAAGTTACGGTAATTTATGTTTTTATAACTTTTGACCGAACAATTACATAAAAAATAGATAATCTGTGTCCTTTTAAAGGGACACTATAATAAGACTGAAGACATGAAATTAAAAGATGTTTGCTTCTGGGGAGAAAAGCTATGACAAGTCTGGACAAGCTAGAAACAGTAAAGATATTACACGATCAACAAAAGTCAATATAGTTAGAATTTGGAATTCCCGGTAGTAACATACGGATGTGAGAACTGGACCATAAAGCACTGCACCGCAGATTTAATGCCTTTGAATTGTGGGGTTGGAGAAAAACGATTAGAGTTCTTTGGACTACAATAAGATCCAATAATTCAGTATTTCAGTTAATCAAGTTAAACTGTTCACTGGAAGGTAAGATCATGAAGCTGAAGCTCAAATATTTTGGACATATCATGAGAAGACAGGATTCCCTAGAGAATATTCTGATGCTGGGAAAGATTGAAGGCCCAAAAAGAAGGGGATGACAGAGACGGAGATAGATAGATGAGGTCACTGAAGCAATGAACATGTTCTTGATGTAGCTCAGAGGGACAGTGGTTGACAGATGTGCCTGGTGTGCTGCAGTCCATAGGGCCATGGAGAGTCAGACATGACCGAATGCCTAAACAACAACAAATAATATTATAGCATTCCCAATTTTTAAATAGTAAATATTATTTTTGAATTTGTTATTAAAAAAAAGTTTAATAGCTGTTTTCCTTTAATTTTTAGAGAGGAGCATCTACCTTCTGCTACAAGCTGCTTATCACTGGTGGCAGAGTATGTTATCATTTTCCTGCAGCTACTTCACTACTGCTCAATGCAGCACAATCAAAGTAATTTACACTCTGCCACCAAAGTAAAGCAGTTTGTAAAATATGGGAGCCCTGTATTATGTATTTTTTTATAAACATTGTTCTTCCAATAAAGTAGTCATTGAAATGCCATTCCTACTTCAGCTCCCATCCAACAATGAAAAGTATTTAGAATAGTTAGTAAGAGAATCTAATGAATCACTCACCGGGTGCATGATCATGCATATGACCATAGAGCAAATTACATCATATTACTGTTAAACTATTTGCAGCTCAAAGTCTTGAGGACTGGTGGGTGTGAAATTTGAAAAATAGCTTCATAAATTGCTTATGGGATTTTTGTTAGACTAACTAAACATCACTAATTATTAAAAAAACATTTTATACAGAGTCTGATGTTGATTTTATCCTAGTTTTGCATTCACAAGACTAAAATATGTTTCAAAGGATCTCCACCCTATTTTAATTCAGAGCAGATCTGTTAAATCAACACTTAATCCTCTAGCCATAAAATAAAAATGTTCTCAGTGTCTGTCCAAGATATACAGTCCTTATAGAACTGTACGCTATGTAACATTTAACTACACAAGGGTAACTCCTGATGGTATCTGAATATACTCCAGGCTTCTAGCGAAAATAATTAACACAGTTAAAGCAAATTACGTATTATTACTACAAAACAAAGACCACATGGTTCTATTAATATAAAATGTAACAATTAGGTTTCTTTTGCAGTTCAGAAATATTTTTAAATATTTAAAATTATCCGAAGAATGTGTTTGATGTATTTTAGACAATTGCAGTTTTAATTAAAATGTGAATATTATGTAAATACTAGCTTCTAAACTTGAAGGTACATGGTACTCCAATATTATCATTATGCTGTGTTAAATTATTTATCTCCATGTGTGTGATCATATGTTTCGTAGAGGCTAAAATTAGCTTATTAGCTTACTGAATTTCTATTTGCACTTTTATACCAAATGCAAGCTCTTCGGGTCAGAAGATGCCTGCCACGTTACTGGCCGAGTGTGAGTAGCACCAGAAGGAAGTAGTTGGACCAAAGTCGAGAGACACCCTGCTGTGGATATCATTCTCATCTTAGTAGTAATCAGGGGTGGCTGGTGCATAGGGGCAAATGGCAACCGCCCTCTCAAAATTAATGCACTGACATAATCCCCCATCACTTACTTAATTGTATAATTTATGTAATAAAAAAATGTTTTATCATGTTCAATATTCAGTTTTTTTAATAGCTCCTGCTATCACTTTAGATTTCAAAACCCTCTGTGTTGCAGCTAAACATACTGACTTATCACATCTAGTCCCCTGCTGGTGATTTACCTAGCAATACAGATCAGGATACATGTGAGAATTGAAAAAAAAACAGTCAAACTGCTATGTCTGAACTGTGCTCTAAAAGATAGAACGGAGCAGCATCCCTCAATCAGAATGGCCGGGAGGGTAAAGTCCCATATCATACAGGGACTGCACCTCTCACAGTCCCCCGGAAGTGAATACATTGTTGCAATATCAATGTTTATTGAAAAAAAAAAAAAACTCCCTGCTCACAGTGCATGCAGATAGAGGGAGTTGCATTTAAAGCTTCAGTTTTCTCAATACTCTGTTGGTCTTATTGATTCTGACTATCCTGCTCCACACACCAAGCTTGTGACTTGTATGTCACCACCCCAGCCTATACCAGACAAGAGAAGCTGCAGAGCTCAGGTGAGTCCATATCCCCCTATGTGTCTTGCTGTTGTTGTTCTGTCCTTCAGTTGTATCTGACTCTCAGTGACCCCATGGATGCAGCACACCAGGTACATCTGTCTGTGTTTCTGGTTGTGCTTATCCATATGGTTTTCATTGCAAATATACTGGAGTGGGTTCCAGTTCCTACACCCAGTGGACCGCATTTTGTCTGACCTCTCTAAAATGACCTGCCCATCTTGGGTGTCCCTTCATGATATAGCTCACAGCTTTATTGAGGGAACAAGCCCCTTCACCATGACAAAGTAGCAATCCAGAAGGGATCCTGTGTCTGTGTCTCTCTCTCTATGTCCATATGTATTTATAAGGAGAGAATATACTCACTTTTGGGGGAGATCTCTTATTGTATGTAATGTGTGTGTGTATATATCACATATATAGTTGTGAGCGTACGAGTTGTTGCTAACGGCAAAGCGAGGGCCGCGGCTCGCGTAGCGAGGGCCGCGGCTCGCATAGCGAGCCCGCGGGCCTCGCGAAGCGAGGGCACTGTGCCAGGTTCTCAGTTGCTGGCATGGAGCGCCGAAGGCGCTCCTTGCCAGCAACTGAGGACCCTCGCGAAGCGAGGGCTTCAGTTGCTGGCTTGGAGCGCCGCAGGCGCTCCATGCCAGCACCAGAGGACCTCGCAAAGCGAGGTCTTCAGTTGCAGCAACTGCGACCCTTGCAAAATTTCAAAAAAAGTTTACGTCGCAACACATTACGACACTCGCAAACAACATACGACACACGTTCACACACATTACGACACTCGCAAACAACATACGACACACGTTCACACACATTACGGCCTCGCAACACTCGGACGCAACTCGCGAACATTACAAAATTAAAAACACAATACATACACACAGCACATATATAAAAACCTTACCTACACAAACAGGAAGCACCCAGGACCTCAAAAATGCAACTTACAACTTAATTGCACTCAAAATAAAAGAGTTTAGACGCTAAATAGTTTGTTAAGCGACACAAAAAATGGCCGACGAATAAAACGAAAACGAGGCTACACACGCAAACACCATACGAGACACGTTACCACACATTACGACTTCGCAAACATCGGACGCAACACGCCGACATACAAACATTTAAAACTTAAGAAATACACACAACAAACACATAAAAAGCTTACCTACAGCAAGAGGAACCAGCCAGCACCTCAAAAAAACAAGTTACACCTACATTTAAATCAAAATAAAACACTTTAGACACTAATACCATCGCTAAGCGAGAGAAAAAATGGCCGACGAACAAAACGAAAACGAGGCTTCAGACGTAACTACACTACACTTACTCGCAATAATGAAACACATACTATGCGGAACGTATCACAATCATATTAAACACCATTTTGAACATTAATACGCAGAAAATGGCGGATGTAACGCAAATTGTAAGCTGGAACGCAAATAGCGCATGCGTATTGCGTTCTAACGGTCTCACTTTCCAGAACTTTCTACAAGTTTATAAATACTGCCTATTTCAAACAAAAAAATACATTTCTCCTCAGGTGATCAACGGAGTGACTTCTGAGATAACTGCTGCTTTTACTTGAGAAGACAATTCTTTACACATTACTACTTTGCATTGTGCAAATTACAACTGAGAGGTAAGCTATAATATATTAAATTTTATTATCAGGACAGGTCAAACAAATAAAAAAAAAAAATAGCATTCATGTGATACGCACATTTATGTGTATTGCCACTGCAACAAAATTAGCTTAAAACAAAATCAGTAAACAACTACATTTAAATGACATTATATGTCATGTATACTGATATGTCACACGCACATATATGTGTATCATCTATAGTTACATCTCACACACACACATTTATGTGTGTTGGAAAAAAAAATATAAGGTTAATTTAACCATTTAAATATGAGTCATGTATACTGATATGTCACACGTACACAAAATAGTTACATTAAACTATAGAATGTGCTTCATGTATGTGACATATGTGTGTAGCCCCCAACAAAAAATAAGGTTAATTGAAAAAAATTACACAACTATATTTCAATGACATTCATTTACTTCAATTCAATAGATCATATAAAGCTGAATCTTTTTATTTCTTTGAATATTTAAACAGACTCTGCATCAATAGCGTCTCTCAACAATTTGCACCGTGCACTGTGAAGCACAATCCCTTTTAAAGAACACCAACAAAGAAGAAGAGGTAAGATACAACAAGACATTACATGCTCAAAAGGCCATGCTTTGCTAGATGAAAAATTATAAATATACAAATAACTATTTCACTTTCTTTTTCAAACAGACACTACAAGAAGACCGGCGGATTAAGATTGGCAGGAGGGGACCCTCTGTCATTCGACACTTCAATCAAGGTAAAGTATTAAGTATAAAAAAGAACCGAACCATGAGCCTTATTCAATTGCGACTTCCTCAATTGAATAGGGCTCTATATAAGCACATAACATATTTTTTATACAGAACTTTTTAGTTACTGAATTTCTAACCACAATCAAGGTTTTCAATAACTAAAAACTTTGCTCAATAAATATGTTATGTGCTTATATAGAGCCCTCTTCAATTGGCAAAATTGCAATTCAATGAGGACCTATATATCTTTAATGGCCAAGGGCCTCACTCAAATGTGATTTGCCCATGTCAATAGGGCTCTATATAAGCACAGAGCATATTTTTTAAAGGAAATTTTTCTTTTGTGAACACGTTGCTTTTGGATACAAGTTCACTAAATACAAAATTCCGTAAAAAAATATGCTCTGTGCTGATATTGAGCTCTATTCCATTGGCCAAAACACAATTGAATGAGGAGCTCACAATATAACAAATGCAGTAACCAAAGGCCCTCATTCAATTGCTATTTTGGACAATTAAATATGGCTATAAATAAGCACTTTTAGGCCCTTATTCTATTTTAACAAATATATGTGATGTGCTTATTTACAACCCTATTCAATTTTCAACATTGCAATTCAATGACGGCCTTAGAGTACTATTACATTGTAAAAAATGCAATTGAATGAGGGGCAAACTATGCAACATATGGTACACACAAAGGCCCTCATTCAATTGCAATTTGCCCAATTGAATAGGGCTCTAAATAACAACATAACAATTTTTTTAAAAGAAGTTTTTAGTTACTAAAAATATATCCAAAATAAAGTTTTTAAATGACTAAAAACTTATTTAAAAAATATGCTATGTGCTTATTTAGGGCACGATTCAATTAGCCAAATCGCAATTGAATGAGACACAAACTGCTACACACAAAACAGAATTTCTTATTCAATGTTTAACAACCTATAAGCCTTACAAAGAAGCAAAAATAAGAATAACAAAAGTGTTGTGCACCTAATAGCATTGTACAAAAAATCACACAAACTCATAGGAAACTACATTAACATTCTTCTTTAATGTTTAACAACCTATAACCAGTACAATCAAGAATAAATAACTTTTGCACAAGTGGTGCGCACCAAACAGGATTGTCAAAAACTAACACAAACACATAGCAAATTACATTAATTATATTATTTCATGTTTCACTAACTATAAGCATCACAATAAAGGTTAAATAAGTATACCACAAGTGGTGTGCACAAAACAGGATTGTACAAAAAATAACATAAACACATAGCAAAATAAATTTATATTCTTATTTAATATATCACAACCCACAAGCCTTACTAAGAACCTTCAATAAGAATAACAAAAGTTGTGGGATTGTACAGAAAGTAAAAAAAAAAAAAGATAGAAAAAAATAACCATAACTGATACAATACAGTCAAATTAATACATTTTTAAATTATTTAAAAGACATTTCACTCAAACAACATTTTCTATTTTATATTACAACAGATACTGCATGAATACAATCGGACGAGGACTTTTTCCACAGGACCGGACCATCGGACGAGGACTCGGACCAGACCAGCAGACGAGGAATTTCAACACAGGACCAGACCATCGGACGAGGACTTTCACCAACGGACCACAACATCGGACGAGGGATATCGCCACAGGACCACAACATCGGACGAGGGCTATCGCCACAGGACCACACCATCGGACGAGGACTTCCAACAGAGGACCACACCATTGGACAACGATTTTGAACCGAGGACCAACAAACATTCGGATTTAAATCACACTTCAACCAAGGTAAAGTATAATAAGTACTAAAGTATAAAACTAAAGAAACTGCTTTCAGTTGCATCTGTGTCAACAGAAAAATAAAATAATTAATTTACTATCTCCATTATTTTATTTAAATTGCTACTATGCAATACATAGCTCAATAACCACATCACTTTTTTTTTTAGCAAAGAAGTTTTGCAGTGGTAAATATCTATCCACAAACAATGTTTTTAATCAATAAAACCATTATTTTAAAAAAATATGTTACATGCTTATTTACAGCACTATTCCATTGGCCAAATTCTTAGCCACTGAGGACAGGAATTATAAATTTAACTAAATATAAATGATACATTCTAAATATAAATGATACCTTAATGATTTGCCTTTTATTTCACCAATTGTGCACAAGAATCTTTAACAGGAATTACAAATTTAAATATACACAATTACAGTTATTTTTTTTCCTTTACAGATTAATATGGCTGATAACGAGACCAAAGAAGAGAAGAAAAGACGTCAAACTAGAGAAAGACAAGAGAGATGGGCCGCCCAGCAGACACCGGAGGAGAAAGAAATTCGACGAGAAAAAGAACGCAAAAGACTTGCAAATAAAAGAATATCAGCTGCAAAAATGAAAGATACAACCAAAAAAAATAAAAAGATAATAAAGCATTTACAAACTGTTCCTAAAACATCAGATGACATTTTACAAGATACCAGTCAAGACAGACCAAAAAAAGCAACTACAAAAACAAAGCATTTACAAACTCTTACTAAAAACTTACAGGACATTTCAACCAAACAAGTACAACATATACCAAGAAAATCCACGAAAAAAACTAAACATTTAGAACCTGTTGTTGAAACATTTCATGACTTTTCATCTGATGAATATGAAAGTCAACATCCCATATGCTTTGCAAATTGTCCTTTACTGAAGTCTTTAGCAGTAGAGGTTCATAGTTGTGGGGACATGACTACTCAATGTCAATTTTGTGAGGCTTATTATTTTAAACAGGAGAGACCCCGAGATGGACAATTTATTAGTTGTTGTCAAAAAGGAAAGTTCAAACTTCCACAAAGGAAACAATTTCCAACCTATTTACAAAATATTATCACTGAACCTACTTTTCCAAATTACAAAAATTTTAAGACAAACATAAGATCCTACAATAGTGCCATATCATTTGCATCTATGGGGGCAACATTGGCTGCTAATGTACCAGGACATGGTCCTTACTGTTTTAAAGTCCAAGGACAAATTTATCATCGGACTTCACATTTACATCCAGAGGAAGGAGAGCAAAGAAAATTCGCTCAACTATATGTCCTAGATACAATGGAAGCTGTTGACCAACGTATGCAGATGGAAGAAAATAAAAAATGCTTACCCAGTGTTTTTATAGAGCTAAATAACATTATGGACAACAATCCCTACAGTAAAGCTTACAAAAAATTGGCAGAAGTAGAAAATGAACAACAACTTCATGCACAAAGACATCAATTACCCATGCCAAAGGTTAATATGGTGCTTAAAAGAGACAGACATACTGATAAACGTCGTTATAACTTGCCAACATCAAATGAGGTTGCAATGGTCTTTCAGAATGATGAAGGAGAACCACCATTTCAAAGAGACATTAGAGTATATCCCAGAAATGAGGACCAACCATTTATTAATATTAATATCTTAAGTCCAAATTTAGATCCAATGACATATCCCATCTTTTTCCCACACGGAGAAGCAGGTTGGCAACCAAAATTAACCCTTCCCAGTTACCCAAATGCTAAAGCCAGAATCCGAAATAATGTTTCTATGCTTGAATTTAAAGTTGCTCAAATTGCCATTAGAGATGAATTTAATCCAATTTTATGTGGTGGGAAACTAACACAACAATGGATTATTGATTCATATTTGCAAGTTGAGGCAAATAATTTAAACTTTATAAAATATCAACAAGATAAACTACGTGTAGAACAATATTGTGGACTCATGGACTATGTTGCTGACGTGGCTACAAGCAGAGACATGACAGCTGGCAAAGCCATTATTTTACCATCTTCCTTTCAAGGATCTCCTCGAAATATGAGAGAAAGATACAATGATGCTATGGCTATTGTGACAAAATTTGGAAAACCAGATTTATTTGTGACATTTACATGTAATCCACAATGGCCAGAAATTAATCAAAATCTACTTCTTGGACAAAGTGCTTCAGATCGACCAGATTTAGTAGCCAGAGTTTTTAAGATAAAATTAAATGAATTAATACGTGACTTCACTATAAATCAGTTATTTGGCAAATGTCTTGCTTATGTATATACCATTGAATTTCAAAAAAGAGGCCTTCCACATGCACATCTTCTCATAATACTTCAAGAGAAAGATAAATTAGATACTTCGGACAAAGTGGATGCAGTCATAGTTGCTGAACTACCAGATCCAGAACTATATGGTAGACTATATGAGATTGTTACTCATCGCATGATTCATGGACCCTGTGGAGACCTTAATCCACAATCACCATGTATGGAAAATAATCAATGTTCAAAAGATTTTCCAAAAGATTATAGAGACAAAACATATGCAAATTGTGATGGATATCCACTTTATAAAAGAAGAGAAGGAGATAGTGCCATTATTCGTGGAAAAAAAGTGGACAATAGATATGTAGTACCCTACAATCCACATTTACTCATGAAGTACAACGCCCACATCAACGTAGAAGCCTGCACTTCCATCAAATCCATTAAATATGTCTACAAATATATTTACAAAGGTTACGATGCAGCTACTGAAGTCGTCAAAAGTGCAGACAACCCTGAAAGTAGTGAGTTAGTACATGATGAACTTGCATCTCATGTAGATGCTCGCTATGTCAGTGCACCAGAAGCTATGTGGCGGCTTTTAAAATTTGAAATGCATGATAGATCACATGCAGTATATAGGTTAGCAGTACATTTGCCACAACGACATTTAGTCTATTTCCATGCTGGAAATGAAATAAATGCATTGGCCCAAAGTGAAGATCGTCACACTACACTAACTGCATGGTTTGCATTAAATTCCACTGATGCTCAAGCAACACAATACTTATATATTGAAATTCCATATCACTATGTTTTTGTGAATGGATTATGGAGAGCAAGAAAAACCAGAGGCAATAAAATAATTCCACGAATTTACACAGTCAGTCCAAGAGATGTTGAACGTTTTTGCTTACGGATATTACTTTTAAATGTTCCAGGAGCACAAAGTTTTGAACAATTAAGAACTGTTAATGACATTGTATATGAATCCTTCCATTTAGCTGCAAGACATAGAAACTTACTCGCTGATGATACAGAGTGGGAAAGATGTTTAGAAGAAGCAGCACAATGTCAAATGCCACGACAGATGAGAGAACAATTTGCTTTTATTTGTATCTTCTCAAATGCTCCAAATGCATTAGCTTTGTGGGAGACTTTTAAAAGTAATATGGCTGAAGACTTTATGCGACGATACAATGAACCCATTGCACACTTAAAAGCGTTAATGGAAATTCAAGAAGTCTTTTTAACTCATGGATTAAGCTGTGCAAGTTTTAATTTGCCTGATCCAGGTCTAATAGATGACATTAACTTTGAAGACTATGACATTCAACTACAAGCAGAAAGAACAGAAGAAAGACTTGCAACTTTAAATACACTACAATTGCAAGCATTTCATGCCATTAAAAATGCTATAGATGATGACATGGTGACAGAGCGTTATTTCTATCTTGATGGACCTGGCGGATCTGGGAAAACATATTTGTACAATTTATTAATGAGTTCAGTACGAGCACAAGGAAAAATAGCAATGGCGTTTGCCACTACTGGAATTGCTGCACTTTTATTAGAAGGTGGAAGAACTGTTCATAGTGGATTTAAACTGCCAGTGCCTATTTTGGAAAATTCTGTGTCAGATATTCGCATGACATCCTTACAAGCAAAGAAATTGAAGAAATGTAAATTAATTATAATAGATGAGGCCACAATGATGTCATGCTATGCCCTCCAATGTATTGACCGTTTGCTTCGTGAAGTCATGGAGAATATTTTTCCATTTGGTGGAAAGGTAATGTTGTTGGGTGGCGATTTTAGACAAACATTACCTGTCGTTGTACATGGAAATCGAACAGACATTATTGAAACATGTATAAAGTCAAGTACAGTATGGAAACATTTTACCCATCTTCAACTGCAACAAAATATGAGATCAGAAGGCCAAACTGATTTCAATGATTGGCTTATTAAAATTGGAGAAGGCAGAACAGAAAAAATACTACATTTACCTGACGACACTGTAGAGATCCCACCTCATATGATTTGTCAACAAGATATTATATCGGCTATATTTGAAGGGAGCATAAATAACGAAGAATATTCAGAGCTTGCCAACCAAGTTATACTGACGTGTAAAAATAAAGATGCATTAATCCTCAATAATGAAATCTTAAAAAAAATGTATGCACCACAAAGAAATTATCACAGTGCTGATTCTGTACTTGCTGATGACAATGAAAGTCAGGCAAACTTTTCAACTGAATTCATTAACTCTTTAACTCCTTCTGGAATGCCACCACATATTTTACAGCTAAAGAAAGGTGCAATTATCATGTTACTGCGAAATATGAACCCCAAAAAAGGCCTATGCAATGGCACAAGATTAATTGTTCAACAATTAAAGGACCATTTTATAGATGCTGAAATTTTAACTGGGACCCATAAAGGAGAGAGAGTTTTCATACCAAGAATAGATTTAGCACCAAGTGAAAGTAGTCTCCCTTTTATACTTCAAAGAAGACAATTTCCCATTATTATGGCATTTGCCATGACCATTAATAAATCACAAGGTCAAACTTTCAAATCTGTGGGTATTTACTTGGAAGAACCAGTTTTTGCACATGGTCAATTGTACGTTGCGTTGTCACGCTGCAAAAATCCACAGGCTATTAAAGTTTACATTGAAAACAATGAAAGTCAAGGTGATTTATTAGAAGATGGACGTATTTTTACTAAAAACATTGTCTACTATGAAGTACTATAACTTTGAAGGATACAAATTAAAGATGCCAACATTTTTTAAAAGCATTCCAAAATACATAGCAATTGGTTGTTTAATTCAGTCATAATTAATGGAACTACTGTTTATGGATGATTCGCCACACAAAATACTTGCCTTGCATTGTTAGTAAAAATTATGTTAAAATGTTAAGCCACTATGTTAATGTTTCTAATGTTACAAGTTTAAAAACAATATTTTCAAGTTATTTCATTCAACATATTACAACGTTCATGTTAAGAGCTCAAGCACCTTTTAAGTCACAATGTAAATATTCTATGTTATCTTAAGATTACTACCTACATTAATGTTTATCGCCAGTTTATGTGCTCAGTAATGAATTACTTTAATTACATACGGTTTAAGTAGAGTTTTTACTGTATGCCTTCCTCTACATTCAATGTATATTAAACTTAACAATTATTCTGATATCAATTGCATGTTAATACTGATTAATTTAAAGTTAAACTGTTTTTACATTCAAATGTTAATACTTTTAATTCAAAATTATGTTACAAACTGTATTTACTATGTTCCTGTTTATAATGTTCAAAATTAGACAAATGTTTTGCAAAAATTACAAAGTTACATAAAAAATAAAGTTCAATTTTAAAAATATATACTTTCAAGGTTATTGCTTACATATATTTCAAACTTCATGTTAAAATTCGGCACGTTTAAAAAAGTCTTTTTACTTTTTACTTTTCTCTGGATTCTATGTATATTAAAGTGAACAATTCTTCAGATACAAATTTCATTTTAAAAAACCATTACATCAACGTTTTACAAAAATACATGTTCATATCACAATACTTACAAGGGTCAAAAATATATTTAAAGAACTAAACAACTTCACAAACATATACATCACATTGCCGTCATTTTTTGACGGGCAAGTCGCTAGTATATATATATATATATGTTTGTGTTTATGTGTGAAGGAGCAGAATTAGAAATATATGCTAATTAACCACTCAAATGTGTTTTGCAACTGAATATTAATTATGTAAAGGCAACCTTAGAAACTGCATAAATATTTTTTTTAATATTTTTTTACAAACACATAGATTTATTCAAATGTATTTTTAAAGATAATAAGGTTTAAAATGGAGGAAGAAATAAAACAGTACTGAGTAATGTAGAACCAACTTGGGGTGCAACTTTCTGGTTGTGGTCTGCTGTTGGTGAATTATCACCATGTCCTTCTGTAGGTGCAAGATGTTCCTCCCACGTGTTGTTTAGTCTCTGTTTGTTTAATTAATCTATTTGCTCATTTAACAATGTATTTATTTATGCAGTTTTACTCTCTCAGTATATTTGCTGCTATCATAGTATATGTATGGAGATGGGTGGTATTGAGGGAGGAGAGGGGTAGTATGAGAGATGGATAGAGAGGGAGAGAGAGGGATAGATGAAGAGGCATAGAATCCTTCTCTCTAACTTTCTATCTTCCTCTCTCTATATCCATTCCTCTCTCTCTATCCCTTCCTCTCTCTCGCTATCACTCTCTCTATCCCTCTCTCTCTGTCCCTCTCTCTCTCTATCCCTCTCTCTCTTTCTACCCACCTCTCTCACTATCTCCCCTCTCTATCCCTCTCTCTCTATGCCTCTCTCTCTCTCTACCCACCTCTCTCACTATCCCCCCACTCTATCTCTATCCCTGTCTTTCTCTATGGGATAACTTTAGTGGGTGGAGACTGTGTCACTAGGCAGGGTCTATCCTTTTTGTGGTAATAAATTGTGAAGGGGAGGGGTTTATATGGTTGGGTGGAGTCAATGTAAGGGAAGGGGCCAGGTCTCTGTTTTCAGCCCCACCAAGTTGGAAAGTCACCAGCTGCCACTGGTAGTAATAATGGGCAAGTTTGACCTTGGAGTACAAAATGAAGCAGGTCAGTGATTAGCAGAATTTTGTAAAGATAACTCTCGGGTCAAAGCAAACACAATTTTGCAACGGCCTCTGAGACAACTCTGCACATGGACATTACCAATATAAAAATCAGATTAGATTAGATTAGATGTGGCTACTTTGTAGCTAAAGATGGAGAAGCTCTATACAGTCAGCAAAAACAAGACCTGGACCTCACTTTGGGGTGGTTCATGAGCTTCTTATTGCAAATTTCAGTAATAATCTGAGGAAAAGAAGGAAAATCATCAGACCAACAGATACAAAATAAGTAAAATCCGCTGTGAATATCAAATGGAGTTTAGAGATAGATTTCAGGAACTAGACATAAAAAATAGAATGTTTAAAGAACGTTGAACGAAAGTGTCACGATCTGCTTCTTCAAGGGGGCTTGATATGAACCTAGTTCAAACCTACCCCAGCAGAATCACGTAGTTCCTGTTCTCTGTGGCACAAAAGATGGCTTCTGAAGAGGTACAGGCAGAGAATACTGAATACAGGTTACTAGTGGCCCAGGGCAAGACCACCCCAAGTCAGGATACAACACACAGAAATAGTCTTACACTGTGGATATGTGACAACTATCTCTCAACCTTTATTGAATGATCAAAACAACATATTTATACTCTCCAATACCACACCCTTGTGTACATTTGTGTATGTGTGATGTCAGCCCATCTGGCTTGCAACCTTAGGCTATCAAAGTTCTTGAGATCAAATTCACCAGATATCTATAGCTGGCTAGTGAAAAAACCTTTATGTTAAACTCAAGTGTTTACTTGGGACTACTTGAAGTACATACATCTGTCTTGACCCAAGGTCTGTATGTGCAACGATCTGCAGCTAACTTCTATGCAGAGCATTTTTACCAATTCCACATATGTTCTATATAACATTTTCCCTCTTATAATATAGTATAACTAGGATACATAATAACCATGTACAGGCAACATATAACAAACCCAATAATACATAATACCAATGCAACAATGTCATGCTCCCTTGGCCATATTTATAAATTACTGGCAATATGAGTCCTTAAACAATCAAATCATGACATAAAGTTTGTGACTTTATCCAGAAAACAGCAACAACGAATCTAAGAAGGCAAACTGGCTGTCTGATGAGGCTTTGAAAGCAACCCAGGAAAAAAGGAAAATGAAAGGTAGTGGAGATAGGAAAAGATGTGTCCAAATGACTGTAGAATTCCAGAGAATAGCAACAATCAAGGAGACATTCTATAATGAGCAATGCAAAGAGATAGAAGAAAATAACAGACTTGGAAAGTCGAAATCATGCCAACGTTGGTGTGATGAAAGACAAAAATATCATAAGTGAAACAGATCAGATACAAAAAGAGATGGCAGGAATATACAGAAGATTTATACAGGATCTTTACAGCATTATTAACCTCAAAAGTTTGTCCTATGAGATGGAGCCAGATGTCTTGGAAAATGAAGTGAGATGGGACCTAGGAAGCTTTGCTGATAACAAGGCTGCAGGAATAACAGGGTTGCATAGAATCCCAGCTGAACTGTTCAAAATCTTACATGGTTATGATATTAAACTGTTGCTTGCATTATGCCAACAAATTTAAAAAAACTCAACATTGGCCAGTAGACTGGAGGTTACAAAAAAGGCAGTGCCAAATAGTGCTCCAATTTTTCACATGCCAGCAAGGTAATTCTGAAGATCCTGCAAGCTCAGCTCCAACAATATATGGACCGAGAACTACCAGATGTGCAAGCCGGGTTTCGTAGAGGAAATGGCACAAGAGATGAAACTGACAATCTTCTCGAATATAGAGAAAGCAAGAGAGTTCCAGAAAAACATTTACTTCTTCTTCATAGACTATTCTAAAGTCTTTGACTGTGTGGATCACAACAAAATTGCCTCAAGCAATTAACATGAGCTTGAAGGAGCTCAGAGGGGCTGTGGCTGACAGAAGTGCATTTGTTGCTTTCCATACAGTCATATAGAGTTGGTCACGGCTGAACAACATCTATACTTCATGTAAGAAGAATCCTTGGAAGTTTTCGAAGATGAGACATAATAGAGAGAAGAATGTGCTTATAATGGAGATAACCATACCTGCAAATAGTTGCATATAATCATATGTGGTAAGATAAAGGTTTTGTACTTTTTAGGTTTCTAAAACTATTCTGCCTTTTATTATTTGTAGAGCGCAGTAAATATGGGATTATAGTGTCCCTTTAACCCCATCTGTTCCTAAGTGTTACTCACCTTAAGTAAACAGCACGATTCTGACACGTTAGGGTTAACTCAGAAACATATTCACTCACATTCAGATTAAATAACTAGCAAAGTCAGAGGCCCTCATTCAATTGCGATTTGGCCAATTGAATAGTGCTCTAAATAAGCACATAACATATATTTTTTAAATAAGTTTTTAGTTAGCGAAAACCTTGCTTTTGGATAGATGCTTACTAAGTAAAAACTTCTTAAAAAAAATATGTTATGTGCTTATTTAGACCCCTATTCAATTGGACAAAATAGCAATTGAATGAGGGCCTTAGAGTGCAGTCGTGCACAAGAGACATTATTATTATTATTTATTTGTAATGCTCCAACATATGCATTGTATATGCATTGTTTTTCACGCCCTAGCCTTTTTCAATATGTACTAACAATTACTTTTTATTTTTCTAATAAAAAATGACATCTGTATCTGATTTTTGATAGCTAATAATTTGTACATATAATAATTTATCTTTCTGTCTGTTCATATTGTACTATGTGGTTTTTACATTAGTGAAGTTTATTAAATCTAGTGGAATAACAATGGTAACCTAATAATATTCAGTGCCATTTAAAGGAATTGTTCAACCTTCTAATATAGCAATTATTTAGTTGTTCAGTCGTGCCCTATTCTTCGTGACAGTATGGGCTCCAGCACACCAGGTACTTCTTGTGTCTGGTTGTGCTAATCCATAAGGTTTTCATGGCAGAGATACTGGAGCAGGTGAACAAGGTAGCGATCCAAAACGGGAATATAACAATACTGATAAATAAAATGTGGTTGTTGTTTTTTTTTAGATGTTATGGTATCCAGTGGTGGAGCTAGTGAATGGAGGGCCCTGGTGCAAAAAAATAAATATGACCCCCCCCCCCCCGCCCCAGGTAGCGGTGGTCCAAATTATTATTTTTGTCTGTAGCCCCCCCAACTCCCATCCCTCTCACATCTCCTCCATCTCTCTCTCCCTCTCCCATCTCTCTCCATTGTCTCTTTCTCTCACCCCTTCTCCGCCTCTCTCTTCTTCAGCCCCCATCCCTATTTCTCTCTTCTTCTCCTCCCTTCCCCTATCCTTTTCTTCCCCTCTTTCTCATCCCCCCTCCTTCTCATCCCTCTCTCCTTCTCTATCCCCCTCTCCCTTCACTCCCCTTCACTCTCCTTCTCTCCCCCTCTCTCCCATCCCTCTCCTTCTCTCCCACTCCCCCCCTTTCTCTCCTTCTCTCTCCCCCTCTCCTTTTCTCCCCCTTTCTCTCTCCCTCTTTCCTTCTCTTCCCCTCTCATTCTCTCCTCCCCTCCTTCACTCCCCCTCTCCTTCTCCCCCTCTTTCCTTCTCTCCCCCTTTCCTTCTCTTCCCCTCTCCTTCTCTCCCACTCTCCTTCTCTCTTCCCCTTTCCTCTCTTATTCTCCCCCTCTCCTTCTCTCTCATTCTCCCCCTCCCCTTTCCTTCTCTCTCCTTCTTCTCCTCCCCTCTCTTCCTCTTTTCTTCTCTCCCTCCCCTCTCATTCTCTCTCCCCTCTTTCCTTCTCCCCCTCCCCTCTCCTTCTCTCTCCTTCCTCCTTCTCCAACTCCCCTCTTCTCTCTCCCTGGTCATTATCTCTCCCACTCCTCCCCTCTGCTTCTCTCTCCCCCTTTTATTCTCTCTCCCCCTCTTTCCTTCTCATACCCCTCCCCTTCTCTCTCCTTCTCCCCCTCCCCTCTCATTCTCTCTCCCCTCTCTCATTCTCCCCCTTCTCTCTAATTCCCCCTCTCCTTCTTTCTCTCCCTCATTCCTTCTCTCTCCCCCTCCTTCTCCCCTCACCTCTTCTTCTCTCTCCCCCTTTCCTTCTTTCCCCTATTTCCTTCTCTCCCCCTTTCCTTCTCACTCCCCCTTTCCTCTCTTATTGTCCCCCTCCCCTCTCCTTCTCTCTCATTCTCCCCCTCTCCTTCTCTCTCATTCTTCTCCTCTCCTGTCCTCCTATTTCCTTATCCCCCCTTTCCTTATACCCCTCCCCTCTCCTTCTTTCTCCCCCTCTTTCCTTCACTCTCATCCGTATCCTTCTCTCTCCTTCCTCCTTCTCCCACTCCCCTCTTCTTCTCTCTCCCCTCTCTCATTCTCCCCCTTCTCTCTAATTCCCCCTCTCCTTCTTTCTCTCCCTCTTTCCTTCTATCTCCTCTCCTCTCTCCCCTCCTTCTCCCCTCACCTCTCCTTCTGTATCCCTCTATTTCCTTATCTCGACTCTTTCCTTCTCTCCCCCTTTCCTTCTCTCCCCCCTCTCCTTCTTTCTCCCCCTCTCCTTCTCTCTCATTCTCCCCTCTCCTCTCCCCCTCTCCTTCTCTCTCCCCCTCTCCCTCATTCTCCCCCTCCCCTCTCCTTCCTCTCCACCCTCTCCTTCTCTCTCCTTCTCTCTCCTCTCTCATTCTCCTCTCTCCTCTTCCCCTCTCCTTCTCTCTCATTCTCCCCTCTCCTCTTCCCCTCTCTTTCTCTCTCATTCTCCCCATACCCTCTCCTTCTCTCTCCCCTCTCCTTCTCTCTCCTCCTCTCCTTCTTTCTCATTATACCCCCTCCCCTCTTCTTCTTTCTCTCCCCTTTTCCTTCTCTCCCCCTCTTTCATTCTCTCCCCCCTCCTTCTCTCTCATTATCCCCTACCCTCTCATTCGCTCTCCCCTCTCCTTCTATCTCTCCTCTCCTTCTGTCTCCCCCTCTCTCATTCTCCCCCTCCCCTCTCCTCTCCCTTTCTCCCCCTTTCTCTCATTCTCCCCCTCTCTCTCATTCTCCCCCTCTCTCCTATCTATCACTTACCTGTTTCTTGCATGCTCCACTCCCCCACTCCTGCAGCTGAGCCTCCTGGGAGCCTGGCCCAAACAGGCAGGACACCCTCAGGATGGGTGAGGAGATCTAGAGCTACCGGGATATGGCCTGGGGTGCAACTACAGAAAATGTTTTTAAATAAATGTATTTATTTAAAAACATCCTGCAATGCAGCCTGCACTGGGGCCCCCAGGAGACAAAGGGCCTCTGTGCATAGTACCGGCAGCACCGGCGGTAGCTCCGCCCATGATGGTATCTTACTTTTAAAAAGACAAGAAAGAGATTTATAATACTCCAACATGATTTTCTCAGCTAGATAAAGTAATTTAAACTTTTGTTTATTAAGGTTCACTAAGCTTTGCCATAAGTGTGAAAGCTTGTTGCTGTGAGTTGTAGAGAATTCTAAAGTATTCAATAAACATGTCCTATTATAATAAGTCCCACAAGAGCCAAGGGGTCTCTAACTCAACTCTAACTGCACATATTTTCTTCGTTTTTTTCTGCAACTGCAAAACTCCGCCTGGAAATGAGCATGTGCAGTGGGTTGAATTTACTAAGCATTTTCTCAACTGAAATTAGATGAGAAGGGTTGAGATGAGGTGAGAAGGACTGTTTTACCCATAGGAAACAGTGCATAGTAAATCAAGGTGTGATGTGACATGTGTTTAAGATGCCTAGTAAATTCCCTCCAATAATAGTAATTATGGAGTTGCAGTGCATGCAGTATACCTGTATATTTGTGTTGTTTTTTAATAAAAATGACTGGGAAACACATATTACAAAATTAAACAATTTCCCATTTAATACGCTTTATATTATAGTTGAGTGATAAAAATAATTTTAGCTTGGATTATTTTATAGGACAAATCAATAGATATACAATGTGTTAATATTGCTATTGTTTTTTGCTTTGAACTTAACCCAAGTAAAGCACTACGGAATATGTTGGCACATTACAAATAAACAAAAATATTAATAATAATAATAATAGTGATAGTTTAAGGCAAGCCATGAGATTGTAGTGGCAAAAAGGAAACAAATTGCATATAATTTAGAACTGCTACGCCTTCACTAGTTGTTTGCATTATGTAACTGTTTCTTAGTGAAAATAAATTAACAAATAATAATTAGAATTATTTGGCCTCTTCTTAAATAGCAGATTGTTGGTGGATGAATTAACAGTACATTGGAGAGCTGAATGAGTGAGGCTGTTATCACTTGATGATGCTTGAGCCGAGCTATGAATAGGTTGTATTGGTTCAGATTTTGAATAATCTATCTACACTGTGGTTTACAAGGACCAAAATGTTCCAGTTTATTTATTGATTTATTTACTTATTTGTATTGTTGATCAATTCATATTGGATGCAAAAATCTATATTATTTTGTTGGCCTATGTAAAATGCAGTATAGAATACCAATACATTATACATGTAAATTAAGTTGCACAAATAAACATACATTCCCGTGAGTTTTTATTTAAGTTTTCTCAATTGTTAACTTCATAAATTCTTTGTAATATATGTCTATAAGGAATTATGATTCAAACCCCTTGTGATGGGATTTTTCTCTTCAGAATAATTGCTGTTGCAAAGCAATATGAAGCACCTGTGCAATTTAAAGCTCAGAGCATAATTAAGCAGGAAAAAACATACATCAAGTTCTTAGTTAGACATATTTTTTCATACCTCTGCAGGATCCTGGAGAGATCCATGATACATTGGTGTAAGTTGTGTTCACATTTCTAGAGAGATATTGTTGCAGTTAATGATGCAAGGTGTCAGCTTCTGGGCCAGTGAGAGGGAATGGGCATTGTGTCTATTTCAATCTCATCAATTATCTTTCATACAGTGGTGCTCCCATATAACCAAATATAATATACCATTTGTGGGTCCATACAGGGTTTTTGTAGGCTTCTGACTGGCTGAAATATGTGTCATATTTTAGCCAATCAGAATCAAGTATTTGAATTGCCTTACTCCGGTTACTCAGTAGTCAATAAGAAAATGCTGCCGCACTATTTCTGATGGGTTACAATTTTAATATTCTAGTGAAAGTATGGTGCTTAACACCCAATTGGATTTCAACACAATCTATAGGACATATACACTTTATTGACTCAAAAAAACGCACTATTAAAAACCATGAAACACCAGGTGACCTGGTACACAATACTATAGGGATCAATATTTGGAGTTCAATGATACAGTATGTGGTACTGTACAAACTTGATAATTTAATAATAGAGCCTCTCAATGTCACACACATATCAATTATTAAACAATGGAGAAGAGCCCTTAATCCAGCATGATAAGAAAGGTCAGTTGTAGTAGTATATAGATAACAGTAATAGATGGAGAGAGAGAACCCTTTGATCATCGCAGATCCTCCTACCTGAGGGCAAACCTCTGTTAATGCCCCATATCTGACTTATAGCCCTGCAGATAAACCACAAAAAAAGACCTAAATTGCAAAGAAGGGAAAATCATGGGCCACAACAAACAACAGTGATATCCTCCAATTTATTTCCCAAGTTACGTATCTAGGGGTAGATTAAAACAAAAACTCTAAAAACAGTATTGCCCCATTATTGTGGGACAGCATAGGCTTGCATATCAATTATCTAGCAAGGTGACTACATTATCCAACCTCATTAGTTGGAGAGAATAGAACTGCCTCTGAGAAAAGCAGGGGCATTTGTTGTTGTTGTTTAGTCGCTCAGTCATGTCCGACTCTCCCTCCCTGACTCTATGGAACACAGCACACCAGGTGCATCTCTCAGTCTCTGCCCCTCTGAGCTCTATCAAGTTCATATTCATTGCTTCAGTGACCTCATCTATCCATCTCCGCCTCTGTCGTCCCTTCTTCTTGTGCCTTCAATCTTTCTCAGCAGCAGAGTCTTTTCTAGAGAATCCTGCCGTCTCATAATATGAGCTGTAGCCTCATGATCATACCTTCTAGTGAACAGTTTGACTTGATTTCCTGAAGTATTGATTTATTGGATCTTCTTGCAGTCCAAGGTACTCTAAGCAGTCTTCCCCAACACAACAATTCAAAGGCGTCAATTCTACGGTGCTCAGACTTCTTTATGGTCCAGCTGTCACATCCGTATGTTACTACTGGGAATACCATAGTTCAAACTATTCAGACCTTTGTTGATAGTTTAATATCTTTACTTTTTACTAGCTTGTCCAAGCTTGCCAGAGCTTTCCTCCACAGAAGCAAACGTCTTTTAATTTCATGACTACCGTCACCATCTGCAGAGATTTTGGACATAAAATCTGTCACTGCATCCACTTCTCCCCTGTCTATTTGCTAGGAAGTGTGATTGCCGTTTGCCATGGTCTTCGTCTTTTTAACGTTGAGCAGCAGGCCAACTTTTGCACTGTATAAGTTAAATAAATAAGGTGACAATATATACAACCTTATCACACTCCTTTTCCGATCTTGAACCATTCTGTTGTCCCATGTTCGGATCTGACCATGGCTTCTTGGGCGACATAAAGATTCTTTAGTAGGATGAGTTGATCTGGTACTCACATCTCATTAAGGACATGCCATATTTTGTTGTGATCCACACAGTCAATTGCTTTAGAATAGTCTATGAAGCAGAAGTACATGTTTTTTTGGAACTCGTTTTCTTTTTTCCAGCGGACATTGGCAATTTGATCTCTTTTGCCTTTTCGTCTGAGGAACCCGGCTTGGACATCTGGTAGTTCCTGGTCCATATATTGTTGGATTGCAGCTTGTGGAATCTTAAGCATTACCTTACTGGCATGTGAAATGAGTGCAATTGTTCGATAATTGGAGCACTTTTTGGCATTTACATTTTTGGGATTGGGATGTAGACTGAGCTTTTCCATTCTATTGACCATTGATGAGTTTTCCAAATATGTTGGCATAAGGCAAGCAACACTTTCACAGCATCATCTTGTAGAATTTTGTAATAGTTCAATTGGCATTCCATCACCTCCTGCAGCCTAATTATCAGCAAGACATCTTAGGGTCCATCTCACTTCGCTCTCCAAGATGTCTGGCTCTGGCTCATTAGACAAATTATTGATGTCATCACTGCTATTAAGATCCTTCCTGTATAGATCTTCAGTGTATTCCTCCTACCTCTTCTTTATCTGATCTTCTTCTGTTAAGTCCCTACCATTTATGTATTTTATCATGCCCACTTTGGCATGAAAGGTGCCTTCGATTTCCAATTTTCTTGAAGAGATCGCTTGATTTACCCATTCGGTTATCTTCTGAATCTCTTTACATCTCTCATTGTAAAATGTCTCCTTGTCTCTTCTTGCTATCCTCTGGAATTCTGCATTCAGTTGGACAAATATTTTCTCCACTACATTTCACTTTCCTTCTTTCCTGGGCTACTTTCAAAGTGTCATCAGCCAGTTTGACTTCTTACTTTCCTTTCTTTTAGGGATATTCTTTGTTGCTGTTTCCTGAATAATGTTGCAAACTTAGGTTCTTCAGGCATTCTGTCTTCCTTGTCCAGTCCCTTAAATCTATTCTTTACTTCCACTGCATATTCACAAGGGATAATATTTTTTCCTATCTACTTGGTCTGATGGTTTTTCTTCTTTTTTTTCCTATTTTTATCCAACCTCATTAGTTGGAGATAATAGAACTGCCTCTGAGGAAACCAGGGGCTTAAAGTCACATAAATGCCATAAATAACCAAGCCTACAACAAAGACCCTACATTAAAGCCTAACGGGTCTTTCACAGCTTCAGCTGCTTTGTCAAAGGCTGGTGGTCTAATAGGGTTACAATTTTAGCCAATCAGAATGCAGGGGTAAAAATTGGTGCATTTTGACTAGCTGTGATATTAACCAATTTGTCCCTGTACTGATTGGTTAAATTAGCAGCCAATCATAACAGAGTTTTATTAGTGTTACCCATATGTGATTGGCTATTGAAACAACCAGTCAGTTAAGGGAATCTTAGCTTAATATTCATGGAATTACCTTTTATTTTCTGTATTTAGTTAATGTAGGTAGATAAGAGACGGTTAGTGTTAGAAACAATGTAGGTCCTTACGGACACCAATAAGAGGGGTAGGAGCTGGGGAGAACATATAGATCTCTATGGTAGAAGTTAGGATATCTTGGGCATCCATAAGTACCCCCATGGTGATAGGTTAGAATCCCATGGCTGTCCATAGGGATACATATGGATTATATTACACATGAGGGCAAGGGGGTTAATGAGGGGTTAATGGACCTCCCCAAACACATATACAGACCAAATGAGAACAGTAAGGAAATCCTGCATGCGTAAATCTGTGCATGTGAATAAGGATATATCCATTTTGCTTATCGGCACCCATTATTCCTAGAGTGAAAATTAATCATTTTATTTGTTCACATTCTGATATGTCTTATATATGAAGATGTATACATAGATACACATATGCATACACACACATATTTATATAAAGCATGTACATGTATGTTCTGCAGTGTTAAATGGGACATTGAAAGCTTTTTTTCTTTGTTGCATCTGAAATAGGTTAAATGATCATTTACCATTAAGTTTTCTTTTTTAAATGATGCTCTGAAAGCAAAAAAAAAAAGATGTAAATGGTTAACTGATCTGGGAGCCTACTCCTGTCAGCCAATGAGTAGTAATATAGATTATGTATTAATGAAACCTACAGACGTATGTACAGTATATACTCGAGTATAAGCCGACCCGAGTATAAGCCGAGGCACCTATTTTACCACAAAATACTGGGAAAAATAAGTGACTCGAGTATAAGCCGAGGGTGGGAAATATGCTGCCCCCTGTGTCCCCCTCTTGTGTCCTCTGTGTCCCCCTCTTGTGTGCCCTTTTCTTGTGTCCCCCCTCTCTCTCCCCTGTGCCTCTTCTCCCCTCTCCCTCCCCTGTGTCTCTTCACCCCTCTTCCTTCCCTGTGTATCTTCCCCCTCCCTTATCACCCTCCTCAACCCCCCTCCTCATTCTCAACCTCCCTCCTCAACCCCCTCCTCAACCTCCCTCCTCGTCCTCCCTCCTCATCCTTAATCGCCCTCCTCAACCTCCCTCCTCATCCTCAACACCCCTCCTCATCCTCAACCCCCTCCTCATCCTCAACCCCCTCCTCAACCTCCCTCTTCAACCTCAACCCCCCCATCCTCAACCCCCTCCTCATCCTCAACCCCCTCCTCAACCTCAACCCCCCTCCTCATCCTCAACCCCCTCCTCAACCTCCCTCCTCATCATCAACCTCCCTCCTCAACCCCCATCCTCAACCCCCTCCTCAACCCCCCTCAACCTCCCTCCTCATCCTCAACCCCCCCATCCTCATTGCCCTCCTCAACCTTCCTCCTCAACCTCAACCTCCCTCCTCAACCTCAACCCCCCTCCTAAACCTCAACCCCTCTCCTCAACCTCCCTACCCATCCTCCACCCCCCTCCTCATCCTCAACCCCCCTCCTCATTCTAAACCCCCTCCTCACTTTACCCCTCTAAATACCTCCCCCTCTCCCTGCAGGCGTCGGCACCCGGTATATGCTAATGACGTGACGTCACATGCAAGCCACGTCATTAGCATTGGCTGGGTCAAGACGCAGGAAGGAGCGGAGGCCGGAGCAGAAGCTGAAGATGGAGGTAAGTGAGGCGAAAGGAAGAGGGGGAGGTATTTAGAGGGGTAAAGTGAGGAGGGGGGTTTAGAATAAGGAGGGGGGTTGAGGATGAGGAGGGGGGAGGGAAAGAGACACGGGGGGGTTAGAGAGACATGGGGGGTAGAGAGACACAGGGGGGTTAGAGAGACATGGGGGGTTAGAGAGATACGGGGGGTAGAGAGATACGGGGGGATTAGAGAGACATGGGGGGTTAGAGAGACACGGGTGGGTTAGACAGACACGGGGGGGGTTAGAAAGACATGGGGGGGTTAGAGAGACACGGGGGGAAAGTGACTCGAGTATAAGCCAAGGGGGCCATTTTTAGCTTTAAAAAAAGGGCTGAAAAACTCGGCTTATACTTGAGTATATACGGTATGTTCTATGCACTTGTTGTTAGAGTCATTGAAAAAATTATTGTATTTCATGTTCATTTAATCAAGTATAAAAAATGTATACAAATGAAATCAATGCCATATGACTTAATTTCATGTTTTAAAGGAGACTATTGGCCAATGTGTTTTGTTTTTTCAATATTAAGTATTTCTGTTACAAACCCTTCTTATATTTAATTATAATTGTGACCTATAAAAAGTATACCCAAGTGCATAACACCTCATTATTATATACTAGCTACTTGCCCGTCAAAAATGACGGGAATAAAATTGTAAGGCTGGCAATGCTGTTTGCCACACAAAGTGAGGCTTTTGCTCCTCTGAACACCTTCTACGCTCATTGCGAGCCTCTCCCCCGTCTACTTCAACTTTCCTGCTTTGCAATGATTACCTTCGGCGCACATCGCAAGCCCCACAACGAGCCTTTCCTCCCTCCTACTATACGGGCTGCTCAATGCAGGGTTTGTTAACCTGCAAGTTTGTGATTGGGAATGCCCCCTGTCTTTTCCCTGTGTCTTTATCCTCTGTGTGTCTGCTGAATGTTTGAGTGACGCACGCTGACTGCCGTTATTTTTATTTTCCTGCGTGCCTATGTTGTTCGTGTGTTACTGTGTTTGCCATTGTGTATTTTCTAAGTCCCGCGTGCCTGGCTTTGCTCAGCCTTGTTTTCATCCTGTTTCAAATTTTTGTAAGTTTTTCGTCCGCCATTTTTTTTCTTGCTTAGCCGATTTTCGATTGATGAAAAACGGCTAATATGGCTCGAATTCGCTTGCAACCACACTCACAGGCTTCCTGGCTCTTCCCCTGTGCTGTGTGTGAGTGGGTTTTTTGAGTTAAGCGCTTGAACTAATTTTGGCCATTAAATTAGCAAACTGTGTTCCTCGAGGTCAGCAGCAAAGTGCTACGTTTTTCTCCCCACATGCCTCAACTGCTTATCCCACTTATACTACCGATTTATCAATTATAACCAATAGATATATATTTTTTCCACAGAAAGAGATGGTCTAGGCATTTATACTTTTTCCATTTAAAAACAGTGGTAATTTATCCTAATCCATTTATCAGAGTTAAAATTAGGGACACATATAGTGTGCCACTGTCTAAACCTTTGTTATACCAAATGTTCTTATTTTGATGTAAATACATAATGGCTATAAATAGGGTTTATTTTAAAGACCGCTAGGTTCATATGTTTAAAATGCACTGTTTTTAAGAAGTAAACCAGATAATATGCAAAATGTTTTTTTAAAAACACAGTCTCTAATAAATTACATTTTATATACATTTATGCTGTTGTGGAATGTACCATGTTGCTTTTATCAGATAACTCCCTGAGGTGACAGGAGACTGTACAGGAAATTTGTGGCTGCACAATGTGAATATATAATCACTATTAAAACTAAGGGAAACGCGCATCGGGTAGGAGTCGCATCGCTGATGACGTTACTAGGATGTGTTATCGTTTTATAGAGCGCGTGTGGGAGCTCCACCAGTTTAAATTTGCCCTGAAAGTTTAAGTAATGATTATAGAGAGATAATATAAGCCAACCACAACAATGGATCAGCAATACAGTGTTAGGAAGGAATTTAATAAGGACAAGTAATATATTTAAATGACATAATTGTGAAAAATCTATTCACTCTCTACCTTCCTGATAGATACTGACCCAATAATAGATGGTATAGTTGACAGAGTACAGCCCTATTGTTCACTCAATTTCTTATCACGTATATCACTATTTATATTATTCTATTAATTTATTATTTACTAATACACTAATTTGCTGTAATTCTCTGGATTTCTATTTATCTGGTACAGTACTATTATAAGCATTTTTTAACTGGTGGTCCCCCACACAATTTTAAATATGAGGAAATTTGTTTTATTGTATACTTAATAAAATTTTAATTTTAAATATTTACAGCCTTATTAAATTGTGATTCGGCCAATTACCGTAAATAGGGCTCTATATAAGCACAGAGCATATATTTTCTTACAGAATGTTTTAGTTAGTGAAGACCTTGCTTTTGGATAGAAGTTCACTAACTAAAAAGTTCTGTAAAAAAAATATGCAATGTGCTTATATAGAGCCTTATTCAATTGGCCGACTCACAATTTAATACGGCTGTATGTCTCTTAAGAGATCAGTAAAAAGGAGTGCTGTATAACAGAGATCTTTCTCTTTTTTCCTGTGAACAATGTGAATATAGCAATAATAATTCAGCATAATAATTCATTAATTTGTAAGGACAAATTTGTCAGGAAGTAGCAGGTCATGTATGGTTTTTTATTTCTAGTACAATTTTGCCCATTATAATGTTTAGGTTAAACAAAAGACCATATATAAAAAACCTGACTACAGTGGTTCTTTTAAAATAAGAGAAAAGGGACGCTTAAAAGACAGTTAATACAGTTAATATAGTAGAATAAGTAACCATTTTAACCCTTTAACTGTTATTTCTATTCTGTTGTTTGCACTGACAGAAACAGAGTTTGTTGTTGTTTAGTTATTCAGTCTTTTCCGGCTCTCCATGACCCTATGGAAAGCAGCACGCCAGGCACATCTTGAGTCTCATGTGCTAATCCATTCTTGGCAAGACACTGAGTGGACCTCTCTGCTATGTCCTGCCCATCTTGGGTGACATAGTTTTGCTCACAGCTTCATTGTGGTACACAAGACTCTTTACCACAACATGGACAAGGACAATTAAATATACTAACACGTTTATTTAACTTCCCACTCATACTTTCAGCTGCTACTCACACGTCTCTTGCTTGGTAAATCTCAGATCTATGCCCTCTGATAGTTGTGGTCCTTTTGCATGGTGATTCATATTTTTGATATGAAGACAAAACTACAGCTCCCAACATGCCAACATATTTGGAATACGGAGTGCAATTTTGGGCACCACTTCATAAAAAGGACATTTTAGAGCTGGAAAAAGTACAGAGACGGGCAACAAAGCTAATAAGGGGAATGGAGGGGCTAAGCTATGAAGAAAGACTAACCAAGAAAAAAGGCGCCTACGAGGGAATTTGATTACTTTATTTAAATACATCCAGGGATAATATAAGGCTTTATCAAGTGAAATTTTTGTGCCAAGAGATTTTAAACTGACAAGAGGACATCCCTTAAGGGGGGGGGGGGGGAAATATTTCACCTTAAAGAAAGAAAAGGATTCTTTACAGTTCGGGTGGTTAAACTGTGGAATTCTCTACCAAAGGAGGTGGTGACAGCGGATTCGATAGATAACTTTAAAAAGGGGTTATATATATTTTTAAATAAAGAGGGCTTTCAAGAAGTATCCAAGATAACTAGTGAAGGAATATTGATCCAAGGAGAAATTTGATTGCCAGTCCCTGGGGTCAGGAATAATTTATTCAACCTCAAATACTATGCAACTATACTATGTGAAAAAGAGAGGAGGTTCATAGATTGTAAGCACATTTTAGTGAGAAGCCTTGATATTCCTGCCTCAAGGTAAATGTTTTTGCACTAAAAATGTTTTAAATCTAGTTGCTCATAGGAGATCTTACTGACTTGTTTACTCTACCAAAGGGGCTCTGACAACCAAAAATACCCCAATCCAGAGGCCCCAATCCCCGATTTAAAACCATATCCTATACAATTCCTCTTTCTCTTTTACCACATTTATTTGTTGGCATACAAATTACAGATCACTTCAGACCTCACATCTCCTTTAGATGTGCATTACTCTAACAGCATTGCACAAAAATAAAAATGTTATCACCATTATCCAGACTTGCTTCTAAACTGTTATAATATTTAGCTATGACTTAACATTGATCTATTATACCGTATTGGTCCAAATATAAGCCCCACCTTTTTCCGTTTTTTGAGCTTGCGAATTACGGGTGCGTCTTATATTCGCGAATGAAAAATGACTGCCGATTTGCGCGATTGCGAGTTAAGGGTGCCGATTTTCGTGCTTTAAACTGCGGTATTGAATACAGATTTACGGTTTTAGTGATTCTAACATCCCGTTAAAGCCTGTAACCTGCAAAAAAAAGCTCCAGTGCTAATTAGAAAGCCTGTTTCTTGCAATGGCTGATCACTTTGAGAGTCTTTTTCTCTCCAATTTTACGGATGCGGCTTATATTTGAGTACTATATTTTTTCTATTTTTTCCACTTGAACTTTATGGGTGCGGCTTATATGCGGGTGCGGCTTATATTCGGACCAATACAGTATTTAAACTATTTGAAGTTGAATTAAGATATTACTATGTTAATGACAGTCATTCAATTGATGGATGTGTTCAAATAAACACGCAGACAAAACAAAAAAATGACAATTAACTCTATTTTAGATCCATCAGAAGCCTTCCTCTACAATCAGCAACAAAATACTGTATTGGCATTCAAAAACGTATTTTATTCTCATCAGTCTTCTAAATTTCTCATTAAACACACTGATGTTCATTTAAACTTATCCCTTTGAGATCAAAAATAAAATGCATTTAAATAAACATTGTCTTTGTCCATTCTTAATTTCATGACACAATGGAGTAATTTGAATAAGACCCATTGACTTTCAAATACACATCCTCTGTGTGATCTGAGTTCTCTTAATTTCACCTTTAAGTTGTGCAAATTCACTGACATGATCAATAGAACTGTGGCCAACAGAAATTCACAAATTAGCAGGTCTGTAAAACAATTAGTAGATTGCTGGCTTTCATTTTGAAGGGAAGGAACAGTTGATGTAGGAAAGATAATATTTAATTATAACCTTTAATGGACATGGACTTGTGAATTAACAAAAATAAAACTGGTATATCCACATGACTAGTATTCCATTAAAATAGGACATTTCAATGGTTTACACGTATATATATATATATATATATATATATATAGTCTTAAAGGTCAGTTGTTAATGTACTTTTAATTATGAGTGAAAATATATTGTTCTATAAGATCATCCAGATAGTTGGGTCAACGAATGGTATGGCATTCTTTAGTCTCTCTTTTTATTTACTCCTTTTTTATTTGTTACCTTATTGAAAACTGAATATATTGGTCTGTCCAAGCACAACTGACAGTTATCCTTAGATCCGGTAATGTGGCCCCCAAATACTGGCATTCATGACCCCTGAGTTTCATACAAACTATAGCTTCTAATGTCATACTGTCATTAATTGATCAACAAGTCCAGATGGACTTTCTCAGTATAGAGAGTCTCTGTATATAAATATGTTGTCAGTACTGTAGAGACTGCTCACAGTCTAGGCCAGTTGTAGGAAATGGCCGCATTTGGCCCCCAGGCCCTTCTATGAGTGCCCCAACCCATTCTCTGGAGTGGGAGAGCATGCCCCTCTTCAACAATACACAGTCCAGTATATCTCTCTTAAAATACAAACAATGCCCAATTATACTCCTAAATAATTCTTGTTTTCTCAGCCTAAATATAAGGACTCAGTGGCCACATATGAGGTCCTTCAAGTGAAATTGGTTGCCCGACACTGATATAGTCTCTTCACATCTCTTGTAATGTTAACTCAGCACACCCAAGATGTAAAACGTAATGTAGTCTCCTTCTATACAATTTTTTTATTTTATGTTTCATTAAAATGAGTTCTGCACCTAAAGACTCAGGTGAAGGGTTCGAAAACCTCTATGAATGGCACAAGGTTGCCATCAGTCAAACATTTACAAAAATCCATAAACAAATAGAATGCCGATGTTTAGTAATGCAATTGAATAGTCATTTATACATTGTGCAACAAAAACTGGTAATTTCTGTATACATGAAAAATACACTTGTATCCAAAAGCAAGGTCTTCGCTAACTAAAAACTTCTGTAAAAAATATATATGTGCTTAAATAGAGCACTTTTAAATTTGCCGAATCGCAATTTAATAAGGCTGTTAGTTTCTCAAAAGTGTTAAGCAATTTAAGATGTAACATTTTGAATTGCTGGTACCTTATCTTTAATTACTTTTTGTTGATACAAAAAGATCACACTAGAACTATGAAGCCAATTTATAGGCATTGTACAGAACTCGACACAACTGTGTACTGTAAACAAGTTCTACTTTATAAAGTTCTGAATAAGTTGCAATTTATTATTTCACAAGTGACTTGCCCGTCAAAAAATGACGGTAATAGAATTGTAAGTCAGGGAATGCTGTTTCGGTGCTCATCGCGTGGCTCGCAATGAGCGCCTTTGGCGCTCATTGCAGGCCTCTGGAATGGGGTATTTTTGGTTGGCAGAGCCCCTTTTGCGCTGATTGCAAGGTCCATGCTTATCGCCTTTTGGCACTCATTGCGAGGCTCTCCCCTGGTGTAGTTTTGCTCCTGTGAGCACCCTTGGCGCTTCTTGTGAGGCGTGTGGTGAACGGCTTTGGCGTTTATTGAGATACTGTCGTGTGGTGTTTTGTAATTTTTTCTGTATATGTATTTTTGTAATTATAATTAATTAATTACTGAACTGCTAAATTAATATACTTTACCTATTTGTAATTAATATATGCAGGAAGAAATAACCTGAAGAGCTGACAATCTGTTTTGATGTTCTTGCAGCATACAATGTAGATTTGCAGTGTTGTTGAGCTGAGGTGTAAGTGTCAGCAATGTGTGAAGTGTGTAGTGTAAATAGGCTGCGTGCGCAAGGGGAAACCGTTTGTGTAGCTGTGTAGTTCCGCATTTTGTAAGTTAGTGTTGTAAAATGGCTGCGATTGTGTATGGGGTACGAGGGTGTGGATGATTTTGCATCCTTCCTAATAGTGTATTTTGTAGCTTGTACAGGGTTGTGTAAAAGTTGTATGTGCCTGGCGGTGTTTTGCGAGTTTAGGACTCGTGTAGCCTCATTTTCGTTTTTTTCGGCGGACATTTTTTCTCTTGCTCAGGGGATTTTCTGGTGCCTCAACTCCTAATATTGGGCTTAAATTGAGGTGTAACCTCACTTTCAGACATCCTGGGTGTCCTCCCTTGCTGTGTGTGATGTTTTTATTTTATTTTTGTTTGTGTTTTTCGGTGTGCGCAGTTCGGCGAATAAGTTTGAATTTTTTTGTGGCTCGTATTTTTTTTTGTAAGTGTTACGGGCCTTATTTTTTTTTTATGCAATTAAGTGCTACGGGTGTCGCACCAGCGCAGTGAGCACCTACGCCGCTCCCTGTCTGATTCGGGCGGGTCGTAGGGATGAGTGCCTATGGCGCTCATCTCCACCAGCGCAGAGAGCACCTTCGGCGCTCCCTGCCTAAGTCGGACGGGGTCGTAGGGATGAGCGCCTACGGCGCTTATCTCCACCAGCGCAAGGAGAGCCTTTGGAACTTCTTGCCTGGCCGCAACCGCTTTGTGAGCCCGCAGTTTCCACGTTATGTTAGCAACGGATTTTGGCAAGCCCGTGTTGCTGAGAACTATATATGTGATAGCCAGATTGTACCTTTTCCCTTGAGAAGTTACATACAATTGTGCTCAAAAGTTTGCATACCCTGGCAGAATGTTGTGACATTTTTACATTTATTTTAAAAATATCACTGATCTATAAAAAAATATATATATTTTATTGAAGGATAGTGATCATATGAAGCCATTTATTATCACTTAGTTGTTTGGCACCTTTAAATCATAATGATAACAGAAATCACCCAAATGGTTTACATAACCTTGAATGCTTGTCCTTGTTACAGACACACAAGGTAACACACACAGATTAAAATGGCAATTAAAGGTTTATTTCCCACACCTGTGGCTTTTTAAATTACAATTAGTGTCTGTGTATAAATAGTCAATGGGTTTGTTAACTCGCACATGGATGCACTGAGCAGGCTAGATACCTAACCATGGAGAGCAGAAAAGAACTGTCAAAACACCTGCGTAACAAGGTAATAAAACTTCATAAAGATGGAAAGGGATATAAAAAGATATCCAAAGCCAGTCAGTACTGTTCACTGTTCACTTATTAAGAAGTGGAAAATTCAGGGATCTCTTGATACCAAGCCAAGGTCAGGTAGACCAAGAAAGATTTCAGCCACAACTGCCAGAAGAATTGTTCGGAAAACAAAGAAAAGCCCACAGATAACCTCAGGAGAAATACAGGCTGCTCTGAAAAAAGACGGTGTGGTTCTTTCAAGGAGCACAATACGACGATACTTGAACAAAAAATGTGCCAATGCCACAAAAAAGCACGGTTACAATATGCCCGACAACACCTTGATACGCCTCACAGCTTCTGGCACACTGTAATTTGGAGTGACAAGATCGAACTAGAGCTCCATGGTCACAATCATAAGCGCTATTTTTGGATAGAGGTCAACAAGGCCTATTGTGAAAAGAATGCTATCCCACTGTGAAGCATGGTGGTGGCTCACTGATGTTTTTTTTGGGGGGGTGTGAGCTCTAAAGGTACTGGGAATTTGTACAAATGTATGGCAAGATGAATGCTGCATGTTATCAGAAAATACTGGCAGACATTTGCATTCTTCTGCACGAAGGCTGCGCATGGACTTTCCAGTATGACAATGAGCCTAAGCACAAGGCCAAGTTGACCCTAAAGTGGTTACAGCAGAAAAAGGTGAAGGTTCTGGAGTGGCCATCACAGTCTTCTGACCTTAATATCATCGAGCCACTCTGGGGAGATATCAAACGTGTGGTTCATGCAAGACGACAAAAGACTTTGCATGACCTGGAGGCATTTTGCCAAGATGAATGGGCAGCTATACTACCTGCAAGAAATAGGGGCCTCATAGACAACTGTTACAAAAGACTGCACACTAAAGGCTAAAGGGGGCAATATACAGTTTTAAGAACTAAGGGTATGCAAACTTTTGATTAGGGCCATTAGGGTGATTTATGTTATCATTATGATATAAAAAGGAGCCAAACAACTATGTGATAATAAACAGCATTTTTTTTAAATGATCAGTGATATTTTCAAAATAAATGCCAACATTTCACAGTTTTGCCAGGGTATGCAAACCTTTGAGCACAACTAGAATTCTATCTATGTAAACACTACATATATTGGTTACTTAACCAGTATTAGCAATACACTATTGTGATATATTGGCTATAAAACATTATTAATAAGAACAAATGTGATAAATGCGATGTTAGAGGTTTTTTGATAAGTACAAAATGATAGGTAGCTTTCTCTAATAATTATGAAAGTGCTAAAGAGCAGTCATACAGTATATATATATATATTTTTAAACAAAATAATGTTAAAAAGGAATAAGTGAATTTACATGAAACAGACATGGGATAATGAGTCTAGATTCTGGGGGAATAATAGTGCAAACTATTAGCAGGCAACAATGACCCAAGAGTGTTGGACCACAGGTCAATATTTCAGTGTTTGTTCTTCTATGACAGTTGAGTCAATCACTGCTTAAGTCACCTGTACCCAGCATGGCAATCTCAATAATATGGCTTCGAAGACCAGATTTACCTACACCTGGTCTAAACTATAGGATAATCTCTGCCTTTATTGTTTTTATTGTCTATTTAATCACAAAAGATAGAGGTAAAGGGCATTGTTAGCCTTAAACACTCTATGTACTGTAAGTGCAGCATGTACAAAGCACTCAGGGCACAAATTGAGCCCTCTACTAGAGAATGGAGTAAATGGGGTATTTTAATGTAATTGTTTGATAGCAATGATTTGCTCATCCTAGGGGTGATTTGAACAATTGCATATATTTTTGTATTTTTTTTTAACCCTAACCGTAACCTTTTTCACTAGCTCTATCACTGCTTAGGGAAGAATTTGAGGAAAAAACTGAAGTGCTTTTTAATAAATGGAGCTGGAGCCAAGAACCTGAAGCAGTGATTTTCAAAACTGCCCTCAGGACCCTTAGATCCCAGTTGATCCCTGAGGACAGGATAGGAAAATACAACCCATAGAAACATAAACATGTAATACATGTTGGATACAGAGTTCCCAATAACATAACACAATAGGACAAGCTTCAGAGAAGGTGGTTAAAAGGATGATCAAAGTATCACAGTTATAGTATACTCTAGAAGAATGTAATAATGTGCATAATGTTTTTACAAAGTTTAAAATAAATTCATAAATAAATACATTTTAACTATATTATTCAATTTGATTTAATGGCATCCTCTTGTTCTGAACAACCTTGGATGAATAGGAAGAACCCTGGATTCAGAAAAGATCTCTAACCCTCAAGCTACAGGCGGTCTGGCCACCAAGATGGAATCCCCACAAGTAACGTCAGCTAAATATAAAAATGTTTTGACACTCCTGTTTTACATGATTGCTACATTTGTTAGTTTATTACTTACTTCACAAACATGTAAAGTTTTTCCAACATTGCAGTGGCCTTATATGTCTTGGTCAACTGTATTCAGCCACCAATGCTCAGAAAGTAACATCCTTATATACTGGCCTGATGGGTTGTCCCGAGGAGGAAGAAACTGGTATAAAGTATACACAGTATTTATAGAAAGTTGGATGCCATTTTTTTTAATCATAATAATTTCTATTTAACCAAATAGTTTGAGGAAATAAGTTGAAAATACAAATCTTATCTGCCTCTCAATTGTGATCAAAGTGTATTTATTGCATTATTCCTGTCTTTTTTCATTATTGAAAGCTTGTACGTCTATGATTTAGCATATATTTAGAAGAAAAAACCATCAGCAGTAGCATATTATAGAAGTGTAACATCTTCAGCACATCTCAGATGTTGAACCAATTACACTTCACAAGATGAGAAATTGATAATCTCGTATGAATGAAATGAATTTCAATAAAATGAAAACATGACACATTTCAAATAATGAGCTGATATAATTTCATTTCCCATCATCTTTAAAAGCAGTCTTTTCTTTTCTTAATCTTCTTTAGTTGCCTGTGGCAGTTCCAGTCAATGAACAATTAAAAGTGATTTTGGTTACATGTAATAATATTCATGGTATTATGTTATAATTTGAAAAAAATCATAATAATAATAATCATAATAATAATAGTAATGATAACAATAATAATTTCACGTTTATTAATAAAGTATCAGCCTTTCCATGACGTTTTACAAGATAAATAAAGTGTATAAGTGCATAGGATGTATGCAAATGTCATATTTAATTGTCTAATGCACAGAAATTGCACTGCTTACAATCAATGGTAAAATATGCAAATTATAAATCAGATGAAAGATGATGGTTAGTAGTCCAGTAATATAGCTGTCCCCCTCGTTGTCATTGTAAAGGGGCTTGTGTACTGAAGCTGTGATCTATACCATGTAGGGTCACCAGCGATGGGCAGGTCAAAGCAGAGAGGTCAGAAAAATTGCAGTCCACTGGAAAATGAACTGGCAACTTACTCCAGTATCTATGACATGAAAACGTTATGGATTAGCACAACCAGACACAAGATGGTGTGTTGTGGTCCATAGGTCATGGAGAGTCAGACACAACCGTATGACTGAACAACAGCAATTTAGCTGCACTTAAAAAACATATAAAAACCTATTAAACATTCAACTATAATGTAGGAAATTGTGAGTTTCATGAACTCAACTTGATTATTATGTTGTCCCACTACTTTGAAGTATGGGCCTACCTGCAACCTCTGTCCTTGTTCATGCTAGCTTTCAAATGGCCTCTTTTTGCCCCAGAGAATAAACTGGAGCTAAACAAGAGAATGACCAATACCCATACATCCCAATGTAGAATTCAAGGCTGAATTGACCATGTAGGTAAACTTGATGTCCTCCAAGGGTAGCAAGCTTTAAGGGATATCAAAATAAATGGTGGTATTTAATTCTCTATTTATGAAAGCATTCAGCCAATACTGTACTGTATGTTTTTGTCTGATTTAGAGTATAGTATTATATAGTCTAGTATAGTATTAGTTCACATTGTGGAGCATTGCATGTGTAAATACAACAAAATGGGTCATGGCATAACTTCAAAAGAAAGTGGCTAGATTAGTTGATGTAATAAAGATTGTATAATGAAAGACAATTTCTCATTTGTCTCTATATAGAATTCACATGGGGTGACAAAAGTATGGTATCCCTAAGGCTGAAATAACCCTTGACTGTCCGAGTTGTGATATGAAATTCCACTTAATGTGGTGCCTGTTGAATTTGGTGCCCTATTTGGCCTCAAGGTTCACTTGTATGGTCAACTGAAAACTACCATAAGCAAATCCCTTGAGTCCCTTGGTAACATTACAAAAGTAGGTTTATATATATTCTCATGGCTACCCAATTTACCAACACCAATTCATTATAAGTGATTATTTCAGCAGCTCAGTAATCCAGACATCAAAATCTGCAATAGAATTAAGATTAAGATTTTCCTTCAGTATTCCCACACTTCATTTCAATGTCCTAACAAGAACATGAAGATGTATATGTGCCACTCAATTTCAGATGGTACCCATGTAAGAGTTACAATGGCACATTAACAATTAGAAGCAAGGTACACATAATAAATCTTAAAAATGAGTACAAATTGTGCTGGTCATCGCATACCTACTTTGAAATGTAAGGATTTCCACTCATACTTTTTCCGCAACTAAGATGAATTAGTGGGGGGTAGAATCCCATTATCGTTGTAATTTGCTAATTAAATAATTATCAATTAGATGGCCAGATAGATCCCATTCCAATCTATTCCTCTGAGAGCTTTCAATAAAGAAAAACAGCTATCTGGATTTTCTGTCTTGTGTGTGTCCTGCCTGGAGGCTTTTTATACAGATTACATACAGTATGTCCCGAGTTGCATCTCATATACTGTATGCTTATACTTGAATTCAGATACCAATACCAAACTTGGCAAGAATATAAGCATTTCAGTGTTTCTAAATTCAGACAAATGAGCCTTAATTGCTGTGCATTAATTAGATACCCAAGGCTATCTCCAAAGGAATATAAATTGAAATTTTATACTTATTATTAGGTAGCCTCATGAAATATGCCTTTAACACAATTATGTTATGTGATGGAAACTAAAAATAAAAGCATTGACCTGATACTAATTTATATTTTACATGTTACACTTTAAATTGTGTATCAATAGGTCCATCTAATCACCATATTGTACATGTACATCATTTTAAATATGAGCAAGAAAATGAAACAATAGATGTACATTATATTGGGTGGGGGGAAATGCAATACCACAATTAAAATTACTCTAATAAAAAGGATACAAACAATATAAAGAAACCTTCTTTGTATAAATGGCATTAATGAAAAAATAAACACTTGGAAACTAGAAACATGTATAGTTTAAAGATTTTGCTGAAACAGGTATAAGGCTTTATTGTGCCTAGTAATTGTTTCACTTCAAGAGCACAAACAAAAACAAAGAACGGAAATGGTCACATGAAGGGTGGAAATTTTCAAAGCCTGTCAAATTTAAATATGAATGGGATTGTAGAAATCCTCTTGTGCAAAGGCTCTGGTCTTTGTTAAGAAAATATGAAGCTGGAAAGGTCTTTTGTGGCCCTCTTTGCTAACTGAATAAGGTTTACATAACTATAGGATCTGCTACTGAAAAAGTGCAGCTAGAAGTGACCGGTTTTCAAGAAATATTAGCAAATCTTTTTAGATGTGTAACTGAATGAATAGAAGAAAATAAATCACAATACATTCTTAATCACACCAACTAAAATATAATATTTACCAGTACCTTTACATGTACATATTTTTAGGAGCAATGAGCACCTGTAAGTGGCTAAACATGGTTTTCGTAGGCCAGTCTTATCTCTAAGTATCAATCCCCTATGAGCATAGCGATAGGGGTCCTGTTTTAATGATATTAAATAATGTGACATTATGTTTGAAGGTACATTTCTTGGTGCAGGGCATATACAATCAAAGAAAAATACAGGAGCACTCTGATATACAGTACTTATTTTATTTATGCAGTAATAAGATGGGGACGGGTATATTTCACGGACTAAGGATTAATAGTTGTGTTAGATGTGCCATCTCCAAGAGATTAGGTAAGAATTAAAAGTTAAGTAAATGAAAATCAATAACAATATTTTGATTACCCAAAAAAACTCATGTGATCCCTGGGATACCATATTCAGAATTGCACCGGGACCCTCCTCTCGGAGTGGGGAGGGGGTTGTGCTGTCACATTTATTTTTTATTGTCGCCATTTTTTCATTTGCCCCTGGGCAGTCACCTCCATGGCCCCTCAGAACCCCCTCCCCAAAATTGCTGCCCTCTCAATACGGCCTATTGAGTCCTGTCATGGCGTGCTGTCATGATGACACTGTGCTGTAAGATGCAAAGCGATGAGACTGAGTTACCTGCCCGGGTGTCAGAATAACAGAGCCGCAGCACACTGCTCCCACAAAAGATGAGTCCATTCCTGGCCTTCCCACTGTATTTATCAGTGGGTAGGGGACAGGGTTGACAGGGCCTGTCATAAAGTATGAGGATGGGGGCTGTAGACAGGGGCAGCTGTGATCATGGCAAAGTTAAGGAATTAATACATACACTTAATAGCCAAGCAGTACCTTGGAATTACACCTTTTAGATATGTAAAGGACTGCATAGTCAAGAAAAAAAGTCCTTGTTTGTAAAGTATGTAACAAAGGAGGAAGGAAATCAGAATCAATTTTATCTTTTTATATTACATCGCTGCATGGGAGCTGGCTCATGAGAGTGTGTTTTTTTTTTATATATCAGTGGATTGAGGAGTGGGGGAGGAGAGAGGAGGAGAAATTGGAGGACTTTGTTAGATAATTGGATCAGAATGAAAATGACACTAAACCTCTTGCCCTTCACTTACCCAGAATCAAACAGTTCTCATCAGGAAATACATCCATTGCTACCAAGAAATATAAGTTGGTTATTTAGTCTAGTTCCATCTTATTTCAATAGGCCAGATTCACTAATCTATTTGAGGCTGTAAAAGGGTACACTGAGGTTACAAAGGCTTCTCCTATAGAAAGGGGAATTGAAAAAAAAAAAAAACATTTCCGGCACTTTGCTGCCCCAGAGAACCCTATAAAACAGAGTGTGGATACAACCCTTAAACGACAGAATTAAGATAAATACTATTCACGCGATTAGAACCGGTCCAGAAAAGCAAAGAGATGGCTATATGTATATATATATATATATATATATATATATATATATATATATATATATATATATATATGTACACCTGATCAAACTAGAACTCTGTTGGATAAACTGTGGCAACAAAATCAGAATTGTATTAGTGCACAAAAACAATTATATACAAAAATTATATATATAAAAATATCAACAAAATAAAAATGCTAAAAATAATAGCTATAGGCAATGCTGCAAATAGAGATGGGAATGTTCTTGTAGTATACCACAGTAATATCCAATTCAGTGTGACACAGAAATAGTGGTCAGAATGTTATCAGAAATATACAATAGTTGTTAGCATGTATCCAGTTGAAAAGATACAGACCCAACAGTGGTGCCATATTCTTATAATTGTGCCCTATGGAAAAAGTTAATATCCTGGTATAAGTGCCTAGTTACTTAAAACCACCAGCACAACATAATCATATGGGTACATCGCTAGATCATGATTACTGCCACTCTGTCTCCATACAGTTCAACAGCATAGTAGGAGAAATGGTGGCCTTCAATGAAGGACCAAACAAAAACCAATGCAAAAGTGTCACACTAACCTGTGTATCAAAATTTAGAAAGAGCAGTTCCCATGCAGCCAAGTACGCCCAACGCGCATTTTCCCGCTGGTTCAAAATGGATTCATCAGGGGAAGTATTGCCAAGAAAATCTGGTGAATTTGTCTGAATATTTTTTGTGCCACCTGCATCACATTCCTATATGCTGCTTACTGGTTATCCAGTGGGCGCCTTATTTTATTATTTATCTAATTAATGAATTTTAATTGCATATGTGTAGGATGTTTCGGATAAAACTTCTATACAGTAACACCCACCACAGATACTAAATACTCAGTTGCTTCAGGATAAAAAAACATTGCCCTATTTGTAGTAAACTTCAATTATTTTATGAGCTAAATACTCTAAACAGTGTGGTAGCACTGCTGCTTTTATAGTTTAACTTATAATAGCTTGAACCCCTCTTTTCTATACTGAAGCTTAATAGAGGAACACATAAGGTAGCACATGTATGATGAAAATATTTACATGAGGACTCAACTAATAAATACTGTTTTAGGTATGTAATTGGTCATGAACGTGCAACCCAAACTATGTCAATATTCCTCCAAAGAAAACCAATAGGCAAAGTATAAGATGGTTTGAAAGGAGGTGCTGCACTATGTATTATTTGTATTTACATTTTGTATTCTAAATCAGTTGTTCATATAGTTGCATTAGAATTATGCTGAGTTTGTCTTTGTTTAATGTATTACTTGATTGGTAAGTTATATGTGGTGCCCAATCCTGCTGTCACGTATCCATGCTCATCATACATGCATTTGAATGACAACTAGGTTGTCCCTGCTCTAATCATTAGAGATGGTACATGCTCTTCCCATTGTAAGCAGCTTTTATTTCTGTAAAGGGTTATGAGTTTACAATGCCACCATAATTTTATTGGTCTGTGGGGCAACTGGGTTGTAACTAGGCTACACATTCTCATCCATTTCTAAAAAACTGTCGTGATTGAGTATAAATTTGTTGCAACATATTTACGGTGGATATTATCAATTATATCTTGACTTTATTAGCCTCCTTTATACTGTGTAAAAGCATTAATCGGATGTGCGCAATCATTTGTGTTTCCTTTTTATATACTTCAGAAATCTTACCAAAAAAAAAAAAACTACAAAAAATCTGTTGTAACATAAATTTCAAGTAATGCAGCATCATTTTATCTATTATCATTTTAGAGAGATTTAATCTAGACACACTTGCAGTAGAGAGGGCAATTCCAAATTACTTACACTGTTCTTAGTTAATTGACTAAATTAAGGCAAACCCACTGGCAATTACATAATTCAGCAAATGAGCTGTTTAAAATGTGCTTCATGATCTTCCAGCATTTTGTTTTTGCAAAACCCCATGTACACAGATACTGTAATCAGGTCATTGCTGGCTAATAATTATTTGCTGTTTTATAACTATTATATTTTTCAAAGGAATCAGCCATGTATAAAATGTTTCTAATAAACAAATGTAAACCTTAGGTATAAACAGATATAAACACTACACAGATGGATACAAGAAATTACAATAATACAGAATGTGTCCTATGTATAATTGGGAAGAAGACAGCCATAGGGCCTCATTCAATTGCGATTTGGCAAATTGAATAGGGCTCTAAAAAAGCACATAGAATATTTAAATTAAAAAAAAAGATTTTAGTTAGTGAAAAATCTTGCTTTTTGATAGATGCTTACTAACTAAAAACGTATTTAAAAAAAATATGTTATGTGCTTATTTAGAGCCCTATTCAATTGTCCAAATTGCAATTGAATGAGGGCCATAGTATGTAAAGATTATTTTTATTAGTCAATGAATACAAATAAAATATGCTGAATTATATTATGGTATGATCAACATCAGCAATCCACAAACATTGGATACTAGCAAAAAATAAAAAGTAAATAAAAAAAAGAATATGCATGGAAAATAAGGTGAAGTTAATATAAATCATGTTTATTAACAATACTTTCTTGGTGGTAAACTAAATTTCTAATCAAATAAATAGCTGTCAAAAATAAAGTATATGTTAATCCCAATAACTGAGAAAAATAATTTTGATTTAAAAAGCAGCAACTATTTTTTTTTTTTAAATAAAAAAAAAAAAAAAATATTATTTATTTACAAAAATACAATCATCAGGAAATATTTTAGAGACCTCTGACATTGAATGGGTTAAGGATTAGAGGCTAGACATAGCATGGTTGGAAATGTATTTTTTTTAATTGTCTTGTAATCAGTTAGTATTGAGCATTAGGCCTTTTTGGCAGTGTAATGATGATGATGTTGATGATAATGATGATGTAATGTGCTGCATTTTAATTTTACAGACAAAGCAGAGTTGTGTTTCATTAGCAAATGGAAATCCTGGCTAATGAAAACGTAACGCCAAAAATGATGATGTATTAGAGTCTGCAATCTAAACACTGTATGCCTATTGAAAACAAGCCAAGGTTTAATATAGTAGTGGAAATAGCCTGCTGTACTTAACGTCACTCTTGTCTCTACCAAATTTAGTCAGCATGTGCCTTGGATTGCTTGCTAACGCTACAAGGTCTGTGCCTTTTCTAGGCTTTAGAAAAAGAAATCTTTTTGCCAGTTGCACATTCAAAAATCATGTCTCATTTCCATAAATTAACATACTTGTAGTATAAATGAAATCCGAGCAAGGCGTAATAAATGGGAAAGTCATTTAATTTGTGTTGTGGTTGTGTTTTTTTTTTGTTTTTTTTTACATTCAAAAAATAACATTGTCATGCACATGACCGTTTAGTTAATTTGGTGTGCTTTGAAGTTAATTTAGAGTTTGCTTTAATTTAGAAACATATTTTTCACTTAATAAGGGAAACAAAGGAAACTTTCAGCCAGCTTTACCAGTTTGTTATCTTGGAATGTTTTGGCTTCTCAAATGTGAGAACATGATTGTTTTTATTTCCAGGAGGAGATAATAACACTGAAGCAATAAAAAAGAGTCAAGGCAGCTTGCACAGCACAGGAAGTTCACAGCCAGAGACTTAATTTCTCACACAATGTGCTGTGCAATGGGCCCATTAACATAGATGAATAGGCTCTTTAAAGGTTTTTTTTCAGATATGCAGCTGCCGCTGAATGGTGATATGTTAATAAGGTACTCACATGTCTATTCTTCAGGTACTCTGGCATTCTCTACCTAGGTAATCTCCATATAGGAAAAGCTATTAGGGGGTTGTATCTGCTACCACACCTTCAATTATATTAACACCTGCATTGGTAATCCACTGCAAGGTAAACTAGTAGGGGTCCTGTGGCCTAAGTCCACTTTTCTTCCCTTTAATGTCACTTCTTTTTTTTAAAAAGGACAGAAAGAAAAAAGTAAAGTCACATTTATTACATATCAGTAGGAGCATTCTGACGAAGCTTTCATGCTTAGGAAATTGTTATTTCTTCAAACAACTGACAGCCTGCAGAGGGAACACTAATGGAAATCCATCTCCAGCATTGTTATGCATGGCCCTCTTCTAGATACATGGGGGTGGATTAAGTTAGCTTCCAAAAGGACTATTGTGTGGAGCATTAATTTGCAATGCTCTTGATATTTCAGTTTGAAGGTTTTACAACCTTTGTGTTTACTTAGATGCATATGATGCTGGATCTGTTTATCTTCTTCCACAGGCTTCTTTTTTTTGCCCCATAGAAGATCCTATTCTTATTCAATTACACTAGAATGTATGGAGAATTTTAATAATAATAATATCATCATAGTGAGATAAAATTATGTAAAATGCTAAATTATTATTATTATTATATTTTATTTGTAACTTGCCAACATATTCCATATCTATATAGGGGTTAAGTACATGGAAAAAACATAATTAACACATTGAAAAGAATGGAGAATGGATAAATTATGTCATACAGACAGTATGGTCAGCAAGAAAGAGTAAACAAACATTTCAAACCTTCACTTAATTTGTTCATACTCAATTTATAAGATATGTTTTATTATCTACTAGAATATTGCCCGTCAAAAAATGACGGCAATGAAATTGTAAGGTAGCTAATGCTGTTTGGTGTATAATACTGAAATATGTAATAGATTACTAAATGAATATACTGTACCTATTTTGAAGCATTGTGTTGAAGAGCTGGCAATCTGTTTTGATGTTGCTGGAGCATTAGTGGTGTGGAGCTGCTGTGTAAGCGTGCTGAATGTGTGCACTGTGTGGTATGAATATCTGTAGGTCGTTTGTGGCGTTTTGCGAGTTTCTTGTGGTGTTTTGCGAGTTTAGAGTGCTGTAGCCTCGTTTTCGTTTTGTTCGGCGGCCATTTTTTTTCTCTTCGGCGCTCCATGCCAGCAACTGAGACCCTTGCCCAGTGCCCTCGCTTTGCGAGGGCCTTGGCTCGCTACGCGAGCCCGCAGCGTTAGCAACAACTCGTACGCTCACAACTATATATGTGATTACTATATAATGTGTAGATGTACCGGCTGGGCATGCTCTCTGCGTGTGCGCTTTCTCTATCTGCACCCTATGTGCACTGCTGTCTGTGTGCAATCTCTGTCTCTGTACCCCTCACTCTCTTTGTCAATCTCTCTGCACTCTCTCTCTGTGCGCTCTATCTGTGAACTCTCTCTGCGCTGTCTTTGTGCTCCCTCACTGTCTGTGTGTGCTCTTGCTCTGTAATTCTCTTTATGTCTCCCTCTCTCTCTGTACCCGTCTCCCTCTCTCTCTGTACCCGTCTCCCTCTCTCTCTGTACCCGTCTCCCTCTCTCTCTGTACCCGTCTCCCTCTCTCTCTGTACCCGTCTCCCTCTCTCTCTGTACCCGTCTCCCTCTCTCTCTGTACCCGTCTCCCTCTCTCTCTGTACCCGTCTCCCTCTCTCTCTGTACCCGTCTCCCTCTCTCTCTGTACCCGTCTCCCTCTCTCTCTGTACCCGTCTCCCTCTCTCTCTGTACCCGTCTCCCTCTCTCTCTGTACCCGTCTCCCTCTCTCTCTGTACCCGTCTCCCTCTCTCTCTGTACCCGTCTCCCTCTCTCTCTGTACCCGTCTCCCTCTCTCTCTGTACCCGTCTCCCTCTCTCTCTGTACCCGTCTCCCTCTCTCTCTGTACCCGTCTCCCTCTCTCTCTGTACCCGTCTCCCTCCCTCTCTGTACCCGTCTCCCTCCCTCTCTGTACCCGTCTCCCTCCCTCTCTGTACCCGTCTCCCTCCCTCTCTGTACCCGTCTCCCTCCCTCTCTGTACCCGTCTCCCTCCCTCTCTGTACCCGTCTCCCTCCCTCTCTGTACCCGTCTCTCTCCCTCTCTGTACCCGTCTCCCTCCCTCTCTGTACCCGTCTCTCTCCCTCTCTGTACCCGTCTCTCTCCCTCTCTGTACCCGTCTCTCTCCCTCTCTGTACCCGTCTCTCTCCCTCTCTGTACCCGTCTCTCTCCCTCTCTGTACCCGTCTCTCTCCCTCTCTGTACCTGTCTCTCTCCCTCTCTGTACCTGTCTCCTTCTCTCTCTGTACCTGTCTTCTTCTCTCTCTGTACCTGTCTTCTTCTCTCTCTGTACCTGTCTTCTCTCTCTGTACCTGTCTTCTTCTCTCTCTGTACCTGTCTTCTCTCTCTGTACCTGTCTCCCTCTCTCTCTGTACCTGTCTCCCTCTCTCTCTGTACCTGTCTCCCTCTCTCTCTGTACCTGTCTCCCTCTCTCTCTGTACCTGTCTCCCTCTCTCTCTGTACCTGTCTCCCTCTCTCTCTGTACCTGTCTCCCTCTCTCTCTGTACCTGTCTCCCTCTCTCTCTGTACCTGTCTCCCTCCCTCTCTGTACCTGTCTCCCTCCCTCTCTGTACCTGTCTCCCTCCCTCTCTGTACCTGTCTCTCTCCCTCTCTGTACCTGTCTCTCTCCCTCTCTGTACCTGTCTCTCTCCCTCTCTGTACCCGTCTCCCTCTCTCTCTGTACCTGTCTTCTTCTCTCTCTGTACCTGTCTCCCTCTCTCTCTGTACCTGTCTCCCTCTCTCTCTGTACCCGTCTCCCTCTCTCTCTGTACCCGTCTCCCTCTCTCTCTGTACCTGTCTCCCTCTCTCTCTGTACCTGTCTCTCTCCCTCTCTGTACCTGTCTCCCTCTCTCTCTGTACCTGTCTCCCTCCCTCTCTGTACCTGTCTCCCTCTCTCTCTGTACCTGTCTCCCTCTCTCTCTGTACCTGTCTCCCTCTCTCTCTGTACCTGTCTCCCTCTCTCTCTGTACCTGTCTCCCTCTCTCTCTGTACCTGTCTCCCTCTCTCTCTGTACCTGTCTCCCTCTCTCTCTGTACCTGTCTCCCTCTCTCTCTGTACCTGTCTCCCTCTCTCTCTGTACCTGTCTCCCTCTCTCTCTGTACCTGTCTCCCTCCCTCTCTGTACCTGTCTCCCTCCCTCTCTGTACCTGTCTCCCTCCCTCTCTGTACCTGTCTCTCTCCCTCTCTGTACCTGTCTCTCTCCCTCTCTGTACCTGTCTCCCTCTCTCTCTGTACCTGTCTCCCTCCCTCTCTGTACCTGTCTCCCTCCCTCTCTGTACCTGTCTCTCTCCCTCTCTGTACCTGTCTCTCTCCCTCTCTGTACCTGTCTCTCTCCCTCTCTGTACCTGTCTCCCTCTCTCTCTGTACCTGTCTCCCTCCCTCTCTGTACCTGTCTCTCTCCCTCTCTGTACCTGTCTCTCTCCCTCTCTGTACCTGTCTCTCTCCCTCTCTGTACCTGACTCCCTCTCTCTCTGTACCTGTCTCCCTCTCTCTCTGTACCTGTCTCTCTCCCTCTCTGTACCTGTCTCCCTCTCTCTCTGTACCTGTCTCCCTCTCTCTCTGTACCTGTCTCTCTCCCTCTCTGTAGCTGTCTCCCTCTCTCTCTGTACCTGTCTCCCTCTCTCTCTGTACCTGTCTCCCTCTCTCTCTGTACCTGTCTCCCTCTCTCTCTGTACCTGTCTCCCTCTCTCTCTGTACCTGTCTCCCTCTCTCTCTGTACCTGTCTCCCTCTCTCTCTGTACCTGTCTCCCTCTCTCTCTGTACCTGTCTCCCTCTCTCTCTGTACCTGTCTTCTTCTCTCTCTGTACCTGTCTTCTTCTCTCTCTGTAGCTGTCTTCCTCTCTCTCTGTAGCTGTCTCCCTCTCTCTCTGTACTTGTCTCCCTCTCTCACTTTGCTGTCTTTCTCTGAAATGCAAATGGCCGCCACGCTTCTGTTAAGATCAGGTGTTAGGCCCACCCCCACTTACATCATAGCCACGCCCCCTTAAGATGTCAGCGTTAGCAACATTTTCTGCTGCTCACAACTATATATGTGATCTACATGTTTTAAGTAAATGGTGAAGCCATGGATTCCCAATCTCTCAAACATGGCATTTGTATTGCATTGTTCTAAATCATACAGCACAATGTGGTGACACTTTGACAAATGGTAATGATAATTATAGTGACTTTCTGTATATAGAAACCTTGAATTTTGGTTGTCCCACCTAATCTTATGGCCTAATCTTATGTTTTTTTTTTTTATCTTTTGGAGCACTGATAATGGACATATGCCCCATGAATGCTAAAAAAGACTACATAATAAGTGATCTTTTGGAGCACTGATAATGGACATATGTCCCATGAATACTGAAAATGACCTCAAAATATGTTTGGCTTTTTTGTTGAATACATACCAAAAAAGTAACAAAATGAACTATTTACTGGAAGAACAATGTTACATTTTAGGAGGAAGGGTCTGCTTTCTAGTTTTAGAGACTGAAAATGTGTGTTCAACCTCAGAATGTTTTTCATTAACTTCATGTCTTTTTTTTTTCTGTTTTAGCTGAACACAACTTGGCTTTGTTTTGAAGTTGACCTCCATTTGGTACTTCAACCATACCCAACTGCCTCTCAGTGGAGAATTCAGGGTGCTGCTCAAAACTGGACATTCTTTGCAGCTGGGATAAAAGGGATAACCCCCCCACACACACAACTTTGGTTTTAAAATAAATTGTTTAGAGAGGTTAGCTTTATTTTGTTTCTTTATTTTTTTGTCTATTATGTTTTATCTTGTTATAAACTAAACATTATCAAGATACGACTAGGAACATACACAATACTTAAGTATCAATTTGCATACATTCATTATATATCTAGTCAAACCCTTATATCATATCCTCAACATTTTAGATGTTTCTATTTGTTTTTTCTTTTTTAAATTTATATTTTATATAATATCTATTAATGCTTTGTTTTGATTTGTTATTTCATAAATTAAACCATTGGTATCACTAATATTCAGTACAGTACATTGACAAACAATATCAACAAATGTCTTGATTTACAGTCAATTGCTTTAATCAATATAATTAACTTGTATCTCCAGTAAGGGTGGTTTATTGCCCTGATACATTCATTTTATTGAACATAATCCATGGTTTACAAGAAACGTATCTCCAAAGAACATCAGTCCTTTCCATATTGGCATTATTCCTGAAATCTACTGGACACTGGTCTTAGAGATGGATGCTCTTGCTATACAGTGATATTATTTTTCTCTCTTTAATCTCATGTATTTTTCATATTACAATTATTAACATAAGGAATAAACTAATGTCTCTAAAAAAGTTTTTAGATACATTAATTTCAAATATTTTTATGCAACACTCTCATCTTTTGAACCTCATAAAACGAATCATCAAGGTAACATTAATAACTATGGAAAACACTAAATGGGTTACGTGACCTCAGCCGATGCAATCAAGGGCACTAATTGTCATAATAGTTCCGAATCTCCTGGGAACACAAATGATACCTTCAATTTATTTCACATTTTAGAATAATCCAACTGATGCATCCTTGTGAGCATTTGAGTGTGAGAGAGACAAAACTCATCCTGAGACTTAGGAGCAAGATTTGTCATGGAAAGAATTTCCCTTTAACACAGTCAGTCTTTGTGATTCATGTTAATTATTCAGTGCTCCTTTTTTGGCCTACCTTTGTCTGCTGTATAAAGTGATGTACTTTACGCACCCAATCAAAATAAATAATTAATATGAATCATAACAAAACCTAATAAAAATTCTCTGTATCCCAGTTCCAATCAAAGGAGCCATCCAGTTTCTTCACTAATGGCATGCTTTATAATTAGCTTTTCCAATTAGCGACGATGATAAGCTAGTACATTTTTGCATTTATTGTGCACCTCTATTGTTTTTCCTCTGACTAAGCAACAGTGTAATATGTTAATAACATAATGAACTGATAAATAATGAATTGCAGGCATATTAAACTAACTAGTTGCTTAATCGTTCAATAGTTCAACGACCAAAAAAAAAGAGGGAGGGGTCTTTATGGAATTTCCATATTTGTTGGGGAATTAATCCCAATATTTTCTTGTGTAATATTTTAACTTGGGAAAGAGAATATTAAATAATACACCAACTATGATATACTGCAGTGTTAATTTTATTATATTTATTATGTGTACCTATGTTTTCATATTTGTCACAAATTCATTGTAGTCCCATACACATTATCATGTGTTATAATGGAAATCTATTTATTTATAGAAATACAGCTCTAATCTTCAACAGATATTACAAAATAATTGTGGTAAGTTTCAATGAACAATAAATAACCAAATTTGTTACCAATGTCAATATTAACAGTATAATAATATAAGTAACTATTTAAAAATCTTATTTTTTCACTCTTGTAAGGTCATTTCTTATGTTGCATTCCGTTTGGCCAATCAGAAACCAACTGCAAACAAGCTGCTGAATTGTCCCAAAAAGAAAAGGCGACGTGCATGTGACTATAAGGGTATGAGGCCACTTTCTCTAGTGAGGCACAAAAACAGCAGGAAAGAAACATGACAAGATGTATTCTTTCAAAATTATGAAGATTACAAATATTTGAATTTGCACAAAAAAATGTCAAATTAGCAGGTTTGTGAAAATTTCTATATTCATTGCACAATTTATGTGAGTTTTAAACTGTTATTTTAATGTCAATTTGAGACTATAGAATATTAAATAAGATAGTAATACAAATAAAGGTGTCTTCGCTATCTTTTTGACTCTTTAATAGAAATCTGGCAAGTCAAACTTTTAGTAATAGCAAGGTACTTGCAAAAAGTGGGTATCAACCCTGAATGTCATTTCCTAATGAAATAGTAATATTAATTGCCATTAATGCTTAAACTACAGTCATATATTATATATTAGCTTTTGGAATCAAACAAACAAAGGTATAAACAGTTTGTTTTTGATGGGACTTAGAACATATGTGTAGCGGAACCCATCCCTGTTTTACCCTGTTTTATGATTATTTAATTCTTGGTTAAAATATGATCCTACAATATGTTTGCTGTTTGATGCTCTGCAGAATATTAGCCAGACTTTTGCAGACCTAGGCTAATAGATAATCCTATTACAGAGATTCAAGAGATAAGAAAGTTGTAAAGGATCCTTGCATTTGCCAAAGTGTTTTAATTCTCTGATAAGAACAAAGAGGTGTAATTGAATCAATGTCTGATTGTATCAAAGTTGCCAGGGAGGTGTGACCCACCTATTGTTCTCTTTATGGGTATTGTGCAGCCAAATATGGGGGATGTGGATTGCCTGTGGGAAGAGATGTATAAATATTTCTGCACTAACAAAATAAAGTCAGTATTCATTTGACTCCCAAATTGTGTGTCGTCCAATATGGGAGGTCGGGGATGGTGAAACTGTAGTGCCTCGTGGGTATTTTATCGTATACCAGCGGAGATTTTGGACTGCGTGTCCCAGCTCCGTTACATTTGATGGCAGCGACGGGATTCAAACCTCACAGCAGACCGTTGTTCGGCAGTTACAGCCATTTGGGAAATTTGCTATTTCGTATGGAACCGAAAGGAAAGGGTATGTGAATAGACCCGAATGTTGAAACGGGCCACGCTAAAAGAGCTATTGGAAGCAAGGGGAATTATTGCCAGCAATAAAACCAAAGCTACCCTTATTGTTGAACTCATGGAGGGAGACCGGGCAGCTGCTGCAGCACCTCTTACGGACAGCACACAGAATGAGTTTGGAAGAGAACTCCAATGCAGACTGGCCCATTTCCCAGGTACGCCTCCCACAGAAACCTTGGAAAGGATTATGTCCGATGTCCACGAATACATAATGGGAAAGCAGCGGGCAGACTGGAGGTCCAGAGAGGGGTCCCTAATCACACCACACATAGTACCGGGGAAGCCTAAACTCCCGTACCATGCTTTTAAAAACTATGTGGAGACCGAAGACATTGATGGCTACTTGCATGACTTTGAGAGATTATGCCAATTACATGAGATCAACGCCGCCGACCAGGTAACCCTGTTGGTGAGTAAGCTAGCGGGCCGGGCAGCAGAAGCCTACCGCACCATGCCAGACGAGGATAGCAGAGACTACCAGAAAGTAAAGCAGGCGATCCTGGACAGGTACGCAATTACCCAGGAGGCATACCGGCAGCGGTTCCGAGAAAGCCGAAAGACAGAGAAAGATACTCACATGGAGTGGGCGCACCGCTTAACTAGGGCGGGCAAAGGTTGGGTACAAGCCGCACAAGCAACCACAGTGGAGGACATGCTACAATTACTGCTACTGGAGCAATTCTTCCAGGGGTTAACCCCGGATTTACAAAACTGGCTGAGAGATCGGAAACCGCGCATCTTAACTGAAGCGGCCAGGTGGGCAGATGAGTACCAAGATGCCAGGAGGGCACAGCAGGCACAGGCACGGTCCATCTTGGGAGCTGCTAACCGACCGCCCACCATTAACCCCACCCCAGCACTGCGTCCGGGTGGTGGGAACTACCAAACCCCTCCACGGTACAACAATGCCCGATCTTTCATCAGGTGCCACACGTGTAACCAGCAGGGCCACATGCAAAGAGACTGTCCCAGAAACAGAAACCGCTCCACGTGGAATACTCCAACCAATTTCCCTGCAAACCGGGCAGCAGTACACTGCTACCAGAGTGAGCCTCGACAACCTTTCTTCGGGACCCAGTCTAATGAAGAATCTTTGGGCACCCTCCACGAGGTTAACCCAGTACAAGCAGCTCCAGACAACCGACAGGGACACCGCCAAGTGGTACACGTAGAGGGAAAACGCCTTCAGGGTCTGCGCGATTCTGGGGCCACCATAACCCTGGTTCGCAATCACCTAGTCCCCAAGCACCAGCTCACTGGAGAATATGTGGCAGTCCGGGTGGCAGGGGGGGCGATTTACAAAATTCCCACTGCTAAAGTACATTTGGATTGGGGAGCGGGGTCGGGGAATGTGGAAGTGGGCCTCATGCAGGACTTACCAGCTGATGTCATCCTGGGTAACGACTTGGGGGAGCTGACCTCCGCTTTTGTTTCTCCCAGCAGCAGTGTGTACCCCAGGGAGCTGAAGGTGTCGTCCTTCCTCCCCAGCAGCAGTGTGTACCCCAGGGGGCCGAAGGTGTCGTCCTTCCCCCCCAGCGGCAGTGTGTACCCCAGGGGGCCGAAGGTGTCGTCCTTCCCCCCAAGCGGCAGTGTGTACCCCAGGGAGCAGAAGGGGCCGTCCTTCCTCCCCAGCGGCAGTGTGAACCCCAGGGGGCAGAAGGTGTCGTCCTTCCCCCTCAGCGGCAGTGTGAACCCCAGGGGGCAGAAGGTGTCGTCCTTCATCCCCAGCGGCAGTGTGAACCCCAGGGGGCAGAAGGTGTCGTCCTTCCCCCTCAGCGGCAGTGTGAACCCCAGGGGGCAGAAGGTGTCGTCCTTCATCCCCAGCGGCAGTGTGAACCCCAGGGGGCAGAAGGTGTCGTCCTTCCCCCCCAGCGGCAGTGTGTACCCCAGGGAGCAGAAGGTGTCGACCTTCCTCCACAGCGGCAGTGGGTACCCCAGGGGGCCAAAGGTGTCGTCCTTCCCCCCCAGCGGCAGTGTGAAACACAGGGGGCAGAAGGTGTCGTCCTTCCCCCCCAGCGACAGTTAACACAAACCAGGGGAGACACCAATCTCCCAGACGGCGCAGATGGGACCGTGGTCTCTGCGCCCACAGCTTGTCCAGATCCCCAACTACCGTCACTGGGACAACCGGAGGAGGGGGTAAGTACAAATTCCCCTCCCCAGCTAACTTCTAATGTGGCCCCAGGGTTAACAGAGGAAATGTTAACCCCCACTGACCCCCACGTTTCCCTGGCTACTGAGCCGAAATATGTCCCAAGTACCCCAGCAGAAGAGCTGACAGCGGGGCACAGTGCAGTCGGCCTCTGCCCTCCCTTTGTCGCTTGTACAGAGCAGGATGTCCTGCAGGTTATACCAGCAGAAGAGCTGGCATCAGGGCAGAGTGCCTCTGCCCCTCAAGTCCCCTCAGCGTGTTGCCCCATCACCCCAGCAAAATATCCAGGTACCTGGTTAGACTTCCCCCCAAAAGAGAGATGTGTGACGAAGTGCCCTTCGCCACCTTGGCTTGGAGAGGACTGTTTGCCAGCCTCCTGCCCTGCGACTATGGCCCTGGTACATATTGCCCTTTGGAACCAGTGTTCGGCCATACCAGAGTGTAAGTCACTCATTCCGGCCCTTTACATACAGGGGGGTCATTCTGTACTTGCCCTGTGTGAACCATGATACCCCAGATAACTGTGCCATGAAGCCCATTCATATAATGAAAGACTATGGGAAAGACTTTAGCTACATGGCAATTGAACTGTGTGAAGAGGATCTGAGCGCTATTCGGTGGTTTTGTGCGCTCAGATCCCAGCTATCTGGGGATATGGGAAATGTGAATAAATGTGAATTGCAGTAATGCTGATGGGTTGTCAAACTAGAGAATTGACCAACAAATACTTTTGTCCGGACATCCCCAGGCCGATCCGTTGGGATCAGACCGTGTATGCCGGCTTATGGTCACGGGGGAGGTGTGTAGCGGAACCCATCCCTGTTTTACCCTGTTTTATGATTATTTAATTCTTGGTTAAAATATGATCCTACAATATGTTTGCTGTTTGATGCTCTGCAGAATATTAGCCAGACTTTTGCAGACCTAGGCTAATAGATAATCCTATTACAGAGATTCAAGAGATAAGAAAGTTGTAAAGGATCCTTGCATTTGCCAAAGTGTTTTAATTCTCTGATAAGAACAAAGAGGTGTAATTGAATCAATGTCTGATTGTATCAAAGTTGCCAGGGAGGTGTGACCCACCTATTGTTCTCTTTATGGGTATTGTGCAGCCAAATATGGGGGATGTGGATTGCCTGTGGGAAGAGATGTATAAATATTTCTGCACTAACAAAATAAAGTCAGTATTCATTTGACTCCCAAATTGTGTGTCGTCCAATATGGGAGGTCGGGGATGGTGAAACTGTAGTGCCTCGTGGGTATTTTATCGTATACCAGCGGAGATTTTGGACTGCGTGTCCCAGCTCCGTTACAATATGTACAAGCTCTTAAAATGAATAGCTCTGCATTATTATACAGTTCCTATAGGTATACTGCATATTGGCTCTAATGACTAAATTCAGTTGTGAACAAAACTGATATTGGCAGCAGTAATGTGACTAGAAAAAAACTGCTTTCGATGTCCATATTTGGGCTTGCACGATTGAACCAGGTGAATCTTCTAACGAAAAAAATATTCTGCATTATATGAAAACACTCAAGCAAATGGCATTAACAATTTGCTCCCCAATAGCATAGCATGGGTGTCGGAACTGGGGGGTGGGATGGGGCAACGGGGACAAGTCCCCACACATATTTCAATGTGTGTTTATGTGTAGAGAAGCAGTTGTGTAGTATTTTTATATTATATGTGGTTTTGGGGAAGAGACACAACATGCACAAGAATGAAGAGAGAGCGAGGAGATACGCAGGGAGAGAGAGTAACCAGGTCACAGAGAACCAGGTTGGGTGGAGAAAATGCAGGTAGCAAGATAGCAGACATTAGTCTGATGAACTTACGAGGCAATGAATGCAGATGGTAGAGAAGAACCCAGGACAGTAAAGCATCTAGATCTCAACCATGAGAAGAATATTCCTGTGATATATCATGTATGAGAAATTATTTCCATTGGTTGAATTTATATCTTTTGCCATTTAAACAAAGTATAACATATATTACCCTATATCCTTCAGGTAAAAGCTAGTTGTTTTTAACAAAACCAAGTGATCTGTCCACAACAGCCACCCACAGCTGCAATGCTACATGGTAGTGTCAGCCTCAGTTAATGGCACCGAATATATACTTTCTCATAAAAAAAATAATGTTTTCTTGATCTATAATCGACAACTAACCTGTGATATTTTTATGACTACAGTAAACTCTGTTTTATTAATTTGTTATCACTTTTCCCCTATATCCATCTGTATAAGTATTTGAAACTGTAAGAAATTGCTATGTAATATGAGATAGAGAAAGATTTGGTGATAGGGAGAAAGATTAAGGGATAACTAGGTGATTTGAAACAACTACAGTGAAAGTAGAAAACAGATGTTGTCTAGTTACTGTATCTTGCAAAATACTTTTATTTATATATTGTTACATTGATTTGTATATGTTTAATGCATAATGTGCCTGTAATATATCCTTTAAAGAAATGTTGGTCAGAGATTGCTGCTCTGTAACTTCCCTTTGCTTAAGGTACACATTTACATTTTTTTAGCAGCAGATATAGTGATGTTCTAGGAGATACAATACATGGCTATGCAGTGGGTTACTACAAATACAGGATAGTTCCCATATATTTCTTCACATCTTTCAGTCCAATTTATTACAAGTATTGTTCCCAAAAAGAGAAAAGCCAAGGTTGCACACTCCAGTCAAAAGTGAATGTCGTCAAACCATGATCCAAGAGAAGTGAGTTTACAAGTGGATCTAATCAAGAAAAAACTGCTTATAATAACATGGATATCTGCTATTGTGCAGCATTTGCAAAACATTTTTGGTGTAATACCTGCCATTATATCTGACATTGAGGGAAGCAGACTCAATAGGGCTGAAGAACAAAGGCATGTGAGGGCCTCATTCAATTAGAAGCTAGCAACTCGATCACAGTCAGCCAAATGTCTGCGGGTGTGTTGCGGGCTCCCGTTAGTCTCCGATACTATTCAATTGCTCAAGGCCGCAGGTTACGGGAAGCAAGACAAAAGCATAAACCATGCACTGGTACGGAGCAGTTAAGGGTGGGAGCATGATCAATTCTGCAAGCCCATAACTGCCCATTTCAAATCAGCCAATAGAAAATGAGACTGTCATTATTACGGCAGTAAAACATGGAGGTTACATGTCAATCAATTAGGTTCGGAGGTCCAATATGCGATCAGACTTGCAAATACTCAAAATAAAGAATTATGAAAATGAATGCCAATATTGTTCTAGTCCATATGGGTGGCCTGATATGTATTAACTCATTGATACCTGAGAACGATTTAACCCCAAAATGAAACATAAAAATAATATTAATAACATGCTGATTTGTGAGCTTGAGAGGCTTTCCCCGTTATTTACAGTGCAGTATTGTTTTTTTTATATGCATTTAATCTCTAGCACTCGTTGGATTTTCTTCTTCGTTTGCTACTTACGGGTGTGAAAACATTTGCGGGCTTGGGGAAATTGAGCAATTGAATAGCGATTTGCGATTTTAGCCTTGCGAAAGTGATAGATCAAAGGCTTCTGGAGGCTGTAAGTTACGAGTTTAACCATCGACATTTTTTCAAACCCGTAACTCGGAAGCTGTTGCAAGCCTGCAAAAAAGACGCCAATTGAATAGCAAAATAGCTTGCAACCTCACTTACGGGCTCCCTGATCTCACGAAACCTAAATTGAATGGAGGTCTGCGTCTCCCAGAAGTTGATACCTGCAAATACTGAATCCTCAACAAGTTGTGGGTGATCCATGTGTGCATGCTTACCTTATTAAATGAGGAGTGAAAATGTGAGTACATTTAGATTTATTTTTATTTGGAATAAATGGTACTGCCCAAGTATTGTTGATGCACTTCTCTATCTACTTTGTACCCTAGACAAAAAAAAACAGATTTAATTTGTGTTTAATTTTTAAACTGCTGTACTGGTTAAATAGCTGTGCGACTTCACAAATGATATACTGTACTAGCGAATTGCCCGTCGAAAAATGACGGCAATTAAATTGTAAGTGAGCTAAGGGTGTTTAGTGTAATATTCGTTTTCTATGTCGTGCGAGTTTTTCGGAATATCCGTAGCAGTTTGGTGGGCTTTTTCGGAATATGCGGTGGTGTTTTGCGTGTTTATGGCAGTGTTTTGCGTGTTTAGGGACCTTTAGCCTCATTTTCGTTTTGTTCGGCGGCCATTTTTTCTCTCGCTTAGGTGATTTTCGGGTCTCTAAACTCCAAAATTTGTGGTTAAATGGAGGTGTAACTTCACTTGCAGAGTTCCTCAATGCCCCCCCCCTTGCTGAGAGTAACCTTTTCATGTGTTTGTTGTGTTTGTAGTGTTTTTGGGGTTTCTCAGGTTGCATCCTTGTTTTCTAATCTCGTAGGTGTTTTTCGTCAAATACGTAGGTGTTTGGTGGTGTTTTGCGTCTTTAGACTGCTGTAGCCTCGTTTTGGTTTTTTCGGCGGCCATTTTTTCTCTCGCTTAGAGAATTTTTTAGTGTCTAAACTGCTTTAATTTCAGTTAAATTGAGGTGTAACTTTAGTTTTCGAGGCCCTGCATGCTCCCTCTTCCTGTAAGTAAGCTTTTTATGTATTTGTTGTGTGTATTTGTTGGATTTTTGATGTTTTGATGTGCACGTGTTGCGGACGTTTTTTTTGAGGTCGTAATGGGTTGTAACGTGTCTCGTATTTTGTTTGCGTTACAACGTAAAGTTTGCGAGGGTCGCAGTTGCTGGCAAGGAGCACATTTGGCGCTCCTTGCCAGCAACTGCGACCCCCGTAAATGTTGCGAGGGCCGCGACTCGCTGTGCGAGCCCGCAAGCGTTAGCAACAACTCGTATGCTCACAACTATATATGTGATAAAATGAATTTGCAGATGCTGAGTGATATCAGATGAAGGTGCCACATACTAACCAGAAAGTCTAAGAATAAAATGCTGTACTTAAACAGGAAAAAAAGCACAAATAAAAATCTGAGAACATTTTGATGACAATGTATTGTTAATCTTATATTGCAGGCAAATGTGATCAAAGAAGGAATATTGATTCAATTGATTTCACTTTTGTAATCCTTTAATATACAATATGGGCTGAATCTTAAGTAACAATTAACTATTCCAACAAAGTATCTTCAATATATCTATTTTTATTTAATTGCCCCTAAATTGCTAACTATAAACACACAATATAGTGTAATAATCCTTTAGCCTTTCTTCAATTTTTTCTCCCAGAGGTCAGTGTTTATAATATATAAAAAAGATTGAGCCTCTTTTTAATATACTGTTTTAATTAAAACAGCCAAATCATAGTCATTACCGGAGCCACCTCTTTGCCTATAAATGAATTAACACCACCCATTATAAGTCCCAATAACAACATTTTGTTATGGCATTTCTGTAGAAATCAAGATTGGTGACTTTGAAATTTTCCTTTGAAATCCATTCAAAATATAGAGGGACAATCTTCAATCAACAGGGGGCTGATTTTTTGTCAACATCATTTCTGCTGTACTATAATAGAGAATGATGGAATCGTTGCATGCAGAAGCCATTTTTTTCTACAGTAAATTATTTTTGCATATTTTTTCAATGTGACTTCAAGGTAGTGAGGCCCTCATTCAATTGCGATTTGGCCAATTGAATAGGGCTCTAAATAGGCACATAACATATATTTTTTAAATAAGTTTTTAGTTAGTGCAAACCTTGCTTTTGGATAGATGTTTACTAACTAAAAACTTATTTAAAAAAATATGTTATGTTCTTATTTAGACCCATATTTAATTGGCCAAATTGCAATTGAATGAGGGCCTGAGACTTTTGTGGGAAGTTGAGACTTTCTCGTGAACGTTCATTTTGAAGGTTTTGCTTATAATATAAAAATATGGAGCCAGATTGTGGAAATATAAGAATAATGTGCATTTTTGTTCAGCTTAATAGAAGTAAGCTATATTCATTGATAGAAAAGCAGGGGAAAACACCATATTGATAAATAGAGTTTCTTAACAACTGTAGTTCTGGAAAATGGCGCTTGCTTGTGAAATAACAATATTAGCCGCTGTGTAAACTATGAACATAAGATGCAACAAAGGCAAGATAACAGTAAAAAAATCAGATTCCCTAAAGACGTTTTGGTCATTGTCGCACTGCTTTCTGAGATATGTTTTTTATCTATCGGTGGAGAGCGTTGTCGGGGAGGAAGGAAGCGTCAACTGTCAGAAGAATTTGTTACATAATATAATCTTATATAATAATAATAATCAGATTAAAAATGACACCACTCCATTTCCTCCTTGCAACAATATATGCATATACTACTGTACAGAAACATTAACACCCCACTTACACACACAGCTTCCACCATGAATGCATCCAGGGTCCAGCAGATGTATCAACATTTATTTTTTTGGATATAATAACTAGGCTTATGACTTTTCCATGCCATTTTGCTCTTAACCTCAACATTTCAAACATATATTTTCATTGTACAGTAATGTAATTTGGATAACTGGACATATTGCTTGGATAATGTCAGACATATTCAGTATGCTGCTTTCTAATCACACACAACTGTTCTGCCTTTCAACGCAGCAATAGAGATTTATGATTAGCCATTGCACGACTACAATTTAAAGATTTGCAAACAAATGAAATTATGGACAACCTTGGTTTTAAACTACTAGTATTTAGTACATACTGCTTTATCACTTTATTTGTATAAATCTAATTTACAGTTTTACCCTACAGACAAAGGAAACATATGATCCATTAAGTATCCCAGTACTATTGTGATGAATATCCCTATCATGTGCAAATGTGTTACATGATAAGTAAATTAACCTTGTAATTCCAGTCATTTCAATAAGTACAAAAGAGATAATTGAAAATCCCTTTCAACTCTACCTGATAGGTGTTACATGTTATAGCTGAATAATCTCTTTATCTTAATGACATAGCATGGTCTTAGCAATTTTAGGATTTTGTTGCATTCTTCCATCCATTACATGAGCTTGTAACTAGTGCTTAAGAAGACTAACATGTAGGGTATTTCTTACTGACTGCTTCACAGTAAGACTTTTGATCTTATCTATGCAAAGCTACGAAATGTGTCTTTAATTAGGCCACAACAAAAAGAAAACATAGCAGTAAATAAAGCAACACTAAAGGCTACTTTCATTTCAAGACATACTGTAACATAAGAGACTTGTTCCTTGAATGATGCTATCTTAGATCGATATCATTTAACAGAAGCTAGACAATTTTAACTTCAAATATCCACTTATTATTTCATTTATTCAACATTGGCATCCTTTGCTCATCTTCAGTATTCTTCTTGAACCAAACTGGACACAATTCTTCAATTGATGTCTCTTATGTATTGGCCCATCTAATGAATCCTAATTTGATTTGTGTTAAACACTTCAAAAAGATTTTCCTCCAGATTAGAAGATTGTTTAATCCATTGAAGTTAAGAATAACATTCACTTTTTTCTTTATGATGTTTCTCCCTTAAATCTCTTATTGAAGGCATTTTGCAACACAAAGAAGCCAACCTCTGGCCTCACAGCTTTGTCAAGATATGTTGACCTGCACATATGAAGTCTTTAAACCTTCTAAACAATGTTATGATGAGATTTCAAAAGCTATTGTAGTATTTGATTTTTACAATGTTCAATAAGTAATTTCCTTTTTTTTGTACTTGTGACCTCTTTTTGTAAACGATGTGCAATTGTGTAAATTACATACATAGGTGACAGTATAATGTTTTTTAATTTGTTAGTTGTTAATTCTATGTTAGGTTAATCATTTTACTGTTGAAAAGGTGACTATTGTGAATATACAATTTGACAGCATTATATAACACAGAATCAATTATTAATTTCCATATAGTTTGATTAGTGCTATAGTTCCACTTATATTAAATTATACAGGTTTCTTAAATAAATGTGGTATAGCATGTACTTTACTTAACAAAAAGGTTCAAATACATTTGCTTTTGTCTCCTTTGTAAAGGATTTGTTTTTTTGTGCAAGGATAGAGGGTGCAGGAGGCAAAATAATTCTGGGGTACAGATCAATGTAGCAATAGATTTGTTTCTGATATTCCATACAGGCAGGACACTTTTTTGGGGGGTTCCCTTGTGGTCCAGTGGTTAGGATTTGGTGCTTTCACCACTGAAACCTGGGTTTGATCCTAGTCAGGGAACAAAGAGGTCACACCACCTTGAAGCCAAGCAAGGTTGGGCCTGGTCAGTACTTGGATGGGAGATCACCTAGGAATATCAAGAGCTGTATGCAATGGCAGCCCACTTTAGTATCTCTGTTATGAATACCAAGTGGACCAGCATGGCCATCTGTCACCTCCTTGCTGTCGGAACCTTTGCACTGACAGCGTATCACCACTACTACCGTCAGTCAGTGCCCAGGTCACAGCCTGGCACAGCCTCATGCCCTTGTGTAAATGCAGGAGCACACAGGGTTAAGGTAGGCAGTGAAGGGATCAGGTACCTTTGCCTGATTAACCCGATTTGCCGGATCACTGGTGGCCGGCAAATTTGTTAATCCGGCATGGTCCTGGAACAAAGGATGCCGGATATTCATTGTCCTACCTATATTTGCATTTATTTACTGCCATTAAGAGTGTGTCTGTTCTGTCATATATATGTGCTTAGGTAAAGGCCAGATACACGTCTGTTCTGCTGTATATGTGTGTTTAGAGAGAAATTCATAGTGATAGACTGGGAGGGAAATTGATACACCCTCCAGACTCATCAGTGCATAATATAGGTAACTGCACCTTAAAAGGGTCTCACAGTCTCATGTCTTCCTTTAGAATAATAATCTTGAGACGACTTATGTGACCCATCCATGGTACTAGGCTATAAAAGTACCGTGAGTTTGTATTTCTGTGTAATTGTTCTCCATGTACGCAATCTTAACCAGCATCCTTTGCTCTACTGTTTGCTGTAAGTCTATATGGCCTGGTTTTTCTGTAGGACAGTCAGATACAGTCACTGCATCACAGTTAATGGACCATTTCCGTGGGGTAAAGCAGGAAACGGTTTAATTTATTAGTATACACAAGTGATACATGAACCCCACCCACATGTAGCTTCACTTTACACAACATTTGCAAGACACTGAAGCAAAACACCATCACAGCTTTCCAAACATTATAGAGATATAATGGAGTCTGGACACAAAAGCAAGTAGCAGATCTTTTAAGCTTTCAAGTTGACATCTGCTCTGCACACTCGGTAAATGTGTTTAACATCAGAAGATGTAGAAATGTATAAACACATGGGGTGCAGGACTGCGACTTCTAGAGAATCTGTTAGGTTCGTTCAACTCCAGTGGGATTGATGATGTTACTAAAAAGTAACAAACAGCAGGTGATGGGAGGATTGAAGAAGTCTAAAAATAGATGGAAGTCACAAGCTATTGATTGAAATGAATGTTTTGTAAATCAAAGACAAGAGTCTTAAAAGAGAATTCAAGTAACTTTAACAAATTTGCAAAATTAATATAATTCTTACTTTCCTACTTTCATTTTTTTTAAATTGACGTGCCACATTTTATTTTATTATTTAATGCACTATATGGACAATTATACCAGTCTACACATTATTCTAAAATATTTTTTAAATTATAAATGTTTTCTGCGTTTCATTTTTAATATTGAAATTTTGAAAGCATAGGAAAAGGATTTCTTTGATGTCAAGTGCAAATATTTTCTGAGCAGGCTGTATTTATATTTAAATTTATATAAAATACCTGTAAGCATTTGGAAACATTAATAGATAATGCAAAGTTTTCCTAAAAATATCTTTTAAAAAAATACAAGCACATAGCTATTGGATGGTCTTGCCAGAATCTTCTATCCACATCCCAATGTACATTAATAAAGCCTTATTAAATTATGATTCAGTAAATTTAAAAGGGCTCTATTTAAGCACACAGCATATTTTTTTACAGAAGTTTTTAGTTAGTGAACTTCTATCCAAAAGCAAGGTCTTCACGAAGTAAAAACTTCTGTAAATAAAATATGCTGTGTTCTTAAGTAGAGCCCTTTTAAATTTGCCAAATCGCAATTTAATTAGGCTGCATGTGTTTAAGTGCTTGTTCATGAAAGACCTAATTAAACACCCTAAATTATTCTCTCACACTCAACTTCCTACCTCCAAGTCTTGAGTAATGGTCTCTGACATACTTGATCTATTCATACATGCTACTCATATGCAATAGATCTGACAAATAAATAACTGAACTCCCTCTCTCCTCTCCATCAACCCTTCAATCTTTATCACCTACTCACTTCTTTTGATCAGACAAATGTGACACCTGATCAGAGGTGCTCAATCTGAGACTGAACAACACCTAAATAGGTTTGTTCTATAAACCCAAAATGATTTTTTTTATCACAGTTAAATCCTATGTAGTGTGCCCATTCCTTCAACCTACAATATCTTTACATCAGTAATCCACAGGTTTGCCTTAAACACAACCAAGACATACTTTGACTAACCAAATTAAACTTATTTTCTCTAGAAAAAGGTGCCTAAGAGGAGATATGATTACCTTATATAAATACATCCAGGGTCAGTATAAAGATTTGTCAAGCAAGCTTTTTGTGCCAAGAGGTTTTCAACTGACAAGAGACATCCTTTGAGGTTAGAAGTAAAAAGGTTCCACCTTAAAGAAAGAAAAGGGTTCTTCACAGTAAGGGTGGGTAATCTGTGGAATTCTCTATCAAAGGAGGGGGTGACAGCGGATTCAATAGACAACTGTAAAAAAGGATTGGATATATTTTTAATTAAAAATGGCATTTAGGGTTATCCTGGATAATTAGACAGGGAGTATTGATCCAGGGAGGAATTTTATCACCTGTATCTGGGGTCAGGAAGGAATTAATTTTGTTTGCCTTTTTAGACGATTGGCAAAGTTTCACTTGTTTTTTTTTCTGTTTACCTACCTCTGGATCAATTAACAAATAATCCGCATATTGCAGATCAGAGGAGATCTTAAAAGGTTGAACTTGAAGGACTAAAAGTCTTTTTTTCAACCTCAATTACTATGTTACTATCAAGTCTGCAAAATAGAGAATTGTCCTTGCATCCAGTTCACTCTTTGCCCCTCTGAGTTCCATTAAGCTCATGTTCATTGCGTCAATGACCGCATCTATCCATCTCTTTCTACCATCCCCTTCTTTGTGTGCCTTCAATTTTTCCCAGCATCAAAATTTTCTCTAGGGAATCGTACCTTCTCATGATATGGTCTAAATATTTGAGCTTCAATCTCTTGATAATGAATTACAGTTATCAGTTTGTCTGGATTTCCTGTAGTATTGATTTATTGGATCTTCTTTCAGTCCGAGGAACTCTAAGTATTTTTCTCCAACACCACAATTCAAAGTTGTCATTTCTACAGCGCTCATCTTTATTACAGTCCAGCTCTCACATCCCTATGTTACTACTAGGAACACAATAGTTTTATTTGTGTGGGCCTTTGTTTATAGTGATATATTTACTTTTTACTAGCTTATCCAGACTTTTTGTAGCTTTCCTCCCCAGAACCAAACGTCTTTTAGTTTCATGGCAGCACTCACCATCTGAAGAGATCTTGGAGCCCAGGAAAATAAAATCTGTCACTCCACTTCTTTCTCATCTATTTGCCAGGAACTGAGATAGCAGTTTGCCATGATCTTTATCATTTAAACGTTGAGCAGAAGGGCATCTTTTGCACTCGCTTTTTCACTCTCATCAATAGGCCCTTTAGTTCATCCTCATTTTCAGGCATCAGAATAGTAGCATCCGTGTATCTGAGGTTGTTGATATTTCTCCCATCAATTTTAATTCAGACATTGGATAGTCTAATCCGGCCTTACGCATGTTGTATTCTGCATATAGGTTGAATGATTAAGGTGACAGTATACAACCCTGTCACACTTCTTTCCCGATCTTGAACCTTTCGGTTTTTGCATGTTTGGTTCTGACCGTGGCTTTTTCGTCCACATACAGATTCCTCAGGAGATTGATGAAATGTTCTGGTACCCCCATCTCTTGCCATATTTTGTTGTGATTCACACAAAGGCTTTAAATGTTTTTTCTGGAACTCTCTTGCTTTCTCTATTATCCCACGGACATTGGCAATATGATCTCTTGTGCCTCTGCCTCTGCAAAACCTGGCTTGCACATCTGGTAGTTCTCTGCCCATATAGTGGCAGTGAAATCAGTGAAATTGCCTGATAATTGGAGCACTAATTGGTACTGCCTTTTTTTGGGATTGGTATGAAGACTGACCTTTTCCAGGCTATTGGCCATTGTTGTAGTTTTCCAATTTTTGGGGTATAATGCAAACAATAGAGCATCATCTTCTAGAACTTTGAACTATTCAGCTGGGATTTCATCAGCTCATTCAGCTTTGTTATCAGTGAGGCTTCCTAGGGCCTTTCTCACTTCAATCTCCAAGATGTCTGGCTCCAACTCATTGGACAAACTATTGAGATTATCATTGCTTCCTCTATGTATTCTTGCCACCTCTTTATCATATCTGCTTCTGTTAAATCCCTACAAATTTTCTTTTATAACGTCCACTTTGGCATGAAAGGTTCCTTTCGGATTTTTAAGAGAACTCTTTACATCCCTCATTATAGAATGTCTCATTATAGAATGTCTCTTTGTTTCTTCTTGCTATCCACTGGGATTCCGCATTTAATTGGACAAATCTTTTCCTGTCTCCAGTACCTTTAGCTTTTTTTTTCTTTCCTTGGCTACTGCCTCATTAGACAGCCAGTTTGCCATCTTAGTTCTTTTGGGGGATATTCTTTGTTGCTGTTTTCTGGATAATGTCACAAACTTGTGCCCAAAGGTCTCCAGGCATTCTATCTTCTATATCTAGTCCCTTAAATCTATTCTTTACCTCCACTGCATATTCACAGGGTATATTATTTATTTTGTATCTCATTGGTCTGATCATTTCCAGCATTTTCTTCAGTTTAATTCTGAACTTTGCAATAAGAATCTCACAATCTGACCCACAGTCAGCTCAGCTCCAGGTCTTGTTTTTGCTGACTGCATGGGGTTCCTCCGTTTGTGGCTACAATCTGGTGATGTCCATATGTACAGTCTTCTCTGAAGGTTGTTGGAAGAGAGTGCTTTCTATGACCAGCGAATTATCCTGACAAAATTCTACTAATCTCTGCCCTTCTTCATTTTGTACACAGAGGCCAAACTTAGTTAGTCTAGATATATTTTGGTTCTCTAATTTAGCATTTCAATCGCCTATGATGAGAGTAACATCTTGGTGTAATATCTATGAGGTGTTAAATATCCTCGCAGAATTGGACAACATAAGGCCCTTCAACATCCATGGTTGGAGCATAGACTTGGATTACTGTGATGTTAAATGGCTTCTCTTGAATTCAATTTTAAAACATTCTGTCACTTATTGGGTTATAACCAAGCATTGATTTGGCCACCATTTGATTGATTATTCTTCTGCGTAGAAGATCTGGTGATTGTCTGATATGAAATGTCTAATTCCAGTGCATTTCACTAATGATCAGGATATCATTGTTAATCTTGTCATCTCATTTTTGACCCCTACAAGTTTGTCTTGGTTCACAGTGCGAATGTTCCAAATTCCTATGCTGATTTATTCTTTGTAGCAGTGGAGTTGCCTTTCTACTCCAGACACATCCACAGCAGGACGTCCTCTCGACTTTGACCCAACCACTTCTTTAGATCTCGTGTTACTCATACTCGCCCTCTGCTCTTCCCCAATAATGTGGTAGGTATCTCTGACCTGAAGGGCTCATCTTCTGGTGCCACGTCGATATGTCTCTTAGCAAAGATACTGGAGTGGGTTGCCAGTTCCTTCTCTAGTGGACAGTGATTTATCTGACCATTTTGAGTGACCCTACATGATATAACTCACAGTTTAATTGAAGAACACAAGCCCCTTCACCATGGCAAGGTAGCAAACCAGACGGAAGTATTTAAGCCCACATTTTTACCCCACTTATTCCTGTGTTGATAAATATTCCCGTTTGAGTTTGTTGTAAGTTTTTATAAGCCTAATGGGAATGTGTCAGTTACGATTGTAAGTGCTTCCAGCAGGTCTGTTAGGAAGTTAAAAATGACACATGATCCTGTGAAAGTAGAGGGCAGACTCCACACCGAAAAGAAAATATTGAATACCACAGTAAAGGAAAATTTCATTTGAAGCTAAAAATGTAAAGTTTACATATATATTTTGCTTTCTAGCACATTTTTCCCATTTTTCTCATTATCCTGGAAAAATTACTACAGTATTTTTTTAACTGCAGCTTATTGGTTGTGCCAGATTGACGTATCTGGCTCCCCTAGGCACAATCTCCTTAGCCATCCACCTAGCGCAGAAGAGCTTGCATGGCTGGAAGTCAGGGGCACATGAAGTATAATGAACTGATACCACCGGCATGTCAATGTGAATGAAGGAACAAGGTGGTGCATACACTGTGAACTTGCCGATGCACTCTCTTGTCTTGTTCTTTTACTATTGTGTAGCACACTGCAAGCCTGCTACTTCACATCCACATCCTCCCAGACAAAAGAGCTTGCTCTTGAGTAGATATAAACTATGGTTAGAGAATGGTCTATGTGTTAAACAAACTGAAATGTAATTGAATTGTTAGGCACATGAGATGCTCCTCTCAAGGAGGCACCCCTAGGTGGCTGCCTTGTTCACCTAGATATAAGTCTGGTCATGCCTACAGGATTTTACTATTAAATTGAAAAAACACAAAGAGCAGGATTCATAAAATATGACATGCATTAAAAAAGTAAAATTATCAATGATTGAAGTGTCTGAGAACTCTTATAGGAGCTCTCCACTCCATATGTTAGCACCTTTGTCTATGTACTAAGATTGGACATTTCTAAGAGTTCTCCTGAACTTCACACTTTAGCATACTGGACTCTTACTTTTAGTGGCCCTCGTTTTGTTGAGCTGTATAAATAGTTTTGAAAGGAAATATAACTTTAAATAAAGAAACATGGTGTTGAAATAATGCATTTTTCCTTTTAATCCTCAATCTCTTTTGCTGTTTTTTCAAAATCTTGGTGTAGGATTTTCTTATGAAATTCCAATTCAAGTTTCCAGAACACAGTTTCATAGAATTTCATTCCAGTCAAGATAAAATGAACAATTTGCTTGAGGTGAAAACATTATTTAAAGATGATGCTGAACCTATTTCAAAGAAGGATGGATGTGTGTGCCACAATGTCACACTTCCATAACAGGCCAGTTATATAAACAGAAGATCAGAACATAACATAGCAATGGTTCATCTACCTTCCACTAAGTGAAAACACATTTAGCAGTTTCATTGTCTGTAATCCGCAACTGAAAATTGTTCTGCCATTTTATTTTTACACTGCAAGCATAAACAGAAAAAGCTTTGGAAAGATAAAATAAATCGGACTTATCGTTATAGTATTTGAAATACAACACTTTAAAATAAGTGTTTTATGTTTAATACAAATATGTGTAGTTTGTCAGTATATAAAATATCTGCTATTATGATTTTTAAAGGTGACCAAATGAAGATAAGAGACCCACAGTCTGTGTAATTTTTCACCCTTTCTACCTACAGTAAAAATAATTTTGAATCAATCTATCTATCTATTATCTTCCTGCGCCAAAACCTTAAAAAAATTACTTAAAACACACCCATTTAAAAAATCATATCACCTTCAGCCTTTATAATTACAACTGTACACTCCACAGCTTAATAACACTCCCACCCACAATCTACAGTACAACACACAGACACCTCCATTTGACTAAACAAATTGCATTCACGTTGCCATTTGTATTTGTCACCCTCTTGTATCACACCTAAACCCTTAGATTGTAAGTTTGCGAGTTTTCAATTGTGTGTCCGTGTCTTGGAAACAAGCACTATGTGCATTTGATTATATGCTCAAAAACAGGGCCCTCCATTCTTTATAAGGTGTTAAGTTTGTTTTTTGCCTTGTACAATACCACTGTACAGCGCTACGGAATATGTTGGCGCGATATAAATAAAGACAAGAATAATAATAATAATAATCTATCTCGCTATCTATCTATCTACAGTGCCTTTCAAAAGTATTCCCCCCCTTAACTTTTTACCTATTTTGTTACATTACAGCCTTAAATTCAATGTTTTGTTAATCTGAATATTATGTGATGGACCAGAACACAATAGTCTAAGTTGGTGAAGTGAAATGAGAAAAATATTTACATACATTTTTTTTTTTAAATAGAAAACAGGAAATTGGCATGTGCGTATGTATTTACCCCTTTAGTTATGAAACCCATAAAAAGCTCTGGTGCAACCAATTACCTTCAGAAGTCACATAATTAGTGAAATGATGTCCACCTGTGTGCAATCTAAGTGTCACACGATCTGTCATTACATATACACACCTTTTTTGAAAGGCCCCAGAGGCTGCAGCACCTAAGCAAGAGGAGCCACTAACCAAACACTGCCATGAAGACCAAGGAACTCTACCTAACAAGTAAGGGACAATCTATCATAATCAAATGGAAAGAACATGGCACAACATCAAACCTGCCAAGAGGCAGCCGCCCACCAAAATTCACGGACCAGACAAGGAGGACAGCACAGAGACCTAAGGTAACCCTGGAGGAGCTGCAGAGTTCCACAGCAGAGACTGGAGTATCTGTACAATGGACAAGAATAAGCCGTACGCTCCATAGAGTTGGGCTTTATGGCAGAGTAACCAGAAGAAAGCCATTACTTTCAGCAAAAAAACAAAATGGCACATTTTGAGTTTGCGAAAAGGCATGCGGGAGACTCCCAAAACGTATGGAGGAAGATGCTCTGGTCTGATGAGACTAAAATTTAACTTTTCAGCCTTCAAAAAAAATGCTATGTCTGGCGCAAACCCAACACATCACATCACCCAAAGAACACCATCCCAAACATGGTGGTGGCAGCATCATGCTGTGGGGATGTTTTTCAGCAGCCGGGACTGGGAAACTGATCAGAGTTGAGTGAAAGATGGATGGTGCTAAATACAGGGATATTCTTGAGCAAAACCTGTACCACTCTGTGCGTGATTTGAGGCTATGACGGAGGTTTACCTTCCAGCAGGACAATGACCCCAAACACACTTCTAAAGCAACACTTGATTGGTTTAAGGGGAAACATGTAAATGTGTTGGAATGGCCTAGTCAAAGCCCAGACCTCAATCCAATAGAAAATCTGTGGTCAGATTTAAAGATTGCTGTTCACAAGCGCAAACCATCCAACTTGAAGGAGCTGGAGCAGTTTTGCAAGGAGGAATGGGCTCAAATTCCAGTGGTAAGATGTGGCAAGCTCATAGAGACTTATCCAAAGCGACTTGGAGAAGTAATTGCAGCAAAGGTGGCTCCACAAAGTATTGACTTTAGGTGGGTGAATAGTTATGCACATTGACTTTTTCTGTTATTTTGTCCTATTTGTTGTTTGCTTCACAATATCTAGCCACATCTAATTGGAAGAGGATAAATATGCCATGTTCCATTTGGGTCAGTTTATTATATGCTAGAACTGAATATGAACTTGCATGGAATTCAGAAAAGGTCAACAGTGAATTGGAGTTACTAAACTATATCTGGGGACATGATGTGCACAATGCACTTAAAACACATAGTATGTTCACAGCCCTTTCTCAGCCATCATGTCATTCACTAAGCTGTGTTTTTCTAGTGGCTTCTCAACCCTACAAGAGCCATTCATTGCGGTAATCACCACCATCAGTATTCTCTGCTCTACGCTCACCATGAAGGGCTTCCCAACATCATTATCTTAAACATAAGAAAGAACTTATTCACCTAATTATAACTATTTTTATTAAGCTATGTTCACTGCAAATTGTGACATAAATCTTACGAGTACAAATAAAGGATAATAAGTCTGTTGCATTATTATATTCATATTAAAATAGATTTCTTGACCCAATACTATTTATAATGTATATTAATTGACAGTGAATGGTGACCATAATACTATAATAAACATATTCATAACATTTAATTCATAACTTGCAAAAATTAAAGATTGTTACATTATGAATTAAATGTATTTTAGAGTACACTTGCTCTTTAGAAATTACTCTTCAGGACCATATGTGGCCCATGTACAGCTGCAATCACTAGTAAACATAACAAAGAAATAGGGTGGAGATTTGTGTTAAGTAAATACAGTGAATTTGACTACTGGAAAGAGGTGAATAGGCATAGTTTTGTCACAGGTTTTCATGGTTGTTCTTTTTTAATCTGCCTATTGTTATGACTTAGGGTGAAATTAAATCAAGAGGTGGAATTGGAGGAGGACTATGGTAAGAAACCACATCCATGTATCCCAGCTTAGAAACCCATACCTCAATGCACAGCTCTACTGATGTAATAGCTTATATATTTTTTTGTAAAGTAGTGCTCCTTAATCACCTAGCTAACATATCTCATCTAGTCCATGTATTAAAATATTTAAAATATTAAGAAACATTTCCCCCGCCTACATAATAATTACACACGTAAGCAATGTATGGCTGTGCTCACAGTGCCACCCACTGGTGACAACACTCGGTCTCTCCAGTTTTTCCTTTTTTGAGTCAACCACCTAACAGGAACTAGACAACCTGTGAAATAAAAGTAAAGACAGGACAAAATCAAAATCACCTCATCCCAAACCCCAGATCAAACAGTTCAAGCTGCAGCCAACAGTTGTGCGGATTGGACTCAGTGGATCATAATCCCCCCAAAGCACCCTATAGTGAGAAACGACAGCTTAAACCAAATTGGCTTTGAAAGTGCATCTAATTGGATGGTATTGCTCCATACAACAGTTTAAGATAAGTCACTTTGACAAGGGAAAGGTCTAAAAAGTGTCCCAAGACTTTGGAAACATTCCTACTGGTTGTAAGATACTGCATGAACTCATTGGCTCTTACCCCCATTAGCTGGCATGAAATTAGATAATCACAGGCGTTACAACTGGTATTTACATGGAGTGTCCTCTTAAAGTGTATCTAAAAAAACTAGCCCTATGAAACATGTTTCAAAGATATACAGACTTATTAAATTGCAATTCGGACAATTAAATAGGGCTCTATTTAAGCATATAGTATATTTTTTTACAGAAGTTTATAGTTAGTGAAGACCTTGCTGTTAAATTGAAGTTCACTAACCAAAATCTTCTGTAAAAAAATATGCTATGTGCTTAAATAGAACCCTATTCAATTGGCCAAATTGCAATGTAATAAGGCTGATAATATATCACAATAATTTAATTTTAAATGTGTAGACACCATATGATGCTTAATTAGTATGTATAGATATAAAATATTTAATTTAAGGAATTTCGGTGTCAAATTCTCTGATTAATTTAAAAACTGCATTCACTGGGGGAACTAGTCACAGAACACCAGAAATAATATGTCTTCCTCCAATGTCCAGAAGGTGCCTCAGCTTGTTGTGGTAAGCACATCCTGTAAAAATGCACATTGCCAACATATTATTTATAACTTAACATAAATTGCCCTTTTTTCAACCTGTTCAGTGGTGCTTTAAGATGCGCATTCAAATATTTTTATGTTAAAGATGAGCGTGTTCAGCAATTAGCATATATATGAAATGTAGTCCAAGTCCTTCTACATATGGTTAAGACAAAACAATTATGACAACGATCATTTGCTACTTAAACCAAAACAGCTGTTTTCTTATTTTATTATATAATTATCTCCATTATTAACAATTAGCCAGTGGTGTTGTTGCGCTAAGGAACACCAGGGATATGTGCTAAATCCTTTTTAGAAGCCTGGACATATCTCTGATGACTGTGATCGTAACTGCTCCCCTGATTCTCTCTCTATTAACCCTTGCTGGCCTATCTCTTTTTAACACCTGCTCCCCTTTCTTTTCTTTCCCTTAGATGAGCACATTGTATAAAGGCTATGTCATGTAGGATATTTAAAGCTATTAAAATGTAATAGTTTATTTTTTCATAACATTGTAATATGATAACATATTCATTAAATTGCATCTATCATTTTAAAACATGCATGTGAAGTGATATCTTGAATTTACCAGACGTTGTCACTGGGCTCATATTATTATTTGAAATATGTAAACATTTTCTTACCATCTACGAATCATATCACCATTCTAAAATGGTCATACACAGTGCTGGATCTACCTTTTTGGAGCCCCTGGGCAGTGAAGTGGAGTAGCCCCTGTGAGTGTGTGCAAGGTATGCACGCACCCATTTCCCCATTTTCTGTGGATTATATGGCTCTCTTGCTGTGCGAGCAAATCACAGACATTTCCCCATAACAGCCATTTTTACAGCAAAGCTACTCATGTACACACCAAGCTATTACTTGTTTATTACATGAATTTGATGGTGGGCCATATTATTTATATTTTTCTATGGGAGTGCAGCCAGTGCATGTTACACAAACACATATCATGATCACTTGTATCGCAAATAAAAACTGATTAATTAGAGTTAACACTCATTGAAACACGGGGGACAGCCTCCACACACTTAGGAAATGCGGGATCACCTTAGGCTGAAAGCACTTGACGAACGCGGGACTTAAAAAAAAAATACGAGACGCGGGACTTAGAACAAACAAATTACTAGACGCAGGATAGGAAAAATATGAAGTTAACGACCGAACCGCGCAAAGCAAAAAATACAACAAAAACATCACACACACCATGGGGGAACAGCCACGGACTGAGGTGGAGCGCAAATTTAAGTTGATTTTCCTAAATTTCGGCACTCGAACATCAGCTAAGCGAGAAAAAAATGGCGGCCAAACCAAATAAAAACTAGGCTACATGACCCTGGACCACGCAAACACTGCCAACCGCGTACCACTTTCACTCAGGAACATACGAGGTACAAAATACACTATTACAATGGACGGCAAATGCTTGTGAACCGTGTAGCACATAAAAAAACAACGCTATTTTACAATAGCCCTCGCGCATGCAGCCTATTTCTAATGCACTGTTGGGACATTCATAAAACTATCTCCTGAGGCCAGCAAAAGTCCAACTGGACATTATATGCTGTAGGACAATAAAAAGAGATTGTTACCTCTTCAGGCTACATATATAAATTGGAAAAAGGTAAACTATATTAATTTATTATTCAATTAATTAATTAATTAGTATTTTAAAAAATATAGAGAGGAGCCAAAGGACACACAAGCAGAGGCTCACAAAGAGCGCCGAAGGTCCCTGGAGTATAAAAAGCTTAATATTGTGTGCCAAACAGCATTGCCATGGCTTCAAATTTTATTGCTCCGTTATTTAAAATAAAAAGAGATTGTTAGCTCTTCAGGCTATTGATTGCTGGATATATTAATTACAAATAGGTAAAGTATATTAATTTATTAAGTAACTAATACATTGATTATTATTTAAAAACATATAGAAATATGTATTTGTCTTTGTGATGAGCGCTGAAGGTGCTCAGAGGAGCAAAAGTACACCAGAGGAGAGGCTCGCAATGAGGCCGATGGTCCTCAGAGTACAGAAAGCTTGACATTTTGTGGCAAACAGCATTATATTGCTCCGTCATTTTTGACGGGCAGGTCGCTAGTAACTATATAAATAGCTATTCGGACAAAGAACCTTGATCAATTAAATAATCTACCTCCAAGAATAAAAACTATTGAGGAGCTACTTTCTACCAATATTTCCTTACAAAAAAACATTTTAGTGAAAAAAACCTTATATAAACTTACTTACGCTGCCTCTGTTCAACTGGTGCAGTTTCTGCCCTTTCTCTACACTAGTTCCCAGTATGTGAACTGCAGCTTTTCTTTTTTAAGCTAAAAAAGTATCTTTTAGTGGATTTTAAGCTAAAAAATTGGCACTCCTCACAGGGAAGCCCCCTAAACGGCTGCTTAGTTTGCCTAATGGGTAATCGGGCCATGGTCATACACCCATCAAATTTATTGATTATTATATTATATTAAAAATGTTATTGTGCATGTAAAATAATTGATAAGTATTTCCTCCCTGTAGCTTTGTGTATTCTGTTAGGGTTCACATTTAGTCTTTGCTAATTACTCCCTGTGGGTTGCACATACTCATTGAGATTGTAGAGAATGTAGGGAGACTCAGAACAATATCCTGTTTTTTAGTTCTCAAATATTTTAAATGCTCCGGCAATGTAAAGCCCTCTGTGAATAATAAGCAATGATCAGGAGCTAAAACAAAGATAAGACATGAAACTAGAGATGAGAACCAAAAAGGCCTATTGATAGACAAAATTTACAAATGTTATGTAAGTTTAATGTAAGTAAATGCGTTTTTTTTAAATAAAATTCACATTACCTACAATCACACTATTTAATATTTGCAACCTTGTTATATTTATTTAGTCATTTTTTTCACTTAAATGGTCACATAAAAGTTTACAAAGAAGGAAGTTTTTAACAAGGCTTCTAAAATACTATCATAATACCTTCTCTATAAAAAAAAATATTCAGTGAAATAATTTTTTACAAGTTGCAGAATACAGAGCTGTAGGGATAGCCCAAAACTTTAAAAGCCAGATGTAATACTAAACATTTCCAAAAGAGAGTGTCCTAGATATAATCACAACTAAAAATAGCTGTAATAATAAATACAAACAATAAAAATGAAATCTGAACACATGCTTTTTATGTATAAAAACATATAAAACATTATTTAAGAAAAAATCTAAATTTAACACCACTGTCTCTGGAAAAACTTGGCAGCTCACAGTTATTGCAATGGGAATATAAAATGCCACAAAGGAAATATTAAAAAGAGAATTAATAAATGGTTCCACCCCACCACATACGTACTTTGAACAACAAGCAATAAAGAACGGGTGGTTTTCTGTAGGCGAAACACAAGAAGTTTTCCGCTTATCAAGAGATGACGATTGAGGACTATGGCATCACAGATCATTGCTGGAGGGCAGTCCAAGGAAGAGGAAATATAATTTCCTCCTAACAGGTGCATTTCTTATAACATATTTTTTTTATTTAAATTTGAATATCTTTATGATTTAATTTGTGTTTCATTTTTATATTTTCTGTAACCATTTTTTTTAGCTACTTAAATTAGTTAATTTGGGGAGTTTTGGCAGGTACAATGGGTTTGTTGTGGACCCCTGATGGGGGATAGGGTTCCTGGGGTCCATATGGACCACCATGGTTACAGGTTAGCATACTATTAGAGTCCATAAGGACCCCCATGGTTATAGGTTAGCATACCATGGGGGTCCTTATGGTATTCTAACCTATAGCCATGGAGGTCCATAAGGGCACATATGGTAGTAATTGTGGTGCCCTGGGGACCCATAAGGGCCCCTATGATGGGGATTAGGTTTATGTACCATGAGAGAGCATAAGAACCGCCATGGTTACAGGTTAGCATACCATAGGTGTCCATAGGGACCTGTATGTCATGGAGTTAATATTAGGTTCCATTGGGGCATGGTTATATATTTGAGATCCCCATTGTAAAGTGTTAATGTTATGTGCCATGGAGGTCCGTAGGGCTCTATAGTTATACATAAATACTGCATGTGGAACCCGTTGGATTGATATGCCCCCCACACCAAAGCACAAGGGGTTGCAGTTGAAGGGATCTGAAGGGATTTCTGGGTGCATAGGGTGTAGCAGATCAGTGTAGTGTGTTTGCATTAGATAGCTATTTTATTTATATGTAGTTCTGATGACAATATTCTGGCATGATATAATTTCAATAGGGTTGTCTTTATGATACTTCATTATTGACATATTGCCAACTATTACATATTTGCCAATCAATTAGGTGCCTGTGCAGAAGGACATTGCTGTTAAACTGAGCATGCATGAACCCTATAACATGCATGTGCTAGTCTGATTGTGATGTGCAAAGGTTGGATAGGGATATATACACAGTGCTACACTGATCATTATAACTCCTCAACAATTTAGTAACTCATGTATAAACCTTGCCCCCTTCAATTAAGCAATTGTTGTTTACTGGAGCCCGTAATGTAGCCTGTAAACTAATTTGCTATTCAATTGGCGTCTTTTACAGGATGAAAATCGTAACTTACAACCCATCCAAGCCTTTGCGATTTCAAGGCCACAAAAGTTACAATCGCTAAAATCGCAAATCCCTATTCAATTGCTATAATTCCTCAAGCCTGCAAATTTTTTCACAACCGTAAATGGCAAATGTAGAAGACAATCCTACGGGTACCAGATAGGACTCGCAAGGGGGTTAAACACCTGTTCCTAGCACTGTAAATGCAAATAATAAATAAAAACTGCACTTTAAAAGACGGGAAAAGCAATGAAAGACATTAGAATCAATTGCACAACAGTATCAAATTTGCAAATCTTCAATAGAATTTTTTTTTAATGTTTTTTTTCTGTGTCATATCAATCCCGGGAATCAATGTGTTAATACATATGAGGTCACCCACATGGACTAAAACAGTATCACCATTAATTTTTAATATTTTGTACAATGCCGAATTGCGGGTCTGATCACATATCGGACCTCTAAACGCTAAGGGCCTCATTCAATTGCTACTTTTCTGAGATCTGGGCCCGCAAGTGGAGAGAGCAAGCTACTTTGCTATTCAATTACCTCCTACTTGCGGGCTCCGATCGAGTTACTTACTACAAGCTACTTTCCATTGTGATTCTGCTAATGGCAAGTTACTTCTCTCAAAGCCTTTGATCTTTCATGGCCGCAAGAGTTGCAAAAATCTCAAATCGCTATTCAATTGCTCCAATTTACCCTTCCGTCAAGCACATAAATTAACAGGTTACTGGGACCAAGAAGGTCTCGCAAAGGTCTTACTTACAAATCGTAGCACTTTAAAAGCAAATCGAAAAGCAATGCTGTATTTTTATTAAAAGTGAAAGTGATGTTAGGTCTTAGAATTAATAGCACAACATTCTCAAGCTCGCAAATCGGCATAAATAAATACTTTATTTCAAGTTCAATTTTCATCATAAAGTCCTACGCGCTTCAACCTCCAAGCCCGTCGGACTTTGGAATCCAACCTCCATATTTCATTGAAGTTCTATGGGCTTGAATAACGATTTACGGGCTTGCAGGTCATTCAAGCCCGTAGGACTTTGGACGGAAATTGAACATGAAATAAAGTATTGTATTTTGGCGATGTGCCAGCTTGAGAATGTTGTGCTTTTAATCCTTATGTCACCCATTGTGTTCCCCATCATTTACAGTGCTTTACAGTGCTGTATTGAATTTATATTTGCATTTACAGTGCCCTGAGTTTGCGGGCTTATTGCCGATAGCATGGTTTGCGATTATAGGGAAGGGGACTAACTCGAGGGCCCGGCCAATTGAATAGCTAAGTAAAAGTAGAGCAACGCGAGGAAGCAACTCAAAAGTAACAAATTGGGAAGTTACTTGCAAGTAAGGCCCCCAAATTGAATGAGACCCTAATTGATTGACGAGTAACCTCCATATTTTACTGACATCATGATGACGGTCTCATTTACTATTGGCTGTTTCTAAATTGGTAGTTACGGCCTTGCTTTATTGATCATGATCACACTCTGAAATGCTACATACAATTGCAGGGTTTACATTTTTTGTTTTTTGGCCCTTAAATTGCGACCTTGGTTCAATTGAATCGCACCGTGTAGCAAATCTCAAGCCCGCAGACATACGGCCTGTATACCGTAATCTGTGTGCTTGTAATTGAGTAGGGGCTCTTATTAGCACTAATGTGCATTGAGCTGGAATAGTTTGCAGCTTACCACAATTGATTTAGTAAATACCCTCAAGAAACGGCGGAAAAAGAAAATGGACAATTGCAGAACAGGGTTCTTTTTTGTTTTGATTTACTTTCTAAAAATATTTAACCATCCATTCTGCAGATGCACTTTCCAACCATTATTTTCCCATTTCTATTTACCTTTTTTCTTTTGCCTCTAAATCAAGTGCTTCACACACCTCCACCTCTGCTCATCATCTGATCTCATATACCTTGCCTTCCCACCTATGATTTGTGTTCATTTATATTGCAGATGTAGCACTATCACCTCCTTTTTACACAGCTCATACACCCACAAACGTAATCACTAATTAACCCCTTACTCTCTCTTCAATTACTTGCTTCTTCCATTTATTACTTCAATTTTGTTTTATTTATCCCTTTAGATTGTAAGTGTGTGAGTTTTCAATCTTATCAGGTGCTTTAAAAAAAAAAAAAAAGATATGTACAGTAAGATTTTAAACTCAAAGACAGGACTCTTTGTACATCACTACGGAATATGTTGGCGCTTTACAAAAAACAGTAATAATAATAATAATGATATTATTAATAATCTATTATCAAGTTGTGTTATACAACAGGCTACAAAGAAGAAAAATCATTGACCATAGTAGTCATTTAAAAACTCTGGGTGCCTCATTGTTAAGGATTTTTGTACCACCCAATACCAGTATACCACATGATATATTAAAATCTAATGGGTTCAAGCAACAGGAAACAGTTTAATGGAAACAATCCTGGGAAAGATTTACATTTCTACAATTATATTCATGAGAACACAGGATGGTATTGAAACAAAATTCTTTGATACATTGATGCTAAAGGTTACGATTTCATAGTCTCTGTATCTGTTCTGCTGCAATATTGTTTCAATATATATGCCCTAAGTGTCGGGATGTACTAAGGTAACTTGAATATTGTTATTTTTACAAATTATTGATGATCAAAGGCTTTATTCATCTTCTTCTGATTCTGCCTATACATTTAGTCTGCAGATGTGTAAAAGCTCCCTATGTAAGTTTTTGCATTAAAAATATTGACATTTCGAGCTGACTGTCATCACGTCAGATTGGAACAAAGATAATTTTGTATAAGCTACTGAAGAGATGTTTCATGTAACATTCTCATGACATTAGACAGGCGATTATTTGTTCAGGTCTCCCAGCTGCAAAACTCATACAGTTCTGATGCAAGACAGCAGCAGATCAATAGTGAGAATAACCATTTAATAAATCCAGTGTTGTTTTTGCAGCTGGAGGACAGGCACCCAAAACTTGGACTTGCTGAAAACAATGAGAATGCTGTGGTCAATCATATAGTAATTGATATCAGTCCGGTGCTTTTAAAGTGATAGAGAAATTGTCCCATTTATTGAAAAATAATTACATTTTGTTGTAATTAAAAAAATCTAAATGTAAGTGCCCTAAATCTAACATCAAGCATATTTTATATATAAATTACCAGCAATTAAGATTAGCAGTGGGGATGATAAAGATATTTTTTTGCTCTGCTCCACTAGACTGTCCTACTACTGCCTCAAAGCCTTCAAAACTTCACTAAAAACTCATCTGTTTATTGAAGGGTATCACCTTCATCCTTAATATGCACAATTGATTGTACCTCACCTTCCTATACCTCACCCATACTCTGTAAGAGCCTGAATAAATTGAGCAATCAAAGTTACTGTAGCCCGTAAGTTCATTTGCTATTCAATTGGCCTCTTTTTGTGGGCTCCAAACGATTTACGGGTTACGGCCTTGAAAACTTTGCGGTTGTTAAATCCGGAAATTACAGCCTATTATTATTATTATTATTACAACCAACTGATTATTTTTATGTGCACTTTTTTGTGAATTACAGTATGTAAAAAAATAACAATAGTAGCCCTGTAAGCCATAATCCTCTTATAAACAAAGGCAAAATGTCTCTGTTCATTAAATCAAAAATGAGTGCAATAGTTAAAAAATAAAGGCATTCTTTGTTTATTTTAAATATTACAAAAACATTAGCAAAGTTAATTTCTTCAAAAGTGCATACTGTAAACTTGATAAAACATTTTTTCTTTTAAAAAATAAATTTACTGTCATAAAGAAGATCAATTCTAGTTGAGGAAGTTTGGGCTTAGCACTTTCCTTGTGAAATTCATTTTGAAGTTGTGTAAATGTGGCAAACTTTCCATTACTTTGGAGCGCAATCTTTTGAAATCACACTAATTGACACAAGCTACGGGGTGTTTAAAAATACTATAAAGGTTCTGCAGGAAATCCGGTCTAGAAGGGCAATTCTGCATAATCTAGTGAACAAGGTGTCATGAATTGTGGGTAGATGCTTGAGATGGGAGCCAGAATAGTAACTAAAATCTTTATTTACATGAAGACAATTGTTATGTTCTTTAGATTGTAAGTCTGCGAGTTTTCAATCCTGCATGGCGCTTTCGGGAAAGCACTATGGACACCAAATTCTAAGCTCAAAGACAGGGCCCGCCATTCTTTGCAATGTGTTAATATTGAATATGTCTTTGCCTGGAAATACACTTATGTATAGCGCTACGGAATATGTAGGCGCTTTACAAATAAACAATAATAATAATAATGTCCTCAGAGCTGTCCAACACAGCATTAATTACACATTTATGGGGCATTTAGTGATATCTGTCGACCACCACAGAAGTTAGTTTAATCAACCAATATATAGTATCCCATAAGTAAGGGGCAGGTTTTTTCAAAAGACACCCATAGCAGCTGATGTACTATTTAGTGCATAATAGGTGTAGGTGCAAGATGTGCTACTTCATTATATAAATTGAGTTTTGTTCATGGCTCATGTTGGTGATATATAACAGCTCTAGCTAGCCTAGTGGGTTATTATTATTATCTTTATTTGTAATGCGCCAACATATTCCATAGCGCCATACAGGGGTTAAGTACATGGCAAAAAACTAACACCTTACGGTGAATTGAGGGCCCTGTTTTTGAGCTTAAAATCAAATGTACATAGTACTTGTTTCCAAAGAACTGACACATGATTGAAAACTCACAAACTTACAATCTAAAGGGTTTAGGTGTGATGCAAGATGGTGATAGATGCAAGATGGCAGTGTGAAAGCAATTTGTTCAATCAAGTGGAGGTGTCTATGTGTTGTACTGTGGGTGTAGGTGATATGCTGTGGAGTGTGCTGTTATGCAGATTAAGGCTGATGGTGATAAGCTTTTTAAACAGGTGTGTTTTTAGTAATTTCTTAAAGGTTTTGAGGTAGGAAGATAGTCTAGTGGAGCGAGGCAAGGAGTTCCAGATAGTGGAGGCAGCACAAGAAAAGTGTTGAAGGTGGGAGTGAGAGAAGGTGATAAGAGAGGAGGAAAGAAGAAGGTCATTAGCAGAACGAAGGGGGTAGTTGGGAGAGTATTTTGAAACAAGAGCAGAGATATAAAGGGGTGCACTGTTGTTGAGGGCTTTATATGTTAGGATCATGATTTTAGTATGGAAGATGAGTCTAGCAGATGCGTTCATTGTGGATTGGAATGAAGAAAGACGAGAGATGGAGAGGCCGGCAAGGAGTGAATTGCAGTAGCCTGTTGTAGTGTTTATAGCGTACATATTAAAATTAATATTTATAATTTATAGTTTGATTAACGTCAATTCATAAATAAAGATATGGCTTTTAAAATAAATCAGCGTTTATTTATCAACAACACAATAAACTTTGTACTATAAAAAAATTATTAGCAGTGCTATGATTATACACAGAATTAGCAGTCTGATTAAAATATGACAAAAATAATATGCTTAATTATTATGGAAAAACAAGCTTATTGTATACCAATACAATCTTCCTAGAAAATATTAAGATGCAATGAGATACTCTTGATTAATATCCCCTTTAGCTATAATATAACACTAAATCGGTCAACATATAACATTTTAGGATATGTGGCAGAAACTATTTTTCATTCATCAATAAAAACCATATAATAATAGTGGGCTAATATTTTTAGTATTAATCAATTATAGGAATATCAAAGATATTAAAATAGAGACAACGTATATTATCAGGTGCTAAAATAATTTGGTAACTCCTTGGGATAAAAGCCAAGACAACTGTCATGTAATTGATATGACATAAATATTACACTGTATAGATTAATATAGTTTCTTAAAATATTACACTGTATAGATTAATTGAGTTTGAGGATCAATTTATCGACAAGTATATGTTGTGTGCAGAAATAGCATTTATTGGTAGAGATGTCGCGAACAGTTCGCCCGATTTTGGCATGTTCGCGTTCGCATCGGACGGCGAACACATGCGCTTTTCGGTTCGCCTCCTATTCTTTATCATTGAAGAAATTTTGACCCTGCACCTCACAGTCAGCAGACACATTCCAGCCAATCAGCAGCATACACTCCCTTCCAGGGCCTTCCATCTGAAGGACAGCATACATTTTAGAATCATTCTGAAGCTGCATTCGTTGTGAGAGGACAGATAGTGTAGCTGCTGGTGATTTAATAGGGAAATAGATAGCCAGGCTGTGTATTTAGCTTCCACTACAGACCTGAAGGACTAAATCTCATTTCAGTTGCCTGCCTGTGTCAGGCTCACAGCTTATATTGTGCTCAGTGAAATAAATCAACACTTTTTTGACTGTAATAGATTGAATAGCAATCGCCTGCCTACAGGCGTGTGTGTGAAGCCTATTGCATCTACTCTGCCAACTTTTGCCAGTGCACAGTGATACGTCATATCTGGTGCAACCGTAGTGTACTGTGACATAAAACAACACTTTTTTGACTGTAATAGATTGAATAGCAATTGCCTGCCTACAGGCGTGTGTGTGAAGCCTATTGTATCTACTCTGCCAACTTGTGCCAGTGCACAGTGACACTCATATCTGGTGGCATCTTAGATTGCACGCGCAGTGCCCAAAATTTGAAGTAGGAGGTCCGACCACGCATCTTTTTCCATTTCCCTGTTCCAAAAATCAATGCCATATACACGTCCCCTAATAGTGGACGTAACAGGGATTAAACCGATAGGAATAGTACTACTTAACAGTACACACCTTATAATAATGCAGACAGAGGCAACGCAGAGAGAGGAGTCAGAGGAGGAAGGTGGCTTTGAGGAGGTGGAAGACCAAACACAGCAGGCGTCCCAGGGGGCTTGTTGTCACCTTTCGGGGACCCTTGGTGGCTGGGTGGAGGAAGAGACCTTCAATGACATCAGTGAGGACAAGGAACGGGACATGGCTAGCTTGGTATCCAAACTTGTGCAAATGGGGAGTTGCGGTTGTGCAAAGGGACTGTTTGCGGTTGTTTGGGGTGCAATAAACGGGGAGATTGGTCTGTTACTGTGAAGCAGGTGTAACCATGTCACTACCTGATCGATACAACATCATACCTGATGTTTTAAAGCATGTTATTCCAAACAATTTAGGAATGTTAGGTGATTTATGCCCTTTATAGCTTAAAACCAGACTCTGCATCAACTATGTAATTTTCCGTGGGAGTTTTGCCATGGATCCCCCTCCGGCATGCCACAGTCCAGGTGTTAGTCCCCTTGAAACAACTTTCCCATCACTATTGTGGCCTGAAAGAGTCCCTGTGGGTTTTGAAATTCGCCTGCCCATTGAAGTCTATGGCGGTTCGCCAGGTTTGCCCGTTCGCGAACATTTGATGGAAGTTCGCGTCCGCTGTTCACGAACCTAAAATTTGATTTTCGCGACATCACTATTTATTGGTATAGCAGTAAATACCAAGGATAAACAACTATAAGTGTTTACAGTTGCAAGCTTTGATATTTAGTTAGATCACAATATACAATCTACCCAATGTATATTACAATCTCTTTTGGACGTGTGTGTGTATATAAACTTATCAAATGTGGATTAATAGAATCTATATTTGGTTAGTTTAATATCGGAGTAAATAAACAGTTTTGTATAATCTTATAAAGTTTGGTACGAACAGTTTGTATATATTTGGTTAATGCAATACAGAAATGATATGCAGAGTGAATAAATAAGCAGCTGACAATTTGTTACAGTATATATCATCATAACAATTAGCAATATAACCTGTTACTCTATGAAAGCAGTAAAATATGGTATAACAATTTATATGGCAGTCAGAACATAGAAATATATATTGAAGCAATATATATCAAGGGTGGTAATATTGTATCTGAGATTGCAAGCAAAATAACCTTTGTATTTAGGTGTTGGTAAACTATTGTTTGGTTACTGGTCTTACATATAAATGTATTACATTTAATTTATCAATAATGATGTAAAACAGTTTTGTTTATTGTGTGATACAAGACTATGTGTGTTGAGTACTGTGGTTTGCTGTATAGGTGTTTTTAATAATTGGTTTTGTAAATTATTTAAATGGTTACATTATTGAATAAAGTCAATCAGACTGTTGTAGGGAATATGGGCACAGATTGAAATATATTGTTTAACACCTACAGTCCGGAATCCAGGTGCTAATGAGTCTTGGTTCTGTGACCACTCCCAAAAGGGTAACAGAAGTATTGTGGTATATTGGGCTAATTTTAACTGTACTACAAATTAGTTTATACATACCATGTATAGAATTTCAGGGTAACACCTGTCTCATTTTTAGGATCCCTTCTCAAGAAAGTCTGAAGTAATCCCTCTTTGTATTTTTGGTTTATTAAGAAGAGTTCTAGAGATAGAATATAATTTTGATATAGATAGATATAGTAAGATATCTTAGAGAAGATGTGAAGGGGGCATAGGTTTATGCCCAAGGATGACAGTCAGGTATGTCCACAGACAGGACTGTCAGATAAGCCAGAAAAGACTAGCCAGAAAATAGTACAGAAGAACAGACTCAAGCAAGACGATAGTACAGAAGAAGGAAAGATCCCAGGAAAAATCTGCTTGAGAGTGCTCTGGTACAAAATAATAAACTGGATTAATATTTATGTGTGTGACCTCTGTCCCATATTGTCCGGCAAGTATTAGACTAGACCATTGTACGCTTAATCTTAACACCTGTTTGATAATATTTATTTGGGACAATATAGTATTGAAGTGAGATTTGTATGTCTTAGCACACATTATCTTAAAGTTGCATTTTGAAGGTCTCTGCTACTTCTTTTGAGTCTTGTTTACTTGAGTATGCTTATTAAACTCAGAAGTTTATTTTATAAACTCAAAACTTATTTTCTGAAAAAGAAGAATGGTTAACTCTTTATATGTTAAAAATGCATACTATAAGTGTTTGTGTATATTTACAGTGCTAGTATCAAGACCAATGGACAACCATATAATGTAAATAATAGATGGATATAACCTCTTTCTTTTTCCCCACCAAATGCACGACAGAACCATGAGAGAGCTGTGTTATGAATGCCAAAAGAGCGGAGAGTTTTGATCAGAAGAGGATGGTAAACTGTATCAAAGGCAGCAGAGAGGTCCAGGAGAATTAGAATAGAAAAGTGACTCTTTGATTTGACAGTTAGCAAGTCATTGGTGACTTTTGTGAGGGCTGTTTCTGTAGAGTGTTGGGCCTGGAAGCCAGATTGGAAGGTGTGAAGAAGGGAATGCGAGGAAATAAATTGAGTGAGGCGATTGTAGACAAGCAGCTCAAGCAGTTTTGAAGCCAGGGGAAGTTGAAAGATAGGGCGATAGTTGGAGGCAGAAGCTAGATCAGATGAGAGCTTCTTAAGAATGGGTGTAATTATAGCGAGTTTTAAAGAGAATGGAAACTTGCCAGTTTTAAGGGAGAGGTTGAGTAGATGTGTGAGAGCTGGGATAAATGTGATAGATAGCTGAGGCATTAGCTGTGATGGACTAGGATAATGTGGACAAGCTGTAAGGTGAGAGGTTGATAGTAAACTAGATACTTCATCCTCGGTTACAGGGTTAAAGGAGTCCATAGTGGAGGAGGCGAGTTAGGGACACATTGGGAGGAGAGTTAATTTTGGATGGTTTCAATTTTATTTTTAAAGTGGCTGGCAAGGTCATCAGCTGGGAGACAGGAAGGGGCAGGAGGTGGGCAGAGGAGGGTGTTGAATGTAGCAAACAAACGTTTGGGGTTGGAGGACAGGTTTGATATTAGTGATATCGGTGGTGTAGGCACAGTGTGTGAAAATAGTGTAGAATAGCTGTGATAACAGATCCATTTTGCCAGAGTTAATTCTGCCCATCCAGGAGATAGGGAAGCATGACAAGATACATGGATCTGATGTTAGGGTTTTACATGTTTCTGGAAATTTGTCCCTATACAGTTGTGACCAATGTGGCTTGTTATTAATCTGATTAATGGAAATGGAAAAGGTGCTAGTTAAATGTCCAGTTATATTAATGATGCATTGGTCATTAATAAAAAAAAACTCTACTTAATAATAAAACAATATCAGTCTCCAGTTGAATGTGTGGCTGAACATTGATTCATAGGCTGCCCCCACAGCAAAAGCTTGTTGTCAAGGGGCACACTATTAACACAGGAAGTCTTGACCTATTGGAAATCATTTTGTTTATAGACAACTTTGTGCATGAAAATTTAGCACTGTCTGCTAGACAAAGATGCCTGCCACTATTGACTTCAATAGTGGGTTGATACCAGCGTTATAATTACTATAATTGTCTTTCTGACTTGTTTATCCTTCTGTCCAGGTCTACTTCTTGTCTGTGTTAGAGACAAATCATTTCTAATTGCTAATTACTCCCTGGAGTTTGCACACACTTAAGGTGATTGAAAAAAGTGTTTGGAGGCTGAAGCAACAGCCCAATTGTTAGTTAATGTAATCACTCTGATCATGTGCAAACTCCATATGAGTAATTAGCAATTATTAGTCTCTAACTAAAATATAAGAAAAATACTTAGGGGGAAGAATATAAAGGTTGTTTGACAGACAAAAAACACAAACTTCAATGTAATTTAACTGCAGGAAAACACATTTTAAATAACAAGTGCTTTACTACCTATAGTTTTAATTAATACAACATGTAAAACATTTGTTGTTTTTCTTTAAGTTATTTAGCAATAACTAAACCTGATAACATTTTACTTGATCGAATTGCAACTATAAGTTAAATTCACCTAGAAAAAAAGTCAAAGTCACAAAACTAGGAGACTTTACAAAAGCAACATTACATACACGTTGATTAAAAACAATTGTAGTAGATTGTATAGCTGCCTTCCACTGCAACATTAAGTTTTCCCAGCTGGAACATACACACTTCAGTTTGATTGCAATCTTCATCTATTTTTTTTTATATATATAAAACTACCTTTGCTGTTCTGGAGAAATGTTGGTGTTCATCCCTTTCAATGTAATTTCTTGTTTGTTTGTGTTTCTCGATTATGCACAACAACCATGCTAGGTACATTACCTTTATTTGATGAATCACAAGCCCTAGAAACTGTAGTCCACATGACAAAGAAAAGGTTAAAAGAAAACAACTTTTTATCAGTGGTCAAGCAGGAAATTAGGAGCCTGGTGATGACACCTTGATACAGATGGTCCCATGACTCATTGTTCTTTCTCAATTTTTATAAGGAAGCATGAATGTGCCAGTTGGTAATACAAATGTATTTAGCTTCTATGCATAATTTTGCACAGATGTTCTGTAATAATTTTTCTGCAGAGGAAATGAACATAAAAAATAACAGAAAACAGCATATATAGCACATACAAACATTTGATGTTGGCTACCTATTTTACTCGCTTGCTGTGCTGCTGAAATCTTAGACAAGGCAGGAGTACAGGACAAAGTTCAATAAGCTTTGCAGAAGTTGCAAAGCTTTTTTTTTTTTGGGGGGGGGGAGATCAGTGTACTGGACAGAGAAGTGATAGTGGGTTTCGCTTCTTAAAATGTAGATGCATATGAACTTATATTTTCTCATTATAACTAGGAGTGAGTACCTTGACAGCACTAAGCTAAAGAGATAGAACAAACAAAGGCCTCTATTCAAATGCTACTTATGGGTGCATGGTTTAGGCTTTTGGCCAGGTAGCTGCGAGTTGTTCAATTGAATCGCTCTGTACCTGTTGCCGGCCCGTATGAAGTCAACTGTGGGCTTGAAATCAGTTACAGAGCTAATCAATTGAACAAGCCCGCAGCTACCTAGCCGAAAGCCTAAACCATAAGCCATGCACCTGTAGGTAGCATTTCAGAGCATGATCATGATCAATTAAGCAAGACTACCGATTTAGAAACAGCCAATAGTAAATGAGACCGTCATCATGACGTCAGTAAAACATGGAGGTTAAACGTCAATCAATTAGTGTTTAGAAGTCCGATATGCAATCAGACTCGCAATTCGGCAATGTACAAAGTAATAAAAATGAATGAAGAACATGTTATAGTCAATGTGGGTGGCCTGATATGTATTAACTCCTTGATTACCGAGATTGATATAATACGGAAATGAAATGTTAAAAAAAAAAATTTTATTGCAGATTTGCAAGCTTGAGACTGTTGTGCAATTAATTCTAATGTCGTCCATCAATTTGCCCATCTTTTAAAGTGCAGTATTGTTTTTTGATTTGCATTTTCAGTGCTACGATCAGGTGTTTAAACCCCTTGCTAATCCTAACTGGTACTTGTAGGATTTTCTTCTATAATTGCCATTTACAGGTATGAAAACATTTGCGGGCTTGAGTAATTGTAGGAATTGAATAGCGAAATGCGATTGTAACATTTACAGCCTTGAAAGATCAAACACAGCTGGGTCGGAGTTACGATTTTGAAAACTGCCGGGAATTTTAGCCTGTAACCCGCAAATTGTTTGCTAGCAGACCCCAATTGAATAGCAAATTAGTTTACAAACTACATTACGGGCTCCAGTAACCAATATTTGCTCAATTGAATAGGGGCCAAAGTCTATTACTCAATATATTCTAATTTTAACTCCATAGTGCATTTAAAATCATTATCAAAATAATAATATGGGACCAGTAATATAATGATTAACCTCCAAATCTGAAACAAAAACTTGTCAGCAGAAGATTGGCCAACGAACAACTGAATATAAAAAATGGAACTAAACCTTTTAACAAAGGAGCCTGTAAGTTATGTCAACAAATTTGTAATGATGACACAGTCACACATAATAAAAAGACTTATAACATCAAAGGATCGTATACATGCACATCCTCAAATGGCGTTTATATAAGACAATGTACTTTATGTGACACAGGCTGTTACATTGGAGAAACAAGCCAAAAAATGCACTGAAGGATGAATTTACACAGGCATTCAATAGGAAAGCATAATGAAGACAGTTAATGAACCTCAGTGGGACACCATTTTAGCCAGAATGATAACTCTATCCAAAACCTAAAAATCAAAATACTCAGAGGAAAATTTAAAAACATCCAAGGGAGAAAAGCATGTGAAATAAAGATGATCATATTCTTCAACACTAAAAATACAAGACTTAATATGGACTTCGGTTTTCTAACACATTATCACAATTTTTTGTGATTTTATCTTATTTTACAATAACAGGCTTATCACTCTAAGTAAGATGTTTGACCAACTAGAAGGATATCACTGAGGACCATAGTGCTTTGTTTTTTGTGTGGATATTGATGTATATGTATTTATAGCATGTGTATACATGGTTCCTGTTCTATGTTGTGTTGGATCCCCTTATATGTATTTACCTGATGATGTCAGATGCTCTACTCTTTGCATCTGCAGTTTTTATTCAAAACTGTTGTTAGTATCAGACTTGATAAAGAGAGGTTGAACCTCTCGAAAGCTCTATAAATAAGGAGTTTGTCCACTACAAAAAGGTATCATAATATACTGCAATACTCATTATTAATCTATATATATATGGATTAATAATGACTAAATCACCATATATATATAAATATATATATATATATATATATATATATATATACATATATATATATATATATATATATATATATATAGTATCTCACATTTTTGTAAATATTTTATTAGGTTTTTTCATGTGACAAAACTAAAGAAATGACACTCTCAATGTAAAGTAGTAAGTGTACAGCCTGTATAACAGTGTAAATTAGCTTCTTATGTCTAGATAACCCTCTTTTGTTTCTTTCCCCCCTTTTCTTTCCTGTTCCTACCCCTTTTTTCCTCTTTTTCTCCTCTTTTTCTTCTTCTCTTTCCTCCTTCCCCTTTCCCCCCCTTTCTTCCCATCTTTTTTTTTTTTTTCTCTTTTCTTCCCTTTCCCCCTTCCCCTCTAACTTCCCCTTCTTTTCTTTCTCCTTTTCCCCTTCCCCCTCCTTTCTTTCCTATCTCCCTCTCCCATCCTTCTTTCCTTTATTTCTTTATTGTTAGGGCCATCCATAAAACTTGCCTATATATACAGCTCGTCTCTAAAAAACCTTAATGTGCTAACTACCAAGCGTTTCAATTGTGACTCTAGTGTAAAAAACATTTTTATGAGTGATTTATATAGAGAGAAAAGGCATCTAATATTGCTCAACCCCTCGATGTTTAAGTGAGATAGCTATATATTAATCAACTTTCCTCATTATCTCTTTCATTACGTAACAATCTTAAAGTGCATTCTTTTTTAAAGTGCTGTGCATATCTTATACTAATTTATAAAGTGTTTGATTCCTTATATACACTACTTTTCTTTCTCAAAGTACATAGTAAAATATTAAACACAATTAGAATATAACAAAGTTAAAAAGTGCATTCCTTTCAAAGTGCTGTGCTTTTGTTTACCGGGAAGAGCAGTGTAAATATCTATTGTCTTAAATACACCTTAGATTAAGCCTTGTTCCTCCTTAAGTCCCCGTGTTTCCAACTACATTATGAAGCGCGTTAATTACCCGTGTACTCTAAATTTCTTTTCCAAAGAGACGTAATAAATTATTAAACACTTTTGAACTTTAACAATCTATAAAGTTTAAGGCTGCGATATCCCCTATGACATCTAAACGACAGAAGCCACCTCTAAGGGATAGGAGAGAGAAAAAAGGAAAAAACAGATATAGAAAGAAAAAGAAAAAAAAAAAGAAACAAACAAAAAAAATAAATAAAAAAGAAACCCTTTCCTATTATGGGTATCCACCAACCGACCAATAAGAATAGAGATGTCAATTCACCAGCCCCATTTGCTAAATATTTCTTCACCCTCTTTGAGTGATGTAATTCTGTACCATCTATTGTCTCTAAATATTGAGAGACCTATAGGGAAAACCCATTTATATGGAATTTCTTTTTCCCTCAATTTTTGTGTAATCGGGAGAAATAGTTTTCTTTTATAACTCGTAGAGGAGGAGATATCTGAGAATATTTTAATATTCAAGTATGGGGGGTCAAAACCTGTTTTGCCAAAACTAGCTCTAATTATTTGATTTTTTAGTGGCAGATGGTGGATTTTTACCAAAGTATCTCTAGGGGAATTTACATCAATATTTTTTGGCTTAGGAAGCCTGTGGACCGCATCAGACTTAAATTTAATATCTACAGAGTCCGGTAGTAAGTAAGCAAAACATTTAGTAAGGTATTGGTCCAATTCGTCATTAGAAATTTTTCGTCAATGCCTCGTATTTTCAGATTGTTCATTATTAATCGATCTTCAAATGAGTCCACCTTGTTTTCCAAACTTTTTATTTTCGCGTCCATTGTTTTGATGGTTTCTTTGGAGATGAGTTGTTCTTTTTTAATTAGTTCGCTGATGCTTTCTAATTCTACTATTTTCGCCGTGTTTTCTTGTGTTATCTTGAAATTTGATAAAATTTGGTTTTTAAATTCATTAAGGAATTTGTTTTGAAATTTCTCTAGAATTTTTTCCAGTTTGCCCACAGTAAGGATTTCATCTTCCAAAGATACTGTGTTTGTATCCGGCAGAGTGTCACCCATATTTTCTCCAATGGCCTCTGTTGACTTGTCACTTATTGGGGACGCCAATAGGGACACCTCCGTAGTTTTGGACGCCATTTTGGGCGAAAAGAATAATTTGGATTTAGGCGGTGACCTTACTTTGTCAAGATTCTGAAAGCTTATATAGCTCAGATTAGATGGACTAATATAGGCTGGGGGGATTACCGAGCCAATATTAAAATAAATAGGGCTAACCAGAGTCTTTTAATTGGTTATTTTATTCCCCTTTTTTGTTTATGCCCTATCTTGTATTCCAATTCTGAGTATTTTAAAAGGAAATCAAGTTTGATTTGTTTTTGATTGCTGAGGTCTACCTTTAATGGGTTAAGGGACCCTTATCTTCTGTTTTTCCCTTCCTATTCCTTGTGTCCTTGTAGATATTACTACTTATGTAGAGCAAAAGAAGGGAGAGAGGAAAGAGAAAAAATAGTAATTCCCCCCTTTAGAGTCCAGCCTTTGTATAATTGAAGCTCCAAGAATGCTGGGTTATATCTATAGCACTCCCCTCTTTCTTCCTTTCCCTTTTTCACCTTTTTTTTCTTCCTTTTATCTTTACCCTTCCCCCTCGGATCAAGACCCCGTTATGGTTTATAGGGTCATTTGTGCCCAAAGGATTTTAGTCCATAGCTTACTTAATTGTTTGCCCAAATAGGCATAACATAAAGTCTCTGCGGGACCTATACTCCGCTTTGCAAGATTTGTTCCAGGGCAGCACAACAATGATTCACATTAAATACATAGAAGGGTGCTCTACAAGAGCCTTACCCGACCTCAGGTGGTGGTGTTTGCTCCCAACTAGAGCGACAGCAGAGGGTGGTCTGGGGTGTCCAATCTCTGGGCTTTTTCCTTTTCTTTTTTTTTTCTTTCAGGCCTTCAGACTGACATCCATCCAGCCGTAATTACCAGCTCTGAGTCTCCGTGGGCTCCCCCGCTGTAGCCGCCTCCTGTACATCCCCCTCATACGAGATAACAGTTTAATCAGGGTTGGGATGCGGGGAGTTGGGCACTGGATGTTCCTTTCTTCCCAGGGCCTCTCTTTAGCACCTCTGTGGCTCCATTGCCTGTACCCAACACTTATCCTTCGTCAGGAGTTTGCAGGCGCTCTAGACGCTAGGGCCTCCTGTGGTGCTTCAGCGCCGTCCACTCACCCCTGCCTGAGCCATCCCGAAAGTCTGCGCTGTCACCACCTTGTCCTCAATCGCGAGTCCGGTGGGAAATAAACGTCGTGAAGTAGCGGGGTCCGGGGGAAGGGAGTCACCATGAAGTAAGGTGAAGGGCTCAATTCCGGCGGTTCATCGTAGGGTGGGATGAGGGGTAGGATGCAGGGGTTATCGAGTTTTCAGCGTGGGCTTCCCCATCGGGCTAGATGAGCCTCAGCTCACGTATGCACATCCGGTAACGCCCATCACCGCCTACGAAGATTCAAATGCGTGGCAATAATCTCCATAGAGGACTGTACACATCTCAACACTGTGTACGCCCAAGGTTGTTTTGACCGAAGCTCATCCCATTCCAAGGGGTGACGTTTGAATGAATGTTATAGACCTACAAGGTTTTAGGAGAGAATGCAGTAAGTATGGAAGTATGACTGTAGCCGGGAAGTGGGGGGAGAAGGGAAAAAGGGAGGTTTCCGAGATGGGGGGGGCATGATGGGGTTGAAAATAGTGAGCTACAACGTTAGGGGCTTAAACTCTCCATCCAAAAGAGCCTCCATTACTAGAATGTTGAATAAAACCAACCCAGATATTGTTTTAATTCAAGAATCCCATTGGGACAAGAGTTATACTCCACATTTGGCCAAATATAAATTTCCACATGTATTAAATGCATGCCAAAAAAAAACCTCAGGAGGTGTGGTAATGATGTTTAACAAAAATTTAAGACTAAAAGAAGAAGTAGTGGTCGTGGATGATAATGGGCGGTATATTATCTGGGTAGGGGAGATAAATAGCCAACAACTATCTATAGTAAATTTATACGCCCCTAATTGCAAACAAAACTCTTTTCTCAAGGGTGTACTTAAAAAACTGGACAAGATCGCTTTAGGAGGTCTAATCGTGGGCGGAGACTTTAATATGACTCCGGACCCCCAGATAGATAGAAATTACAAAAAATTACCTAAAAATTACAAGTACATAGAAAAAACATCTCAGGACTTTTCTAAACTTTTGGTGAGACACCATTTGTATGAATGGCGCCTTCTAAATACAACTGAGAGAGATTATACATACTATTCGGGTTCTCATAAGATGTATTCAAGAATCGATAATATCCTAGTGAGCCAGTCTCTGTTAAACACAATTAAATCAGCAAAAATCGGTTTAATAACCATCTCGGACCATGCTCCAATTACCCTCCTACTACAGGAAACAAGAATTGCTTACTCTGGTAGGACATGGAGAATGGATGATAAAATTATGGAAGACAAGGACAGACTAAATGATATTAGAGCGGAAATTAAAACATTTTTAGAAATTAATATGGGCTCAGTACCCTCGAACATAACAATTTGGAATGCATTGAAAGCATACATAAGAGGCATTGTTATCAAGCTTAAAAGTATCTGGGTCAAACAGAGAGGATTATCTTTAAGATTACTATATGTAAAATTGTATGGATTAGAACAAGTCAATAAAAAATAAATAAATGACACTCTAACTCAAGAGATAAAATTAATAAGAAAGGAAATTAATAAAATAAACCAAAAACGCTCAGACAATTGCTTGTGGCGTTTACAACAAAGATCCTTTCACTTCGATAATCGAATAGGGAGGGATCTTGCTAATAAAATCAAAAAGCAATACCACCAAAAACAAAAAATCCTCTATTTGGAAAACCGGGGTAAAAAAATCTTTAAGCCTAAAGAAATTACAGACTTATTTGCCAAATTTTATCAATCCCTGTATAATTTAAGCTCGGAAGATAACTTTATAACTCCAAATTCAAAAGATATAACGTCATTCTTAGATCAAATCCATTTTCCAGTCATCTCAAAGGCAGACAAGGAGGCACTAAACAGCCCAATAACAGAGGCAGAAATTAGTCGAGTCATCAAGAACCTAAAAAATCATACAGCACCAGGCCCAGATGGTTTTTCTACAGCCTATTATAAAAAACTAATGGAAGGTTTAATGCCAATTATAGCATCATCATTTAACGAAATCAAAAATACAGGAAAGTTTCCCCCAGAGATGCTTAGAGCAAATATAATAACCATCCCAAAACAAAATAAGGAAGCACACACCTGCAAAGATTTCAGACCAATTTCGCTTATGAACATAGACACCAAAATATATGCGAAAATTCTGGCTTTAAGACTCACAGAAATTTCCAAAAAATTAATAACGTCTGATCAAACAGGTTTTGTCCCAGAGAGGCAGGGCTCAGACAACTCCCATAAAATGATTCACCTAATCAAACTAGCGAAGAACAAAGGCATTCCCACTCTATTCTTATCAATGGATGCGGAGAAAGCATTTGATAGGGTAGGGTGGAATTTTATGAGGCAGACCCTTCGTAGATATGGGTTTGATGCCTTTGCATCGAAGGCAATAGCGGCCTTATACAATGCCCCTTTGGCTTCAGTATTGGGCAAGGGGGTACAGTCAGATTACTTCGGGATAACAAACGGTACCCGTCAAGGGTGCCCGCTGTCTCCCATTCTATTTGCCTTGATTCTAGAACCTTTAGTTATAGCAATACGGACTTCTGAAAACTTTAAAGGGATTAGAATAGGCAAAAATGAATACAAGATCTCCCTCTTTGCGGACGACGTGGTGGTCTACATGGAGCATCCACATACATCTATGACGGCGCTGATGGAAATTATCGCTAATTACAGCAAAGTGTCGAACTATAAATTAAACATAGAAAAATCAGAAGCCTTGAGCATTAATATTGCAGAAAAAGACGACGAACTCCTCTTGGACAAATACCAGCTAGCCCATACAAAAGGATTCACACACTTAGGCATTAAGTTTAGCCTGGACTTAAGAAATATCCTAGATCAAAACTTGAATAACTTATATAAAACTTCTAAGGACCTAATTGAGAACTGGCCGGGTAATCATATCTCATTCTCCGGCAGAATTGCATCTGTCAAAATGTCCTTTCTACCCAAGCTCAACTATGTGTTAAGATCATTCCATTTCCCAATTCCAAGCCAATGGTTGGCTAAATTCCAGAAGCTGATAGATAGATACATTAACAAAAAGGGTCAGATTAGAGTGAAACGGGAAATAATGTGCAGAAAATTTATAAAAGGAGGCATAGCATACCCAATGGTTTCTCATTACCAGGAAGCAATTAAACTAGCACAATATATTAAGTGGATCCAACCTCTTGCGGGTCACACTGAAAACCAGGTGCTGAGTGATATGCTTAACTCCATTGATCTCAACGCTCTTTTATATTTTCCAAATTCAGCTATACCTTATATCGACCCCAATGCAACTGTCTTGATTGACATGGTAAAGGAGTGGATAAAAATGAATAAGAAATTTAAACTCTTAGAGAGTTACAATGATCTTACCCCTTTGACAACAATAACACGCTTAAATCATATCCATCTAGAACCAGAATGGAAAGAGAAAGGAATATACTTATTGGGCCACATTGTAGACAAACATAATGGTAAAATACTAGATTATGACATGCTAAAAAAGAAATATAACATATCAAATAAAATATGGTTCACTTTATATAAATTAACACAAGTGCTGAAACAAAGAATTAAAGTTAACAATTTACCTAGTTCAAACAATTTGGTAACTTTGATAGCGTCTCAAAACTTTAAAAATTTGATATCAAAGTGCAGTGAGATTATTCACATTCAAACACAGCAGGATATAACCAAACCGATGGAAATTTGGGCCAAAGACATGCATATATGGGCATCTAAAGACTTATGGCAACAAGCCTTAAAATCTCTAAACAGGTTCGTGAAAAATGCAAACCAAAGAGAAATCCAATTTAAAATCCTTAATAGATGGTACTGGGTTCCCGTCAAAATATACTCCATATCATTTAACCCAGAAACCAAACTATGTTGGAGGAATTGCGGGAACCCAGCAGATATGCTCCATATATGGTGGAATTGCCCCACATCTCTCTCACTTTGGGAAGACTGCTTTGAATACGTATCCAATATACTTAAGACAAACATCAAGGCTGATCCGCAGATAGCATTGTTTAACTTGTTTCCTGCTAAAACATTAACTAAAAATATAGGGTTTATGACCCAAATTTTTATAGTTGTTAAAACTGTAATTGCGAGAAATTGGAAGAAAGCACTTCTCCCTAAATTATCTGAAATCTTGACTATGGTGGGAAAAAATCGGGAATTAGAGAGAGACTTTAACACCTCACTGCAGTTAAAACAAGACCCTTTAAAATGGACTATTTGGGATACCACTTTCAACTAAAACCCGTGCGCTGTCAACTCACTCGCCCACCAGGCCTCCTCCTTCGGGCACAATCCCTCCTTACCTTTCCCTTACCTCCCCTTTCCTAACCGGCCAGAATGAATGAAGTAAGACAGTGAGAAGTTGGGCGATAGAACATGACTAGAGAGCAATCATAACGGGATGAAATCCCCAAGATATTGAAATTCCCAAAAATATTCCCCAAAAAGGCGAGAAAAAAAACAAATATAACAATCAAGACTCAAACGGCCCAAACACTAGAGAAATTAATTAAGGAACTTCTTGACGATAACCCTACTCGCTAACTAGATTCACCTTCAACTATACTTGGGGTTTATTAAGAAACAAAAGATGGAATTTGGACAGTCTGAGGTCAATAGGGATGTGAAGGGAGTGAAAGTCGAAAAGAGCCCATACATGAGGGACCTTGTTCAATCCTGATTAAAGTTAGTAATTCTAGAGCTAAATTCGAAACAAAGGATATCGGTGTTTAGAAGAAACCCAACCTTCTGTTTAGAGTGTGTTTGAGAAATGTTGTGTTTCTGTAATCTATGTATATCATGTAAACCTGACAATAAATAATATAAAAAAAAAAAAAAAACAGTGTAAAATAGCTGTCCCCTCAAAATAACTCAAAACACAGCCATTAATGTCTAAACCGTTGGCAACAAAAGTGACACACCCCTACGTGGAAATGTCCAAATTGGGCCCAAAGCGTCAATATTTTGTGTGGCCACCATCATGGGCATGGAGTTCACCAGAGCTTCACAGGTTGCCACCGGAGTCCTCTTCCACTCATTCATAATGACATCACGGAGCTGGTGGATGTTAAAGACCTTGCACTCCTCCACCTTCCGTTTGGAGATGCCCCACAAATGGTCAATAGGGTTTAGGTCTGGTGACATGCTTGGCCAGTCCATCACCTTTACCTTCAGCTTCTTTAGCAAGGCAGTGGTTGTCTTGGAGGTACGTTTGGGGTCGTTATCATGTTAGAATACTGCCCTGCTGCCCAGTCTCTGAAGAGAGGGAATCATGCTCTTCTTCAGTATGTCACAGTACATTTTGGCATTCATGGTTCCCGCAATGAACTGTAGCTCCACAGTGCAGGTAGCACTCATGCAGGCCCAGACCAAACATATATACACATATGTCTATATGTGTATATATGTTTTCTATAATAAGTTGTGTTGATTCCCCTATATGCATTTACCTGCTGATGCCTTTTGGTGGTGACAGTGTCATGGTCTGGGCCTGCATGAGTGCTCCCGGGCACTGGGAGCTACAGTTCATTGAGGGAAACATGAATGCCAACATGTACTGTGACATACTGAAGCAGAGCATGATCCCCTCCCTTCGGAGACTGGGCCGCAGGGCAGTATTCCAGCATAACGACCCCAAACAAACCTCCAAGACGACCACTGCCTTGTTAAAGAAGCTGAAGGTAAAGGTGTCTCCAAACCTAACCCCTATTGAGCATCTGTGGGGCATCCTCAAATGCAAAGTGGGGGAGTGCAAGGCCTCTAATATCCACCAGCTCCTTGATGTCATTATGGAGGAGTGGAAGAGGACTCCGATGGCAACCTGTGAAGCTCTGGTGAACTCCATGACCATCAGGGTTAAGGCAGTGCTGGAAAATAATGATGGCCACACAAAATATTGACAGTTTGGACCCAATTTGCACTTTTGTTGCCAATGGTTTAGACATTAATGGCTGTGTTTTGAGTTATTTAGAGGGGACAACAAGTTTACACTGTTATACAGGCTGTACACTTACTACTTTATATTGTTGCAGAGTTTAATTTTTTCAGTGTTGTCACATAAAAAGATATAATAAAATATTTAAAAAAATGTGAGGGCTGTACATATCCCTTGCTGATTTTAAACGTTTGTCCACGGACAAAGAGATTATCATTCTATAATTTTAATGGCAGGTGTATTTTAACAGTGAGAGACAGAATAAAAAAACAAACAAACAAGAAAAACGCATGTCAAAGAAGTTATAATTTGATTTGCAGGTCAATGAGGGAAATAAGTATTTGACCCCTTCAACTTACTACTTGGTGGCAAAACCCTTGTTCGCCATCACTGAGGTCAGACGTTTCTTGTAGTTGGCCACTAGGTTTGCACACATCTCGGGAGGGATTTTGTCCCACTCCTCTTTGTAGATCCTCTCCAAGTCATTAAGGTTTTGAGGCTGATGTTTGGCAACTCGAACCTTCAGTTCCCTCCACAGATTTTCTATGGGATTAAGGTCTGGAGACTGGCTAGGCTACTCCAGGGCCATAATGTGCCTCTTCTTGAGCCACTACTTTGTTGCCTTGGCTGTGTGTTTTGGGTCATTGTCATGCTGAAATACCCATCCATAACCCATTTTCAATGCCCTGGCTGAGGGAAAGAGGTCTCACCAAAGAATTGATGGTACATGGCCCCGTCCATAGTCCCTTTGATGCGGTGCAGTTGTCCTGTCTCCTTAGCAGAAAAACACCCCAAAGCATAATGTTTCCACCTCCATGTTTGACGGTGGGGATGACGTTCTTTGGGTTATAGGCAGCATTCTTCCTCCTCCAAACATGGTGAATTTAGAGCTCGATTTTGGTCTCATCTGACAACAACACTTTAAACTAGTTCTCCTTTGAATCACTCAGATGTTCATTGGCAAACTTCAGACGGCCTGTACATGTGCTTTCTTGAGCAGGGGCCTTGCGGGTGCTGCAGGATTTCAATCCTTAATGGCGTAGTGTGTTACCAATTGTGTTCTTGGTGACTATGGTCCCAGCTGCCTTGAGATCATTAACAAGATTCTCCCGTGTAGTTCTGGACTGATTCCTCACCTTTCTCATCATCATTGAAACTCCACAAGGTGAGATCTTGCATGGAGCATCAGACCGAGGGAGACCGGCAGTTATCTTGTGTTTCTTCCATTTGCGAATAATCGTTCCAACTGTTTTCACCTTCTCACCAAGCTGCTAGGCGATGGTCTTGTAGTCCATTCCAGCCTTGTGTAGGTCTAAAATCATGTCCCTGACATCCTTGTATAGCTCTTTGGTCTTGGCCATGGTGCAGAATTTGGAATCTGATTGATTGATTCCTTTTGTGGACAGGTGTCATTTATACAGGTAAAAAGCTGAGATTAGTAGGGGATCAAATACTTATTTCCCTCACTGACCTGCAAATCAATTTATAACTTTTTTGACATGCGTTTTTCTTGTTTGTTTTTTTGTTATTCTGTCTCTCACTGTTAAAATACACCTACCATTAAAATTATAGACTAGTCATTACTTTGTCAGTGGACAAACGTTCAAAATCAACAATCAATCAATCTATCTATCTATCTATCTATCTATCTATCTATATATATATATATATATATGTATATATATATATATATATATATATATATATATATATATATATAAATATATAATTGTATATACCTATGCATATCTCTTTCTCTCTCTCTCTATCTATATATATGTATATAAATATTTAAATTTAAATCTGTATATATATTTTATACACTAGAGTGATGGAGTAATAGAGTGATAGAGTAATTTCAAAAAGAGACTTGACAGTGAGTCTTCCCTAAGTTATGTATACATTTGCATTCTCAGACTGTCCAGTTTCCACCTCTCTCATTGTTTTTATTAATACTTTATGCTCCTAGCTTTTTTTAATTACTAATTCTTTATGCTTAAAAGTTACAGCACACTCACTGTACAGTAAACCACAAGTTTAAAGAAGCACTTTCGCAATGTATTATTATGAGTAAAAAGTAATTCTAATGCCATAAACTGTACTTTAAAAATTGTATCTTATTAGCTGTACTCAGTGCTTAAGGTGATTATCCTTGTCTCTGCAATTGACATGTGCTTTGTCATCATAGTATTTGTCAATATGTGAAAATATGTACCCTTTACATTCATATAGGAGCTCAGGGACTTTAGCTGTATTTAGCTGTCTGTGTTCCTAATTTGTGTGTAAGTTTTATTATCCCACTCCTACTATATCTGGCATCAGAGCAGATAGTTATGAATGACTAATGAACTGCCCAAATTAATGTGCAGTAGTTACACAATTTAGACTTACATTGCTTTCTTCTCAATCTTCCTAAATCCCATCCCATGTTATAATGCTGGTGGAATATAATTTGGGTTTCCCTCTTGTATGTTGTTTATAAAAAGAAGATGCCTGTAGGAGAAACTATGTAGATAGTCAGATCACCCATCATCTTTCTGTAAAACCATATATACTCCTCTCCCCTAATAATTAAGGATTCCCCCTTACTGCAAGCCATTACCTCTATCTGAGGGCCTTAACCCTGTTGTGGACATTATTATGACACATTCAGACATTGATGAAATTCACCATTATCTTCACAATCTAAGCTAATAGCCTGGCTATTGTTCACTCTCTGTATAACATTAAATAATTCAGATTATTTTTTTAAGTAGACCTGTCATGCTTGGAATTTCCTGCTTGAGCAACATGCTATCCATTTTTTTCTAAACTTAGTAATTTAACTATTTTTTTTCTGAGTGACACAGTATGTTAATTGGCGGTGCAGTGTGATAATTGGTGTATCAGAAGAAATATAACAGTATGATAAAAGATAACACATAGCTAGATCATATTGGCCTCCACAGCATACATTAGCAAACTATGCCATTGATTAGTATAATATTCTGTTGTGGAATGATTTACTGTAGAAAAAATTACAACTACAGCTTTATAGCTCATTTAATGATCTTAAATACAAGTTGCTCTTACATGAGTTGAGATATATCTGTAAAGGTTTTAGCATTTTTCAGTTGTTACTGCAAGACCTCTGCTTGATATAAAGTGTTGAGGAGGTCAGAAGATGATGGTAATTGGTTGAGCTTGGAACTCACCAGCAGTTTGATAGGCTCTTGAGCTGGCTCATGAACTTTTTTACCCAATCAGCTCACAAAAATTTACTTCAGTAAAATAAATGGATCTTAAAATGTTAGCTTACATTTTAAAGGAGTTAATGTCAATCTAGGCGAATTTCTTAACCTTTTACATACACCGTTAAGCTTCTCTATCATTGCACTTTAATATAAAAGAAAATATTAAAATATTTTAATATTTAAAAGAAAAAAGAATCTAAAACATCACTGTTTTATTTTAATGCCAACCCATATATTGTTCTTTAATGCATATTATTAATAAATAGTTACTTAAAATATAGCATTACATTAGTCCTAGTTTCAACCTTGCACTTGAGCCACTTTTTGAGGCCGATTCAGCACTTATTCATTCATACATTTATATACACTTAAAATTGCTCCTAATATTGCTACATATTCTGCAAATATTACTTATTGGCACTAATGAATTCTTAAGTCAATGGAATGCATATAAACATTTATAAAAAAAAACACCCAAAGACAAATTTATGAGTTCAAGGCATTTGCAAGTAGCTAATTGAATAAGGCAATTAGTATGGTAGTCCTGTTGTGGGTGTGTTAGTATATAGACATCTTTAGCAACATGTACTATAGGCCCCCATACCGACAATGATATATAGTAAAACATGGCAATATTCTCCCCATGAATAGTGTATATAAATAAACTATATGATTCTTAATGTGATATAAATATTGAACATTGCTATATATTATCTTGTATTATTTTGGATATAGCTCAATTCTAGTGATGAGAGCAGTCCATCAGTGCCTTCATTATAACTTAATACAGTGATACGCAGCAATCTTCATGACCACATTGTTTTACGCCACATTTGGCATATCCACCTTAACACCTTTGATGTATTGTACCAAATAATTCTAAAAATTTATATTGTTATTGTATCTTGTAAGATACTTTAAATACCGATATTAAAATATATACATTGCACTTGTCCAGCAACTATTATTGAAAGAACCACCACACAATGAAATTAAAAATATTTGTTACTGCGCCAATGCCACAAAAAAGCTTGCTTACAATATGCCCGACAACACCTTGACATGCCCACAGATAACCTCTGGAGTAATACATGCTGCTCTGGAAAAAGACGGTGTGGTTGTTTCAAGGAGCACAATACGACAATACTTGAACAAAAAAGAGCCGCATTGTTGAGATGCCAGAAAGAAGACTTTACTGCACCAATGCCACAAAACAGCACGGTTACAATAAGCCTGAACACACCTTGACGCGCCTCACAGGTTCTGGCACACTGTAATTTGGAGTGACAAGACCAAAATAGAGCTTTATAGTCACAACCATAAGCGTTATGTTTGGAGAGGGGTCAACAAGGTCTATAGTGTGAAGCATGGTGGTGGCTCACTGATGTTTTCGGGGTGTGTTAGCTCTAAAGGCATGGGGAATCTTGTGAACATTGATGGCAAGATGAATGCAGCATGTTATCAGAAAATACTGGCAGACAATTTGCATTCTTCTGCACAAAGGCTCCGCATGGGACGCTCTTGGACTTTCCAGCATGACAATGACCCTAAGCACAAGGCCAAGTTGACCCTTCAGTGGGTACAGCAGAAAAAGGTGAAGGTTGTGGAGTGGCCACATTCTCCTGTCTTAATATCATCGAGCCACTCTGGGGAGATCTCAACTGTGCGGTTCATGCAATACGTCCAAAGACTTTGTATGACCCGGAGGCATTTTGCCAAGACGAATGGGCAACTATACCACCTGCAAGAATTAGGGGCGTCATAGACAACTGTTACAAAAGACTACACGCTGTCATTAATGCTAAAGGGGGCTATACACAGTATTAAGAACTAAGGGTATGCAAACTTTGAACAGGGTCATTTCATTTTTTTCTTTGTTGCCACGTTTTGTTTTATGATTGTGCCATTATGCTATAACCTACAGTTGAATATGAATCCAATAAGAAATACTGTAAAAGAAATGTGTTGCCTGCTCACTCATGTTTTCTTTAAAAATGGTACCAATTCACCATGGATATGCTAACGTTTGAGCACAACTGTATAAACAGTGTCCTAGAAAATTCATATTTTCCCCCAAAAATGCTTTATGCCCCTGGCTTACACAGGTGCTATTATTGTTAGTTAAATACTTGACAAACAAGGGTATATTCTTGAACTGATATGGTCCTCTAACAACATGTTATTTTTAAATTATGTTTTTTATAATATAAAAAACTTTATAATTTTTACTTTAGATCTTACATTGATAAACGTTTACATTGTGAACCATTAAAAAATTATTGTTTTGCTCAAAAAAATATTTTAGCATAAGAATGACTTAGCTAAAATTTTTACATTTTTCTGTTCAATAGATAGTTTCAGACAATTTTTTACATAGATTAGCGGTCAATGGCCTAGTCAGACTAGCACATTTTAGACTTTTAGAACTGAACATTTGGCACATTTTTGTATTGTTGACATCCAAAAGAACTCATGTTAAATGTATGTGGTGTTGGAATCCCCTCTGCCCTCATGTATTTTGCAGTGTATTACAATGAAGCTAACTCAATGCCCATCTGCTATATAGAAGGAAACAGCTCAGTTCTGTACAGAGACAGTTAGCATTTTTGTCATTATAACAGCACATATTTCGTAATACTTACTGGAAAATGATACACTAAGGTGTCATCTTTATTCCCTACATAGGACCACACTCACACACATTGCACAGGCATGTAGACATGTCGATTCGCTTGTTATTTACTTGACATTCTACAGTAAACCACTTCTTCCTTTTCTGGCACAAAACAGCTGATGCTAACAAAACCGTTAACAACCTGGCATCCGCCACACTATGAGAACCCTTTTTTCTCTGGCATTGTCATGTTCATTTACAATGTTAATTTATTTTCTAAATCTGTATGTCTTTTTGCTTGAAAATTCATTAACCCATCTGCAGTATCATGCTCTTTGAATTTAATGACAATATGCTGCCATTATTTGACCTCAGCCAATGATTGTTGAGTCTAAAGCACTACACTTTTTACATTTTGTACTTTTGTCCCGCCTGGAGACTCTATTGCCCATAGTACCAACATGACTTAGTACCAGATAAGGGCAATGAGTGATTGCCTATTAGTGAGGTCAGACCTTTTCTTTGTTAAACAACAAAGCTTATGAGTTAAAGTGTAAATTGATTTCTACAATCGGCTTGTTGGAATAAATGAGGAATTATCATTATAACAATCAGAAACCTCTCACCTTTGTGAATATAACCAAAGGTGCGCTCTGAGCAATTAAATCAAATAAATAAGAAATAAAGTTGACAAATTGGTTATTCATTATCAAGCTTGATATTATTATATGTAACCAAGTGCATTTCAACAAGTCCATTTGTTACAGCTCGTTTATAATGGGAATCTGTGTGCAGCAATCTATTTATAACCCAACGTAATGAAAATAATATTACCTAGTTTTATAAATGCAGATGAGATAAAAAGTTTAAATTTTGTATATCAATATACCTGCAATAAAATGCAGTTGTATGCAAGCCTCTCATATTAAATAAACCTAGTAAAAAACTTCCAAATCCAAGGTTCACTTATTTGTATTTACTTATTTGTATACCATTAACATTTTGCCTGACTTGAGTCCTGTATGACTGGAACCCATGTAGGTAGGTAGCACTTTGTCTACTTTAATGATTTACATTATTGGAATAGATCATAATCTTGTAAACATTTTATTAAAGTTTTAGTACTCTGAATTCTCTTAGTTTAATGATTCTTTGCCATAGGCAGTTGTCTAGTTCTCCATAAGGATCAGGCTTTGGCCATAAAATATAGTACATCAACTTTATTAGTGGATGTTGCCATTCATCTGTTTCTGCCACCTAAATGTTTATGCAGAATTTGTGGGACACAGTATTTGTGGAAGGACAAACAAGTCAGGTTGCATGGGGGTGGATAATTTGTAAAATACTGAGATTCAAGGAGAAATATGCACAAATGTGTATGTGTACTTTATTGTGCATGCTGCATTCTCCTAAATAAACACTAGAGCATGCACATGCAGCCTTATAGGCATTATTTGTTAGACATTCAGCTTTTGTATGTGTTGTTTAGAAAGTGGTATAATTTTCCTTGTTACAATCGCAAAGAGATATAAACAGTCAGTTGGATAGCTTAAAAAAGCAGTTTGCATAATTTTTTTAATTTATTACTGTGTACATTGGACTAAATGATTGATAAATTATTTATGTGTTGATGTTGCATGCATATGGGCACATTTAGCAAATTTAGTACAAACACTGAACTACAATGCTATATATTAACATTAGAATTGTGATGTTGTCATGGTTAGGATTTGCCTGCACGTGTGGATGGTAAGGTTTCTATTACTGAGGGCACCAAAAGGCAGATCCACATGTAGAAATCTGAACCGGAGTAAGCAGGTACTGGACTGGTGCACAGACAGGTTTCACTGGTACTGTCCGGAACTGAGAACCGGAGTAAGCAGGTACTAGATTGGTACATAGAGAGGATTTGATTAGAATTGATGGGATCTGAAGACTGTATTTGTACATAGACAGGTTTCACTGGTACTAACAGGAGCTGCGGACTGGAGCAAGCAACCAGTAAACCCAGATAGTAGGAAAAGCAAGCCCTATATACAGGCACACAGCAGAACTGAGCAAGCTGCTGGCAACAACTGGAACCATGCACTGTACAAATAGACAGACACCCCAGCCTAAGAACTATAGCAGATGCTGGGAGACCGATTATGGAAGTAGAGGCACCCTGGGGGGTACCTGAATGTTGTAATATTGTATTATTGATAGTGTGCTCTCTAAATATTCTCCAAATGTTTCATAATTTGATTGAAAATATACAGTAGCACATGCATTTTGTGTCAGGTTAAGTTAATATTGTGAAATGAACGTTGTAGTTTGGGAAACATTTCACGTGTCAAATATGTTACAAACTTACAACATTAGCAGCCGTGAATCCATGAGCGTAAATGCATTTCTAGAGAAAATCCTATCTTTAGCAGAGTCTGCTTGTGTCTTTTCAGCACGCCTTGCTGGTCAGGAGCATCAGGTGTATGATTTGCCAATTCTGTTCTATTCAGTGGGAGAAGGGGAATTGATTTTGTTTTATTTGTGACCGTTGACACCCATTCTCTTCTGCACATATAAGAATGCAATGGTACTCCAGAGTAAAATTCCTCATTCCCTGTGTGTTAATGGACCCATCACACTTTCAACAGATCAGCAAAGTTTGCTAATAGCAATACATTGACAATATATATATGGGTTATAGCGCTGCTAATATTGTTCATTTGTTACATACTTCACTTGAAATCGTTTAAAAACTATAGCTGTCATACCTCCCTTTGTGTCTTTACAGGAGTGCTTGATCTGTCGTAGCACTAACATAGGATCAGAAGAGTATATCCCCCTTGGATTATGAATCTATAAGATCTCCCATAAAATATGGAGATTCCACTGGTGTATGTTCAAAAATACTTTAATTATTTTTAGTGAATTCATACAAAATATTTTTTTAACAAAGCACAACATCTATGTCAATCCTGCATGAAAGCTTAAGAACATTTACTGTTTTAATTTTCCACCAACTGGTGTAGCTGTCTGCTCCGTCTGTCTCTGCTATCTCTAACAAGATAGTAGTGTGAGTGGGATATTCCTCTAAATCCAAGATGGAACTCAATGCAGAAAGTGAGCTTCTATTTGGACTCCTGTACCCTATTATTTATTTTCATTTATTTGTAAAATGCCAACCTATTCTGTAGAACTAAATCTTGTAACTTCCTTGATAATGTTGTGCATCTAGTCTTTGTTGCTGTTCAAATTTGATTGATTAGCCAGAATCCTATAAACCCATTGCTTGCGATTTGGACCATACCATTTACATCTGCCTCATTTTCTAGTCACTAACCCAAATTACCTCTGACATTTGTTCCGCTTATGACTATTATAATTCTTACAAGACCTTGATCTCAGGCACTTATTTTACAGGTAAAGAGTGCCTGCTAAACTCTTTGCCTAGTTGTGCTGTTAAAATAAATTCTTATAAACATAATAATTTGTGTTTGTTTTAACTGAACAACATTTAGTTCCTTACCTATACCTCTGTAACAGTATATATGTGTATTTTATTATGTTAGTTGGGCTGTAATAGTTTGCTTGATTCCTCCCTTATTAAATGCCTTAAAATGTGAAGTTTACTTTAAACATACATTTTTATGCACAGAACCTATACTGCAGAATAGAAAATATCTTGATAGATATTTTTGCTCTATAATTAGTGTATATTAAGGTAGATTCACTAAACTATTGCAGTGGCAGCAAAAGATGGAGAAGAGGTAAGAAAGTATTTTTCCCCATAACAAACAGACTTTGCAGTCTTCAGTAAGGCACATTACAGGGCCAGCTCAATCCAATTATGTGCCCTGGGGGAGAACCTAGATATTGCTCACCATTAGCCACATTGAATTAGAAGCTCGTATGTGCAACGTGAGACCAACAATGGCTGCAAGCTTGCAGAGTTGCGGATTTACAGTGCTATTAAATTGGAACATGCTGCGAGTTACGCCCTTGAGAGGCAAACCCGTCCGCCATTCGGTGCTCGTTGGATTTGTGGTAGTGAACGTGATCAATTAGTCTAACTCATTGTTACGAGTTGGGATGGAGCCAATGGCAACAGAGATCGTCAGAATTACGGTCACTGAAAAATGGAGGTGGGATTTCCAAAGTCTTACAGGGTTCAATTCCGAGTTACGATCGGACCCACATTGCAGATGCAATGCACTATTGATAAAGCCATAAATATTCTATCACATGCGAGTTACAGTATATGTATTAAAACATGGATTGCTGGTATCATTAGAACACAAAAATTAAACATGAAATAAAGTATTTTTTGGGGCCGATTTGCGAGATTGAGAATGTTGACCTAACATCACTTTCCATTTTAATAAAAGTACATTAGTGTTGTGATATTTGCATTTAAAGTGATACAGATTGGACTTTATCCTCTTGCGGGTCCTCTCTAGCACTCGTTGGCTTCTTGGCTCCATTTGCAAGTTACAAGTTTGAACGCCAGTGATCTTGATGCAATTTAACAGCTCAATTGGAAACATATCGATTAGCTTGAGAGAACAAAGGATTTGCGTCTGCGAAGTTCCACGTCCCGTAGGCTTTTTTCGGCCTTGCTGCTTCTTAACCCGCAAGTCATCTGCGTGTAGCGTTAAGAGGCCAATTTAATAGATCGAAGTCTCACAGGCTACTTTTACAGGCTACGATTTAACACGTAGAGGGAAGTTAATGCGTCTGTAAGTGTGGTTAGAGTCAAGGTTAAAGTTAAGTTTTGTCTTTACAAGAGACAGTATAATTATAAGATAGCGGTACTATGCTTCTGTATCAGTAATATAAGGCAAGAGACACAAAGGTAAGGTGTAAAGCAAAGATATATAGGATACTTTCATTATGGTAAAACATTTTCTTTTATGTCTTTGCAAAAGTCACATACTAACTCAATGGCATCAGTTCTGAGCAAAATGTTATGCTGTTATTGGTACTAATAATAATAATAATAATAATAATAATAATGCCCACTTTGCCTACAGTCAGTTGGATTTGATAACATGCCTTACAGTGTATATACGGAATTGTCTTTATATGCATGTATAATGTCCTGGACTTGTGTTTCATAATATCGTCTTTGCTTGCTGTGCAACATGGAATTTGTGGAACAAATTTGATGTATATAATTATGCTAAATGTGTGTCTAAATTGTTAAACTCAATGTGTTGTGTCTATCTATTGTTTATGATGTGACCTTATGTTTATATGCGGGTTGTGCTTTTGCCCAGCTGGGCATGCTCCAAGAACTTAAACTTGGCAACCACTGTGTTAATATAATCTTTAATCATTTCTAGATTTAAACACTTTTCAATGAAGAGTGAACCACCAAAAGAAATTAAATGGCAAATTTAAACATCCTCATAGTTATAAGAAAATCATAATACACAAGCCTAGTATGTAGACCAGTTGAATACAGAAAATGACAAATATTAGACAGTTGTTTTAACCTCAAGCAGGGCTAAAACATGAGTTACATGGCCCCCTACGCTAAAAAATAAAGTCCAGATTTTTCACAATACACTTCCAAAACACAAATCAAACTGTTGTCAGCATAGAAAATCAGAGAGAAATGTGAACCTTTGATGAGAGATTGGAATCAGAGCACAATTGCAAGCAGAGACATTCAGTTTAGCCCTACACTACTGCAGCTTCCAAACATACGTAAGCATATTTTACATTTTTTTTTTATTTCTTTGTACTTTGTTGATCATTCCTTGTAGAAACTCAATTAGATTTTACAATTTTAATTAGCAAATGTGTTTTTATTTGTAGAACTCAGTGTTGGTTTTTCTAATAAAATAACATAATTGAGAACGAGTTTACAATTCTGTCGTTTTTATTATCAATGTGAAATGATGAAAGTGGAAAATAAACAGTGTGATACCTTTCATTTGTTTAGCAATGGTTTACAATATACACACAGTCAAAATAAAAGGGTCCTAAAACACCCTGTGAGATTCTACAGCGTGTAAACAATTGTTAGTCCTACTTGAAAAGGACCCTATGAAGTGTAGCAGGCTGTATTCTATATTGTTGATCGTCTATTTTAAACAGCTATAATATTAGATTTTTCTCTTTGGCTTTGATCCACATGATATAAGGAACCAATAGAGCTAACATTTTCCTTTTTTATAAATCAATTAAACTGATGTTCATGAAAGGTACTGCTTCAAAAATAGTGTTTTTTTTTTATCAAAGACATATATCCCATAGCATCCGGTGGGGTATTATTTGTATTTCTTTGATACATGTGGAACTCTCTTCTACTGGTAGGGCACCAACTCTGCACCAGAGAAATTGATACACATTCCCACTGTCCTCATCCCAGGCAACATTACACTTGAATAGACGTGAAACAGGATGGCCAGCAAGGAACATGATTAGTGAAGAAGATCAAAGGCAAGGAGAATGATTTTATGTCACAATTATGTAGGATCTATAATCTCTATATTGAGTGTATATTGAGTTATAGACTCTTGTGTATTATGCAGTTGAGTGAAATCTTTTTCTCTGAGTCTTTTCCATCAAATTGGATGAAATCAAGAAGACTCTGAATATCTATGTGTTATGGACTGAAGTGAGTAATAACCCATCCAGAAGCCAGACCATTTTTTCTTTATTTCTCCACCATTGTATAACAGAACTGACTGCTATTCAAAATTCAGTTCTCAAGGAACAGAGCAAACCTTGCTTAAAGGATCACTGTGATAACATTTTTATCCATGTTTTTGAATTACTAACTTGATAATCTGCAAAAAATTCTTAAAAACCACAGCCTTTATAATTTTTACTTTTATATGCAGGCTTCCATTTTTTGTTGTGTACTTATGCTGCTTCTTGCAATAGGGCATGCCCTTGTAAACTACGGTATATTCTATTAGAGGTAATGAGAGTCCTGGCAGTCGTATATTCCAGTCTCCTGTGTATTCACACAGTCTTCTCCCACTAAGGAACTTTATGACAAGCAATCAAAATGTCAGATTTCACAGCAGCATAATTGCATATAAAAGTAATAAATTAGTGGCTGTGTTATTTTTTGTTACATGCTTATTTTCAAAACGGCTGTTTTAATTTTTTATCACAGTAGTCCTTTTAATTCCAGAATTGATGTAAATGTACCAATGTTTCAGAAACATCAAATCTTATTTAACTATGCTGATGTTTGTTTTTTCTGAACACTTTCAAAGAATTCAGCTGTGTGAAGTGCACTCGTAAATCACCACTAACCTATCGCATCACACACCTAAATCTAACCTATCGCATCACACACCTAAATCTAACCTATCGCATCACACATCTAAATCTAACCTCCAAGAAATGCCACCTCTCTGCTCCAAATGTCCCATAACTATTTTTAAAACATAACTACTTTCAAAATCAATATTATATGCCACCTGTAACGATATCCAACCTTTTTAAGGTTTACTATGGAATCTCTCCGAGTGCCCCAAATTTAAAAAAGCCTCAGAGAAGTCTGGATGCTTCAAATCCATTGCAATGGAAAAGTTAACACCTTATTTGTGTTGGATGTGAGGCTTGTTTACCTCCTATGAGTCAAGGGATCCCCCCTCAATAACTGCTACCCTTAAAGCGCCTGGGTATCCCCTGGGATTCCCCTTTCATACCCACTATCCCTATGAGCCAGAGGAACCCCAGAATCTCCCCTCATTACCCGCTACCCTCTATGAGCCAGGGGATCTCCAGTATCACCCTCAATACCTGCTGTCAGTCTATTCCTTACTGACCCCATGGTACCTAACATTAACCTGATACCATGGGGTCCTCCCAAGTAAAGTATAACCATGGATGTCCTAGTTGAAGCCCTTGGTCCTCATCTTCCACCCATGGAAACGTGCCTTCTACTAAAAAATCTATATAACTCTCACTTAGGGATCTCTTCCTCTGAGAAGCTCTGCCTCCCACTAACCTTTTTATTGAGCATGCCTTAGCTGTATATACTAATATTGCACATTCCGATTGGCTCTAATATGTTTCAGTAATATTTCAGACAATCAGATTTGAGTATTTGAATTACTCCCTCCCCATATCTGATTAGTTAAAAGTCTAACCAATCATAATTCATTTATTTAAAGTCAGTCTCGGTTAGCTATAAATATACTGCAATGATGTTGGCTGGGATGGTTGACCAGCCTTCTTTTGGAATAATAACGTTGTTGTGCTTCTCATGTAATGTTATGATATATTTGTGTGTATGTGTCTGTGCTGATAAGAAGCCACAATATGACCAATAGCAAAGCATGGCATAATGTCTTAACTGCATGAAAGGAGAAAAGAAGCAATTCAAAAGGTACAGGGCATGGTGGATACATAACATTTCAGTACACATTACTAAATTAGATGCATAGTTTAAGGAATCAGAATAGTAATAGTTTTGCTAGTCTATACATTTACAGTTGTATAATCTCTTTGTAGACCGAGAAACACATTTAGTGTTCTTGCCGCAATAGGACAAATATGTGCACCCATAAGTCATTGATCTCCATTACCCCTTGCAATGTCCTCATATTAGACACCATGAGCCTCATTCAATTGAGCAATTGTAAGTTACTGTAGCCCGTAAGTTATTTTGCTGTTCAATTGGTGTTTTTTTGTAAGCCGCAAACGATCTATGGGTTACAGGCTTGAAATCCTTGCGGTTGTTAAAACCAGAACTTACAGGCCATCAAAGCCTTTGATCTTTCACGTCCGCAAGAGTAACGATTGCTAAAATCGCAAATTGCTATTCAATTGCTACAATTTGGCAAGGACTCACAAAGGGGTTAAAGACATGTCGATAGCACTAATAAAGCAAATATAAAAACAATAATGCACTGTAAATGACGGGGAAAGCGATGAAAGACATTAGAATTAATTGCACAACAATCTCAAGCTCGCAAATCGGCAATCAAAAATAATTTATTTTTATGTTTCAATTCGGGGGTTATATCGATCTCATGAATCAATTAGTTAATACATATCAGGCCACCCATATGGACTAGAGCATCGACATACATTTTTTTTATTTTGTATTTTGAGGGTTTGCGAGTCCGATCGCATATCGGACCTCTAAATGCTAATTGATTGACATGTAACCTCCATCTTATACTGCCATAATGATGAGGTCTCATTTTCTATTGGCTGTTTCAAAATGGGTAGTTAAGGCCTTGCTTAATTGATCATGTTCCCGCCCTGAACTGCTACGTACGATAGCATGGTTTACGGTTTTGGCGTTTGGCCTGTAACTTGCGGACTTGTTCAATTGAATAGCACCGTAATTGTTGCAGAGTGCGAGCTGCAGCAGGTCTGCAGGCATACAGCCTGTATACCATGAGATGCGGGCTTCTAATTGAATGAGACACTATTTATACAATACAAAGTATCAGGAATAACAGAACAAAACTGTAAAATTCTGAACACACAGACGTACAACTTCATTGCATTTCAGTGGGACTTTGGGGTTGGGTACAGTCCCCAAAAATGTACTGCCCAGGTCTTGCTTGCCTAAGCAAAAAAATATTACTGTTTTGACTTTTAAAAGCAGTAAGTGGCCCTCTCAATGTAAAAAACAGCTATAAATATTAGTAAATATATATATAGAAAAAAATGGATACTTTCATAGAGTAAATAATTGCATGTTACCGAAATGTTCGCTTAAGCTGAAATCCTTTAATACAAGTAGTTTTTACAAATGTACACAAAAAAATCCAAAATAGTTCAAATATTCCTAAAAATATACAATATTGATATAATTAGAATTAAAATAAAGAGAGCTACAGTAGTGCCAGCTCATAAATATACACTTACACCTATTTATGTTTTTAATTGCAAGGATTAGAGGTTCCTTACCCAGGTATTGTAATTTAAGGTTTATATCTTAACACCACTGGAACTGTGAATCAGTTGTCAGCCACAGCACCAAGCCAGACAAAAATGACACAAAAGACTTTCACTCCCAAATAGGCTTTTATTTAAAGAAAACGATCATTATGCAAAACTTCAAATTGAAAGCAAATGTGTAAAAAAGAATTACAGAATGTATGCCACTAATGATTTCAGTAACTGCACATGGGATATTACACAGCAGGTAGGCAGCCAGCAAACTCTGCAATTTTATTTCAGAAGTGAAAAAAGGCAGCTCCAACAGCAAGCAAATATCAGTTCTTGTTCAGTGACTGTATATTCTACTTTTTGATTCTTAAAAGACGTTCAGATCAAATCTAAAACAGGGAAAATGTTGCCCATTATATAAAGCAATTAATATAACCAATAAAAAAAAAGAAAAAAAATGAGCATTGATTTTTTTGAACTGGCTAGCTGTTAGCTGAATACTTTATACCGGATCTTTGTTTAAAGCTTTGGCTATTCACAAGAGGATATGCCATATGTCAAGTGTAATAACGCTGGTACTTTAACAAAAGAGCCTCACCACAGCATTTGCGATGCATGTTAAATATACTGGATTTTGTATAATTTATCGGAAAATCAGTGAAAAGAACAGTATGAATAAAAATCATAATGGCAGAAAAAATAACTTCAGAATATATTTTAAGGATATGATTCATTAGCACTTAATTATGCAAATGTGTAGCCTGAGATTAATTAATAAAACATTATTTTTATCGCCCTCAAATTTACAGGTAACAGTTATTGACTTGACCTGTTAGGAAATGGTCAGAAAGAAGATGCATAATTGTTATTCTTAATTCTAGAGTAAATACATTGTGAAGTGGTTGTGCTGATTAAAAATACTTAGTAATTGATGACCTAAAGGTTAGTCAATAAGTGGACCTATTTCTGGAATGTTACTGCATTATTATGTATACTATATATCCCTCCTGAAGTCTTTATTCTGGATTTCCTTATCTAATGTAAAATGTTGTTGTGAACCCTTTTGAGATCGGTATAGTAAAGGCATATCCATGGATTAATACATTTCTGCACTCCTTAGGCAAAAAGTATCCTATCTCATAAAACATTTTATTTTTATTAATATCTAATAATCCCTCTAATGATTATGTTGACACCTCCAGTCAGCATGCAGCATCAGGGGATCAATGTTAACCCACTATTTTCTCCTTGTAGCCTCCTGTCTGTATGTCAGCAGCAATACATAGCATATATCTGTGATACACTACATATCCCAGACTGCTTTGCAGCACAAACAGGAACCCCAGAGTTCAAAAGTTTCAGCTAACCGTATTGGCCAAAACAAATAATTTTAAATTTTATACTAATTTAGCCTGGGTTTGCATATGTCAGAAATTACTAGACATTTTGCAGACTTCATTGTATGAGTTTAAATGTTTATTTTAGGATTTTTTAAAAATGTTTGCATACACTACAAATTCTCCTCTATCAGATGCATTCATAATCCAGCAAACTTAAGAATGCCTTTAATATATTTGTACAGTACATGTGCTCATAAATAAAATTGATTATGTCACAAATGCATTTTGACCATGGTGAATGTTCCATTAGAAAGCTAAATCATCTCCTCATACTAGGCTTAACATTTTCCAACAAGTAGAAGACTTAGGTAACAGAATGCTTCTGCATTTCATGGATAAGCCAGATCATCATAATTCACTGCCCCAATGAAGTCAGACTCTTTCTGGAGAAGAGTTCTCACTTTCAATAAGATTATAATTACAAATAGAGGCCTCTAGCGAAGACAATCTTTAATAGGTAGAAACTATTTATTATTATAGTATTTTCTATTTCAGTTCTTTTTAATGAGATTGTGCTTAAAATAAATTCATTGGAGGGTAACCCAGCCCATCTGTCTTTAACTGTCTTAAACCTTTATGTATAGCTATGAGCATTATCATGGTATAGCACTTTATGCAAATTTTGCTAACATATTTACTGCCCACGGTTGTTTTATGGAGTCCTATAATTCCCTGTGCATTACAAGCCCCGTGTGGCACTGATATATTCCTATAATAAAATATTCCTCAAGGACACTAGATGTATACCACTAACTCTGAATAAGAAGATTTTGTTGAGTTAAGCATAGCCAAAACAAATCCTGTAAAGTAAGGAATGATCTGTTTGGTTTTGGAAATGTCTGCATTGTATTGCTGTTTGACATAACAGGGATAAGCCTATTGTATGGGTTTATGAAAAGAAAGAACATCACATACAGAACCACTCTCCCCAATACATTGGATATACCACAAAGTGCCTATTTAAGGGTTCTCTGGTGGTTCCACTTTCACCACTGTGACCTGGGTTTGATTAGAGAACCAAGAGGTCACACCACCCTGAAGCCAAGGAAGGTTGGGCCTGGGTAGTAATTGGATGGGAGATCATCTAGAAATACCAGGAGCTGGCAACCCACTGCAGTATCTCTGCCATGAAAAACAAGTAGATCAACATCACCATGGACATACAGTGGATATAAAAAGTCTACACACCACTGTTAAAATGTCTGGTTTCTGTGCTGTAAAAAAAGGAGACAAAGATAAATCATTTCAGAACTTTTTCCACCTTTAATGTGCCCTTTAAACTGTACAACTCAATTGAAAAACAAACTGAAATCTTTTAGGTAGAGGGAAGAAAAAAATAAAAATAAAATAATATGGTTGCATAAGTATGCATACCCTTTGTTGAAGCACCTTTTGATTTTATTACAGCACTCAGTCTTTTTGGATATGAGTCTATCAGCATGGCACATTTTGACTTGGCAAGATTTGCCCACTCTTCTTTGCAAAAACACTCCAAATCTGTCAGATTGCGAGGGCATCTCCTGTGCACAGCCCTCTACAGATCACCCCACAGATTTTCAATCGGATTCAGGTCTGGGCTCTGGCTGGGCCATTCCAAAACTTTAATCTTCTTCTTGGTGAAGCCATTCCTTTGTTGATTTGGATGCTGAAAGATGAAGTTCCTCTACATGTTCAGCTTTCTAGCAGAAGCCTGAAGGTTTTGTGCCAATATTGACTGGTATTTGGAACTGTTCATAATTCCCTCTATCTTAAATAAGGCCCCAGTTCCAGCTGAAGAAAAACAGCCCCAAAGCATGATGCTGCCACCACCATACTTCACTGTGGGTATGGTGTTCTATGGTGATGTGCAGTGTTGTTTTTGCGCCAAATATATCTTTTGGAATTATGGCCAAAAACTTCAACCTTAGTTTCATCAGACCATAACTCCTTTTCCCACATGCTTTTGAGAGACTTCAGATGTGTTTTTGCAAAATGTAGCCTGGCTTGGATGTTTTTCTTCGTAAGAAAAGGCTTTCGTCTTTCCACTCTACTCCATAGCCCAGACATATGAAGAATACGGGAGATTGTTGTCACATGTACCACACAGTCAGTACTTGCCAGATATTCCTGCAGCTCCTTTAATGTTGCTGTAGGCCTCTTGGTAGCCTCCCAGACCAGTTTCTTCGCGTCTTTTCATCAATTTTGGAGGGAGCTCCAGTTCTTGGTAATGTCACTGTTGTGCCATATTTTCTCCACTTGATGACGACTGTCTTCACTGTGTTCCATGGTATATCTAATGCCTTGGACATTCTTTTATACCCTTCTCCTGACTGATACCTTTTAACAATGAGATCCCTCTGATGGTTTGAAATCTCTCTGTGGACCATGGCTTTTGCTGTGGGATGCGACTAAGAACATTTCAGGAAAGACCAACTAGAGCAGCTGAACTTTATTTGGGGTTAATCAGCACTTTAAATGATGGCAGGTGTATGCTGACTCTTATTTAACACAAGTTGGAATGTGATTGCTTAATTTTGAACACATCTACATCCCCAGTTATAAGAGGGTGTGCAGACTTATGCAACCACATTATTTTTCTTTTTCTTCCCTCCACCTACATGATTTCAGTTTGTTTTTCAATTGAGTTGCACAGTTTATAGGTCACATTAAAGGTGGAAAAAGTTCTGAAATTATTTATCTTTGTCTCATTTTTTTACAGCACAGAAAGCTGACATTTTAACAGGGGTGTGTAGACTTTATATCCACTGTATGTGCTTGGTGCATTATGGTCCATGAAATCACAAGGAGTCAAAAACGACAGAACAAAGCAAAAAAAAACAAAAAAACCCTTAAACTATTTATTTGTTTGAACTTTTTATATTTCATTGGATGAGTTCTTCATTAAAGGACTATTGAAGTTTCATATTTATAGCAATAGAATAATATAATCTCTAATTAGTAACTCTATTCTATTTTAATTATTAGGCAACCATGTGCATTTGTTCCTGACATAAATACTCACCTGGAAGTTACCTGAAATGCAGTTGAGAATTCCAAGCAGTTCAATTGAAAAAATGCAACTTAACAATACTGAAGTAAATCTCAACAGAATTACCCACCCACTCTGCCACCAGACAGCTGTGAAAGGAGTAAATGTCCAACATGAACGTCTCCAGAAACAACCTGAGTCTCCCAAAAAAATTTTTTTAATGTGTTCCAATTTACACCAAATATTTTATTTATTTTTATTATCTTATAGTTATCATTCAGTTTGTCCATGTAATCATTTTGTTTCTATAAAGATAATTTTCTTGCGCTTTTTATTAATTCTTACAATGTTAACTGTTTCAAAAGAAGCTCATGATCCGATTTTTTGTGTATTCTGCTGGGGGAAGAGGAAAGAATTGAACATAATACATTAATAATAGATGAAATAATAGACCAGTAACATATAAACAAATATATAGGATTATATTACTGCACACTTCTAATACTGCTGCTTTAAAATTACCTCTATAAGTCAATTAAACATTTGTTACCCTGGAGTTTAAAATTTAGAAATTGCATTCAAGTGTGACATTTTGTAGAGCTAAATCCCTCAACATGACTGTATCTTTTATAAGTCTTTATTTCTTTGATGTTCAATTAGGTATTTATATTTCCCAAGGTATATCTAAACAGCCTGAAAATAATGTCTGTGATCATAAACGGGAATAGATTTCAAATAGGAACTTTGTGATTTCTTTATTATGCATACATTTATTTTTCTTTCATAACCAAATTTACCTATAGTTACATACCTCCAAAAGTGATTGAAGTGGGACATATATTTTTCAAAACAGGTGTATATTTGTGAAAATGTATATATATTTACTAGTGTCTATACTGATGTAATAGAACAGATATACACCATACCAGACAGCCATCTTCTTTCTCTTGGGACCTTGGAGAACACAACTGCAAAGAAAACAGTGAAAGAAAGACGCACATGGTCAAACTGGGAATAGAGAGTTTTGTTTACCATAAATTACCATTTTATTAAAGTTTTTTTTTTATGGCATACTGCCTGTGTAGAGAGTATGACAAAGAATGGTTATTAGTCTTTAATATTTTAAAAAGTTTTATTTTTATTCCATGTAACTCAATTTGCAGCTTTGGTCAAGCTCTACATGCCCTCTTTTGCTGCTGAGTCACTCTAGGAGTCTTCAATGTAAATCATGGTGGCATGCACATTGCTGTACATAGATCTACTTCTGGGGTCAGTTGCCGAAGGATAGTGTTTACATAAAGGTCTCCTAGAGTGGCTCATCAGCAAAGGAGGACATTTATTGCTTGATCTGACCTGCAGTTTAAGTCACATAGAATGAAAACAAAACATTACAAATGGTCCTTCCCTGGGGATGTTCCTTCAAAGGATGGATATTTGCTAGGAATGGGGGGGGGGGGGGGTTCTCTTAGAATAGGGACTGTCTCTTGGCCAGTTGGAGGGTATCCAGTGAATGCAAGGAACTATTAACATTAAACATGCAATTCGATACAATTACATACAGTTACCATAGACTAGCGCTTAACTTATGTTGCAAATGTATTATTTTCTGTAAAAATTTCTGTGACACACGTCTAGTTATTGCAGAACTCATTTGAGAGATGTCAGGAACTTGAAGAATATGCTGCTTAAGCGAGCAGTGAAAACATCACTATAATAGTTGTCAGTGTACGTCACGTTACAATGTTGGTCACGCTGTTGCGGTCCAAAGCAAGGAGAGCAGTTGAGGCACGCGGGACTTAAGCTGCAATGAGCACCGAAGCGAGGTGAGCAGTTGAGGCATGCAGGACTTACGACCCGTACGACTTAGTACCGAAACCCGGACATGCACTGTATGCCTCGAAAAAATCCGACTTCACCGCCCGAATGTGGAACTCCAAAGACCTCAAAAACACAACAAATTAACTTACACACTCACAAATAGCACAGTGGGAGAGCCAGGGAGCCTGTGAGCGAGGTTGCAAGTTAATTGGAGGCATATTTGGCGCTTTTTTCACCAACGAAAATCGCCTAAACAAGAAAAAAAAGGCTGCCAAAAAAATGCAACACTACGAAAATGAGGCCAAAGAATGTAAAACTAGCCCAAAGGGTGCAAAACTAGCCCCAAGGATGTAAAAAATGCTCAGAGGGCCCATAGCCTCGCATTATGTGGCAAACACCATTGCCAGGTTTCCTATTTCCCTCCCATCATTTTTGACAGGCAATTTACTAGTTTATTATAAAATACAGAAACAGTAAAGAGTAAAGTATGGGAATCACCAATAACGTTATTGGAAAGGTTACTATATTATGCACATAGGGGGAAACATCAGGATTTATATTGTAAGCAGTAGTGAAGTTCTCAAATTACTTTTGTCTTCTATGAACACATATTAGAAAAATCCAGTATAACTAATCCAGAATGTTCAAATAAGAGCAGTGTAAACTGTCTGAGGCTCCATATCTCTACAATAATTGTTGCCTTATTTTATGCAACATTTCACTAATATATAAGTGGTTGGTGATAATTTGTATTAGTGGATTATAAAAGATCTAACATGTATTAACCATATATAGCCTATGTTAGTTGCTAGGCCCAAGTATATTGCATATATATTTGTATGTGCTATATACCTCAAGGCTGTCTTATATGTATCATAGCTGGGAAAACACTTATGTTCTTGCTGCCTATAAGAAGATGTAGTGAAATTATAGGAGATATAAAGAAATATCCGCATCTATATGATATAGCATACAGTATTTACTGTCCAATGCTGTTTTTTAAATTCTCTATCATTTCCTTTGCTTTTAGAGTCCTTGGTGGGATTGATATTTTCTTGCAATACAGGAGGGTATATTATTTGTTTGGATCAGGTTCTGATATTCCACAGTGACCATTACTGCATACTGCTAACTACTTAGAAGACACATTGCTGAGTTCAGATTAACTGAATTCTGCTTTTCCTTAGGTCATACCCTTAAGAGCGTTTGGTTATAAAGAGAGAGAGTTTGGTTATAAAGTGTGTAAATAGAGCTGTATTGTTCTGGAACCCTGCAATCATGTTGATTAATGTGCTGCTGATTGAACAGTGATAGGCATATTCTGTGCAAAATGTTAGTCTCACCAAAAGAGAGAATATGTGTACGCTTCTTTTCCACACCTGAGACAATCGCTTATTCTCCCTTTAAGGAAATTTGTAAGAAAGTGTTACTTCTGGGAACAAACGGTGTATTTTCTGCACAATGTTATCTAAACGCACATTTTCATGTAAGAAGAAGACAGCTGTGACCCCAAATCATTGGGCTTCAAGCTCAAGTCATTGATATTTGAGGTTGCAGCTTCTCGTTTTTCACTGTAGTCATTATCCCATTGTTTGAACCTTAACAGTTACATTACCAATGTTAAAAACAGATGCTAAAGCAATATTGACATATAGTTCCATAGTTACTATTAGCCTTATTAAATTGCGATTCGGCAAATTTAAAAGGGCACTATATAAGCACATAGCATATTTTTTTACAGAAGTTTTTAGTTAGTGAAGACCTTGCTTTTGGATAAAAGTTCACTAACTAAAAACTTCTGTAAAAAAATATGCTATGTGCTTAGATAGAGCCCTTCTAAATTTGCTGAATCGCAATTTAATAAGGCTGATAGTAATCAAGGTTGAAAAAAGACTTTCAGTCCATCAAGTTCAACATTTTAATTAATTAGTTGTTAATTAATTATTAATCAATTATTTATTATTATTTTTTATTTACTTTTATTTATTTTTCCAAATTGAGTCTATTTATTATTGTATTTTATTTCATATTCTTCAAGAACTTTACAAAGGATATAATAAATATACAGTAAAAAATAAATTTGAATGTGCTAATACAAAAAAAGATGATGCCCTTCTAAGAAGAGCCTATAAAGTTGTGTTAGCAGAAAACGGCATGGAAAATCCTTTTGTGGAACGTGATCCAATAAGTCAGGAGTTGTTTACTTACTTTTGTATGTGCTATGTAGATTTACAAGATCATGTGTTTGTGGTGCATGGAGGAGAAACTAGTGGGCAAGATATAGGTTTAACTGGAATAAGTAGGTGGAGCATAAGCATAGATTGATCCTGAAGCAGAAGGAGCACCTTGTTGCACCAGAGAATTGTGAGATTGAACTCTCTGTGTTTACAGAGTACCTTTCCAGTCAATAGGGGTAAGATGTTATGTCTTAAAAATTAATATTTAATTGATTATGATTGTGGAGTGACTCTGTAGAAGAGCACGAAATATGAGAGGTGGTGGAACACAATTTTCTGTAGTACAGGGCCTGATAGCATCATCTAGCAGGGGGGATTGATATGAGCTGGTGGAACAAAGAAAGGAAATATCTGGTGACAAAAGTCTGAATGTTACAATATACTGAAAAGATAGGGTGTTTTGGAGAAAACTGAGAAAATGGAAACTGGGAAAGAGACCTTAATAGTATTTGGTTCATAGAATAAAGGTTTAAGGAATTTGAAGACACACAGAAAGTTATCAAAAATCAAGCATTAAGAGACGTTTGCTTTAAAACTGTACAAAGATGGAGCCTCATTCAATTAGGAGACGCAAGTTATTTAGGTATAGGCCTCATGTCTGCGGGCCTCCAGTGGGCCTGCAGCGGCCGCAACTTATGGTGCTATTCAATCCAAGAAGACCGCAAGTTATGGGCCGATAGCGAAATTCGGAAACCATGCAATTGTATGTAGCATTTGCGTGCTTGAACATGGTCTATTAAACAAGGCAGTAACTCCCGATTTAGAAACAGCCAATAGAAACGAAGCCCATCAACATTACGTCAGACGTCAAACCGTAGCCCGTAACATAGCCTGCAAGACTTAGAGCTATTAAATTAGACCCATAAAGCAAGCCACGCACGACTTGCGGCTTAAGGCCGAAAAAAGTCTGTGGAACCTCGTGGCCGCAAATCCTTTGTTCTATCAAGCCTGTAACTCGAAAATGGAGGGCAAAACATTATGACCTCCACACAGGACCCGCAAAGGGTTTACAGATAACTTTTAAACACTGTAAAGGACAATATAAACACACCAGTACACTTTAAAATATAGGGAAAGCATGGAAAGGCATTACAATTACTTGCACAATAATCCCCCAATTATAAAAATGGTTTAAAAAATTTAATTTTGTTTATCATATGTTGGAATGGTCATGCACATGCCAATTTGAAAAGCCAAGCTGCAACATGCACAAAGCAATTAAAGACACACTACATGATTAAATAGCAACACCAAATCATGAAACTCATGCCATATTAACCCTTTCACATCTACATATGGGAACAGAAATAGTGGACATATTTCACCACCACATAACATAGATCAAGTACCCAGGGAACATTTGATTATTTGTTGTTCAGTCCTGCAGTCGTGTCCGACTCTCTGTGACCCTATGGACTGCAGCACATTCAGCAATGTATCTGCCTGTGCTTTTGCACCAGGTTTGCATGCGAAAGATACTGGAGTGGGTTGCCAGTTCCTTCTCTAGTGGATTGGGATTTATCTCTCTGCTATCACCTGCCCACCTACACTGGCCCTACATGGTATAGCTAACAGCTTCATTCACATACACAAGCCCCTTCACCACCACCACTTAGCAATCCACAAGGGGACCAGGGGAACATACACCACACTAATCTACTCTAACCCATCAGGAAGGGTCGCAAAAACACATTGAGGCTGTGCAGAGGCACGGGGATCAACAGCCAACTCATCTCCGTCAAAGGTAAACTTCGCTACGGCCATCTTGAAAGGTCCCACACCATTTCTGGTGGCTGTGTGCCATGATGTATACCCATTCCCATTTGGTGACCTCCCATTATGTTTTGCTATTCATGAATTTACATTAGTGTGAATTGCTAACTGTAGGTGGGCAGGTGATAGCAGAGAAGTCAGACAAATCCCAGTCCACTAGTGAAGGAACTGGCAACCCACTCCAATGTCACCTGTCATATTAATTTTAGACCCTCAGTGGAATGTTCATACTCCACAGTATCACTAATTGGACTTGGCCTCTGTATTAACCTTTTATTATTATTAGATTTTATATTTTGTATTTTATGATATCTAATGCTATTATGACCATTATTCCTTTTGATATGTATTTATCTATTGCATGTTAACAAGGGCTCATTAGTTTACATCTATAGGAATGTGACACTAATGTGATGCATGTGGATGTCCCATAACCCCAACCATTGAGAACATATTGACACAGTTAGAACGGTATAACAAAGCTTTATTTTTTACACAGCCCACAATCAGCAGTGGTCAAGACTGTGCTTTAATATCATGGGTGTGGTGTGGGCGGGTCCCGAGAGAGCAAGAGACTATTATTGGAAGAAAGGGGATGATGTAATACTCTACCAGCATCACATGTGGTCACTATACCGCTGCAACCGGAATCTGATGACAAAAAGGATCTTAAAACTTGCCTGGATCTGCTCAATTAAACAGATGATTCAACCTCTGGACTGTGTAATCCAATCCAGTTTTACACATACAGTGTGGCAGACATTTTCTTTTACATTTCAAAAAGTGGTCAACTAAAAAAAGGTGGAGGATAAAAAAAAACTAATCACAATGCATGTACAGTAAGTACAGTGCTAAATACTGTAACTGTAACAATATGCCAACTCACCTGATTCCCATCTGCAAGCATTACTATCTATTAGCTAGGTTTCTGGCTAATCAGTAATATGGGCAAATAGCCATTAATATGGAGAGGAAACAAAGGTCAGCAGCCAGATTCACTGTTACTTACATCAGACCCAAGGATCTGTTCTTAGACCGATATTGAGGTCAGGATCACATGCTTCACTAGTGCATATATCAACGCTGGCTGTCATTGTGAGACTTTGCAAGTCCACCGCCTTAGCGGTATTAGGCTACATTGAAGCTAACCACAATCATGGCTGAGATATCTGGCTATATGATAGCTTTAAGATTATGGGAGCTACATGTTAAGGGGAGAGGCACTATGACAATCGTACACTTAATACATTTCATTCACAAGGCTAGCAGATGCAGAAGATGCCTTCATGGACCTAAATTGTACCTAAAACAAAACAAATGAAAAAAAAAAGAAACCTAAAACATAAGGCCTAAAAAAAAAAAATTAAGAACTGCAGCATCTCTTCTCAACAGAATTCTTCAGTGACCATCAATTTGTGACATGTTAAACAGAGCCCTACGTGTCCATAGAGAAGAGGATCAAGGACCATGTGATGGGAGGTAGCCATCTGCATACAAAATATCACCATCACCTAAGCCAAGATCCAAGACTCTGTAGCCAGGCTAGATTAGGTTAACATTGTGACCAATACATGGTCACTGAAGAGTGCTGTTGAGAAGGCACAAACTTGTCCGCAGCCCCCTGGCCTAGGCACAGGGCCTACATTGTCCGTGGCGGGACGCCATCTCCCTGCTGGTGGTCGTGGGGGTTGGGGGAGGCAGCGGCACCACGAGTGGCGGGGTCGGAGGCATGGTGGGAGGAGAGGAGGGGCCAGGCTGCTGGTGGCTAGGGGATGCCTCCAGTGTAGAGGAGGGGGGCTAGGCACCAGCCCCAACCTTAGCAGCCCAGCCAGGTAAGTCTCAGATGATGCCTCCTCTCCTCCCTAGAGAGCCTGAACAGGCTGCGCATCACCTCCTCATGGTTGGCAGAGATGCTGGCCTGGATCCCCCGTAGACAGTCCAGATGCTGATGCATGATGAATAATACAGTGTGTGTGTGTGATTCCCTACTGATTTTGAACGTTTGTCCACTGATAAAGAAATGATCAGTCTATAATTTTAATGGTAGGTGTATTTTATCAGTGAGAGACATAATAACCAAAAAAAAAACAAACAAGAAAAACTTGTGTCAAAAAAGTTATACATTGATTTTCAGGTCAATGAGGGAAATAAGTATTTGACTCCTTCAACTTAGTACTTGGTGGCAAAACCATTGCTGGCAATCACAGAGGTCAGAGGTTTCTTGTAGTTGGCCTCTTTGTAGATCCTCTCCAAGTCATTAAGGTTTCAAGGCTAATGTTTGGCAACTCGAACCTTCAGCACCCTCCACAGATTAAGGTCTGGAGACTGGCTAGGCTACTCCAGGACCATAATGTGCTTCTTCTTGAGCCACTCCTTTGTTGCCTTGGCTGTGTGTTTTGGGTCATTGTCATGCTGGAATACCCATCCACGACCTATTTTCAATGGCCTGGCTGAGGGAAGGAGGTTCTCACCCAAGATTTGATGGTACATGGCCCCTCCATCGTCCCTTTGATGCGGTGCAGTTGTCCTGTCCCCTTAGTAAACACCCCCAAAGCATAATGTTTCCACCTCCATGTTTGACGGTGGGGATGGCGTTCTTGGGGTTATAGGCAAATGCATCCATCTATCCCTTGTTAATTCCATGGAGCTGACATGTCAGTGTCCTTGTTGGTCATCATGTACATGTGTAGTGTGTGTAAGGGAACGTTTGGTGGCATGTTGGTGTATGTCATATTCACTTGACATGGAGGCTGGGTCCTGCTGGGCCACTGGGCCTGAAGGTCCCTTGCGACCCTCTCCCACTCATTATAGGTCACGCTACAGCCTTGCTCCTTCTTGTACATTATCCTCCTCACCTTGGACCTGATGTCATCAAAGCGGTGCTTCAAGGACCTCTCATCCCTTGGTGCTGTGCCCCCTGCAGTAACTTCTGACGCGACCTCCTTCCACGTCTGAGCCCTAGGCCCCGGCTTCACTTCCCTCCCCCCTGTGAGAATGACAGGGCGGCCACAGATGGCACCAAGGAGGACCACATTCTCCCGGTGCATATAAATGTGGGCCCTGCGCTGGCCCATAGCCTCTTGCCCTCTCGACTGTGGACGGGGACCCTGGCCTCCCTGACCTATCTCTGAGGCCTGTCCCTTCCCTGAACTATCCCCCCTGGGATCAGGCCCTTTCCCCTCTGTACCTCCTCTAGATGTGCCGGATTCTTGGGGCCCCTCTTTCACCACCCACCACCGCACTCTCCTGCTCACTCTCCTCCCCCTTCTCTCCCTCCTCCTTTCCTCCCTCCTCTCCTCTTTCCTCACCATCCTCTCCCCCCTCCTCTCCTCCCTCCTCACACTCCTCTCCTCCCTCCTTGCCCTCCTCTCCTCCCTCCTCTCCTCTATCCTCACCCTCCTCTCCTTATATCTCCTGTCCTTCCTCACCTCCCCCTCCTCACATCTACTTCAAATGACCTGCTGCCACTCCTCTCTCTCCTCCTCCACTCTCCTCTCCTCCTCTCCAACTCTACCCTCCTCTCTTATCACCTCCCTCCATCATCAACCAAAATTAAAAGAAGGATACATAATATGTGTTTTGGAAAAAAATAATGTAAGTGCTAATAAGTGTTGGGGGATGGGGTGTGGGGGATGACATGGGTGTGTGTGTGGTGTGTCCTAGCTATATATGTCTCTATGTGTGTTCTTTAACCTTTGTGTATTGCAAATATGTGTAATCTGTAAATATGCTTAAGTCTTAAGTGTAAATACGTATGAGATAGAATTTAAATAGATCAAAAACAAAATCTACCTCTCTCTAAAAAACTCCTGCTCTCTTTCAAATTAAAAAACACCCAACAGCTCCTGGACCTGCGTGCTACTTCCAATGAAATTTAAAACACAGTTAACACATGGGCATGTGCCAATCTAATTAACAAGCTTCCACTGCCAATCATATTGTCTAGACCTCATGTGATTGGCTGAGAGGCCTGTGTTGCACTGCGTTATTCAGCAATTGGATGGTTCAGACAAATCGCGGCTAGTCCTTCCCTTTTAGAGCTTGCGAGCGCGGCTAAGGTTTACGGTCTTGCGTCTCAAGCCCATAACTCGTGCCCAGATCGAATGTTATAGCTCTGTAACTCAGACAAATTTCAAGCCTGTAGCCATTGCAGGTCTCACGTTGCACTTTGAATTTAATCGGGCTGATGGAGGTGACATGTCAATCAAATAGCAAATCACTAAATATTAAATATGAATGAAGCCAATGTAATAGTACATGTGGGTGGCCTGATATGTATTAACTCATTGATTCCTGAGATTGATATAACCCCGAAAATTACTCATTAAAAATGTAATTTTATATTGCAGATTTACAGGCTTGAGAATGTTGTGCTATTAATGCTAAGACCTAACATCACTTTCCCTTTTTTTTAAAGTACAGTAGTGTGTGTTTATGCGCATTTCAAGTGCTCCTGACATGTCATTGAGCCCTTTGCAAGTTCTCCTTGGTACCATTAACTTGTGGTTAAATTTTTGCCATTTGCAGGCATAACGGGTGGTTAGCGAGGGGGAATTGGAGCAATTGAATATCGATTTGAGATTTTAGCGTTCGGAAGTCTTGTGGCCATGAAAGATCAAAGGCTTGGAGAGGCATTAACATGCAATGTTAACCATTGCATCGAATCGGAGGCCATAGCCCGTACGTCTATCGGAGCCTGCACGAAGACGCCAAATGAATAGCAAAATAAGTTTCCAAAAGCTTGGTTCTCCCGAAGCCTCAATTGAATGAGGCTCATGGTATTTAGTTCCAACCAAAATTGTGATAATGTAGAAGGATAATAATCTGGATAAGTGTTGGAGACATTCTGATCAAAATGGCTCTCACAGACATATATGGTGGGAATGTAATGCCATGAAGAAGTTGTGGACTGCATGTTTTGACTATATTTCTAAGATTATAAAAAAAAATATTACGGTACTTCATCATTAGACATAGCTTTATTCAATTTTATGTCAAGAAACCTTGACCATGCAGAAAAGGCTTTTATTTTATACAAATAGTCACAGTAGTAAAATGTTTTGTAGCTAATAAATGGAAACAAACCTATATTCCAACACTGAAAGAAGTTTTAACAGTTTTGTAATATAATAGACATTTAGGGAAAGATCTTCACAATTTTGGTGTAAAAATATCCAGAATAAATAATTGGTCCATTTGGGATAGTCATGTCCATTTAGACCTTTAGATAGATAGTATTCTCTTCTACATGTATTTCAAATGATGTATTAAGTATTAGTATGTATGATGTATAGTTTTTATTGTTTGTGATATTGTTTTTTAATGTATTTTTGTATTCAAAAGAATATTCAAAAAAGTCTACAAAGGTCAAGGGAGGAGGCATGATTAGAACATCGTCTCCCATAGTGGGGTGGTGGATGAGCCGGAAAATATACATAGGAAATAAAAGAAAATAAAACAAAAACCAGGCTAACAGTACATTTGGAATACATAGACATCATAAATCATCTGTATAGATAATAATCTAATTTTATTGGTCTTTTGTGAAAAATCTTTCACTGAAAATATCTGATTTGCCCATGATATTTTTCAAACTATGGCAGACTGTGCCGCATTTTCCTTATACTCGGCCACTAAGGCTATTCATTGTTAAGGCACAATAATATTAAACATTGTTTATAATGATCTTTACTACTTAATGGTTATGGAAGAAGGACCATCACTGTGGAACTTTAATTGCAGATTTTAATTATGGGTGCTGAAATTCTTTGCAAAGGAATAAGTTGCATTTGTGATTCTACAACCAAAAGGCTTGACTATTTTATTTGTCATATTGGGACATTTCATCTGTACTAAATCTGAAGCCTGATTTTTAAAAAATATCTGATCTGATCAGGACACTTCTTATGATTGCTTTATGAGTATGCTGAATGTGAAAATAGTCAGGTAACAATTAATTATGACATGTTCTTTTAACATTTATTCCATAATGTATGGCACATAAAATAGAGATTCATTGAAAACATAATTTTAGTAATGAATCTTTCTTACCGAAAAGGAATATTTATTTTGATAAGTGGCAATACCAATTTCACAAAAAAAAAAAAAACGTTGATGTGTTATATTAAGATTAACAATCTATTTGTGCACCTTGGTACTTAAACTTAAAGGTTACATTTTTTTAAATGCAAATATTTATAGAATGTACCTATAAATATTAATCTGAAATGGTCTACTTCTACTCCTGTATGTCTTATGACTCTTAATTGCCTGGTAGAACTGAGTTAAGTATGTCACAGTTGGAGAGCTACATTGTTTGACAGTTGGCAGTAGAATTTTAAGCACAACAGCTGTTCCCCCTGAGTAAAAAAATAGCCTTTTTTCTTTTATTTCTAAGCGTTTAAATATGAAAATACTAGTAAACTGGAAATACAGGTGAAATGCAGGTATTACGAAACCAGTCATCACAATGTTACAAGATATAATAGACTGGGCCCGTCATGGGAAAACTTTTGACCCAGCCCCCCAAACACAAACTTTCAAATTTCCAGGTATACTGTGTATATATATATATTATTATTTATTATTATCGTTTATTTGTAACGCGCCAACATATTCTCTAGCGCTATACATAAATTAAGTTACAGGCAATGACAAGTTAAAGATTCATACATTGCAAAGAGTGGATGGCCCTGTCTTTGAGCTTGGAATCCAGTGTCCATAGCGCTTTCCCTAAAGCACTGCGCAGGATTGAAACTCGCAGACTTACAATCTATATATACTCTTATACACACAAGTATATCCATCATTTAATGCAATTTACATAAATGTATTGATGATGTAAAATGATTATTTAGTGGAAAATATCCAAAACCTTTTTCATTATGGGACCCCATAGACAAGTACCTCTGGTGCCTTCATAAAGTTGGCCGTTTATGTTGATAAGATAGTGGGATAGAAGGGACAATATGAAAAATAATTTCTGTCTAAAAGTCACTACTTTCAAGGTCGGTAATGAAACACTAATTTAGATTAATTTTAAAGGAACACTGCTTTGTAGGAAATCTTCACATGTTTATGAAGTGCATAACAAACTAATCACATTAGCAGCTGAATATAAAACCATTTGAAAAAAATATATATTTATTTAGTAAGAAAATTCTAAATTTGTGTGCTTTGAGCAGTTCCTGGTTGCTTAGAAATTTAGTTTTTTTTAATTTATCAGTAGAGGTAGGGGTCAGGGGAATTAGAGAGGGGTGGGATATTTATTAAATCATTTGAACTTTTTGAATCTAAAAACTAGCTGTATCCTCCGCTTTGAAGGAGAAAAACACAACAGTAGCTGCAATCAAATCATGCAAAAATGTAAATACTTTCCATCTTGAAGAAATCATGGATGTCCCCATGTCAAGTATAAATTAAAATATGATTTAATTTTTAGAAAAAAGTTAGATCTTTGATATTTTCCTTTCTACTTCAGCTCGCAGACTCAAATTGTTCATCTATCTATCTATCTATCTATCTATCTATCTATCTATCTATCTATCTATCTATCTATCTTCCCTTCTGGATCATTACCTTGTCGTGGAGGAGGGGCTTGTGTACCTCAATAAAGCTGTGAGCTAAACCTCGTAGGGTCACCCAAGAGGTGCAGGGCATAGCCAAGAAGTCAAATGGTGGTCCATTGGAGAAGGAATTGGTAACCGACTATCTTTCCCAAGATAACCTTATGGATGGGCACAACCAGACACAAGATGTGCTTGACGTGCTACTGTCCATAGGGTAATGGACAGTCGGACATGACTGAACAACTAAACACACATATCTGCCTATCTATCGATCTATCTATCTATCTTTATTTAGAGCAAATTTCCTTATTCATAGGTAATGCTTTAATTTCTACAATAACTGGGCCTTTGCTGTGTGCCTTAAATTTTAAAATTACTAAGGCATTTAAACATGTCTGTTAAATACAGAAAACAACCATCTGGAGGAATGGGAAATTATGTCTAGTCTCATACAGTTTTACATGGGTTAATGTAAATACATTTTCCTCACAAAACCCCCAAAACTGAGCTATGTCTTTGGAGAGATGAGATTCTAGCCGTGCAAGATATAGCTGAGACATTTTGGATGACTGTGAAAAAGTCTATGTGAGCCTGTTAAAGAATCTGCTGGGCTAGACTAAAGCAATTGAATGGTTCCCTTACAGGTCACAGATTCCATTCAATCCACCGACATTGTTATTATGTAACAGAAATAGAATGGCCTAATTAATATTCTGTTCATACCTAGAGAAACGTTCTTAAAGAAATCACTCTTTGGTGGCCAGATCTATGACTAACAAATTATTTTTAAATATATATACATTAGCAACCTGAAGATACGTTTTTGAAAATCTAATATAATTTTTTTGTATCTTTATATATTAATTTTAATTTCTTTAAGCTACATGGACCGTAACCTCCCCCAAAGCCAAGTCTTAAAGTTACAATCCTCTGTTGATCCTCTGTCTGTAGTCCAAGGCAAGGCCTTTAGTTGTGATGAGGTTAAGGAGCAAAGGAAGTCTGGATCAATTTTGTGAAAGGATTTACATGTGATCATCAAAGCCTTGAGCTCAATGTTTCTGCGGATAGGCAAACAATTCCGAGATTACAGCACAGGCTGATGCTCACTAGATACAGTCATCCATTTCCGAACCACCACATGCAACTTTAATGCTTCTATATCAATTTTAGAAGCCAAGAGTAGAATGATTGCACAGCCTGAAGGAAATGTGTACATCTGCTAGCTCAGCTGTCTTAAACATAAGCAGGTAAATGTGGATTTGAAAGAAAAGCAGGCACAATAAATTCAGTTTTTTTCTCAAGTCTGTTTTGTTTATCCATCTTGGTTATGTTCACAAAAGTAAAATTAAAGGTTATATTAATAACCCCATTTTAAAATAGTTTCATCATAGAAAATGACCTTAAATTATAGAATAAATCTTATTCCATGAGAAATATTCTGGTTTTAAAATAAATTCTGAAATAAAACTATGTATATATTACAAAACGCATATATTGTTGTTTCTAAACTTTAAAGTAAACACAAGTAGAAACACATCAGATATAATTAATATGTTATGCATTTTATTCTTTATAAAATTATGCTTTGTCATTGTATAGTGTGGCCATACACACTGGCATGTTTATATGCAATTACAATTTTCTGCCATATTGTATATATACATAAATACACAAAGATATGGGAACATAGCAAATGGAAAGGAGCAGTTGTACATTTAGTGTAGGGGCACCCAAATCTGAATGGCACTAGGGCAGACTGAAATCTAAATATATCCCTGATTATCGGAGTAACACTGTGGGGGTGTTGATACCATTTCACTGAAATCAAAGTTTATATGCATACATGTGTAGATGATCAGAACTATCCTATAGTATCTCAAGACTAAAAAAACTCCATATAAAACCTATGTTTTATTTCTCCAAAGAAAGATCTCAGAGAACAAAAATGTATTCAGAAGTTTAACTGCACTTGAAGGCTTACCCACTGCCAGGCAATGAAATCTACAGATTAAAACAAGCTCTCTGTGTCTCATCTTAGTTTCAATGAAGTTTAAATATGTTTTATGCTACACACAACTACTGAAATGTTTAAAGGGACTATCACTTTTTCTAACTAGTAACCATTCATGTGTCATAGACAGTGTCCAGTTAGGACATTGCAAAGGTGATACTGACAGACACCTTTTGCAGAAAGAGAGTCAATTGATCTATTACTTACAATCCCAAAACCCAAATCGCCTTAACAAAGTTTTTTCCTACTCAGCATTTATTTAATATGTAGGCCTAATGGACCAGTTATTGTTAGTAGACATTGTCTATCATCCATCATAATATGAGCCATCACCATAGTCATTACGATATATGGCAATACTGTTCAGTTGTTCATCTATTGACATTAAATTCAGGTTAGAGTATGTGCCATAGACAATGTTCAGTGTGGACCTTATAAAAGTGATACTGTAAGATGTCCCTTTTTTGTTTTAGAAAGAATCAATGGATCAACTATTTACATCATCTATAAAAACACAAAGGTTTTTCTTACTTATCATCTGTTCAATATGTAGGTCTGATTGACCAGATTTTATTTGTGGACACCAGTCCATTTTAGTGTGAGCCATATTTATTGTCATATATGGCTACATTGTTTAGCTATTTATCTATTTCTATTATTCATAGTTCATTCTTTAGTATCATTATTAGTTTCCATCACGATGATTTACATTGATCACTTAGCACTATAGGCTTAACTTATGTTTTGCACACTTAGGTAGATTTGATGTTTTTATTACACATTGATACTTACTACAAAGTTTATTTTGATAAATTAATTTTTTTGAGTTTGGTTACTTTAGATAGAACATCTCAAGATGACACCTCACACACATGTTACTAGGTTTGCGACTTAGTATCATATTTATTTTAACACTGAGTTCGTTCACCACAAACACACATATTCACTTGCATCCCTTGGATGTACTTGCTTTAGAGCTGTTCACATATATTCATTTTTTTTACCATTTTTATCTATAACCATCTTTTCACTTATTAAGGCACTTCAGTCACGACTAGCTGTATTTATGAGTATTTTGTTCATGGAGTGCATCGCAGCCTTTGGAGGCCCATCGTGATTCACATATTTTGGAGGATTTTTATTTATTCAAATGTGAAGCATGTCTAGGAGATCCAGACATATATTACACTTGATGATGTTGTCTGTTACGGTATTTAGGCTGCTTTTATGCACGCTTGAATGTATGTGACAATGTAGAATGTTTGCAGGAAAGTATGTGCAATATGTTTCAATAAATTGCTACTTCCTCATTTTATGTATGTAGTGAAAAACATTTGTCAAAGGACCAGGATGTTTTGCAATTATATCTACATCTAGCATGTTAAGCTGCTCACATATTCTATATAAACACCTCTGTCATGTCAATAAAGCTGAGGCATAATTGAAAATATTACCTTATTGATTAATATCTTCCAGGTCCTGTGCCAAGAGAAAGGAGAGACAGAGAGAGGAAGGTGGATAAGAGGTGTTGACCCAGGGGTCTGTGCTATTCCTAGCACTGGATTGAAATCCTGCTACTTAACATAGCTATATATCACATTGAATTGAATATACATGCAAATTTGAAATATGCAAATAATTCATTAAAATAACAGTTAGTATACATGACCTAGGTTGAATCAAATACACATGCAAAATAGGAATGTGCCTGTATTTAGATTTGATATTTAGATTTGAAACGTGCAGCCATCACATGTATAGCTCACTTAATTGACTAATTGGATGTCAATATTAGGAAAAAATAATAATTTCTATCAGTTTAAGTCAGTGTTTTATTTTTCCAAAGTGGATTTGATATACATCCCGAATATGACAAATTTAATATGGAAGGAGGGCCCTCCATCCTATTGGCGGCTCCACCTTCTCTTCTTGTTTATCTCTATCAACAATGCATTAATGTGACATCCCTTCTTCTCTCTGTTCATTATGTTAGTGAAGTATGAAGGATTGATGAATGGACCTTACATCATCCATCCTATAGGGGGCTCTATCTTCTCCTTCTGTTTATTAGTGTCAACTTTGGATCAATGTGACATCACTTCCTCTCTGTGCTAGCCAATCCCAGCAAATGTATCAATTAGGCCAATCAGAAGCAACTGATGTCATCACTGATGGGTTATTTAAACCTGAGACTCAGTGCCGCCATCTTTATTAGACCACCCGCCTTTGACAAAGCAGCTGAAGCTATGAAACAAGCCTTTAGGTTTTAATGTAGGGTCTTTGTTGTAGGCTTGATTATTTATGGCATTTATGTGACTTTAAGCCCCTGGTTCTTTCAGAGGTAGTGCTATTATCTCCCACTAATGGGATTGGATAATATTGTCACTTTGCTAGTTAATTGATATGCAAGCCTATGCTGTCACCCGGTATATGCTAATGACGTGGTGCGATGGCGCACAAGTGACGTCACCGGGTCAAGGAGCAGAGACCGGAGCAGAAGCAGGTAAGTGAGGGGGGTGTATTTAGGGGGGTTTAGGTTGAGGAGGGGGGTTTAGGTTGAGGAGGAGGGGGTTTAGGTTGAGGAGGGGGGTTTAGGTTGAGGAGGAGGGGGGTTTAGGTTGAGGAGGAGGGGGGTTTAGGTTGAGGAGAGGGGGGTTTAGAATGAGGAGGGGGGTTAGAATGCAGAGCGGGGTTTAGAATGAGGAGGGAGGTTGAGGAGGGGGGTTGAGGTTGAGGAGGGGGGTTGAGGAAGGAGGATGAGGATGGGGGGGTGGAGGAGGGGGTTGAGGATGGGGGGGTGGAGGAGGGGGTTGAGGAGGGAGGATGAGGAGGGAGGTTGAGGATGAGGAGGGAGGTTGAGGATTTTGCTTCAAAGTTCTTTATTTGAATTTTATTTTTTCCCTGAAATTCCCTTCTTAAAATGAGGTGCGTGTTATACGCCGGTGCGTGTTATATGCCGATAAATACGGTATATATATTTATTTATATATATTTTTGTATATATACAATATATGTTAATATATATATATATATATATATATATATACAGTATGTGTGTGTTATATTATATATATATATATTTCCCCTCTCCCCCTTCTTCTCATCTCCCCTTCCCCATCTCCTCATCTAACATTTCCCCCTTCTCCTTATCTTCCACTACCTGGTCTCCCCCTTCTCCTCATCACCCCTTTCCCATTTCCCATTTTCCCCTATCTCCCACTACCAAATCTCCCCTTCTCCTCATTTCCCTTTCCCCATCTCCTCATCCCCCATTTCCCCCCTTCTCCTTATCTCCCCCTACCCCATCTCCCCCTCTCCTCATCTGCCTTCCCCATCTCTTCATCTCTTATTTCCCCCCTTTTCCTCATCTCCCCCTACCCCATCTCCCCCTTCTCCTCATCTCCCCTTCACCATCTCCTCAACTCCCATTTCCCCACCTTTTCCTTTTCTCCCCCTACCCCATTTCCGCCTTCTCCTCATATCCCCTTCCCCATCTCTTCATATCCCATTTCCCCCCTTATCCTCCTCTCCCCTTCCTGCTATCTCGTCTACTGCTGTGCAGCCTTCCCCTGCCGGTGCGTCATTAGGCTGGGGCAGGATATCCCGTGTGATGCAGGATATCGTGCCCTAGCCTAATGACGTGCCAGAAAGGGAAGGCTGCACAGACTCTGATCACCTGTCAGCAACATAAAGTAAGAGAAAGGGGAGATGGAGTAAAGGAGAAATGACGAGAATTGTGGACCAGGGGCTTTGGTGCAACGCACAAGCTGCACCAGCAGTAGATCCGCCCTTGGGACAGAAAATTGTAATTGGATTGCAAGTAGCTAATAGAGTATGTGGCAATATTAAGAGCAGTCTTAAAGGGCCAGTTAATTCAGTATAACTTAGAGCAAAAAACTGTAATAAAACCATGTTGAATTTTTGAAAAATGTTCTTTTTTCACAGACAGACCCACAACAGCAGCTCTGTGCAGAGAGCAGAAGCAGAAATAGAGTTTAACGAACTGCTAGAATCAACTAAAAATTACAGTTGGGGTTAGTATCTCCTTCTGCATTCCTGATAAACACGACAAAAATGAGGCCAAAGGATGTGAGGAGGAATGAGGAGGAAGGACGTAAAAAAGAACTGAACGAAGTAACACTTAACGCAAGGCAGTAACACTTAACGCAAGGCAGTAACACTTAACGCAAGGCAGTAACACTTAACCAGAGGCAGTATCACTTAACCCAAGGCACTAACTCTTAATTCAAGGTAATAACAGTCATCGCAAGGCCCCTAAACTACACGGGGGGAGAGGCTCACAATGAGCGCCACAGGCACTTATTGCGAGCCACTCTATGATCTCTGAAGGCACTCCTCGCGTGGCTCGCAATGCATGCCGAAGGGGCTCAGAGGGGCCATATCATCGCATTGTGTGGCAAACAGCATTGCCATGCTTACAATTTTACTCCCATCATTTTTGACAGGCAATTTCCTAGTTACATATAATTGTTAAAATACGTTGATTTAAAATAAACAAAATCACTCCTGTTGTATAGAGATAGCCAAATGCATCCACACCAAAAAGAAGCATACATTAATTGGACTCAAAATGTCAATGATGATTATCAGAACATTTCTGGAAAGTATACCTATAAGTGTCACATATTATAAATAACTTAAAGTGCAGATATAGTGCAATTAAATAAAAAATTAAAAAGTAAAGAATAATTGAAAGTCACCCTAATATTTGTGGCAGAAGTGGAGCCCACCACTTACTCCCTATATGTGCAAATAAAGGAGACTATTCTAAGCCCTTCTCGCAATCTAAACCTTCCCTAAGAGAAGAAAACCTATTAGTATGTGGCAGTATGGGGATTGCCACTTATCCCCCTTACCTGCTAATATTGACTAAACTACTCTGTGCTACTAGACTGGTGAATAATACTCCCAGAGTTTGGTGAAACATCAACAGCCCAAGTCGATAATATTTGATATATACAGTCTCATAAAAGCATATAAAAAATGTATGGTATACTTACCTTCAGTACAACAATTAGATGCATGAGGGTACTTGGTTGATATGTCCATAATTGTGAGCGTGTATGCCATTCAATTCATCCAGGTACCACTTCCGGTTCTACGGGATGAAGTCACTTCAGGTGCAACAGGGGTGAAGCGGCCAATGCGCGAGTTTTGCCGTTGGCTTCTACCAGAAATGGTCAAGTAGACTTTTAGACAAAAATGTCAGTACATAGATATATGTCTCTACACATTAATCCATTGGCACTATACTGTTTCGAGCAGCCTGTTGCTATCCAAAATATATTTTCATCCGATCTGGGCTTCGATGGTCTAGATGAAAATATATCAGTCTGGTCTGATTCAATGGAGTGATCCAGCCCCCAAATATCAGGCAATTAAACCATGAACAGGAGAAGCAGAAACTCCCAGACATACATTTTGACCTTTATTGATTCTCGGCAGTGGGCTATAGCTGAAATCCCTAAGGCACGCTGAGCAATGAGCCCACATCTGGAGTCCCCTATCAGCCCAAGTTTATTTGAATAAACAAAAGCCATAATCAGAGGCGCTCAATCAGAGATTTAACTAACCTTTATAGGTTTACTGCCACTTTTAGCTCATTTGTGCCCTTCTCAAGGAAAAATATCCTGTAGTATTTTAGTCTGGACTTATTCAATAGAATTATCCAGCCCCAAAATACCAGGCAATTTTACCCTGAACAGGAGTAACAGAAACTCCCAGACATACATTTTGGCCTTAACTGGGGCTTGTCAGTGTGGTGTAGCTAAACTCCCTAAGGTATAGTGAGCAAGGGGTCCACGTCTGGTGTCCCCTATCACCCTTAGGGAGACTATGCCCCAAAAGTAATTTCAATAAACAAAAAACATAATCAGAGGTATTGTGATTATGGTTAGCTATTTATCTGATTGAGGGCCTCTGACTTTGTTTTTTGTTTAATCACGTAAAAAAATGTATATAAACATGAAGCAGAATTTTCTGATCAAGTAAGTTTTTGGTAATTATCAAATGTTAATTCCAGGAGCAGAATTAAGTAAAAATAAATTCAAATAATAAAATGGCATCCCAAAATGTTTTAGTCTTTAAATAGATTAAATAGATTTAATGTTCAATTGATGTTTACTTTAGTTATTAATAAAATGTTCTACATTGTGTCTTAGCGATGCTGAAATGCAGGCTACATAAGAGCTAAAGTTGGTGGATAAGTGGGTTGTAGGATATTGTACAATAAACTGGTTATTAAATGTAGCCATTATATATAATTAAATAAGCTATACATTGATGTTATTGTCAACTATTTCTGATCATTAGATGAGACATTAAAATATATCTGACTGCACATCATTAAATGGATTACTGTAGACCCTGTAATGAAGTTTGAATTAGTATTACAAATTACATTAAATTACAAGCATCAGCTCATCATTTATATTAATGTTAATTTTTCTAACACATTTAAAAAAAAGTCTATTTTTTCTCCACAATTAAAACCAGATAAATGTAGGCTTTATATAATTTTGGTTAAAACATTATGTTGCTTTCACTAGTCACAAAAGAAAACAAATATTATCCTATGGTTAAGTTAATGCATGTTTTGAATTTGTGTATCTCAATATGGGCAAACATTGTGCTTTATGAATATGAAGAATTATGTTAATGCCATCATGTGTGGCTGTTTAGTTTATTTCCATATCGCCACAAATGACTAAACTAATACTGTTTGGATCATGTACAAAGAGATATACAAAGTCTAGGAGTTATTGATAAATAGAACAACTCATGTAAATAAATATACAACATTATTGATATGCCTCAATAAACTGATTCATGCATTGGGCTGTTTATACAAGTTGTCTTGGCTTTGTCAAAAAAGGATATATAACACTGACTCTGACTAATAAGCTTGCAAGACAATAAAGTTATATTCATAATTAGGTGTGAGATAGATGAGAACTTGTGTATTGATTAGTTATCTGTCTAATAATCACCTATATACTCTCTATAATGGTGTCTAATTTCTAATGCATCAGGGACTTTTTATATATTCATGGAAAATGTAGCCTGCAAGTTTCTTGTTAAAATCACCAAGTTAAACAAACATTTTAGTGAATATGGCAAGGTGAGTCCAAGACTAGGGGTCTATCCCCTAGTCAGGACTACCAGGACTATCCTAACATAGTTTAGTTCTACAGTGAATCCATCACAAATCTTTACACTATTGAGGCAGAGGTATAATATTGAGAAAATCTCAAAGATTTCAGATTATCAGTGGTGAAAGTACAGCCCGTCTTACATTTTAAACATTTTAAAGAAGCCATACAATTTACTACTCACTTCAGGATGTTTTAAAATATTGTTTCTCCACCCTTTCAGTTTGTGACAACTATTTTTCTTACAATATTAAGGTCCATATTAAAAGACACTGTACATTTTTTTTTTAAGGTGTAGAACCCCATTACCCTAATTATACATGGTAATGAATTATCACTGTTTGTATTTAGTTTCCCTCTGCACACTTCTGGGGTTGATATGTTGGCCCCTCTCCCTATCCCACCATCCCTCAGAGCATACAACTGTGTGAGTTGGGTGGGCAGCAAGCTTTGAATCCTCTTTTGCAGCTGCTAGTGACCTAATCAAGATCGGAGGCTTGTCTGTGGTCAAGTGATGGTGACTCCTTTACTAGGTGCTGTACCACAGCACTGCTTGGACCAGTAGAAATCGTCTGGCTGTGCTGGTTGTTTAAGAAGCAATATAGAGATTTTTAGAAATGTTGTTACATGTACTTAGAATGACCTGCCCTTAATCCATAAATTGTTAGAAATGCTGATATTTAATATTTCATTTATTCATTATGATAGAACTTTTAATTCTATTCGGAAGAATATGAGTCCAAAGGGAGAATGGAAGAAAAAGGACAAACATAACAAGAGGGTGGGCGTAGACATTAAGAATAAAATAAATTAAAAAAGATGGTTACATAACTTAGTGGACTAATACCTGGTCAAGACCTACAGTAAATGTATCTCCACATTGAGTTGTAAATTTTCTATATTAACATTCACATGCAATAAAATACTAAGAATTTCAAGCAGAGTTTATGATCAAGGAGTTACTGGTAATTGTTGGTTAGCTATTGCAGGAAAAGAACTACAGGAAAAGTTTGTGATCTGACTATAATTGGTAGGTTAACAGTGGTGACTTTTTCTGTATACTATATATAACTCTTTGTATAGTTATCCACTAAGGGCCTTATTGTAATCGGGGCCGTAAAACGTCCACAAGTCAGCGATTCCTTGCGGTCAGCTTAGGGCCCCGCATAGCGCTACGTCTACGCTGGTATTCACATGGGCGGTGCCGCAAGGAGGTCCCTCTTACGGCTGCTCGCAAACCATGCAATCGGCCGTAGGCACTTCTGTGCTCGAACAGGATCGTAGCCGCAAGCACTGTAAATGATGGGGTACATAATGGGTGACAAGAGGATTAAAGGGACAACATTCTCAAATTGGTACATTGCCACAATACAATACCTGATTTCACTTTTAAGTTATGTCCAAAGTCCGACCTGCTTGTATAACGAGTTACTGGCTTGTCGGTTATTCAAGCCCATTGGACTTTGGCCATAAATTAAAAGTGAAATCAAGTATTGTATTGTGGAAATGTGCCAGCTTGAGAATGCTGTCCCTTTAATCCTCATGTCACCCATTGTGTACCCCATCATTTACAGTGCTTTACAGTGCTGCCTTGAATTTATATTTGCATCTACAGTGCTCCGAGTTTGCGGTCATGAACCACGAGTCATGGTCTTGCGGCCGTGAATAATGAGTTAAGGGCTTGGAGGTCATTCAAGGCCATAGCTCTTACTTTAAAAATGTAGCACTTCATAAGCACTTTTAAAAGAGAAAGTGATGTTAGGTCTTAGAATTAATAGCACATCATTCTAAAACTCGCAAATCGGCATAAATAACAACTTTTTTGCATGGTAAATTTCCATCATGAAATCCTATGGGCTTCAACCTTGAAGGCCTGAGGCTGGATACAAACATCCTAAGGGCTTGGATTTTGAAGCCTATTAAACTTTATGACGAAAATTTAACTTGAAATACGCTATTTTTATTTGCCGATTTGTGAGTAGGGGAATGTTGTGCTATTAATTCTAAGACCTAAAATCACTTTCAGTCTTATGCCTGCCTTTGCTAATGAGAGGTGTCTCGCAAAATTCCTACCCATGGGGTTGATCATGCAAGCAAAGTTCAATTTACCCAGTAGTGACTGAAGGCCTCTAAGAGTGATCTTTCTTGCTAACAGGGCCGCTACAATGTTCTGCTGGAGGTCCCATAACTTGCCGTCAGACAGGCAACATTCTAACGTCATGGAATCGATAGTGATTCCAAAGAAATTGAGCGACATGCATGGGTCCTCAGACTTCTCCGATGCTATGGGGATACAGAATGTCCCTGTCCTACCGAGAAAGGAGTTAAGCAATTTTTTGCATGCCATGGAGTTTGGAGGGTCAACAAACAGAAAATCAATCAGGTAATGAATGGATGATCTGATCCCCAAACTGGTTTTGACCACCCACTGAATGAAGCAGCTAAACATCTCAAAGTAAGAGCAAGAGAAAGAGAGACAGCAACCCATCAGTAGGCAGATGTCCACAGAGAATTCCTGTTGAAAACGAAATCCCAGAAGATGATGACACGCCAGGTTAATGGTAAGAAGCCGAAATCTGGACTCAGTTTTGACCTTGGCTAAAAGGGCACCTGCCTCACGAACTAAATATCCTTGTCATAGTAGTTAACCAAGGATAGCTCTCTATCTATGCCATCATTAAAATAATGATATTTTAGAAAGGATAGATAGTGAATCAGCCTAAATTTTCACAGTTCTTTCTTCGGGACCACTCCTAAAGGGGAAACGATCAAATTTAGGTAATGGATGATACTTGAAAGACCACGCCATTCTACACATGGGGAGCGCTTTGTCACTTTTGCCTTAACCCTCGCAGGATACTGACGAGGCGATTTAAAGTTGGGTGGGACAATGGATGAGAAGTTGGTATGTTTTATAGGGGATTAAAAAACAGAAAACCAGAACACAACAGCAAAGAGTTCTTACAACAACCTGAGTGCTTAGGATACTGCCCGATCCAGGGCAACACCCTTTCTTGGCAGGATCAGATTGTGAGGTGATTGCTTGTAACCTTTTGAAAAATTGGGGGTGATCACACTCCAGGCACTAGTGCTTGAATTTGCAAGTGGATCCCCACTTTCAGGTGCTTTTGTTGAAAAGAAAGCAGCACCCTCTTTTAGTAGGCCCGGGCATAGTTTTGCTATCTAGCATTGGAAGTGTGAAAGGAAGAACCAGACTTAAGAGGAGTGACTATGTTAATCCATATGCCACATCTCATGTGCTCTTGCACCGCCAATCTCTGTCTAAACTGCTTGTCGTAAGCCCATCAGGACATTCCCCCATAGATTTTATGGATGCTATCGATCTTGTATAGATAGCAGAAGAGAGAGGAACAGAATTATGTGTTCTTTTCCCCGATGATACTCGCTAACATAGAAACGGCCTGGAGCCAATTGGAAAAGTATTTAGGTATTCCCTATATCTGCACTTCCACTCCTCCTCCTTCCTACTCTCATCCCTCGTACTATCCTCCTTCAACTCAAGGTATTGGTCTAGAGGGAGTAAGGCAAATTACTCAATGAATTCCCTTTTCCAAATCTTTTCCTTCAATTCCTGAGCTATGTGCACACCTAGTGCACCAATACGACATAAGGTCAGGATGCTAATGCTGTATCTGCTAAGATCAAGGATGCTCCTTGAACTGATTTGTTAGTCTTAGTGGCAGAGCTATCTTTTTCTTAAGCTGATGGGGTCTGAATAGGGGAAGAGACCAGTAATGATGATAGCAGATTGGGGGTGGGACCCATGCCTGAACTAGAACCAGTAAGTTGGCTTCTGTCCTCCAACCGAGTCAGGATGACCCTCAAGCATTTTAACCGGGGTCATTGACACTGCCATCACACGCCACCACTGATCCCTCTGATACAGCTAAGCTTGAACCTAGTGTACCAGTGTTTTGAGTTGTGTGTAACTGTGCCTGTGCAAGCTGTCAGGCCCTGACCCTGGATCTGATACTGACTATTCTTCTAAGATTTAAATGTATGCGGAAGTTTCCCTGTTTTTATTATTAAAATGAACTACCTAAGTGTTTGATTGCAGATCTAAACATCATTTTATTAATAAGTGCTTAAAAGCTCTGTTTTCACTTACTCAAACCTTCCAAATAGTCCCTATAAATGTCTGCCCCACAAAATTGTAAGTGATCTATGCTGTTTGGTGTATGGTAATGAAATAAATAATACAATCTGACAATCTGTTTTCATGTTGCTGCAGCATACAATGTGTGTTTTGACTGCTGTGGAGCTGCTGTGTAAGTGTGAGCAATGTGTGCAGTGTGTAGTGTAATAGTGTGCGTGCACGAGGAAAAGCCGTTAGGGTAGCTGTGTACTTCCGCATTGTCTAAGTTAGTGTTGTAAAATGGCGCCTAATGTGTGGTATGCGACTGTGGCTGATTTAGCGTCCTTGTTCTTGCACCTCGTACGGCTTTTTCGGAAAATCCATATGTGTTTCGTGGTGTTTTGCGTGTTTAGGGTCCTGTAGCCTTGTTTTTTTCGGCGGCCATTTTTTCTCTCGCTTAGGAGATTTTCGGGCGGCTAACCTCTTGAATTTCAACTTAAATTCCGATGTAACTTCACTTTTAGAGGTGCTGGGTTCCCCCCTGGCTGTGGGTAAACTTTTTATGTGTTTGTTGTGTGTATTTTGTGTGGTTTGAATGTTTTCATGTGCGTGGGTTTCGGGCGGTAATGTAGTATTTTTGCGAGGTCGTAAGTCCGGATACTAAGTCCGGAAATTTTGCGTCGCGGTAGGAGCCTCCACCTCGGCAAATGCGGCCCCTCGCTTTGCGAGGGTCCGCATTTGCGGCCCGCAGAGTTAGCAACAACTTTTGACAACCCGCACTGATGACAATTATATATGTGATTTTTACAAATGATTTGATCTGCATTTAACACTTCATGGAGGCTGATGGGATTTACTTAACTTACTATAAGTAAAGATAAAAGATGTCAGATGTCACATTGCATTAGATTACAGTGTTAATACTGGGGTTAGCACTATTCATTTATCCTATGTAGGATGTAAAAGACTCTTCTGTACTCTAAGTCCTCGATTCAATTAAGCTATTGTTGGGAGCCCTTAATGGAGCCCGTAAACAAGTTTGCTATTCAATCAAACGATCTACGATTTACAGGCAGAAAAATCTCTCGTAACTTACAACCCATCTAAGCCCGCAAGAGTTACAATTGCAAATCGCTATATAATTGCTACAATTCCTCAAGCCCGCGATTGATTTCACACCAGTAAATTCCAAATGTAGAAGAAAATCCTACAGGTACCAGATAGGACTGGCATGGAGGTTTAACCCCTGTTTGTAGCACTGTAAATGCAAATAAAAAAGAATACTGCACTCTAAAAGATGGGAAAGCGATGACAGACATTAGAATTAATTGCACAACAGTCTCAAGCTCGTAAATCTGCAATCAAAATTTCTTTTTATGTGTAATTTCGGTGTTATATCAATCTCGGGAATCAATGAGCTAATACATATCCGGCCACTCACATGGACTAGAACAGTATCGCCTTTCATTTTTATTATTTTGTACACTGCAGGATTGCGAGTCTGATCGCATATGGGACCTCTAAACGCTAATCGATTGACATGTAGCCTCCATGTTTAACTTACTTAATGATGACAGTTTTATTTTCTATTGGCTGTTTCTAAATCAGTAGTTACAGCCTTGCTTAGTTGATCATGATCACGCTCTGAAATGCTACATACAATGGCTTGGTTTACAGTTTAGTCTTTCGGCCCGTAAGTTGCAGGCTTCTTCAATTGAATCACAGACATACGGCCTGTAGGACGCAATCTGCAGGCTTGCAATTGAATGAGGCTCTAGAACTTGTGGTCAAGTCTATGCAGGGTTAGAGCCAGAAATATTTTAGTTCCATTTCTTTAAGGAATATGATTGACAAGTTTCCTTTAGCCTGCTTCTCTATGTTAATATCTGGTTTAACACAGCAGATTAGTAGATCCCATATACAGACATCTTATTCACAAAGAAAATGCAACAATCTCAATGCATCTGATTTCACACCTTGTCTGTTTGTTCAATATGAAAGGGGAAAGTCAGATCGTTATCAGTGATTTTACTCCTCATCTAAGCCTATCATTATAGGCCAAAGGATAAACGTAATTCTGGTCTTTTTTGTTCCCAGTTACCTTCAGATGGTTATGAGCGACAGCCTCCAGCTATTTACACCATGATCATGCAAGTAATTAGCAAAATGTTTAATATAATATGGAAGCAATTAGGGATGATAACATGCAATTAAGATGTGTTTTTAGATTAGAGACTTTATAGAGCTCTCTTTCTTAAAAAGATAAAGTGCCTATCTCAAAATGTCAAACCACAGTGATTTAATCTGAATTATTTTCAATTAATATGCATGTATTCGTGCACTGTGTTCACTGTTGTTATTGACATTGATAAATTAAGCTCATCTTGGCAGAATTTATCCTTGAGTTGCTGTATATTTTTGAATGTCAGCTCTTTACTTTTATTTTTTATTTCCCTTCAAGCTGTGCATAATCTTCTGCAAGGCCCTGATTTATTTCCAGGATTGCAGTAAAGTGTCAGTATCAATAGAATAACAATTTGAAATATTTTATTAAAGAGGTTTTAATATACTAAGGTATTTTTTTTATTTAGTCTCTTTTTCTGTGTGTCAGTTTGTGTTAATGTAGAATCAATGTCATGCTTGGACCAGTTTTTTTTAAATAAAAGTAATACAATATTTTTGTGTTTCTAAATATTAGATAGTAGCCTATATCTGAAAAAGAAACTGATTTGAATAATTAACGTTTGTTCTAAAAATATTACATGCCAAAGTCTGCATTTTTATAGTGCATCAAATGCGAGCTGTAATAAGCGGCGAAGGAGCTCAGTGCACTGCGAGCCTTGCAAAGAGAGGCAAGCAGTTGGGGCAAGCAGGACTTAGGCTGCAATGAGTGCCGAAGGCGCTCATTGCACTGCGAGCCTCACAAAGCGAGGCGAGCAGTTGAGGCACGCAGGACTTAGGCTGCAATGAGCGCCAACGGTGCTCATTGCACTGCGAGCCTCACTAAGCAAGGCGAGCAGTTCAAGCATGCGGCACATAGGCTGCAACTGCAAGGCGACCAGTTGAAGCACGCAGTACTTACGACCAGTAGGGCTTAGGACCGAAACCCTTACATACACTGTATGCCTTGCAAAAATCAGACTTTAACGGCCGAATTATGGAACAAATGTGCTTTAAATTCACTTACACACTCAAACACAGCACAGTAGGAGAGCCAGGAGGCATATTTGTTGTTTTTTTTTCACATTCGAAAATCGACTAAGCGAGGAAAAAAATGTCTGCCGAAAAAACACAACCCGACGAAAACTTGGCCCAAGGACGAAAAACTAGCCCCAAGGACGTAAAACTAACCCGAAGGACGTAAAAGCGAACACTAAGCAGTAACACTTAACGAAAGCCAATAACACTTCGTCCAAGCCACTAACATTTAACACAAGGTAGTAACACTTAACCCAGCCCAGTAACACTTAACCCAAGGCACTAACACAACCAAACACAGTAACATTTAAGCGAGGCCTATAAATTACACAGGGAGAGAGCCTTGCAATGAGCACCAAAGGCTCTCATTGCGAGCCACGCGATGATCGCTGAAGGCACTCATCATGGGGCTTGCGATGAGTGCCGAAGGGGCACAGAGGGCCCATAGCCTCGCATTGTGTGGCAAACAGCATTGCCAGGCTTACAATTTTACTCCCGTAATTTTTGATGGGAAATTTCCTAGTATTTATTAGAGTTGCAATTAGTCTCAATTTTCAAGGTACACACATACTTAACATGAAGGCTTTTCTGTGGGTGGGTGATCCTGGAGAATGCAACCTCCGAGCAAATTCTTGAAGTTTATAGTTAATGATAACAAACATTTTGGTGAAGATGGCTAGGATAACTGTACAGTGATAAAGCTAGACCTTGGTGAGACTCACATAGCACCGGTTTATTACTATAATGAATCCAAGTAACAATGTGTACAAATATGTAGTGTCAGAAATAGATCATTATCACAACTGACAAGAAATATAAAGTCACAGATAGGGGAAAGCCTTGTCTTCTTTAGTTACTTTTATATTCAATTACTGTCTTTATTTCTTGCCTCCTCTCTACCTTATAAAGAAAAGAAGGGGAACAAGACAATTAGAACACCCACCGCCCTCCTCCCCAAAGCTTTTATTCACATTATTGCTATAACATTTTTAACAAAATATGCAAGGTGCCAACACAAATTAGAGCTGATGGAACCATTGGCTATCACATTAATGTGAATACTATCAACTCAGATGATATCACAGCTTTTCTAACAACAATTGAATAAGTCTGACACATATCTCTAGAACTGGTGGATCAGATTTAAAAGCATCCTTGTCCTACTCATATTTTCATAGTAGAAGCCTTGATAGACAACTGTGGATATGCCTAAATACTTCCACCACTATCTTGCTTGAAAGTTGGTTGCTTTTATATATTTATATGTATATATTTATACCCTGTACTCTGCAACTAAGGACTCACCATTTTCAGCACAGAAGGACACACCATGTTCAGCACATAACTCCAGCTAATCCACTTTAAATCATGTGTAAATATCTGGCTGTATCTATTTTAAGTCAGCACTGTAGTTACAGTTTTTGTTCCACAATCTTTGTCTCTGCAATTACAGAATGTCATGCTTGCAGAGTTCATCCAGAATATAAAGATTTCCACTTCTGAGATCCTACATTAAATCCGCCTGCTCCTGAGACTCTTGAGACACCCAAGGCTAGAAAGGAAAGAAGTGTAGAATCCCAAAGATAACACCATTAGTGATGGTAGACTTTATTTTAAGAGGAGTGAATTTGGAAGACATCACGGAAAGGAGGAGATCGGTAAGGAACTGTCATGGAGTCACAGCTCACAGGGACATGAGCTGCATTTTAGGAATTGTTAAAGCAGAGTGCCTGGACTGCGAGATGGATGTTCTTGTACACCTTGGAACGAATGATCTGGCTAGGAATGCGATGTTTCCATTAGGAAATGTTTTTTTTTGAGAAAACAGCTTAGCCAGGTAGCATCATCTGTTTCTTTGTCTGAGGTCCTAAGTATAAGTTTTTTTTCTCACCATGCAATTTAATAAATGGTTAGGGAAATGGTGCAGAGATGGAGGATTTAGTTTTCTTGGACATAGTTATTTAGTTTGGCGTGACACAGGACTTTTTAAGAGAGATGGTTTGCATCCCTATTGTAAAGGTGCAGAGATTCTAAGTGAGGACTATAAATTCTTCATTAGCAGTCATTTAAACTAGACAATAGCGAGGTTTATGACTTCATGCTACTCCCCAAAATGTGGAAGATAAACTGAACATGGTTTGTTGTCTGGTGATATTGCAAAGGGTTTAAAAAATAGTTTCAATACGAGCAAGACAGATAATCAATTGTACAGAAGTTAAAGTTTAAGAATTATGCAGAAAATGTTCTTCATCTTATGTGTACAAATGATCGTAGTCCTGAGAATAAGCTTCCAGAACTAATTTCAACAATGAATCATATAAATGAGACATAGTTTTACCTGGTTACAGTTTAATCAGTAAACAAAGAGTTGGCAAAAGGGGAAGAGGTATTACACTTTATGTAAAAGAAAATCTTTAACCCACTGTAGTATAGAATGCAGAAGAAAATATTGAGAACATTTTATTTACTAATATATAAAAAATGATTAGCAAGGTTTTATTATAGGTGTCATTTATAGGCCATTAGGATAAAATATTAGACAAAGCAATAATTGAAGAAATAACTAAAATGACAATTATGGGTGATGTAATTGTAATGGGTGCAAACATTTTTTGCAAGGGGGAACCCCTTAAACAGTAAGTGAAAGAGCCTTTTCACAATGAAGCTTTATCACAAACTCACAAACTATAATATAATCTCAGATTTATTGGTAGGTGAGAGCTTAGAGTCTAGTGATCACAAGTGAGTTTGGTTTACTATACCACCCAAACAAAACAAAGTTAGATTTTTGAAAAGCTGGCTTTTCTAACATGAAAAAATATTTAAGGGATTCCTTGGCAGAGCAAAACAGTGGAGTGCAGAACCAGTGGCAATATCTGAACCAAGCAAATTTTAAATGCCACCTTACATTGTATTAAGTTTATTTCAAAACATAAAAGAAAGAGGAAAATTAATGTTGTACTCAAAAGAGGTAGCAGCTATTTGTAAATCAAAAACAAAACTTAAAGAAGTTACAAACAGACTCAGTCAGCGGGAGATATAGCATTATACAAAATGTGCAATGAACAGATGTGCCAAGGCCCATGCATAATCGAAAAAGTGACACAAGTTCTTAAAGTATTTTAATGAAAAGAGAAATACTAAGCGATACATAGTTCGACTTAAGAGGATGACAGAGACCTAGCAAGCTGTCTGAATGAATACTTCTGATTTGTTTTTTCAGTGGATATTAGAGTGGGTAAATTTCCATTGATGGCTGCTAAATTAACTGATATGATAATTTACACAGTTGCTTTTACAAAAGGTGAGGTTTCCTAGCATTATCAAAGTTAAATGTACTACTTTTACAATATATAAACTTTTTAATTAATCATTTTTTGTTAGGAGTAATTATGGATGACAGAAAAACTACTAATGTTTTACCGCTAAACAAAAAGAGTATTAGGGAAGACTCAAGAAGCTTATATAGATTTTAGTAAAGTATTTGCCAATGTCCCACAATAAACTAAATTATAAACTTCACTGCAACTAGATTATAACATAGTTGAGAGGATAGGACACTAGTTTAAGATTAGGTATCAGAGAGTCATATTTAATGCAATACAGAAAGAATGAAGTGCTACATGATTCTGTGCTGGGGCCAGTTTTGTTTAATATATGTATTAGTGATATTAGTAGTGGACTTCAACGGAAGTGTCCTCTTTGCAGATGACACAAAAATATGTAACCAGGTAGACATTCCAGAAAGTGTAAGTGAAATTCTTATTGATTTATTTAAACTAGATCAGTGGTCAAATATGTGGGATATAAAATGCAACACAGAAATATAAAATTATGCAGGAGAATATTTACTTAATGATAACTTGAGGATGGCAACCGAAGAAGTAGGGGACTTCGGATTTATTTAATGACAGTATTTAAAAATTGGCAGGTAAGGCAACAAAACTGTAGGAAATGTTAGTGTGGTGCTTGGATGTATTAGTAGATAAATAAGTAGCTGAAAAACAGATGTACTAATGCCACATTATATATTCCTAGTGAGACCTCACCTCTAATACTGTGGCAAGTTATGGTGACCATATCTTCAACAAATTGGAGTATGGTCTAAAAGACAAAATAATAATAAGGAAATACTTCTTGACCTGAATAGATATAGGCAACATGGCAGAAGGGAAGGAAGGAATCTGATAGAAACCTTCAAATAATTCAAATTATTTAATAAAGTTCAAGTGGGAAGTGTCTTTCAGGAAAAGAGAAATGCAATAATAAGTGATCATGGTTTGAGTTGGAAGGAGTAGTAGAAAATTGGAACAGCGTTCCAGTGGAAGTGGTCAAACACAGTTAAGGAATTTAAGCCTGTTTTGGGTAAGCATAAAGCTATCCCGAGGCTTAAAAAAGCAAACAAATGCAATTTCTGTGAGATTATATATTATGTCAGGCTGTATATTTAACAAAGCAACTTTTTTTACAAATAACACTTTGTGTCAGGCATACTATAATGTGAAATGTTGCAGACCTCTAAGAATTTAAAATATTTAACTTTTAGTACATGTGGTTCCTTGCTTTAAAATACATAATTAACAATATTAGGGAAAAATGAAAGGCAAGGTGAAGCAAACTGCTACAAGAACCCGACCATGATATGCTAATACCTTGCTTTGCTTCCTTAGTTTTATTCTTTTGTAAATGCATTTATGTAGTTCAATAAAAATCAAAGAGAAAAATATAGCATTGTTACATTAATTAAATAATTTATTAATGCTATATTTGCCAACATAATTATATAACTGTTTTTCCATTCTAAGCAATTTTTGGTTACATGCAAACATTTGTAAATCTTGTCTAGGTGACTCCTCACTAAGCTGTAGATATCAGTACAAGCTTTTTAAAGATGTATTTACGTTTACCATTTTTAGAATAAGGTTCATTATCCTTAAATGTTCTTCACTTCAGTCTTCAAGATCAAAAGAAAAATAAATTCCATAATCCATAACATTTGAAGCAGAAACTGATTATCCTTTCCAGTTCAATCATCTATGCTCGATCATTTGGGATAACAATGTTTTAAGTCCTTTGTACACTAACAATTCCAATACTGGCATCTAAACACAACATTGGCAATTGATTCTGCAATTAAAATTTAAGATTATATACTGATGACAAAGTAAAATACAAAGATATTTTGTTGTTTTATTATTACATAAACCCTTTTATACTTTCATTTAATTTTTGGTGCATTGAATATTAAGATATGATTTTGACAACATGAAATACATGTACTACACTACAATACTGTCTCTTTATTGAGAATGATATTGTATTCTACACATCTTTTTGTTTTCAACCAAATCTATTTATTGAAAATGCTTCAATACAAAGTAGAAAAAGTTAAATATATCTTCACACTGCAGGTAATTTATCTCTATTTAAGTCTCTATTATTATATCCTGACCATTCTGCCTCTCTCCTACATACATATGGTATAAATGAATTATTATTTTAAATAAATACAGAATTGTGAAATACTGTCTGAATAATATTCTTTATACAATAGCAAAAATCATTTTTTGCATCAAATAAGTTTGTAATATTATGTGCCAACTTTTTAACATATTATGTTATGTTTATATATATATATATATGTATATATATATATATATATATATATATATATATATATTTATTTATATATTTATTTATATATTTATATTTATATATATATAGATGTATAAATATATATATATATATATATAAATAAATATAAATATATATGCATATATATATATATATATATATATATAAAATTAAAAAAAATACTGATGTGTCAAATGTTACATTTACTCAACAATCAATTTTTGTTAAAATATTTTCTGGATGTGGACTACCTATGTTGCTAATATATTATGCTACCAATGTTTATTTTCACAAGTGCACCAGTGACTTACCGGTCATAATTATTCAACTGATCAAAAGCATTGATTTCATAGGCTACGGTATCAAACATAAGAATGTTATACATTTGTTTAGTATTTTTTGCTTTCATTTGTGTATTGGCATTCAGGTGCATAAATCACCATTATAAAAATTACTAAGCTTTTTTTCTATCCAAATGTTGGCTAAAATAAACCCCTCCAAGTTCCAAGAACGGAATAACTGCCAAATTTAAAAATCCTATCTCAAAACCTTAATTCAAGAGAAAAACCTCTCAATCATACAAAGGGAATTATTGCCGGAGATTAAACTGCTTGATGCTATGTATTGTTCTTGGTGTAGTCAGGAGGGAATATTAATTGAGATGTGCCTTGAATTACAGTTTGCTTGCCATAATGGTTCTCATGTTTCCTGGTGGTCTTGCCAACAGGAATAGAACAAATGAGTCCAATAAGACGGATCATTTTAAACCTCAGTAGTGAAGCCATTGTTCTGTTTTGTAAAAAAGGTAATGCTTGGTTGATTTGCTTTATTTCTGTGCTGTTCTGATTTCTTCCCTATGCACCCTAATCTCTGCAACTTCCTCCCTTACTCATCAGCAGCTGGACCCAGGGAGACCACAGGAATTGGCTTTTGGTAAAGAGTTCTAATGGTGCTATTACTCAAATTCAAATCTCTAGAAACCTGGCAAGAATCACGAGTCATAACTGCTGTCCTAGTTTCCAATAGACCCCCCTCTCAGGAATTAAACAGAATCATTTAACTTTGTGTATAGGAGATTGCAATTTACAAACATTTTCACAGTTGTGCACCATCAGATTATGCGTCTATTTTTTTTGTGGGGAAAAATAAATTCTACCACATCACTCTAATCACAATGACGTGAAAGAAATATTTCATTCAGTGCAGCTAGACAGTGATCTTCATACAGTATAAAATAAAAATAAGATAAGCTATTGTGGTTTATAACTAAGAACTGTATATTAATAAATATGCATGCTCCTATCTAACTTTTATTAATAATAGTATTTTAAATTATTGCACCTTTATACGGAGGTTAATAAACACATATACAAACAAATAAATCAAAATCAGAAAAATGTGTTTCTTACATTATTTACTAATTAATGTTAAACATACATAAAATGAAAGATTGTGGAAATCGAGAAGGTAATGATTATTTTTATGTATATAATTATGTTCCTTTAGTCCTTCAATTAATATATCAATCCTTTATAGTTTATGTTAAAGTTACATACATTTAGACATTATGTCTAGACATTAAGCTTGTGAACTCTCTAGGCATCGTTCACTTTTTAAAATGTCTATCAGTGATTATCCTCTCAGACTGGCATCATGTATTCTGATGAAGGCCTGAATATGGGAGGAAGCCATTACTGCAACATAACAACAAAGCAACTCACAGACTGATAATATCATGTAAAGTAGCTAGTAGCCAGCAAGATATTCTGTTCAAGGAGAGGATGACATGACATTAGCAAGCAGAATAAATCACTCTTTAATATATGAAAGATAATTCCTTTGAACAAAAAAGGGACTTACGTCTACCTAGACCAGAAGGTCTTTGAAATTATGTGTCTCCGTGGGGTGGCATTGTGGATTTTGTAAGCCCTGTGCATTTGCTGAGCCAGGCATTCATTCAAAATGATTTCTTTAGCATAGACAAGTGTTTTTTTTTTTTTCATTTTACTACCACAGAAGTAATTATTGGGTCTGGGCATACTGGCTCAAATTAATCTGATCCTCCTCAACCTTTGGTGTCGACATCTATCAAAAGCCAGGGGACGCAGCCCAATACTTGACAGGCCAGAAGCTGCAAAACATCTAAGATTTGGATAAAAAAACATGATAATTACTGTTCTTACCAGTATTTACTTAGAAAATGATAGTGCTAAATTGCTCTTCTTGATGGTACATGGATCCTCTCGTTTATTCCTGCTTAAATCACTGCAAATCGTGCTGTGTGAAAATATGAACTTAGACACCAGATTACAAAGGAAAGCACAAGGAATGTGTAAGTGAAGAAAAGCAATATATTTTTAAAAGATGTGCATTCCAAGACAAAATAATACTTAAGCATAAAAAAAGTATTGGAAAATAAAGATCAAAATATATCACCCAACTATGAATGAACACACATTATGTGCACATATACTAAATATAATTTAATAAAACATAAAATAAATTAAATAATATGTAAAAATGAAAATGAAGAAGTTATGACATAATGGTCATATGCAATATTACATCCTATCCTACAGTGGTAAGCCTATATCATTTGTTTGAAATCCAGGGATGAAATTAATCTATTTTCATTTGTTTAAACATATAAAGGTTTAACTCATCTGATCTAAATCTATATAAATAGATTAGAAGCGCTGCCTGTTGGTCAGTTCATTGTGCAGTAAAAAAGGAATAATTTATCAATTATGCAGACATCAATAGTCTGATAATGGCAGACCAGAATATTGGATATTATTATGTTACTAGGAAATTGTAAGGCTGGCAATGCTTTTTGCCACACAATGTGAGGCTTTTGCTCCTCTGAGCACCTTCGGCACTCATCACGAGCCCCGCTTTGAGCGCCTTCGGTGCTCATTGCGAGCCTCTCCCTCGTGTACTTCAACTTTCCTGCTTTGCACTGCTCACCTTTGGCAATCATCGCAAGCCACACTCCGAGCGCCTTTGGCGCTCATCGCAGGCCTTGCAATGAGCTCCTTTGGCACTCATTGCAAGCCTCTCCTGCACGCAGTGATCATCATGAGCCTCCTCTGTGTGTCTGCTGAATATTTGCGTGTTATTCGCTGAAGGCCGTTTGTTTTATTTTTAGAGTTTATCGTGCCTGGAGTTGTTCTTGTAAGTGTTACTGTCTTTGCCGTTGTGTATTTTTTAAGTCCCTAGTGCCTGGCTTTGCTAAGCTTTTTTTTTTTTCAGTTTCAGATTTTTTTACGTTTTTCGTCATTTTTTTCCTCGCTTAGCCGATATTGGATTGACGAAAACCCCAAAATATGGCTCAAAATCGCTTGCAACCTCACTCCCAGGCTTCCTGGCTGTCCCCCTGTGCTGTCTATGAATGTGTTATTATATTTGTTACATTTAGTTTTTAGGTTTTTTAGAGTTACGCGCTTTGCGAGGCTCGCATGTATGACGGCACCGCTGGCTGCAATGAGTGCCTTCAGCGCTCATTGCAGCCTAAGTGGTGCGCGGCTGCTTCGCCTCACTTCGCGAAGTCGCAACTGCATAACCAACATTGCAAACGTTCCAAGCATCGTTCTTGGTCCACAACTATATATGTGATTATAATATTAACAGGCAATATAAATATGCATGCATACTGGCAACCACATGATCCGGAAGTCAAAAAGGATAATGTTTAAGATGATGATTTTTTTTGTGTTGTTTTTATTTTTCCACAATATCCAACTCAGTTTGTATTATGTAATCGTCATTGATAATGTATTATTATGTATTGTTGGTTATGTGGTTTGAAATGTGGTACCAGCAGATGTCATACTACTACAGAAATGGTGCTGAGCAACTGTGATTTTCCTCCAATAGATGTTCGAAATGCTTTGGGAATTTATACATCAGACTTAGCCAACCCTTGTATACAACTGGAAACAGGGCAAGTGCACAAACCTCCTCCTGTGGGATCTTAGTCTTTGTGGGATCACATATTTGGACTACTCTGTAAGATAATGTATAAATGGTATAAGTGTTTCCTCTATCCATCAGTATTGTAACCTGGAACTGTGATCAAAATGCTGGCATCTTGACTGGCTACTCTACTTAGATGTCTCGTATTATGGTAAACACACTCAAATCAACTCCACAAAATTGGTTTCAAGTAGAAATATAACTAATATTGATTTAAAACTTCATAAAAATACATAATTTAAATTTCAAGTATACATTGGTTGATACTCTATTTGTGACAAATGAAGCAGTAGTAAAGAGCATACTATTTAGTTTCTGTATGTTTCTTTATTTCCAGCCAGAGAACTTACCTACATGTGCTCCGCGAGGCAGCTATAACCTGACCATCAAAAGTTAGAAAATATGAAGGTAATTATGTACATGACTGACTTGTTATATATTTATATAAATACCTATATTTTTTACAATTCTCTTTCATTTTGTGGCCTGTTTGTTAATATTTTTTGTAGCTCATTATCTTTGATAGGTGAATGCAACATGCTGGTCAAGTTCCACCTCCTGCAGGTTATGTTGTAGCTTATCAATAAATGCTGTGGCCTGTTGTTCACCATCTTTCTTGTGCTGTGTGTTTTATCGATTTTATTGTTAGTTTGTAAGTTGTAAGCTGAGTACTGGACCTAGTCCAAATCTAATGGCGTCATGTTGATGCAAAGTCTACAAGCATTTTTAACCCTAGAGAGATATGTCCAACATTTTTGAAAATCAAAATCATTAATGAAAAATAAGAAAATAATCTTTAAAGTATTACTTATTGTATGCAAGTATATGAAGCCCAGGCAATAATCATTGCTGTATTTTAAGGGGGTTTTGAAGGTTTCTGGATTTTACTAGGTATGTAATATACCTATTAATTTATTTGCTGTTGAGACATTGTCTCTGATAGGCTTTTGATGTCTTCTTAATAAAATAAAGTACATAGAAGTAAATAAAAACATAGGTATATTACAATCATTGTAAAATCCAGAAACATTCCATATCGCCTTTAAGACCACTATCAGTGAGTTTATTTGTCTTGTCAAATAAGAGGGAACCTTGGACACTGAAATCAAATGGTACCATAATATTTTAAATGTCTTATGCAGGTTTATTACAGAGGTAATTGACTAAAATACTGCTGAAACACAGTCTTTGATTGGCTAGAATGTCTATTACTATAGAAACATTATATGCATGAGCTAGAGGGGTGTGTATCATACACAGGGCAGCATGTGTGTATTATACCCAGAGCAGTGTGTGGGTGTATTATACAGGACAGTGTGTGTGGCCTTTACAGGCAGACATTATTGTGTAAATGTATTGATGTAAAGGTGGTACCTAGGCATGGGTATTGAAATGCCACATTTTCCCAGGGACTGTAATGGAGTGTATAACCTAGGTCCCTCTGGTGAAGGGAGTGCAGATATGGGGTTATCTGTTTTGAGGGGCAGAAGCTGGCCAGCAGAGTAGTATGGGGTGAGGGGTACCTATACATCTTGTCTGCAAACAAGTCTTGACAATATTACCCTTCCTGTGGTGAAGGAATGACAACTCCTAACATCAAGGTGTGAATTTTTCCTTTTCCTAGACAAACAGACATCAAAAGACCACCTGCCAGGTACATAGAGTGGGAAGGAATTCCTAATATGGGCCTGGGGGCTGACCCCCTCCCTAGTGGGAGGTGCGATGGTGAGACACGCTGGGACTGCATGTGCATAAATACTGTATCACATCAATAAATGTTGTTGCCAGTTAAGCATACATAATTTGAGGTGTATATTTCATTCTGAGGGAAGATAATAATTGTAACCATTGGAATTATTATTACAGACTCTGCCTGCAACTCTGCTCTTAACCACTGGGGCTAATATTGCTTTCCTGTGTTCCTGTATCATGAGGACAGGACATTCGTCGGCTCGCTATGCAAGCTGGGCACTGAGAGTTAGCCCTCAAAATCCACAACCTAGAGGAATTCCTGTAAGCTAAAAGCAATAAAATTAGGCTGCACGTGTCCCCTCATCTCTGGGTCGTGACACACTTGTTAATAAAATTGCACGTAGATATAAAAATGAAGGTTTAGATGGATTATTTTAATATTAAAAACATGGGAAACCTTCATGTTCCCTTAATACAATGCTAAGCACTCCCTTCTACCTATTCATTTGAGATCAATGCCCACAGTGGTAGTGTACAATTCTGAGTAACTGTACAAGACTCTCACTTCCCCACCCCACCTTAGCATTCCAGTGGTTATTAATGGGAACACTAAATCTGAGCTTTTGGACAAAGTCCAAATAATACCTAAATGATATGTAATTTTCAGTATTATAATAAACACAGGAGAAATTAAATATATAGCTCTATTGGACCTTCCTATTACTGCTACAAAATATGTGCTATTGCCTATCTCTCTATATTTTGGCCAAACAGGGAAAAAATTTTTGAAAGCAGAGGAACTATTTGCTAGTGTTATTGACTAACAAGGCATCATCTTGAGTGAATAAGACATAATTATACTCCAGAAAATGCAGTCTGGTGTAATCTCTTATCATCCTAGAAGTTTGGCAAATAGAACAAAACAGGCACTGAAAAAGAGGGATATTATCCATTTCAATTAGATACTATTAAAGCAAAGTAATATAATATGTTGTAAATATTACCTCTGAACTTGTTTATTACCGAGTAAATAAATGTAAGGAGATATATAATATTATATGTTTTACCATATACAGTACAGATAATAAAGGTAGAGTAAGAGTCAGAGCAAGTGCTGTTCATTGTCTGGAGACTTTATGTGTTGAAGTGATATTACTTGGATTACTTACTCTGACTAGGAGACAGACAACGAAGAGCAATATCTAGACACAAGACTGTGTCTTAGGACTATTTTGATGGCCTCATAGGGACTGAAGATAAACGCCTAAAAAGAAGACTTAGCAGCGGGTGTTTGAAAGGACCTAGAACACATCAGCAATACTCTACGTCATCAAAGAGAACACTGAAAAGCAAGTGTTGTTTTAATTACAAATTAATGCATATTTCATGGTTTTATAAGAGTTTTTAGAAAACCAAGTAAATCGTGAAACAGCTAATAGCTCTGCAGGTTCTGCAAGGAAAGGAAAATAAATCTTAAGCACAATCAAATGGCAATACATGGTGTTTTTTGCAATCAAAAATGTCGGCTAACTCCTTTTAATTTTTAGATATTCTAACCTCAAAGAGAATATGTGAAACATATTATTACAGCAAACATAAATATGAATATTAAGACGGAACTTGTAATTTATGGTCCACTCGGGACTTGAAGAAATGTGCCTATAAGCTCAATGAATCATGCAGTAGAGAGACTACTTTATATCAAGTTTAAATAAACAGTTTGAATGATATAAAAGCCAACACAGTAAAACAACAATAATATAGTGAAATTAAAAAAGTTTTTACATATTTCTACTAGATTTTAATTGCCCTATAGGATTCTACACAGCATTGTTAACGACTTTAGCAACTGTCATTTACATTTTTGCATATACCTCATAGAGGGACTCACATCTTTAATACAGAAAATAGCTCTAGTTATGCTTGCATGCAGCATAGATATATGATTATTTTATTGCTACTATGAACAAGACTTATTTGAATTGATAATTTTCCTCTTATACTATTGCTATTGTTTTTATTGTTCAGTCATTCAGTCGTGTCCAACTCTTCGTGGCCCTATGGACCACAGCACTCCAGGCATGATCATTATATCTTTGGTTGTGTTATCCATATGTTTTTTTTTGGCAAAGATACTGGAGTTGGTTGCCAGTGGACCAGGATTTGTCTGACCTCTCTGCTAGCCCATCTTGGGTGACCCTGCATGGTATAGTTCATAACTTCATTAAAGTATACAAGGTAGCAGAAGGGGATTGCTCTATATACATATGTCTAATTTCTAATTTATTTGCACATTAACCCACACTCACTTGCACTGATGCCACTGTTATTTCTAGCTTGATATGTGCAATATGGTATATGTCATTATTATTATTTTGAACACTGTACCCTGGGCATCTAAACTTGATTATTTTCTAGTTTTCTAAAAAAACCACAGTAGATTTGTTTTTTTCTGGATTTGAACTATAACTTTGCAAATTACATGGCATACAGATATATTTATCCACACAACTGTACATATTGTGTAATGTCTCTACAATATCCGCTGCTTATCCTCACATGACATTTCATAAAGAGCTAATTGAAAAATATTTGTTTAAAATGGTTATTCAAGTACATATCCAACATTAGTCCTTGCTTTAGATTTTGCATACAATCAAAATATTGAATTATAAAAAGTTGCATATGATAATAATTAACAGTTTAAATATTTATGGTTTAACACCACCGAAAGTTAAGATGTTTCCTAGAATAAGCAGCGTTAAAGGGAATTCACTCAACAAGCCTGTCTGTAATGTGTTATTTTGTCATTGATTTTATATGTCATTGATTTTACCATATGTGCTCTGCACCATTAGTTAGAGGGTGGAAAATCATGTAGAGAATGTGTTTACATTTTTTAAATTGTTCAAGAATAGACTTATTGTCATTTTAGTTTAGATATTTAGTTATTGTCATTTTAGTTTATCACTTTGAAACATCCCATAAAACTCTGAATAAATAATAAGTCTGGAGTCTGTAACGTGTTTTTTTTTAAATAAGTAGTGCAAACAATTAATTCTTTTTTTTTTCTTAAACAAAAAAGAAGACAGTTACCTTATATTGACATATAAGGCTTTATTATATAAACTAAAGAAACATCTCCTCTAAACGCAGATACACTTGCAGTGTACTACAGGCCCAGATGTTAGATGAGCTGCTTTAATACAATGAAGTAGTTACAATGACTCAGCCACTACGTTTTTCAAACCTACACTTCTATTAATTATTCATTCAGGCAGAGGCAAAACAATGAAATAGCCTGACTTAAATTGATCATAACTCCATGATTTAAGCATACATTTTCAAAATTAAAAAACTTTATCAAATGATACAGTGAACATATAGGGGACTTTTGTGGTCCTTTAATAGGCTAGAATTGCGCAACATGTAATGCATAATATGTATGAAGACCTAGGCCCCTATTCCATTGAGCAAATGTTAGTTACTGGAGCCCGTATTGGATCCTGTAAACTAATTTTCTATTCAATTTGTGTCTTTTCGCTACCCACAAACGATTTTCGGGTTACAGGCTGAAAATCCCTGTGGTTGTCAAAATCATAACTCCAACCCATCTAAGCCTTTGATCTTTCAAGCCCATAAATGTTACAATCGCAAATCTCTATTCATTTGCTACAGTTCCTCAAGCCTGCAATTGTTTTCACAACCGTAAATGGCAAATGTAGAAGAAAATCGTATGAGTACCAGATAGGTCTCGCTAGGGGGCTAAGCACCTGTTCGTAGCACTGTAAATGCAAATAAATCACTACTGCACTTTAAAAGACGGGGAAAGCGATGAAAGACATTATAATTAATTGCACAACAATCTCAAGCTCGCAAATGCAATTTAGAGTTCTAATCAAATAAATTTCAAATCTTTCTAGATTTCTTCTAAATTGTGGTGTTGCAATATATATAATCTTGATATCAATATTAGTAACCTATGTGTCATTTAAACAATCGCAACTTTATTAGTTGCAATGTAATTCAATTAGTTATTAGGAAGTAGGGCAAGCTTAATTATAATCTGCCTAATTTATCTGTTGTTAAACTTCATGATTCAATGTCTAGGCATTTCCCCTCTACTGCGTCATTCATGAACTCCAAGACTGTGGAGAGAATTAGCAAGAATTAGAAATTACTAACACTGTTTCAATTAATTTTACTAGAACATTAAATTCAATATTTGTCATTTACATTTTTCAGAAAATGTATTGAAATGCATTTCTAATTTAATATCATTGAAACTATAATGAATTTAACAATCAAAAATGATTCATTATAGCACAGTTTTGTAAAGTAGCAGATCAAAAATGTTGCCCTTGAACTAGAGAAATAGATAATGAACACATCAAAAAATATGAGATCAGAACACCAGATCATGAATGAATATTCCGACTAAAGAACCAAAATATAAAATATTATAGTTTTGGTATAGAATCCCAGTAATAATAAATAAGTACAAGCCACGGGTACCATAGGCATGTTTTAGAGGATGTAAAGTATTGGATACATCCATTCATCTATGGTGGGAATGTTCTCAAATTCAAACATTCTGGACCTGTGTAAGAAATGATAAATAATATGTTAGCTTATCAATTAAAGTTAGATCCAATAATAATGCTACTAAATGGATCTTTGGATATGGAAAAAAACTAATTATACAAATATTAACTGAGGCCAAAACTGCTTCAGGGCTTGCTGGCTGCGAAAGCAATCACCAAGCATTAACGGACTAGAAAAATGTTGACAAATATCCCGAATGGAGAAAATTTAATATTCTATGTTGGAGCAGTTTTACAGTATTTGGAAACCATGGGCAGGGCATAATAGTTTAGATTTAACAACATTTTGGTACTAATCTTCAACTTTCATATAAGGTTCAAAATAAGATACAGAGATTGAGCCAAACTTTAGAGGTTAACAATGTCATGTAAGGCAAAGCACCCCTTCTAGATCGCTACCTTGTCGTGGTGAAGTGGTTTGTGTGCTCCAATGAGGCTGTGAGCTAAACCATGTAGGGTCACCCAAGATGGGTGGACCCCTGTAGAAGGAACTGGCAACTCACTCCAGTATCTTTGCCTAAAAAGCCTTATGGATAAGAACAACCAGGCACAAGATGTATCTGGCATGCTGAGATCCATTGGGTCAGATACGACTGAATGACTAAACAATGCAACATTTAACTATCTTGTACTGTTTCCTTTCATGCTTGTATATTATTATTTGTTTACATGTATGATCCGTACGTATAATTTTTTTTTACAAAAAATCGAAGTTTAAAAAAAATGTTTTGCCTACCACATACCAACTGAGAAGATATGTAAGCAAAAGATGAGGCTTGTTATGAAATACTTATATGGACATCATGTATTACTGGTTTATGTTTATCTCAATGGGCGACTGCAGTCCTATATTTACATTATGGTCTTTTGAAAAACTAAACTTATAATGGGAAAATTAATAAACAAATTAAGTTAATTACTGTTACACTCAATTATGCTGTAATGCTGGAAGCCATGGTGCTCACACTCTGTCTTGTCACATAATGTAGATAAAGTTCCAGTTGTTTTGTTTGTAGGATTCCATAGCACAAGCAATTTCACCATATTATTCGAATTCACGTTTTCTTCACAGGTGAAAAAACATATTAACAAACAATTTATTACAGCATACTTTCACATAGAGATTATAACATTGTTTTAATTTTTATGCCTTTTAAAAACATTTTGCTCATTATATAGTCAAGTTCTTCAAAAACAACAAGAATGATTTGTAGAACTACAGTGGTCTCTCAAATATTTTCCTTCCAAAACAAAGCTGAGACATAATGTAAAAAGGCACGACAACGAGGTTAAGCGTGTCAGATAAGATTGCATTTAGGGCCTAGATTGATGAGTAATGTGTGAAAGTACTGATTTCCGGATGCTGATGAGGCTGAAGTTGTCCAGTTCATACGAAGACATTCAACACGTCATAGATATAACACCAAGAAAATGTAACTATCATCATAGGAGATTGGAATGCTAAAGTAGGGAACCAAAAAACACCTGGAATAACTGGCCAATTTGGCCTTGGAGTACAAAATGAAGCAGGTCAGATGTTAGTAGAATTTTGTCAAGATAATTCTCTGGTCGTACCAAACAGCCTATTCCAACAGCCTCCAAGACGACTCTACACATCGACATCCCCAGATGGACAACATAGAAATCAGATTAGACTATATACTTTGCAGCCAAAACAAGACCTGGAGCTGACTGCCGCTCAGACCATGAGCTTCTTATTGCAAAGTTAAAAATTAAATTGAACAAAAGAGGGAAAACCATCAGACCAAGTATATACAAAATGAATAATATCCCTTGTGAATATGCAGTGGAGGTAACAAATAGATTTAAGGGACTGGGCATGGAAGATGGAATGCCTGAAGAACTCTGGACCAATGTTTGCAACATTATCCAGGAAACAGCAACAAAGAATATCCCTAAAAGAAAGAAAAGTAAGAAGTCAAACTGGCTATCTGATGAGGATTTGAAAGTAGCCCAGGAAAGAAGAAAAGCGAAAGGTAGTGGAGATAGGAAAATATTTGTCCAACTGAATGCAGAATTCCAGAGGTTAGCAAGAAGAGACAAGGAGACATTCTACAATGAACAATGTAGAGAGATTGAAGAAGATAACCGAATGGGTAAATCAAGAGATCTCTTCAGGAAAATTGGGAACCTAAAAGGCACCTTTCATGCCAAAGTGGGCGTGATAAAAGACAAACATGGTAGGGACTTAACAGAAGAAGATCAGATAAACAAGAGGTGGAAGGAATACACTGAAGATCTAAACAGGAGGGATCTTAACAGCAGTGATGACCTGGAGCCATACATCTTGGAGAGCGAAGTGAGATGGGCCCTAGAATGTGTTGCTGATAATAAGGCTGCAGGAGGTGATGGCATCCCAATTGAACTATTCAAAATTTTACAGGATGATGCTGTGAAAGTGTTGCTTGCTTTATGCCAACACATTTGGAAAAATCAACAATGGCTAATAGACTGGCAAAGGCCAGTCTACTTCCCAATCACCAAAAAAAGGCAGTGCCAAAGAGTGCTCCAAATATCGAACCATTGCACACATTTTACATGCCAGCTAAGTAATGCTTAAGATTCTACAAGCTCTACTCCGACAATATATGGACCAGGAACTACCAGATGTGCAAGCCAGGTTCCTCAGAGGAAGAGGCGCAAGAGATCAAATTGCCAATGTCCGCTGGATAAACAAGAAAGCAATAGAGTATCAAAAAAACATTTACTTCTGCTTCATAGACTATTCTAAAGCCTTTGACTGTGTGGATCACAACAAAATGTGGCATGTCCTTAAAGAGATGGGAGTACCAGATCACTTGTATGTCGACCGAGAAGCACCGTCAGAACCGAACATGGCACAACAGAATGGTTCAAGATCAGAAAAGGAGTGCGACAAGGTAGTATATTGTCACCTTATTTATTCAATTTATGCAGAGTACATCATGCAAAAGGCTAGACTGGATGAATTCAAAGCTGGAATCAATATTGCTGGAAGGAATATCAACAACCTCAGATATCCCGATGATACTACTTTGATGGCTGAAAGTGAGGAGGAACTAAAGCACTTATTGATGAGGGTAAAATAAGAGAGTGCAAAAGTTGGCCTACTGCTCAACATTAAAAAGACAAAGATCATGGCAAATGGCAATTTCACTTCCTGGCAAAAAGACAGGGTAGAAGTAGATACTTTTATTTTCCTTGGATCCAAGATCTCTGCAGACAGTGATTGTAGTCATGAAATTAAAAGATGTTTGCTTCTGGGGATGAAAGCTATGGCAAGCTTGGACAAGCTAGTAAAAAGTAAATATATTAAACTATCAACAAAGTTCCAGGTCCGCATAGTTTGAAATATGGTAATCCCAGTAGTAACATACGGATGTGAGAGCTGTACCATAAGGGAGTCTGAGCGCTGTGGAATTGACGCCTTTTAATTGTGGTGTTGGAGACTGCTTAGAGTCCCTTGGACTGCAAGAAGATCCAAAAAAAATCAATACTTCTGGAAATCAAGACAAACTGTTCACTAGAAGATATGATCATGAGGCTGAAGCTCAAATATTTTGGCCATGTTATGAGATGGCAGGATTCCCTAGAAAAGACTCTGATGCTGGGAAAGATTGAAGGCACACGAAGAAGGGGGCAACAGAGGTGGAGATGGATACAGTAGATGAGGTTACTGAAGCAATGAACATGAACTTGATGGAGGTCAGAGGGGCAGTGACTGAGAGATGCACCTAGCATGCTCTGGTCCATAGAGTCACGGATAAAATGATGTTTACATATGCAAACACTCACCTTTTACATTATTATATACTAGCGACTTGCCCGTCAAAAAATGACGGTCAATAAAATTTAAATGTTGTGAAATTTGTTTGCAACACAAAATGAGTCACCTACATTTGTCCCTTTTTTTTTTTCTAAACATAAAAACACATAATTTTTATTAACTTTTTATTTTTTTAACTTTCAACTTATATTTCCCAAACATTTAACATTGTAACATGCAACTTGTATATGAAACATTCGTTCAACATTTTGTTAACAATACTAACACTTTTCAATACATATTTATCACTGAGTAACTGCGGACTTTTTTAACTTAGAGTAAGTAAATTATTTTAACAATAACATGCTTTTTATCATTTGTAACATATTTGTTAATTTCTTGTTAAACTAAATTAGCATTGAATCCAGAGGAAGGCAAACAATAAAAAACCCCTATTGAAACTTGTCCAATTGTATCAAAGAGGGAAAAAAATTAATTCCTTCCTGACCCCATTAACTGGCGATCGGATTTCTCCCGGAATCAATACTTTGGCCCTCATTCAATTGCAATTTGGCCAATTGAATAGGCCTCTAAATAAGCACATAACATATTTTTTTGAAAGAAGTTTTTAGTTAGTAAGAATCTTTTCTAAAGCAAGGTTTTCACTAACTAAAAACTTCTTTAAAAAAAATATGCTATGTGCTTAGTTAGGGCCCTATTCAATTGGCCAAATCGCAATTGAATGAGGGCCTTTGTCTTTAAATAATACATTTCCAAATATTATTAAATACTTCAACTTTATACTAACAATACATATTTGACTATACCACATATATATTTACCAGACTTTTTTAAACATTGCAAAAACACATATTTAACATCTGAAATTGTAACTTCAAACAATAACATTTAACTCTTGTAAATTATGAAAAAATCATTGAATTGTTTTGTGGGGCCAATCATGTAAATATAAACTTTGAAGCCATTCCAATCTGTTTAAGGATATTTTACTGTTTTTTTTTTTTTTTTTTCATTTAGTCCATTCTGCAAATACCACATATATTTTCATAAGTGAAATAGTGGTCCCCTATTTAAAGAGTCCCAGAGTACTTTAATTTAGTACTGGAAGTCAAACCACTGTTCTCTATGTTTTTTTGTCCATTCTTTAGATGTTTTACGTGAAATATTGTTTTTGTGCAATCATATTGAGTCCCATAAAATGTTGGCATTAAAATGAAACCATTGTCCTCTATCTTTCCAACACCTCATAGTAGACAATGTTTTTGGTGTAAACACATCCATCGTCCAATAAATGACCTTGAGTTTCGTTTTCCTCAACATGCACTTTAATTTCTTTTGGATTAGTGCACCTTGAAAAAGCCACATAGAGTTGTCCATGTGCAAAAACTGGTTCCTTTAAACAAATCCCAACTGACTTAAAAGTTTGTCCTTGGGATTTATTGATGGTCATAGCAAATGCCATGATAACTGGAAATTGTCTCCGTTGAAGGACAAAGGGCAAACCACTCTCACTTGGAGCTAAATCAATTCTTGGTATAAAAACTCGTTCACCTTTATGGGTACCAGTTATAATTTCTGCATGTATAAAATGATCTTTTAACTCATGCACAATTAATCGGGTCCCATTACAAAGTCCTTTTTTTGGATTCATATTTCGCAATAACATAACAATTGCGCCTTTTTTCAATTGTAAAATATATGGGGGCATTCCAGATGGTGTTAATGAATTAATAAATTTGATACTAAAATTCGATTCACTGTCTTTATCATCTGACAGAATAGAATCTGCACTGTAATAATTCTTTTGTGGTGCATTGATGTATTTTAAAATTTCGTTATTTACATTCAAGGCATCGATATTTTTTTATGTTAATATCACTTTGTTTGCAATGTCTGTGTAATCCTCATTATTAAGAGTGTTTAGAAATATGGCTGATATGAGTGATTCATTGCAAACCATTTCTGATGGAATTTCAATGGTATCATTTGGTAAATGCTGTATTTCTGGATGTTTTCCATCTCCGATTTTAATGAGCCAGTCATTGACTTCATTTTGGCCTTCAGATCTCATATTTAATTCTAATTTGAGATGTGTAAATATTTGCCACAGTTTACTGGTCTTGATACATGTTTCAATGATCTCTGTTCTATTTCTGTGTGGCACAACAGGTAATGTTTGCCTAAAATCGCCTCCTAACAGCATCACCTTTCCACCAAATGGCAACTTATTATCCATCACTTCTTTTAAGAATCTGTCAATACATTGCAGTGCATGACATGACATCATTGTTGCCTCATCTATGATAATTAGTTTAGTTAGTTTAAATTTTTTTGCTTGTATGGAATTGAGTCGAATATCTGACACTGATGTTTCCAAAATGGGAACTGGCAGCTTAAATCCACTATGCACAGTTCTACCACCATCTAACAAAAGTGCAGCAATTCCAGTTGTTGCAAATGGCATAGCTATCTGACCCTGGGATCGAATATAATTCATCAAACAATTGTACAAATACGTTTTTCCTGATCCACCTGGTCCGTCTAGATAGAAATACCGGTCTTTGACCATTTCATCATCTGTAGCATTTGTGATGGCATGAAATGCTTCTAACTGTAAATTATTTAAAGTTGCCAGTTTTTCTTCGTTTTTTTGTTTTTGAAGCTCAGTGTCATAATCATCAAAATTGATGTCATCTATAAGTCCTGGATCTGGTAAATTAAAACTTGCACAATTTAATCCATGAGCCAACAATATTTCTTGGATTTCCATCAATGTTTTTAACAGAGCTATTGGTTCTCTGTAACGTTTCAAGAAATCTTCTGACATGTTTAATTTAAATGTTTCCCACAAAGTGAAAGCATCAGGTACATTGCAAAATATACAAATGAATGCAAATTGTTGTCTCATTTGCTTAGGCATTTGACATAGTGCTGCTTCTTCCAGACACATCTCCCATTCTGTATCATCAGCTATGAAATTTTGATGTCTTGCAGCTAATAGGAATGTATCATAAACTATGTCATTCACTGTACGTAAATGCTCAAAACTCTGTGCACCGGGAACATGTAGCAGAAGTAATCTTAAGCTGAAACGTTCAATGTCCCTTGGACTGACGGTATAAATGCGTGGTATGATTTTATGTGTATCTCTTCTTCGTTGTCGCCATAGACCATTTACAAATACATAGTGATATGGTATCTCTATGTATAAAAACTGTCTGGCCTGCGTATCCTGACAGTTCAATTTAAACCACTCAGTAAGTGTGGTATCTCTGTCTTCACTTTGATATAATGCAGTTCTTTCATTTCCTTGAGTAAAGCAAACCAACTGACTTTGAGGCAAATGTACAGCTAAACGATAGATAGCATGTGACCGATCATGCATCTCAAATTTCAAAAGGCGCCACATTGCTTCAGGAGCACTCACATACCGAGCATCTAAATAATTTGATAGTTCATAATGTAAAATTGGATTTTCGTTTTCATTTCCAGCACCTTGTACAACAACAGTAGCTGCATCATATCCTTTGTATATATATTTATACACATACTTAATTGATTTAATCGAAGTGCAAGCTTCCACATTGATGTGTGCATTGTACTTGATGGGCAAATGTTGATTGTATGGAACGACAAATCTATTATCAACCTTTTGGCCAAGGATAATAGCTGTTTGTTCTTGTGTTCTTTTATACAAAGGATATCCATCACAATTTGCATAAGTTTGCATTTGAAATTGTTTTGGAAATTCTTTCGTACATTTTTTATTTTCCATACATGGTGAATTAGGATTCATCTCTCCACATGGACCATGAATCATTCTATGTGTAACAATCTCCCAAAGTTTTGTATATTTTTCTTGGTCTGGCAATTATGCAGAAATTACTGAATCCACTCTCTCTGCAGTGTTCAACTTGTCTTTTTCCTGCAGTATTAAAAGTATGTGAGCATGTGGCAGTCCTCTTTTTTGAAATTCAATGGTGTAAACAAAAGCCACACATTGTCCAAACACGTGTGCTTTAGTGATATCATGTATTAATGAATTGAGTTTGATTTTGAATACTCTTGCCACTAAATCTGGTCGGTCAGAAGAAGTTTGTCCGAGATTCAAATTTTCCTTGATCTCTGGCCATTGTGGATTACACGTAAATGTAATAAATAAATCTGGTTTTCCAAATTTTGTAACAATAGCCATGGCATCATTATACCTTTCTCGCATATTGCGAGGAGATCCTTGGAAAGAGGTTGGCAAAATAATTGCTCTTCCAGCTGGAATGTCTCTGTTGGAAGCTAAATCTGCCACATAATCCATTAATCCACAATACTGTTCTACTCGTAATTTATTTTGTTGATATTTAATGAAATTTAGATTATTGGCTTCAACTTGTAAATATGAATCAATAATCCATTGTTGAGTGAGTTTTCCTCCATGTAAAATTGGATTAAAACAATCACGGATAGCAGTTTGTGCCACTTTATATTCCAGCATGGAAATATTAGATCTAATACGAAGTTTAGTATTGGGATAACTTTCCAATTTTAATTTTGGTTCCCATCCTGGTTCCCCATTTGGAAAGAAAATGGGATATGTCATTGGATCTAAATTACAGCTTAATATATTGATGTTGATAAATGGTTGTTCTTCACTGCGTGGATATATTCTAATATCCCGCTGAAAAGGTGGTTCACCATCTTCATTTTTAAACACCATGGCAACCTCATTTACAGTAGGTAAATTATATCTTCTTTGATCAGTGTTGGGATCTCTTTTTAACACCATATTGACTCTTGGTGTAGACAATTGATGTCTTTCAGCATGTTCCTGTTGTTCTTTTTCAAGCTGTGATAATTGTTTGTATGCTTGACTATATGGGTTTTTTTGCATAATTTTTTCCAGCTGTTCAAAGATGCGCAAACACTGTCTATTTTCTGGAAGTGTCATTCTTTGTTCCACAGCTTCCATCGTATCTAAGACATATAACTGTGCAAATTTCCTTTGCTCTCCTTCTTGTGGGTGTAAATGTGAAGTTCGGTGGTATATTTGACTTTGAACTCTGAAACAGTAAGGACCATGTCCTGGTACATTTTCTGCTAATGTTGCACCCATTGAAGCAAATGAAATTGCACTGTTATAAGACCTTATGTTTTGTTTGAAATTATTATAATTTGGAAATGTTGGATCACTCATAAGCGCATTCTAAATAATATGTAAATGGGTGTCTTAGTGGAAGTTTCACCTTTCCTTTATGACAGCAACTAATGAAATTTCCGTCAGTAGGTCTTTCCTTTATAAAATGATAGGCCCCACAAAACTGACAAACCACATTAAGTAACCCACAATAATGAGTATCTACTTGTACTGCAGTATTAAAAACATTGTCATGCATTTCTTCAACATAGATATCAGACCCACTTTCTATATGTAAATTTTTTTCTTGTGTGTCTACATTTAAATCATTCTGCAAATTATAATCATTGGACAATGGTTCACAGAGATGTTTTTGTTTACTTTTACGTTTCTTGGAAGCCCCAACACACTCACTTGCGGCTTTCTTACTCATCTTTCTTTTATTTAAAAGTCTCTGTCGATCTTCTTCTCGCAAACGTTGTGAAGTTTCCGGTTTTTGAGCATCTCTCCACCTTTGCTTCCTTTCCCTTGCCAATCTTCTTTTGCGTTCAATTTTGTCTTCTCCATTCTCCGCCATTTTCATCTGTAATTGTAAATAGAGATGTTATTATTGTTTGTTCTTTGTTTTGTATACATTATTTTTCCTTTTGGTACTGTTCGATTAAAGTAGATGAATAAACTAATAAAACATTTTCAATTGTTGCACTTTAGACTGAAAGAAATGAAACGATTTTTCAAAGTATTTTATTGACATATATGAAATTGGAAATAGCTGCACATATCTATCTTTATATTATTAATCCTACAATTACATTCCTTCTTGATTGAATTCACAGCATACCATGAATTTCTTTTTTTTGCAAGTGTTGTAAGCTTCTTATTTTCTTTAAATATTATTACTAATTAGTATTGTCTTTTAAACTTTTTTTCAAGTTTTGACTAAATATCATACATTAATGACTCAATAAGTACTCTCCATTTTCAACAAATTTAAATTTTCACCAAATATATAATATATAGCCTTTTTCTATGCATCACTACAAAATTAAATTTTATACCTGTGAGGATGAAGTTGATGTTGTTCAAAGGCTGCAAACGTCACGCTGTCTGTTTATTCCCTTGCAGATCCAAATAAACTGTAAAATCAAATAGATAATATTTTTAAACTTTTGCTTCATCGATACAATTAAATGAACATCAACAGACATATATTTGGCTACATTAAAAACCTAAAATCATATTTTTTAATATCTTGCCATAGTAATATAATTAAAATTCTGTACCTGTCCAAATTATCCTTATGATGTTCAATGTGTGCAAACGTCACTATCTCTGGTCATTCAGCTACAGTTCACTGCAATTATACAAAATAGTCAAATTAATGTATAATATGTTACTTCATCTGTATTAATCAATGAGGCTTAACATACCTATTTTTGCATAGATTAAAAACATGAAATACATATATCAATCAATCAGCATGAACACACATATGAAAGCATAGATTATAAACATACACTCAATATTACTGTTAGTCTTTAAATAAGAATCAATTAATCTGTATTAATCTTAAATTAATGTCTGACTAAATATAACGTCAAGACATAAGCATGAGTCTCTTCCCTTTATTATTTTTTGAGTGGTATTTTAATATGAGTATGTTACAACTGAATTCTTAAAATAATGTACATTACTAATGAACTAAGAATCAATTAATGTTCATTAATATTAAAGTAATGTGTGACTAAATCTAACATCAACATGTAAGCATAAGTATATAGGCTTTACATTTTTTTTTGGTTTCTTTTATACAAAATATATAAGAACTGAATTATTTAAATAATGTACATACTTTAATAATTAATTAATCAACGTATTCCTTTTTTTATGCACATTCTTAAACGTTAACCTTTTTTGATATTAATGATTAGTAATGATACATTATGAATGTTATTTACAATTCTTTCCCAAAGGTAATCACGATATATACCAAAATAATTATTAAATTAATGTACATTAATAATTAATTAATCAATCTGTTCCTTTTTTATTCACATTCTTAAACGTTAATTAATTTTGATATTAATCATTAATTAATTAATTAATGTACATTATGAATGTTATTAACAATTGTTTCACACAGGTAATCACGATATATCACAAAATAATTCTTAAATTAATGTACATTAATAATTAATGAATCAATGTGTTCCTAATTAATTAATGTACTTTATGAATGTTATTAACAATTGTTTCACACAGGTAATCACGATATATAACAAAATAATTCTTAAATTAATGTACATTAATAATTAATGAATCAATGTGTTGCTTTTGTATTCACATTCTTAAACGTTAACTAATTTTGATATTAATGATTAATTAATTAATTCATGTACATTATGAATGTTATTAACAATTGTTTCACACAGGTAAGCACAATATTATTTTTGTATTAATTAAATGTCTTATTTTTTATTTATTAAGTACCAATTTATTCATTAATAATTATAAATGATATATTTACCTTTTTTAATGTAATAATGCTGAAGCAGTATACTGAAGAGCTAACAATCTCTTGAGATTTCCCGGCATCAGAAAACATCCAGTCAGACTGTCATCACCTGAGGAGAAAGTGTCAGTTATGTGTGAAGTGTGCCCTATATATAGGCTTTGTGCGCGAGACAAATGCATTGTTTTAGGCGGTAAATGCGCAGTTGCGCGAGCCAAATTCGTTGTTTTCGGCGGGAAATCCTATGTGGCACGAGACAAAGGCGGGAAATCTGTGTTAATGCGTAAATCGGTAATATCGTTGTTTGTCTTTTTACTCATTGTGCGGTTAATGCGCATCCTTTATCTTGTTGTTTTTCGAACACATACGTCTGTGGCTGTGTTTTACGCAGTTCGTAGTAGTATAGACTCGTTTTCATTTTTTTCGGCGGCCATTTTTTCCTCGCTTAGCCGATTTTCGATCTTTGTAACTTGGCTAAATCGATGTAAATTGGAGTTCCAGCTCACTTCCAGACGTCCTGCCTGGTTCCCCATGCTGTAAGTGACCTTTATTTTATTTTTTAGTGTGTATTTAGTGTTTTTTTTTACTGTTTTGGTTCCGCCGCTTATCTCGTAATATTTATCACCTCATATTTTTTTTCTAAGTGCTACGGTTTAACGGCTCGCCAAAGTGCTACAATTTAACGGCTCGCCTCGCGCGATCGCAAAGTGGTACGATCGGCAAAGTGGTACTGCGCTCATCGCTAAGTCGTACGCACTACGCAACGCAGCGTGAGGACGAATCGGAGTTAGACAATTATAATATGTCATGTCAAGTCAGAATAGGAAGGGTAGCTGATTTACTCTGATTGCATAAGTGGAAGGCTAGGTACAGAGCTAAATAACTAACGGTGAAGTCAGGCTATTGTTATGGGCAATGACATGAACTATATAACCTAATTAGAAACACTGCATATAACACTGGAATAACACTACCAAAAAATCCTACTTCATCATCCCATAAACTCTCATCTATTCACTAGTCAGGTAAAATATTGTTGGACATATAATACATAATATGACATGTTCACAAAATATACACATATGACTATATTAAATATAAGTTAACAGTGATTTAAACCATGATTTATTATATACTTTGCCCCTATGTAGTAGGACACATTGGGAGGAAAATTCCTTATCAACATAGGTAGATATATCAACACAATAATAGGAGGCTGAAATTTGGAGTGCCCCTTTTGGTTCAAGGAAGTGATATGTTATAATGTTGAGCGTTTTTATTTACGGTTCAGAGAATAAATATAACTATAGAAGATATATTGTAGTTATTGATGATAATTTCTTACTTAATATTTTTGGCTGAGCATGCTCTACAACGTAACCATAATACATAATACAGCTTCTATTAATATACAGTCCCCATCAAATACGTATTTCCATTTACCATGCAATTTGAAACAAAACATTAAAAATATTTCTATAAAACATGGGGATGAAACAGAATAAAATAGTATATGTATTTGCAATAGATTTTTATTTATATAACAAAATGCACACTCATTTAGGTAGATAGATAGATAGATAGATAGATAGATAGATAGATAGATAGATAGATAGATAGATAGATAGATATTGTGGCGTCTTGTAGACTGTAAATCTCTTTCTTGAACTGTTATTGAACTTATATTACTGCAGAAAAAGAAAGGTTAGTGGGAGTTCTGCTTACCAGCAGTAACAGTATAAGTACATTAAATTGTTTTCCTAATCATATTCAAATGTGTATCTGCTATCAGACTATTCTCAGATGAATGTCAAGAGAATGTTTCACAGAAAACAATCCGCATCATCTTCCAGTCAGAGCAAAACTAAAGACTAGTTTAAAAATAGCATCAGAAGGATCTGTCAGTATTAAAATACATAGAACTGATTTTGCAAACATAACTTTGGAATTAAATCGCTTATGTATCCCAGCTGTGGCTAATATGTTCCTGGCGAAAAACACCATGTATCAAGCACATTATTATGTAAACTTTCTAAACAAGAACATGTCACATGCTTTAAAAAACAGAAGAAAGAAAACTCTCAATTATAAGTAGTATCCTCTTTAGATCTTTATTAGGATATATTTAATTAAAGGCAGTCATTTTGATGGTAATTTAGATTCAAAGAAGAGTAAATTCAGTTGTAAAAAACGCCAATACATTATAATGTATTCAGGGTCAACCCAAGGCTTCTTGGCTCAGTAGATGGGCTACACGTAAACAAAATTCAAATTGAATATCTTCCTTGACTGCTATCTTGTTTGCCAATATTAGGATTTACGACTTGTTAAAACTTATCTTGAAACCATAGACAAATGCAAAGAATTTATGGCACTCGGCAGTGCCCCATACTGTGGATTGTCTATGAAGAAAAGTATTTTGTCCCCAAAAGCCACACATTTGGTCTTGTAGTTGCCAACCGTGTCTCCCTAAACAATTGGTCTGAATCCAAGAATTTAAGGAGTTGCTCAAGGACCAGGTTAAATAAAAATAGTGAGGTATCCCTGTTGAGCACATTTGCATAATATAAATAAATGCATTTATTGGTAATAACAATTGCTTGCAGACAAAAATACCTGTTTTTTCAGAAAGTTATAAAAGAATCTCCAAAATTCTGAGTTTCCAGTACCTTAAAAAAAGATGGCAATTGGAAATTGTCAAAGGCCTTTTTTCATATCAAGGATTTAGCCTGAACAAGGCTGTAATTCTGCTACAAATAGAAGTAACAGAGTGGCGTCCCATTTATTTTATGAATAATTAAGGCATTAACAGTGTTAGTCTGTTTTTTATTATTATAGTCAACATTTTGAAATCCATACTGAAGATACAAATTGGACAGTAGAATGCAACTTCAGTGAGGTCCCAACCCTTCTTGAGTTATACAATGGTCCTAGTCAAGTTAAAGTGGTCAGCGAGTTTGTAAAAAGTAAGGACTGTATTAAATATTTCTGTAAGAAGAATTGGAGGTATATCCTTACAGATCATTTTATATAGCTCTGCAGAGCGCTCATCAGGGACTTTACATGTTGAGAGATTTGTCATTAGTCAAACTACTTCTTGCAAACTCATTGGTTCTTATGACTCTTTCTGGGAATCTGAGAGTTTAATGCATGGAATTTGATTCAGAAAGAGTTATTCATCTGCCATATCATTTAAAGTGTCTTTGTATATATTTTTTTAGAAATGGGGAAATTGATTACTGATTTGAGTTTTATCATTAATGACAGTGTTGTGGCATGGTGATGCTTGTAATGTCTGAAGGCTTTCCTGCCTTTTCGTATAACTTGTAAAATGTATGGTTAGTGTGATGGATTCATAAAGTCGTTGCTGTGTGTAGGGTAGATTCATAAACCTCTCTGACTTCTACATATGTTTTCCTGTTATCTGATGTGTTATTGAGCTGTGTAGCTATAAATGCTCTGTGTGGTTTGATGCTAAGAGTATTTATCTTCATTTGAGTTTCCCTTCACCACTCAACAGTGTATGAAATGACATGACCTTTGATTGCATCTTTGGCCATTTGTCAAAAGAGGAAGGGATCATCAAGGTGTTGGCTGTTTGTATAAAGGCAGACCACAATTCTATTAAGCTGCCTTAAAAATCAAGATAATTTTGTCAGAAAATTAGACATGGGCCAGTTGAAAGATGCTAATCTGAGAAATGTTGAAAATGGCTAATCTAGAAATGTTTCAGTAGATCAGTGAGTGGTCTGAGAAGACTAGTGTATGACTCTCACTATAACTCATCTCGCATGTAGTGTTGGTGAGGATAGTATGTAATATATGCTGATACTTGTGTCAAGAAATGTGGAGGTGAAAGTATATCGATAACCTCCAAGTATCAGTAAAGATCAATAATCTCCTGAAATGTTTCACAGGGTGCAGTTGGTTCTCACTGCTGGAGAATAATTTACTGTGATCTAGAATTACTCAGTTCAAATCACCTGCTAGAAGTATGTTGGTTGCCGAGTAGATAGATAGGTGTGAGTGTTTGGTGCGAGTGCCATGTTTCTTACAAATCATAATAAGGAATGGTTACTTGCAATATGGTTTTGGTAGCTGCAAAAAGTAGGCGTGGTAAATACAACAGGTCTTTAGTTTAGTGCCTTAGTCCTCTGATGACCCTTTCGAAGATTTTTACCCATGAGCCTCTGCTGCTTCGTAAGAAGCTGCTAATCGATGCCCAGTCTTCACTACGTAAGTCGACCAAAAAGTTTGCAGGCGCCCATAACCCTGCACAATATATGGAATGGGTAGATCCTGATCAGCTGGTGGTCGGGTGAGACAGTTTGAGGGTAGATGAGGATGCTGTAGCTTGAAGTTGGAGATGCAGTGAGACCTGTGCAGCACAATTCAGTGTCGACTCTGGAAATCTGTATATTAGACATGCAAATATGATGCAAATTCTAAATAACACTAAAATGTATGTCCCTCGTGAATAGCCTATATAACTACCACCGAGTAGTGAAAATATATCTACCTAATGACTTATAATACAATTTTCTCTATGTGTCAAATGTAACTAAGTATTACACTTCCATTACTAATTTTAACGGAAGCCATCTTGCCCCTCCCACTGATTGAAGAGAAACATGAGTCCTCTCATTTGAAAGAGAGCGACGCTTTTTGTTAAACTGCAATACCTATGAATTTGTTAATATATACATAAAAAAACGTTTTAGTTAAACAGATTAATTATCCAAAATATTAGTTGCAAATTGTAGAGTAATAAAAGAGGAACAATAGAAACAAAACACAAAATATATAACAATATATTAAGTATGTCTGATCTGCAAGCATTTTGTTGTAGGCAACGCCTTTGTTGTGTTCATTTTTTTCTGTGCAAATGTGTATGCATATATGTTGCTATTTGTTCATAATAAGGATAATAATTCAGTTTGAAATGAACAGTATTTGAAATTTGGCTTTCAACTAGTGCATCAACTAGAAGACCCGTTTTGGCAACTAAAAAAGCTTGTCTGTTTTTCTGTGTGTGCATGTGTCCTTCTGTCGAGAACTGAGTGTCATTTGTTTCCATAGCCAACTTGAACAGGATCCCAGCTGCAGTCAGTCAATCCAGCCATATGGGGCCTAATTCAAATGTCCATAGACAAAGAGTATGCAAGGGTTGTAAAAGAGCAAGTGCTGTGACTGTCTGTATTGTATGAGTGCTAAATGTTTATTATTTTGCTTACAGTTACATGCTAATATTCCTGACTTACAGTAAATTCAGTTATATTTATTTGCATTATTTAAGATTAAATAATTATTGAACTCTATGAATGTCTTTATTGTGTGAGTGTTTGTTATTTTGCTTATAGTTACATGTTAATATTTATTTTCAAAAGACATTAAAATACATAGGAATTTGCATCTCTTAATAATACAAAATTCAGTCCGCTCAATTGCAAAAACTTGCTTAATACACTAAAATGTGACTTTGAATATACCCACAATTACATATTTAATTTAACAAAGTAAAGAAAAAAAGCAAGAAAAAGAGGGCGGCAGCATGAGGCGGAGGAGTCCTGTCCAACATACGTAACTCTCTACTGTATAATAGTGTCCCAGATTTTCATTTTTTTCTTTTCTAAAACTAAATTGATTCGCTATAGTCTCTTTCTTACATCCTATTTCTATTTATTTCCTCAAAAACTTGATTCCATTTTGGAATGCATACTTTTTTCCATCTAATTGAAATTTGCCTCTTGGAAGACATAAATATTTGAATGAGCAAGGATCTTTCGATTGAATTTATATGTTTCAGGAAAATATAAAGTAAAAGAGGGACATTTCTATCGATGTTCATGTCTATATTTAACATGTTTGAAAGGTGGGAAAATCTTTCTTTCCAAAAATTCTATATCTTTGGGCACTCCCACTAAATATGTTTGAAGTTACCAAAACTCCTGCACTCTCTCCAACAAATATTTAGATCTTTATTATGATAATTTACTGAATGTCTGGAGGGAGTTAGATGCCATCTTTGTGTAACCTTAAAATAAAGCTCTCTATGTGAGGCACTTTTAACAAATGTTTTTTGTATCTTGACAAGCCTGTACCCAGGTTTCCTAAGTCCAGGCCATGCCCAACTCTTTTTCCCATTCCTTCCATTTATAGGTTTTATCCGTTTCTATCTTCTGTCTAAGGATGTTAAAGCAATTGGAGATCAGATGTTTTTCCACACCTTTATTGCATAGTTTATCAAAATTAGTCAAGTCTCTATTTACTTTATGGATAAATTTAGTTTGATTCAGTGCCTGTTAAATTCTAGCCATCTATAAGACGGGAGGTCGGATTTCTGGATCAAATCATTAAAATTACACAATAACCTTTTTATCAAAGATATCCATTAATGTTAGAGCTCCCAAATCTTTCCAACTTTCCTTGTAAGGAATATTCGCTAATTCTTTAAATAGACATCAACGGGCTAGAATAAGGGGCAAGTACCCAGCTTTTATTGAGTCTATGCCATGTTTTGACTCCTTGTTTAATTTCCCATGAAATAGTATCATTCTCTTTTAATTGTTCCTCACGCCACATAAGATCTTTAAGCTCTCCCTTTGGAAGTGTTTCTTGCTCTATTTGAAACCATCTGGTGGTATCCTTATCCGACATCCACTTTACTATATGAGCAAGCATTGTTGCATCATGATAACAATTAATGTCGGGAAGATATAGATCCCCCTCCTGAAGCGTCTAGTTGTTATCTCCCTTTTTAGCCTTGGCTTCTTACCCTTATAGATAAACGTTTCAATCTCAGTCTGTAGTTGTCTGGTTAAATATCTAGGCACCTCTACTGGCATAGCCCGCATTAAATAGTTTATCCTGGGTAAAATTGCCATTTTAACAGAGGAAATTCTTCCCACCCATGATAGATTCTTAGACTTCCATTTTCCTAAAATTTCTTTAATTCTTTTGTGTACTTTTTTTTTAGTTAATCTTGACTAATTGTTTCAGATCATCAGAGAGAAAAATCCCCAAATGTGTTACATTGTACAATTTCCAATTCAAAGAGTATTTAGATTCAAGTATACTTTGTTCTTTTTTCATTAAATTTATCGTCAAAGTTTCTGTTTTAGGCCAATTGACCCTATAAAATGATATCCTACTATAGTTGTTCAAGATCTCGTATAGGTATTCTACAGATGTTTCGGGGTCAGTTAAGGTCAATAATACACCACTCGCAAATGCCATAGTTTTTGTTTCACTTTAGTTTTTGTTAATACTATACCTTTGATATTATCTGCAGATCTGACTGCTTCCAACAGGGGTTCAATCATTAATTTGAATCTGTGGGCTCCATTTCCCACGCTAAATTTATGTAGGTCAATTCCTTTTCCTGTTACAAACGCTGATGGGTTGCAGTATAAAGATTTAATTGCTTTCATTCCAAATTTCCCTAGTCGATATTTTTGAAGGGTTCTATCCATATGTTACCACCCTATTCTGTCAAATGCTCTCTCTGCATCAAGAGACATTATTAGGGTGGGAATTTTCTTCAATTTCACATAGGATATCAAATTTAGAAGTCTTCTGGTGTTGTCTACTCCTTGTCTATGGCTAATAAAACCTGTTTGATCTGTTGTTATTAGTTTAGAAATTCAAGGCACTAGTCTTGTAGCCAACACTTTGGCATATCATTTAATGTCAGAGTTGATCAGGGAAATAGGGCAAATGTTTTTACAATTGAGGGAATCTTTGGCTTTCTTGGGGATCATAGCAATAGCCACCTTTAGAGTTTCCTGAGGGGCTATTCCTGATGATTGTATTTTATGAAACATCCCTTTAAGTAAGGGTGTAAGTGGGGAAGAAAACCTTTTATAATATAAGTTTATAAATCCATCAGGATCTCGTGCTGTGTGCGTCTGCAATCCTGTGATTGCCTCTTTAATTTCTTATTCAGATATTTCTCTATTTATATGTTCCAGGACTATTTCAGAGATCTTAGGCAGAGTTAGTTGGTCTAGAAATTAATCTGTAGTTTTTACAAAATCCCTTGATTTCTCTAGATTGTATAAGGATTTATAGTATTCATAAAATACATTACTTGTACTTTTTCTGGATGGATCTGAATTATTCCCTTTTCATCCCTTATTTTAGTTATTCGTTTAATATATCTCTTTTTTTAAGGCATTGCCTAGTAATTTACTGGTTCTATTCCCATGGTGGTACATCCTCTGTTGGCAGGTTGAGGATGAGGAGGGAGGATGAGGAGGGGGTTGAGGATGAGGAGGGGGTTGAGGTTGAGGAGGGAGGTTGAGGAGGGGGTTGAGGATGAGGAGGGGGGTTGAGGTTGAGGAGGGGGTTGAAGATGGGGGGTTGAGGATGAGGATGGGGGGTTGAGGAGGGAGGTTGAGTAGGGGGGTTGAGGAGGGGGTTGAGGAGGAGGGGGTTGAGGATGAGGGGTTGAGGAGGGAGGTTGAGGATGAGGAGGGATGATGAGGAGGGAGGTTTAGGATGTGGAGTGGGGAAGAGACACAGGGAAGGGAGAGGGAGAGGGAGAGACACAGGGAAGGGAGAGGGGGAAGAGACACAGGGAAGGGAGAGGGGAGAAGAGACAAGGAAGAGAGAGGGGGACACAAGAGGGGGACACAGAGGGCACAAGAGGGACACAGGGTGCAGCACATTTCCCACCCTCGGCTTATACTCGAGTCACTCATTTTACCCAGTATTTTGTGGTAAACTAGGTGCCTCTGCTTATACTCGGGTCGGCTTATACTCAAGTATATACAGTAAATCACATCCCAATGTGGCTCAAGATATGGAGTAAAAACAAGAATTTAAATTATACAAGAAAGGAGCAGCTTTATGTGAGTACAAGGAATTTAACAAGGCTTGCAAAAGAGCTTTTAGACTGGCTAAAATTGAAATTAAAAATTGAATTGCAAAGGAGAGGCTAATTTTTAAATATATTAATGGGAAGTAGGCTAGAAAAGGGACTATAGGAAAATTACAATGTGAAACAAGTCAATTGATAAATAGTGGCCAGGAACATGCTGATGAGGCTGATGAGCTAAATAAGTTATTTTATTCTGTATATTCAAGAGAGGTACCAGAGGTTGGGACACTGCAACAAAATGGGGCCACACTACCTGCAACAAATAATTGGTTAAGACAGGTAGACATTCAACGGAAAAAATAAATATTAATTAAGGCAAACCATATATTATTTTTTCAGGACTCTCTCACCACAGGCCCAATACAAGATGACTGGAGAAAAGCACATGTGATACCTTTATTTAATGAAAGGAGCAAGAGCAAATCTAGGGAACTATACAACTGTAAGCCTCACTTATGTAGTTGGGAGGATTTATAAGGGATAGTATATAGGATTTTATCCAATTGACTAAGATAATATGTAGGAGTCAACACGGATTTATGAGGGATAGGTCATGTCAAACAAATCTAAACAAAATTCAATAAGGAGGTTAGTAGGAACGTGGATCAAGACAACTCAAAAGATGTGGTCTTTTGGGGTTTTGCAAAGACTTTTGATACAGTGCCAAATGGGAGCCTATTGTGTAAAGTAAGGGATACAGGAATTGCATGAATTATATGCACATGGATTGAAAAAAGACCTCAATCTACATTGGGATTTATCTGATTGGGAGAAATTACAGGGTTCCCTCAATTATTCCATTCTTGAGACCTCCATTAAAGTTCTCCACCGTGCCTACTTCACCTCTGCGAGACTAGCTAAATGGAGGAAATCAGAAAACATAAACTGTTTTAGAGGATGCCCACCATAGGCTCTTTTGCCCATATTTGGTGGCACTGCCCATAAGTGAAACAAATATGGAACGATATTAGTCAACTATCATTTGATTTGTTTCACTCGTCTATTAACTTAACAGCAGAAACGCATCAATATATTCCGTAGCGCTGTACATAAATTAAGTTCAGACAAAGATAAATGCAGATTAACATTTAGCAAAAGGAAGGAGGGCCCTGTCTTTGAGCTAGGAATCCAATGTCCATGGTGAATTCCTAAAGTACATAGGATGGAAACTCGCAGACTTACAATCTAAGGTATAGGGAGTGGTAAAAGAGGGAGAGAGAGGTGATAAGTGTGTTAGGGTGGAAGGTGATATGCTTCTTTAAAGAGATGAGTTTTAAGTGAGGTTTTAAATGTTTTAAGGCAAGAGGATAATCTGGTGGAGCAAGGCAAGGAGTTCCAGAGACTAGGGGCAGCACGAGAAATGTCCTGGAGGCAGGAGTGAGAGGCGGTGACAAGAATTGTAGAAAGAAGAAGTTCATTAGCAGAACAAAGAGGGCGGTGGGGGAGTATTTGGAGATGAGAGCAGAGATGTAAGGTGGAGCATTATTGTTGAGGGCTTTGTAAGTTAGGGTCATGATTTTAAATTGTATTCTTGAGGCTAAGGCAAGCCAGTGGAGTGATTGACTGAGAGGTGATGCCGACACTTAACGTTGTGTATGGAAGATGAGTCTAGCAGAGCATTCCTAATGGATTGAAGTGGAGATAGTTGGGTGGTGGGTAGGCCAACAAGAAGCGAGTTGCAGTAGTCTAGTCAAGAGATGATGAGAGAGTGTATAAGTATTTTTGTTGTGTCATGTGTAAGATAGTGACGAATTCTGGAGATGTTTTTTAGATGGAGAAGACAAGACTTAGTTAGTGATTGTATGTGAGGGATGAAAGACAGAGCGGGGTCCAGTAGAGAGAGAGGGTGATGTGGTGAGGTTGAAGGTAAGGAAGTGGTGGTCAGATAGAGGGAGTGGACCCTTTCTACCCCTCAAAACAAACTTATTAACTACTTAACCCTTGCTACAAAAAGCCACATTGCCAGGAACTGGAAATCTGATAAGCTAGATTTTATTAGTATCAAAAACAAAATAGATTTTATAGCAGTTAATGAAAGGATAACTTATTCTCTAGCAGATATTTGGGGTTCCTGGTTTGAATACACAGTCCTTCGATTATCGAGCAGTTTTCTTTACTACTTGTGGTAGATACTTATGGGCTTGGGAGTGGAACCCGGGACCACTGGGGGAAACACACAAAAAAGACAAACTGAACCTGGGACAGTTAAGTAAAAATAAACACTATGGGCCTAATTCAATTGTGATTTGGCCAATTGAATAGGGCTCTATATTAGCACTGAGCATATTTTTTTACAGATGTTTTTAGTTAATGAACTTCTATTCATAAGCAAGGTCTTCACTAACTAAAAACTTCTGTAAAAAAATATGCTATGTGCTTATATAGAGCCCTATTCAATTGGCCAAATTGCAATTGAATAAGGCCCTATAAGTTTAGGACCATATGTTTATAATGTTTTTGTATTGTATGATTTTATTTTATTATGTTTACTACCTCTCATTAAAGTGAGAAAATAAAACTTATTTTTGTTAGATCAGTAACTACTATATACTGTACTATCAGCCTTATTAAATTGTGATTCAGTAAATTTAAAAGGGCTCTAATTAAGCACACAGCATAATTTTTTTACAGAAGTTTTTAGTTAGTGAACTTCTATTCAAAAGCAAGGTCTTTACTAACTAAAAACTTCTGTAAAAAAATATGCTATGTGCTTATATAGAGCCCTTTTAAATTTACCAGATCACAATTTAATAAGGCTGTATATTTCTTATACCCCACTATAAATTATAGCTTTGAATTTTATAATTTTAGATATTTAACGTAAAGCTGATAGGCAAATACTAGAAAAATAATAAAAAGGACAAAAGACGGACCTCATAATCTTTGTAAAACAAAGTAATTAATACAAAGTACATCATACCATGTATTAATCTCATTGTTAATATATCTCACATTTGCTTTAAATACTTTCACTTAATATGTACTTTTTTATTTTACTAATGGAACTATGATTTAATGTTACTAATATTTTTCAATAAAAAGGGCATTCCAGGTATCCTGGATAACTAGAGAAGGAGAAGTATTGATCCAGCAAGGAATTTAAGTACCTGGGGTCAGAGATAAATCTTTTTCCCCTTATGAGACAACTGGCAATGTTTAAGTGTTTTTTTTTTTCTGTTTGCCGTCCTCTGCATAACATATTATACAGATCATGGGAGGTCCAAATGTTAAACCTGATGAAATAAAAGTATTTTTTCAACCTCAATTTCTATGCATCTATGGAACTATGTAATTTTGGCATTACTTGCATAATTTTTTGCTCAAATTACTCAACACAGGGGCCTTTACCCCATCTCACATTCTCCTTCACAGAGATCCCCTGCCATCTTGTTCAACTGAAGCTTGCAATAAAATATGCAAAGATGATGTTACTGTTGGGGGCAGAGCCATCCATACAGCTGAGTAGGGTCCCCTTATAACAAAATAGGGAGAGCCTTCAGTCACCTGGTAGTGTAATTTATCTCCATAATAGGAAAGGAGCCCTTTATTAAACAAGTGTACTACATATTAGTGACATATTATGTACAAAACAAAAATTATGACAAAACTGTTCCATGAATACAAAATAATCATACTTATTTAATCCAAATAATTATAGATGGCTCAGTCTAAAACTGTATATACCGTATATACTCGAGTATAAGCCGACACGAGTATAAGCCGAAGCACCTATTTTACCACAAAATACTGGGTAAAATGAGTGACTCGAGTATAAGCCGAGGGTGGGAAATGTGCTGCCCCCTGTGTTCCTCTTGTGCCCTCGGTGTCCCCCCTCTCTCTCCCGTGTCTCTTCTCCCCTCTCACTTACCTGTGTCTCTTCCCCCCTCCCTTATCACCCTCCTCAACCCCCCTCCTCATTCTCAACCTCCCTCCTCAACCCCACTCCTCATCCTCAACCTCCCTCCTCATCCTCCCTCCTCATCCTCAACCTCCCTCCTCAACCCCCTCATCCTCAACCCCCCCATCGTCAACTCCCCCCTCCTCAACCCCCTCCTCAACCTCAACCCCCCCATCCTCAACCCTATCCTCATCCTCAACCTCCCTCCTCATCCTCGACCCCCACCTCAACCCCCCTCCTCATCCTCAACCTCCCTCCTCATCCTCAACCTCCCTCCTCAACCCCCCCATCCTCAACCTCCCTCCTCAACCCCCCCATCCTCAACCCCCCCTCCTCAACCCCCTACTCAATCCCCCCACCCTCAACTCCCCTCCTCAACCTCCCTCATAAACCCCCTCCTCAACTCCCCTCCTCGACCTCCCTCCTCAACGCTCATCCTCATCCTCCGTCTTCAACCCCCCCATCCTCATCCTCCTTCCTCAACCCCCCATCCTCATCCTCAACCCCCTCCTCAACGCCCTCCTCAACCTCAACCTCCCTCCTCAACCTCAACCCCCCTCCTCAACCTCCCTCCTCATCCCCCCTCCTCAACCCCCCTCCTCATTCTAAACCCCCCTAAATACCTCCCCCTCTCTTTTTCCCCTCACTTACCTGCTTCTGCTCCGGCCTCCGCTCCTTCTTGACCCGGCGCACATGTGACGTCCCATGCGCACCACGTTATTAGCATATACCAGGTGCCAGCATCCGGTATATGCTAAAGACGTGACGTCACATGTGCGCCACGTCATTAGCATATACCGTGTGCCGGCACCCGGTATATGCTAATGACATGTGACATCACGTCATTATCATATACCGATATTTGGTCTCGCGCACGCACACTATTACACTGCACACATTCATCATGCATACACAGCAGCTCCACACCACTAATGCTCCAGCAACATCAAAACAGATTGTCAGCTCTTCAACAGAATGCTTCCTGCATATATTACTTCAAAATAGGTAAAGTATATTAATTTATTAATGTATTATTATACATTAAACAGCATTAGCTCACTTACAATTTCATTGCCGTCATTTTTTGACGGGCAATTCGCTTGTCACATATATAGTTGTGAGCATTCCAGGTTGTTGTTAACGCAACGTGAAGCGAGGACCGCAGTTGCAGGCAATGTGCGCTGAAGAGGCGCATTGCGCTGGTGGAGATGATCGCCATAGACGCTCATCCCTACTACCCAACATGACTTAGGCAGTGAGCGCCTAAAGCACTCTTTGCGCTGTTGGAGATGAGCGCCATAGGCGGGACTACAGATCAACAGAAATCTCAATTATCCAATTCACAGTGCGAGCACCGTAGCAGTTTGAAAAAATACTGTTCAAAAATTACACCCCGTAACACTTTGCAAAAATCCGGACCCCACAAGAAATCCGGACCCCGCAGAAAATCCGGGCCCCGCAAAAATACAAATTTAACAGCCGAGCTGCGCAAATCGAAAAACACGAAAAATACAAAAAAATATAAATAAAACAAACTCACACACAGCACAGGGGGAATAGCCAGGACATCTGGGAGTGAGGGTTGCATGCAAATTTAAGCCGGATTTGCAGAGAAAAAAAATGGCGGTCGAAAAAAACGAAGACGAGTCTACACGACCCCTAACCACGCAAAACACCGCCAGGGACGTACTACTTTTATCACTTATATATCTGGATTGGCAGACAGCAATAGGACTCTCAAAGCAGTTACACATTTAAATCACTTTGTTATGCTCTGAGACCTCAAAACATTTTCTAATTTACACTGCACAAAAAAAATTGCATATTTAACATTGTACTTATATATATGTCTTTGCGATGAGCGCCGAAGTTGATTATTGCAAAGCACTAAACTTGAAATACATGAGGGGAGAGGCTCGCAATGAGTGCCGAAGGTGCTCATTGCGAGCCATGCGATGAGCGAAAATGTGATCAAAGGTGCTCACAGGAGTAAAGGTACACAAGGGAGAGGCTTGCAATGAGCGCCATAGGTGGTCAAAGGAGCAAAAGTACACAAGGGGAGAGACTCGCAATGAGCGCCAAAGGTGCGAGGCTCGCAATGAGCACCGAAGGAACTCAGAAGAGCAAAAGCCTTACATTCTGTGGCAAACAACATTCCCATGGCTTCAAATTTTATTGCCGTCATTTTTTGACAGGCAAGTCACTAGTAAATATATATATACTAGGGACTTGCCCATCAAAAATGAAGGGATTAAAATTGTAAGGCTGGCAATGCAGTTTGCCACACAATATTACATAGTTACATAGTTACATAGGCCCTCATTCAATTGCGATTTGGGCAATTGAATTGTGCTCTAAATAAGCACATAACATATTTTTTTTAAATAAGTTTTTAGTTAGTGGAAACCTCGTTTTTGGATAGATGTTTAGTAACTAAAAACTGTAAAAAAATATGTTATGTGCTTATTTAGACCCCTATTCAATTGGGCAAATTGCAATTGAATGAGGGCCATAGTAAGTAAGGTTGAAAAAAGACTTTCAGTCCATCAAGTTCAACCTTTTAAGATCTCCTCTGATCTGCAATATGCGGATTCAATATTTATTAATTAGTTGTTAATTAATTATTAATCAAATATTTTTTATTTTTTATTTTCTTTAATTATTAATTAATCCAGAGGAAGGCAAACAGACAAAAAACCCAAGTGAGCCAATCGTCTCAAAGGGGAATTTTTTTATTTTGTATTCCTTCCTGACCCCAGATACTGGCGATCGGATTCCTCCCTGGATCAATACTGTCTCTCAAATTATCCATGATAACCCTGAATTCCCTTTTAAATTAGAAATAAATCCAGTCCCCTTTTAAAGTTATCTGTCAAATCCGCTGTCACCACCTCCTCTGGTAGAGAATTCTACAGATTAACCACCCTTACTGTGAAGAACCCTTTTCTTTCTTTAAGGTGGAATATTTTTACTTCTAACCTCAAGGGATGTCCTTTTGTCAGTTGAAAACCTCTTGGCACAAAAAGCTCCCTTGACAAATCTTTATACTGACCCTGGATGGATGTATATAAGGTAATCATATCTCCTCTTAGACACCTTTTTTCTAGATAAAATAAGTTTAATTTGGTTAGTCTTTCTTCATAACTTAGCGCCTCCATTCCCCTTACTTATACTTGATATTTTAGTTTCGAATAGTAAAGGGGTGTGACTTAAAGAATAAGTCAGATATCATTACAACCTTCAGTGAGACACACATGCACTAAGGGGATAAATATTTCTACTTAGTCATGATTCAGTATGGTATTGGTCCAGACTTTTCATTGACAAACTGCTACATAAAGAAGGTTTCAGCACTTGAAGATAAACTGTCTTTATTCAAATGGTTCTTTTTTTTTTTTAACAAACTTTGAAATGTTCCATTTTTTCTGTTTGTTATGACTTAAGGTCAGGACAGTTAGCAACTAAACTGCTGTTGTTTGAGAGCATAAACTACATGTATTTTTTCATTTTACATTTTACAATACTTGAAATATTCCACAAAAGTCTAGATTTGAAATATTATTTGTAATATAACTATATTGATAGGATAATCAAATACATTAAGTGATTCAATGCAATAAAGAACAACATTATTATCCAAAGCAAGGTAATTGACTGCTGTTAGTAGACTGCAAACCTGAGGGTTATTTAAGCAAAGCAAGCTTCATTGCCATCAATAGTGGTAGAATAAGGAAATTAAAGATTGTAGTGAACAATAATTTGACGATAATTTGAGATTAAGGAACAAGACACTCTAGAATATAATAAATCAGGTTTTAAAATGGATTGATTTAGAATAAAATCTATAATATTGAAATATGATACCCATAGTCTGTTGTAATGTTGTGAAATATTTAATTCCTATAAATAATTGTGATTTAAAGTTATTGGTATCTGAGCATCCTCTTAATTGATGTATATATTGTTTGGATATGTGATTTAGGACTCCATTTAAAAATATATATATAATAAACAGATTTTTTAATAGTTTTGCTATGGTATTAGATGGGCAGATTCGATGGGCCAAGCAGTTCTTGTTTGCAGTCACATTCTGCATTTCTATGAGGAGTATAGGGATTTGGTATATTATACCAATTGCAAGTGCTAGCCTAAGGCTACTTTTTGCTAGTGCTTAACTTCTCTAGGCCAAGATTTTGACTACAGATGGAAACATTCTGCTTCACTGCACTGGCTAAATCAGCAGAATATTATCAAATTGTCAAACCTCACTCTAAGAACTATCAGTGAACCAAGGGCTTCCTTCTATTTTTCCAAGCAGAATTTTTTCATGTCATTGCGGTTCCTTTGATCATCCAGTAATATGTGAAATCAGCAAGTAGGAAATGCAAAAAAAAAATAAAGAAAGTAATAAATCACTCAGCAAATTATAACTTCAACAAAAAACACAGTGCAATGTTTGAACCAACAAAATGTTCACAAATTTCTAAATCTGACACTAATCTCAAAATAAGTGTCTCCATCCTTGCTTTCAAATGTACAGTATCAGAGAGGTAGGATTGACAGATGTGTTATTATTTGATATATTGGAGAAAAACACACATATATATATGGTGGCAACTTCAAATATATAAGAAAATTACCAATCACTATCAAATATAAAATACAGTTTTATTGTAGTACAGTTGAAACAGAATCACAACGTATATAAAATAAATTAAAACATATACAGTCCCTATTGGAAAAGTGTAAGACTGATAATCAATATAATGGAAAACCACAACTATTTAAACAGGCGATGCTCAATTATAAATTATAGCACTGCCAAGGTTTATTATTATTAATAATAATAATAATAATAACAATAATAGAATAAATTGCTGCTTTAAATTAATACAGAATGAATTGAATTACATACATCAATTTATACAAAGTGTAAGAAAAGTGCATACGTGTAATGTGGAAAAATATAATCCACTTACTCCTTTATACTAGCTCCCCTTACACCTGCCTGTAGTAATCCTTTCCCTAGTGGCAGAACTGGAGATCCACTGATTACCCCCCTAAACTAATAATCAACTACTAACTACTCTGATCTCATATAAAATGTCCAGTGCTGTGTAAAATAATAAGTAATGTTGTGCTTGATACTAGCAGCAATTATATTACAAGTATGCTTACATTATTAATATTATTATTATTATTATTATTATCTTTATTTATATCACACCAACATATTCCATAGTGCTGTACAGGGGTTGAATACATGGTAAAAAAACAAACTTAACACCTTACAAAGAATGGAGGGCCCTGTTTTTGTACATATAGCTTGTTTCCAAGGTACTGACACAATATTGAAAACTCGCAAGCTTACAATCTAAGGGTTTAGATATAATAATATAGTATCTTATCAAGGTATAAATCAATGGGCAAATAGTATCCTCATAATACAAAGTTATACCTCTATCAAATAAAATAAAAAAATTATCCTATATATTCAGTATATTCCACATAGGACATATATCAATAGGCATTCATACATAACCCCATCCCTTTGGCAGGCATATATAATATATCAATCTGATCAAAATATTTATAAGCCTAACCATATATTCAGTATATAGTTAAGGAATCATAAAGATTCAAGCATTTATAAATTATCCTGAGCATCACAAAAGTACATATCAAGTAACAATAATACTGAATCAAGAGCACATATTAGAATACATATAATAATGCAAAAAAATTAATTAGAGGCATATATCTGCTAAGCTGTATGCAGCTTCTGAGTTCATAGCATGGTGCAGGTACAGGACGCTGATTACATCATCTCCACAGGACAGAACTGGCCGACGTGCACGTTTCGCGTGAAGCTTCTTCATGTGCTTGCTTGCAGTTAATTCTGAAGAGCTTTTAAAGGAGAAGGGGTAGCGGAGGGTCATTAACCCTTCTTATTCAAATGATAGTGAGAAGATTCAAATCTTGTATTGATATTAGTCCCAGATGCTATAATACCCTAGTTCTGAAAAATTAAAGTAGAACAAAAAAATCTGCCTAGAGATGTAAATCCATCCCTGAATATGTGGAGATGCCTTCAATCTTCTACAGGTGAAATAGTATGTAAAGAGTTGAAGATCTTAATGGCAACAAATCAACATCCTTCATTTTATTTGTTGACATACTAAAGCTGCTTTAAAAATATGCATTAAACACATTATTCAAACCAAGATATCTTTCTCCATGTCACAATAAAAGACCACATTTTGTTTCTATCATATTAGAATGACTAGGAGCTAGTATAGTATCAAGTTCAATTTGCAAACAATGAAAAAATAACTTTTTTTACACTGATTAAAAGAAGACTGTAGTCTCAATTTTTCTTTGAGCTTTTCAGGAAAACTTCAGAACTGCCAAAATGTTATTAGAAAGCAAGACAAACAAAGATAGTCTCTTAATTTATTCTATACTGTGGTTTCCATTTCTGAGGTGTTTCTTTCAGTTGACTTCTCAACAGGGTTTTCCTTATGAACAAAAAAAAAACTTTCATTAATCCTACTGAAAATATTGGCATTTTTATTTATTGTATTAGATAGAAGCTTCTCCACGTTCAAGAACTCCTCCTATTTGTGGAAGCAGATCAGTTGAAACAATGACCGCTTCCAGCTAATGGTATTCCTAGGTAGGCTCCCATCCAAGTACTCACCAGAACCAACCCTGCATGGCTTATGGTTGGTGCAACTTGACTGGAATAGAACTCAGGACACAGTGGTGAAAGCACTGAATCCTAACCACTGGACCACCTGTGATTTAATTTAGATCTTGCCAATAAATATATGCATACATTTATATACTATGCTTTTATTTTTTATATGCAAAATGCACATTCAGTACATTTGTTTTTAAAATGTGTCAATTCTATTTTTGTAAAGATAACTTTTTAAATAGAAAGTAAGTATTTTTTGCATGTAGTGTTACGTTATTGTTTGGAAGCTGTGAACATTTTCACTGTACTTGGTGTAATGGATTTTTTTAAACACATTTATTTTTCTTACTGTTATACACAGCTCATTTATGCATGGTACTTTACAGATTTATAAAACTGGTAGTATGGAGTGGGAATTTATGCAAAACAATCACAGAGGGAAGCCATTGGAATTACACTAGGAGATTGCAGGTGAGGTTTTTAAAGTGAAGATTTGTATTAGGTAGAGTGGAGAGAATGCATAGATGGGATGGCTAAAGAGCTGCAAGAGTTTGTGAGATAAATAAAAAGAGTAAATAACAAGTTTGATTTGAAAGAGTGAGATACAGGAGTATATTTTACAAACTATACTGAAGAAATTGACAGATATTCATGATGTGACATATAAATAGTGACCAAGAGCCTGGGTCATGGGTGACAACAAGGTTTTGCACTACAGAGCCTAATATCAGGGACACTGGACAGAAGGTCATTTTATGGGTCATAGAAGGTGAGTTGGAAGTTGAAAAGTACAGAATGTTCATTTTAGGAAGGTTTATGAGGATGGATTGCTACCTTGTCATGGTGAATGGGCTTGTGTACTTCAATGAAACTGTGAGCTACACCATGTAGGGTCACCCAAGATGGTCATCTCATAGCAGAGAGATCAGACAAATCGTGGTCCACTGGAGAAGGAAAAGGCAACTCTCTCCAGTATATTTGCCATGAAAACCATATCGATAAGCACAATCAGAAACACAGACAGATGTGCCCGGCGTGCTGTATCCATATGTTTTACCAAGAGTCAGACACGACTGATGGACTAAACAACAACAACATGAGGATGGAAGAAAAGTAATTATGGGATCTAAACAGTGAGAAGGGAAATCCTTGTAGAATGTTTATAGAAGCTGTGAATGAAGATTATAGTATAGTATGTTAGAAGTTAAAAAGGTTGATTGAGCTAGAGTGGTCAAGTTGTTTTAGAAGAATAGAAGGAGACTGATTGTAGCATAGGAAGGGCCTAATAATGTTTAAGAAATTATGACTGCTGTTTTAAAGAAGAAGTTTTGGAAGATGTCAGTGGAGAAGTGGAATTAAAGAGGGAGGAAAGGTAAGGGAGGGTGATTAGGAGATGTGTTAGAAAAATAAATGAATTTTTGTTGGTTAGACTTTGAAAAATCAGATCACTGATGAATGCTGGAGGATTTTAAGAAACAAAGCAGAAAAGTGGGGATCCTCTGGTGTTAGGAGAACAGATGGATTGGGTACTGCTTTGGTGTGCTTGGAGGAAATATAAGTGTAGCTAGAGATCTTACTGGTGACGCAAGAGTAGAGGTCCTGGCTTGGAAATTTGGAAAGGGATAAAGGAAGTTGAGTTGGAGAGTGGAATAGTTGTTGTTAAGTCGTTCAGGCACTTCTGACTGTCAGGGACCCTATGGACAGCAGCAACCCATACGCATCTGTTTGGAAATGTAAGTAAAGGCTAGAGATCTTACTGGTGATGCAAGAGTAGAGGTCCTGGCTTGGAAATATGGAAAGGGATGAAGGATGTTGGGTTGGGGAGTGGAATAGTTGTTGTTACATCGTTCAGTCATGTCTGACTGTCAGGGACCCTATGGACAGCAGCAGCCCAGGAGCATCTGTTAGCCCCAGGTGCATCTGTTAGTCCCTCTGAGCTCACTCAAGCTTATGTTCATTACTTGAATGAACTTATCTTTCTATGTCGCCTCTTGTCCCCTTAGTCTTGTGCATCCAACCTCTGCCAGCATCAGAGTCTACTATTCAGAATCTTGTATTTTCTTTATATGGACAAAATATTTGAGCTTTAGCCTCATGATCAAAATTTCCAGTGAACCGATTTCCTGTAGTATTCATTGATTGGATCTTCTTGCAGTCATCTAAGCAGTTTTCTCCAGTACCACAATTTAAAGACCCCAGGCATAACATCTGTATGTTACTACTGGGAATACCATAGTTCTATATATGCAAGCCTTTGGTTATAATATAATATTTTATTTTTTTAATAGCTTGTCCAGACTTGCCATAACAATCCTCCCCATCTTTTTGTTTCATCACTGCACTCACCTACTGCAGAGATATTGGAGCCCGGGAAAATAAAATCTGACACTGACTTCACTTCTTCCCCATTTGTCTTTTTAACATTGACCAGCTTTTGCACTCTCTTCTTTAACGCTCATCTCGCAGTATTGGACCTAATAATTAGCTATAAGTATTTATTTGCATCTAATTATGTCTCTACTAATAAAACATGAGTATATAGCATCAGCATTAGACTTACTTATTTGAAACAGTCCAACTTTGCATCAAAAAATATGCAAATCAAATGAATCATTATCATTTTATATTCAACAATACATAATTTTGAATCAGTATGGAAACATACAAATTTATTGTAGAATTGCAAATTGTGCATAGTTAAGTTAACTTATAGTAAACAGCATTAGTAGTTAAAAACTAAATTGCTTTTCAGTAATGTATTTGTCATAAGTGAATAATGGATTATATGAAGTAATTAATGTTCATTATTATGCTGTTTTGTTTTCATTCAGACATTTCAATTACATACTTCCCTCCACTTTTATTTCAATCCTATATGTCCCCATTTATTTAAATATAATCAATTTACTGAGTAGTAACGTTCTTGGAGTAACTTTAGTGAATGAGTACCTCACCAAAATGCATTTCTGACGTGTGATTAGCTGTCTCTTTTTCCACATTACAATTCTACACAATAATTTCAATGGTGAAAATGCATTTTACACATAATACAGAATGTGATCTGATATAAGATAATGCTATAAAGAAGAAGCTGTCAATACTATTTCATCACCATATATAATTCATCCTGTTGAATAAGGAAACTTATGATTGACTATATATAATTTTACAATGGTTTTATTACATGGCTGGTGATTAAACTGTTGCTTTTTAACACTTTTGTATGAATTTAAAACAATAAATATATATGAAACACAATTGTTATTTCCATCCATTTAATAGAGCAAGTAAACATCAGATAGGTAGTTTTTCTTTTGCATGAAAAAATATTTTTTTAAATGTGTTTAAAATTTGTTGGAAAAATGTTCTGTGCCCAATGGTACTTAGGCTTTATTGGCAGACAAGTATGATTCAGAAATATATTACTGCTCAATAACTGATAGACTATGCCACCATGACAATTATATATTCAAATTATTATATTCTGTACTGGAACCTACATTTAAAAAAAAAAGAAAACGAGAATTGTTCCTGGCTTAAAAAAATTGCAATGTTGCAGTTCATAGACTGGCTACTAGGGGGTAACCATCTTGAACAAGGCAGTTACAACAGGAAAGGGAACATACATGTACAGAAAAGGCAAAAATGGGTCCGTGCATACCTTGTATACTCACTCGCAGGGGCTCCTCCACTGCACTGCCTAGGGGCTCCAAGAAGGTAGATACAGCACTGCCTGTGAGCTGCCAGCTTAGATATAGAAAATAACAAAATACTCTCCATGGTCCCTTAATTGTATATCCTGAAAGCAGTAACAAAACACATGTGACAGTTGGACACATCCTACATTAATAAATGACTATATTTTCTGGTTTTGGTCATTAATTACAGTAGCTAAATTAAAAAAGTTGGTTGCTGCTTGTACTATGAAGATAATATAATATACCGTAATAAATAGAAGATCTCTCTACCAGAACTGATGCAATGGGTGTTGTATCATTAGTTATGTGGTACCTTCTTTACGTTAGGCAAAACATAAAGTTATGATTTTTTTTATATTGAAGTTAGAATTTAAAAAATGTCCTTGTAGTCAATTGAAATATAGCATCTAATAGGTTAAGTTTAGGTTATACGTTGATCCAAAACTGCATACTATTTGTGTAGAGGTAATTTGATAGGAAAGTGGTTTAGTAGTAGACACCTATGACTGCGACCTGGGTTCGATTCCAGTCAGGGAACCAAGAGGTCACACCATCCTGAAGCTGAGTAGGGTTGGGCCTGGTCAGTATTTGGATGGGAGACCACCTAGGAATCCCAGGAGCTGTATGCTGTGGTGCACTGGAGAAAGAACTGGCAAGCCACTCCAGTTTCTCTGCCATGAATACCAAGTGGATCAGCATGACCATGACCATAAATATGTCCTGGTGTTTTACAGTCTATAAGGTCAAGGAAACGACTGAACAACGCAAAAAAAAAAAAAAAATGATACCCATATCACATAGCAGTGAATTTGGAAACGTTAAACATTTATACAATCATATACAAGAAATCTTGAAAATCTTGTACAAAACAATGCCACTTACATAATATGAGATAGCCTTACTGCAGTGTTCTATCCATTTCATTTGGCATTAACAATATATGCAATTGTGACCCTGTTCAGTTATGTTTTTCTTTCTTGCTTTTATATTTATCTGCCTTGAAGATTTAAAAAATCCAGTAGATTTCATTGGTGTTATAAGATGGCAATCCTCTATAAATCTGAGAAACATATGGGTAAAAACTATAGCTGAAGATATTTTTTTAAATTTCGTAACACTAAACAATAGTTAGAAATCTAGTGAATATGGGACTCTGTATTCAGCCTGATTTTTAAAACCATATTTTAATGCTTTTGCTGTGACAGCATTGTACTTGTAAATTGTTCACAGATGTTGTCGTTATGCAATAAAAGATAAACACATCTGTCGGAGAAGGGTAATAAATGTTTGATTAGCAACGACACTTGGTTTTTATTTTGGAAGTGCATTTCCACCTAAGTCAGCTTAATTAAACACTGCAGAACCATGCTTGAGTTCTGTGCTTGGAAGCTCTGGCATCTTCATTCCAAATTATTTTCCAAACATATCCTATTTAAGACATAGTAGCTCTGAATTTGTTGGCAAATAAAAATAACAACAGCCCTTCGGAGGGTTTCATTTTGGGTAATTCCTGGTGTCTAATTGCAAGAGATAGGATATGGGATATAATTATATTATTACATTATTAGATAATTTTTAAAGTGTTTAATGATTGTGTTTCTTTATTGAATATTGTAACGTGAAGCATGAGTCACATATTGTAGGCAATTTTTCAAACTGAAGTGGTGCTACACTATGAAAAGTGTAAGGATACAACTCTTAATTCAGGCCCATCTAGGTCTGTACTGTATCCACCATGTTTTCCACTTACTGCTGGTCTATTAGAATGCTGCTTTACACCAAACTGCCAGAGACATAGGAGTTGGACATATACTACAAAGTAGGGGTTATGTTTCTTTATTTACATCATATTAAAAGAACATTAATGCACTCCCATATTTTGACCCTGTGAGATCACAATAGGTAAGTGCATTATTGTTCTTTTAAAATAATTTGATCATTAATTAAAACAATTTAATGCTATGAGAATGCTGCTTTGTTCTTGCTTGTTCTGTTTCAGATTCATATGGTATTGGAACGAGAGTGGAGACCTCTATGGAGGAAGCAGCATCTCCTAAGATATCAACTAACCAATTACTGAAGTGGGTAGTGGAAAACTCCCCTTCAGATGGACTAATAATATCTGGTGTTGGAAATATACAAGTATTAGAGATTGGAAATCCTGGGATAAGCTATGCAAGGTCTGAAATTATTATTATGCATTGCATTTTTTTACAGTATTAAATTGGGTCCATATACAGATACCTGACTTCAAGAACAAACAGAAAAATTTCAGAAAATTATGTGGATAGAAATGAAAAAAAAAAATCTAAGCTTTAATATCTTTGCAATCAACTTTACCAATACCTGAATATTATAATCAGTAAGTTGCATAGTCCTGCATTACAATGTATGCAACTGCAATTAATTTGAAGTATAATATTATTTTTTTAGCCATTATTTGTAATGAGCCAATATATCCCTTAGCGCTCAACAGGGTAGATACAATCCAAAGGCAAGGAGTTCCATAGAATTGGGGCAGCATGAGAAAAGTCCTGAAGACGGTAATGAGAGGAGGCGACAAGAGAGGAGGAAAGAAGAAGGTCATTAGCAGAGCGAAGAGGACTGTTGTAAGTATAGTAGTAACACAGCTAACTGACCCACACATCTCTAATCAGTTGGCCTGTTCTGCACCCTACCTATGGTAACATGCAGTACTAAACTACCTACCAGCCTAAATCGAGCACTACTTACTTGTTACTGTTACAGATAGTGTTAAATATGAGAGAGATCAATAACAGTGAAATTCAATAATTTATTTATAGAACAGCAGTGGGCATTGGAGTGAACTTTGAGTGCCTGTGGGGTAAAAGGGGTACAAAAAAAAAAAGAGAATGTTGTAAAAAAAAGCACATATTATTATTATTACTCTGTATATTACTTTTGCACTATTTTCAATGTTACAGTAAAGTAGAGTGGATACATTATAGAATTAAAATGAAGAATTATATAATTTGCCAAAATAAAAACACTACAGTGCAATAATATAATAGACAATTTCATGCAACCTGCTTGGAGTCCTTACCCTGAAGTGCTTACAATCTAAATAATAGGTAGTGAAAGACAGTAGGAAGAGCAGATTATACTTGTTAGGGGTATTGGTGACTAGCTTTTGAAGCTAGTCTGTCTGACAGAGTGAAGCAAGTAGTTCCACAGAATAGACGCAAACGAAGAGAGGACCAGTGAAGGAGAAAACACAATTAAAAAAAAGATTTTGATCCTAAGCAGCACAAATGGAGAGGTTAGTGAGTATATGGAAACTAATGTAGAGAAATAAGGCTGGGCATTGTCAGTTTTTTGTATGTAAAAGTCTAGATTTTAACAGCTATTCTAGAGGTTGTGGGATTCCAGGGGGTGCATAACAGAGAGGAGGAACACTGAAAGAGGTGTAAGAGTCTACCAGAGGCATTCATTATGGAATGGCATAGAGAGTGACTGGTGGTTGGTTGGCCAACAACGAGATAGAGTAATGAGGGTGCAAAATATTAGGTATTAGGGCATTTTCTGGAAATATTTTTTTGGTTAATAATAGCATTTGCATGTGTGAAAGTGAAAAAGAGACCAGAGTCCAATATACTCCCAAGGCAGGAGGCCTGAAGGGTAAGAATAAAGATGGCATGCAAATAGTGAGGAAGATCGGATGTGTGGAGACTTTTTTAGAAGATGCCAAAATAGAGTTCAGTTTTCAAATGCTAAGCTTAAGGTGACAGGCGATATCCAAAAGGATATGTTTTAAAGCAGTTAATGATGTGTTAGAAGATAAATTGATAGATCTAGTGATGAAATATAGATTTGAGTGCCATTTGCATATAGACAATAATGTTCTAGGACTGATCCACCAGTGGTAGCGGTAAAGAAAATTTCCCAGAGAATAAAATACTAAATGCTCAATTTGCAAGTTGGAATATGAACCACAAAAGAGCAATGTCAATAATATTGGGTAAGTTATTAATTCAGTATAACATTTTCATGATTTCTTCTTTGTTTAATGTATTGAGGAAAGTCGGGCTTTCACCTGGCAGAGGGCAGAAGCAGTTCTATGGTTTTCAGAGCTGGGTGCAAAAATATACTTTGCTATATCATGTTTTAAAATAAAACATTTAAAGTTTAAAGTAAAACATGTGTATACTGCCATATCAAAAATACCTGAGAAATGTGGCAGGTGTAGTGCATCTTGAGTACCTGTCTACAAACAGCCTTGTTAGATGGTATTTGTTTTTAAATTAACGGTCCTTGATCTGAATAAACTGCATTGCATTAATATTTGGCCTGCCAGCCAATGGTCAATAATATATAGCTATGTGAGTCATATTTGTAAGATAACAAGGCAAAATGTATTTACTTTTGTTTACTTGGGAAAACATTTTGGAAAAAAAAACTTGAATTTAAAACATGCCACTTTAAATACATAATAAAATATTTGGTAGTTCTATCTCCAATGAAGTGAAAGAAATAGAGATTATAATGATCTGGACTGTGTAATTTACATGAGTGACATCAGGAGCATATATATGGAGGGACAAATGCATAGTTAAAACAGAAATTAAATCAATCATTCAGAAAAGTCCCAAATAACCACAAATCTAGGTATTCTGTATAATACCTAGAGATTGAATGGAAATAATATTACAGAAGGCGACTCATATGACTAGAAATAAACATAGTCCACTTCTCCAATAACATGTAACATAAAGGTTCAGGAACACCAAGATTATAAAATGTAGAGCTCAAATTTACATTTCAGTTTGTCATTGGGCAAGTGAGACTTTTCTATCTCAGTATAATACTAGTGAAGAATTTTTTCAAGTTTCAGAATTCTTTTGTCCACCCCAAGAACGCCATGTTCAAGTGTGAGGGTTCTGTCTCACAGGAAAGCACATGTGATGATTGAACTACCATAATTAATCTAGGCTATAAACTAGCATACTAGAAACATATTTGGGATTTTGGTATTTGGCACATAATGAATACATGTTATTATTGTATCCAGCTGTCAGTTTTCCTTTAATAAAAAAAATTGAATATGAGAAGAGTTTATAATATTACTTGCATTTAAAACAACATGATTAAATTGAAGTGCAGATAATGGTAACCCTCCCTCTGAACCTGAAGGCCAACAAGCAGTCCAATATTATTTACAGGGATAGAAAAAATAATGGAAATATCACATGAAAAAAGCAATTTAACTTTGAAGTAATTAAATTACAAATGCAGCTGAACTGTAAAAGTTAGTCATGTTATGTTGATTACCAATTTCTCAGCTTTAAAAGAGGACTGACAATCAGCACTTTCATATGTGAGATTTTAATTCAACACAACGCAACTAACAGAAGTCCAAAAAAACTAATATATTGTGCCTGAATTGCAGGTACATCAAACAGCACTCAAAGAAGGACTGAAATTCTGAAATCAAAGGGTGACCATACTCCTATTATGTCTTTTATATTAATTTTATATTAATTAATTCATTCATTAATTAATATCTAATGTGTATGTGTATTGGGAATGAAGTTCAACAATATTCCAATCCCTGGTTTAAATTACTTTTCTATTTCAGACCAGCATAAAAACATTAAATGAGTTAAAGATGTTGGATGACTCAGTTAAAGACAAGAAGCTATAAACAAGCAAATGCACTGTTGTATTATGGACAACAGAGCTGTTAACTAATTAAAATAACATATACCCTGGAATATATCACAAGATTAGTCTGATAAACATTTATGCTTTTTTGTCTTTACAAAATCCTTTCTTCTTTTATTATTTTTTAAATCTGATTCAGCATTATATTAACTGTTTTCTCCTCCTTTACCGTAAATGCTTTTTAGGGTCTACTATAGAGCCTAACTTGTAAGAAAAATGCACTAAATATGTGTACACTAGTTAACTAGTGACCAACTGCTAGATGACGGTGCCAATATTTCAGTGCCGATATCATAGCATTTGGTAAACTCTTAGGGTAAGGGTGAGGGTTGGGGTTAGTTTAAGGGTTAGGATAAACTTCTAAGGTTACAAATTCTCTAAAATATTGTCAGCACCATCTAGTAGCTCCTTGCTGCAACTGCTGCTGCCACTGAAGGGAAATATTCTATAGGAGTAAAAGAGTGTGCAAACATTTCAGCATTTTCCATTTACCTACAGACTGCTAGAATGGTTAAATAAACATTTAAACGAAAAGAGAATATCTTGTTTTGTTATATATTCACATGGTGTGGCCATAGCTTCAGTTGTATGTGCTAAGACAAAAAAGTTGCATTATCTGTAAATATTTATTGCATTAGTGTATTAAATAAATGTTACATAATTGCACTATCCTCCAACTTTAAACCATGTCCTATCGTTCTACTATTATCATTTTTTGAAAAATGTTTCCCATTTTATGTTTTCAATTCACTAAAAATATTTGAAGTTTTCTATCATAATAATCCCTTCAACCAAGACAACTGCAAACGCAATGAAAAAGTAAACCATCTGGATGATTCACACCAGTGGATCTAATGATATGTTGGATATTACCACATATCCTTCAATAACAATTGTAAGCTTAAAAAAGTCTCAGTCATCCAATTTCGAAAATAAAAAGCACCATGCAGTATATACACACTATTCACTATTATCTAACATACCAACTGTAGTACAGTTATTGGAGAAAAAAAACTTTTATAGCAGAATTTAATAAAACCCTTCTAGCTTTAGCTACAGATAATCCCTGCCTTTGGCCACAGGAATTCCCCTCTAAATAGGTGATCTTCATTGAAGGAATGGGCTGCTCGGTATCCGACGAACGGATCAGGAACATGTACATGTGCTTTAGCTCAGGAAAATAATAAAAGCCTTCCCGTTAAATGAAACTCACCATCCTCTATATGTTCCAAGTAACAACACTTTATTTCTTACAGCAGTCCCTATATAACATTTTTCATGTGGGTGGGAGGACCTCTTCAAAATCCCCTCCACGATCAGGATCATCCAGTATGAGAACGGCAGCTGGGGGGGTATGGGCAGACTTGGGTGATTAGAACCAATCAGGGGTGGATGGATATGGGGGCTTGTCTTGTCCTCCCCAGGGTGGGTCTAAGGGAAGGTACTTCCCAGTGGAGGGAACCAATTTGCAACCCCCATAAAGGAAAATTAGTACCCTGCCATGGCCACAAGATGTCACTACTGGGCACACGTGTAACTGTCCACAGCTCAGCAGTGATTAGACAAATGGCCGTGCAATTAGAGTCTCCTGGCCAGAGAACAGACTCTCATTGCAGCCAACGGCACCGTCTCACTTTGCGAGGCTCGCCAGCGGTGCAGCACTGTTCAAGCACATAACTCTAAAAACCCATCAAAACAAAAAAAAAATTCAAAAAATTCTAACACACACACAGCACAGGGGGAGACACTGGAAGTGAGGTTGCAAGCGAATTACACCGATATTTGGAGTTTTTGGTCACCAGAGCAAGGAAAAAAATGGCGGACGAAAAACACAAAATTTCAGAAGCAGCATGAAAACAAGGCTCAGCAATGCCAGGCTCTCAAAACTTACAAAATACACAACGCTGAAGACACACACTGAAGAGAAAGACACAGGGAAGGGACAGGGGAGAGATGCTGGAAAGAGACACATGGCATTTCCAAGCACTAAACTTGCAGGTTATCGAACCCTTCAATGAGTGGCCGATACAGTAGGCGAGAGAAAAGGGCTCACGATAAGCACCACAAGCTGGAGAGACTTGCAATGAGCACAAGCGAGAGGACAGGCTCACAATGAGCGCCAAAGGTGCATAGGGCTTGCAATGAGCGCCCAAGGTGGTCAGTGCAAAGCAGGAAACTTGAAGTACATGGGGGAGAGGCTAGCAATGAATGCTGAAGGTGCTCAGAAGACCAAAAGCCTCACATTGCGTGGCAAACAGCATTGCCAGCCTTACAATTTTAATCTTGTCATTTTTGACGGGCAAGTTCCTAGTGTATTTATATAGGGTAATCATACCCCTCTCAGACGCCTTTTTTCTTTTAAAATAAGTTTAGTCTTTCTTCATAACTTAGCCCCTCCGTTCCCCTTATTAGTTTTGTTGCCCTTCTCTGTACATTTTCCATCTCTAACAATCTTTTTTATGAAGTGGTGCCAAAAATTGTACTCTATATTCCAAATGAGGGCGTACTATGTAACAAAGAGAATTCAATCAAAAATCTTGTTTTTCCCCAAAGAAACATTTTTATGTCCATGGTTTATACAGTTGCTAATCTTAGTTTGTTACATACTTCATGTATAAGTGCCCATTTTCTTGAACTACAGTTGACCTGGAAGCACATACAAAAAAGTTACTATCGGTTAAAAAGTAATGGTGTGCTTAGCTTACCAGTTGCAACTGCATGGCTGATTAGGATGTTTAAAGGGCCAGTTAATTCAGCACAACCTGGAGCACACCACTCTAATATACTCCTGAAAATATGTTGAAATACTTTTTGAATTTTTGAAATAGGTGCCTTTGTCACAGATTCAGAGATTCTTGTGAGGTCTATCAAGCACAGATTCAATGACATCAGGGCCAAGGTGAGGAGGATGATGGCTAAGTAGGATAGAGACTGCAGCATGACCTATAATGAGTGGTAACAAGGGACAATCTTAGACCATTGCCTGCCGCTGAAGCTTCAGGCCCAGTGGCCCAGTGGGACCTAGCCTCCATGTCAGGTGATTTTGACATACACCAACATGCCACCAAATGTGCATCACACACACTACACATGTACATGATGACCAACAAGGACACTGACATGTCAGCTCCATGGAATTAACAAGGAATAGATGGATGCGTCATTAAATCCATGAAGCTGACAGTGACAAATCACTGTCATTTCTGGGCACAACAACAGTAATCTAGCAACACAGAGTCTATTTATTGGTGTGCCCACTACAGCCTATGCAGTTACAGAACGCAGCCGGATTCAAGATAGCGTTAGGAGCCAAGAACGATCAAGACCAAGCGCGAAAGAATAGATCATATTTAGCAAATGATACCTAATCTTAGTTGCAATTAGGAGAATCATCCAGGTTCAAGCCTAGATGTCATCTGAGCAGGATGTGGAGGAGCAAGCTCCCGCCCAGCAGGAACCGGCGCAGGGGGAGGAGGAAGGACGAGGATCTGAGGGCACTGGCTTCGCCCCAGGTTCCAGTAGGGCCCCAGACCCTCACGACTCCATCATGCCACCTCCTCATCCAGCAGCGCCCCACAGACCTCCACCACCACCAAGACAGGCTGCGCAGGTGGAGATGCTGGTCCTCATGCACCAGCAACTGGACTGTTTTCTGTGGATCTAGGCCAGCATCTCCATCAATCATCCAGAGGTAATGCACAGCCTGGCAAGGTGTACTAGGGAGGAGAGGAGGCATCACCTGATGACAGAGTCCTACCTTGCTGGGCTTCTAAGGATTGGAATGGTCCCCAGCCCCACCTCCTCTACCCTGGAGGCATCCCCCAGCCACCCGCAGTCCGGCCCCTGCTCTACTCCCACCATGCCTCTGCCACGTGTAGTGCTGCTGCCTCCTAGGGGGTTGCCTCCCCCAGCCCCCAACCCCCCCCCTTACCATCAGCAGGGAGATGGCGGCCAGCCGCAGAGGATGTGGGACTTGTGACTAGGCAGAGGAGAACATAGGGGCTGTGAACATGTGTGTGCCTTCTCAACAGCACTCCTCAGTTACAATCTATTGGTCACAATGTTAACCTAATCCAGCCAGAGTCTTTGATCTTGGACTATGTGATGGTGATATTTTGTATGCACATGGCTACCTCCCATCATATGGTCCATGATCCTCTTCTCTGGGGACACGTAGGGTTCTGTTTAACAGGTCATTAATTGATGGTCACTGAGGAATGCTGTTTAGAAGAGATGCTGCAGTCCCTATGATTGATAGGCCTTAGTTAGTATGTTTATTTATTTATTTATTTTTTATTTTTTTAGGTACAATTCAGGTCCATGAAGGCATCTTCTGCATCTGCAAGCATTGTGGAGGAAATATAGCAGGTGTAGGTTTTTCCCAGTGCCTCTCAGGTTAATATTCTTTCAGTGACAGCCCCCCTTAACATGTAGCTCCCACAATCTTAAAGCTATCATATAGCCAGATTTCTCAGACATGATTGTTGTTCGCTTAAATGGCGGTGGACTTGCAGCATTAATATATGCACTAGTGAAGCATGTGATCCTAACCTCAATATCGGTTTGAGAACATATCCTTTGGTCTGATGTAAGTGACATTGAATCTGGCAGCTGACCTTTGTGTCCTCTCCATATTATATTGGGTATTTTCCCATATTTCTTATTATCCAGAGACCTAGCTAATAGTTAGTAATGCTTGCAGATGGGAATCAGGTGAGTTGGTATATTGTTACAGTATTTAGCACTACACTGAACATGCATGTTGATTTGTTTTTTTTTATCCTCCTCTGCTTTTTTTAGTTGACCACTTTTTTTTTGTTTTTGTCACCACACTGTTTGTGTGAAACTGGATTGGATTACACAGTCCAGAGGTTGAATCATCTGTTTCATTTAGCAGTTGTCAGTGCTATGCACATTAATGGTTTCTTCAATCAAATGGAGCGATTTCTGATGATTCTTTTTTTCCATCAGATTCTGGTTGCATCAATGTAGTGACCAAAGGTGACCCTGGCAGGTGCTATGCATTGTGCTTATTCTAAACTATGACATTATCCCCTTTAGGTATCCCCTTTTTTCCCTAAGCCTCTTGCTCTCTCGGGATCTGCCCACACCACACCCATGATATTAACGCACAGTTTAAACCATTTATGATTGTGGTCTGTGTAAAAAATAAAGCTTAGTTATACCATTAACACCATGTCAGTGTATTTTCAATGGTTGGGGTTACATTCCTATTTATGTAAACTAATGAGCCCTAGTTACCATGCAATAGCTCAATACATAACATATAATAGTCAAATTATAACTCCTCATCACGCAAAGCCGAAGGTGCCGAAGGTGGAGGCTCCAACGTCAGCTGCAATGAGCAGAAGGCTCATTGCAGGCCGCAAATGCGGACCCTCGCGAAGCGAGGGGCCGCATTTGTGGAATTGGAGGCTCCCACGTTGGCTGCAATGAGCAGGGGGGCGCATTTGCGGAGGTGGAGGCTCTACATCGCCTCACACGCGGTTACAAACACCCACACAAGCGGCACTTTAATAAAATAGATCTAACACGTAATCACTAAATACTGACTTACAGAAAAATATATGAACCGCTGGACTTAGAACGCTAGATTTATGGACTTAGCCTTAAAAAATATGAGGACACAGGATTTAGAAAAAAAAACATTACAACCTCTCAAAAATATGACCTTAATGGCCGAATCACGCGCACCTGAAAACACCTCAATTTAAGTCCAAATTCCAGAGTTTAGACACACGAAAATCCCCTAAGCGAGAGAAAAAATGGCCACTGAGAAAAACGAAAACGAGGCTACAGGACCCTAAAGACGCAAAACACCACCAAGCACATACAGCTTTTAAAAAAAGCCATACAAGGTACAAGATACACTTTTAGCAAGGACCCTAAAACATCCACAGCCGCGTACCACATACACTTTTGCCTCCATTTTACAACCTTAACTTACACAATGCGAAAGTACACAGCTACCCTAACGGCTTTCCCTCACGCATGCAGTCTATTTACACTACACACTGCACACATTGCTGACACACCTTAGCTCCACAACAGTGCAAACCGACATTGTATGCTGCAGGAACAACAAAACAGATTGTCAGCTCTTCAGCACAACTCTTGCTGCATATATTACTTCCAAATAGGTAAAGTATATTCATTTATGAATTTATGAATTATTTAAATTGCATACAAAAATACAAAGCCTTGCAATAAGCGCAAAAAGCCAACCAAACAATAACAGCAAAAGCGCCTATTAGAAGAAAAAACAACAGCCTCGCAATGAGCGCCGAAGGCACTCAACGCAAGGCTCGCATTGAGCGCCTAAGGATTTCAGACCACTAAAAATAATAATGTCTGTGACAAACAGCATTGCCTGCCTTACAATTTTATTGCCCCATATTTTTGACGGGCAAGTTGCTAGTATAAAAATAATAACAGGCATAGTAACATTAGATATCATATAATACTAAATATCAACTAATAATAGTAAAGGGTTAATACACAAGCCAAGTCCAATTAGTGATACTGTGGATTATGAACATGACAGGTAATACTGGAGTTGCCAGTTCCTTCTCTAGTGGACTGTGATTTGTCTCACCTCTCTGCTATGACATGCCCATCTAGAGCGGCCCTACATGGTACAGCTCACAGCTTCATTGCTGAAGGCGACCAGGGGACATGCACCACACAAACCTACTCTAGTCCATCAGGAGGGGCCACAAAAACACATGGAGGCATGTGGATCAACAGCCAAATCATCTCCATCAGGGGTAATCTCCGCTATGCCTAACCTGGTCTTACGCCATTGCGGGTGGCCATGTGCCAGTATGTATAGCCATTCCCATTTTGTGACCTCCCATTATGTTCTGCAATTCATCAGTTTACATTAGTGTGGATTGCTAAGTGGTGGTGGTGGTGATGGAACTTGTGTACGTGAATGAAGCTGTAAGCTATACCATGTAGGGCAGTGTAGGTGGGCAGGTGATAGCAGAGAGGTCAGACAAATCACAGTCCACTAGAGGAGGAACTGGCAACCCACTCCAGTATCTTTGGCATGCAAACCTTGTGGAACAGCACGGGCAGTTACGAGTTTAACCAGCGTAATTTTTTCAAGCCCGTAACTCAGAAGCCATTTCGAGCCAGCAAAATGATGCCAATTGAATAGCAAAATTGCTTGCAACCTCACTTATGCACTCCCGGATCTCCCGAAAGCTCAATGGAATCAGGCTCCGTGTATTTTGCTCAATATCTACAAACCATACTTAAACAATAAAATATCAGAAATTACATTTCTATAAATTATTATGGTGCTAAACATTTCGGATAGAACAATTATTGCACATATAAAACAGTTTATATATATTGTGTACTGAAAGCTTTATTTTTTATTTTTACAGGCCACAGGGGTAAAGAAATTTGATTGGTAGACACATTAGAATATAGGGATTATCAGGAATTTGTTGGCATTTTACAAATAAATGATAATAATAATAATATGGGTATGTGTCTGAAGCAAGTCATTTAAAAAGATTTTTATGTACACGTACACACAATTAAATAACACAATCAAAGGTAAAATAAAATATAGTATAGTCTATATATAATCACTATAAGCAATGCCTGAGTTGCTTTAATTACAAGACAGTTTGGTGCAAATTTTTACAGTGCCTTGCAAAAGTATTCACCCCCCTTAACTTTTTAACTATTTTGTTACATTACAGCCTTAAATTCAATGTTTTATTAATCTGAATTTTATGTGATGGATCAGCACAACAGTCTAAGTTGGAGAAGTGAAATGTGAAAATATATACATCAAACTATATTTTAGAAATAGAAAACAGAAAATTGGCATGTGCGTATGTATTCACCCCCGTTGTTATGAAGCCCATAAAAAGCTCTGGTGCAACCAGTTATCTTCAGAAGTCACATAATTAGTGCAATGATGTCCACCTTTGTGCAATCTAAGTGTCACATATACACACCTTTTTTGAAAGGCCCCAGAGGCTGCAACACCTAAGCAAAAGACACCACTAACCAAACACTGCCATGAAGACCAAGGAACTCTCCAAACAAGTAAGGGACAATGTTGTTGAGAAGTACAGGTCAGGGTTAGGTTATAAAAAAAATATCCAAATCTTTGATGATCCCCAGGAGCACCATCAAATCTATCATAACCAAATGGAAAGAACATGGCACAACAGCAGACCTGCCAAGAGACAGTCGCCCACCAAAACTCACGGACTGGGCAAGGAGGGCATTAATCAGAGAGGAAGCACAGAGACCTAAGGTAAGCCTGGCGGAGCTGCAGAGTTCCACAGCAGAGACTAGAGTATCTGTACATAGGATGACAATAAGCGGTACGCTTCATAGAGTTGGCCAGAAAAAAGCCATTACTTTCAACAAAAAGCAAAATGACACGTTTTGAGTTTGCAAAAAGGCTCATGGGAGACTCCCAAAATGTATGGAGGAAGGGGCTCTGGTCTGATGAGACGAAAATTTAACTTTTCAGTCATCAAAGAAAATGCTATGTCTGGCACTAACCCAACACATTACATCACCCAAAGAACACCATCCCCACAGTGAAACATGGTGGTGGCAGCATCATGCTGTGGGAATGTTTTTCAGCAGCCGGGACTGGGAAACTGGTCAGAGTTGAGGGAAAGATGGATGGTGCTAAGTACAGGGATATTCTTGAGCAAAACCTGTACCACTCTGTGCGTGATTTGAGGCTAGGACGGAGGTTCACCTTCCAGCAGGACAATGTGCCCAAACACACTGCTAAAGCAACACTTGAGTGGTTTAAGGGGAAACATGTAAATGTGTTGGAATGGCCTAGTCAAAGCCCAGACCTCAATCCAATAGAAAATTGCTGTTCACAAGCACAAACCATTCAACTTGAAGGAGCTGGAGCAGTTTTGCAAGGAGGAATGGGCAAAAATCCCAGTGGTAAGACGTGGCAAGCTCATAGAGACTTATCCAAAGCGACTTGGAGCTGTGATTGTCGCAAACGGTGGCTCTACAAAGAATTGACTTTAGGGGGGTGAATAGTTATGCACATTGACTTTTTCTGTTATTTTGTCCTATTTGTTGTTTGCTTTACAATAATAATAAAAAAAAAAACATCTTCAAAGTTGTGAGCATGTTCTGTAAATTAAATTATGCAAATCCTCAAACAATCCATGTTAATTCCAGGTTGTGAGGCAACAAAATACAAAAAATTCCAAGGGGGTGAATACTTTTGCGGCACTGTAAATGGGTATTGACATATCCACTAGGGACCAGCAAACCATGTATGCAGAGAATGTGTAAACCTTTCCCTAAACCTATTCATGTTGTGTGGGATATTATGAGAAGAATATTTTATAATTTGCAATTTTTGTTTTTTTCCAAAAAAATTAGAATATGTGGTCCTATTACAAAAGTGTTTAATAGGTTAACCTATGAGAGATTAAATCTTATGCAAAAAGTTTCTGAAAATGTAACAGATTTCTAGAAAGATATACTGCTCCATGGCAAATAATAATAAATTGGGTGTTAATCCAGTCCACAATGAGAAAAAATAACTTAAATTTCCCTTCAAGTAAACAAATTCATACAAAGATCAGAGGAAATAGCAAGATAGCAAAAGCCAAGAGCTCAAGAGATGTAGGATGATAGAGATAAGGGTATGTATATAGGGATCTATGTTGTATTAGGGATAATGGAGTGTGAAATTAGTTTGGTTTTAGTGATTGCCTAGTGTGTATTGGGCCTTTATGCAAGTGAAGAGACGAAAGGATTAAGAAAGAACAGAAGAAGGCTTCTACACAGGATGCAATGGGTCTATGATGGTTGAGAGGGACTAAATGTCTAGAGACAGTTTCAGGATATGTGGCAAGATTAGTATGGTAATTTAGGCCAGTGTAAAGTCATAAAGAGACTTGTAGACATCGGTTAGGGAGAGGTAAGGTCTAGAAACAGGTGTGAAATCATTAAAATTGGGATACCATATCTCAAAAGTGAATTGTGAAAACAAGCTTTATTATAATACATGAAGAAGCATTTTTTACTTTTGATCCAAGGAGAAAGTTTCAGTAATCTAGGTGAATGACGATAAAGAGTAGCATAAATCAAGGGTTTAGAAAACATGTGAGTGTAGACATTGGTGGAAAATAGAAGGAAAAAGAAATATGTGCGTGTCATTAGCAAATTAATAAAAAGAAGAGAAGTTGAAATTGGAGATGAGGGAAACAAGGTTGATGAGCAAAGGGAAATCTGAAGCACTTCATGGACAGATCCCTAAGGAACACAAGCAAAAAGAAGAGAGGAGCGTGAGTTACTAAGTTATACCAATTTAGTATAGATACAATTCTAATAATTGATTACAATGTTTAGTTTGGCTCTCTCTCAATCTTTAAATGATTACACCTTATGTGCCATGGTTCAACTCTAAATCTGGAGAACAAACATACACTGTTCCCTGATCTTGTAATATTGGTCTCTCTGCTTTGGTGTCTGTGATGCAAGTGGAGTGTGATAATGGATGTAGTGCTGTTTTTTTTCACTTGTCAATGAAGTAGGCTCTAAAACGTTTATTGGATTATGTCTGTTTTAATATCCAATTGTTGAATAGCATGGCAATTCTGATAGTCCAAACAAAGGTGTAAGTAAAGCTCAACTGGCAGTGAATAATGCTTAATAGAAGTTAGTCTTATCACGTGTCACATCTCAGACAAGTCTCTACCAAATATTTTAACATCAAACGTCAGAAATATGTTTAGCATTTAATGTATATGCTGATTATCTAATCACAGAGGGTAAGGAGTTCTGATAAAACCCTATTCAAAATAAAGTGCCCTTTCAATGGATCCACAAATATGACTAGCATGGGTATTGCTTAACTGAGGTGTCTTGAATTTGGCTTATTTTCTCACTTTTTTCTAATGGCTTATGGTACTTAATATTTATAGACAGACATCTATAATATCATAAGACCCCTAGTGTCTGCTACAACTACAGCACTTTCAAATATAGTATGGCAGTCAACAATTTCCCGGAGACAAAAAAAAAAGAACCAAAGTAACTAGATGCTATGTTCTGGAAGGGAGAAAGAGAAAACAGAAATGTAAGAAGTGACAGGGCTTATTATTATTATTATTATTATCTTCATTTATATCGCGCCAACATATTCTGTAGCGCTGTACAGGGGTTTAGTACATGGCAAAAACAAAAAACAAACGTATCACCTTATAAAGAATGGAGGGCCCTGTTTTTGAGCTTATAATCAAATGCACATAGTGCTTGTTTCCCAGGCACCCACACACAATTGAAAACTCGCAAACTTACAATCTAAGGGCTCAGATTATTATTATATTATTATAGTTTATTTATAACGCACCAACATATTCTGTAGCGCTGTACATAAATTAAGTTCAGACAAAGATAAATAAAGATTAACATATAGCAAAGCAAGGAGTGCCCTGTCTTTGAGCTAGGAATCCAATGTCCATGGTGAATTCCCAGATAAAATGTCCCAGATAAATGAACATTGAGATTTTCATTTACCACAAATAACCAAGTTTAGAATAAATACCAGGCTGAATTGCAAGTAAAAAGACCAATACAAAAATAACAGAAACAATTAATGTAGAGATTTGCATTTTAATAACAAACTGAACAGGATTATATTGCAAACTTTCAAAATAAAATAGTGCCTTTGTCTTGCATGTTAAAATGGATAAAAGGACTATTTGGTATTGAAAGCTTACAAAAATCTTACTGAGTTACCCATTAAAATATATTATCAATTGTTTTCTGTTGTTCCACAGCTAACACTGACCCTCATTCAATTGAACCGTTTGGGAGATCCAGGCTCGCAAGTGGAGGTCGCAAGTTATTTTGCTATTCAATTGGCAACTTCTTGTAGGCTCTGATCGAGTTACGTGCTCCGAGCTGCGATTCATATTGATTTTTTAAATTGCAAGTTACTGCCCTTCAAGCCTTTGATCTTTCAAATTTGCAAGGCTAAAATCGCAGATCGCTATTCAATTGCTCTGATTCCCCCTTGATAACCACTCCGTTAAGCCCATAAAGAGTGAAAGTGATGTTAGGTCTTAGAATTAATAGCACAATATTCTCCTATACTTTATTTCATGTTCAATTTTTGTATTATATCGATCACAGCAATCAATGTGAAGTCCTACGGGCTTCAACCTCCAAGCCCATATGACTTTGAAATCCAACGTCCAGTTTTCATAGAAGTCCTACAGGCTTGAACACGATCGCTGACGCAAGGCCGTAACTCATTGTTCAAGCCTTCAATGAAATATGGAGGTTGGATTTCAAAGTCATACGGGCTTGAACCACAATTTACGGCCTTGCGTCAGCGATCTTGTTCAAGCTTTCAAATGCTACTGTTGACAGCATGGCCTCCAATTTTCTCGACCGGTGCCTAACTTAAAGGCCCGGGCACTTGAATAGCATAGCAAAAGTAGAGCAACGGGAGCATGCAACTCAATCAAAAGGCATTTGGCTGTCTGCGATCGAGTTGCGAGCCCCGAATGAGGATCACTGTATCTCCCCTTTTCTTATTTTCAATACAGAAACAAATACTTTAAGCAATAGATATGCATTGCACAAACACAATAGAAGAAAAGGAGCAAACTGCAAATAAAACATATAAGGAAATAATTGTACAATAGGGCAATGTAAATAAATGCAAAAAAAGAAAAGGGTGATTGTAGTAAGCTGATCAAGGTATCAATTTATTCTTCTACTCTTGTCCTGCTTTCACCAATACAACCTTGATATAAAAATAACATTACATACAACAAACATCATTCAGAACAGAGAACTTTAATCGTACAGTCGCTTATTTCCTTTAGTTTCTCCTATCTGGAATACCTGTGGCCAAATTAAACACCACAATTACCTAATATAGCTGATTCTTTTAGACACTGAGGTAGATTCACCAAGCATTGCAGAGGGTGTAAAGTGCTCTGTTTCTGTGGTCATTGCCCTTTAAAATCACATAGAACTCACATATTTGCCAACAGTTTATTTAAAAGATAAAGCTGTATACAGTACATTACTAAATGTTATTTTTTTTCCTTTGCATTATAATAAGGTTCAGCCAAGGGTAACAAAACATACATGTAATAATTTGTAAATGCAGCTTTATGGTTACATAGTAATTGAGATTGAAAAAAGACGTTTAGTCTATTGAGTTCAACATTTTTAGATCTCTTTTGATCCTTGTAATGTGTGGAGTAATTAATTGATCCAGAGGAAGACACACAAAAAAACTAAAAGCATTGCCAATTGTCTCATAAGGGAAAAAATAAAATTCCTTCCTGACCCCATACTAGCAATCAGACTCCTCCCAGGATCAATACTCCTCCTTCTCTAGTTATTCAGCATAACCCTGAATGTACTTTTTATTCAAAAATATGTCCAAACCCTTTTTAAATGTATATATCGAATCCACTGTTACAACCTCCTTTGATAGAGAATTCCACAGTTGAACCACCCTGTGAAGGAATTAATGCTTAGTGAATTTCCCCATTGTTACATTATTTAATAGTTTTAATGCTTATATCTTATTTTATAGTTTTTATTTTATTTGCTTCTATCCTCAGCTATTTTTCATGTGCTTTTTATAGCATGAGCTATTTCTATTGGGTGGACTGTATGCTTTTTCATTCTTTTTCTTTATTATTTTTCATATTTTTACAACAAATTACCTACAGTGAAATAGAATTTATAGTCTGAACTAGAAGGTGTGATAAAAGCCGTGATTCTGCAATTCCTTGCATATTTGCTGTTGATTTACTGCATGGCAAAGAAAAAAAATGGACTAATGAAAACATTAATTCTGTTGTTGTCCATTTCAAACTGTCAGGAAAATCCATAAATGCTTTATCTGTTTAAATGATGTGATTCAAGATGTAATATTCACGACAGAACACAACTTCCAAACATCTTCATAAAAGTTTTAGTTGAGCATTTTATTATCTGAGGAGTTGAGTGTTTGACTTTTCAAAGAACAATACAGTGTGTGCCAAAATAAATCCCTTTTGTATTTAAACTATACTGAAGACTATCCAACATTCAACTTTTGAAGAGACCACAAGTACTTCCAGATCTACATGGAATTAAACTTGTAAGTCAAAGGTCATGTATGTTTAGGAACATGTAGCCAGTGATGCATTTCTGCCTAGACCAGTAAGGTCCAAGCCTAGTAGTATTGTTGTGTTCCAGGTTGGAGATTTCTGACGAGAGGAAGTTAAAATATGCATTTGTACCATGCTTATGTGAAATGCTACTGTAAAGGAATTTCTCATTAACAGTTGTTTAATCTGACCTAGTTTGTTAAGAAAGTTATGAAGAGGGGGGTAGCTGTGGATATCCAGTAGCCTCAATGAATAATCAGAGTATTTCAATATACGGTGATGTCTTTTTATTGGACAAACAACTTAGTAAGAGTTATACTTTTACGAAATTTAGGAAGCATGTAGAAAGCACCCACATAATACGTCATTACTGAACGTTTCAGATTTATTTTCATGGTATTTTGTTTAGGGGGTCTTGACAAATTTGTTTCTTCATGATCACAACGGCACCTCCTTTTCTGCAGATTTTATGGTGATTTTAATATTCTTAACTAACCAAGACTTATACGGAAAACACGTTTGAATTGGCCTAGGACATCTTAAAACCTAAATACACCCTTGCATGTTGAACAAAGACAAAAATCACTCCACGCATTTAGATATTATGCAATATATTATTGAGAAATAAAAGAATGTTTGGATGGATATTTGTTTTAGATAGTCCGTGTAAATGTTTGGCATTAATCACATTACTGTTACATGATATGCAAAGACTTCAAGTTATTTTAGTTCCAGTCCATATTGTGGATATGATGTGCATGGTTTCAATAGAGCTAAAGTCTTTTTATTTGCTTACTTCACAGATGTTTAGTTCTGGCAGTGGTTGTGCGGTTAACATTGAATGTATCTGAGACAACCTCAATAGGTCAGAGGAAAAAAACATTTCAATTCATACACCATGCTGTTATGCCTATATTCTTCTGAGAGACTGTTTCATCATTATAATCCCTTGCAGCTGGATAATAAATGTATTACAAACATAAATTTGAATGTAAATTAACCTTGCCCTAATGCATTTACAGTTTCACTGTTATTTATCAGTAATATTACTATTTATTCCAACCCTTACTATTTAATTAATATTTAGGAATCTGTGCGTTCCTTGCTTTTTTAACAAAAAAGTACAAAATAAATCCTTTTTTATATGGATTACCACAAATAACTGAAAAGAGTAGAGAACATAAAACCCATGAGTTGAGTTGGCTTGGTTCTGGTTGAATGAAATCTGGGATGTGTGCCAAATTAATAGAAGAAGGGGAAAATCCTGTTCTTCCTCTAGAATAGCCACAATGTTCATTATTAAGAAAAGCATATGAACCACAGGATTTGATTTTAATAACACCAATGTCTTCATTAATCTTTGCTTTCTGTTTAGCCTCATTATTGAGTAAATGCAAAGTTAATGCAGTACCTATTATTGTAGGATTTTCCTTCAAAAACCATTCACCTCATCTTGTTTTGTTCATTCAAGGGCTATCAGGTGTGTATGTCATGTTTTTAAAACAGGCTGTCACTGTCAACAGCTGCCTTTTTTTATTTTTTTATTTAACTTGAGGACTAAAGTGTAAAAAATGATAGGGAAAACTGAAATTCACATGTTTCACTGCTCTTGTGTCAAGAAGCCTATTGCTGTCATCTGCAACGGAGCCGATTTTTCTGAGGCGTCTATGGGCCTTGGATCTAAATCACCACTACTGATAGCCTACCCTGCTTTGTATCTGCAGAACAAATAATAGCCTTTGTCCACTGCACAAGTTCCTAAACAAACTTAATCTTTCCAACACTGTGACAGATGACATTTAGATGTCCTTGTTACCCTTAAAATGAGTTTTATTGACAATCAGTGAACAAAAAGAGGCCTTGATAAAGCCCAGTGTTTTATAGTCCTGCTAACAACATCTTAGCTCTTAGTGCAAGGGCTAGAGAAAGACTGAAGTTGCCCCCATTTCCCCCTGCTTCTCTATATCACCATGACAACAGATATAGAAATCACTTAGTGACTCCAAGAAAGAAAACACTGTGACACAGTACCCCTTGTATAGCGAATCAAACTAAAGCTTTCATTCAAATGGCTATTCAGCTTGGGCATTCATGTAGAGGATGGGTGGATTTTACACAGGTAACTACAAGAGAAAGGCCAGCACTCACTCCAGCCAGAGCATATGGTAAAGTCTCTGCTTAATTAATGCATTCTCAAAGGAATTTATTCATTTTAAATGTGTTTTCTTTTACTTGAAACATCATCAATGTAAAGGTCAACATTAATCAACATCTTGAAACTTTAAAGGACATTAAATAGTGATGCTTTTTATTCCTGGAACTGAATCTTTTTTTTTTTTTCAAGCAGTTTTGTTAACTGTGTCAGAGGGAAGGAAGATTCTTATTACTTGAAAGACAAATCTAGAGAGGCCTCTACTGGCTAACTCATGCACTGGAAGCTTTGTACTGCCAAGAAGTAAGGACTGATCACTAGCATTGCTTTAAATGAAATACTTATTTTTCTTTAGAAAAATACATTAAAAAAACACCTTTAGTTAGATTATGCTTTTTGTCACATTATTTGCTATTCTTGAAATATTTCTGGGTAGTAATAATAATAAAAAAATCAATAATAATAATAATGTAATATAACAATAGTATGTAGTGTAAAGTATGTAATGTAATGTAATCAAATTTACAAACCCAAATATCATGTTAGCCTTAAATTATTTCTTAAAACTAAAATCCACATAAGTTGTGTTGATTTGGTTAAAGGTATAATGCAAATGTTTATAAACTGATTTAATTTCATAGATATATGAAATGCTATGTACTCTAACTTAATATTTCCAAATAGTATCTTCCTATGGACCATCAATGTTTGAAGTATGCAATAATTGTGTGTCTTTTTTAACAGAGATGATAACAATGGAGAATTAAAGAAGTAAGAATAAAATTAAAGAAAATTACATTATTACTTATTTTGTAAGTTCCTTTTTCATTTTAGAAACAGCAAACAATTGTTTTATTTTTAACTCAGATATATACCTGAAAAATACAAACTGATGCTAATGCTAAATTCAAATGAGGCATCTCTTGGTTCAATTTTCTTCATTTTGAGATCCAAGTATTTGTTTAAAAGAAAAAATAGCAGAGTTTAGGATAGACAAAACTATGAATGATAATGGTGCTGTATTTCTGGAATATACATTTACCCTTGTGTGGTATACTGATTTAAAAAAAATACATTGGTGATTGAAATCCTGCAGCAAATATTTATTGATTTTAATTACTTATTTATTTGCTATCACATATTATGCCTTTCTGCCAATTTAATAGATGTTGTTTCTAATGATAATATATTTCTGTATATTATGTATTGATGTATTTGTAGCTTCATTTAATAAATTGTGAACTAGAAAGCAAGTGTGAACTTTGTCTTTATTCTGTCACCATCTTAGGGGAGGAGACAGAATAATTATTACTATAGTTATAATTAATATTATGAAAAATAATATAGTAATTCCATTAATAAAATAAATATTTATAAGTCATAAATAATACCTTTTTGCAATGTCTGTTAATTTATTATTTTCATTCTACTAATGTTTACATCATATAGCTCTTATGATAAAACATTAGTGGAAGAAAATAAAAATAAATTTAAAATCATGTTTGTTTGTGATTTGATTTATTGAAATATGATAGGCACAATAAAAAAAATACATATGATTGTAATTGATTCTGTACATTGGAAATAAAGGTACTTGGGTAAAAACATTCTGTTTTTACGTTGTAACTGAGCTCTTTTTATAATTCTGTATCCATGTTACTGTTAGTATATATTTTAAAATAAGTTAAACATAGTTTACGCAAATATGTTATAGTCGAACTAACATATGTCCTAAAATAAATTATATTGTGCAAAAGTTTTTACGTTAAACACTTCTTATTTGGCATTGGTAATCGCTAAATGTTATGTATTAATAGATATTATATAGCAATTACTATAATTGGAAAATTTTAAAAACACTTCAGATATTTTTCTTTGATGTGCTAAGATTTTTATGTAATTAATTCTTTAAATAATAATATTAATAACAATAATAATACAACTGCTATGTATAAAGTGTGTTGAACACAGTATTGCCCTTGAAATATATGCTAGAATATTGCACTTCTATGTATGCACCATTCGATTTCCCTGCCTGAAGACATAGCATAGTCTCTGAATGATTTTGATGTATATTTGAATTAATATTTTTAATACTACTATATTTTAGGCAGCATTAGATTAGAGTTAGTTAAATAGTTTAACCATGGATAAAAAATCAAAATCAGTTATTTCATTGAAAAATGTAAATTAGTGAAAAAAAATGGAAACGGTTAACTTTTGGAACAACCATTTCAAAGATTGTCTCTATAGAGTATGATAATCACCATCTTCTAGTCATTACAGGAGAGCCTGCTGAGAGAAACTGGACCTAAAACAGATTCTAAAATACAAAACATTCTCTTAATCTTTCTTTTCTACAATCTTTACAAGAGGTCTGATAAAGTAAACTAAGGAGTTGCATTGGGACTTGGATCTTTGGCCTGATTTCATGACTTTTAAATGTGCCTGTGTTTTGCAATTATTTTACATATGATACATTTAATCCACTAGGCTAAATATTCTGTCTAGTTTTTTTTTTTAACCAGTTCAGGTCCTAATTTAAAGTAGATCCTAATTTTTAAGTATTGTTGGTCACTAATATATCAACGTAGTTCTTATAATGATCTGGAACCTATTTTACCGCATCATCTCAGGGCCTCAATCTCTTTTAGTATAGTGTGTATAAATTAGCGTCATCATAAGCCATATGTATTGTTTTTTTTATAATACATCGCCATCGAAATATTGTCGATTTATAAATAAAGATTGATAATAAAACAAATCTACCAATTGTGTTGTAATTATTTTATGTCAACAAATCATTCTACTTATTATAGGTCTTTTGAAATACATCATTTCCACCAGAAACATATATTTTTGAATTTTTTTAGGTTTCTAATATTTGTAAAAACCAGCAGAAATGTGTGACCAAATTCAAATATATTACTCTTGTTCATCTTATTTTACATCTTGTTAAAAGGCAGAAATGCATTTAAAATAAAGTCATATTATTAATGTAACAGTGTCTGATGTCAGGTTAGTGAGAAAAGTTAAAATAGTTTAAAATCTGCATAACTGAGAAATGTGTGTTTTTCACTGAACCTACTTAATGGTGAGAATGTCCATAATTATTTATATTTATAAAAAGTCTTATTGACATTAATGTAATCTAGATTTTAGAAAGTGATATTGAAGTGCTTCATAATAATTATCCAACAACAAAAATATAATAAAATATATCAACTAGCTACAAAGATAAAACCAATCTACAGTTTCATTTATCCAAAGAAAAACAAATATATAAAGGAGTGGTATAATCTGTATAAGATATAGTTGCCTGCAGTTATCATATTATCTGACTTTCATTATTTTTGTATTCATTGCCATCACCAGTGCTGTGAGATTATTTGTGTACAAATACTAATCTAATGATATAATGGATAGTTGTTTCCCCCTAGTGGTAAAATTAGGATGGGGTTTCTAATGCATTAGGCTAAATGATATTAGAGAGGCCTATGCTTGACCAAAGCTGGGTTCTGACATGAAAATAATTATGATCTGAATGATTCTATGGAGTAGATAGCAAGCACTGTCAAGAAATAAACTTTTTTGAGGAGTAGAAGGTAACATTTACCAAATTATATTACTATGCAATTACAAATCTGAGATAAAAGAGGAAGATTGTAGCTTTATGCACCAATGCGGGTGCAAAAACATTTATTTTATGATTATTAGGTACATTAAAGATATAAAGTATTGGTTCAATTTGTAATATATTTTTATAACTGTAGACATCACACAATTAGAAATTAGTTATGAAATCTACTGTTAAAATAGGCTACTTTATTAGTAGCCTAGGGTGCTTTTTCAATATTTTCTCTGAAACTTTATAAAGTATATTGATATATTTTTAATAAACCAAAAAATTTTACCTTTAAGAATTTAGCTTTTTATTAATTTACTTAACTGCAATATTCAGATATATTACAATAAAATGAAAAATTGAAAAAAGAAAAAGTTATATTTAATTTACACTGAGATTATAAAACAACATTTACCATAAGCATGCGCAGTACAGGCAGTATTTTTTTGTTTTAGAAATATTCTAATAACAAAGGATATGACATTCTATATTGTTGGTATAGTACCATTGTAATATAAAAGCTAATTGGAAGATTACACTTTAAAAAAAACTGAATTTTAATTACATTTTGTAATAAAACATAGCATTTTTATCTATTTATGAAGTTTATTGGAATGTTATATCACTTTGCCAACAAAATGAAGTATATAAATATTATGTACTGGTAGTAGTAAGTATCATATCGCCTTATAAAAAGTTATGGCAATGAAGAAGTTATAGTAATATAAAATCTATGGTTAATTACTAATGTCTTTAAATACAGTTAACTTTTTCTAAACCTATGTTGTCCACCAAAAATATGTTAAAAATACAGCAAACAAAGTTAAATATTACATAGTACAAAACAGTGGGTTTGTTCAGGTAAAATACAAATTATCACATATTTTTAAAAAAAAATCTCCAAATAGTGAAAATTTTATCTAAAATGTAACTTTACTGTAAAAATGTTTGAAAAATCTTTGATAAATGACTGTAAATAATAGCTATCAAGCAAAAAGCATTATATTTCTTTAATTACACATTATTATCATTGTCATTAGTGTTCTTTAAAATTCAAATTACAATGGCATGTATCAATAAATATGGATATATAAGGAACACCCAATATAGCACAGGACTAGTTATGTTACATTGGTTTTTACTTTGCAATGAATTTAACATTATAAATATAGGGGGGAAGTTGTGGTCTGTTTCACTGTTATTAAAACAATTGTTTAAATGCTTTTTGTATTTAAAAACTCTCTATGAAAGGAAAGTACATAAAATCGTGATAATAAACTCATGTGGTTGAGAACATTTGCTTTTGACTTTATTCAAACATGTGTCTAGAAATGGAAAACACTTGTCTGTTCCAAGCCAATATTACACTGCACTTGGTGCTGAGATTTTCATAACAAACATTTGGACAAGAAAATGGAAGCATATTAGTAACATTTTCCCCAGATAAAACATTTTTTTAGTAATATGTGCCTATGCCCTGAGGTTTTTGTATTCAACACTACTTTGTAGCCCCCTTGTATAAAAGTTTGTGGAAGCACAGGAATATGTTTAGATAATGCACATGCTCATGTTTGTGAAAAATGGCAATATCTTTTATTTTGCCGTTATACCTTTCTGCAAATTATTAAATATAAATCTGCAAGCTAGCACACACAGTATACTGTCACTTGTCAGCCATAGTCCATATTAATTAATGTTGTCACTTAATATGGACTAATAGCCATATTTTAAATTCCTTCAGAAGTGTACAAAAACAAAAAGAATGAATCTAAACATAAACTAAAACAGATTTTTTCCCTTAGTTTGCGTCACTGGCAGAGTGTTGCTTCGTAATATGATTTATTTTAACTGCATTCATTTTTTTGGCAGGCCAAGCTTGCATCTTGTGATTTTTTATTTAATTTGATTTTCTTTTTTTGACTAATCATATGTTAAAGCCAAAGTGTCAGCAAGTGATATAATAATACTAGGGACTTATATGTATGCAGTTCAACTGTGGTATTGAACTAACAATTTGAATTGTAACTACGGTAATTACCAACCTCTATAAGATTCAAAAAGTTAATATTACATTAGAAACATCAGTATAAGTCCCAAAATATTTAGCTTTTTCATATGATTTATATATATATATATATATATTTTTTTTTTTTACATCTTTGACCTGGTCCCCTGCATTAAAGAAGTTGGACGGCACTGACTTAACTTAACAGGTCATATGTGACAATTGAACCCTCAAGAAAAAACAGTATTTTTTTATTAACCATGAAGGGAATTTACTAAGCATTTCACATGCATCTCAAGTGCAGCCCTTGATATACTATATGCTATTTCCTATGGTGAAAACTGAGGCCACAGCCCTTCTTATGTCATTTCAGGTGAGAAGATGCTCAGTAAATTCCTGAAGATAGGCAGTGGAGACCTTGAATCAGACCTCAGTTGACTACCCCTTATTATATAGTTTCCCTCTTATAATGTAGTGTATTCTTTTAAGTCATGTATCGCACTAAAATATTGTATATGCTTACTTATATATTATAAAACAACATGTTGATGGTGGTACCTGTAACTGAGTATATTATAATTATAGGCTTTCTAGACTACTACGTCTCTGCAAATATTGGTTTGAATGGACTGAAAAATCTAAATGTCTCATTATTTGTTAATATATTAGTAACTATCATCACATTGATAATTCCCAGTTTACATGATTTGAACTTAGAAATGCAAAATTTCACAGGAACTCCATTTTCTCAAACATGCCTGGAGCAAAACTTTTTCTACTATTACATGTGATGTTTTGAGTTTCACACTAGAAAAATATTCTAATAGGATTTTTTTTTCACATAATTGCCAATTATATTTAATTTTCATAGTGTCAACAAAATGTTTAATAGAAAACATATTTAAGTCAGCAACTCATTTTCGACCCTTCTGGTCAGATAATACAGGTTTCTTAGGGCCTTACTCTATTTCACAATTCGTACATTTATACACACTTAAAATCAATCTTAATATTGCTACATATTCAGCAAATATTTCTTATTGGGACTAATAAATTCTCAAGTCAATAGAATGCATATAAACATTTATAAAAAAAAAACACCTGAAGCCAAATGTATGAGTTCAAGGCATTTGCAGGTAGCTAATAGAATATGCCCCTTAGTAAAGTAAGGTATACAGCCTTATTAAATTGCGATTTGGCCAATTGAATAGGGCTCTATATAAGCACAGAGCATTTTTTTACTGAAGTTTTTAGTTAGTGAAGACCTTGCTTTTGGATAGAAGTTGACTAACTAAAAACTTCTGTAAAAAAAATATGCTGTGTGCTTATATAGAGCCCTTTTCAATTGGCCGAATCGCAATTTAATAAGGTTGATAGTCTGTAGACATTCAGAAACAAACACTTAAAGAGTTATATTAGTGCAATAGATCTGAATGCTAGCAGGAATAACACTAGACATAAGTACACCAGAACCCCCAGTATGAAAAGTAACATAACTCACTGAGCAGTCCTAAATCAAGGACAAGCTCCTTGATAACTTCTAATACCTTGTAATGGGTCAACAATGGATTCTTTACACATGCATATTTGTTGTTTTTATGCAAGGTCATAATACCAAGAAATAAAGGGATATCATACAGTAATGTTCTTACAACATGTAGGATAATTGAAATTCAGGTGGATTTTATGTAGTATATAGCCATTAATGTCAGTATTCCAGGTGTATAATCAGACTATTGAAGTATAATACTTTTTTTTATTGGACAAACAATTTAGTTAGGCCCTCATTCAATTGCGATTTGGCCAATTGAATAGGGCTCTAAATAAGCACATAACATATATTTTTTAAATAAGTTTTTAGTTAGTGAAAACCTTGCTTTTAGATAGATGCTTACTAAGTAAAAACTTCTTAAAAAAAATATGTTATGTGCTTATTTCGACGCCTATTCAATTGGCCAAAATAGCAATTGAATGAGGGCCATAGGGCCTCATTCTATTAGCGGCCGTAAACCGGCCGTAAGGCTGCGATTCCTTGCAAGGATCTCCTCTTACGGCCGGCCGTAAATCTTGCTACCGGCCGTAAGCTCTGAAAACTTAAAACTCAAAAATAAATTCAAGCCTGCACTGTACAGCTCTGTAAATGCTAGGGATCATATTGGGGGACATGAGGATTAAAAGTAACCCCCATCTCAAGCTTGCACATCAGCCCAAACCCGAGTTCAAATTAACTCTTTATTTTCCGGCTGCGGCGTGGGCGGGTCTGAGGTGCTACAAGCCCTATGGACTTTTTACATGGATATTTGACGTATATTAAAAAATAAATATTTTACGGATTTGAGTATAGGGGAATTTTGTGCTATTTTTGCTAACACCTAAAATCACTTTATAGTCTTCTCAAAGTGCAGGATGGCTTTATTTGGGCTATATTTCGTGCTTAATTGGTGCTAGCGGGACCTCTTTCCTGCAAGTAAGCTGCGGCTGGCTTTTAGCCTTGCAGAGAGGGTTCCCGGAGCAATTGAATTGCAAATAGGATTTTCTTACGGCCGATTTCCTTGCGGCCGTTTTAGATCAAAGGATTTCCTCCGGCGCGAGCGGCCGCAAGAGATAGCAAGGCACCGGAATAGCAGAATAGCTTGCGGCCGGTCCTTGCGGCCCCGCAACGGCTGCGGCCGCTATTAGAATGAGGCCCTTAGAGTTTTGAGCTTCCGACAGATACAAAGACAATTATTTTGGAGCAGCCTTATTTGAGGAAGATCTTTCAGGAAATAATAGGACACTACATTTTTACTTGGAGGTCTCTACAATAATGTATTTATAACTGGAAATAGTTCATGGCAAGAAGCTAATCTAAGATATCCATGAAGAATTCATAAAATATGTAGAATTGAATTAATTAAGGGTCCTCTTTTACAGTTATGTAAACATATTGTGAGGTATAATTATTAGTAACTTTATATGATTGACAATGAGACTGAATTAGTTATTTCCAGTGATTAGTCTTGATAATAATATGAAAAAACGCTGAATACATTGTAATACTAATATTGAAATTTAAAAAAATGAAGAATATATAGCAAGCAAAGATTATTTAATTGGTATTGCTTCAGAGTTGTGAAAACATCAAGATTACAGGTACCTTTGTAATAAAAAATACCAAGAGTGGTACAAATGTAATATTTTTAATGTCTAACAGAAGAGACAAATAAAGTGAGCTACTGAAACACTATGGTTCCTTCATCAGTCTTGTTAACCCAAGTCTCATGCAGGAGCCACAGGGCCATATTCTATTATCTACTGGCAAATGCATTGACCTCATACATTTGGCTTTGTTTTTTGTTTTTTTTATAACTGTTTATATGCATTCTATTGACTTAAGAATTCATTAGTGCCAATAAGTAATATTTGCCAAATATATAGCAATATTAAGAGTTATTTTAAGTATGTATACATTTACAAATTAGGCAATAGAATAGGGCCCATAGTGTTCCAAAAGCTCATTTTATTTTTCTCCACATCTTTATGGCAGTATATGGTTTATTGCAAAAGTACCTCTTTTTATTCTACTTGCTAACAAGATTCCACCCTTTCACCGGAAAACACATCTTTATATAAATAGGGCAAATAGCACATGTGCAAAGTTTTACAAATACATTTAAACATTGACTCTACGTGTGTATTTGTGAAAGGGTGGTATTATCTACCATGCCTTAGTCAGGATACAGTCAATCTTGTAGCACAATAGCAACGACTGAATAATCTTCATATATGTGCAGAAATTGGGTTATGAGGTACGGAAATAAAATGTACTATGTATCACAGCATTTTAGAATATCTTATAACACTGTTATGATAATTCATTTGAGTTGTGCATCTTCAGTTTTTCCTCGGTCTGGTCCAATATAAAGGCAGTAATTGGTTTTGAAGGTAAAACAACCACATCAACAAAATACAGTTACAATAACAACCGCCATACATTCATATATCTTTTGCAAAGTGGCTAACCCACACACATGCTCTTACGCTGCATTTCTTAAATATCTTCAACGTATCTTTAACCAATCACACCCCAAGGGCTACAATAGAGGGAAAAGATAATCGATTTAATTATTTATATAATCCCTTTCACATAAAAATGTCAAATGCAAATTAATATAGCATATGGTTCAATTTGAACACCAATGTGTGCACCCTACACTTCCACAATTCTTTACTAGTATTTATTATAACACAACCAGATGTTAAGTACTTGGCACGTGTAGTCCAATTTTATCATTATATCAGTTAAAAATAAATTGATAAAGTGGTAAAGGTATATGTTTATACAAACAATGGCATAACAAGTGGGACTACATTTAGCTGCATTAAATTAAGTGTTAAACTTATTTATGTCTGGGCATCTTTCCATTCATGAAAATAATTGGGCCATGTTATGATACCCTCATACCCCATAAGCTTTATTATTATGCCACCAAAGAATATATTCTTTTTACTCTTTTCTTCAACCTCTCTAGCTATCCCCAAATATCTCACTTCTTTCTTTACTGCTTACTGATGGACTATTAACTCTCTTCCCTTTTCATGATCCCTCAGCTGAAGCCTCCAAGCTAATCCTTTTAGAAGATTGTATCAAATGTAATTATATTGTGGAAATGAACATTCATCTACTCTCCCCACAGCAGTGTATTTACAATAAAATGTGACAATTCCAGAATTTTTACTATCAATTAAGTTATTTTTTTATATTTAAGTAGAGAAATAGGGTCATATTTTAAAGAACACAATTTAATTATTAAATCAGTCATTCATGTAACCTTTTAGTACCCACTAATACCTGAAGTTATATCTTTTGCATTTAGTTTTGACCACTTGCAGGAGAGTTCTGCATACAACCAACTTTAAAAAAAAATATTTGATTTATTTGTGTTATGTCTTGGACCTGGTGAGACAATTGCCAATGTTTCAATGTTTTTTTTTTCTGTTTGCCTTCTTCTGGATCAATTAACAATTAATCCACATATTACAAGGATCAGAGGAGATCGGAAAAGGTTGAACTTGATGGGACTAAAAGTCTTTTTTCAACCTCCATTTCTATGTAACTATGTAATATTGATTGGTCTTTTCAGATTTTTTTAACGTTTTATTAATTGAATAGCATTATTAGTTGTAGTTAAGCAGCCAGTGTAAAATCAAAAGTTGTTGTGCTAATTATTACGCATTTGGATACGTTTTTAAATATGTATAAGTTATTCTAAAGAAGATATAGATATCACAATACATATAGTATAATATTAGTGTTTTATCATAATAATAGAAATGTAACTTTGTATGTATCAGTGGTGTCTTCTGTATAATATATTTATTTATGTTTTTGGTCACTAAGGCTAAAGATCCCCTAGATTTACTAAGCATAGCAGGTGTGAAGCGGTGCATTGAAATGCTGCAATGGCTAGTTCCTATGGCAAAAAATAATTGTGATTGTAGCCCTGTGCAGACCTTTGCTGCTCCTGTAATTAATAAAAAATGTAATTTCAATCTTAGATCTTCAATCAAAATATCCAAAAATATTTATTAATCACCTCACTTTAACTTATCAATTTAAAACATAATTAACTGCACATAAGGAAGGAGATGGACACAGAGATATATTTGCATGTCCCTGCAAAGGTTCCCAGAATGCAGTGTAATACTGTATGTCTTGGAAATCTGGGCATGAAACAAGTTTTTTAACTTGTTTCAGACATTCAAATGTGAACACAAATGCCTTAATAAATTGCGATTCGGCAAATCTAAAGGGCTCTATATAAGCACAGAGCATATTTTTTTTAACAGAAGTTTTTAGTTAGTGAAGACCTTGCTTTTGGATAGAAGTTCACTAACTAAAAACTTCTGTAAAAAAATATGCTGTGTGCTTATATAGAGCCCTTTAGATTTGCCGAATCGCAATTTAATAAGGCTGATTTTATAATTATATATATATATATATATATATATATATTTTTTTTTCTCCACCAGGCTTTTGCTGGGGTCATTCAATATCAATTGTACTGTGCAGCTGCCTCTAAAATAGCTGCAATCAGGCTATTTTCAGCTGTAATTTTTTACTTTGAATATTAATTTATTTCACTGCCATTTATATCTTCTATTATCTCTGTGTAGCAGATGGAAGAATTCAATATAACATCTTATTTGTGCTAACTAATACATGAGCAGATCATCCGAATGAACATTTCACATATCATTGAGATATTTATTCACTGTTCAAATCTATGGACATTACAAGGTCATATACAGAAACAAGCCTGCTAAGGAAAGCTCCATGTACTCCAATACCATAGTTAAAAATGTAAATGGATTCTTTTAACAGGAATAAGGAGTTAATGCCATTCTGCTTTTTATCCTACTCAGTCATTTTTGCCCTCTATAGTATTCGGTGGATAACTATGAGGTTGATAAAGCTATGGGTCAGAAAACATATGATTAGTCTTTTGTGCATGTGTCTTTTTTTCTAGAGACCTGTAAGTATTGCACAGCGTGTACTAGACAGAAGTCTAATGCCCTGCTGAGTCTTATTAATGTTCCTAAAACATTTTTTGCTTCTTTAAATCATTTGTGAGCAACTGCATCATAGTTAAATAGCATCCAGGTTCATAAATATAATTAGAGGTATTCTTTTTGTTTATATACTAAATTCCTAGGAACATTCACATTGCAAATATTTAAACTGGATGCAGTTTTTATTCCCATTGTGCTACAACAAATATTTCATAATTTTAATCAGAGCTAGCTAAAATCTGCATAGAACAGCTTTGCTACTCTAACGCAAAGTAGTGTTACATAGTGAATTTCTATTCAAGTTGTACTCAAGGTTATGTCTTCTGAACATCTTGAGATATTATACTTTAAGTTGGCAGCACTGTCCATCTAACTAAATCACAGGGATTTTGAGAACATTAAACTTGTGAAGTCATCAATAGGGATGGAGTTACATGTGCAGGACCCCAAGTTAAAGGTTCCTCAGGTGCTTGTGGTCACACACACACCTATGAAATTTAGTATTGACATAAAGGTATAGATTCCTAAGGAAATCTGAAAGCTGTGATTATTTTTTATTTTTCGATTTAGTTGATGTCATTGATTTCAAAACAAAGCAAATACTCCAATAATCCTAAGTAGTGAAGAAGTATGTAGATGGGTAGGACAACTTCAGGAATCAGAAAGAAGCTTTGTCATTTGCTCCCCAAGGCACTGATGGCTACAGTGTAAGCTAATATGAGTTATTTTTGTGCTAGCAAATGTATGTCCTACAGGCATACGCCCCCATAGGCAACTGCCTACTCTGCCTAATAATAATCAGCAGTAAAATTGTACAACAATATATATTTGATGCTGCTAGTGCAAGAGATAACCAAGCAAGCCAAGAATCATTATCTGTTTTTGAAGGAAAATCTGATTTGCATAAGAATTTGGATTCCATGATTCAGTTTTTACATATGAATATATATAATTATTTTTCTTAGAAGTTCATAAATTTCTAAAATACATTTGCACAATATTGTTTCATGTATTCAATTCAATTTGATTAAGTAGTTTCAGGCAGTCATGTTTTGATATTGAAAACATGCAAAGTAAATAAGACATACATCAAATTGGTGAGTGGTTCCATCCTTTTCCTATACAGAATATTCAGAATATTCACCTCTTCTACCAAGATGTAAAGGACAGGTAATATTTAATTTTTTTACCCCTTCTATCACAATATAATAATGGCGTAAAATTGTTTATTTTGTTTTTTTTTACATTCAACCCTTTGCTAATCATTCCACATCTACAGCATTGTAATAATTTGACACTTCTGTTACCCTATTCTAAAAATCCTTCTTCAAGCACAGTTTACTGGCATATTTGTCTATGGCAAGCAAATCTATTTTGCTATCTTACTTATACCATCATAGTATAAAGTCCACCACCAAAATAATATTAATCTAAGATTAAAGAACACTACATGATGAAAAGAAAACACCATGTGAAAGCCTTGAGTGTGACAAACTATAATTGGGAATGCAGAATGTAGCTTTTAAGGAGAAACAAAATATTAATACTTCTGCTGATCTCTGCAGACATCCATGATACTTTTTTCCGAAAGCTGTATGTGAGAGGGACAATTGCATGTCTGAAGCAAAATTATTTGTAGTATAACTTGCAACTGCTTCTAAATATGTCCAAGAGAAAATGATAGGTATAAAAAGTATGAAGTTATGTCCCAATGATATAACAAATATCTCTCTCTTCTCCCACCCCTCTCTTAATAGAAAGGCACACCACACAAAGCTTTTGGGATCTGCTGTAGACCAACATTATGGAGAACTCTGTCGGTTAGTACAGTTAAATTTAATATTTTCTCTAAAAATTATTTTATGTTCATGACTTATATGGCTGCTAATTGTATTAGTTTTCTATACTTCACAAATGTGAAATTTTCCCAAGCTGCAATGGTCCTTTAAATGTATTCCTCTGCTCCAGAACACCCAAAATGCTTGTTAAATGATATATTGCAATATGTTTCACTATCACACCTTCAATTTTTTTCAAAATTATTTTGATCTCATTTGTTGAATTCTACTGAATTTGGCATCCTCATTGTTCCTAGAAATACCTATAATATTTAATTGTATATCCTTAACCAAGCATTCTGTTCATTGGGGCCATTGAATCTGTGATTAAAATTCTGGCATCACTAATAATAACTCCATACATATATAAGCTAGAAAATATAAATATATTTATCTACATATACACCCAATATACTTCGGGCCTCATTCAAGTGGGTTAAACACCTGATCGTAGCACTGTAACTGCAAATACAAATCAAAACTGAACTTTAAAAGACAGGGAAAGCGATGAAAGACATTAATTGCACAACAGTCTCAAACTCGTAAATCTGCAATCAACATTTTTTTTTTGTTATGTGTCATTTCCGTGTTATAACAATCTTGGGGATCAATGAGTTAATACATATCAGGCCACCCATGTGGCCTAGAAAATTTCCTTCCTTAATTTTTAATATTTTGTACATTGCAGGATTGCGAGTCTGATGGCATATCGGACCCCTAAACGCTAAACGCTTGATTGACATGTAACCTCAATGTTTTACTGACCTAATGATAACGGTCTAATTTTCTATTGGCTGTTTCTAAATGGGTAGTTACGGCCTTGCTTAACTGATCATGATCAGATAAATGTGATATCTAACTTACTATGCACCATATACTAAGATCATTCACTATAGAACTCAAAATGATTGTTATGTTAAATATTTTATGACATTTTAGATTCCTATATAAACAAACAAAATCCTAAGTTTTGCTTTTAACTGCCTACTTAACCCATTGTCTGCAGTCTTAATTCTGCAATATGACCCATACGGGCCTGCTCCTTTATAAATAAGAGATACACAGTCATGATTATGGGTTTGTAAAATAATTGAAAGGTTTAATGCTTGCTAAGATGTACCACTCTGAAATTATTATTAAAATCCATATGCCCTGTACATACAGTCTAGCTTCCAGACCATAACCTGTTTTTCTAAGAGAGGCCTTTTACTATATAAAACTGTTATAACAGTCTTTGAGTTTAAGCAGACTCTTTTCTAAATCTGCAATATAAATTGATATTAAATTCAAGTATATTTCTGATTTGAGACAGATTTTTTCTACACACATAAGATCCAAGTAGTATTTGCCTCAGTACGCTAGAGAATTGTATGTATTGGTTCCTCAATTCACTAAGATTCAAATATATTGTGAATTATTTAATGGAAGGCTGTAATGGTTATTTTCTATGGATAATTTCCATCACAACCTTCAGTGCCTGTGAAACTTAATAAATCTAGAGGTATATCTGTTTGATTATCTTTTATTACTCCCTCCCAACCATTACTATTATCAAGACAATTCTTCAACAATCTACCAGGTCAGTTACATGTTAGAGGGGCAAACATTTCTCATTATTCATATTTATCACCTAATTCATGTCACTTTATCATGCCATCCTGCTTTTCCTTGAAGAGAGGCAGAAATGGGCTTGGCCCAGACTGTCTGTTGAGGAACACTAATTTAGATGACCTTTTAGTTTATCAGTCACCATCAAAAACTAAATTAAATCTTTAAGTCATAATTAGTTTTATAACTATAATAATGAAATATCCAATACAGTATATATTTTAAGTACCGTAACAGTCAATACATTTATAATTATTTATTAAAATTCTCTTATTAAAAAGGGAGAGCTGCTATTACACAGGAAGTGTGTTCATTGGGAGTTTTACAAAAAACGTTTCCACCCGATACTGAATAGTTGAACAGAATCTGGAACAGTGCTTGTATCACCTTACCTAATGCAGGAGTTGCAGTTTACCGTCACACTAGGAGGTTATGTTATGATGTCATAACCTTTATTGTACACTAATAGACTTTGGCAGAAACTACTCAAACCATAGATGCTACAATAGAATGTTACAACTACTGGCAAGATCACAGAGGCACTGGCAAAATATCAAAAATGTTGCTGAATTAACAGTTAGTAAAATGGGTATGTATTTGAATATTTTTTATGTAAACGTATAAATCCATCATTACTTTCCACTCAAATTCAGATAACTCATGGGCAATATAAGAAGTGAGTAAGCAAAGGAACTGTGAGGTGGTTAAAGAATAAAGTGACAAGTATCCTCAACAATCTTGCTCTCTAAGCTATTCTGCTTCCTATTCTCATAATGGTGACTGTAAACCTGTATATACAGAACATTATCAGCCTCGTTAAATAGGGGCTACTTGTTAAAAAGTAGCCCATAACTCAGATTTTACTTGTTACGGGTATTAAATTAGCCCTGTAACTTTGTTTGCAGCGGCCTTTGCGTGTTAACATGCATGATGGCCAAGAATACCTGATGAGCAAAGTTGAACTTCGCACACATAAATCCTTTGATCCGACGAGCCCGTAACCGCTACTTGTTCAATTCAGCTATTAAATTGCAACGTGGTCACTTGCGAGCAAGCACGTAACACGCAAATGGAGCCCAAAGCTCAACTTGTGCTCGAGAGCACCCGCAAGGGGGTAAAGTCCAATACGTAGCACTTGTAATGCAAATAACATCACTCTACTGTACATTTATTATAAGGGAAAGTGTTTTTTAGGTCTAAGACTTAATAGCACAACATTCTCAAGCCTGCAAATTGGTCCTGAAAAATACTTTATTTCATGATTGTATTTTGCTCTATTGATCCCTGCAATCCACGTGTTAAGACATATACTGTAACTCGCATGTAAAAGAACATCATATTTACTTCTTTATTAATATTGCATTATATCTATTCTGTCGGTCTGATTGCAAACTGGAATTAAAGCACGTAGGACTTCGAAATCTACCCTCCCCTTTTTCAGTGTCGTAACGCTAACAATCTCTTTTTCCATTGGATCCATTTGAACGCATAGCTATGTGCTTGCTTAATTGTTTGCATTCGAGCACGCAACTCCAATGGCCCCGCGTTCAAGCACGCAACTCCCTCAGCTCGCAGCCCATTCTAATTTAATTGCCACGTAAAATGGCCAAATTTGAAGCGCGCTGGACTTACGAGGCTGGAATTTAATATGGACCAATATTTCCTAAAATTATATGTAATATTACAGAAGTTAGGTTAGTATACTTGTTTTGAATTCTGTGTTATACATGGGCAACATTTATTAAGCATCTCAAGTGCAAGTGTTATCCCCTGATTTACTATGAACTATTTCCTAAGGGGAATAACAGCCCATCTCACATTATCTCAAATCTTCTCACCTCATGTCAGATGAGAAAAGCTTAGTACTTTCCACTCATGTATGCAGAGTATAATAATAATAATAATATACTGTAACTTGCATGTAAAAGAACATCATATTTACTGCTTTATTAATATTGCATTATATCTATTCTGTGGGTTCCGATTGCAAACTGGAATTGAAGCACGTAGGACTTTGAAATCTACCCTCCCCTTCTTCAGTGATGTAACCCATAGCTACGTGCTTGCTTAATTGTTTGCGTTTGATCATGCAACTCCGACGGCCGAGAACTGGTTTACGAAGTAGCGTCTCTTGCTCGTAGCTCGCAGCCCATTCTAATTTAATTGCCATGTAAAATGGCCAAATTTGAAGCGCTCAGCCCTTACGTGCTACACGATGGACTTACGAGGCTGGAATTTAATATGGCCTAATATTTCCTAAAATGATATGCAATATTACAGAAGTTAGGTTAGCATACTTGTTCTGAATTCTGTGTTACACATGGGCAACATTTATTAAGCATCTCAAGAGCAAGTGTTATCTCCTAATTTACTATTTACTATTTCCTAAGGGGAATAACAGCCCATCTCACATTGTCTCAAATCTTCTCACCTCATGTCAGATGAGAAAAGCTTAGTACTTTCCACTCATGTATGCAGAGTATAATAATAATAATAATAATAATATACTGCAACTTGCATGTAAAAGAATATCATATTTACTGCTTTATTAATATTGCATTATATCTATTCTGTGGGTTCCGATTGCAAACCGGAATTGAAGCACGTAGGACTTTGAAATCTACCCTCCCTTTCTTCAGTGATGTAACCCATAGCTATGTGCTTGCTTAATTGTTTGCGTTCGATCACACAACTCCGACGACCAATAACTGGTTTAGGAAGTAGCGTCTCTTGCTCGTAGCTCGCAGCCCATTCTTATTTAACTGCCATGTAAAATGGCCAAATTTGAAGCGCTCAGCCCTTACGTGCTACACGCTGGACTTACAAGGCTGGAATTTAATATGGCCTAATATTTCCTAAAATTATATGCAATATTACAGAAGTTAGGATAGCATACTTGTTCTGAATTATATGTTACACATGGGCAACATTTATTAAGCATCTCAAGTGCAAGTGTAATCTCCTGATTTACTATTTACTATTTCCTAAAGGGAAAAACAGCCCATCTCACATTGTCTCAAATCTTCTCACCTCATGTCAGATGAGAAAAGCATAGTACTTTCCACTCATATACGCAGAGTATAATAATAATAATAATAATAATTAATAATAATACAAAAAAAAACTTGTGGTCCCTATTAAATCCGAGTTGAGTTTAAAAATACTTTTAATTATAGCACAATTGCATTCTGATTTCAAACTAAAATGTACACAAGATTCCAGTCAAGATTTTTTTTACCTTTACATGCAGTTTTTGTATCTGTCCTTTAGACTAGAGTATGCTTTCCCGAGGTCCCGTGAGTTTACAAATGGAGGCAAAACAGAATATCGTGCCCAAGGGGTCAATCATCTTGCCTAAGTCAACAGCTTTGGTGGAAAATATACAAGTACTGTAATGTCTTCAAGAAACTAATGTTCTAATGTAGCTTGTAGTTTTCATATAAATTAACATTTTATTTGCATATTTATTATTAGATGTAATGATAAAATCAATAAGTTGTAGAATTCATGTCCTCCTCAGATTAAAAAATAAATACCATTCATTACATAATATCTAACTTAAATAAATAACAGAAATGTAAATTGTCTAAGTTTTTTATTTTTTTAATCTAGGTAAAAGAGTTTTCATATTAGACAACATTTTCAAAAAGTGTCAAAAAGTTTGTTTTGTTGCATTTCTAAAATATGAATATGACTATTGAAGTAGGGCCCTAAAAGAAATGGAGAATAATGATTAATTTATTTATGTTACCATACCTGATAATAATGAAACAAGCAATAAGCATATAGTATTATGATAATATAACTACATTTCCACTATGAGAAATTAGAATGTTTATCAACATTTCTCTAATTAATAATATATATATATATATATATATATATATATATATATATATATATATATATATATATATTGCCCAAAATGGCATACCATAATTCCTTCAATGTATTTATTTATGTAATTTTTCTATTAAATATTTTTATTGTATTATATAACCTATAAATGTTCACTGGTAACCTGAAAAAGATTCATGTGTTGTGTTTTTGTTTTGGTCATACATGTTTTATAAAATTATGATGTGTACAATAACATTATAAAACAGAATTCCTCGCTAAGTTGTCATCTAAGCCAATATATTATTATACCAAATGTTTCAGAATTTTCATTTGAATGAGATATTGATCAATCTACAGTATAATCTGAAATTAAAATGTCACATGTCACAATGTGCTAGTGTACAGGATCAAATGCTAATAAATGCTATTGCTCTAATATATTTGTTTGTGTTTATTTATTAGACTACTAAATATGTCACATAAAGGTTGCATTAGTACTCATTTTAAAACAATGTAAGAATAATATTAATAATCAAATAATATAATTAAGCTTTTATACTAACGTAAGGAATATTTATTATGTTTTCTTGAAAAAAATAATTATTAATTTCCAAATATAAAATAACTACAGTCTATCAAACTGGAGAGAAAACACTATTCTGAAATATAAGTGCCAAGGGAGTAAATAGAATTTATACACTGAACTCTTAAATCCACTACATGAATGTTTGTTTCTGTGTACAAAAAGAAACTCAGTATATAGACATACACCACTTGCACAATGTGATCTTTTTCCTTGAAGTGTGTGGTTTTGTTATTTCATTGTGAGGTAGTGAAGGCTTATTTTTACACAAGAGAAATTTGACAGGGTTGCCTCCAGACTGCTTTCCCTGTGAGTTCCTGAACCATCCAAATTCATCCATTTGAGCGGCATCAAAGTGAAGGAAATTCAAGGATCACTAACGTCTCAGATGGTAGCACTTGCCCTAACAACCAAGGTTCAGGAATTCTTTGGAGCAGGCTGAGGTCATTTTTCTCCCCTTTTTTCCTAATGCTTTTCTCTATTAATCAGAGCTCACAGCTCAGATTGGTCTTCAACTTCCTCCCAATCCTTGCTAAGCCTGTCATTTCTAGCTATTATTTACTTTAATGGACTTTGGCTGATCCCTTATGAAGCTTTGGATCTGAGAATAATAAGGCAGGAGAGTAACGGGCACAGACATGGGTGTGGGTTTGCCTGCAGATTAACCGTGGCAGATGGGCTTTATTGCGGTTTCCTGTGTGCCGAGTGTTGATTGAGAGGGTATAATGAGAGAGGTGGTGTCAGAACAATGGCTGCAACCACTTCATTGCACCTCGCCCCTAAACAACCCCATTTTTCTAAATCTTTGGATTGTGAAATTTTAGGAAGTCAGAGCACAAGAACAAGTACAAAAACAACTGTAAATAACCATGAATGTTAATCCAACATTAATTGGCTCTAGTTTAATTAAAGGTACCTTTTGCACTATGATTTTTTTCATACAAAAGGAAGTAATTAGCAAATTCACTTGCAATATTATTCCCTTCAAACCTTTACACAATTATACATATACATAATAGCCATGCATTTTAATTGTACATTCACATGTTTTACATATATTGATTAATAATGAGGTATTCCATAATTAATGAAGAGGTTCATCAATATTTTACCAACAAAAGTGTAAGTATTTATTTATTTTTAATCCCCATTGCCAACCGAATCATTTTACTTAATCCAGTTTTTACTTTATATAGTTGGATTCAAATTTAAACAATTAATATAATTACTGTTAATTTTACTTTAAAGAATACATAGTGAATATTTGTTTTTTCTTGATAATTGGTGTGATATAGATGTAATTCTTGTTCAAGTAAAACAAATCCCAGTTTTAAGAATGACTAAAAGTAGCTCTAAATAAATTAAATATTCTTGCAATTTAAAAGATAAAAAATAATAATCGCATCTGCTCTTTAACTATGTTTTTCGATTGATGGATTAAATTCCAACTATTGATTTTTTTCCCTTTGGATCTTTCCCCATCTGGCTTAATGCTTTCATTATAGCACCAGTGTGGCTCATAGCACTGCAAAGGACCTACCGAAACTGCAAGTAGACTCTAGGTCAAGTTTGTGTACGCAAGTTTAAATTTTTAGTGACAGTCTGTCCTTACTGAAGCCTGAAAGTTTCCACACAGTGCTGCACAAGGTAGCACCACCAATTATCCCCTTCCTTTGAAAACCTTTATCAAGTATTTCAAAAACTTCTTTCATTTCACTGTTGTCATTCGATGAAAAGGAAACTAACCACCATGTCAAGACAACTCAGCTGCCTAGCAACCAAAAGGCCACATTTTAATTTCTAGTTGTCCATGGTCTCAAATAATGGAAGGGAATATGTTAGGCCAGTCAGAAGAGCTGTTTGTCACCTCTGAAATGCAAACAAAACTAGATTGTTGTTGAATACATTGGGTGGGGCCAATACAGAGATTTACAACAACATTTGTTATACCTTGTATTTTAGTAGGATTGATGTCATATCTCTTCATGCTTTATTAAGTGACTTACAAGACATGAAAAACTTAATGCTTTGTGTCTTCAAAGCCTTGAAAGATTTTTTTCTTCTTCATTGAATTGAGCTCCATCTCCTTCTGAGATCTACTGAAACAATTCAACATGTGTCAACTCTACCCATAAATTATATTAAAAGGAAAAACTAGAAAAAGGCAGAATATATTAACCTTTCACTCTGCTTTTGAAACTGGAGTAATTATTTTATTTTCAAATGTACAGCTGGGCATTTTTTAATATGTTTTAATCATACAAAAAAACATGGGCAAAAGTGCTTAAAATGAGGAATCAGCTGGAACAAAAAAATCAGAGTGAGTAGGTTTGGCATTTTTGTGAATCTGGTATTTCAATGAGTAATTTTTAAATCTACTAACTATTTATTCGTTCCAGCAAGCATTAGCCTGGTCATTTAAAAAGGGCAAATGCTGAAATGTGGAATAAAGAGTTCTAATACATATATATCAATTACATTTTTCAAGATTAGTTTCAAGGTTAGTTTAAAAACAAATAAGACAATTATTTCCAAAAATGGTAAATGTAATAGAATTATAGAGAATGCGAAAATTGTTTTTCACACATTTTAAGCACCTAGAAAAATACTGTTTTAGTATTTTTAGTATGCAGTCAGGATTTTATGTTAGTTTCTATTGTATTAAAATGTTTTTTAATAATTTTATTTAAAAAGCACATTTGTAAGATGACATAATTAGGAGATTATGTCAAACATTATAATTGAATTAAAATCCATTAGGAGCTAATGCTCAATGACCTAAAGGACCACTGTATACTTGGAAAAACTTCATATGTTTGTGACATTTGTAACAAATTAACAAAATTAGCAGCTGTGTAAACTATGGGCATACATTTTTTTTTAGGAAAAATCTTTCTTTTAGTAGACATTGCTTGTGCCTAAAGGATGACATGGTTGTGTCTTATATACTTCCTACTGGCAGGGAGACTGGGTTGAATTGTTAATGCAAGGGTGGAAGGAGGGAGAAGGGAGGGGGATTTGTTGACATATTGGTTTATTCAGCCAATTTCCTCCCATATACTTAATTTAATAAGCTTGCAAGTATGCTTGCAAGACTTGTTTGCCTTTTTCTGAAAACATCCCCTTTTGCTTTCAAAAAAGGAATTATCATGGCAGCTTCCATGTACTTTTCAAGGGCCTCATTCAAATGCAATTTGGCCAATTGAATAGGGCTCTAAATAAGCACATAGCATATTTTTTTTTAGAATAATTTCTTAGTGAAAACCTTGCTTTTGGATAGATGTTTACTAACTAAAAACTTCTTTAAAAAATATGTTATGTGCTTATTTAGAGCCTTATTCAATTGGCCAAATTGCAATTGAATGAGGGCCCAATTATTATGCCCATTATTTACAAAGCTGCTAATATTGTTAGTTTGTTGCATCCATCATCTACAACTACAGTGATCCTTTAAAAGCGCAATCATTGTAAGACCTCTGTGCTGAACACAGAGAGTATATTTTTTATAGCAAACAGATAAAAGGTAGGCATTGCAATATTCTCAAGGCTTTGATCATAATGGTCTCACTATCCACTCACCGCTATCTTATGTCAACCGTAAATATGTGTGCTTTAGGATCGTTTTTAAATGACTTTTTCATTTAAGACCCATTGACTCTGAACAATTGCAAATTAATATCAAGTCCTGCTTTGGCACTGCGTTTTTTCCTTAGTTATCTATTATGATAGTGGCAGTCCCATTATGTGCATATTTCCAAAATACATGTTTTAATCCACACCATTAATATAATTGTGTCAAAAACATTAATATGTAGCAAGATGTGCATTAACCAAAGATGGTTAGTGGTTCTGAGTTGTGAATACAGAGGGCAAAGAACAACAAGACGCACAGCTACAGTACATTAAATTCAAAGATTTATAATTTTAATTAGTGAAACCCGTGGTTACAGGTTTAGACTGAGCCAATGGTAAAAGAGATCGTCATTATTATGTCACCTAAAAATGGAAGTTAGATTTCAATCCCTTATGGGTTTGAAGTATGAGTTGCGATCGGACCCGCATTCCAGAAATAATGCAATATTCATAAATCAATAAATATGATATTCTAGTCCATGAGCGTTCTATTACATGTATTAACACATTGATTACCGGGATCAATATAACAGGGAAATTAAACATAAAATACACTATTTTATGTTGCAGATTTGTGGCTTGAGAATGTTGTGCTATTAATTTTAATACCTAACATCACTTTCCCTTTAATTCAAAATACAGTAGGCTTTTTGGCTCCATTTGCCGTAGCAATTTAATAGCAATTTGCGATAGCAACATTTACGGGCTTGACAGATTGAAGGCTTTGCTGGGACGGAGTTCCGTTTTTGACAGCCCATAGGGTTTTTCCACCTGTAATCCGCAGATTTTGTCAGTGGGTACCAGAAAGAGGCCAATTTAATAGCCGTAAGTCTAGTGGGCTCCTTTACGGGCTGCCAGTGTACCTCAATAAGTGCAAGTTTCACTCCTTAGTGAAAGCGGACAAGTTTGTTCAATTAACGTTGCTTTATTATTCAATGAATAAATTGCATACCCATCCATCAAATTAGTGGGCTAATTAGAAATACATTCTTTTAATTGGCAGTTACTTGGTGTAGTTATATACAGTATAAAAGTGCACTCTTTACCAAATCAAAATGCATGTATTGCCATAGCAGCGTACAAATTGTGTGCCAACATGTATAGTAAATTACATCATGTCTTAAAGTTGGCTAATGCACTGAGGCTGACCACCAAACTAAGATTTGTGACCTAGTTCTATATTCTATCAGTGCCATGTTTACTCTGAAACTTGTTTGCTTTGCAATTCTTTATATGATGTGGTAAAAGAAATTTACACTTGTGATCTCATCTACATCAAGCATTCATCGCGGTGTAATTCTTTTTAATGATGCACAACCAGTATTTCAAAGCTATTTGTAAGTCTCTGCTATAAATAAATTTGCCAAGATAAACAAGTAGCATTTTCCAAAATGAATAAATTTAAGAAATAAATATTTATCACTATTGCCTGTATTTGAATGTGTGGTTATACCCATGAGGGATGTTTATAAACCGAGGTGTCCAAAGGAAAGTCAGAAACATACACAAGACTATAAATTTCATCTTTAATTTCTTTGTTTGAAAGGCTAATGTCCGTCTTAAAGGAACCTTAATATTATACATATACATTGCAAAGGCCTCATTCAATTGCAATTTGGCCAATTTACCTTATTGGTCTGAATATAAGCCGCACCTTTTTTCTGATTTTTTAGTTTGCAAGTTACGGGTGCGGCTTATATTCGCACCCGTAAAAAAATGACTGCCGATTTGCGAGCTTGCGCGTTATGTGTGCGGCTTATATTCGCGAACGTAAAATTACTGCCGATTTGCATGCTTGAGACTGCATTGTAGCAATTGAATAGCGATTTGCGAACGTAAAATGACTGCCGATTTGCACGATTGCGAGTTAAGGGTGCCGATTTGCGTGCTTGAGACTGCGAGATTGTAGCAATTGAATAGCGATTTACGGTTTTAGTGATTCTAACATCCTGTAAGACCTATAACCTGCAAAAGAAGTTACAGCACTAATTGGAAAGCCTGTTTCTTGCAATGGCTGATCACTTGGAGAGAGTCTTTTTCTCTCCAATTTTAAGGGTGCGGCTTATATTTGAGTACTATCTTTTTTTCTATTTTTTCCCAAAGAATTTTACAGGTGCGGCTTATATGCGGGTGTGGCTTATATTCGGACCAATACGGTAGAAGTTTTTAGTTAGTGAACGTCTATCTAAAAGCAAGGTCTTCACTAACTAAAAACTTCTGTAAACACATATGCTATGTGCTTATATTGAGACCTATTCAATTGGCCAAATCGCATTTAAAGTAGGGCCCAAGACCACAGGTGCTTATAAGTGCTATGGCTATGATTATAACTAACTAGCGACTTGCCCGTCAAAAATGACGGCAATAAATTGAAGCCTGGCAATGGTGTTTGTCACACACTGCGAGCCTCTCCCCCCCTCTACTTTATTGGCCTCGCGATGAGCGCCTTTGGCGCTAATCACGGGCCTCGCAATGAGCGCCTTCGGCGCTCATTGCGAGCCTCTCTACCCCTCTACTTGACGGGAGAGGCTCATTGCGAACCTCTCCCCCCTGTACTTTACTGGCCTTGCGATAAGCTCCTTCAGAGCTCATCTCGGGCCTTGCAATGAGTGGCTTTGGAACTCATTGTGAGCCTCTCCCGCCCTCTACTTCCTCTCCCTCCCCTGTGTCTCTTCCCCCTCTCCCTCCCCTGTGTCTCTTCCCCCTCTCCCTCCCCTGTGTCTCTTTCCCCTCTCCCTCCCCTGTGTCTCTTTCCCCCCTCTCCCTCCCCTGTGTCTCTTTCCCCCCTCTCCCTTCCTTGTTTCTCCTTCCCCCTCTCCCTCCCCTGTGTCTCTTCCCCCTCTCCCACTCCTGTGTCTTTCTCCCTCCCCTGTGTCTCTTCACCCCGTCACCCTCCCCTGTGTCTCTTCACCCCGTCTCCCTCCCCTGTGTCTCTTCACCCCGTCTCCCTCCCCTGTGTCTCTGCCCCCCTCATCCCTCCCCTGTGTCTCTCCACCCCCTGACCCTCATCTTTTCCCCCCTCCGCTGTGTCTCCTCCCCCATGTCTCTTCCTCCCCTACCGTTTCTCTTCCTCCCCTCCTCTCCATCCCCTGTGTCTCTCTTCCCCCTCCTCTCCCTCCCCTGTGTTTCTCTTCCCCCTCTTCTTCTCGCTCCCCTGTGCCTCTCTTCCCCCTTCCCTGTGTCTCTCTTCCCCTCCCCTGTATCTCTCTTCCCCTCCCCTGTATCTCACTTCCCCTCCCCTGTATCTCACTTCCCCCCCCTGTGTCTCTCTTCCCCTCCCCTGTATCTCACTCCCCCTGTCCCCTGTGTCTCTCTTCCCCTCCCCTGTATCTCACTTCCCCTGTGTCTCTCTTCCCCCCTCCTCTCGTGTCTCTATTCCCCTCCTCCTCTGCCTCCCTCATGTATCTCTTCCCCTGCTTTTCCCCTCCTTGTCACTCTTCCCTGTGTCTCTCTCCCTCACCTCATTGCTGTAGATGCGCGCGCGCGCACGCTTATGTGACGTCTTTGCGTGCGCGCGCGCACGCTTGTCTGCCCGGCTACCCGCGCACGCGACGTCTTCGCGTGTGCGCGCGCGCACGCTTGCCGGCTACCCGTGCACGCCTGCTGTAGGGCTGATGGGAGCCATGGTGAAACTGCGAGTTGTCGTCAGTTGCGGCCCTTCCTTTGCGAGGGCCGCAAAGCGTGACGACAACTCGCAGTAAGACAATTATAATATGTGATAATACATCTATATAACCATTTGATATTAAAATAAATTGTATCTCTAAATACATATTACTTAAATATATTCATTATTCTCAGAATTAGTAATATGCATTTGTGGTGAATTTTATTATAAAACAAAGTGAATAAACACATATGCAGTAATCAATGCAATATAATCTCTCTTGCGGTTATCCATTGTTTGCCAAGCCGTGGTGACAACTAAAACATTGATGTAATTATCCAGACTATGTTGACGTTATGCAGTGTCTGAATAATAGAGCATATTTCTCAAAATTATCCATAATAATTTGGTGTATGTCAAAAATTAGGTGGGAAAAATTGTCAATCAGTATTCTTTCTTTGTGGATAATGCACAACCTTTCTGTTCCTTCTGGATTGTTTCTTGTCGTGGTGAAAGTGCTTGTGCACTTCAATGAAGCTTTGAGCTAAACCATGTATGGTCACCAAAAATGGGCAGGTCATAGCAGAGAGTTCAGACAAAGTGTGGTACACTGGAGAAGGAACTGACAATCCACCCAGTATTTTGCCATGATTACTTATGGATTGGCACAACCGGGTGCCTGGTGTGCTGTGGTCCATAGGGTCACAACTAAACAACAACAACAGTGTATTTGACAAAATAAACAAATTATTAAAATATTTGTCAGAAAATGCCATTATAAGGTTAGAGTAAGGATTACATTAACAAACCTGTAAAATGAATCAAAGCAGAATCTGAAATATAAGGAAAACATGAATTCTTTCAAAAGTACAGTGCATATATTTCAATATGTGTTTTATTTTGTATTTGTATATAATGAAACATTTTTAAACTGAGTTTTTTATCTATAGATATTATTTTTCTTGGTAACATCATCTATCCAGTATAGGTATAAATGTATGAAACATTTATTTATTTAGATTTTAGTTATTTTAAACCTATCACCGTCCAAATAATCTGAAATTCAGTAAACCCAGACTGAGGGCAAACGAATTGTAAGGGATGGTACATCAACAATGTTTTCCTTTTATCCGTAAGTCTCATAAAACCTCATGTGTTTTCATGGCCTTGAGTTATGGGCATGGAGCATATGTCCTCTCTTGTAAAAACAAATGATCTCTGCTACTGTACAATGATATATGAAGGAAAAGCACACTCCGTGTTATGCAGTAATAAAGACATATGTACATGCCCCAGGTTCTTTAGAGACATCAGGCCAGTGTGCCTTCAGCACCCGTGAAGTGAATGTACTGTGTAATAGCAGGCAGAGAATTTGTTTCCAATGGAAATAATTGATGTAAACTCATTAAATCAGAGTAAGGTTTTAGTGTATATTGCTTATAAAACACACACTATATAATGCAGAAACTTTTAGTCCCTTTATTTTGTTTATATGAAAGCTTTTTTTTCTTGGTTTCATACAAACACAGTCCCTAACTGATAAGCATAGATATACATCAAGTATAAAATATACATTTCAACCTCTGTAATGAAAAATGGAATTTACTAAAGTAGTGAACCTGCATCGCAGTACATCACCACATTTAGTCAGAGCCTTCTTAACGCATGGGCACGCTGGGCATCAGCTTAATTTTATCTATAATTTACATTTTTATACCTATGAGTCGTTGCTTAGGTTAGACCCCAGTGCACTGCTTTGCCTGTGAGCCTATAATGCTGTTAAGGCTGCCCTGCGTTTAGTATGTTCTGCTTCCTAGTAGCAGCCCATCACAAGCTATTGCAAGCCATAGCATTAGGCAGAGGTGAAGGAGACAAAATAATGGGGGGGAGAGACAAATAGCCTATATATACATATATACAAACATAGAAAAATCTTCAGGGGATTTGTCCACCCCATCCCCCACAGGTCCTATACCCATGGCATTAGAGGTTAGTTATGGCATGTTATTGGTGCATTATACAGTGCCCCCCCCAAGTTATTGGAAATGCAAGTGTACCAACTGTTATAAGTTTCTGAGAAAAATGCTAATTTGTTATAAGGATTTCATTTTTCTTTGAATAACGTTACCTTACTGAAAGATTAACAGCCTTATTAAATTGCGATTTGGCCAATTGAATAGGGCTCTATATAAGCACAGAGCATATATTTTTTACAGAATCTTTTAGTTAATAAAAATATTGCTCTTGGATAGAAGTTCACTAACTAAAAACATCTGTAAACAAAACATATGCTATGTGCTTATATTGAGCCCTATTCAACTGGCCGAATCGCAATTTAATAAGGCAGTAAATTTCTCTCATATTTTTCTTGTAAGATTAAGCTGATAAACATGCTCATCTCTGTATGTAAAACACTTGGAGCGATCACTAAAAACTGTATTTACATAGTTATTTATATGCTTTTCATCCCCAAAGCAGCTATGCCATATCACAACCTTCAGCCTGGTTGCTTGCCTATTCCCATAACTAAATCCTTTTAAAAGCACTTTAAATGAGCAATAACGAGTTCTGAATATTTTTATTATGGTATTATATATATTATACACCACTTAATTCTTATTTTAATAGAAAACGGGAAACTGAAATGTTTCTCTCTAGATTTTATTAAATAGGAATCTTGAGGTATATAACAAATATATCATAATAAACATGTTCAGAATGTTGTATTTCTCATGCTAAATAACTAAAATTATATTTCTAATAAGTGACATCTAAGCATTACTAAATTTAATTTCATTTAATTGTGGAACATGCTTAATGTGGAAAAACTAAAGAGCAATCTCAGACATGGAGGGTTATTAAAGGCCTACACATGCTGTAGCTGAGCTCATATGAATAACTGAGTTTTAGTAAATGCTGCAATGGACACGGTAGTGATGGGCAGCAATAGACCTAATCTTAATATACAGTGCCTTGCAAAAGTATTCACCCCCCTTGACTTTTTACCTATTTTGTTACATTACAGCCTTAAATTCATGGTTTTGTTAATCTGAATTTTTATTTGATGGATCAGAACACAATAGTCTAAGTTGGTGAGGTGAAATTAGAAAAATATATACATAAAACTATTTTTTAGAATTAGAAAACAGAAAATTGGCAAGTGCGTATGTATTCACCCCCTTTGTTATGACGCCCATAAAAAGCTCTGGTGCAACCAATTACCTCCAGAACTTTCATAATTAGTTAAATGATGTCCACCTGTGTGCAATCTAAGTGTCCCATGATCTGTCATTACATATACAGACCTTTTTTGAAAGGCCCCAGAGGCTGAAACACCTAAGCAAGAGGCACCACTAACCAAACACTGCCATGAAGACCAAGTAACTCTCCAAACAAGTAAGCGACAATGTTGTTGAGAAGTACAAGTCGGGTTAGGTTATATAAAATATCCAAATCTTTGATGATCTCCAGGAGCAACATCAAATCTATCATAACCAAATGGAAAGTACATGGCACAACAGCAAACCTGCCAAGAGACGGCCGCCCACCAAAACTCACGGACCGGGCATCTTCAAAGTTGTGGGCATGTTCTGTAAATTAAATGACGCAAATCCTCAAACAATCCATGTTAATTCCAGGTTGTGAGGCAACAAAACACGAAAATACCAAGGGGGTGAATACTTTTGCAAGGCACTGTACCTCTGTTTCTCCATCACACAAATTGTCAAACACATAATCTGTGCAACTATTGCTTTAGATCAGATAAACAATATAGATTCATTAAACTGGATTGACTTTATTAAGAATGATTAGCTTTATAACTAGGCCTGTGATGAGCTGTCAGTCTATCAAGGATTTCAACATGCAAATTATATTTTACTAGTGCATTGCCTGTCAAAAAATGACGGCAATAAAATTGTAAGGCAGGTAATGCTGTTTGTCACAATGTGAGGCTTTTGGTCCTCTACATACCTTTGGCACTCATTGCGAGTTTCTCGCTGAGCACCTTCGGTGCTCATTGCGAGGCGCTCCCCTGGTGTTGTTTTGGTCTTGCAACCTCCTTCGGTGCTCATTGCAAGCCCCGCGCTGAGGGACTTCGGCGCTCATTGCGAGGCTCTCTCCGGTGTACTTTTGGTTCTGTGAGCACCCTGTGCATTCAGTGTGAGCCTCGCGCTGAGTGCCTTTGGCGCTCATTGCGAGCCTCTCCTCTGGTATTTTTGTTTTTTAGATATATATATATATATATATTAATAATAATTTATTAATTAATTAAATCATAAATTAATATACTTTACCTGTCATGATTTAATTGTTTATGGACTCATATTGCCAGCAATTTATGAATATGGCCAAGAGAGCATGATATTGTTGCATTGGCATTATCTGTTATTGTGTGGTTATATGTTGCCTGTACATGGTTATTATGTATCCTAGTTATAATATATTATAAGAAAGAAAATGTTATATAGAACATATGTGTAAAAATGCTCTGCATAGAAGTTAGCTGCAGATCATTGCACCGTCACACATACAGACCTTGGGTCAAGACATATGTATGTACTTCAAGTAGTCCTAAGTAAACACTTGAGTTTAACATGAAGGTTTTTTCACTATGCCAGGACTTGGGGAGTGGTCTTGCCATGGGCCACTTGTAACCTGTATTGAGTATTCTCTGCCTGTACCTTTGGGCATTGCCCTCTTCAGAAACCTTCTTTTGTGCCACATAGAACAGGAACTACACAATTCTGCTGGGGTAGGTTTGAACTAGATTCATATCAAGCCCCTTTGAAGAAGCAGATCGTGACTTTACCTATTTGTAATTAATATATCCAGCAATCAATATCTTGAAGAGCTAACAATCACTTTTTCCTGCAGCATACAATGTAAATTTGGACTGTTGCTGACCTGAGGAGAAAGTGTCAGCATTATGGCAAGTGTGCAGTGTAAATAGGCTTCGTGCGCGAGTGCAAACTGTTTATTCAGTTGTGTAAATCAGCTTTTTAGAATGGTAATGTTATTAATTTCAAATTACTGTTGTAAAATGGTGGCAATCGTGTATGTGTGAGCGTAGTTTGTAATAGTGCATTTTGCACCTCGTACGTTCCTGGGTAAAAGTCTTATGTGCCTGGAGGTGTTTTGCGTGGTTATGGGTTGTGTAGCCACGTTTTCTCTTTTATTCGGTGGCCATTTTTTTCTTGCTTAGGCAATATTCGAGTTGCGAAAGTCTATAAATTCGCCTGAAAAACTGGAGTGCAACCAAACTCCCAGACGTCCTGGCTGATCCCCCCTCCCCCCACGTGCTGTGTGTAATGTTTTTTGTATGTATTTTTTTGTGTGTGTTTTTCAATGCGCGTGGGTCGGCCGTTAACTTCATATTTTTTGGACCGCGGGTCGTATTTTTTTTTTCTAAGTCCCAATTTCCTTTCCAAAGCGTTACGGGCCGTAATTTTTGCTCGCAATTTTTTCAAAGTGCTACGGGTCTCGCACTGTGAATTGTATAATTAAGCTTTCTGTTGATCTGTAGTTCAGCGTTTCGTAGGTATGATGCTTAACTCGTGCGGGGTTGTAGGGATGAGCGCCTATAGCACTCATCTCCACCAGTGCAGTGAGCGCTTTTGGCGTTCCCTGCCTAATTCATACGGGGTCTTAGGGATGAGCGCCTATGGCGCTCATCTCCACCAGCGCATTGAGCGCTGCTTGCTTTGGCACTCCTTGCCTGGCCCAACAGCTGCGCGAGCCGGCAGTTTTAACATTGCGTTACCAATGTTTTTTGGCAAGCCCGCGCTGCTGAGAACTATATATGTGATCGTATATTTTATGCCAGATTAGATTTATACTATACTAAGAATAAAATGCTAATAGTGAGTTAAGAAAATGTTAATTTTCACCCGCTATTATAATGCAAACAATATATATGATTACTGTATACATGATCTTGAATATATGCATTATGCCTGTGATGAAATGAAATGTGTCACATGTAGCCACATTAAATTGTAATCCCCTAAAGGGCAACGCGAGACCCGCAACGGCTGCGTGTTTGAAATCTGTTAGAGTTACAGAGCTATTAAATTAGACCATGGCGCGAGTTATGGGCTTGAAATGCAAGCCCGTAATCCTGAGCCACGCACGCAAGCTGTAAAGGAGACGGACGAGTCGAGAGCAGTCGTAATTATCCAATTGCGGTATAACGTAGTGCGAAACAAGCCTAACAGCCAAAAGAAAGCCTAAAACCGCAATAAACGCGGCAGGAAGGGGTTTAAAAGGGAGCTAAACCAGTAAATCATTGACTGTGCTGTAGCTGAGCAAGTGAACACACAGGTCTAGGCGTTGGTGGGTTTTTGAGAATTGGGGAGAGAAAGAGAGAGAAACATTGTAAGTTTTTGATATTTTGACCTCAAAGCTATTTTAACCCTTAATTTACAAAACACTGATATCACATAATTCACGCACATAGATTAATACGTACACATAGCGATACATAGCGGTAGACCACAGCACATCCCCACCCCCCATACCCCCCCATACAATTACTAGATTACACATAATACTCACATTTTTGTTTTACGACATACACATCCACATATATATTATATTTCCTTATCCTTATTTTCATTTCATATATCATAGGAGGGTAGAGGTGGGGAGGAGGAAAGTGAGGAGAGAGAGGAGAGGAGGAGACAGAGGGGAGCACCGGAGGGGGAGAGTGAGAGTGAGGAGAGGAGGAGAGTGAGGAGAGCTAGAGGTATGGAGGGAAGGAGATCCAGGTCAGGGAGGTCAGGTGGAAAAGAGCAGCAGGGGGGAGGGGTATGCCCCCAGATGTAGGCACACAAGGTGGAGGGGCAGAGGGTTAGAAGCCTGATCCCAGGTAGGGAGGTAGTGGGGATGAGGGACTGGCCCCAGAGAGAGGACAGGGAGGCCAGGAGCCCCAGGCACAGTTGGTAGGGCAAGAGGCTGTAGCAAAGTACAGGGCCCCCAATTATAATCCAGAAGAGATGGACGTCCTCCTCAGGGAAATTCGTGCCCGCTATCGGAGACATGTGAGGGCTAGCCAGAAGTCATAGGCCTGGGCCCAGATTGCTTCAGTTGTTGCAGCATCAGGGGTCGCTAATAGGGACGTAAAGTCTGTTAAACACAGATATGACGACAGCCGACTGAAGGTGAAGAGGAAGATGGCAGATGAGGCAAAAACAGCACGTGCAACCGGTGGTGGGCCACCAGCAAATATTACATACTGCGCATGGGAGCAGACCCGGAGGGACTGGATTCAGCCAGCGGCAGTGGGGGGCCTACCTGGACAGGTGTACACGGATGTGCCTAGAATGATGCAAAATGAGTATCATATCACACCACACACATTGGTGTATGAAATTGTGGGGTTGGGGGATGGGATAAACAAATACCCAGCAGATATCATGATGTTTGTATGTACGGTATGTATAAATAAGGTTGTACTCTGGCTGGTGTATACAATGAGCTGTATCCCCCTAGAATTATTCTGCCTCCTACACCCCTGCTTCCACGCATAGATAACTGACAAACAATCGCACTGTAAGCCCTATGGTTATGACTGAAGATATATGGGGCATCAATAACCATGTAAATCCTGGTAGCAAACATATAATTTTTATCATATGTATCAATGAAATGTCTGGCCAATACCTGCAGTTTAAACTGATTCTGAGTACAATTTGCTATTATATCAAGATTAATTTGACATTCAAAAGAGGGTACATTTCTGGGTGTCCGCACTGCAGCATATGTGGATACAGACTCTGTAGGACTGCATGTGCATGTCATATACTGTCCTAACCTGGACCATGTCTCAGCTGCATGTTAACACCCATTGCTGGAAAACATGTCACAGGTTGGCCAGAACATTCAAGAGGGCCCGGGACTATCCACACAAGCTGGCCAGTCAGCAGTGTTTCAGGAGTGGGAATCACTGCCTGGGCCCTCAACAGCATCATACACCCGGGCACAGCTGTTCCAGCCACTTTCACCGGCCATGTCCTGGCCCCAGCCGTCAGCACAGCTGCCACCTACTACAGCAACATGGCAGCCAACAACCACTCCCACACAATGGGGTCTCCCAACAAACACTCCCACACAATGGCTCCCACACAATGGGGTCCCCCAACATATCCAAACACACAATGGGGTCCCCCAACATGGGCTCCCACACCATGGGGTCCCCAAACATGGGCCAACACCCCAGCCTTCCTGCCAACACCTCAGGGCCTACTGCCGTCACCTCGTCCACCGATTCCGTCTCTGTCATGAATCAGCCAGTGGCCATATTGTGTTTGGACAAAGTTCATGGCTCATGCTGTGAAAGAAAAGGTTTGGGGCCCACTTGTTATTGATATATTGTTATGTTGTGGTCTAGGGGATAAAGTATTATAAGTTTATCCCTTAGCATATTACCATACCACGTTTAGGCTCATTGTAATGAGTATCCTGTGAGGGATCTAATGGGATATATTGGTTATATGTGGGTGAAACATTGTGTGTTATATTTGTAAATATGAATGTATGTTATTATATTGGTATGTTATTATATTGTAGAGGGGAAGCCCGTTGAATACAGCCAAGCCTCCTTTGTTCCCAAAGGCCTGTTAATCCCATTAGCTAAGTGTCCAGCAGAGTACTAACAATGGGGAGCTCACAGCTGGAGAGCAGACAGGCAGGCACCCAGAAACAATGGGATGGCCTGAGGCTTCTCAGCCTTCCTAGCATGGGCACAGGAGAGCCAAGGCATGCTTTGCCCTGGAGATTCAGAGCCCAAATGAATTAGTTGGCCCCACCTAGTGGGCGGACCTGGGAGGAGACTATTGGTTCACACACAGTTCCCCTTCATGATTGGCCAGAGGTCATTTGAGGCTGGCTAAGGGTAGCCACTTCCCCCATCCTTGTGTGATGTGGTTAAATATACTGTTCTGAAATAAAACATGGTTCATAATTTTCATCAAGACTTTGTGTGCAGGTGTATTATTGACCCAGGGGCATATGCTGGCAGAGGAGATTGTTTCTGACTCCCTTCCAGGTTTCCCAGGCACACTACCAAAAGCTGGGACTTATGCTCTTGTATCTACAAAGACTGTCCACTGGTCTGGAGCCACCCAAACTTAGGTCTAAAACCTACAGGAGATAAGAGGAGTAGGATCCTCTAGACTCCATCATCATTGTAGGTTGTGATAGTCTTCTTGGCCACCAACACCTGTGATACCAATGAAGTCACCTCTGCTGACACCAATGCAGTCATCTTCTGCCACCAATGCCGTCACCTCATCCACCAATGGTGTCACCTCGGCCACCAATGCGGACACTTCCAGCCCTGCTGTCATCACCTGTGGCCCCATTACCATCAACACCACCACCCCTGACATTGTAGGAAATCATGTGTCGGTTTGCCAGGGAGGACATGGCACGCCGGAAACAGGCAAATGAGAGTCTACGGTTGCTCCAGAGGCAGTGCCGCCTCATAAACACCCTCCTGGCTAGCACAAGAACGCTCCAGACTGAGATTAGGAGGCACAACCGAAGGATGGAGAGATATGAGGAAAGCTTGATTTGAGACAGAAGGCAACTCATCGAAAGGGCCCAACACTAACTCATACCTCTCCATCCTTCGGTTGCACAACAGAAACCAGAGACATTGGCCTCCTTAGCTCAGACCTCACCACCAACATGTCAACCAGATCCACAGCCAGCCAACGTAGTGGCACACCACGCTCCTCCACGTGGAAGAGTGAGATGGGGCGCGGGCCGGAAGGCATAGTGCTGAGAAAGAGACATTCTTAGGACCATACAGGAAGTCCTCCTTCTGATCATTCCTCACTGAATACTGATTGTTATAGATGTTGATATACTATTGGCTGACTACAGAGTGTGTACATGTCTGGTTATATTTAACATTTCAGCAATTGATGTTCAATGTGGATTAACCTTGAGATAAGGTGTTGTAGTTAAACAGATTATTGTTATGATTGATATCTTGTTCTTGTCTCTGTAGGTGTTAATAGCCAAATCTCACGACCACGAAGGCATGTTCTTCATCTTCGAGCAGTAAAATACCATCATGTGAGTGAATATAAGACCCAGTTCCCAACAGGCATTCGATCAGTGTGAAATGCAATATATGACTACATATATCTTCACTAATGAACATGACTGGTGTGAGTTTCAATTACAATGAATAGTGTCCTGGCTGTAGATTGTAGTTGCATTTCATCCTGTTAACAGTATGAAAGTGGATTAATGTATTTTATGTCATCCAAACAAAATGGATGCTTTCCTTGGTTTGACATCAGGATCAATGTGTTTATGGGTAATGTGAACAGTGTAATCTGTCTGGCCTTGATACCATCCATATACCAGTGAGATGTGATATCAGCATGGCACAACTATTCCATGTAGATAGTAATAGTCCTTTTTGCTAAAAGATTGTGTTCACAGTGAAACATGCCTTGTATTACACATCCTCAACATATTCCAGGACAAATTGATTGAACAGGAGAGAATCAATATGGTTATTACTGCTCGTAGATGATGTTCATGTTTATTGGTGTATTTTAGTGTCCAGAGAGATAGCAATGTACTATAATAATATCTTATGATTGTTCTAACACCTCCTCTTTATGTTTTCCAGATTCCTATCATCTATTTGGAAATCAGCAGTAATGTATGAAAACACACTGTGTGTGGAATTGATTAGTATCCCATGATTTCTAGCATCTGTTTAATATAGCAGATGGAAACCATATGGTTGCTGCATGCGCATTAACGGTTATTTCTATGAAATGGAGTGTTATATGATGTTCCTATGTGACATCCGATTATGGTTTCTGTGTTGTCCTGACCACATGCGACCCTGGTAGATGTTATGCATTACCCTTATGATGTTGTCTAACAGTTAACCCTTTAGGTGTCCTTTGAATGGCCACAGCCATGCCTTTCCGGTATCCTCCCACACCACACCCATGATATTAAAGCACAGTCTTGTCCATTTCTGATTGTGCTCTGTGTCTGAAATAAAACTTTGCTATACCATTCCATACTCAATGTGTTGTCAAAGGTTGGGGTTTTGGGACATCCACATACATTACATTTGTGTCACATTCCTATATATATGTAAACTAATGAGCCCTAGTTAACATGCAATAGATCAATACATATAAAAAGAATAATCACATATATAATTGTGAGCATGCGAGCCGTTGCTCACGCTTGCGGGCCTTGCGAGGGCCGCAGTTGCTGGCAAGGAGCGCCCACTATACTCCCCACTATACCAGCCCACCCACTCATAACTTGCATGGAGACTAAACACAGGATACAGTGTATGGATCTGCCACCATACCTCCAGGCTGTGCTGGGTAGATCTCCCCCTGATCAACAAGATCTAATAACCCCTGTCACTGCACAGGATCCCTGCCCTGGGCTTTATGGCTCCAGACCAAACCTTTTCACTTCTCCCGTCTGTCCTGCACTCCTCTGTATCCCTCCAATGCAGGAGCACCCCAGGCTCCGCCCCTGCCCTGTCACACAGACTCTCCTATGGGCACTTAAGGTGGATTTACACAATTACATGAATTATCTTCCAAACAAACCTATTTCATATAGATAATGATTCCTCCAATGCAGGAGCACCCCAGGCTCCGCGCCTGCCCTGTCACACAGACTCTCCTATGGGCTCTTAAGGTGGATTTACACAATTACATGAATTATCTTCCAAACAAACCTATTTCATATAGATAATGATTCCTCCAATGCAGGAGCACCCCAGGCTCCGCCCCTGCCCTGTCACACAGACTCTCCTATGGGCTCTTAAGGTGGATTTACACAATTACATGAATTATCTTACAAACAAACCTATTTCATATAGATAATGATTCAAACCTACTATCATAGTACTGTATATCTTATGTGGTTTAATATTAACAATAATATATATATATATATATATATATAAATCACATATTATAATTGTCTAACTACGATTCGTCGTCACGCTGTGTTGCGTAGTGTGTACGACTTAGCGATGAGCGACGCAGGCGCTCATCGCCCGGCGAGCCTTGCGCAGCGTGGCGAGCCGTTAAACCGCTCTGTTGCGTAGTGCGTACGACTTAGCGATGAGCGCCACAGGCGCTCATCGCACGTCGAGCCTCCCGCAGCGAAGCAAGCCGTTAAATCGTAGCACTTTGGCAATGAGCGCCGCAGGCGCTTATTGCAGGCGAGCCTCGCATAGCGAGGCGTGCTGTTATGTTAAATCGTAGCACTTTGGCAATGAGCGCCACAGGCGCTCATTGCAGGTGAGCCTCACATAGCGAGGCGAGCCATTAAATCGTAGCACTTTGGCAATGAGCGCCACAGGCGCTCATTGCAGGCGAGCCTCGCGTAGCGAGGTGAGCCGTTATGTTAAATCGTAGCACTTTGGCAATGAGCGCCACAGGCGCTCATTGCAGGCGAGCCTCGCATAGCGAGGCGAGCCGTTAAACCGTAGCACTTAAAAAAAAAATACGAGGTGAAAAAAATTACGAGATAAGCGGCGGAACAAAAACAGTAAAAAAAACACTAAATACACACTAAAAAATAAAACAAAGGTCACTTACCGCATGGGGAACCAGGCAGGACGTCTGGAAGTGAGTTGGAACTGCAATTTAGACCGATTTAGCCGAGTTACAAAGATCGAAAATCGGCTAAGCGAGAAAAAAATGCCTGCCGAAAAAAATTAAAACGAGGCTATACTACTACGAACTGCGTAAAACACAGCCACAGACGTATGTGTTTGAAAAACCACGAGATAAAGGATGCGGATTAACCGCGTAATGAGTAAAAAGAAAGTAGCGAGTACATTTTACGAAACACAATTACAGATTTACTCATTAACACAGATTTAACGACTTTGTCTCTCGCAACATCGGATTTCCCGCCTAAACCAACGCATTTGATGTTAAATATAAGTTGCAAGTTACAAAAATAAAATTAAAAAAAAAAATTAATTGTATTTATTTTAAGAAAAAAAAAAGGGACAAATGTAGCGTCATGTGTGCCAAACAAATTTCACTACATTTAATTCTTATTGACATTGTCATTTGACCGTTTGACCATATTTACTGTTAAACCGTAGTACTTTAGCGGGCTGAGCGATGACGCCGCAGGCGATCATTGCCCGGCGAGCCTCGCGCAGTGAGGCGAGCCGTTAAACCGTAGTACTTTGGCAATGAGCGCCGCAGAAAAAATGCAGCACGAACAAAACGAAAACCAGGCGACAGCACTATAACCACGGAAAACACGTACCGATAATCCGCTAAGACGCATACCACACATTACCCGCCATTTTAGGATAATGCGGAAGTACACAGCTACGTTAACGGTTTCGGATCGCGCACGCACACTATTACACTGCACACGTTCAGCACGCTTACACAGCACCTCCACACCACTAATGCTGCAGCAACATCAACACAGATTGCCAGCTCTTCAACACAATGCATAAAAATACGTAAATTCATTTATTAATTTTATTTCTATATTTCAGTAGTACACACAAAACAACATTAGCTACCTTACAATTCCATATGTATATTAATAACTAAACAACTTTTAAAACATACACATCTGATTGCCGTCATTTTTTGACGGGCAATACACTAGTATAATACTAAATATCAAATATAATAATAATAAAGGGTTAATACACAGGCCAAGTCCAATTAGTGATACTATGGAGTATGACCATTCACCTGAGGGCCTAAAATAAATATGACAGGTGACACTGGGTTGCCAGTTGCCTCTCTAGTGAACTGTGATTGGTCTGACCTCTCTGCTATGATGTGCCCAAATAGAGTGACCCTACATGGTATAGCTCACAGCTTCATTGCAGTACACAAGCCGCTTCACCACCACTTAGCAATGCTGAAAGGGACCAGGGGAACATTTACCACACTAATCTACTCTAACCCATTAGGAGGGGCCAGATAAAAAACACATTGAGGCTGTGCAGAGGCATGTAGATCAACAGCCAACTCACCTCCATCAGGGGTAATCTCCGATATGCCCATCCTGGAAAGTCCCATTCCATTGCATGTGGCCATGTGCCAAGATGTATACCCATTCCCATTTGGTGATCTCCCATTATGCTCTGCTATTTATCAATTTACATTAGTGTGAATTACTAAGTGGTGGTGGTGAAGGAGCTTTTGTAACTGAATGAAGCTGTGAGCTATACCATGTAGGGCCAGTGTAGGTGGGCAGGTGATAGCAGAGAGGTCAGACAAATGCCAGTTCACTAGAGAAGGGACTGGCAACCAACTCCAGTATCTTTAGCATGCAAAGCTTGTAGAACAGCACAGGCAGAGACCTAGCTGCATCTACTGCAGTCCATAGGGTCACAGAGAGTCAGAAACGACTGAAGGACTAAAGAACAAATAATAAAATGTTCACTGAGTACTTGATATATGTGATGTGGCGGTGTAATTTGGCCACTATTTGTGTTCCCAAATCGAGATGTGTGAGCAATGTATATGCAATTATATTTATATTTTAGAGCCTCTGTGGGTGAGAAATCGTTAATATGTCATGAGTTTCATGTTTTTGTGTTGCTATTCAATCAGGTAGTGTGTCTTTAATTGTTTTGTGCATGTTGCAGCTTAGTTTCTAATATTGGCATGTGCATGACCATTCCAACATATGATAAAAAAATGTTTTTTAATTGCCTGTTTGTTATTTGGGGATTATTGTGCAAGTAATTGTAATGCCTCTCCATGCTGTCCCTATATTTTACAGTTCACTGGTGTGTTTATATTGTCCTTTACAGTGTTTAGACTTTGTTTGTAAACCCTTTGCGGGTCCTATTTGAAGGCCATAATAATTTTGCCGCCATTTGCGGGTTACAGGGCTTGAATGGTCTACTGTCATTGGAAAGATACACATTTTGTGTGAGTAACATTACAAGACTGATTGGAGACACTCTCTATCGCTTCACTATTTAGTGACATGACAAGGGTATTTCTGCACTGCTTTTCACACACAAATGCTCCTAATACACAACCAATGCCCATAGTGACCCACATTTTTATACAAAGTATATATTTACTTTATACTTAGTGGCCCCATAGGGGTATATTTTATATTTAAATAAAATAATAAACTTTTTAGTCACCTTTTTATATACAACATACACTGCTATATATACAGTAGACTCTAAATTAACCGGAACTCAAGCAACCAGAAAAAAAAAATTTGAATACTGTACTTTGAACAAAAATGATTCTGTAAAAGTATATGTCGCATGCAACTTATTGAGAGTTCAATTATATAAAATGTTTACGTATTACTTTTTTAGATTTCCTTCTACCCACCTCTAAGGGTATTGTATTTTGCCCCCTCTCTCTCTCTCCCTTGTATTTTCTCTGCTCAAAAAACTGCACCACATGACTGTAGGGACCAATAGGAACCTGTTGGTGGTGCTGTGTGCATTAGTAAGTGCAATATGGATATTCACAGCTTCCTCTATGCCCACTTCACAAAGTAAAATGCTCCTACAGTGGAATGAAGGAAACAAAGCAAAATGTCAGCCCCTCAGTAATAATTCAGAACATTATGTAATTGCGCTAATAAAACTTTCATTATACTATATGTAGCCTATACTTTTAAAGGGCCATGTCTTTTTTTAACACTGAGGTTCTTACTTTGTGTATTATCATTACGTGTTTATGCTTATATCTATAGACAAAAATCAATGTAAATAACAATATTTAAATCCAAAGTTTAGTGTTTTCCACCCCATGACTCCAGAGGGAAGGAGAGGAACTGCCCTGATGAGAGTTTTTATCTGTTGTCCAGATAACATTTGCCTATCTTCCTGCAGTGGCTATTACCACAAAACCCACACCAGTCAAAAAAATAGAGGACAGCCTCCTGAGCAATTCCTCGGTTACCTCCTAGACAAATAAAACTAGGGTTGATATCCGAAAAAAAAATTACATTCAAAATATCTCTGTTTGGGATGTGTGTGCAGTCAAAAATGACTGAACGCTGATTAAAGCATGCAAAAAGCTAAAATGTACTGCCATTATAGAGGATAGAATACAGGTGTGTATATCCACTCAAAGAGCATGCACTGATGAAGCCGCTACATATATTGCATATACATAGAAACTTTACACACTTTTTAAAAATGTCACCATTTGCACCCCATGCTGGTTTCTATGTTACCTGATCTTTTACTTCAACTTTTTCACTTGTGTGACATAAGTGGTTTGATCTGAACTGCCTTATTGCACTAGAGTGGACCAGCAGACTCCTCTGCAGCCCACTGGACCTTTCATTAATGATACATATGCTTGCAGCTACTTCTTACTAGATCTCAGCTCTCTTACTAGTCTGCGTATTAAATAGAAGAGAGAAATTATAAATTAAAGACATATCTAAGTTTCATGGGTTAAAACATTTCTGCAAAAAGCATATTTTATATGCAGAACATTTATAAAAAAAACTCTAATGATAATGTTGATACCCCCAGGGGTGTTTACAAAGGCACTTGACCCCCCCCCCATCAGCATGGAGCATTTGGGGTCAATTTTAACCCATTATTCACCTGCTGTTTCTTTTTCAGCCAATAGGAGAGCACTGATGTCAGCCCTGAAGTCACTGCTGGGATGTTACCCACCCGCCTGCTTCCTGCTGCAGTGTCTGTTCTCTGCTGTGCTGCCGGCTCCACCCCTCACCAGATATCAGCACAGACAGAGCTGGTATGTGTGTGTGTGTGTGTGAGAGAGAGAGAGAGAGAGAGAGAGAGAAAGAGAAAAGAAAAAAAAATACACCAACAGCAGTAGTTGATGCAGGGAATGGACAATCTGCAAGGGTGGTAATTATACAAACAGACTCAGCATAGCTCTGCCAAACAGAGAGAGGAAGGGGAAAAAACACAAAAAGTCATAGTTGATGCAGGGAATGGACAAACTGCAGGGGTGGTAATCAAGTGTGAATGTGCTGCACAGACTCTTATATGAAAATACATAGCACCTTCTAACATGGTGCCACACTACATATCACAGGCTGCTTTGCAGCACAATCAGGAACCCCAGAGATGCCTGAGCTTCCTCCTGATTGGGCAAAACAAATTATGAATGTTATGCTAATTTAGCCTGGGATTCAAGAGGGTGTTTACTTTTTTCAACTGTGAGAAATTACAAGACATTTTGCTAACTTTGAGGTACATTTTTAATGTTTATTTTTGTATATTTTGCATACACTACTGATTCTCCTCTATCAGATGCATTTATATTCCAGGAAACTTAGATATGCCTTTAAGAGGAAGCAAGAGGCACTGTGTGTTAGAAGAGAAGATAGAGCAGCGGAGAAGAGAGTGGTATAGAAGGAAGAGAGAAGGAGAGTTAGAAGAGAGAGTGGGAGAGAAGAGGAGGAAAGGGGAGAGGGGGAAAGGCATGAGTAGAGGAAGAGAGGGGATGAGTGTCTTATGAGAGGCATTTCAATTGTACTGTTCACAAAAGAAAATGTAAATTGGGCTTTTCTTAAAAATATATATTGCAAGTGTGCCTTGTAATTAGGTATAGCTTAAAGCTGTGCAACGGTGTGACTAAATATTCCTGTAGAAGTTAGGGAAGTAATTTAGCCTAGAATAAGTTATTGTCGCTGTGTACTCTTTTTACATAGATAATGTTCAAGGCAATGAACATGAGCTAGAATCTAAGCTGTATTGATCTGAAAGATAGCAGCTGTGTCTGTAATATCACAAATTGAGGATCATTAGGCTATTGGCTCTTACAGAACTCATATTGCACTGTTTACTTTACCGTTGCAAATATTGTGTACGTTTTACAGTACAAGCTACAAACATCCATGTGTTTAGCATGTGTACCTCCTAAATGTCCCTCTTTTTCTAGACAAAGATTCACATTTATGCACAATTTTTTTTTCAAGCCGGACAAACATCTTATTTCAGTTCCCGCTCTCTCTCAAGTTGTTTTCTCAAGCAGAACTAATGAGAAGTTCATGGCTCAAGCTGCTGCCATGGGGCCTCATTCTAATGATGGCCACAAAACGACTGCAACAATGCGATTCCTTGTGAGGGTGCTGCGGCCCCTTGTAGGCCTATGGCTATTTGATATTCAAAGCAAAGGGGACACAGCACCCCTTCCTATCGCTAGACAGGCAATCGCACATTAGCTTTGGCGGACTTGTACAGCCAACATTAAAACTTAAAAATAAATTCAAGGAAGCACTGTACAGTAATATAAATGATGGGGGACACATTGAGGGACATGAGGATGACTCCGGACTTGAATGATCCCCAAGGCAGTAACCCGTGCTCCAAGCCCAGCCGACTTGCCACGAATGACAGTATTGGCTAGCGGCGATGTGCCAGCTAGCCAATGTACTACATGTCGTCCTCATGTCCCCCCATTAATCCTTCAAATTTCCCGCCCTGCGCAGATCCAGAAAGGACCTTGAAGGTCCTTACAGGACCCGCCATCAATGAAATTGTTCACCCCTAACTGGGCCTATCGAACCCCAACTAGGCCTATTTAACCCCATCTAAGCCTATTTAACCCCATCACTTATGGGGGTATATACAGACCCCTATAAGCCTCCATCTAACCCCATCACTTAGAGGGGTCCATACAGACCCCCATAAGCCTCCATCTAACCCCATCACTTATGGGGGTCTACACATACCCCCATAAGCCTCCATCTAACCCCATCACTTATGGGCGTCCATACTGACCCACATAAACCTTCATCTAACCCCATCACTGTTGGGGGTCCATACAGACCCCCATAAACCTCCATCTAACCTCATCATTTATGGGGGTCCATACAGACCCCCATAAGCCTCCATCTAACCTCATCATTTATGGGAGTCTATACAGACCCCCATGAGCCTCCATCTAACCCCATCACTAATGGGGGTCCATACAGACTCCCGTAAGCCTCTATTTATCCCAATCTGTCCCATAAGGGTCTATGAAGACCCTCATGACACTAAGTATAAACACTACACTACACTATTCTCCCCCCAATAACCACTAAAACTTATATAAACCAAATATACATAACATTACAATACAGCAATAAATACAGTACAAATATACCGCTAACTACAATACTATTAAATACATTTCCCCCTATCTATATTACATATCCCCCTGACTAAAATACATGACCCCCTATCTACAAAACATTACCCAATCTATAAAACATTATCCCCTATCTACCAAACATTAATCCCTAACTACAATACATTAAACCCTAACTACAATAATTGCCCCATCTATAAAACATTACCCCCTAACTACAATAAACCCTAACTACAATACATTACCCCTATCTATAAAACATTACCCCCTAACTACAACACATTAAACCCTAACTACAATACATTACCCCTATCTATAATACATTAAACCCTATCTACAATACATTAAAAAGCCTAAATCTAACCTAAAATACAATAAATAAGACCACTTACCTTGCTCATGTCCCTTCAGCAGTTCGCAACCCCTAGGAAAAAAAGAAACATACATTTACTCACGAATAAACACAACATAAAAAATAAACATGCTAAATATTAAACTTACCTTTCCACCATGTCCCCGTCCTTCTTCTTGTCTTCTCCAGAACGGCCCCTGGAAAAAAGAAATAGCGACAGGAAATTCAAACCCCGGAATTCCCCGGGCTTGAATTTTGAATTCAAGCCTTCGGACCCGGACCCGCCGTGAGAAATTTAAATTCTGTAGATTCTGCGGGGGCCCTGATCGGGACCTTCTACAGCAAGGGGTTAATGTGGGGAGCCTGCATGGGTCCCGATCGGACCCCTGCAGCAAGGGTTAATGTATGCACATTGATGACCCCTGCATTATAGGGTTAATGTGTGCACCCTGCAGAGACCCCTGCATTATAGGGTTAATGTTCGGACCCCTGCATTATAGGGTTAATGCTAGGAACCTGCAGGGGTCCCAATTGAGACCCCTACATTATGGGGTAAATGTAGGGAGACTGCAGGGGTTCAGATCGGGTCCCAATCGGGTCACCTGCAGCCATCGGGGGGCGTAATTGTAGGGTATGCAAGGGATTCACAGCCCTTGTGACGGCTCCAGGGTGGAAGTAAGCTGCGGCCATTTTTGGGTGTTTTACAGGGTTGACGGGAGAGTGATCGGAGGATTTGAACAGGGATGGGTGGTTTCATGCAGCTGAATCTCAAACAAAACCAGAGATAAACACGACCATAGGTACCTGTGCTCCTCAAACTATTCTCTTCTTATATCTACTTATTTATTATTTTAAAACAATGCTTTTTTTCTTTTCTTTTTTTTTTAAACTTTACAAAACGAGCTGGGTGGGAGGGGATCCTTAAGATGTCCAACTCAGAGTGGGAGAAAGACAGCAAAACGGGCAGAAGTCCCACCTCCCTATGTCAACCAATAGTGTGCACCCAGGCACCACTGGGTAACGCAACACTGCGTCTGACGCAGGGGGCCTGAGGCAGCCTCCACGTCTGACAGAACTATCAAAAGTGATACAGTGGGCACTGAAGGGCTGTGATGCCAGTTTTCCTATAGGAAACAGATGCAGCCTTCAGTGAATTGCCTTGCAGTTCCTGTGATGCTTAGTGAATCTGGGGGATCGAGTCGTATGAAATTGGTTGTAAGAACACAAATAAGAACACTTACAGTACTTGTACACCCCCTCAGTATTTGTACTGCATCTTATTATATGTAGAGAACATCACTATTTGTACAGCCTCTCAGTATTTGTACTGCATCTCAGTATATGTACAGCACCTCGCTATTTCATCAGCATTTGTACTGCATTTCATAGTTTGTACTACACCTCACTATTTGTACAATCCCTCAATATTTGTACTGCATCTCCATATATATACGGCATCTCAATATCTGAACAACCCCTCAGTATATGTACTGCATATCAGTATATGTACAGCACCTGACTATTCTGTCAGCACGTCAGTATTTGTACTGCATATCAGTATATATACAGCACCTCACTGTTTCTACAACACCTCAGTATTTGTATTGCATCTCAGTATATATACAGCTCAGTACTATCTGTACAACCCCTAACTATTTGTACTGCATCTCTGTATATATATATATATATATATATATATATATATATATATATATATATATATCACCTCACCATGTGTACAAACCCTTATTATTTGTACTGCATCTCAGTGTATATACAGCACTTCACTATTTGCACAACCCCTCAATATTTAAACTATATATTAATATATGTACAGCCCCTCACTATTTGCACAACCCCTCGGTATTTGTACTGAATCTCAGTGTATGTACAGCGCCTGCCTATTTGGTCAGCACCTCAGGAAACACAAAATGCACAGGAATGTACTTGCTTAGTCCAATAGCAAAGTACAAACTCTCTGTTTCTTATTACATGATATATTTTGCACGTTGCCCAGCTTTCTTAAACATCTAAGTTATCTAGACATTTTGTGAATCAATATCCTATGTAGATGTGAGAAGATAAAGGAATTATCACTTCAAATTGCATTTGACAGTCTTCATCATCAAATTCAAACTGTGAATAAAATGCTGTTCCTAATGATGCGTGAAACTTTACATCTCAGTGCAACTTAAAATAGCAAAGCTAACGCAGAGCATTATAGGTCTGTAAATTCTGTAAGATACTTGAACACTAATTACAGTATCACAAATAGGAATTAATTTCTAAAATAAGTGTTTGCATAACACTCTACTCTGCTCATATACCTTCTAGCTTACAGAGATTTACTGAACTGTATTTGCATTTAAATAAGTAAATCTGATTTAAAAGAAAATAAAAATTGGATCCTTGCTCCGAGGACACAAATGTTTCTATATTACAGATGGGATTACAATAAAAGAGTTTTATTGTGATATAACTGTTCCTTAATATGTGCATAGGAGATTATTCATTGCAGTGAGATAATTCTATTTACCATACTTTGGAGAATCTATAGTATATGTAAAATCATACTTACATATGTATTAAATTTAAGTTGTAGCTATGTAGATTATGTTAAAAAGTTAAGGACAATCTGCCCTGGCTATTGTAGACATCAGAGAAGGTCTTGGACTATTGTAATATCAAGGCATTCATTGAACCCACTCGCCACATATGTTCTCCTGCTATATAAACATCAAAGGACATCTGTAACAGTATTTATTTTGCCTCTTTGCTTCTGCTCTAAAGATCAATTGTTAGTTGTGGAATCTGTATGAAAACACAGATATCTAACCTGGGATCATCAGGCCAGCACCTGTTCTTCTGATGTAACAACAAGACGTCAAGTTCCCAGGGATTAGATGTTGTATTCTACTAAAAAGTCAACTTGACCCATTGCACATGGACTATAGTTTGAGATGCTGTGTCAGCTTACTACAGCTACTGATTCCAGAAAATGCAATGAAAGTGGATGATTTAGACATTAACAGCCTTATTAAATTGCAATTTGGCAAATTCTAAAGGGCTCTATATAAGCACAGAGCATATTTTTTACAGAAGTTTTTAGTTAGTGAAGACCTTGCTTTTGCATAGAAGTTCACTAACTAAAAACTTCTGTACAAAAAATATGCTCTGTGCTTATATAGAGCCTTTTAGAATTTGCCAAATTGCAATTTAATAAGGCTGTAAACAGCAAAGGTTCCAATTATATGAGCTATGAACCATCATCTAAAAATAAGGATACTTTCAGCTATATATATATATATATATATATATATATATATATATATATATGAATATATATACAAAATAAATTACTGTTTGGTAAATGCCATTGCTATTTTAAGCATAAATTAATTTTCAAGATCCTTCTACATTAATTGGTTTCATATGTTATATTATGCACTTGGAATAGGGCAAACTGTTTTTAGAAGATTTAATAGAATGTATTTGTTAATTATTATATTCAGTTTTGCGTTAATGGTGCAAATATTTATTTTTTGTCCTAAAAGGATAAAAGTACACAAAATAAAAAAGAGGAACCTAGGATTCAGAGGCCAACTCTATTCTATCATATTGAAAGACTGCCAGTATAAATAACGACTTGACAAAAGGACTGGGTAGAGAGTAACAGCCTTATTAAATTGCGATTTGACCAATTGAATAGAGCTCTATATAAGCACAGAGCAGAATTTTTTTACACAAGGTTTTAGTCAGTGAACTATCCAAAAGCAAGGTCTCCACTAACTGAAAACTTCTGTAAAAAAATTATATGTGCTTATATAGAGCCCTATTCAATTGGCCGAATCACAATTTAATAAGGCTCTAAGGAACTAACCTGATGATATTTTCAAAAATGTGTCTATGGCCTTGGTATACATAGCTGCTATTGTTGTTAGTTAATTATATACTTTACAAATGTGGTTTGTTTTTAAATTTATATTTAACACTCACACAGAGATTTGCAGGAAAGCAGGTCCAGTTGGTGGAATCATAAGAAGTACAGAGACTTTACCGCTGCTATGCATCTGCAATTATGCTGATTCAGCAAACTGGACATAACCTGCTTGCTACCTGTCATAGGTAATGCATAACTTTATATAAGAGACCAGCAGGGTAGTGGGAACATGAAAAGTAATGTGTGCCTATAAATAGCAACAATCAAGGCCAATTATCTAATTCTCAATTAAGTTTTTTTAACACAACCAATTATATATAAATATATTTTTTACCCCAGCATTTCATTGTTTTAGAGCAACATGCTGTGTTAGTGACATATATAAACAAAGGTTTCTAAATTTCACTAGGAATATAATATAGCTAACTATATTTTTACTTTTGAGCACTATGTTTTGTTAAGAAGTACATAAATGCTCTATTTTTCTGCCTTACAAATAGTTCCTAATTGGATTCTCCCCTCTGCAGCTCATAAAGACAGAGTACTTTTAAGTACAGGGTATGCAATGTTTCATAGCAACTAATCAATGACAACATTCTGCAACATGCTGCATGAGAGAGGTCCATGATTGACTAATTCGAAACACTGCACTTCACGTCTATGTATTCATGAGCTGCATGAGCATGTACCAAAACAGGTACACAATGTATAATTTTAGGCAGAAAAAAACAGAACTGATATACTGATATACATAGGTATACTGTGTTCCTAGTGAAATCCAGAAGCCTTCCATGTACCTTTTGTACATTTTGCTGTGCTAGACCCACTTACTGTATATGCATGTAGACCCCACTTATATGCTTTCTCTGTTCCATTGGTTCTTCCTTTACATGCTTACCACTCACACTATATTTTCTATATACATATTCTATGGAACACACAGTTATTGGTTTCAACTTATAATAAAGAACCATATAAAAAATGATTTACCGGATGTGCATCTGATTAAAGGAAGTGTAAAAATGCAAATTCTCGCTTGGTGTACGTTGAAAATAAATCTATAAATAAAGAAGTATTAGTACAAAAGTTAGCTAAAATTAGGTTGTTTGTGATGAATAAATACTCTCCCTGGTCTGAATACAGGGGAGAACAGAGGAGTAAGATATTTCCATATCAGTCCTGAACAATAGGTAAATGTGGCCTGATCTTTTTATGTAGCCAAATAGACTAAGCATGATGCCCATCACAGCTATAATATCAACCCTGCTATGTACAAAGGAGTAGGGTAGGAGAGGGGTTATTAGTCCAGAATCAGAGGAGGAACTAATGCCAATGCAGGCCTAATTTGTTTTACTGTATTTCATTTATATGTAATGGCCACCTCAGCTGCACCAGCCACTCACCACCTTAATGTGGTCATTTGTGATTCAACAGTACTATATATATATATATATATATATATATATATATATATATATATATATATATATTTATATTAATTATAGTTTATTTGTAAATTATAGTTTATTTGTAACATGCCAACATATTCCGTAGCGCTATGCATGAGGGTAACATGAAGGCAAAAAAAACACTAACAGTATTAACATATTGCAAAGGAATGGAGGGCCCTGTCTTTGAGCTTCGTATACAGTGTCCATAGTGCTTTCCCCAAACCGCCTTGCAAGATTAAAAACTTGCAGACTTACAATCTAAACAAATTCAGAGAAATACAGTTATTCCACTGCATTCTGGGAACCTGGGCATGGACATGCAAATGTGCCCACAAAGGCTTCGCTCTTGTAATCCATTTTAAACCTTGGCTTATCTTAAGCATATGCCTGCTGTATTACATTGCTTTATGCACAAGCCAGGAAATCTTGTGTGTGTGCTTATATATATATATATATATATATATATATATACAAACAAAAAAATGCCCGCCTCCCACCATTCATTAGCTCCGCCACTGTCCAGAATAGCAATATTTTATCTAATGTTTGCACTAACATTTCTAGATTATCAATATGTATTCTCTACAAGGTTAACTAAACAACAACATTGTAACAGTTGCTTTATACAGATATGCGTTTTCTTGAACAATTTACATGGATGTGTAAAGTTTTTATTTCTCATTAATGTTGTCAGCCATAAGTTTTTTATTACCTTAAACATACAACGCTATGTTTAGGCCTTGTTGGCTGAACCATACTGTAACTACATCATATGCTTATCCTCCATACAATCAAATTTCAGGCAAAATAAATATATTTAAACTCTATGGGCCTCATTCTATTATCGGCCGTAGGAGATGCGGGGCCGCAAGGACGGGCCGCAAGCTATTTGCCTATTCTATTCCCTTCCGGCCGGGGATTCCGGCAGGCTTGCGGCCGGAGGAAAGCCTTTGATCTTAAACGGCCGCAAGAGTTTCGGCCGTAAGAAAATCCTGGTTGCTATTCAATTGCTCCGGGAACCCTCTCTGCAAGGCTAAAACCGAGCCGCAGCTTACTTGCAGCAAAAAGGTCCCGCAGGCACACAATTAAGCACATTTTAAAGCCATAATAAAGCCATCCAGCACTCTGAGGAGACTATAAAGTGATTGTAGGTGTTAGCATTCATAGCACAACATTCCCCTACACTCAAATCCATAAATACATTTTTTTTTTATTTATGTCACATATCCATGTAAAAAGTCCAGAGGGCTTGGAGCACCTCAGACCCGCCCACGCTGCGGCCGGAAAATAAACAGTTAATGTAATCTCGGATTTGGGCTGATGTGCAAGCTTGAGAGGGGGTTGCTATTAATCCTCATGTCCCCCATTATGATCCCTAGCATTTACAGAGCTTTACAGTGCCGTCTTGAATTTATTTTTGCATTTAAAGATTTCTGAGCTTACGGACGATTGCAAGATATACGGCCGGCCGTAAGGGGATAGCCTTGCGCCGCCGTATAATTGAATTGCAAGGTAACGGGAGCCCCGCAAGGAATCGCAGCTTTGCGGCCGATTTACGGCCGATAATAGAATGAGGCCCTAAATAACTATGAGGAAATATTAAATGACCCTGTGTAGATTGGGAAATACTTCACATCTTTGTGAAGTCCATAAGAAACTGATAACATTAGGAGCTATGTAAACCATGAATAAAAATACATTTTTAAAGTAAATGTTAAATGTATCTTACTTTTGCTTGCAGTCCATTACTGAATAGATATCTTATCTAAATCAATGGTTTCCAAATTCCTATGGCAACAAGACAAAATGTCTGTTGCGATTAAAGCAAAACTGAATGCAATAATTACAATTAAAGACTGTATTTATTCATTTTTAACTATGTAAAAACACGTTGCATATTATAAAGTTACCTTCTTTATCTGAGCATACTATATAAATATGACACCTTCTGTACATATTCATTTTGAAAAAAAAATTCCACACATTAAAATATCTATATATGAATAAATGTTCATTTAGAAGTATGAGTCATTAATATTATAGATGGAAGAGCGGCGTGATGTTCTATTTTAAGATACAGCACTAATCTAAGAGTTACTTGCAGTGATTTGCATAGTATTATGAGGCCTACCAGCAGAACAGTCATTAAAATATCAAGAGCTATAGTGTGAGTGTGCCTGTAGATTAGTTTCTTGGGATTGACAGTCTTAAGGGTCTGGAGTTTTCATCATGATTTAAGCACTGATTTATAACTGATTGTTTTCTTGGTTTCTTGGCATAGATTTTGCAACATAGGGGATAATAGTTTCTGATTTGTTTTAACAGATTTCGCAAACACACAAACACACAAACACATACACATACATTCAAGCACATACCTTTGAAACAATTTAAAAGCAATAATTCTTGTTTTTAAAAATGATCCAGCATGAAAAGGAAGAAAGTAGAAGAAATATGAGTGTTGTACTCACATTACAAGTGAATAAAAAGCTAAGTGATAGATAGGAAGATAGATAAGTAGATAGATGCTATGTATTTATACTTTTCTTCTGGAGTGTAGTAGGATGGTAGATTACACAGCAACATAATTGCAAAGAAAAATAATATATTAGAAACAATTAAATGTTTTTGCCCAAAGTTCTCCTTTAAATTCTTTACTATAATTGAAGTTTTTTTGTCATGACAACCCCCTTCCATCTATCTTCTAAATTAGTGTTTTGTGCCTTTAAAAACATTAAACAAGGTACAGACTGTTTTATATTACAAATGGATAATAGTTATATAAGTTTGCTACATAAAACATTTTTAAATAGTCATAAAAGCCTGAAATAAAATACTTACAAGTTGCAGTCTAAGGGTTGCTGTGAGAGGATATTTCTCCAGCACTCTTACTATTGACTACTTTCACTAAAGCTTCACAGCAGCCATAAGGACCTGCCATGCAAAAAAAAACAGCATTGCCTCCTTCACTGTATTCACTAAGCTATATTTCCTGGTAAATTATCATCCTATCACATGCTGTAGCATGAGAAGTTTTTGGAGTTTGTTGTATGTAAAAAACTAGAAACAATAACCATGATCTTATTCACTAACAGCCCCATTAAATTTGAAGCCCGTATCGGCATCGGCACACCCGCAAAGGCGGCAGGCTTGAAATTTGGCTGCGTTACAGAGCTATTAAATTGAACCAGGATGCGAGTTACTGGCCATAGACACAAACCCATAAACCATTCTTGCGCACGTTGGATGTGCAGCCGTGAACATGATCAATTAGTCAAACCCGTAGTTACGGGTTTAGACAGAGCCAATGGCAAATGAGATCGTCATCATTATGTCGCTGAAAAATGGAGGTTAGATTTCAAAGCCTTACGGGTTTCAATTCAGAGTTTCGATTGGACCCGAATTCCAGAAATAATGCAATAGTGATAAATCAGTAAATATGATATGCTATTCCATGCAAGTTCCATTATATGCATTAACACATTGATTGCCGGCATCGATATAACACAGAAAATATTTTATATTGCAGATTTGCAAGCTTGAAAACGCGTTACTATTAATTTTAATACCTAACATCACTTTCCTTTTAATTGAAAATACAGTAGTGTGTGTATATTTGCATTTAAAATGCTACGGATAGGACTTTAACCCCCTTGCGTGCCCTCTCTAGTACCCGTTGGCTTTTTGGCTCCATTTGCTTGTTACGGGTTTGAACGCCAGTGAATTTGTAGCAATTTAATAGCGCTTTTTGAACGTAACAGGCTTGACAAATCAAAAGATTTGCGGCCGTGGAGTTCAAATTTTCTGCCTGTAACCCGATTTTAATAGCCGTAAGTCTTACGTTATGGGCTACGGTTTTACACATTGAGGGTATTTAATAGGGCTGTAAGAATATTTCTGTATTTGTGATTAAAAGTTATGAATATGTTTATTATTGAAATCTCTTCTGAATTTGCAAGATCATTCCTATTTTAATAGAAGGTAAAAAATCACGGCTTCAGATAAAATAGGAATCAGTCTGCTATTGCATTTTATAATACAGACTAGTGACTTGCTCATCAAAAATGACGGCAATAACATTTGAATGCTGGTAATGCTGCTTGCCACCCTTCAGGGCTCATCGCAAGCATCTCCCCCTGTCTACTTCCTCCCTTGTGTCTCATTTCCCCCATCCTCTCCCTCCCTTGTGTCTCCTTTCCCCCTCCTCTCCCTCTCTTGTGTCTCCTTCCCCCTCTTCCTCCCTTGTGTCTCATTTCCCAACCCTCCCTTGTGTCTCATTTCCTCCCTCCTCTCCCTCCCTTGTATCTCATTTCCCTCCTCCTCTCCCTCCCTTGTGTCTCCTTACCCCCTTCTCTCCCTTCCTGGTGACTCCTTTCCCCCCTCCTCTCCCTCCCTTGTGTCTCATTTCCCCTCCCCTCCCTCTCTTGTGCCTCATTTCCCCCCTTGTGTCTAATTTCCACCCTCCCTTGTGTCTCATTCTCCCCTCTCCCTCCCTTGTGTCTCCTTTCCCCCTTCCTCTCCCTCCCTTGTGTCTCTTCCCCACCTCTCCTCCCCTGTGTCTCTTTCCCCCTCTCCCTCCCCCTCCCCTGTGTCTCTTTCCCCCTCTCCTTCCCTCTCCCCTGTGTCTCTTCCCCTCCCCCTCCCCTGTGTCTCTTTCCCCCTCTTCCTCCACTGTGTTTCTTTCCCCCTCCCCCCCCCTCCCCTGTGTCCATCCCCCTCTTCCCTGTGTCTCTATGAATGCTGGCAATGCTGCTTGCCACCCATTGTGAGCACCTTCGGCGCTCATCGCAAGCCTCTCCCCCTGTCTACTTCCTCACTTGTGTCTAATTTCCCCCCTCCTCTCCCTCCCTTGTGTCTCCTTTCCCCCTCTTCTTCCTCCCTTCTGTCTCCTTTCCCCCTCCTCTCCCTCCCTTGTGTCTCATTCCCCCTCCCTTGCTGTCTCATTTCCCTCCTCCTCTCTCTCCTCCTCTCCCTCCCTTGTGTCCCCCCTCACTTGTGTCTCATTTCCCCCCTCCTCCCTCTCCCTTGTGTCTCATTTCCCTCCTTCTCTCCATCCCCTGTTCCCCCCTCGCCCTACCCTTTCTCATTTTCCTTCTCCTGTCCCTCCCTTGTGCCCCCTTCCTGTCCCTCCATTGTTTCTCATTTCCCCCCTCCTCTCCATCCCTTGTGTCTCATTTCCCCCTCCTCTCCCTCCCCTGTCTCCCCCCTCTCCCTCCCCTGTCTTTTCCCCCTCTACTCCCTCTGTGTCTCTTCCCCCTCTCTCCTCCCTTGTGTCTCTTCCCCCCTATCCCTCCCCTGTGTCTCTTCCCCCTCTCCATCCCCTGTGTCTCTTCCCCCCTCTACCATCCCTGTGTCCAGTGGCGGCTGGTGACTTTTCAAGTTGGAGGGGCGACAGGGCGAAACATAGCCACTCCCCCCTTTTCAAACCACACCCATTTTTATAACTCCTCCCCCTGACATCATAATGACCTTTATAAGCCCCGCCCAATAACCTTATGCTTGTAAAGCCCATTGAAATACATGATCTGCAATGCAGAAATGTCAAGAAGTAAAGTAACAATGTGTTAAATTCATTGGTATACAATATAGATTGAAAAAACTAATGTGACAAGACTACAGCAATATCATAATTGCACCTATACGTATTAACAGAAAAATTAAAGGAGTGACACCTACCATTAGTCGGCTCTTCTTCTCAGGGTATTCACGTTCATTAAGTTGACCAATGAGTAGAAACAAATCTGCAGCCACATAGGGTTTGCACCTGGGGTTGAAAGAAAACAAGCAAATCAATCATACCATTCAAGAACAAAACCATACTTAAAAAACATTAAATGACCAAGTGGAACCATATAGGCCCCAAACATACCTTAGAAGACCAAGTGTGACTATATAGGCCCCAAACATACCTTAGAAGACCAAGTGTGACTATATAAGCCCCAAACATACCTTAGAAGACCAAGTGTGACCATAGGCCCCAAACATACCTTAGAAGACCAAGTGGAACTATATAGGCCCCAAACATACCTTAAAAACCTTAAATAACAAATTGGGACCATATAGGCCCCAACCGCACCTTAAAAACCTTAAATAACCAATTTTGACCATATAGGCCCCAACCGCACCTTAAAAACCTTAAATAACAAATTGGGACCATATAGGCCCCAACCGCACCTTAAAAACCTTAAATAACAAATTGGGACCATATAGGCCCCAACCGCACCTTAAAAACCTTAAATAACCAATTTTGACCATATAGGCCCCAACCGCACCTTAAAAACCTTAAATAACAAATTGGGACCATATAGGCCCCAACCGCACCTTAAAAACCTTAAATAACCAATTTTGACCATATAGGCCCCAACCGCACCTTAAAAACCTTAAATAACCAATTTTGACCATATAGGCCCCAACCGCACCTTAAAAACCTTAAATAACAAATTGGGACCATATAGGCCCCAACCGCACCTTAAAAACCTTAAATAACCAATTTTGACCATATAGGCCCCAACCGCACCTTAAAAACCTTAAATAACAAATTGGGACCATATAGGCCCCAACCGTACCTTAAAAACCTTAAATAACATATAGGCCCAAAAAAAAAAAAAAAATAATATATAAATATATATATATATATATATATATATATATATATATATATATAAAAATTGATATCAATATATCACAATAAATAAATATATATGTATATATATATATATATATATATAAAAATTGATATCAATATATCACAATAAATAAATATATATATATATATAAATATATATATATATATATATATATAAAAATTGATATCAATATATCACAATAAATAAATAAATATATATATATATATATATATATATATATATATATATATATATATAAAAATTGATATCAATATATCACAATAAATAAATATATATATATATATATATATCAAATTGATATATATATATATATATATATATTTATTTATTGTGATATTTTGATATTAATTTTTATATATATATATATATATATATATATATATATATATATATATATCCAAATATATATATATATATATATATATATAAAAAATTACACATAAATATACATAAACATATACATACAACAATATATATTAATTGATATTTATTATTTGATTAATTGATGTTCTTTATTACATGGTATATTATATTGTTCATGCATTTCTATTACACTTTATTTGTTATACATATTACAGTGCTATTTTTTGGCTATACATGTTACAGGATATTATCCTGTAACATGTATATCACATAAAATAGCCCTGTAATATGTATAATACATACAGGGTCAAACAAGTTCACACTAACCTTTTTTACCCTTACAGGCTTCCATACCTGCTTGCTGATTTGCTAATTTTTTGAAGACTCTCATTGGTTGAAATCGATGTCAATCAAAAATTTCAGCCAATCAGAGTCCTTCAAAAATTAGTATATATAGCAGACCGTGGGAAAAAAACAATTAATCGCGGGAGGGGCTCCTTGTAGGAGGAGCTCTTTTAGTGTGTTGTTTTTTTTTTTTTAGAGCGTCGGTTTTTTTTTGTGGAGGCCTCTTTCAATGGGCCAGAATGGATGGATGGACAATGGCTTCAATCAAGATTGGATTATTTTTGATCATTGGCTTCAATCAACATGGATTATTTTATTTTTGATCATTGGCTTCAATCAACATGGATTATTTTATTTTTGATCATTGGCTTCAATCAACATGGATTATTTTATTTTTGATCATTGGCTTCAATCAACATGGATTATTTATTTTTCATCATGACTATATCCAGAGAGGACAGAAGGCCAACGCTGGAGGGGTCAATTTTACAGGTAAGTATGTGCTGTTGTTTATTTTATTTTTTATTAATGTTTGTTTAAAGCTGTTTATTTTTGTATACAATGTGTTGTGTTACTAACTGTACTAACAATGTGTTTGCTTACTGTGTGTTTAATTGTAATAATGTTGTTACTGTATTTTTTTTTCCCTTCCCTTATTTTTATTTTATCTTTAGAAGTGACATGCACATATACATGCCTGTTACTTCTAAAAATGGAATAAAAATAGGGGGGGGGGGGGGGGTAGGTAGTTGGTTCATCCAGGGTGGGGTCGGTCACGGTCAGGCGCCCATCGGTCGCCCATAGGCCACGACCAGGGGTGGCACAGGCCTCATGGGGGTGAACATCCACCCCCATGTGGCCTGGTCAACCCCGCTCACTGCCCGAATACCCGGGGTAGCATAGGCCGCATCGGGGTGGTGCCGGGGGGTGATCGGGCCTCGGGGGTGGCATAGGGCGGCAACATGGAGGTCATCAGGGGTGGCACAGGCCTCATCAAGGGGGTGATTCGATCACCCCCATGTGGGCCTGTGCCACCCCGCTCACCACCCGACTACCCCGATCCCGTGATCGGTGTAATCCGGTGGTGGCATGATGGCATAGCTAGGCTAGCATAGGGCAGGCCTGATCGGGGGTGGCACAGGCCACATGGGGGTGATGGCTGGGGTCGTCGGTGGTAGTTGGTGGGTGGCTGGGTAGGTGGCACTTGCAGGCTAGGCAGGCATAGTGGGGGACTGGGGGTAACTGGTCACCCCTAACTTTTATTAGGGGCTACTAGGGGTTTTGGTTTGGCCAGGGGCAGGGCAGGTGCCAGGCAGAGGCAGGTGTAGACTTACTGTGTTAGGCAGGCAGAGCAGATGAGTAGATTCAGCCAGGGAGGTCTCTCAGTCTCAGCGTGACCAGGGTCAGGAAACAGAAAGGGGGAAGGGACAGGGAACTGGTGGTTTTATTGACTGTATCAGTCAATCAAAATTTAAACTCGAGGCCCTATTTGCTGGCGGGCGCTCAGGGCTAACGGTCTGGGTGGGTTTAGATTGATCACTTAGTAACTGGACAGCCTTCCATCATTGATTGGTCAATGATGGAAGACTGTCATTTATTAATTGATACATTTATGACCGCCCATGCATATCGTCACTGTGATGGTGGGCGGCATGCATTAACGGTCAGTGGGCCAGGCCAGGACTCATTGAAGAGAGAGAAGAGTCTAAAGGTTAGTGTACACAGTGTAACTATTGTAATTTGATCACACAGGGTGCAGGCAGGGGGCGATAGATACACAGCATTAGTTAATGTAGCGCAAGGGTTATTTTAAAGTGACAGTGTCCCTTTTCTAACTTTACTTCATTTTTAATACTATTTAGACTTGAAATGATGATGTACACCTTATATTTATTTGTTTTTGGGTTATACTAATACATTGTTGTGTTTTTTTTATTGCAGGGTGAAGAAAATATTTGGGGGGGCGTTTGCCCTGACGCCCCAATGGACGGGCCGCCCCTGCCTGTGTCTCTTCCCCCTCTCACGCCCCCTCCCCTGTGTCTCTTTCCCCCTCTCCCTCCCCTCCTTTTGTCTCTTCCCCCTTACCCTCCCCCCTGTATCTTTTTCCCCCCCTCTCCCTCCCACCCCCCTGTGTCTCTTTATGGCCTCTCCCTCCCCCTCCCCTATCTCTCTTTACCCCCTCTAACCCCCTCCCCCGTTTCTCTTTCCCTCCCTCACCCTCATGTCTATTTCCCTCTCCCTCCCTTTCCCATTATCATCCTCCTCCCTCCTCATCCCTTCCCCCTCTGCAATTACCCCCCCCCCCCCTCCCCCACTCTCCCCTCACTTGCCCTGATCCGGTGAGCTCCTGCTGTTGTCTGCTCTCCATCGCGTCTTCCGGCTGACCGCCCAGCATATGCTAATGACGTGATGTCACATGTGTGTCACTGGGGGTGATGCGAGCCCTGGGGGCAAGAACCAGGTAGTCCCACGGTCCACTCGCAGTTGCGGCCTTACGGCCCGCAAATACCCAAGGCTCGCAGTTGCGGCCCTACGCAAGGCACCTGGGCCGCAAGCGTGACGACAACTCGCAGTTTGACAAATATCATAGGGGATACTGTATAAACACATTCATTAAATTAATTGTAGTGATTATCTATTGTAGACTTGGCAATATGCAGGGATATTGTTTGTGTAGGTGAATGCACAGAGCAATCTGGTAAAACAGTTTGACTTTAATTGGCTGGATACATGATACACCGAATGCTGTTTTGTGTATATTTTTTATGTATTTCAGAAGGGACCTTCCTAGAACAGTAGTATGTTTTCAATACTGCAGATAATTTATATACCACTGGAAAAAAAAAACTATTGTAATGATACTAAGGATAGACAAAATGTGACTATATTACTTTGTCTAAAGTCGAAATTATTCTGTTCCTACACAATTTTTTCAATGTATTATTTTAGTATCATTTAAATAACCTCAAGGCATTATTTCAATAGCAGAATATTTGATGTATTTGAGGTAACATTTAAAATAATATTTAGAAATTCTTAAGTATACATGAATAAAAATAACTCAGTGACCATGACATATTCATAATTAGTTACTGTCACCTACTGGTCAAATAATGTAACACGTATTTTATGCTCAATCATCCACTGAATTATATTACATAATTACATAATAATTGAGGTTGCAAAAATAATTTTAGTCCATTAAGTTCAACCTTTTTAGATCTCTGATCCCTAAATATAGTATAATACGAGCAATAATAATAAAGTCGTTAATAAACTCCAAACTGCACAATTTTAAATGACCTATTTCTCCATTACAAGACAGGTAGCTATTTTTGGTAGCGTTTGACTACACAACTCACACTACACATGTTGAATTTCTAATGGATATATCCGTAATTGTACAATATCGATGTCCCAATTATTTTATTGGAGTTAATTATTTTCTTCCTTCAGGGCTTTTCACAGAAGAATGAATAAAAGTATCAGGCCCTTACAAGTCAAAGGATAGCCCTTTGTTTAAATAGCTGTTATCAAAAAGTCATTCATGAATTAGTTACTTTACGTCAATGCTTTTGCAGATATATTGCATAAGTTAACACATACAATTGTGTCTCACTTCTTTTTTTGTCTCTCACATTGTGGCAGATTAACACAGATTTAGTCTAAACATCAGAACTAATGCTGTTAGCTATGTTGCCATCTGTTTTTAATGAATATCAAGGGTGTATTTCTCAGCTAAGCTTTCCTTATTGTGTTTGTATGTTGTTTTTTTTCCGATGCGATCTGCATAATTGCTCACAGATTTTACAACAAAATTAATATCCTTGTGTGTGTCACGGAGCACACCAAAATAGGGTGACAGGGTTTTTGAAGTGAGGTGAAAGACAATTCAATTTTTACTTGAACCATAGAAACGCTGCCAGAACTTGCATTATCTGGTAATCTACATCTAAACTTTAACCTGTAGGGGGGCCTTTTGTGTTGGTTAATGCAAGCATAAAAAGAGCCGGAATCACTAATCAGATTAATGATATTTTGTAAGACACAGAAGCTTAATTAACTGAACCTAGTATCTTAGCTACATATTGCAAATGAAAAAAAAGTTTGTTGTAAGAGTAATGCCTTGACAAACAAGTAATTAAACATTACACGTATTAAGATATCAGTATGTTCTATACAAAAATCATAGATTTTTGTTCAGCTTTGAGGACTGTTAAACATTATGTTATATGTAATTTTTTTTGTGACAGAAACAAATCTTAAAAATACACTACCATAGCATCACATATAATAGTTGTCAAACTGCAAGTTGTTGTCATGCTTGCGAGCCTCGTGAAGCGAGGCGAGCTGTTGACGCATAGAAGCCTTCCGAGCTCGGAGCACTTAGGCGGCGTTCATCGTCCTGTGAGTCTTGCGAAGCGAGGCGAGCAGTTGAGGCATTGAAACACCCGGGACTTAGACTTAAATGAGCGCCGAAGTTACTCCTGCGAGCCTTGCAAAGCGAGGCGAGCCATTGAGGCATTGAAACACCTGGGACTTAGCCTGCAAGCAGTTGAGGAATGCAAAAAACAATGTAGGGGGCAAAAAAAAACGACCTCGCAAAAATACGACTTTAACGGCCGAACCGCGAAAATCAAAAAAAAAAAAAAAACTAAAAAAAAAAAAAAAAAACACACACAGCACGGGGGGAACGCCAGGACGCCTGGGAGTGAGGTTACACGTGAATTTAAGCCGAATTTGTTGATTTTCAGCACTCGAAGATCGGCTAAGCGAGAAAAAAAATGGTGGCCGAAAAAATGAAAACAAAGCTAAAGGAAACCGAGGCGCGCAAATCCCCCCAGGCACGTACGAGTTAGTCAGGAGCATAGGAGATACAAAATATACCATTACAGCGGACGGAAAATGCTTGTGTGCCAAGTAACACATAGAAAAAGCGGCCATTTTACAACACTAACTTGCAAATAATAATGTTATGATTCAAAAATGGCGCTTTACCTGCCTAAACAAACGGTTTGGCTTCGCTCGCAGCCTATTTACACTGCACACTTGGCACATTGCTGACACTTTCTCCTCAGCTGATCAAAAGGCCAACTGTACATTTTCTCATGCAGAAAAATCCAAAGAGATTATTAGCTCTTCAGGATATTGATTGCTGCATATTAAATATAAATAGGTAAATGATATAAATGTATTAATTCATATTAATTTATTAATTCACTGTACTAAAAAAATTGTATATTTTACAAAACATGTCAACCAGAAATACTAATATAGGCATAGAAGCTATTGACAGAACCCCAGGATTGCGATGAGCACCGAAAGTGATCTTTGCAAAGGAGGAAACTTAAAGTACACAAGAGGAGAGGATCGCAATGAGCGTCAAAGGTCCTCAGAGGAGCAAAAGCCTTACATTGTGTGGCAAACAGCAATGCCATGGCTTTAAATTTATTGCCGTCATTTTTTGACAGGCAATGCGCTAGTTATATATATTATATAAACTAGATACAAATAAAAAATGCACCTGACACATTGGTGAAGTGCAATGTACAGATGAAGGGCTTCAAGTACTCAAAACAGGTGCACAATAGTTTTTATTGTCAAAAACAATATTAATACAATGCAAAAGAATGGGCATGTTTTAAAGATGATGGAAACTTGCCAGTTTTAAGGGAAAGGTTAAATATATGTGTGAGAGCTGGGATAAGTGTGGTTGAGAGGGAAGGGATAAGTTGAGAAGTTATAGGATTGTGTGAGAGGATGATCGTAAACTAGAAAAATCATCGTCAATTATAGTCACAAATGAGTCCATGATGGATATGGGATTGGGGAAGGGTAATGGCTGAGTATTGCTAGTTTTTGAGAATAGGGTGTGTTACTGCCATGCTAAGGGAAGATTTTGATTCAGATGTTTTTAATTTTATTCTTAAAGTTGATGGCAAAGTCTTCAGCTGTTAGACAGGAAGGGGCAGGAGGTGGGGGTGGGCAGAGGAGAGTGTTTAATGTGGCGTACAACCATTTGGGTTGGAGGACAGGTTTGATATTAATAATGAGATGTAATGCTGTTTGGCAAGATTGAGGGCAGAGAAGTAGGAGCACAGAATAAACTCGTAATGGAGGAATTCAGCAGAAGTGCAAGATTTCCTCCAAAGTCATTCAGCAGTGAGGGAGCACCTCTGGATGTAGCGTGTTTGTGTAGTGTGCGATGGTTGTGGACAAGAGTTAGCAGTTATGGGGCAAGGATGTCAAGGGTTGAAGATAGAGTCAGGTTTTATTGTGAGGTGGCAGTGTCACGGCAGTCACCTGAGAGGACTGAGAAGTTGTTGTAGTGAGGGGACTAAGAAGGGGTTGCAGCAGTGGATAGGTGTTGTGGGTCGAGTGCTTGCAGGTTTCTGTGGGTTTTGGAGTCAAGGAATGAAGAAGGCAGTGAGTAGGAGATGTGGTGAGGTCGCAGGTTAGGAGGTGGTGGTCAGATATAGGGAGTGGGTGATGACAAGTTAGGGAGTGTCCATCACAGTGAGTCAGAGATTCTGTACATTGTGAGAGGCCAAGGGATGAGGTAAGCAAAAGTAATTTTGCATCTGTTGGGGGTGGTGTGTCATTGGCAATGATAAAAGTGCCAAGAACGAGTGAAGATGCCCTAAACATGGAGCAATGGTGAGAAATAGTGAAGAGGCGGGAGGAAAAAGAGGGGATATTTTGGATCTGCCACCTGCCCCCTCCCCTTTTACATGCCCAGAATAATGCAAGCCTAGAGGTGTAGTTATATGTGTAAACTCCTCTTTCACATACACAAGCTTCACCAAAATATTATGGATGCCTCCAGGATCCAGGGTTCTAATCCTGCCTGTATATGCATTCAGTTATGTTTATATGTTTCAACTATGTTTTTCATCATTCAATGGTCCTTTAAGAAAACATTTTGCAGATGTGATGGACAAAAGATACAAAGGGAACACATGGGCAATTAAGTAGATATGTTTGCAAAAGTAAATTATCTAAATATTGTGGAATACATTAATATCATTTTATTTGATTAAGATTGCAATTTATTTTTTTAATTTTTGAAACCTGTGCTAATCTAATAAAAAACACATACCTCTATATACAGTAAGAATCTGTTGTGTTGTGCCCTATATTTTTTAACAAAAATATGTTTTATAACCAAGATGCCAGCTGACATCACAGGGTCCAGATAGTGCGGTCACAATGCTGATGCTTGTCAAAAAGTGGGGTGATATATGAATTGTGCCCTGTTGCAAGAAAATGTGCCAAAAAGCTTCTAGACACAAATTGCACAAAGATGAGCACAGTTCTGCTCTTCCATTTCACTGAAAAAATCAATAGTAGTTTAGGACAATAATGTTTGAGCAATTTACTAACATCATTCTTTCTAGTGACAGCGTACTTTGTGGTGCTATAAAATCTGTGCATAAAATAGCTTTAGCTAAAGACAATACTATTTAAGTAATCATAAATAATGACTTGGTCTTTGTCATTTAATGACTAACTAAAATAAGTCTGAATGACCTTAAAATGAGTATTGATACATCCCATTAAGGGTTATTACAAGCAGTTAAAGTGTAGAAAGACTGGTTTGTTATTGTAAGAAATATGTTTTACTGTCACAGTAACTCATTACTTCACACATTGGACAAACTTTTTGGTGAGACATCAGCTTTGGAAAATACTTCTGATATGGGTTACAATTTGTCTATTGACTAAACAACTAGTAAAAAAAAGAAAATATAAAAAAAAAAATGCTGATTGCCTTAAAAGGGACATATAACACCCATACTTTTTAAAATGCATGTAAAGGAACATATTTAATATTTTTTTTGCAAGATGAACAGATTTTATAATGTTTATTTAATTATTTTAAATTCCTGGGCATAGGTATCCCAAGACCACCAATTTTGGAACTTATGTTTGGGGTTTTATTCACAGCTTTCACAGCAAGTTCCTTAAGTTCTATATTTAATTCACATTTTTATCCTCTAGATAAAGTGTGGTTTTGGCATCTAGGGGTTTAAATGCAAAATAAGAAAGCAATCTTTGTCCTTTTAAAACAAAACCTTTGAACTAAAATGAAAGAAACAAAGTAAGGAACAAACTAACACCAATGCCAACTGTGGATCCCATGCAATTGCAAGCTCGCAATTGCCTCCAAGCTGAACATTTGGCTGTGGGTCACATTTTTTCGAAACACATTCAGTCACAATAAATTTGAAGCCCGTAGCGGCATCAGCAGACTTGAAATTTGGCTGCGTTACAGATCTATTAAATCGAAGCATGCCACGAGTCATGGGCCGTAGGCGCAAGCCCGTAAACCATTCTTGATCAATTAGTCAAACCTGCTGTTACGGGTTTAGACGGAGCCAATGGCAAATGAGATTGTCATCATTACGTCACTTAAAAATGGATGTTAGATTTCAAAGCCTTACGGGTTTCAATTCCGAGTTTCAATCCAACCCACATTCCAGAAATAATGCAATATTAATAACTCATTAAATATGATATTCTAGTCCATGCGAGTTCCATTATAAGTATATTGATTGCCGGGATCGATATAACACGGAAACTAAACAGAAAATAATGTATTTTATATTGCAGATTTGAGAGCTTGAGAATGTTGTGCTATTAATTTTAATATCTAACATCACTTTCCCTTTCATTATTAGAACAGTAGTGTTTGTATACTGGTGTTTACAGTGCTACGGATAGGACTTTAATCCCCCTGCGGGTCCTCTCTAGTACCCGTTGGCTTTTTGGCTCAATTTGCAGGTGACGGGGTTGAACGCCAGTGGATTCAATGCAATTTAATAGCAAAATTTGAATGTAGCAGTTAAGTGCGTGAGAGAACAAAGGATTTACAGGCACGCAGTTAAAATTTTCACGTCCTGTAGCTTTTTTTCACCTTTATGGCGAAAGTCGTTAGCGGGTTGCTTTACGGGGCCAATTTAATAGCCGTAAGTCTTGCGGGCTACGTTACGGACTACGGTTTTACACATTCAGGGAATGTGGCAGTTTAATGTGGTTGTTAGATGTATTAAATTGTCACTAACTTGCAATTGCCCTCTCACAGCCTCTATGCACTCGTAAGTAGGATTTCAGGGGGCATGATCATATGATCTGACAATATTTAAGTAAACCCGTAATTTACTTCTTAAGCACTCACAACGCTTCTTAGACACAGACAATAGTAAATGAGACCGTCATCATGAGGTCAGTAAAACATGGAGTTTATACTTAAACTTCACTCAAAGACTATGAATTAATTATTGTTGAGAAGTAAATTTAGGGATCGGACTCAATCCAGCAAAGTAGAAATCTTAAAAAATCATTGAAGCAACTGCGGGTTCCATGATATGTATTAACCCCTTAAGTCCCGGGATCCTTTTCACACAAAAAAAAACCATTAATAAAAACGTTTTTTTTAAATGCATATTTGTGGGTTTGTTCTGCAATTAATTATAAGGTATTGATATGCCTTCCCATGCTTTTAAAGCACATTAGTGTGTTTTAAATTGCTGCTGCAGCTGTGAAAAGTGTTTAAAAAAGCCCTTTTTGACAGAAACTTGATACATTGCATCAGACTTAATTTGCGAGCTAGAGCTAGGAGTCTAATAGAATATACATTTTGTGTAATTTTAAATATTTAGCACTAGTAAATCTTGAGCTGTGCTAAAACCAATGGAGTTCTAAGACAAGCTTGTAAATGGCAAATGTTTGCGCAAAGCTTACGGCTTCCAAATAGTACCCGCAAAGGGTTTACAGACTAGTTTGGAACACTGCAAAACACACTAACAACAAACCAATGCACTTTAAAATATGGCTAAAGCACTGGAAGGCATTACAATTACTTGCACAACAACTCCCAACTAGCAAATATTGCAAAACATTGAATTTTCCTCATAGGTTTTAATGGTCATGCATATGCCAATATGAAAAGTCATGCTGCAACATGCTGAAATCTATTAAAGACACAATATCTCATTAAATTGCAACACCAATACATGGGAATTGCTGACATATTATCCTTTCTTACTCACAGAGGCTCTAATATACCCTAAAATACAAAGATCATCTTATATACACATATGCATTGGGAAAACAAGTAGTGGACACATTACACCACGACATGGCATATATCAAGTACCAGGAGAACATTTCACATTTGCTTGTTCAGTCCCTCTGCTGTGTCCAACTCTCTGTGACCCTATTGACTACAGCACTTATGTCTCTGTCTTTCTGTATCCACAAGGTTTGCATGGAAAACATACTGGGGTGGGTTGCCAGTTACTTCTCCAGTGGACTGGGATTTGTCTGACCTCTCTGCTATGACCTACCCACATACAGTGGCTCTACATGGTATAGCTCACAGCTTCATTCAGGGACACAAGCCCCTTCACCACCACCAGTTTCCAATCTAGAATGGGACCAGGGGAACATACACTACACTAATTTACTCTAACCCATCAGGAAGGGTCGCAAAAACACATGGAGGCTGTGCAGAGGCACGTGGAGCAACAGTCAACTCACCTCCATCTCCGCTATGCTCATTCTGGAAAGTCCCACGCCATTGCTGGTGGCCATGTTCCCAGATGTATACCCATTATCATTTGGTGACCTAGCATTTAGTGTGTTGATAGGCCTTCAGGGGAATGTTGATTCTCCATAGTATCACAAAGTGGACTTTGCATCTGTATTCACCCTTCATTATCAAATATTATACATATTATTATATATCTCCTTATATTATTACTATCATTATTATTGTTATTATATGTATTAAACCATTGCATAGTAATTAGGGTTCATTAGTTTACTGATTTAGGAATGTGACACATATGTGATGTATGTGGATTTCCCATAACCCCAACCATGGGGGATGGGGGGATGTGTGTGTAAGGAGTGACCTAGCTCTATGTTTATCTATGTGTGTTCTTTAATTTATGTGTATTGATATTATGTGTAATCTGTAAATATGTTCAATCAAGGTAAAATCAAGTGTAAAATCTAAATTAGATGAATAGAAATAAACAAAACTGCAATATACTGCTCTCACAAATTGCCTACTCTGTCATTCTCACTGAAAAACCTCCAACTCCGGGACCTGCCTGCTAATTTGGAAGAAAATACAACACAGTCAACGCATGGGCAGGTGGAACGCAACTTTATATTCTCCCTCTATCAATCATCTTCAGCTAGAATGCTTTCTAGAGGCCTGAGAGGCCTGTGTCACACTCCGTTATACTGTGATTGGATTTTAACAGCGGATTGCTTCTCGGCCAGCCCATTAACAGTTTGCGGCTGCTGGAGGGGTTTTTGGGCTCGAGGACTCGGCCTGTAACTAGCACCCTTGCTTAATTGAATAGCTCCGGATTTGGAGATGTACGGGAGCCCGCAGCACACCTGTAGACATACGTCGGGCTCATTGTCAATATAACGCAGCCACATCATTATATGATCAGTAAATCTTGAATCACTGTCATTACCTACACACTCTCTTTCCCACCAACCCAAATAAATATTTGCATATGTCTTCTGTAGCATCCATCCCCATGAAAACATACATCCTAAGTCTGTTGTCAAGGTATTGACTTGCCTTCTCACACAGACTACCGTTCCCGAAAATTATGGTTTTTCCAGGAGGTCTCTTTTTGTCCTTATGCACCTTCAGTAAAATATAGACGGTTGCAACTCTCGGGGGTGTCATAGTCAAAGATTCTTTTTTCTTTGGAAGATACAATTTCCAAAGTTTTTGCTTCTGATATCAAATTATTATGTAAGGCCAAAAAGTCTTTGGTCTGGGTCCAGAGCCAAACATTTATAGCAGTTATGATCTCATAACTGCCCCTTGGCTTCCTCTTCATATATGCTTCTTTCCAAATAACAATATTGCCCCCTTTGTCTGAGGGTTTAATGATACATCATTCCACAGTTTGATTTCTAGCAAAGCACAATTTTCATCTTTTATTATAAGGTGTATTACCAAAGAATTGGAGAAACTTGGTGATATGAACAACATACCACCAAGTTTCTCCAATTCTTTGGTAACCAATGTAACAAATATGTCAGCCACAGGACAGCTAGATAAGGGAGGGTTGAAAGAAGATTTCACGATCAACTTGTCCAACCCTTCTAGAATATCTTGAGTCTCATCATCGATTGTTATACTTGCCTGATTTGCAACAAAATCAATTGGTAGATACATCTTGAAATCTGTCTTTTTCTATTGGATCTCAAACATGTAATTTGATTAATACATATCTAGTAAAAAGATGTCAGTCTTTAAGAACATTAAAACAATGAAATTATTTACTACATGAGAAGCATAAGCCTTTCTTCAAAATACTGACTTGAGATTCAATAAGTTTTCTGGAGGAGATGTTGATAATACATAAATTGTCCTTAATTACACTTCATCTTTCTGTCTCAAAGATTCCAACCCTGAATGGCATCCAACTGTTTATCTTGGGTCTGTATAGGATCTCTTTCCTAATACAGTTGCATTCTTTGATCAAAAAAACACCAGGATCCAGATCTATGTTCTACTTCCTGAGCAAATTTCATTATTTCATCATCTGTAGGAGAGGCTTCTACATCAGAGGATACAGCCATAAAATAATCTCTTACTGTATTAGATATGATACCTGAATTTAAGCCTATAGTCAGAGAAGTTATTTATGAAGGAACAAGTGATAATGTTGAATGCTTGAGGGTCTAGTTAAATAGTGGAGTAACAAATTCTTAATATTGGTAGGAATATGCTATAACCCCACAAATATAATTGTATGTGAGGAATTGCAATTATTGTTACATATAGTAAACAGTGATCACAAAACAGATTAACAGTGACCAGGAAAAGGCAGGTGAGCTGAACATGTTTTTTTATTTGGTATACACAACAGAAGTACCAGTGGTTGGACCATTGCAACAAAATAGGGCAACAGTACCTTCACTATATAATTGCTTAATGCAGGAATAAATCCAAAGAGGTTGAAAAAAATGAATTATAATAAAGAAACAGGTCCTAATGGAATACATCCAAGGGACTGAGGGAACTGGATTTGGTAATAGCCAAACCATTATATCTATTTTTTCGGATTTTGTAATTGCCAAACCATTATATCTATTTTTTCAAGCCTAACTCTCCACAGGGTAGCTACAGATAACTGGAAAAAGCAGATGTGATACCTAGATTTAAGAAGGCAATAGCAAATCCAAGGAACTATAGACATGTAAGCCTCACTTCTGTACTTGGGAAGCTTTTACAAGTATCAAAAAGCGATAGTATAACATAATTTAATTAGCTAGATTTTATGATATGGTAAGTAGGAACTTGAATCAAGGAAACCAGTGGCGACTGGTAACTTTTCATGTTAGTGGGGCGTAAGACAGAGACCTGGTCCCTCCCCTTATATTGACTCCACCCAACAGTATAAACTCCTCCCCTTCACAATATGTTCCCTTTATAGGCCCTGTCACTTTACTTACCGTACTTAATTATGTTGATGAGGGTGAGGTGGTGCTGGTTCTGCTCACTTTTATTATGCTGGGAAGTGCCTGCATTTTATTGATGATATACTAAATAGAACACATAGAATACATGTTAGATCAGGACATATGTTTGTGGCAGACAAAAGTTATCCAATAGAGAGAGAGGGATAGAGAGAGAAAGGGATAGAGAGAAAGAGAGGGGATAGAGAGAGGGGAGGGGGGGTAGAGAGAGGGAGAGGATACATGGAGAGAGCAGGGAGAAATAGAAGGAGAGAGGAGGAGAGGGATAAAAGGAGAGAGATGAATAGGGTAGAGGGAGAGGGAGAGGGTAGAGAGGGATAGATAGAGAGGGAGAGAGAGGGATAGAAAGAGATGGATAGAGGGAGGGATAGAGAGAGGAATTGAAGAAGAGATGGATGGAGAGGGATAGAGGAAGGGATAGAGAGAGAGGAATATCCCTCTCTTTTTCTTTCTATCTATCTATCTATCTATCTATCCCTTCCTTCCATCCCCTCTGTCTATCCCTCTCTACCTCTCCATCTATTCCACTCCCCCCTCTCTCCCTATCTCTCTTTACCCCTCTCTCCCTATCTCTCTTTCTCCCTCCCTATCTCTCTCTCTTTCTCTCCATCTCTCGCTCTCTCCATCTATCTCTCCCCATCTCTCTCTTTCTCCCTATCTCTCTCTTTCTCCCCATCTCTCTCTCTCCCCATCTCTCTCTTTCTCTCCATATCTCTCTCCATATCTATCTCTCTGAATCTCTATCTCTCCCTCTCTTTCTCCCATCTCTCCCTGTCTCTCTATTTCTCTCACTCTCTCTCCATCTCTCTCTTCCTCCCTATCTCTCTCTATCTCTTTTTCTATCTCTCTATTCCTCCTATTTCTCTCTCTCTGCCTATGCCTCTCTCCCTATCTCTTTCCCATATCTCTCTCTCTCCCTATCTCTTTCTCTTTCCATATCTCTCTCTATTTCCCTGTCTATCTATCTATCTATCTATCTATCTATCTATCTATCTATCTATCTATCTATCTGTCTCTATATTTCCCTGTATCTCTCTCTCACCCTCTCTCTTTCTTTTTCACACTATCACTCTCTCTCCCCATCTCTCTTTCGGTGCTATAAAGCTTTACACAAATATCATTTTTTATTATTGTTTATTTTTCCCACTGAATTTTTGTAGACAATAATTATGAGTCATATGTATGCAATAATGCTCCACTGGAAAGGGAGTTGGTGCTCACTGAGCACAGTTTAGCTGGGTCTAGAATGGAGGGTGGAGATGTGACTAGTGAGGATGTCCAGGGAGGTAGCTTGGTTACAGTTACAAGGGGAAGCAGGGGGAACATGAGGAGGAGGCGGGCCAGTTCTGAGTTGGCAAACACCAACAGATTTGCCAGATTGAATGAAACTGTTTTGGATGTCTATTCAGGAATGGCAATGCCAGATAGAGCTGTTCCCTCTAAACGCCGGTAGAACAGTTCTACCGGAGAAGTTGGAGGGCAGAATAGGCAGAGCAACAGGCAGGTTTTGGTGGTAGGGGACTCTATTATTAGGAAGGTAGACATTCTGATTTGTCACCCAGATCCCAGCAATCGAACAGTTTGCTGTCTCCCGGGTGCTCGGGTTCGGTGTGTTGTGGATCGGGTAGATAAATTATTGGGAGGGGCTGGAAATGAACCCGTGGTCTTGGTACATCCTGTTACCAATGACAAAGTTAGTGGAAGATGTAGTGTCCTAAAAAATGATTTTAGAGAACTAGGGAATAAGCTTAAAGCATGTGCCTGTGCCACGTGCTAGTCCAGGGAGACAGAAGGAGCTTAGGGAGGTTAATGCATGGCCTGTAAATGTGGTGCACTAAGGAGGGGTGTGGGTTTTTAGAGCACTGGTCTGACTTCTCACTTGGGTACAATCTCTATAGCAGGGATGGATTTCACCTTAATGATGAGGGAGCTTTTGTTCTAGGGGATAGGATGGTAGAAAGGCTGGAGGAGCTTTTAAACTAGTAGGTGGAGGAGGAGGGACTAGATAATTGTAATGGGGTAGAAAGTGTAGAGGGGATAAGGGATGAATTAACAACTGGGGAGGAGATGGGAGAGGGTTAGTATAGTCAATAGGGAGGTATTACAAAGTAACTCAAGTACAGAGGCAGGCACTTCAAAACTACAAACTCATAACATAAGGTGTATGCTTGCTAATGCCAGAAGCTTGCCAGGGAAAATGAGAGAGTTAGAATTATTGGCAATTAATGAAAAATGGGATTTAATAGGCATTACTGAAACATGGTGGGATGATTGTCGTGACTGGACTATTTAATCTGGATGGTTATAACCTATTTAAGAAAGACAGGGAAATGATAAAAGAGGAGGAAGGATTTGTCTGTATGTTAAACCTGAATTTAAGACTATAGTAAGAGAAGATATTTATGCTGGAACTAGCGGTAATGTTGATTGTTTGTGGGTAGAGTTATATAGTGGACCCGAAAATTCCAAAAGAGTTTAGTGGGAGTATGCTATAAACCCACCAAATACAATTTTAACTTAAAATCTTTTTTTCATAGCATATATAAAAATCATCACAGACATTTGCATTCATACATAAATGTACAGAAATATAAATAGCATAATTAGCGGATCATATAGATGTACATAGTTACAGCCAGAATGTTAGTTACATTATACTTGAAGGGGATATACAAAAAGAAAAAAAAATACAGAATAAGTCAAACCCCTTGAAATCCTATACACAAATTATTATAGATTGTACTCTTCCCACAAAGAACATTTTATTGCTGATTTTTTCTTTTGAATTTTGTACAGTATTCGTAAGACCCTTTTTCCAGTTCTTTATCTTGACTATTCTTTTTTACATCTGACCAAGTTGGAGCCTTATTGGTCTTCCAAAGTTTGACTATAAGCCATTTGTACACTATTAAGTTATGGGAGATCGGCCAACTATGTTGCATTGTTGGCAAGTCTGAAAAAATATGGAATAAAATTGCAGGACTCGATGGTATCTGTATATTTTTAATTAACTTGATATAATCAATACAATTATTCAAAAAGGCTTGTATCATTGGGCAATTCCACCATATATAGGAGAGTGTTCCTTTCCCTCCACATTCTCTCCAACATTCTTCTGAACTTAGTGGATTCATTTTATTCATGGTAGTTGGAGCTAAGTGCCACCTCTGAATTAGTTTAATGTATAATTCTCTGTAAGACATACAAACAGAGGTTTCCTTAATTAGCTTACAGGCTTTGAACCATTTTTCTTCAGACCAGGTGCATTCTAACTCCAATGCCCATTTAACCATTTTATTGGTTTTTAGTGTTTCATCTCTGATATTTAATAATTTATTACATATGGAGATCACGTGTGTGTCTTTCTTTCTGACAAGGATATTTTCAATAGGGGAATACTCTCTGCAACCCTCTAACTGGAAACCACTCAACCTGAGTTTAGTTTTAATGGTCGCATATTCTAACCAAGTAATTTTAAGCATTTAAACTTTTTGTAACAGATTTGAGTAAGGTATAAGTGTATTATTATCATACAAGTCCCCTATATTTAAGACTCCAGCTATATTCCATTTCTGTCAGGCAATATTATTATAATTGTATTGTAGAAGACTTAAGGGGGAAGCAAGCAATGGGTATTTGGTCAAATCACAAATATGTATTTTCTTATACCATATTTTTAAAATTGATCTTATTCCACCAAAGCACATTGAGGCTAAGTTCTCATCCAATATCGGGAGCCACAATAATAATTCAACACAGAAGTCTCTGATGAGATATTTTTCTATTTTAAACCATTTAGAATATTTGGCAGCTAAATTCCAGCCCAATAAGTTGCTTAACAAAACAGCTTTATATGTATCTGATACTGAAGGAGCCGCTAGACCACCTCTTTCTACTTTCCTCTTTATAATATTTACATTTAGACAAAGTTTCTTGTTGTTGTTTATATATTTTTTCAAAGTACTTTGTAGTAAGTTAATGATATATGTGGGCACCACTTGTGGAATACTTCTAAAGACATACATTATCTTCGAAATAATAAACATTTTAATCAGAACAATCCTGCCTTACCATGACAAAAACTCAGATTTCCAATCTGAGATAATCTGCTTAATTTGTCCATATACTAACATGATGTTGTCTCTTAAAATTTATTTAATGGAGGGTTTAAAATGAATACCCAAATGTTTTATTCCATTGCTTTCCCAATTTAATTTATATATTTTTTGTAAAACGGCTAGCTCGTATTCTTTTAGTCCCAATACTAAAGTTTCTGATTTCAAACCTTTGATCTTCAGATACAAAACTTTGCTATATATATCAAGTATGTCAAATAGATCTGAATTTTGTATTGATTGTCTCCAATCCTTATTCTTTTATTTAGATCTGTAGTGTGTATTAACTCAGAGAGTGGTTCTAAGGATACAATAAAAATTAAAGGAGAAAGAGGGCATACTTGTCTAGTCCCATTTGACAAACTCTGATCTGAAGTCAACGCCTGTAACTACAGCACTGGGATTTCTGTAGAGAGCCATAATCGTTTTATTCCCAAAATCTTCAAAGCCACATTTATCCAATACAGCTACAATGTAGAGATAGATAGTGATGAGATATTTTTCTTTATGCCAAATGCAATTAAGTTAGCAAGTCTCCTTATATTCTCTGGACCTTGTCTCTTATTCATGAACGCTACTTGATCATAGTTGATCAATTTAGAGCTATATTTTTTTAGCCTATTGGTTAGTATCTTAGAATATATTTTTGTATCAGAGTCCAGTAACCAAATAGGTCTATAATTCAGGTGACTTTCTGGATTTTTTTTCTGTTTGAGAATGTTAACAATATTTGCCTCTGTCATTTTGGATGGCATATATCCTGTATTTTTGATTTCATTGAACAAGCTGCACAAAGCCGGGCTAAGCTCTCTCGTGAATAATCTATAGTATCTATTTATGAAGCCATCGAGGCCTGGCGATTTATTCAATTTTATCTCTGAAATAGTTTGTTCCACTTCTTTTAAAGAGATTTCTTTTTTAAGGTCTAGCAGTTCTTCCTCGTTTATTTTATCTTCCTCAGAAAAAACTTCTTGATCACTCTTAGCAGGCTTAAAGAATTTCTTTCTAGCTTCTAAGTTATATAATAAGTTACAGTAGTACTACTCAAAGATTTTCCCAATTTCTTTAGGATGCACCATTTTTTTATTATTGCTATCTTTAATACAATTTATTCTTTGTTTAATCCTTTGTTTTTTAATGTTATTTATCAAAACTTTCCGGCTTTATTACCCTAAATGTAATGCTCTCGTTGGGATCTAAAAATAGCATTATCTGTTTGGATTTGCAATATATTTTGGATCTGCAGCAACAATTGTTTAATTTGTAAGCTTGTGTTTCTTTTGTGGGAGTTTTTATTTTCAGATTGTAATTTATGCACTTCAATATTTAAAGAATACTCTGGTATTCTTTAAATAAGCACTTCTGGACATACACAGACCTTTAACATAAGCCTTATGTGCACACCACATCGTTATTTCTGAGGCAACAGAACTTTTGTTTATAGCAAATAAGCTATTGATCTCTTCTTTAAGTTTACTGACAAACTCTGCTGACTTTAGTAAAATTGCATCTATTTCCACTGTCTGTTCTTACTATATTCCTGTGAATCCTCAATTCTTATGCTTACAATCGCGTGTTCGGTCCACGAAATATCTCCGATCTTAACGCTGTTGATTTTACTCAGAGTATCTGCATCAGAGAAAAAATAATCTATCCTGGTATAACAAAGGTGCCTGCCAGATAAATACTGTATGTGTATTCTTTTTCCTCAGGGTTGAGGGTTTTTCAGCATCATACAGTCCATTTTTAAGAATCTCTAATGAGAATTGTTTTGCTTGCCTTTTAGAGGAGTCTGGTGTATCTTTTCCTGAGGTTATTCTATCTATTGTGAGGTCCAAATTCATATTAAAATCACCACAGATAATGAATCTCCTAATTTTGATTTGATTTATCTGTTTAAAAATGTTCTTCAAATATTTAATCTGATTAAAATTGGGGATATAGACATTTGCAATGGTATAAAGAGTATCATTAATCTTCCCTTGCCCTATGATAAATCTACCTTCTTTGTCTAAAATGTTATGTTGTTCATAGACCATCAGTTTTTTGCTAAAGAGAATAGCGACTCCTCTTGATTTAGATTTGTAAGATGCAGTCAGAGGTTCCTTAAAATATTTGCTTAACATTATATGAGACTTTCCTTACCTCCAATGAGTCTCTTGTAGACACACCACATCAGCAGCTTCTTTAATTTAGCTTAGTGTGGCAGTTATTTGTTTATATGGCGTGTTGAGACCCCTGGCATTTTGGGATATGATTTTAATCATTATCGCTTTTTTCTATTAACTTTTATAACAGTTCGATATTAAAAAAAAAAAGTCTCAGTATACTGACTTTCCTCCAGTTGAGATCTAGATTGTAACTAAATTGAGTCACTTTAAACCAGGTGTTTTTCAAAAATTCGCTTTTTCTTATTGCAATTTTATTCTCTGTAAAGTCATTCATTCATACATTCATACTCTCAACTGCATATATTCTATTGCGCAGTTTCATCCTACAGGGCTATATTGCAAAGACATGAGTGGCGAAAAAAAAGGACCTAAACTGGTCCTCTTGGGAAGAGCCTAATAGCATAAAATATATGACATCTATTAATGGTCTACTAATCTTATATATTATATATTCGTATACTGTCAATTCTATCTCGATTTTCTATCTTCTTCTTATTTTCTATAGGAGAAGCAGTGCCGTAGTTCTTATTAAAATTTCAAAAATGTAAATAAAATATAAATTATAGAACTATAAAATGCAACCTCTGGTCACTATATTCTGACCAGAGTATATATTTGAATTAATATTACACTTATGTGAAGCAGTGAAGAAAATTATTCATACCTTAATTCCATATAGTAATCTATCAATGTATTAAGCCAGAGACGTAATATGTGTCTAGTTTCTCCATCTCTAAATTAGTCTAGTGATTCAATTTATATACAAAGGACAAGAAAGTGCTTCCTTCTTACCCAAATAAATCTCCCCCCCCCCAAAAAAATAAGGCTTATACTAAGTGTGACATCTAATCAATAAACTCTTAAAAATTCCATAATTGTATCCTTGTGTAAAACATTCAAGTGTTTACTCATGAGTTAATTTGTTGAGGTAGTATTGATGCGTTAGACCAAAAATCCAGTATATCTCTAATTTTCAAAGCTCTAGATTGGTCTTGGGATTAAATTTATATACAAAAAGCAGAGAGTGGCTCCTTGTTACCCGATTACATTCTTCTACTATTTATCACTTCTAAATATTAATAAACTACTGCCTCTTATAGATATATCATGGAGTTATTATATTTATAAAATCAATAAAATGTCAGTGTGCAAGAGAACAAGGTTCATATTATACCCAACAATTGCTATCAATCTAAATTCTACTTTTTATTAAGTGCCAGTGCATTTTTAATTCACATATTCTTGATGAATTTAAACATTCTGAGAAAAAAAAAATCAAGTGCATTGCCTTCATATATTGCTATCTATCTAAATTCTAATTCTCTTTACATGCCAGTGCATTTTTAATTAATATATCCTAGATGAATACTCTAAACTGGTATATTTAACCATCTTGAGAAAAAAAAAAACGATATCATAATAATGATAAGTTAGATTTGTCGTGGAAATTATATATACTTCCAGTGACCATATAAGGTAAAAAAAAAAAAAAGAAAAAAAAATAGGGGGAAAAGAATAAAAAATAAATAAAAGAAGGCAGGAAGAAAAGCAGGAAAATGTCTATAAAATTATCACTTTGCTTCATTAACTGCCAATTTGCCATTCTGTTTTTTCATTATCAAGTCAGTCTTTTGAGGAACTTTTTGTGAGTTCTCCACAGCATTGTCCCATGTAGATAATAGAGCTTCTCCCTCTTTTACTGAAGGGATTATATGCCATTGAGTATCCTTTGAAATCATAAGGCCTTTTGAGAATCTCCAAATATATTTCAAGCCATGGCTTCTCAAAGCAACTTTGATGTCCATATGTTTTACGTAAAGCTAAGGTAGCAGGCGCTATATCAGAAAATATTTTTATTTCATTATAAGGAGGCGGAAAACTTGAATATTTATAACTAGATCTCAAGATTTCTTCTTTATTGGATATGCGTTGGAAGGTAACCATAACATCTCTTGGTTGTCCACTAGTCAAAAGGCAATGGGATTCTATGTAATGTATCAAATATGTTTATTGCCTGAGTAATACTAGGTACTAATATAGAAAGAAATTCTCTCATGTGATTTTTGAGATCTGGTTCTAGCATTGAGTCAGGTATTCCTCTGAATCTAAGATTTCTTCTTCTGGAGCGGTTCTCCAGATTGGTAATCTTATGTTCAAGTTCAGCAACTTTATTTTCCAAAGATGTAGTGTATTTTATTACTGGTGCGTGATCTATTACAGTTTGTCAAATTTAGTCTCTATATCTTCAATTCTCCCATGTATTTCTTTAATAGCTTTATAGTTGTTCCCTATTTGTTGTTTGAGATTTGCTGTCAAGTTTATTTGGAACTCACTCAGGATATCTTTAAGTTTTGAGGTAGTAAGCGGTTCTTCTAGAATTTCATTTGACTCAGTTGAGTCAGATAGGTCGTTGTTGCTTATTAGGCTCTGATTGCTTTCTCTTTCAATGGGCTGGAATTCAGAAGGGGATTTATTTACATTGTTGGACTTAGGGGAGAAAAAGGCTGCAGACTTCTGTGCTGTCAGCTTTTTAACCTCTGTTTTACTTTTATTGTCCATTTTTTGGCCAGACTTGTACTGGTTATAAATAACCCTTGAGACACCCAATTTTATGGTTTTATGTCTGTATTATGCCAATCGCCTTATCCCCGTACTTTATCAGTGGTATAGAGATAGCCACTCAAATTATCCTCCTTTTATAGAGTCCTGTTCTTGTATTCAACCAGCAGAGTTTGATCTTATTAAAGCTGATCTTATTCTCAATGAGTAGAAAATCCAAGGGAAATATTGTACTGCTCTAGTTTACTTAGCGAAGTACTCTATTTAGAGTCCAAGTGTAGTTCAATTTATAGAAACTATATTAAGTGCCCCCTCCACATTGTAATTCGTACTATTGTGAGGTAAATTTGTATAAAATATTAATTATACAATTTGTTCCCTCTCTTTTTTTTATGTCAGTTATTTTTTAGCTTATGATATGTTTTGTAAACATTATGTTATTACTCCTCTTTTCGTCATATATGGTCACCTCGACAACATAATTAAAGTTCATATCTCTGGGCCTTTGTATACACTCAGGGTAGACCTGGTCTGATCACTGAGTCTCTATGTCCTGGCTCTGCTTCACCTTACTCCTGCGTCAGAGCTTTTCGTCCTCTGCAATGACACCCTTTGTTAGACAATAATGAGGAACATTTTATCTGGTCGTAGTTTTATGAGATTTCGTTCAGACCTTAATTGTCTCACTCAGCTCAGCTGTAATTTGGGGCTTCAATGTTCTCTAATGATTACATCACCTCTGGACCGCTCTTCCAACTCGCATATAAGTTATAGCGTGGCCTATGACATAATCTTTATAAGTTCTGACTGCTCCTGTGGATTTGCATTTAATACACATATAACTTGTCTTGTTGATCCACATTTCGAGCTCCATATACTACTCTCTAGATTCTATAGAGTCGTTGGGTCAGGACAAATGTCTCAAATGTAAGTGTCTCTCTTAATAGACATTTGTCCCTTAACAGACAGAACTAATTAAGCTGTTTGCTTGACTAAAGGTTGTGCAATGAGTTCTAAAAATGCATCATCCATACAGCCCATACACAGGGAAATCCACTAGTCAGTTAAACAAATGTAGTGGACCAGTGGTCCAGAGTCTAGTAATAGCTACATGCTCCACTGGAGCTCTCATCTCCAGGCCATCAGAAGCCAGTCCACTTCGAGCTGCAGGGTGAAGCTCTGCGTCCCACGTGGGTGAATCCTATTGGCTCTAGGATTATCCAGAGTCTGTAGGCAGCTGCACACTCCCCTACGTCCCGCGTCAGCTGTATCTTCTTTGCTGGAGCTCTCACCTCCAGGTTATCAAAAGCCATCCCGTGTCTAGTTGCGGCTTAAAGTTCGGCATCCCGCGTGGGTAGGTTCAATAGGCTCTGCACGGTCAAATTGAAGGACCCTTAGTAGGAGGTCCAGGTGTCATGCTTGTTCAAGCAGAACTTCACCTTGGCAGACCTACAGCAGCTGACTCTCCCCCTCGCCCCGCAGACGCCTCACCCGTCTGAACTACTCATTTCCGGTTACGCCCCTCATCAACCCACCAAATATAATTGAAAGCAAGGATGTGCAATTATTGTTACAGATAGTAAATGCAGCTAAGCATGGGCAAGTTCTAATAATGGAGGATTTTAATTATCCTGAAATAAACTGGATAAATGAGAGCAGCAGTTCAGCGAAGGGGAACAGGTTCTTGAGCACATTCAGGGATCATTATCCGGCCCAGGTTAAACAAGAACCTACTAGAAATTAAGCTATCTTGGATTTAGTTATCACAAAAAATATTTATATGGTATCAAATGTTGAAATAGGGCCACCTGAGGGGCGTGGTTGGAGAGGGAGCTGAGCAGTCACGCTTGGACTGAGCTCCGGAGTCAGGACTGCTAAAAACCCAAATAAAGTGGGGCAACCAGACCCAGCTAACCCCTAATCTACATCAGAAAACTCCCCATACCAAGGGGATCATTTTGAGGGGTTCCAAGGGAGGCACATCGCCCAAGTGTTACCCCACGAGGCCTTTGAAGCGCACGGAGCGGGAGCATCTGATTTCCCCACGCAGCCTCCTGCCACAGGCAGACCGGGAAGCCCGACTGGGGCAACCCGGCGGAGGGCCAGCAAGACCTAAGAGAGGGAGCAGAGAGAGCAAATCCGGGACATAGCCGGGAACTGGGACCCGAACCTGCACTCTCATCCCCTCCTAACCGCACTGGACCCACTCCGGGTGACGGGACAAACAACAAAACGTGAGTTACCTGAAGGTGGCTTGGAGGGAGAGGGGAGCACCCTGAGAGAGACAAGGGGAGACATTGGAGGTGGGATAGCGGAGAGACGGGTGGAGACACAGCCACTGAAGCGCCTCCATAACTGGGCGAGAAAAGCCTGCGAAAAATACGGCGGCCATCTTAAACAATCTACAGTCGGCCATTTTAACTCACTATATGCATGAAACAAGTGGGAGATCAAAGGCCTAGTTACATAACTGAACAAAAACAGCTTGTATCTAAAGAAAGGAGGCAGACAGGCTTGGCAACACACAGGCCCTTAAGGTTATAATAACAGTGACTGTTACACAGACACCCTAGAGGGGAATTGAAAAGGAAAAAAAAAAATAAACAACTGAGTCACCACTCACAACCCAGAGACATAAGCCTCCAGAGAACTGATCAATAGCTTACAATAGCAGTCAATCAAAAATTTAGCCCCAATAGAGGGATGCAGAGGTGAAAAGTAGCTGGCAGATAAGAACATAAACATGGCCTAAAACATGGCTGCAAACCTGGGTCCCACCGTCTAAATATACAAATGCACCACTGCCTCAAGCCTCACATAGAACCCCAGAATTACTATACAATGTGGAAACAATAAACAATAAAAACGTTATGCTAAGGGAGCTCCAAAATCAAGGCCGTCACTATTGGCTAAAACACTGCATACAGTTATAAACGGTGACAAAGAACTACGACACTGATAGTGCAGATTTATTACAGATCTGGAATCATGGTCAAGCCCAAACGGTCAGAACACTCCAAAAACATTAAAGAACACTTCCAAGCAACTATGGCCAATCAAAAACAGACCACAGACAATGACCCAGCAGATTCAGGACCCTCTGAATCAGAAATGGAACAAAGTAGTAATACCTCAATGGACATATCTGCAAAGTCAATGGCACAAATAGCAGAGCTAATGCAAAGCAAACTAGACAGGGTCAAAAAAGAGCTTACAAAAGAGATCCAAGATCTGGGTCAAAGGACCCATCTCTTAGAAACCTTGGTGGATGACCTCGGAGAAACACAACACCAGATGGGTTCGGCTGTGACAGAGCACTCCCTACAAATAGTAGAAATGACTGAGAAATTAGAAGACATGGACAACCGGAGCCGGAGACATAATTTGAGATTAAGGGGGATACCCCGAGCAGTGACGGATCTCTTACCCTACATCCAGGCCACGTTCAATTCTCTGACCCCAGCACCCAGAGGCAGAATGGGAAATTGAAAGGGCTCATAGGGCCCTGGGGGCTACTTCAGCTCCTAATATTCCCAAAGATGTGATCATACGGCTTCTTCGTCAGAGGGACAGAGATGCTATACTGGGAGCAGCAAGAAAGTGTAGAAAAATTAAGGGCCCAGATGGCTCTGTATTACAGATATATGCAGACTTGGCCCCCAATACCCTCTTGAGGAGAAGACAGATGAGACCGGCTCTGACAATTCTACAACAACATAAGATAGCATACAGATGGGGATTTCCCTTTGTACTCCTGTTTCAAGTGAAAGGAACTTCTTATTCTGTTAAAACCTTAGAAGAATGTATGCGAATACTACAAAACCTAGGGTTAATTACAACAATGGAACGAGGCTTGCAGCAAAAAGACTCCCCTCGAAGGAGCCCAAAGAGACAGTGGCAAGATACTCCGCTTCCACAAAGGCGTAAAACAGGACTTATAACAGAGGAACTTTCTCAGAAAATATAAGCGGGGGTTCTCTGACTTGACCGGACCCTGACTTAGGGACTATGGATTGCTCAGAGACACTTATGAAGCCTCATATAACCAATGCTGGGACTATCAAATTTACAGAGACTCTCTTATAAGGGGCCTTAATAGCTAGGTTAAAATTAAAGAGACTCTTGTATCACTAGACCTTGAAGTAACTATAAGGGTAATCCATATACACAATCCTATGAAAAAAGACCTGTATTGGGGAATATGGACGATACAAAGAAAGCTAAAGGGTTCCTTTTCTCTTACTCCCGAGGTATAGACTGATAAAAATAAAGGGACATTTATTTAGAAGAACACACCATAAAGATCAAGGTTAAAAAAGATAGATTTACTCACAGTCTCCTAGACAGTTTAAAGATATATCTTACACACAACATTATTAATGAGAGGAGGGTCTGAAACGAACAGCAGACAATTGGGAGTATGTGAAACTATTACAGTAAAGTGGAAACTATCTGAGGGAAAAAAAATAAAAAAAATAATAATAATATAGGGGCAGTGGGGAAATATTAAATAGAAAAAGAAGGAAACGAAATGGGAAAATAAAAAATTAAAGAAAAAAGGAGAAAAAAAAATAAAATAAAAAAAAATAATAAATAAATAAAAAAAAGAGCTAGAGGGTGGGACCCTACGGTGATTAAACAAAGAGCGTTTAGGGGGGGGTGTCTTAATAACCTAACATAGCTTTACATACGGTGCATTCCTCATACTGGCATGGCGGAGACAAGGAAGGCCCTATCTCCTCAGACCAGAATTACTAAGATACATCTACAAAGATGTTGGGGAACGAGCACAAAGATATTTAGACTTGAAGAAAGTCTTAGTTCAGTTGAAAATATTGTTACCACTTTTTGGTTAGTTTTTTTTTTGGCAGTGACACAGAATCGAAATCTACAACTCAGAGGGGCAGGAAGGAGGGTCTTGCTTGGTCCAGCTTTCTCAAAACACCAGGGATCATTGGCTTCAAAAGTAAGTACTATTTTTGCACTCTTCTCTCTCCCCGGGACGGATGAATAAAGTAGGATACACTTTTATAACTCATAATGTTAGAGGGTTCAACTCACCCTTCAAGAGAAGGAAAGCCTTCTTAACATATAAATCTCATAATCCGGCAGTTATCTTCCTTCAAGAAACTCACTTCAAATTGAACGATATCCCGAAATATATGCACGGAAATTATCCTCACATATATGCCACCACACAGACCTCAAGAAAGGCGGGAACGGCTATCCTGCTACACAGGGATTTCCCCTTTATTCTAGGTAACAAAACAATTGATCCAGAAGGGAACTTTATTATTTTGACAGGCACAATACATGATAGCAAAACTACGCTTATTTCACTATATTCTACAAACTCATCCCCTCACAACTGTCTTTTACGATTGCTCCGACACTTGGAAACCAAGGAGTTAGGACACGTTATCTTAGGGGGGGACTTAAATTTAGTACTTAGGCCAACCCTAGATCGCACAGGAACTTCCATGGGAGACAAATATTCCAAGAAAATAGACCTAATACAAACTAAACTAAGGAGATTACAGATGACGGATATTTGGAGAGAGAGCCACCCTCTCGATAGGGAATACACATTTTTCTCCACAGTACACCAAACTTATTCGAGAATAGATACATTCCTGATAGGAACAAACTTAATTGACCAGACTGATGAAGTAGAGATATACCCATGCTCTTGGTCAGACCACTCTTATGTTTGCCTTAAAATTCAACTAGGGGGGACCCTAGGGGGAACCAGAGGTTGGAGATTAAATGAAATGCTCTTAACCCAACCTCATCTGAGAGACCGAGTAGGGGTGGCTTTAGACTCATACTTTGCAGAAAATGCAACTGGGAATATATCTCCAGACTGGGTATGGCTGGCTCATAAAGCCTGCAATAGAGGGACTTGTATACAAATTGCAGCCCAACATAAAAAACAACAAAATCAAAAGGAGAGGGTAGCAAAAGAAAAACTAGTGGAATTAGAAAAGATGAATCAACAAAGCCCGACGAAAGCTTTAAGACAACAAATAGAGCTGGTGAGAGTAGAGCTAGACCAAATCTTGTCAGCTAAGACTGAAAGAGCCTTGCGTTTTACGGGCCAGAGGTTCTACGCTAGGGCGAATAAACCAGATACAATGCTGGCCAACAAATTGAAAAACAAAATTACCCAATCAAAAATCTACCAGATAAAAAATACACTAGGAAAGGAACATCTAGCCCCAAGAAAATTCAAGAAGTTTTCAAAACTTTTTATAGTAAACTGTACACCTCCCAAGGCTCAACATCAGAGACTCCTATAAAGGATTTTCTGAATTCGTGCAAGCTCCCCAGTTTAACGGAGGAGAATAATGAGGTAATTGATTCCAAAATTTCAATAGAAGAAGTGACACAGGCCATACAAGAGGCAAAGGCGGGCAAGTCCCCTGGACCGGACGGATTCACGGCACAATATTATAAGACCTTCTCACATATCCTAGCCCCGCATTTAACCACCTTTTTTAACTATATTCTGGAAGGTAAATCAGTACCAGCAGAATTTAACCAAGCTAATTTGGTCTTTTTCCCAAAAGAAGGTAGGGATAGGTTAGAAGTAAAAAATTTCAGGCCCATATCATTACTTAATATTGACTTAAAATTATTAACAAAGATTATGGCCAACAGGATAGCAAGATTCCTCCCAAGGTTAGTTCACCCAGACCAGGTAGGTTTCATTTCCCATAGGCAGGCGGGAGATAATATCCGCAAAGTAGCTAACCTAATTCATCTGGCCCAACAACAACGCTCTACTTTGTGCTTGTTGGACCTGGATATAGAAAAGGCCTTCGACACCGTAGAGTGGTCCTATCTATGGGAAGTACTAGCAAAGTTTGGTTTCTCAAACACTTTTGTGAACCTGCTCTGATCACTTTATAATAAACCAAAGGCGGAAATAAAAATATCAGGTCAGAACAAAGAAACTATAGACATACAGAGGGGCACTAGACAAGGCTGCCCGCTCTCTCCGTTACTGTTTGCCCTGGTAGTGGAGCCTCTGGTCCAGAGGATCAGGGCTTCTGTCCAAGTAAAAGGAATACAGGTAGGCCCAACTCAATATAAAAGTAGCTGGTTTGCGGATGATGTCCTTTGTACTCTCAATAACCCTTTATCCTCGATCCCGGCTTTGTTTGAAATACTTGACAGCTTTAGCTCAATTTCAGGCCTTAAGTTAAATACGACCAAAACAGAGGTGTTGGCTTTAAACTTAACTCAGGGAGAAGAAACTTTCCTGAGAGAAAATTATCAGTTCACTAGGCCAAAGACCCATATTAAATACCTAGGGATTAATCTTACAAGAAACTTAGGGGATCTCTATAAATTCAACTATGACCCTCTTATTAAGCAATTAAAGAATGATATGAACTCATGGTCCAAACTCAAACTATCTTGGCTAGGACGGATACATTCCATAAAAATGAATCTGCTACCGAAAATTCTCTATTTGTTCCGATCCCTGCCAGTTAGATGCCCGGAGAAAGAGCTAAGACAATTCCAAAAAGCAATATTTCAATACATTTGGCAACACAAACCGCAAAGAATAGCGAAACAGATAATGACTAGACACAAAAGATGGGGGGGCCTATTGTGCCCTAATCTCATTCAATATTATCGCGCAGCTCAATTGGCAGTTATCCCTAGGATCCATTCACGGGATCATAAACCAAGTTGGGTCTATTTAGAGGATCAGGATTTACAACCTTACACTTGGGAGCAAGTAATCTGGCTAAAAGATCCACTAGCGGCACTAAAACGGCTACAAAATCCGATAATTAGGTTGTCATTACAGGGCTGCAAATGGGCTCAAACAAACCATAGGATTTTGGGGAGGTTATCTCCCTTGACTCCCCTAATACCTTACCCGGAATTTCGGACCCCCCTATCTGAACGCTCAAAAGAATGGTGGACATCCAAAAACCTAGGCAGAATTGGGAGTTGGGTAACAGATGGAGGCTTTCTCTCCTATATGGGTCTGAGGGATAAACATAATCTTCCACTGGAGGTGCATTATATTTTTTGTAGGATTAGTCATTTGGCGAACTCCCTAATCAAGCAATGGGGTGTCCCAAAATTTACGTGGTTCTCAAAATTATGTAACACAGCGCCTTTAACAAGAGGAATACTGGGCATGCTTTATTCAGAATTCAATAAACCGAAAACTGATCCCAGGGATAAATTTATGAAGGAATGGGAGAAAGATTTAGGTTATACTTGGGAAATAACCCAGTGGAAAAGATCCTGGAAAGAATTGACTAGGGGCTCGCTAAATTACAGCTTACTAGAGACATCCATAAAATTTTTACATAGGGCTTATATAACCCCGGACCGGATTGCAAAATGGAATGGTGGGCAAAATCCTAATTGCTATAGAGGATGCAGCCTGAGAGGCACTTTCATACATATGTGGTGGACTTGCTCCAAAGTCCAAAGGATGTGGCAAGAATGCACACGTCTAGCTTCCCTTGTCTTTCAATTGGAACTGGAGGCTCAGATAGAGGTATGTCTTCTGGGACTAGGCATAGAAGCCTTAACGGCTAACCAAAACAAAATGATGCAGTTTATATGCTTAGCAAAAAAAAATTGCATAGCTAAAAGATGGAAAGCAGAACATATAGAACCACTAGAGATAACCAGTAAATTAAATCAAATTATGTTATATGAAAGGATATCTCACACACTAGCAGACACTATGGACACATTTTTAGCAATTTGGGAGCCCTGGATCACTTACCAAGAACGACAAAGATAACTTAAAGGGGTTTGACGTCCCGGGGAGAGAAAGAGAAGGAGGGGAAGAAAAGAACTGGGAGGCTGGACTGGGGAACACCCAAGAACTCCTTGCACCAAAGAGGTAAGAGAATAGCAGGGAAATCGACTTAGAAAGATGGAAGTCGGATTTTCCAAGATAGTTAATAACTGCCAACAGTTTAGTTACGGTTGAAGATGTAATTCAAGTTTAATTTGTTCTCAATGGGAAAAGAGGGGAGGGAGACAGGGAGAATACGTAAACTCAAGGAGCTTAAGGAACATGAATAAGGAGGTAGGATCATGAGGGCTCCAAAAGCGAGTCTAGCTAACGGGGATAAGTAAAGAAAAAGGGAACAGAAAAAGGAAAAAGAGGTGTGAAGGTCACAAACCTTAAATGAAAATTTAAATGGAATATGATTACTGTATGTTTTACTTTTATGACTATTTCTCATTCCACTAAGCTAGAATCTACATTTTTCAAATTGTGATATAGATGGAAACAGCCTGATCTGCGAATCATGGCATACTGATTCATTGTGGAATATCTCCTCTTTTCGAAAGTGACCAATAAAAAAAGAATGGTTAAAAAAAAAAGAAATAGGGCAACCTCTGGGAAACAGTGATCACAACACAGTCTCATTTGAGATTGAAATAAAAAAACAAAACTAAGGGGCCAACAAAAACTCTTAATTTTAAAAGGGTAGATTTTTAACAGTCTAAGGGTAGCAATACAACGTATTGACAAGGACAAAGATTTGGTGAGTAAAAATACTGAACATAAATGGACAACATTTAAATCCTTACTAAATATACATACTTATCACCATATACCATGTGGGAATAAAAGTAAAAGGAGTAAATCCAATCCAATGTGGCTTAACAATGATTTAAAGATCAAGATATGGAGTAAAACACAGGCATTTATTTTATACAAACAAGAGGGGGCTTTACGTAAGTACAAGAAAATCAACAAGGCTTGCAAAAGGGCTATTAGACTGGCTAAAATCGAAAATTAAAAATGAGTTGCAAAAGAGAGTAAGACTAACCCTAAACTATTTTTTAAATATATTAATAGGAAGAAGGCAAGGAAGGAAGCTTTAGGAACATTACAATGTGAAACAGGCTATTTGATAATTAGTGACCAGGAAAAGGCAGATGAGCTAAATAGGTTCTTTTCTTTGGTAGACACAAGGGAGGTCCCAGTGGTTGGGACTGCAACATAATGGGGCTACACTACCTTTGCCAAATAATTGGTAAACGCAGAAAGAAATCCAGAAGAGGTTAAAAAAAAAAAGTTATTAAAGCCCCAGGTCATGATGGAATACATTCATGGGTACTGAGGGAACTAGGTTCTGTATTAGCCAAATCATTATTTTAAATTTTTCATGATTCACTCAACACAGGATCACTAGCAGATGACTGGTGAAAAGCAGAGGTGGTATCTATATTGAAGGGAGCAAGAGGAAATCCAGGGAATTATAGACCAGTAGTAGGAAAACTTCTGTAGTAGGAAAACTTTTAGAAGGGTTAATAAGGGATAATATTCAAGAATATGTATATTTGAACAGGATTATACGTAGGAGTCAACATGGATTTATGAGGGATAGGTCATGTCAAACAAATTAGCAGCCTAATTCAATTGCTCCATTTTTGAGTTCCGAGGTCACAAGTGGAAATCGCAGGCAAATTCCCTATTCAATTGCCTCCATTTTGCGACCTCAGACCCTCATGACAAGAAGTTTAAGCACTACACTATTAACCCTAACTATACCCCATTAACCCATACTAAACCCTGTTAACCCTATCTGCACCCATTAACCCTATCTAGGACTATTTAATATATACTATATTTAATCTAAGTCCATCTAAACCTATCAAAGCCTATCTAACCCCATCAAGTCCTGTTTAACCCGAACTGAGCCTTTCTAACCCTAACTGGGCCTATTTAACCCCATCCAGGCCTATTTAACCCTATCTCTAATGGTGGTCTATACAGACCCTCATAAGCCTCCATCTAACCCCATCTCTTATGGCGGGTCTATACAGACCCCCATAAGCCTCAGTTTAACCTCAAAAGTCCCATAAGCAGCTATAAAGACCCTCATGGGACAATAAGAACCCTACCATTAACCCCATAAGTGCCATGACCCTCATGACACTAAGTACAAACACTACACTACACCACACTATCCCCCACAATAAACCACTAAATCTAATCTAACCCCCTCTACCCTAACCTATTAACTAACCCCTACCTACCTAACACCTACCCTTAACTATTAACACCTACACTACCTACCTAACCCCCTATTAATCCCCACCCCACTAATTACAAAAAAATAAGTTACACAAAATAAAAAAAATAGGTTACACAAAATAAAAAAGAACTTTACTAAAAAAAAAAAAAAAAGAACATTACAAAAAAAACAAAACACCACTACAGAAAATAAAAAAAGAATGACACACCTGAAAAGAAAATACATGCACAAATAACACAACACATTACAATAAATTCACAATATAATACAGTAATATAGACAATAAATACAGTTCAAATATACCCCTAACTACATACTATTAACCCCTAACTATACATTAAAACCCCTAAATCTAACCTAAAATAGAAGAAATAAGACCACTTACCTTGCACCCTAGGAAAAAAAGGAACATAAAATTAGTTAAAAATAAACACAACACAAAAAATAAACATTCTAAATATTAAACATACATTTTCACGATGTCCCCCGTCCGTCCTGTAGTCTTCTCCAGCTGGGCCCCTGGAAAAAAGAAACATAATATTAGTCAAATATATACACACTATACACATCTAAACATACTTTAAGGACCCACAAGGCGAGAAATTTGAATTTTAAATGTAGTGGGGGTCCCGATAGTGCCCCCCACTGCAATGGTTAATATGGGGAGCCTCCAGAGGTCCTGATGGGGACCCCCAGCATTTTGGGTGTTCATTTTAGGTGTGCTGAAGGCCCTTTAAGAACCCGCAGCTGGGAATTTAAACTTTTTAAATGCAGTGGGAGTCCCGATGGAGATCCCCCATTGCAAGGGTTAATGTGGGGAAATTGCGATGGTGACCCCCAGCATGAGGTTCATGTATGTACACTGCGGGGGTCCGATAGGGACCCCTGCATCATTGGGTTTAATGTGGGTACCCTGCAGAGGTCCAATCGGGACCCTTGCAGTAGGGTTTACATATTGGGAGGCTGCGAGAGCACTCGCAGCTTTGAGTACCGTCAATCATGACGGTCTCAACTCCCATTGACTTTGGTAAGCAGAAGCTGAGGTCTTGCAGTTGCAAGCCCAGCTCTGCTGACATCGGAAAAAAACTTGGTTTGCGATTTCGGGCAGTGTGACACGGCCTTGGCTAATTGAACAGCTTTGGAAACGGAGGGGAAACACAGCTCGCAGCTCACTCTGAGACATGCGGCTGTCTGCGAGTAAACTGCGAGTTGGCAATTGAATGAGGCTGCTAATTCTTTCTATGAGGAGGTTAGTAGGAACCTGGATCAAGGCAACTCAGTGGATGCAGTCTTTTTGGATTTTGCAAAGGCTTTTGATACAGTGCCACATGGAAGACTATTGTGCAAACTAAGGGATACAGGAATTGCAGTAAATATCTGCTCATGGATCAAGATCTGGCTAAAAGACAGGAAGCAAACGGTTGTGGTAAATGGAACATACTCTGATAGGGTTAATGTGGTAAGTGGGGTTCCTCAGGGTTCAGTATTAGGTCCTCTCCTTTTTAACATATTTATTAATGACTTAGAGGTGGAACAGGAAAGTAGTGTCTCCATTTTTGCTAATGACACAAAGTTGTGCAAGGTAATTAAATTATTAATGTTTATTTGCAACGTGCCAACATGTTGCATAGCGCTTTTAACAAAAATTAAATGGTGGAATCTTGGGTTCCAGCCAAGCGGTTTCTCCAAATCCAGTTGCTCTGTTGATCAGATAATGATGTACTTTCCCTCCAAAGGGATTTACATAAATTAACGGAATGGGCATCTAAATGGCAGATGAGCCATGCAATTTATAATCTTAATGAAGCAATTATAGGGGTATCAGATATTGAAAGGGATTTGGGAGTGCTTGTGGACAATTACCTAGGTAAAAGTGTTCAATGCCAAGCAGCAGTTGCAAAGGCAAATACAATATTAGCATGTAATAAGAAGGGTAAAGAAGCAAGGGAAGCAAATATTATTTTGCCACTATACAAATCCCTAGTACGCTCTCATTTGAAATATGGATTACAATTTTGGGTACCACTTCATAAAAAGGAAATTTTAGAGCTGGAAAAGGTACAGAGAAGGGCTACAAAACTAATAAGGGGAATGGAGGAGCTTTATGAAGAAAGACTAAACAAATTAAACGTATTTTCTCAAGAAAAAAGGCGTCTAACAGGAGATATGATTACATTATATAAATACATCCAGGGTCAGTATAAAGCTTTGTCAAGTGAGTTTTCTGTGCTAAGAGGTTTTCAACTGACAAGAGAACATCCTTTGAGGTTAGAAGTGAAAAGTTTTCACCTTAAAGAAAGAAAATGGTTCTTCACAGTAAGGGTGGTTAATCTGTGGAATTCCCTACCAAAGCAGGTTATGACAGTGGATTCGATAGATAACTTTAAAAGGGGACTGAATATATATGTATATATATTTTTATTAAAAAGGGTATTCAGGGTTATCCTGGTTAATTAGAGAGAGTATTGATACAGGGAGGAGTCCGATTGCCCATACCTGGGGTCAGGAAGGAATTAATTGTTTTCCCTTTTTGAGACAATTGGCTAAGTTTCACTTTTTTTTTTTTTTTTGCATATTGCGGATCAGAGAAGATCTTAAAAGGTTGAACTTGATGGACTGCAATTCTTGTTTTCAGCCTCAATTACTATGTAACTATGTAATATATATCTCTATATCCATCTCTCTTGTTTTCCCCATGTCTATCTTTCTCTCTATCGCTCCATATCTCTTTCTCTCTCCCTATCTCTCTCTCTTTTCCTATCTCTCTCTCTTCAACTCTCTCTTTCTCCCCATCGCTCTCTCTCCCTATTTCTCTCTCTCCCTATCTCTCTCCTTTCATATCTCTCTCTCCCTTTCTCTTGCTTTCCCTATTTCTTTCCCTAACTCTCTCCTTTCATGTCTGTCTCTCTCCTTATCTCTCGCTTTCCCTATTTATTTCCCTATTCCCCTATCTCTCTCTTTCTCTATCTCTCACTCTCTCCCTCTCTCTCTCTTTTTCTCCCTATCTCTCTCTACCTCCCCCTCTCACTTTCTCCCCCTCTCTCTTTCTCCTCTTCTCCCTTTCTCCCTCCCTCCCTTTCTCTTGCTCTCTTTCTCCCTCTCTCCCTCTTCCCCTCTCTATTTCTCCTCCTCTACCTCTCTCTTTCTCCCCCTCTCCCTTTCTCCCCTCTCTATTTCTCCCTCACTTTCTTTCCATATCTCTCTCTAACCCCCTCTCTCACTCTTTCCCCCGCTTTCCTCATTTCCCAACCTCTCCCCCTTTCTCCCCTTCTCCCTTTTTCTCCCTCTCCCTATCTCCTCCTATCTCCCCCTCTCTGTATCTCCCCCTCCCACTCCTAGTAGCTGTGGACGGCCCACAAAAGGGCCGCAGGAGGGTCATGGGAGACCGGCGATAGGGGGCCAGAAAGGCCCTGGTGACGCTCTGAGGCTGCAAGAGGCTCCTGATGGGGCCCTGCTAGTTGAAGGGGCCCTGAGGCCACAGGAGGCCCCTCATGGGGCCCTGAGGCCACAGGAGGGCCCTGATTAGGGGCCCTAAGGCAGCAGGAGGCTCCTGTAATGGAGCCCTGGGGTGACTGGTTAGAGGCGTGGGTGGAGGAGGCAGGAGAATAGAGGGGGAATAGAGAGAGAGAAAGGGACTAGATAGAGAAAGAGAGAGAAAGAAGGAAAGAGAGAGAAGGAAGGGAGAAGGAAAGAGAGAGAAGGAAGGGAGAGGGAAAGAGAGAGACCTCTGTACCGGATCCTGGATGGCTCTGATGAGTTTACAGCTTCCTCTCAGCTCCTGGCTGCTCCCATAGGATTTTTCAGCTGCACCACCTCCCATTGATTCTGATTGCCTGATGCTGCAGCTGACACAGACAGGCTCAATGCAACAGATTCGAGTACAGTACACGTGAGAATTAAAAAAAAAGCATTGAAAATGCTGTCTTGCCCAACTGTGATGTGATCTGTAGCACTAGGCAAATCATGCGCAGGGAAAAAAGGAAGACAAGGGTTAACATTTAAAGCGATAGCTGCCGTTTTTTTTAATTATTATTAATGAACATGATATAATGAAGTGTTATTTTATAAATATAAAATTATACAATTAAGTCAGTGATAAAAATCCTGGAGGATGGTTGCCCCTTTGCCCCTATGCACCAGCCGCCCCTGAAAGAAACTTACCTGGTTAGTCTTTTTGGATTTTGCAAAGGCTTTTGATGCAGTGCCACATGGAAGACTATTGTGAGTTAAACAGGAATTGAAGTAAATATATGCTCATCAATTGAGACCTGGATAAACGACAGGAAGCACAGGATTTCTGTATATGGAACATTCTCAGATTAGACTGGTATGGTAAGTGGGGTTCCTCAGGGTTCAGCATAAGACCCTCTACCTCTCATTTTTAACATAGTTATTAATTACTTAGGTGTAGGATTGGAAATTATTGTCTCCACTTTTGATGATGATACTAAGTTGTGCAAGGTAATTACATCAGAAATTGGTGTACTTTCCATCCACATAAATTAGAGAAATAGGCAACTAAATGGAAGATGGGATTTAATACAAATTAATGTAAAGTACAATGTTGGCCACCACTTCATAAAAAGGACATTTTATAGCTGGAAAAAGAGATGGGCAACAAAACTAATAAAGAGAATAGATGGACTAAACTATGAATAAAGACTAACCTAATTAAACATATTTTATCTAGAAAAAAAGGTTTTGTAAGAAGGGATATGATTACCTTATATAAATACATCCAGTGCTAATATAAGGTTGTGACAATCTGGGGGTTGGGAGGTAGGGACTATAATGGCCAGAGCCACCTGCTATAAACTGCAGGTTACCTACCCACAAGGACCATTTGGGTTCATAGAAATCTTGGCACCAGCACCCTGATATCTGGCTTCTGTATCAGTCAGGGTCTCTCCATCAGGAATCAGCCCTTGCAGGAGTCTCTGTATCCTTATTTTGGTAGTGACCAAGACAGGTTACTTGCAGGGTGGAGAGAGGTTCAGTATTGCAGCCACTAGGAGCAGAATAAGACACATCATTTCTACATGCCTCAGAAGTGAACTGTTTTGGAATGTCAAACAATATTTATAGCAGTTAGATACAGAGGGTGTACACAAACTAACAATGAGAGGGTGTGGCAGACCATTACAGGAGATGACCCTACATGGGGTCTAATAGTAGCTTCCTGAGACCAATAAAATCCTGCTGTCTCTAACACATACTAGATGTGATTTAACTTTATCTGGCAAACATTGGGACAAAACAGATTACAAATACAATAGAGGTGTTTACATACATAATCCAATGGCTGGAGCCAAGCTGTCTGTCCTTTAGTGGGCAGAAACCCAGGAACTAGAAACATGGTCCGTGACAAAGGCTTTGTCAGGTGAAGTTTTTGTGTAAAGAGGTTTGAACTGACAAGAGGACATCCCTTGAGGTTAGAAGAAAAACTATTCCATCTTAAAGAAAGAAAAGGGTTCTTCACAGTAAGGGTGGTTAAACTGTGACATTCTCTAACAGGAGGTTGTGACAGTGGATTTTACAGATAATTAAAAAAAAGGATTGCATATATTTTTGAATTAAAAGGGCATTCAGGGGGGGGCGGAGCCAGCGTCCTATCCAGCAGGACGCGTGAGGAGCGAGCTCCGTCGGGAACGCCGGATTTCGGGGAGATAAAGCCCTGTAAACCCCCTGAGATACCCCCAAAACCATCAGGGGGCACCAGGGGAAGCCGCCGGACCCCCAAAGATTTACTCCGGCCGAAGGAAAGAGGCCCCGCAGGAGTGCTGGAGCACTCAGAAGCCTGCAGCTGCCACACAGCAGCGGCGTGCCCTGCGCGCTGGCTCTCCCTGCAAGAGAGACACAGACTGGCGGAGGCACCACCAGGAGCCCGGATTACACGGCAAAGGTACTGTGGGGGGAAGACAAGAGCTCGCAGGAGCACTGGGCCGCCATTGTAGGAAGCCACAGCAGTACCTGCCACAGGGATACCTCCCTCTATAGAGCCTGAAGGCATATAGGACACCCCACAGACACCCAGGGACCAGCAGGGGTACCCCATAAGCCCAAACAGCCCCACAAAAGGGACAACCAGGCTGCACAGCAGCCATTAGGACAGGAAGAAGGGGCAGAAGGAAAGCCCACGAAATTGTGGCCGCCATCTTGAGGCACCTCGTGATAGAAAGGAGTCAGACTCAGGCTCATCTCTCCTCTGACCTACATCCAGGAGTTTAAGCCCCAGGAAGAACTAGCCCCTCTGGACACTCCAAACTGGGTCTTACCCCTCATGCTGGGGAAGAAAATTTCACCAGCAGAATACAGCAACTAACAGCCTATTTTGGAGCTTTAACCCTGACAACGCCAGATCCTGCATTGAGCTTAACTGGACAAGAAATCATTGCAAGCTTACTATTGCAGAGGATCCTGACACCCTCAAGGTATCAAGCGGGGACTTTCTAACACCTTGCCTTTTGTTCCTCAGATAATCCTGCAGTTAATCTCTTGGGACATTCTAGAAAGTACTACTTGAACACGGCTGCAGAGACCCTATACTGCCACCCTGTGGCCACTCAGCAAATCTGTTGTGGATGTATACCAGGATAATTAGCCTGAATGTCCCCCTTCACTTGCATCTGGCGGAGCCTGTAAAGAGCGATGTGAGGCACTGAGCCAAGCGATGTGAAAGGTACCTAACAAGAGGCCTTGACTAACAAGCTACAAGGACCGATCTCATATGAGTACACAGCCTTTGTCCACACTGGCCTAACGACATCCGCAGCTATACACTCCTGAGGGAATTGAAAGCGGAGAAGGTAAAGGGGAAGAGTACTGCAACCCCTTCAACACGCATTTATCTATCTTCAGCGATGAGGAAAAGTAGAAAGAACTCCTCTGCAAAGGGCATCCGAGAGCACTTCCCACCCAAAAAGGGCATTCAGGGTTATCCTGGATAACTAGAGAAGGAAGAGTATTGATCCAGGGAGGAATCCGATTTCTAGTATCTGGGTTCAGGGAGGATTTTTTGTCCCTTATGAGTCTATTTGCAATGTTTCAATGTGTTTTTTTCTGTTTGTCTTCCTCTGGATCAATTAACAATTAATACACATGTTACAAGGATCAGAGGAGATCTAAAAAGGTCGAAGGACTTTCTTCAACTTTAATTACTGTGTAACCATGTAACTATCCATGATCATATGGACTGAACGATGCTAGGCACAGCTGTCTGCAAATGCCTCTCTGAGCTCCTTTCACTCTTTCTCAGAATCTCAGAGTATTTTCTAGGGAATCGTGTCATCTCATGATATGACCAACATTTGTGTGCTTGAGCCTTATGATCACATTTTCTAGTGAATCATAAGGCTTGATTACCTGTAGTATTGATTGATTTAATTTTCTTGCAATCCAAGGGACCAGTCCAGAAGTGACATAGCTTTCCTTCACAGAAGCAAAAGTCTTTTAATTTCATGGCTGCATCTGCAGATATCTTAAAGCCCAGGAAAATAAAATGTGTCACTGCCTCCACTTATTTCCCATCTATTTGCCAGGAACTAAGATTGCGATTTGCCACGATCTTCTCTTTTCACCTTCATCAATAGGTACTTTAAGTTACTCCTCACTTTCAGTCATAAGTAGTATCGTCCGCGTATCTGAAGTTGTTGATATTTCTCCCAGCAATATTAATTCCAACTTTTAATTCATCCAGCCCAGCCTTATGCAGGATGTATTCTGTGTATAAGCTGAATACATACAACGTTGTCACACTCCCTTCCCAATCTTGAACCTTATGGGTGTTCCAAGTTCAGTTCTTACCATGACTTCTTGATTTACATACAGATTCCTCAGGAAGTAGATGGGATGGTCTGATCTAATACCCCCCATCTCTTTGAGAACACAGTCAATGGCTTTAGGATATTCTATGAAGTATAGATTTTTCTGGAACTCTATTATCCAGCGGACATTGGCAATATTATCTCTTGTGCCCCAGCCTTTTCAAAACCTGGCTTGTACATCTGGTAGTTCTCGGTCCATATATTGTTGGAGCCGAGCTTGCAGGATATTATGCCTTGCTGGCATGTTAAATGAGTGCAGCTGGAGAACTCTTTGGCTGTGCCTTTTTGGAACTGGGATGTAGACTGGCCACTATAGACTGGCCACTGTTTAGTTTTCCAAATTTGTTGGTTTAGTGCAAACAACACTTTCGCATCATTATCTTGAAGAATTTCGAACAGTTCAGCTGATTCCAACAATTCCTGCAACCTTGTTATTAGCGAGGCTTCCTAAGGCCCATCTCACTTTGATCTCCAGGATATCTGGTTTCAGCTCATTGGACAAAGTATTCAGGTTATCAATGCTGTTAAGATCCTTATTTTATATATCTTCTGTGTATTCTGCTACTGTTAAGTCCCTACCTTGTTGTCTTTTATCACACTCACTTTGGATGAAAGTTTTCCTTGATATCCCTGTTATCTTCTGTTTCTTCTTCTATCTTTTTGCTTTTCTCGTTATAGAATGTAGCCTGTATCTGCTTGCTATCTTCTGCAATTCTGCATTCAGTTGCACAAATACTTTCCTATCACCACTACCTTTCACTTTCCTTGTTTCTTGGGCTATTTTCAAAACCTCATCAGACAGTCAGTTTGCCGTCTTATAGCCACATTAAATTGGGGCTACGTTTTAAAATGTAGCCTGTAACTCTAATGTTATGCATTATGGCTGTTAAATTAGCCCAGTAACACAGCCCTCAGAAGACTTGCGGGTTTAGACGCAGGAGGGCAGAAAATAGCCTACAATTTAAGCTATGTTGAACTTCGCAGCCATAAATCCTTTGATCTGTCAAGCCCATAAATGCTACTTTTCCAATCATGCTATTAAATTGCAACAAAGTCACTCGTGAGCAAGCCTGTAACCTGCAAATGGAGCCCAAAGCCCAACGTATGCTCGATAGGACCCGCAAGGGGAGTAAAGTCCAATATGTAGCACTTGTAATACAAAAAAAAAACACTACTGTACATTTATTAAAAGTGAAAGTTATGTTAGGTCTTAGTATTAATAGCACAACATTCTCAAGCCTCCAATTCGGCCCCGAAAAATATTTTATTTCATGTTTATATTCCGTGTTATATTGATCCCCGAAATCAATTTGTTACGGCATATACTGTTACTCACATGTGATAGAATATCATATTTACAGCTTTATTAATATTGTATTAATCTGGAATGTGGATCCGATCGCAAACCGGTGTCCTCCAAATTGTGCTGAATTAACTATCCCTTTAAATTAGCAAACCCTGCTTCCACATGTAACATTTCAGTGCCTGATCATGATCTATAAGGCAAGCCGTATGTTGCTGCTGAGAGAGAGCCAATAGTAAATGAGACTGTCATCATGACCTCAGTTAAATGTGCGGTTTAAACGTCAATCAACTAGTGTTTTTCGAAGTCCGATATGCAATTAGACTCGTAATCCAGCAATGTGAACATCAATAAAAAATAATAAAGAAACCAGTCTAGTTCATGTGGATGTTCTGATATGTATTAACCCCTTGATTCCCAAGATTGATATAACATGAAAATAAAACATAAAAAAAAAAAATTGCAGATTCGCGAGCTTGAGACTGTTATACTGCAATTAATTCTAATGCCTTACATCGCTTTTGCCCTCTTTGGAAGTACAGTATTGATTTTTTATTTGCATTTACAGTGCTAGAAACAGGTGTTTAACCCCCTTGCGAGTCCTCTCTAGTACCCGTAGGATTTTTGGATACATTTGCCATTTGCAGGTTTGAAAGCAAGTGAGGCTTTGGGGAACTGTAGAAATGTAATAGCGATTTGTGATTTTAACATTTACGGGCTTGAAAGATCAAAGGCTTAGCTGGGTCAGAGTTACAATTTTGGCAACCACAGTTGTTTTTCAGCCTGTAGCCCACAGATTGTTTTGCTAAAAGAGGCCAATTTAATAGCCGTAACTTTTGCAAGCTTCAGTAACCACAACTTGTGGAATTTAATGAGGCCCTTAGTCCCTTAAATCTATTCTTTACCTCCACTGCATATTCACAGGGGCTATTCTTTATTGTGTATCTGCTTAGCCTGATGATTTTCTCTTATTTCTTCACTTTAATTCTGAATTTTGCAATTAGAAGTTCAGGATCTTAGCAGCAGTAAGCTCTTGTTTTAGCTGACTGTATAAAGCTCCTCAATCTTTGTCTACAAAGTATACCAAGTATATACATTTGTCTGATCTCTCTGCTATGAACTGTCCATCTTGGGTGACCCTACATGGTATAGCTCACAGCTTCACTGAGGTACAAAGGCCCCATCAAAACAACAAGGTAGTGATCCCTAAATCATAGGGGTTATCAAAGTATGTTTTATGATTATTTTTCAATTTGTGGAGGTCAGTTAAGATGGTGTCAACTACACTTGTATTAGGGAGCCTAATTAGGTCAGTGCTGGGCATACATGTGGGCTTGCAACTGGGGCATCTTGCTTTGTCCAGAGTTTGAACTAGTAGAAGATGATAATGGCAGTCACAATACAAGTAATATCTAACACTAGGAGGAGCTTATATATCTCCTTACATCTAAAAATACTCCCCCAACCCCCCTCTTTGCTTTGCTAAGGACTGTCTTCTGTCCTATCTTATCACCTCTCACTTCTTTCTTAAGTACTTTTCTCAAGCTGCCCCTACTCTAGGGAACTCCATGCCTCGCTCCACTAGACTATCTTCCTGCCACCAAACATTCAGAAACTCACTAATAGTGCATACAGTCAGGTCCATAAATATTGGGACATCAACACAATTCTAAACTTTTTGGCTCTATACACCACCACAATGGATTTGAAATGAAACGAACAAGATGTGCTTTAACTGCAGACTTTCAGCTTTAATTTGAGGGTATTTACATCCAAATCAGGTGAACGGTGTAGGAATTACAACAGTTTGTATATGTGCCTCCAACTTTTTAAGGGACCAAAAGTAATGGGACAATTGGCTGCTCAGCTGTTCCATGGCCAGCTGTGTGTTATTCCCTCATTATCCCATTTACAAAGAGCAGATACAAGCTCCAGTGTTCATTTCAAGTGTGCTATTTGCATTTGTTGCTGTTAACTCTCAATATGAGATCCAAAGAGCTGTCACTATCAGTGAAGCAAGCCATCATTAGGCTGAAAAAACAAAACAAACCCATCAGAGAGATAGCAAAAACATTAGGTGTGGCCAAATCAACTGTTTGGAACATACTTAAAAAGAAAGAACGCACCGGTGAGCTCAGAAACACCAAAAGACCCGGAAGACCACGGAAAACAACTGTGGTGGATGACCGAAGAATTATTTCCCTGGTGAAGAAAACACCCTTCACAACAGTTAGCCAGATCAAGAACACTCTCCAGGAGGTAGGTGTATGTGTGTCAAAGTCAACAATCAAGAGAAGACTTCACCAGAGTAAATACAGAGGGTTCACCACAAGATGTAAACCATTGGTGAGCCTCAAAAACAGGAAGGCCAGATTAGAGTTTTCCAAACAACACCTAAAAAAGCCTTCACAGTTCTGGAACAACATCCTATGGACAGATGAGACTAAGATCAACTTGTACCAGAGTGATGGGAAGAGAAGAGTATGGAGACGGAAAGGAACTGCTCATGATCCAAAGCATACCACCTCATCAGTGAAGCATGGTGGTGGTAGTGTCATGGCGTGGGCATGTATGGCTGCCAATGGAACTGGTTCTCTTGTATTTATTGATGATGTGACTGCTGACAAAAGCAGCAGGATGAATTCTGAAGTGTTTCGGGCAATATTATCTGCTCATATTCAGCCAAATGCTTCAGAACTCATTGGACGTCGCTTCACAGTACAGATGGATAATGACCCGAAGCTTACTGCAAAAGCAACCAAAGAGTTTTTTAAGGGAAAGAAGTGGAATGTTATGCAATGGCCAAGTCAATCACCTGATCTGAATCCGATTGAGCATGCATTTCACTTGCTGAAGACAAAACTGAAGGGAAAATGCCCCAAGAACAAGCAGGAACTGAAGACAGTTGCAATAGAGGTCTGGCAGAGCATCACCATGGATGAAACCCAGCGTCTGGTGATGTCTATGCGTTCCAGACTTCAGGCTGTAATTGACTGCAAAGGATTTGCAACCAAATATTAAAAAGTGAAAGTTTGTTTTATGACTGTTAATCTGTCCCATTACTTTTGGTCCCTTAAAAAGTGGGAGGCACATATACAAACTGTTGTAATTCCTACACCGTTCACCTGATTTGGATGTAAATACCCTCAAATTAAAGCTGAAAGTCTGCAGTTAAAGCACATTTTGTTCGTTTCATTTCAAATCCATTGTAGTGGTGTATAGAGCCAAAAAGATTAGAATTTTGTCGATGTCCCAATATTTATGGACCTGACTGTATATTAAAAAGAAAGGTTATCACCTTCAGCCTTAATATACACATCTCCTTACTCTACAGCATTATATCACTCACACCCATAACCTAAAGTGAAACACACAGACACCTCCACTTGCTTGAGCTTATTGCCTTATCCACTGCCATCTTCCATCTATCACCCTCCTGTATGATACACAAAACCTTTACAGTGTAAATTTGCCGAAGTTTTTAATCTTGTAAGGTCCTACTAAAACAAGCACTATGCAATATGCCTAGATTGTTTTATATTGTTTTTACATTGTACTTAACCCTGTATAGCAGTACAGAATATGTTGGGGTATTACAAATAAATGATAATAATAATTATTATTATAATAATAAAAATAATAACACAGGTCATTTGACTGGTGGAGAACTGGTCAGTATTGGGGGTTTCTGTCTAAGTAAAATCAGCATTTGAAGTTCTTAATTTACTGTTGTTCCATCCTCATTAACCCTGGGGTATTTGTGGGGTGTTGTTAGTGCTGCACCTGCCTCACCCCGAGAAAACATGAAGACATGAACTGCTTGTGACACTAACTGTACTGACTTTACCACCAACTTACTGATTGCCAAAACATTGATGAGGTGTATTATCATTACAGATGAACATTTTAGCCTAGACACATGATTACATAGTAAAAAAGTAACATAGTAACTGAGGTAAAAAAAATAATATTAGTCCAATAAAGGGATATCTAAGTATCCTGGATTATGAATGCATCTGATGGAGGAGAATCAGAAGTGTATGAAAAAAATGTTTGCATGAAAAAATACCCAAATAAACATTTAAACACTTACCTTGAAGTTAGCAAAATCTATTGTAATTTCTGACAGTTTAAAATGAAGGCTACCATCCCCTCCAATTTATTTTGGCCAATCCGGTTAGAGAAAGATTTCAGACATGGCACTATGTTAGTTGCTATGGCAACACCACACAGCATAGCCAGGAAGGAGGGATGAGTCGTATACCAGCAGTGACAACACTGCTTTCCTATTGGCTATGGTGCAAAGCAGCATGGGAAATGTAGTGTATCACTGACATGTGACAGGAAGCTGTAAGGAGGAAGCTGTAAGGAGATTGGCTGAGTGGGTTAATATTGCTCCCCGGGTGCTGCATGCTGATTGGGGGGGGGGGGGGCACCAGGAAGTTGTGTAGACACCCACTGGCGTGTCAACATAATCAATAGAGGGATTTTTACATATTTATAAAAAATAAAATGTTTTATGAGATGTGCTGCACACACATAGGCTGTTTTTTGCCCACAGAGTGCAGGAATATATTAATCCAGCTGACTTAGATATCCCTTTAAGTTAAACCTTGCTAGATCTCCTCTGACCCTTGTAATATGTGAATTTCCTGTTGATTGTAAATTGATCCAGAGGAAGTCAAACTAATAAAAACAATTGAAACATTGGCAATTGTCTCATAAGTGATATCTCAAGGGATGAAAATGTCTTGGTACAAAAAGTTCCACTGACAAAGCCTTATATTGACCCTGTTATATGTTATTTTCACATATGTTAAGTAGTATTATATTTCAAGGGATACATACAGAATGGTAACACAGAATTAATGTTGTCATAAGAGGTTTATCGTCTCTTTCAAGGGATCCAGTGTGTACGTAAGAATTTTGGCTTACTACAAGCACTCACAAAAGCTTCCAAGAACACACAGCATTTTCAGTAAGCTTCTACACAGGCCAGGTAAAAGCAATCATACAGCATGAAACACTTTACACGTATCGATCACTTCTCAGAGTTTATATGTTAGGGTTTGATAAGTAATATTTTTGCCTTATAAGTAATATCTACATTTAAAAAAAGTGTTGATCCTAAAATAATTTATTCCTATAAATATCAAAAAATTGAATTAAAGTTCTAATGAAAGTCAGTCAAAGTACCGTATACACTCGAGTATAAGCCGACTTTTTCAGCACATTTTTTATGCTGAAAAATCATCCCCTCGGCTTATACTCGAGTGAGCTCCACAGCAGAGTCTGGCGTATCTTTACATAGGACGACAATAAGCCGTATGCTCCATAGAGTTGGGCTTTATGGCAGAGTGGCCAGTAGAAAGCCATTACTTTCAGCAAAAAACAAAATGGCACGTTTTGCGATTGCGAAAAGGCATGTGGGAGACTCCTAAAATGTTTGGAGGAAGGGGCTCTGGTCTAATGAGAAATAAACATTGAACTTTTTGGCCATCAAAGAAAACGCTATGTCTGGCGCAAACCCAACACATCACATCATCCAAAGAACACCATCCCCCATTTTTTCAGCAGCCGGACTGGGAAACTGGTCAGAGTTGAGGGAAAGATTGATGGTGCTAAATACAGGGATATTCTTGAGCAAAACCTGTACCATTCTGTGCGTGATTTGAGGCAAGGACGGAGGTTCACCTTCCAGCAGGACAATGACCCTAAGCACACTGCTAAAGCAACACTTGAGTGGTTTAAGGGGAAACATGTAAATCTGTTGGAATGGCCTAGTCAATGCCCAGACCCCAATCCAATAAAAAACCTATGATCAGACTTAAAGATTGCTGTTCACAAGTGCAAACCATACAACTTGAAGGAGCTGGAGCAGTTTTGCAAGGAGCAATGGGCAAAAATCCAAGTGGTAAAATGTGGCAAGCTCATAGAGACTTATCCAAAGTGACTTGGAGCTATGATTGCTGCAAAAGGTGGCTCTGCAAAGTATTGACTTTAGGAGGGTGAATAGTTATGCACATTGACTTTTTCTGTTATTTTATCCCATTTGTTGTTTCCTTCACAATAAAAAAAAAAAATCTTCAAAGTTCTTCATGTTCTGTAAATTAAATGATGCAAATCCTCAAACAATCCATGTTAATTTCAGGTTGTGAGCCAACAAAACACGAAAAATGCTAAGGGGGTGAATACTTGTGCAAGGCACTGTATATATGTAGCAGAGTGTCATTTTTTCAGTGTTGTCACATGAAAAGATATAATAAAATATTTACAAAAATGTGAGGCTTGTACTCACTTTTGTGAGATACTGTATATTAAAGTGTAAACAATGGGAAATTGTGGTCTAAAGCATAAACACTTTCCTTTGTCTTTTCTCAGATATTTTTCCTTTTTTGTTTTGTTTCTCTAAATTATATTCACCTTCTTGCATTGTTTCTTAACTCAACTTTAACAAATAGATAACAGAGTAAGATATAAAATTAAAAAAAATAAAAAAAAAGGAGGGGAAAGTGAGGGGGGAAAGGTTATCTAGTCCATAATATCAGACTCCTGCATTCACCGACTGTCAGCCCTTAGGGTCCAAATTTCCCAACATATAGCCCATCTTCTGTAATTCTCATCTAACTCAGCAGATAATACACTCATGGAATGAATATAATTGATTTTTTCAAAACTTTTCGTATGTTGGAATGGTTGATTTTCAGTGTTTTGCAATTATACTTCTGGTTGCTAGGAATATCTGGTTTGACAAACATTTAGCTGATTTAATAGGCCTACGATTGGTAATCCTAACAAAGCTTCTTTCGGCTTTTGAGGGATGTTTATATCATATAATTTCTCTAGAGAGATATAGGTTTTGTTCCAAATGTGCTTAATTTTGGGACAATCCCATAGCATGTGTTTTAAAGTTCCTGAAGTGTTATAGCCCCTGAAACAATTTCCCTCTAGTGACTGATTTTAAAGTTGCTTTTCTGATGAATATGAATTTTTAATTACCCACATTCACTTGCTTTTGGCATTATATTGCAGGGTTGTTGTATTTAAAATAGCTGACATTGTCATATACCAATTTCATTCACAATATTACATTTCAAAAATCATTCAGGTTAGTGCAAAAACACCTTCTCTCACTCCTTCCTTCAGATAAAACCAATAACTTATAAACAAATACAGAATTAGAAATTCAAACCTATGCTTAGGACAAGAATAGTGAACAAATGTTAGTGCTGCAATCAAGGTATGCAGACAATATAGGTGTTCGTGTGCATTATGCTCTATTACTTATATTCTATCCTGAGAACCTTGATTTGAGAGAATATACAGAGAGATTATACACAAATGAGGAAGAACGTGGAGGTGTACCTATACTAAATGTGTATACTAAAGGTACATTGTCTTGCAGTGGCTTCTTCTGGACAATGCCTTTTCTTTCATTCCTCAAATAAAAGCAATCACAAAATCTTGCCATTTTCGCCTACAAAACATCTCCAAAATATGTCACTATCCTACATAAGACACAAGTAAAATTCTAATCGATTCTCTCATCATATCTCACCTCGACTACTGCAACTCGCTCTTTGTTGGCCTCCCCATCACCCATCAGACTCTACTCCAATCCATAATGAACGCCTCTGCTAGACCACCTACCATACTAAACGTTCACTGTCTGCAGCACCTCTCTGTAAGTCACTACATTGATTTCCCATAGTCTCCAGAATAAAATTTAAAACCATGACCCTAAAATATAAGCCCTAGGATAGTGCTTAGGATAGGTAGTATAGGTAGTGCCAAGACGCCTCAAATAAATCCATTGAAAACAATGTATTAGATTTCTTAAATATTATAATAAAAGCAATATGCACACTTGCAATTCAAATTCAAATGTTCAAATTTACTCTATTCTACACCATGTGTGACTTGCCCATTGAAACAGATGGTCTTGAGGGGGACAATGTTGGGACTCCTATAGGGAGAGGCAAACAGGGGTCTGAATGCAATCAGCAGTAGAAAGTTTCATCCCTCAAGTGGAACTTCAGAAAAAGCTGACTATCATTTCAATGCTTGCAATTTTTTTGAGGACTGAGCTGGACAAGACTTCTATATAAGAAGCAGAAAGGATTTTCCAAACCTTACCAAGCTGCATATGTATAACTGGTGTATAATTGGTGTATAACACAGTGACACTTGGAAATCCTACAGTTCAATAAACAACATGCTTTGTAGAATCACCAAAATTAAATGGTGGAATCTTGGGTTGCAGCCAAGCGGTTTCTCCAAATCCAGTTGCTCTGTTGATTCTGACACACAAACATAAAATTAAGTTTTATTCATTTATCACTCGCTTTATTATTAATATAGTAACATTATCATTCAGAAGGTACCATGAGTCCTTCAGACTTGTGAGTCAAAACTTGGCCTTTAAAGTTGCATTTAACAATGTTAGGCAGACTGTATTATCCAGGACACGGCATCTGTTTTGTTAATTGTTTGAATTAAATGTGTAAGTAAGCAATTACTCTCAAATGACATTTAACTTGTTTATCAGTTTTGATCTAATAACATATTCATACTGGGCAGTAGTTCATCAAGAACAACTTATATATCTATCTATCTATAGATATACAGCATGTGTTCATTTAGATAAATGATTTCACTTGAATTATGCAATTTATATAATTTAAACAAGTTGCTAAATTCTGATTTGTATTTGAACGAAAGTGCTTAATTAGCATTTTTAACCTGCATTTACCCAAAACATTCCATGAATTAAACAAAACAACATTTCAGTAAGTATAAAAGATTTTGTGAAACAGTTTAGTTTTCATGATAGCAATATGACATCCTTAGTAAAACCCTGTTACTATGCAACCAGAGTAGGCACATTTAAATGGATAAACCTTCATACTACATGCAAATATTCAGATTTCAAAATGCTCAAATATTTTCTAATTGGAACTTGCTAAAAAAGTACAAAAAGGCAAATGGCATCAAAAACTTCAAAGACGGGTCTCCATTTTACGACTGAAGTTGTTCAGCTATGTAAGTCTTTGAAGAAGGACTCCTGGTGATCAGAATCCTTTGAAATGATAGAAAACAGACATTTATAATTACATAAAGGTGCAGTGTCCAGCAGAGATGGTTGAGGACATTACTGGCGATCTTGAGAAGTAGACATGGGCAGGGCAGTGGCTTAGAACTCGACACTCAGTTGACCTATTAAATAGTGAAAAAGAGAGTGGCATAGGTCATAAGCTCTGTACATAAAACAATTCTTATTAATCTATAACACATAAATTAAAATAGCATAAATACATAATAAAGTATGGAAGCGTTATACTTTTTTCAATTCTAACAAATGATGTATCTTTTTATACATATCGCACACTGTCTTTAGCCAGACTGACTAAAAAGTCAACTGTTGATTTTGGGTATTATTATTGGAAATAAACATAATATATTTCATGATACTGACAGTATGTAAAGTAGGATTTGTAAGAAATTATTATAATTGGTATGAACTGGCATCAACCTAAAGTGAATACTAATAGTGCAAAATTAACATTCTTTTCTGCTAGAAAGAACACAGTGTTCAAATTCTATATAAGAAAACACTGCAAGAGAAAGATAAGCACTACACCATTAAATAAACTGATAACTAAAAAAAAGGGTTGGTTCTTTTATTATATTTTATTACAAAAAGTTTGTATGGATAATCTTCTGAATATTTAAATGAAATTACATTATAAATGTATATTATTGCTATTATGGTTGAGATTCTGTGGCAAGCCTATAGAAAGCCTTAAGAAGAAAAGTGCTGACTTGGCATGGTTTCTATAAGAAATTTGAGCCAAAAATGTGATGTGAGTACAAAGTAGTTGAGCTATTGCTATCTCTTATGACTTCACAGAGACCTTCACTTTGTGTGAGTCATGTTAATACAATGTATTTGCACAATTCAGTAGGGAGTATGATACATGACTGTTCCATTTATAGTGGATCCATTCAGCTTTAAAACGCTTTTAGAAAGCAAAGGCTAGCTGTAATAGAGTTCCAGGGCAGATGGAAAAAGATCCTGACATGGCATAAAAAATACAATAGTGTACAAGCTAAATTACTCTAAAGGGCTGGTCACTATTTGCGGTTATTTGGTGCAAAGGAGAATGTTTCTCAATAATCTGACTATGATGTTGTCTGTATAATGAAATTCTCATTAATAATCTGAGGAAACACGATACATTGACAGAAATAGTAAAAGACAATCTGATCACCCATTCTCAAATAATGTTTTTTCTTTGTCATGTCTCTGTATCAATTTCCCATTGGCTAGGAAAAATATACCTGTCAGCAACTCAAATGTCCTTTTTTTAAAGGAAGTTTTAATATAGCCCAGTTATTGCTGTACTACCTTTGACCTTGATTTTGTTGATCTTTGGGATTCATCCAACCCCCCAACACTGAAGAGGACTAACCTACTAACCTCTTCCTCCATAAATAAATATGCAACACAAATTTCTGGAAGAAAAACTTGATTTAAATGAAATGCCGTAAAAATCCATGTCCGTTAGTGTTTGTCCATCCCAACTTACTACACCCCCTCTCAGGGAGCCTGTGCCCCTAGAGGCTCTTCACTATACCAATAAAAGGCCAAGCACTACCACACATTAATGTTGTGAAAAATCAACCTGCCAAAATTAAATATTCACCAACTTCCTGTCAAACAAGGGGGTGGGAGTGGGAAACTACTCGGCCATGTGCACCTGATCCACTGTGCCTCCGCCCAGTAACAGCCCACTCTATAGTCTGCAGATGCCCATCACCTAACCCTACCCAAGGCCAATCAATTTAAAAGATGCATACCTTAACTCCTCCTTATGGTCAATGCCCCCACACCCCCTCCACTTACTCCGCCTTGGGATTTCTTCTTGGACACATCTCTCACATTACAATTGGGAACTGAAACCTCTACTTTTGCTGTAGTCGTATACTGTACTGACACTGTCTTATGGGATGTGACTGACCTGGACTTATATGATTAGGTTAATGTGATGAGCTGTTGACCTATTATCACAATACTGATTCTAATAGACAATAATAGGTTGGTTAGAGGTAACAATAAGCTCTACATACATTAAGTCCACTGCTATTTACTATGGGCTTTGCTGTTTACTACAGCTATTACCGACTAGCGACCTGCCCGTCAAAAAATAACGGCAATAAGATAGTAAGGCAGGTGATGTTGTTTGCGTGCAAAATTAATTTTGTTGGTGTTTTAAGATCCTTCGGCGCTCATTGTGAGGCTCTTGGTTGTTTGTGTGCTATGAGCAGCTTTGGTGTATTTTTTTGTTATGGCAATGAATAATTAATAAAATAAGAAATTAATATACTTTACCTATTGTGAAGTAATATATGCAGGAAGCATTGTGTTGAAGAGCTGGCAATCTGTTTTCATGTTGCTGCAGCATCAGTGCTGTGGAGTTGCTGTGTAAGCGTCATGAATGTGTGCAGTGTGTAGTGTGATAGTGTGCGTGCGCGAGGCAAATCCGTAGCTGTGTACTTCCGGATTGTATAAGTGAGTGTTCTAAAATGGCGCCTAATGTGTGGTATGCGGCTGTGGCTGTGGCTGATTTAGCGTCCTTGTTTTCGGATGTCGTCTGACTTTTTTGGAAAATCCATAGGTGTTTGGTGGTGTTTTGTGTGTTTAGGGTCCTTTAGCCTCGTTTTGGGTTTTTTTAGGTGGCCATTTTTTCTCTCGCTTAGGGGATTTTCGGGTGTCTAAACTCTTTTATTTGGAGTTAAACTGAGGTGTAACTTCAGTTTTCGAGGTCCTGGGTGACCCCCCTTGCTGTAGGTAAGCTTTTTATGTATTTGTTGTGTGTATTTATTGCGTTTTCATGTGCGCAGGTTTGAGCCGTTTTTTGCGAGGTCGTAATGGGTCGTAACGAGTCTCGTATTTTTGTTTCTTAACTCCGTAAATTTTGCAAGGTCCGCAGTTGCTGGCAAGGAGCGCCTTCGGCGCTACATGCCAGCAACTGCAGCCCTCTTTTTGCGAGGGCTACAGGATTGGCAACACCCCGCATCCCGCAGCATTGGCAACACCCCGCATGCCCACAACTATATATGTGATCCTCCTGACCTAATTACTAATGTGGGCACTATACTCTCAATGTGATATAATTTTTATACTGCAATTTAAAGGCATTTATGCTTTCTTTGTAGCAATTTTACTTTGTTGATGCTACTTGTAACTAATTTTAGATTTTACTTTTTCTGTAACTAGGCAATTACTCTTTACTTTTAGATATATAATTTTTTTACGTAATATAATTAAAATTAAGTTTTACTGTATTAATCAGCACCCCTTACTATCTTCTTTGATACCAGAGTGCATATTTTTGTATTTGTCCAACACCCCCAACACACAATATGACAACCCACTAACCTAAATATGCAATACAACTTTTTGGTAGAAAAACATGCCACACCTTCTTTAATGGGCTTAAATGAAGTGCCATAAAAAAACATGGCCATTTATGCTTGCCCATCCCAACACGCCACACCACTCTCAGGGGACCCCGTGCCAATTGAGCTTCCTCAGTGTACAAATGAAAGGGCAAGCACTACTGCTAGAAGTGCACACTTTTAAGAGAGCTCCGCCATTCCGCTTAACCCACTCACTCATCATGAAGCCCAAATCTAGCTACCTCCATGGCAGGCCATATCCTAAACAAATGTTACCCAAAGAGAGAAATATTAAGACCAATATTAGCAAGTCATAGGACAGCAATAAACTGGTACTTAGAAAGTGGTGCCTCCCATCTGTGCAATACGTCTCCACAATATAACTTAGGATGAACTATTAAATATTATTGTTCTAGGCCATAAAGGCAGCACTGGTCAGAAATTGAATATAGTAATATGGACACCCCTCAGCCAAACCTATCTGTTTTGGACTGCCTTAAATGAATCAACCACAGAAATCAACCACATTCTAGAACTGCGCCTCCCCCCCAAAATCAATGAATTTAGACTCATTAATTCCCATAAACAAAAAACACAGACAAAGGCCAGTGAGAAAGCTGTCTGGAAAAGAAGAATCTCATATGATGGTTTACAAACCTGAGCTAACTCATTACACAGCCTAATTAGTATGGGAAAGGTTATTGGTCTTCTAGCATCTTTAACCATCCACCCCTTCTTAAGACCCTTTAGTGCCTGCCTGTGTAGTCTTGTTTCCTCTGCAACTCAAAAAGGAAAGCCAAGGCTGATAATTTTCATTCCACCACAGATGGGGATAGGCCCGCTCCTGGTAAAAGAGGACAAAAGCTGCAAGGACACAGATTTCATCCCCATTTGGCCGATCTGGTCCTGCTCTAGTACCTCATAGAAAACATCCCATTCCTGCCACACTTTCTTGTATGTACTTGGGGCTAAATAATTTTTAATAAAAGATCCGTGATCCCTGTTGAACGCTGACAGAGGTATTGCGGAAAAGGGAAGATCCAGGTGACATATGAGGGTTGCTGACTGGCAAAAACTACCCCACTGTGAACGATGAAGAGCGTTCTGAAAATCGATAATTTGCCCTAAAGGAAATGTTACACTGTAATCACCTTAACAAGAAGTGCTTTCATATCCCTGGACTGAATTGGCCATTAGACTGTTAGTTGTAGTAACTACCCCCAATTTATCACAATGAAACAGGACATAATGATCCAGTAGCTGGTCTCCCCCAAATGTAGAGCGAGTCAGCAAGAGGAAAGACTTCCAAGACAGCAATTTTTTTTGTTAGATGTGATGCACTTCATTCATCTAGCCATGCCTCGGTACAGTACATACGTATGTCCTGAAGCCTTCATTACTCGCTGCATCCGTGATAAGTTCCAATTTCTTGTTACTGGCCGCGGTGGATGCAATAGTGCAGCCATTATAGTTATCAAGGAATTCCCACCAAACTTTCAAGTCTTCCTCATTGTGGCTCGATACACTTGAGGTTGACGCACCCGACCATAGTTAATAATACACCCCATGAGAAGACCCTACCCATGGATATGATCCTGCAAGCAAAATTAAATTTGCTGAGAAAAGATTGAAGAACTCTAAGGGTAACCTGTTTTTGCCCCAGTACCGAGGAAACCTACCTAAGGTCTATTACTTTGTCTTCAGGCAAACGGCATTCAAACTTCAAGTTGTCATTCCCAAAACATTCAATGAGGTACGAAGGCCCTCAGATGCAGTAGGGATACCAAATTACTTAGCCGTAACCAAAGACGAATGAGGTAAAGCATTGCATACTGGCAAACTTGCCGGACTCACAAATAGAAAATCATCCAAATAATGAACTATGGATTTAGGCCCAGAACTTGATTGCCCTACCCACTGAAACTAAAAGCCTAATAATAAGCAATGGAGGTGGTAACCTTGCTGAAACCTACAACCCAGAACATGGTGACAGGCTAGGTTAACCAGCAATAAGTGTGTAAGTTTATTGTTGTGATGGAAATTAAGAAATGGAAATTTGGGCCCTTCTGGTCTCGGACACATCAGCTGTACCGGAACTGTTGTGGAAACATAAAGAAGGAGACATCCTGGCACCAACTGCTGCTTCCCCAGCCATTGCACCCTGAAGTAATCCTGCAAGCTGGGAACCTAGATCAGGAGAAATTTGATGGCGTCTTGAGGATCTGGAACGAGAGAGAGAGAGGCTCCTCCTACTACTTCTTGGCCTAGGGTTGAGATCTGCCTTTCGTGGGGGGTTGTGCTTCTGCTCCCTGTATCATTCTTCTACTGCTCCTCTCTCTCGGGACCCTAGACTAGAATTGCGGATGCCAGCCAACCTCCTGTCCTCTCCTTAGGACCGCGAGCTGACCCATCAGACCTCAGATTAAAGGGTACCTCTGGATTCTTCTGACAGATCCCTGTAGACTCTGACCTCACTTTCGGTGAAGGAACTGGCTTTGCTCCGCATAATAAATGGCTGCGTGTCACAGATGACGTCACATATGCCCGGCCAGCTTCAATGCTGGGGAGTAGCGGGAGAGGCCACGTGGAATGCCATAAGCTGGGTAATGGGTTCAGATACAGTGGAGGATCTGGGCAAAGCCCTCCTCATTGCAGGCCCTGGGGGACCCGGTCTGAGACTCTCATCGGGCCTGGATCGTCTAGATGGTGCAGCTGAGGGTGATGCAGGGGGACCAGACTGGAAGGATTGCTGGGTAGCAGGGTAGTGCATGAAAGAGGAAATGGGATGTGGTAAAAGGGGGCTGGGAGATGTGGAAGGATGGGAAAGGGCAGCTGTTGGTGGAATTGATAGAGCCACAAGGCTGGCTAGCCAATCTTGGTCATAAATGATTGCTGCATCTTTTAGCTTAGAAATCTGAGTATCCATAATGTGGGTAGACATAGTGTAATTAGGGCAGCAGGGAAACTACCATGTGCTCCTGATCCACTGTGTCAATGCCCAATATATACCGCATATAGACCCATCACCTATGCCTACCCTAAGCCAATCAATTTAAAAGACACATCCCTTCACTTTGCTCCGCTGTAGACATCTATCTATCCGGAATTCCGATCTAAGGGTTTTATCACATGTGGATGTACAGACAAGATCCAAAGTAATGCAGACACCCTATGTAAAGCTTCCACACTTACTAATGTAAACCCTTGTGAGCAACCACGTGGTTCCTGTTTATAGAGTCATAAGAAATGACATCATCAAAGGAAATTACATCATCTTTCAGTACACCTATTTTAACTCTTTAGTCATCATAACTTACCAACTTTATATTTAGCAGGTTCTCAAAGGCCTTTTTTTAAAGTATGCTCAGCAAATAATTTTTTCCCTGACAACAATTTTGCACTTTAATTCAACTGCCTGTTCATTCAAGCACCTAGCAATTAGCACCAAGCACTTTAGCTATATATTTATTTGCAAGTAATAAGGTCATAAGACGAGTAGGTACCCTATCAATACAGGATACCAGAGGAATCACTTATATCAATATATTTTTGGACTTTTTGGATCTGATAATTGGATATATAGGATATACAAATTGTTGATCACTTGGTATTTTCAACTATTCCTTACATTTTTCTATTTGTCAGAGTCTTAGGTTTTTACATTAGCCATTTTAAATATTTATAATAAAGGTTAAGTTTTAAATGTATTTCTATATTGTAAATGTTGGCAGTGGGTGTGCACTAATTTATAAAAGGATATCAGTTCTCTCTCTTTCTGCTTATATGCTCAGCATATAATCTAATTTTTATTTTACCAATAACAGTGGCATTTGAAGCTGAATTTTTACCAATCCAAATATACAGCCTTATTAAATTGTGATTCGGCCAATTGAAAAGGGCTCTATTTAAGCACATAGCTTAAATATTTTTTTTTACAGAAGATTTTAGTTAGTGAACTACTATTTAAAAGCAAAGTCTTCACTAACTAAAAACTTCAGTAAAAAAAATATGCTATGTGCTTAAATAGAGCGCTTTTCAATTGGCCGATTCGCAATTTAATAAGGCTGATAATGTGTAACATATTTTATCGGTGTCTGGTATTTAAATGAGTTAATTAATATAATCTACTTGTTTATTCCTTTCTGCTAACCTCGCAAAGGGGTTGCTAGGTTCCTTTATTTGTTCCAGAATATAGGCACATTGAGCATCATTCAATAGAGCAATTGTAAGTTACTGGAGCCCGTAAGCTAATTTGCTATTCAATTGGAGGCTTTTTGCGAGCCGCAAATGGTCTACGGGCTTAAAATCCCTGCGGTTGTTACAGCTGTAACTTACACCCCATTTAAGCCTTTCACATCCGCAAGAGTTACAATCACTAAAATCGCAAATCTCTAATCAATTGCTACAATTCCGCAAGCCTGCAAATGTTTTCACACCCGTAAATGGCAAATGTAGAAGAAAATCTTACGGGTACAAGATGGGACCCGCAAAGGGGTTTAAGACATGTCCGTAGCACTGTAAATGCAAATAAAAAATCAATACTGCACTGGAAATGATGGGGAAAGCTATGAAAGACATTATAATTAATTGCACAACAGTCTCAAGACTCCAAAGCTGCAATAATAAATCATTTATTTTTATGTTTCATTTCGGGGTTATATCGATTTCGGGAATCAATGAGTTAATACATATCAGGCTACCTATATGGACTAGAACAGTATTGACACTCATTTTTTTATTTTGTATTTTGCGGGTTTGCGAGTCTGATCGCATAGCGGACCTCTAAACACTAATTGAGTGACGTAACCTCCATCTTATACTGCCGTAATGATGACGGTCTCAATTTCTATTGGCTGTTTCTCAGTGAGTAGTTATGGCGATTGCATGGTTTACGGCTTCGGCTTTTGGCCCATAACTTTGGGCTTGTTCAATTGAATAGCTCCGTAATAGTAGCAGAGTTCAAGCCTGCAGCAAATCCGCAGACATATACGGCCTCTATACCGAGATGAGACCTTGCAATTGAATGTCGTTTATTATCTTGCACAAAGGTCTTTAACTAAAAGTTATACAACCTAGAATATTAATCTATATTACTTTTATATGCAATTTTATTTTACATTGATCTACGTTTTGAGGTAGGAGTAGAATTTAAATGCAGAGATTTCTATCTGCACTGTGGAAATGTCACAGCTACAACCTCTAGTCCTTTCATTAGGACTAATGCAAAGATCATTAGTTTACAAGAACACATATTGTTGAGACAGAAGCTGCAAGAAGCCTAGTAAAGAAAATGGAAGTCGACAGCAAAGAATAATTTCATATAAAAGTGAAAAACTTAAAGAATATGTTCATTTTTTTAATTCTGAAAAACATTTTGCCCATTATAACGCATAATTATTAAAAAACTTACAGACAATATGTGATTACTTTAGTCCTTTAAGAGGTCATCTTGAGTAAGGTTAGCAAAAGTTTAGTAAAGTTTAGAAACTATGATTTATACAACTTAAAATAGGCTTATACATATAGAATATGCCCTGTCCATAGTATATAAGTGTTCTTACCCTGAAATACTGTGAATTTTATTAAGCATTAGTAACTAAGAAAATATTATATACTGTATATCTTGTATATCACCCTGACACCCATCTTTGCTTTGAATTTAAAAATATTTTACGGTTACACATAGCATTTCTTAATTTAATTGTCTATAACCATTTAAAAAAGTATTGCTTATCGCCTTTTGTTAGTTTACATCTAAGACTAAGTGGTTATACTGTAGTATATTTGTATACATAATTTAATGGTTGGATTAAGTGGACTCAAGTATGATTTTAATTATATCTTATGTTCTACTCAGATTTTGTCAGACTATCGCCAAACTTTGAATGGTTCAAAAACTCATTAAAAGTGCATCTTTATAAATACGCTTTTCACCTACTACCTTAACATGAATAATCTTCATTCCCTACCAAACCGCTCACAACCACAATCCTTACACACATGCTGCAGTTGTAACACAGAGCTACCTTGACAGCCAATTGCCTTGATCACTGCCTTCATGCATGTCTAACCGTTCTGCCTCACAGGCCAAGCTTACCTTCTAGATTGTAATATCTACAGAGTAACTCTATTGCACCAAATTGTTTGTTTTCTTATTATTGTTGTTCTATTTCTACATACCTTACAATTTGTTTTACCTTAGTAACTTGTGTAATTTATCCACTCTGTTCTAATGTACCTTTATTAGCAACCCTATGTAAAATGCAGGCAATGTGACAATTTACTGGATAATCTTACCTGAAATGGTCACTTCCTAAGGTCAATCATAGTTCCCTATTATGGACATAAGAAAAATGTATTCTCCAGGGTTACATTCAGTTCATAAGTAATTATGTAGTATGCATTTTCATAAATGTCCCTCCTTAAAGAGGGAGCATGGCCACCAAAAGTGTAATTCAGCAATACATTTTCTTTCCCGTTGTGTAAATTAATAGTGAACTAAAAATAGATCTAACATGCAAAGCGCTTACACTGGTCCTTTAAGTTCCCTAAAGTTAATACACAACCTGACTGAACCATCTAGTTTAGGTACCATCTATTCTAGTTACAAACTCTCCACTCAGCTTTGCCCTAACTCACCCTCCCCTCAACAATCTGCTATCACCCAGCCTTCACCCTTCCCCAATCCCATAAGCATCATGAACTCCTTTAACCGTTTAACTGAGGATAAAGTCGCTAGTCCTCTATCAACCTGCAGTCTTAAAAGTTGTTCACAAGATCTTATACCATCACAGCTGATCCATCTCCTCTCTACCACACTTACCCCATCGCTCACATATCTATTCAACCATTGTCATGTTTCCATCACCTTTAAAACACACTGTAAATACACCCATTCTTAAGAAACCCACACCTGATCTTACGTCTGCATCTAACTACCGTCCTATCTCTCTACTTCCCCTGGTTTCTAAGTGATTGAGTGTATCATTTAAAATCACTTTTCACAATCACAATTATTTCCTCCAACTCCCTCCTTGACCCGTTTCAATCTGGCTTCCAGCCCCAACACTCCACAGAGACAGCTCTCATTAAAGTCACTAATCACTTGCTCACTGTCAAGTCAAATGGAATTTTTCTATTCTAATTCTTCTGGATCTCTATCCTGCCTTGGACACTGTTGACCACCTTTTTTTATACAAATTATCCTTACTCTTGGCATTCATGACACTGCTCTCTCTTGGTTCACATTTTATCCAGAAAATCAAACAATTTAGCATATCTCAAGGTTTAGTCCTTTTCTACATCTATACATTCTCCCTTGGTACCCTAATAAAAATCTTTTTGATTTCAGCATCATATATAGACAGATAACACTCAAATGTACCTCTCTGCACCAGAACTATTACCCCTCTCCTCTAGCTCAAATTTCCTATTGCCTGGATGTTTGCCTGTCAACTCAAACTCAACATGTGAAAGACTGAGCTCCTAATTTTCCCACCCTCTTCCATGGCTTCCACTTCTCGCATATCTCTCCCTGTTGACAATGACATCATTGCACCCCCTCCCAGACACATTGTCTTGCGGTTCTACTGAATCTTGCCCTCTCATTCCTTGCATACAATCAATCACAAAATCTTGTAATTTTTACCTAAAATTTCCAAAATATGTCACATTCTAATTCACACTCTCATTATATCTCATCTTGACTACTGCAACTCTCTCCGTGTTGATCTCCCATCACCCGTCCATCTCCACTCCAATACATACTGAACGCATCCGCTAGACTCATATACCGTACCCAACGTTCAGTGTCTTCAGCATCTCCCTGTCAGTCACTCCACTGGATTCCCAAAGCCTCATAATAAAACTTAAAATCATGAACCTAACTTATAAAACCCTTAACAATAATGCACACTCTTATATCTCTGCCCTCATCTCAAAATAGTCTCCCACCCGCAGGGCTGGATCACCCATTAGCCATTATAGGCACTAGCCTACAGACGGGCCTCTGACAGGGGCGACTCATTTTCACTTCCTAGAACACTGCACTGATTGCAGGCAGAGGAAGTGAGTAGGGGGCATTTTACACAGAACACCCAAGATGCCGGGAGCTGGCTCCTCCCCCAGCCCTTCCATTTCCTCCAGCAGCGCTGCTTCTGCCCATGAGGAGAAGGAGCTTCAGGAGCTTGATCCTGGCCCATGACACAGGTAGACATTATATTCAGCCTAGCTGCCCTCTAGTAAACACAATAAATGTAAATGGTGTGTGATATATGTGTGCATGTATATTTGTATGTTTGTGTGCGTGTTAATGTATGAGGTGTGTTTGTGTGTTTGTTTTTATAGCTAAATGTATATAAATCACCTACTTTGCAGTATTGCTTATCATTCAATGCAGTGAGAGAATCAGTCATGCCCAACTGCTTGTTAATTGTAGGCCTTTGCTGGGGTATAAATATAACCAATTACCAGTTACAGTACATGCTTACTATGTTTGCACCATAAAATGCAAACTCATTTGGACTTGCCATGTGCTAGTTACTGGTGCTTGTTTTTCTTGTCTCTTTTGCACATATTCCCATACACAAATACATTTGCAGAATAAAGGAAATATTTTCAGTACTTGTGCAATTATTAAATAGCTCTTTAACTGTAATTTGTATTTGTCAACTTACTACAGGTAAGAGCTATTTACTGTATATATTTTTTCCTCCTGCAGGTAAGAACTTTATATATATTTGTTTACTTACTACAGGTAAGAACTATATATATTTATATTTAAAAAACACAAAATGAAAAAAAGATTGGTCAATTGCATGCACTTATGCTTTAAAAAATGAATGTCATACACACAACACTAACAATGAGATGTAATTATAGATTACACAAAACCTGTGACTACTTTCTGTATCACTATGATATATGGATAAAATATGTGTGTGTATATATATATATATATATATATATATATATATATACACACACACACACACACATATATGAACCGTAATACTTGTGTGTGTGCTATATAGGCCAAGATCAATATAGGTGTAGAGCACTATCGATAGCAAAGATTTAATATCTTTTATATGTAAAGAAGCAAAAACTCATATATATACATATAAAATGCAGAACCATATTTATGTTTTTTCAGAGTATTAATTTATGTGCGCTGCAATGTTCATAACCAGTGTTGAGTGGTAGAACTATAACGATAATTTAGCTTTTGATGATGAAGTGGAAAAACAACTGATGATGTGTGGTCAGTCATTGAAACTGTTTTATATAATTCTAATATTTACAAAACACAGCATGTTGTGTATGTGTAACATGGTTGACAGCGGTGTGTGTTTGCACATTGGGGAAGAGTCGACGGCACGTGAAGTCAGTAGCATAACAGTGGTGCACACGCACAAACAGAGATGCACATGTGCCTAGGGGAGTCCTTAACTTCACTGCCTAGAGGCACCTAAAATGTTAATCCGGCACTGCCTTCCCACCTCTTCCCTCTGCTAATCACCTTCTTCTATACACCTCTCTTTTCATCTACTTGCTCTCCCACCTTAAGGACTCTTCATGTGCTGCCTCTATTCTTTGGAACTCCTTGTTTTGCTTCACTAGACTATCCTCATGAATCAAATAATTCAAAACCTTACTTAAAACTCATGTATTTAGAGAAGCTTATCACCCACAGCCTTAATATGAACAATGCGTTGTACCTCAGCCATAACCTTTAAAGTGTAAGTTTTCAATCTTGTTAGGTGCTTTACAGAGAGCACTATGTATGTTTGATTTTAAGCTCAATAACAGGGCCCTCCATTCTTCTGCAATATGCAAAGCATATTTTCTACCTCATTTTGCCCCACATTTAGCATGCACTCTGCAATTGGTTAAGGTCTCTCACTTGCAACTTCACCATCCTTAGTTTTTATGTGGTGAGCTACTAAGTTTGTAGTTTTGGGTAAGATAGAGAAAACATAAACAAAAGCCTCCAACAGCTTATATGCTTGTTTTTCTTGGACTGCACTTTATTGTTCTCCCAGCAAGACACCCCTTTGCTCTTTGTTTAATTCTCCAGTATCTGGCCCTAAATACAAAGACTTGATTCCATGAGCAATAAAATATTCTGTCCATGGTTTCAACAAAATTAACATGATACATTTGTCTCTCCTTGCATCCTGTGAGAGATATTTTGTAATTTACTATATTACGTAACACCTCATATGGGCCCTACCATTTTGCCAACATTTTGCTTTCTGAGATAGATAATGGCAATAATACTTTGTTCACAAGTTCCAATTCCCTGGTTCTTGCACTCTATTTGTAGTAATGTCCTTGGGTATGCTGGGCCTTTTCTAGATCCATATAAGCAAACTTTCCGACAGTATTCACTCGCTCCCTCCACTGTATAATATACTGGAGGACATGTTCACTCATATTAGACTGGGCCTCCCAGTCTTCTTTAACCAGGTCAAGTATTCCCCTGGGCCGTATACAAATGGGGAAAATTCTGCAGAAGACTGGGGCACTTATAATGATAAAGAAGCATTTTGTACCAATTCTACCTTTCACTAGCCACAGACTTTCAGAGCTACAGGTGTTATTCAGTTACATATGGTGCCAGAGGTGGGGTTTCCAAACCCAATTGTGGCTGGAAACTTGGTGTGGAGTTGATCAATTTAATTTTACTGTTGGTAAGAGTACCTCAGCAAACAAGGTTGTTGTGTGTTCCTGTGTCTGCATTAGGATTTCTTTTTTCTTAGATACTTTCTTTGAGACATCCACTTCAAGAAGTGTTTTGACTTCTTGAAGTGGATGTCTCAATAACAGTTGAGTCCTAGATGCAGCAGCAAGATTTCTCAAAAACAAAAAACACTTTGTAACGGTTTCTTCACAGAATATCTGCACAGCAGAGACCTACTACCTCCTTGCCTGAGACTTCACTGAATCTGAACAAGCCTCAGCAAATTGCTTTATATAGCCCTCTACCTAAAGCAAGTGAAGGACTGATTAGTTTGGGTCTGTACACTCAGTCACACACAATGAGGCTTAATTGAACCAAACTTCAAGGTAGATAGGCTGAGCAGAAAAGATGGATGCTTTTGGCTCCTATGTATATATATATATATATATATATATATATATATATATGTCAGTCTAACATTTTGTAAATTACTTTTCTAAACGTTGATGTTTTGAAGTATTATGTTACTGGAGGGCTTCGTATATCACTCCCCGCCTCCTGGGTTGGTGGGAGGTGCCCCTTGACCTAGCAGGACCAGGGTATTGTAATGGGTAGAGGCTAGCTGGGGACGGAGCCATTTATAGGCTCTTTTGGCGGCATCAGCTCCATTATTCCTCAGCTGGCAGTGTGTGAGGATAGGGACTCCCTGTCCCTCTGGGCCCTCCATGTGGGCTGTTTTTCTCTCACCGGTCCTGGCCTGCCTTTTGGACAAGGCACGGGCCAGCGCTGAATCATGCGGAGGCCTGGGGCCACATCAATGGCTGCTGGAACACCAGGGCTATGTGTGCGGGAGGATTGTGGGACATACAGTTTCTCTTTGCGGCTATGCCCTACAGGTCCAGAAAATGTCTGGGCACCTTGCAACAGCAGCTGCCTGGTGAATGTAGTGGTGACAGCTGGGCTGCTGCTAGGGACGCACCAGCTTCTTGACTAGGCTCCCGGTGCAAGACAGGTGAGCCGTAATCAAACGTCGTTCCCCCACGCAACGCGATGTGAGCCTGGGGGGATTATGGGAAAAGTAGTTCTCCCTCTATCCATGCTCCAGAAAATGCGTGGGCAGCTCGCAGGCCAATGACAGACTATATGCTGGGGGTTAAATGCCAAGGTGCCCCCCTCCACACACACACACATATAAAATAAAGCCTGGAGCCTAGCAATTTATTAATAAGTATTATAAGGTGCATTAGGGCACATACCCTCCAAAGCAATACCATAGTTAGCAAAAGTATATATTAAGCCTGGGATTCTCAAAATATTTGGTCACTGGTGCGCAGGGTTTGGGTTCTGACCTTTTACCTACTCGTTTTGCATAAGAGCAGCTCCAGAAGAACCTCAAGGGTTTTTCCAGATGATGTAGTTTGGAAAATTAGAAGGTCATGTATTTCGTTGGTGGGTCTTTGGCCATTTGTATATCTAACGGTACGGGTATTTCTCCTCGGTTGCCAATTATGGCTTACAACTAGATGTGGCCTTGGTTTTAGTTATAGGTGCAATGGTCTTTTTCCAAGGATAGTTAATGACACCAGAAGGTGTCAATCTCGGTAATGCACCCATCAAGCAGTGGGTTCACGGAATGCAGAAGACATCAGGCATGGTTGCAGTTTTCCACATCTGTCCTTAAAATTTGGGGAAGTTGGTTAAGGCCTGAAGGAAAGTGAACAAATTTGTGTTGGATCTTGTTAAGAAGCTAGTTTTCTTTGCAGCAACATGAGCTCAAGGACTCGGAAGCTAATTGTTTTATTCTCAAGGATGGGCTCAATTTAATAAAAGTAGACATTGAGCTCATAGTGCTGGTGTTTAAGGACAGTATGCAGCTGGACATGGAGTTCTTTGGTGAGAGGAGTCCACATGAGGTATCCTATGGTCTCTTTGTGGCAGATGGTGAGGGGAGTAGTCTGGGACAGTGGTGAAGTCAGTGGCTGCTACATCACAGTAGGCCCTGGACAAGGTTCAGGCAGCAGGGTGTACTGTATCTGGCCTGGTCCTCACCTCATTTGTTTATTGGTTAATTTATTTATTGTTTGTTGATTATGGTTATTATGTCATTTATGTTTAACAATAAATGCTGTGGCCTGTTTTACCGCCATATGTGGTCTGTGTCTAATCATTATCTTCAATATGTGATCTGTGCCTATTTATTATGGTTTAACATACTAACTGGGCCATGTTTAAGTCATGTAAACTACAGCATACTGTGAAACAAGACTAGTGAATTATTTGTTACAAAATTCACCAAGGTGCGAATGTATTTATGCAAGATAAAGTCTGGAGTATATTTTTATGTTTGGCACAGCCAAATATATATAAAGATTTTGTAGCTTCAGCAATGTTACTTAATAATGTGATGGAGGTCCAGAACAAAGTAGCCAAAAGGTACACATATTCACTACTCCTGCACTAGATTGTTGGGGAGTTATAGTAAATCTTTAAATGCCCAAGTTACTACAAAAGTTAATAGTAATTTAGCTCCTCCACTGTGAGAATTAAATAATGACCCTAGATAAAGACAGAAAAGGGAGATCCTTTATAAATAATTTATGCTTAAACACAACTTTCAAGATCAGTTATCTAACATAAACAATCATAACAACAAATTCATATTATAATTATGTATGCCTTATGTGTGCTTTTATTTTTTATTCTATTTTATGTGTACTTTTAATGTGTACAATAACTGGGACCTTTGCTGTGTCACTTTAAGTCTGTGGATATGCACGTGTTCTAAAATAAGAGTAAAGATAATACTTTCAGTACAGGTTTTAAAAAACTCTAATTTTAAACGTTAGTGGTGTTATAATGCAGATTTAGCTTCATGGAAATGCTTTTTTCAGTACTAATTCTGATTCAGCAAGCAATGTTTTACCAGAAGACAGCTAATTTTATAAATCCACACTGATATACACCTATATTATATTGTATAGGAGAAATATAGAATATGGAAAAAAGGAACTACTTATATTATTTTATCTTTAAAGAATACACTGTGTGTGATTATTGTTTTGAATCTATTATATCTCAACATTGCAGCATCTTTGTTTTTTTAGATGGTAACTGTCCATTAGAAACTCTAAAAAGGAGCCAATAGCATTTGCCAAAACCCCAAGACAGATAGAAATAATAGGCTTAGAAAATGAGCACTTTAAAAAGAGATATTTAACACTGTTGATAGTGTGCCAATTATTGTTACAGGCAGTGAAGGATAGAGGAGTAGTGTCATAATTTAACAGCTCAGAATGGGACCGCTTGCTGGGAGAATCTGCAGAAAAAGCCTGAAACAGTACCAAAGGGACACCCTCTAGGGAAGAGGCACTCATTGGACCTGAATTCTAGTTAAAATACTCCAAAACTTGATACTTTTATCTCCAGCCTTTGACCTCAACATCTGGAAATCTCGTTTAACTTAAACAGAAGAAAGTTTTCTTTTCGATTTCAAATACATTATAGTAAAAAAAAAAAAAACCTTACTACAGTCAACTCTTTCACGACAAACTACTTTTTTTATATTTGCACTTGTGTTGAACTCTAAAATATGAAACATTTGTGCAATCAGTGCTTCAAAACATTTGAAGGGGAAGACAGTAAGTTGGAGAGTTTGGCACATAGTTCTCTGCTTGTACCAAATCCAGATAAAAGCACAGAATATTTCCTAGGCGGTGTCCAGAGGTCTATCTGCTTTGATGTCCATTTTAATAGCCAACGGCCCTCTTTCCAGCAAAAGCTGTATAAAAACACCAACCCACATCATTTTGTGAAATCTGATTTTTTTAAAGTTTATTTTATCTTCAGCTGGAAGATAATGTTTGATGATAGTCATATTGTTCCAGGCACTTATGTTCATTGTTATGTTTATCAGTCATTAACAATAAAGCATTTTCAACCACAAAGATAAATAGACATTGACAGCAGAAAATCAAAGAATATGAATTCAAAAGAACCATTTTAAGCCACAGGAACTCAGCTAGGTCTAACCTTATGTGGAGATAAAGAGAAACTTCAAAACATGTAGATTAGTGTGGTGCCATTGTAGGCCTGATTTACATTCTGGGACAATATGACACCATTTTCATGTGAATTATTTGTTTAAATTTAAAATACTTGCAGAAGTGCAAGATATACTACCGATACAACTATCACACACCATATGTCCTCTTACTGGTATATATTTAAAGAATTAGTGCCAATATATTGTGCTGAAAATGCTGATGTTATGTAGAAACTACTCATAAACTGCACGCACACTCTCCTCATATACAACCTCCAACCCACCTCTAACTGGTACACTTTTATATTCACAATTATACCTGATATTCCCAACTGCAAGTTATATTTTCTCACCACCAGGTTATATTTCCACTTTCCATACCCCAGCCCTTGTAGGCAATAAACATGTCTTCCCCCTCCCACTTTCATCCCTCTTTACCTCAACTTTCGAACACAGCATATTCAAAATGAGACCATCACTTAAAAATAAAATGGCTAACTTCTTAAATGACCTGTCCTCTCAACAAGGCTCAAAAACACCCTCCTCTTCACAAAACAACAACACCCGGCCTTTGCCCTTTCCCAATCCCACATCAACTGTAGACTCCTGTGACCCTGTGACTGAGGAGGAAGTCTCTAGTCTTCTATCAACCTCTCACCTCACAAATTGTGCACTTGATCATATTTCATCACAGTTAACCCCCTTATACCAGATCTAACACTTCTATTTAACCTCTCCCTAAACATTGGTTTACATCATCTTTAAAATGTGCCATAATTAGACCCATTCTTCTGAAACCCTCATCTGACTCTGCTTCTGCATCTATCCCCCTGTCTCTCTACTTCCCTTGCTCCAGAATACAATGTAAAATAATGACCCTAACATATAAAGCCCTGAAAAACAGTGCACCTAATTATATCTCTACCCTCGTCTCAAAATACTCCCCCCAGACTGTCCTCTTCACTCTGCTAATGACCTTCTTCTTTCATCCTCTCTTGTTACCTCCTCTCACTCCAGCCTTCAGTTATTTTCTTGTGCTACCCCTACTCTATGGAACTCCTTGTCCTTCTCCACCAGACTCTTTTCCTGCTTCACAAACATCTAAAACTGTCAAAAAGGCATCTGTTTAACAGAGATTATCACCGTCAGCCTTAATATGCACATATTCTACAGCATAATATTGCTTACACACACAATACAGTGCAACACACAGCAACCTCCACTTGCATTAGCCTACTGCTTTACTCAGGGCCAACTTGTATCTATCACCCTCCTGTATCACACCGAAAGCTTACCTTCTAGATTGTAAGCGCTTCATACCAGGGACCTCCCTTCTGTTGCACCAAGCAGCTGTCAGCTAGCCCATTTGTTTCATATTTGTATTGCACTATAACTGTACTTACATGTCTACTAATCGTATAATTTGTTTATGCCTATGAAATTGCTCTTAAAACCCACTTTACTCTATTCTACTTTGTAATTAGCAATACAAAAAAAATGGAGCTTTAAAAATAAAAGGAATATTAATAATATAGTGTGAAATACTGAGTTCACATTTTGATTATAACACAACAAAATAGGTTAGTAACATGACTCACTGTGTTTTTCAAATTACTTGTGGTTACACATATGACAAAAATGTGCATAGGAATCAAATAAAAAATAAGCAAGCACATTTTCAAAGACAAGAAAGTATGTTACCAATCCATAGGACAGTGACAGTGGTAACCTGTAGCTGTGAGTGTGTCATGTTTGAACATCCCGTAAACACAGCTGTTGCCAAATCAATGGCCAGCAAAAACACAAATGTCCTTCAAACAGCATATTTTAATCATGAAGACTTTCATTAAACAAACAGTGGAAAATTAGCAATTGTTTACATACTGTGAGGTTGCTTATTACAGTGAAAGAAAATTCATCAAAACGCAGAAGTCTGTCCAGTCTGTTCTGTTCGTTAGAAAGTTGTTAAATATATCCTTTAAATCTTAATGTATTATTATTATTATTATTTGTATTATTATCCTTTATTTGTAACGCTCCAACATATTCTGCAGTGCTATACATGGGTTAAATACAAGGTAAACCTGATTTAAAACAATGCAAATAAAGGGTCCTGTTTTTAAGTTTAGAATCTAGCATAAAAAAGTGCTTTCTCAACACTTTACAAGATTAAAAACTTGCAAACTAACAATCTAAATTGTTTGGTTGTGATACAGGAGGGAGATAGATTAGTAGTGCACATTAGGGCTGAAAGTGATAAACGTCTTTAAACAGTGCCTTTTTTATGAGATTTTGAATATCTTGAGACAGGAGGAAAATCTAGTGGAGGTAGGCAAAGAGTTCCAAAGACTAAGGGCAGCACAAGAAAAGTCCTGAAGGAGGGAATGAGAGAAGGTTATAAGAGAAGAGGAAAGAAGAATCCCATTAGCAGAGCGGAGAGGGCTTGTGGGGGAGTATTTTGAAATGAGAGCTGAGATATAAGGGGTGCACTGTTGTTAAGGGCTTTGTAAGTTAGGGTCATGATTTTAAATTTTATTGAATATAGAAGGTGAGTCTAGCAGAGACGTTCATTATTCATTATTATTCACACTTTTTAGTGTGAAACATAGAGACTTAGTATACTATTTTGTTAGTGTGCCAAGCTTGGCATTATCATAAGAGCAATAGCAAAGTAAACATTACACAGAGAAAGTCTAAGAGGGGCACAAGCAACTTTTTGACTCTCTCAGTGATGAGGGCAGCGCTCTTAAAGGGACCACTCTTTAAGTTGAGGTGCTTCATATTGTTTTAATTGTCAAGTGTACCCTTTAAATCAATGACTTTTAATCAGTATTGTCCTCTTGCCATTGTCCATCTATATATAGTCCCATAGCATTGTAATAAATTACTTTGGACGTCAGTCTCATCAATATACAAATAATACTCAGATGTAGCTTTCGGCACCAGACCTATCCTCTTTCTTCAAAACCCCAAGTGCCTATTAAGCATATCCTTCTGGATGTCTGCCCATCAACTTAAACTCAGCATCTTGAAAACGGAACTCCTACCTCTCTTCCCTTAGTACTACAGCTCCAATACCTCACTATCCTATCATTCCCTGGACACTTCAGGCATTCTTCCATTACACTTACTCCTCACATAGTCATTAACAAGACTGTGTCATCTTCACTTAAAAAATATCTCCTGAAATTGTCTCATGCAAGACACAACAATAATTCTAATATACTGACTCATTGTTCCTTGGCTACTGTAACACAGTCCTTGTTGGTCAACCACCACCTTTATACCTTCATTTAAGGTAATGAATGCCTCTTCTTAGAGTGACCTGCCTCTCTTAATGCTCCATTTCTACAACACCTCTCTTTCAGTCACTCCACTGGCCTCCCATAGGCACCAGTGCACATTTTAAAATACTAATTAAGCAGAATTTCTTTTTCTTTTTTTTTTTCTGTCATACAATCTTGTTTCAAAAGCTCTCTAAAATGTGTCTTTTTAGAGGGTTTAGCAAAATGTACCTTTTTATAGGGCTAATCACTACTGTCTCAAACTCACAACCATACCCTCAAGGTTGTAAATATTTGGAGCTGGCACCTCAACTATGTTTTATGAAACTGTCTATTGTCTTATTGCAGTGTAAACTTTTCACTTTCTTATTTTATATTTATTGTACCCACTTTATTTGACTGTACATTGTATGCAGTGCTATTGAAAATGCTGATGAACTAAAAACAAAGCATAATACAAATAATAATAAAATCTGCTTCGCAAATTTCCCTTAAGTTTCACACTCCCGCTGCCAAAGTCTTCTGAGCTATATTTAGAGCACATTTTTTTGATAAAAAAAGGAGTGGTGACTCTAAACTGGGAGATATTCTAGTTTAGTATGTAACTTTACATAGGGTACATGTGTATTTCTCTAAGGTCACTTAACTCTAACCATGGGCCTGTGTATTTATTGTGATTCATTTTCAGCTTTTATTTGCTGACTAATTTTGGTCTATGTTTCACATGATTTTCTGTAATTTGAATGTTTTTACTTTAGAAATTCTGAATACATATTAGTAACTTGTTTCGGTAGTTAGGTAGTATTTTTCTCAAATGGTTCTAACTAGGAGATTTTTGGCTGATAAATAAACACATCCTGGTCATGGGCGTAGGAGCTGGATTTACTGTTGGTGCACCCGGTGCAATTCACTGGCGCCCTGCATTGGGGCTGCCTCATTGCTGCAGTGCCGCTCAAAAACTTAATTTTTTTATTTCTTTGTATTCTCAATGCCCTCCCCCCATATAATTGAAAATTATATAAATACATGTAATTGCCTTGCAAATGTATTCAACCCCCCTTGGCATTTTTCAAGTTTTTTTGCCTCACAACCTGGAATTAACATGGATTGTTTGAGGATTTGCATCATTTAATTTACAGAACATGCCCACAACTTTGAAGTTTTTATTTTTATTTTTTTTATTGTGAAGCAAACAACAAACAGGACAAAATAACAGAACCCTTAAGTCAATATTTTATAGAGCCACCTTTTGCGGCAATCACAGCTCCAAGTCACTTTTGATAGGTCTCTATGAGCTTGCCACCTCTTACCACTGGGATTTTTGCCCATTCCTCCTTGCAAAACTGCTCCAGCTCCTTCAAGTTGGATGGTTTGTGCTTGTGAATAGCAATCTTTAAGTCTGACCCCAGATTTTCTATTGGATTGAGGTCTGGGCTTTGACTAAGCCATTCCAACACATTTACATGTTCCCCTTAAACCACTCAAGTGCTGCTTTAGCAGTGTGTTTGGGGTCATTGTCCTGCTGGAAGGTGAACCTCCGTCCTAGCCTCAAATCACGCACAGGTGGTACAGGTTTTGCTCAAGAATATCCCTGTATTTAGCACCATCTATCTTTCCCTCAACTCTGACCAGTTTCCAGTCCCAGCTGCTGAAAAATGGGATGGTGTTCTTTGGGTGATGTGATGTGTTGGGTTTGTGCCAGACATAGCGTTTTCTTTGATGGCCAAAAAGTTAAATTTTAGTCTCATAAGACCAGAGCACCTTCCTCCATACATTTTTGGAGTCTCCCACATGCCTTTTCGCAAACTCAAAATGTGTGCCATTTTGTTTTTTGCTGAAAGTAATGACTTTCTTCTGGCCACTCTGCCATAAAGCCCAACTCTATGGAGCGTACTTCTTATTGTCGTCCTATGTACAGATACTCCAGTCTCTGCTGTGGAACTCTGCAGCTCCTCCAGGGTTACCTTAGGTCTCTGTGCTACCTCTTAGATTAATGCCCTCCTTGCCCGGTCCATGAGTTTTGGTGGGTGGCTGTCTCTTGGCAGGTTTGTTGTTGTGCCATGTTCTTTCCATTTGGTTATGATAGATTTGATGTTGCTCCTGGGGATCTTCAAAGATCTGGATATTTTTTTAACCTAACCCTGACTTGTACTTCTCAACAACATTGTCCCTTACTTGTTTGGAGAGTTCCTTGGTCTTCATGGCAGTGTTTGGTAAGTGGTGCCTCTTGCTTAGGTGCTTAGGTGTTGCAGCCTCTGGGGCCTTTAAAAAAAATGTGTGTATATGTAATGACAGATCATGTGACACTTAGGGCCTCATTCTATTATCGGCCGTAGGAGATGTGGGGCCGCAAGAACCGGCAGCAGGCTATTTGCCTATTCTATTCCCTTCCGGCCGTGGGCTCCGGCAGGCTTGCGGCCGGCGCCTTGTTATCCCTTTTCTTGAGTTTCGGCCTCAAGAAAAGCCTAGTTGTTATTCTTTTGCTCCGGGAACCCTCTCGGCAAGGCTAAAACCGAGCCGCAGCTTACTTGCACCAAAAAGGTCCCGCAGGCACACAATTAGGCACATAATAAAGCCATCCTGCACTCTTATGAGACGATAAATTGATTGGGGGTGTTAGCATTCATAGCACAACATTCCCCTACACTCAAATCCGCAAATAATTTTTATTTTAATTCATGTCAAATATCCGTGGACAAAGTCCCGAGGGCTTGGAGCACCTCAGACCCGCCCAGGCTGCGGAACGGAAAATAAACCGTTAATGAAATATCGGATTTGGGCTGATGTGCAAGCTTGAGAGGGGGTTGCTATTAATCCTCATGTCCCCCATTATGATCCCTAGCATTTACAGAGCTTTACAGTGCCATCTTGAATTTATTTTTGCATTTAAAGTTTTCAGACCTTGCTGCCGGTTGCATGATATGCGGCCGGCCTTAAGGGGGATATCCTTGCGGCGCCATCTATTTGAATTGCAAGGTAAAGGTAGCTCTACACGGGGCCGTAAGACAGCCGCAAGGAATCGCTGCTTTGCGGACGTTTTAAGGCCGATAAAAGAATGAGGCCATTAGTTTGCACACAGGTGGACGTCATTCCACTAATTATGTGACTTCTGAAGGTAATTGTTGCACCAGAGCTTTTTATGGGCTTTATAACAAAGGGGGTGAATACACACGCACATGCCAATTTTCTGTTTTCTATTTCTAAAAAATTGTTTTATGTATATATTTTTCTTATTTCACTTGAGCAACTTAGACCATTGTGTTCTGATCCATCACATAAAATTCACATTAACAAAACTCAAGGCTGTAATGTAACAAAATAGGTAAAAAGTCAAGGGTGATGAATACTTTTGCAAGGCACTGTATACATATACAGTATATATATATATATATATATATATATATATATATATACTTATATTTAAATATTATATATAAAAGCACATATTATATTATATATGTATATATATATAATATATATATATATACATATCATATATATAATATAATATGTCTAGAACATATGACTATATACCCCCCCAGATCCAACGCCTCTGATCCTGGGTGATGTTTCATGACACAGACATGTATCTAACCAGGACATCCTAAAACACATTGCAGTGGTAACTCTCTCTCTCTCTTTCTCTCTCTCTCTCTCTCTCTCTCTCTCTCTCTCTCTCTATATATATATATATATATATATATATATACATTCTATAAAACTTCCTTAGATTCAGTGAATCCTCATAGTTACCTGGCTCTATCGAGAATGATACACCAGGCACTATATTTAGTGTGTATTTGCAATATTTTACATATTATGTGGAATGCCTAAGCAAAATATCTAACGGTAACACATATATTTGCGTGCCATAAATTTAATAATGATACAGATATAGATAAGCAGGAAAAAGGACTGTAAATACAAGGAGCTTTAAAATTAAGTCTCATTTAATTATAGATCTTTATATGATAACTTTTTTCTTTCTATAATCATCTGAGATATTTAACTGTGAGCAAAAATGGTTGTTACCCCTCTCTGAAATAATAATTTTGGGTACATTGGAAAAAATTGTAAAGATGGTAAAAATAATGTATTAAACTATTATTTTTGTATTATATAGGTTTATAATTGAAATGTTGATGTTCTGGGTTGATGAATTAACTCTAAACCTAGGTTTATAAAGTTTTTGAATATTGATATCATTAAAAAAATACCTAATTGACTGCCAGGTATTCATTAAAGGTTAAAAAAAAATAATAATTTTTACATTTCAAGATGAATCCATAAATGGTATCTTCTGAAACTGCATATAGTTTTAGGGCATACTATTATTTATGTTTATATATATATATATATATATATATATATATATATATATATACATAATCAGTAAAGAAGTGTTAAAGTGCATTTTGCATTATATTTTTAAACTATTAATGTGTAATTGAAATATACTTAAGTACAGTATAATTCTGTAATGATGTTTTGGAAAGGTAAACTGATATTAATATTGTTATTATTATTATTATTATTATTATTAATAATAATAATAATAATAATAACAATAAAACATTAATGTGGAATTTAAATATAATTATGTATGCACTGTTTTTTGACAAAGATTTCAATTCAACAACAAAAATAATTATTAAACCGCTTTTTTGAGAGAGTCTTTTTGCAAAATCAAGTGCTACATTCAAATAATGGTAGATTCTGCAAAGAGAAATAATATATGATTTACATAAGTATCTCATCTGTAATTCTTGTTGGAAAGAAAGAACACAAATTTGTAAAAAATGCCTCAACACAGATCTGTAAAAAATGCCTCAGCACAAATGGATTCTAAGCTCAAAGACAGGGCCCTCCATCCTTTGCAGTGTATTAATATTGCCATTGGTTTTGCCTTGAACTTATATTAACTGTATATCGCTACGGAATATGTTGGCAAATAAACGATAATAATTATTCTAGCACATGCTGAAAACTGCAAAACTTGAAATTATCACATGTAAATTACACTTCCAAAATTATTGTTTTACTAGCGACTGGCCCGTCAAAAATTACTATAATTAAATTTTATAACTGAGAATGCCAATGGGAGTGTTTCACCCTCTGACATGATGATATATTTATATGTATCAAAAACTACAGGAATTAATAGAATTATTATTCTATAGCTCTATCTGTGAACAACTCAGAAACCATTGTTTTATAAAAATGTAACATATTATATTGTAATTATATCTGTAAACAACCCAGAAACCATTGTTTTATAAAATTGTAACATATTTTATTGTAACCTATACATGAATATTATAAGAATGTGTAAACTTTTTTTGAAAGCATATTTATATTGTAAAGCATTACATGTTATTTCACAGTTGTGTAAATGTTTATTAATAAACAATGTATTACACCCAGTAATTGATGTTGGAGTCCATGAAGTTTAAAGTTTTAAGATCTCTTGTGATCTGCAATATTGAATCCAGAGGAAGGCAAACAGAAAAAACCCAAGTGAAACATAGCCAATCGTCTCAAATGGGAAAAAAAAATTCCTTCCTGACCCCAGACACTAGTGATTGGATTACTCACTGGATCAATAATATCTCTGTAATTATACAGTAAAATGGCAAACGAAATGCAACAATACCCCTAATGACACCCAATAAAAGTCCAAAATTCATACAATAAAACCCTTAAAGAAATACAATGCAAGTGATGATTTGATTCAAGAAAAAGAATCTCGAAATACATAGAATAAAACTCCTATATAAAAGTACATACAATGACAGTAGTAGCTATATTCAATGAAACCACTAACTATAATATTTTCAAAACACCTTCAAATCTTTAATATGTTTTTAACAATACCAGTATTTTTTTTTTGGAGTGCTTTGTCAAGTTTTGTGAAGGGCTGGTTTATGTTAGTTTTTGTTTTGTGAAGTAATTAGTGGTTCCTCTATAAAGAACTCAACAGATGAATAAAGTTGTCTTTGCGATGTAACCACTGTAATGTCCGTGGATTGTTTTTTCTTGAAAACGTGGTTCCTCTAAAAAGAGCCCAACAGACGAAAAAATTAGTTTTTGGGATTTAACCACTGTTCTCTATATGGAGTATTTTTTGTGTTTTGTTGAAACACTGTTTTTTTGGTAGCCTTGTAGTTGATGAAAATCGCACACAGAGTTGTCTATGTGAAATAGTGCTTCCTTTAAAAAGATCCCAACTGACATCAAAGTTTGTATTTGGGATTTAACCACTGTATGGGTAGTCAAGTTTCCACACCTCATAATAGACAATATTTTTAGTAAATACTGTATTATCATGTAGTAGGTTCCCCTGGGTTTCTGTATTTTTGATGCAAACTTTTATATCAAATGGATTTGTGCATCTTGAAAATGCAACATATATGTAAATACTGGTTCCTCTAAAAACAGTCCAACCGATTTAAAAGTTTGTCCTTGAGATTTATTAATGGTCATCGCAAATGTCAAGATAATGGGAAACTGTCTTCTTTGAAGTACAACAGGCAAGTTAGTGTCACTTGGAGCCAAATGGTATGGTATGAAAACTTGTTCACCTTTATGGGTACCATTCATAATTTCTGCATGTATGAAATGGTCTCTTAAATCCTGAACAATTAATCTTATCCCTTTACGAAGTGCATCTTTTGGGTTCATATTTCTAAGTAACATGACAATTGCCCCTTTTTTGAGTTGTAAAATATGTGGTGGCATTCCCGATGGAGTTAATGAATTTATGAATTCTGTGTTAAAGTTTGATTCATTCTGTTTGTCATCAGCTAGTACAGAATCTGCACTGCAATATTTTTTTGTGGGGCATCTATTAATTTCAAGATGTCATTATTTATATTTAATGCATCTTTATTTTTGGATGTTAATATTACTTTATGTGCAAGCTTGTATGAATCCTCATTCGTTATTCCATTTTGGAATAGAGCTGATATCTTTGCAAATCATTTACAATGGTATTTCAACAGTGTCATCGGGTAAATTACTTATTACCTCTGTTTTTCCTTCCCCAATATTAATTAGCCAATAGTGATGTCGCGAACATAAAATTTTCGGTTTGCGAACCGCGATCGCGAACCGCCTCAAATGTTCGCGAACCCGGCGAACCCGGCGAACCGACATAGACTTCAATGGGCAGGCGGATTTTAAAACCCACAGGGACTCTTTCTGGCCACAATAGTGATGGAAAAGTTGTTTTAAGGGGACTAACACCTGGACTGTGGCATGCCGGAGGGGGATCCATGTCAAAACTCCCACGGAAAATTACATAGTTGATGCAGAGTCTGGTTTTAATCCATAAAGGGCATAAATAACCTAATATCCCCCTCCATCATCATCCTCCCCTGTATCTCTTTACCCCCTCCCTCATCATCCTACCCTGTGTCTCTTTGCCCCCTTCCTCATCACCCTCCCCTGTGTCTCATCCCCCCTCCCTCATCATCCTCCCACCTCCCTCATCATCCTCCCCTGTATCTCTTTACCCCCTCCCTCATCATCCTCCCCTGTGTCTCTTCCCCCCTCCATCATCATCCTCCCCTGTGTCTCTTTCCCCCCTCCCTCATCATCCTCCCCTGTGTCTCTTTTCCCCCTCCCTCATCATCCTCCCCTGTGTCTCTTCCCCCCTCCCTCATGCTCCTCCCCTGTGTCTCTTCCCCCCTCCCTCATCCTCCTCCCCTGTGTCTCTTCCCCCCTCCCTCATCATCCTCCCCTGTGTCTCTTTCCCCCTTCCTCATCACCCTCCCCTGTATCTCTTTACCCCCTCCGTCATCATCCACCCCCCTCCCTTGATGATAAGGGGGGGGGAGAGACACAGGGATAAGTGTGAGGGGTGTTAGGGTAAGGGTTGTTAGGGATAAGGGTGAGGGGGTTAGGTGTTAGGGTGAGGGGCGTTAGGGCTAAGTGTGAGGGGTGTTAGGGTGAGGGGTGTTAGGGATAAGTATAAGGGGTGTTAGTGTAAGGGGTGTTAGGGTTAGGTGTTAGGGTGAGGGGTGTTAGGGATAAGTGTGGGGGTGTTAGGGTGAGGGATGTTAGGGTTAGGTGTTAGGGATAAGTGTGAGGGGTGTTAGGGTTAGGGTAAGGGGTGTTAGGGATAAGTGTGAGGGGTGTTAGGGTTAGGGTGAGGGGTGTTAGGGATAAGTGTGAGGGGTGTTAAGGTTAGGTGTTATGGTGAGGGGTGTTAGGGATAATTGTGATGGGTGTTAGGGTAAGGGATATTAGGGTTAGGTGTTAGGGTAAGGGGTGTTAGGGATAAGTGTGAGGGGGTAATAGGGTTAGGTGTTAGGGTGAGGGGTGTTAAGGTTAAGTGTAAGGGGTGTAGGGTGAGGCATGTTAGGAATAAGTGTGAGGGGTGTTAGGTCTTAGGGATAAGTGTGAGGGGTGTTAAGGTTAGGTGTTAGGTTGATGGGTGTTATGGATAAGTATGAGGGGTGTTAGGGTTAGGTGCTAAGGTGAGGGGAGGATGATGATAAGGGGGGGAAGAGACACAGGGGTGTCCTTGCAGCAGAGATCAAAAGAGTCCTTCAGGACTGTATTGCACACTGTGTACAGTAGCCTAGCTATGGTTTTCCCTATTGATGCAGTATCACCTACAGCCTCCTCTCAGTAAGACTGCAAGTTAGTTATGATTCCAAAATGGCTGCTGTCCATGAGGTTAAAGGGTCTAGAAGGCAGGGTATGATGCTGATTGGCTGGAATGTGTCTGCTGACTGTGAGTTGCAGGGTCAATGTTTGCTCAATGATAAAGTATAGGGGGCGGATCCGCTGGCAAACTATTCGCGACATCTCTATTAGCCAACCATTGAATTCATTTTGTCCTTTCAATCTCATATTTTTTTCTAATCTAAGGTGTGTAAATAGTTTCCATAGTGAACTAGATTTTTCCACTATGTCTGTTCTATTTCCATGGACAACAACAGGTAATATTTGTCTGAATTCCCCACCTAATAACATCACCTTTCCCCTAAAAGGCAAATCATTAGCCATGACTTCATGCAAAAACCATCAATACATTGGAGAGCATGGCACAATATTATAGTGGCCTCATCTATGATAATTAATTTGCATTTTTCTAAATTGTTTGCTTGAAATGATTTCATTCTAATATCTGACACTGATGTTTCCAAATTTGGAACTGTAAGTTTAAATCCACTTTGTACTGTTCTGCCACATTCTAACAATATCGCAGCAATTCTAGTTGTAGCAAAGGAAAGTACCATTTCACCTTTACCTCTAATTGAACTCATCAACAAATTATAGAGATACCTTTTTCCAGATCCACCGGGTCCATCTAGAAAGAAATAACGGTCTTTGAGCAGGTCATCATCTAGTGCTTGTTGTATGGCTTTGAAAGCGTGCAATTGCAAATGAATTAAAGTGGACTTTGGTCTTCATCTTTTTGTTTTTCTACATCAGCGTCATACTCCGCAAAGTTTATATCATCTATAAATCCTGGATCTGGCAGATTAAAAGTTGCACAACTTATTCCATGACATAGAAATATTTGTTGAATTTCCATTAATGCTTTTCATTCTGCAATTGACTCGTTATAACTTTGCAAAAAGTCTTCATACATATTTTGTTTAAATGTTTCCCATAAAGCTAATGCGTTAAAAATATGACAGAATATGCAAATTAATGCAAACTGGTCACTCATCTGCCGTGGCATTTTACATAATGCAGCTTCTTCTAGACATCTCTCCCATTTTGTATCATCAGCAAGGAACTTTCTATGTCTCGCAGCTAGTTGAAATGTATCATAAACAATGTAATTTACATTTCTCAAGTGTTCAAAACTTTGTGCACCAGGAACATGTAAAATTAGTAAATGCAAGCAGAAATGTTTAATGCCTCTTTTTTTCTCGGTTTCTATAAGCCATTTATGAAAATATAATGATATGGAATCCCACTGTATAAGCATTCTCTTGCCTCCATGTCGTAACAATTCAACGTAAACCAAGCAGTAAGTGTGGTTTGACGATGTTCATTTTGTGCCAAAGCATTTTCTCTCATTGTCGGGATTGAAATAAACGAATTGTCTTTGTGGCAAATGTATAGCTAATCGATAGACAACATGTGAGCGATCATGCATTTCAAATTTAAGAAGCCGCCACATTGCTTCTGGCGCACTGACATATTAAGCATCTACATGAGATGCAAGTTCATCATGAAGTAACTTATTGTGTTCTTCACTTGTGCCACTTTTCACCATCATAGGTGCTGCATCATATACTTTATAAATATATTTATAGACATATTAAGTAGATTTTATAGAAGTACAAGCTTCTGCATTAATGTGTGCATTATACTTCATTAATAGATGTGGATTATATGGCACCACATACGGGTTATCAACATTTTTTCCACTAATTATTGCCTTTGGACCTTGTCTTCTTCAATACAATGGATAGCCATCACAATTTGTGAATGTTTGATCTCTGAATTCTTTAGGGAAATTTTTTTCATTTTCCATGCATGGTGAATTTGGATTTAGCTCTCCACATGGGCCATGAATCATGCAATGTGTTACAATGTCATATAGTCTGGCATGTTTTTGTGGATCTGGTAGTTCAGCAATAATAACCGAATCCACTTTATTAGCAGTATTCAATTTATCATTTTCTTGAAGTATTATAAGAATATGTGCATGTGGCAGGCCTCTTTTTTGAAATTCGATGGTGTAAACATAAGCCACACACTTTCCAAATAAATGACTAGTGGTTATGTCATGTATTAAGGCTGTTTTTTTTTTTTTTTTGAAGACTCTTGCCACTAAGTCTGGTCTATCAGAGGCAACAATATCTGGCCATTGAGGATTAAATGCAAATGTAATAAATAAATCAGGTTTCCCAAATTTAGTTACAATAGCCATAGCATCATTGTATCTTTCTCGCATATTGCAAGGAGATCCTTGGAAAGAAGGTGGTAAAATGATGGCTCAACCAGCTGGCAGATCTCTGTTTATAGCCACTTCTGCCACATAATCCATGAGGCCACAATACTGTTCAACACATAGTTCATTTTGTTGATATTTTATGAAATTTAAATTATTGACTTCTACTTGCAGGTAAGAATCAATGATTCATTGTTGTGTCAGTTTATCAGCACTTAAAATTGGATTACATGCATCTCTAATTGCAGTTTGAGCCACTTTAAATTCAAGCATGGACATATTATTTCTGACACGTACTTTACTCTTTGGAAAACTGTCAAGGATGAATTTTGGTTGCCATCCTGCTTCCACATCGGGATACAAGATTGGATAAGTTATTGGATCCAAATTGGTACTTAATATATTGATGTTAATGAAAGGTTGCTGTTCATGTCTTGGATATATTCTAATATACCTTTGAAAATTGGGTTTGCCATCGTCATTTTGAAAGAGCATTGCAACCTCATTAGCTGTGGGTAAGTTATAACGTTGTTTATCAGAATGGCGATCTCTTCTAAGAACCAGATTGACTGTTGGGATTGGCAACTGATTTTGTTGGGCATTTTGTTGTTAACTTGAGAAAAATTTTTTATAAGCTTGAGTGTATGGAATTTTCTCCATAATCTTATCAAGCTCATGAAAAACAGTGGCTAAGCATTTAGTATTTTCTGCAAGCTGCATACATTGTTCCACAGCTTCCATTGCATCTAGGACATATAGTTGAGCAAATTTTCTTTGCTCTCCTTCTTTCGGGTGTAAATGGGAAGTACAGTGGTAAATTTGCCCTTGTACTTTAAAGCAGTAAGGGCCATGTCCGGCAACATTACCAGCTAAATTTGCCCCCATAGATGCAAAAGAAATGCCACTATTATAAGATTGTATATTTGTTTTAACATTTTTGTAATTTGGAAAAGTAGGGTCACTCATTATACTTTGTAAATATGTGGGGAGTTATTTTCTTACAGGAAGTCTTACTTTTCCCTTTTGACAGGAACTAATGAACTTACCATCTCTTTGTCATTCCTTTTCGAAATGATAAGCGCCCCACAAAACTGACAAAGCACATTCAACATACCACAATTGTGAGTCTCTACTGTTGTAGTTCTAAGTATTAAACTATCCTGTGAATCAAGATCAACATTACAATTTACCTCAACATTAATATCATTCTCATCTTGTTCACATGTTTTTTTATCCATATTTTTTTGTTTACTGTCTTACGCTAGCTTTTTGGTCAAACAGTTTGTCTTTTTTTGAAAATCCTGTCCCGCTCTTCTTTTTTGTACAAATAATAAATTAATAAATTAATAAATAATAATACTTTAACTATTATCTTTCAATGTATTTGAGAAAAATCATAAAGAGGTAACAATCTCTTAAATTTTATACACAGAAAATGTGCAGGCACACAGTTCATTATCGGAGGAGAAAGTGAGAAAGTTCTGAAAGTGTCCAGTAAACGTGCGGATGTGCAATTTACTGTTTTCTGCTATTTTATGGTGTAAATGTTCGTGTTTCTGAGTTACGGGCTTGCTAACTACAAAATGGCAGGTTTTTGTCCCACGTGCCTTGTGTTGTTGGTGTAAGTCTTCCTGCTTTGGGGGGTGTTTTTACTGGCTTCGGCTAAGTATTACTGGCTTCAGGATCGTTTTTATGGGCTTCTGCCTCGTTTTCGTTGTGTTACTTTTTTTCGGCAACCATTTTTTATTTCCTTGCTTCAATTGTGAAAAAACACCCCAAATGCCTAAAATCAACTTGCAACCTCACTTACAGGTTCCCTGGCTCCCCGTTGTGCTGTGTGTGAAGGTTAATTTGAGGCATATTAGTTTTTTTTTGCTGGTCTTTGCAGTTTCGTGATACAGCCGTTAAATTCGTAATTTAGTGCAGGGCCGCAACGGCTGGCCTCAGTTTGTGACACCCACAGTTGCATCTACGGGCTTCGGTCCTAACTCCTACAGGGCTTGCAATGAGCGCCTGTGGCGCTCATTGTAGCCTAAGTCCTGCGCTCATAGCAGCCTAGGACCCACGTGCCTTGCGATGATCGCCTGCGGCATTCACCGAAAAGTCTGCAATGAGCGTCTTCAACGATCATTGAAACCTCGCAGCTGCGGGCCTTGCTTCGCGAAGATCGCAATGATTTAACATTGCGGGACCAACATTTGTAAGATCCACAACTATTATATGTGATACCACCAATACCGAACCACGTATATTGCATTAGAATCTGTAATCTTTGTGAAAATAAAATGTTGAGCAGCAAAGGTATACAGTTTATTCTAATAAAATAAAATTAAGATTCATCTTGAAATAGATTTGTGGCAATTTTTCTCTAGTTTATACTGAGGTAATAATTTATTTAATTAAGTAATTAAAAATAGCTTGTAGGTAGAGATGTCGCAGACAGTTCGTCCGCGGACTATTTGCAGCGATTTTGGCTCTTTCGCGCTCGCATCGGACGGCGGACACATGCGCTTTTCGGTTCGCCCCCTATTCTTTATCATTCAGGAAACTTTGACCCTGCACCTCACAGTCAGCAGACACATTCCAGCCAATCAGCAGCATACACTCCCTTCCAGAGCCTTCCATCTGAAGGACAGCATACATTTTAGAATCATTCTGAAGCTGCATTCGTTGTGAGAGGACAGTGTAGCTGCTGGAGTTTTAATAGGGAAATAGATAGCCAGGCTGTGTATTTAGCTTCCACTACAGACCTGAAGGACACATCTGATATCTGCTGCAAGGACAGCAACCCAAAAAGCCCCTTTTAGGGCTAGAACATCATTTATTTTATTTTATAATTTTTTTCTGTGTAATCTAATTGCATATGCCTGCCTGCCAGCGTGTGTGTGTGACAGACTAACACCTAACAGCTTATATTGTGCTTATTTTCACTACTCATACCTGGTGGTGTACCATACATTGAAAACCTTTTTTTACTGTAATCTAATTTCAGTTGCCTGCCTGTGTCAGGCTCACAGCTAATAATCTGCTCTGTTTCACCAGTCATAGTTGGTGTACCATACATTGAAAAAAAACAACCCTTTTTTCCTTTAATCTAATTTTAGTTGCCTGCCTGTGTCAGGCTCACAGCTTATATTGTGCTCAGTGAAATAAAACAACACTTTTTTGACTGTAATAGATTGAATATCAGTTGCCTGCCTACAGGTGTGTGAGGCCTACAGCGCCTACTCTGCCACACATGGACGTACGGTCTGATGATGATGATGTTGTACCCGGTGCTGCTTCCTTTGTTGAGTTGTCAGATACAAGTGAAGCGGTTGATGATGACGATGCGTCTGTGGATGTCACGTGGCTGCCCGCTATAAGAGAAGAAGAACAGGAGGAAAGTTCAGATGAGGAGACAGAGAGGAGGTGGAGACGAGTTGGAAGCAGGGGGAGGTCGACGCAAGTAGCTAGTGGCACAGTCAGACAGCATGCATCGGCACCCGGGGTCAGCCAGACAGCACGCCAGTCAACGCATGCTGTTGCCACCACCAGAATGCCATCATTGCAGAGCTCAGCAGTGTGGCAATTTTAGTGTGTCTGCCTGTGACAAGAGCGATGCCATTTGCAACCTGTGCGAAAAGAAACTGAGTCGTGGGAAGTCCAACACCCACCTAGGTACAACTTCTTTGCGAAGGCACATGAAGTCACATCACAAATGCCTATGGGATCAACACATGAGTACAAGCAGCACACAAAGTCAAAGCCACCATCCTCCTCCTGGTCCAGCATCTTCAGCCACGTCAACCACTGCTGCCCTGCTTGCCCCCTCTCAACCATCCGCCACTCCGTGTCTCGCCCTGAGCAGTCCCTGTTCATCTGCCCACAGTCAGGTGTCTGTCAAGGACATGTTTGAGCGTAAGAAGCCGATGTCACAAAGTCACCCCCTTGCCCGGCAACTGACAGATGGCTTGTCTGAACTCTTAGCCCACCAGCTTTTACCATACAAGCTGGTGGAGTCTGAGGCGTTCAAAAATTTTGTAGCTATTGGGACACCGCAGTGGAAGGTACCTGGCCGAAATTTCTTTGCACAAAAGGCAATCCCCAACCTGTACTCGATTGTGCAAAAGGAAGTAATGGCATCTCTAGCACACAGTGTTGGGGCAAGGGTCCATCTGACCACTGATACCTGGTCTGGAAAGCATGGTCAGGGCAGGTATATCACCTACACTGCACATTGGGTAAACCTGGTGACGGCTGCCAAGCATGGAATACGTGGCTCTGCAGAGGAGTTGGTGACACCGCCACGACTTGCAGGCAGGCCTGCTGCCACCTCCTCTACTCCTCCTACTCCATCCTCTTCCATAACCTCCTCGGCTGAGTCCTCTTCTGCTGCTGCTATGTCTTGCTCCACATCAAAGGCACCCCCCCCGCTCCACAGTTACTATTCCACATCCCGGATACGGCAGTGTCACGCCGTCATGGGGTTGACTTCCTTGAAAGCAGAGAGTCACACCGGACCAGCACTCCTGTCCGCCCTGAATGCACAGGTGGATCAGTGGCTGACTCCGCACCAACTGGAGATCGGCAAAGTGGTTTGTGACAATGGAAGAAATTTGTTGGCAGCATTGAATTTGGGCAAGTTGACACATGTGCCGTGCATGGCACATGTGTGTAATCTGATTGTACAACGCTTTGTGCATAAGCACCCAGGCTTACAGGACGTCCTGAAGCAGGCCAGGAAGGTGTGTTCCTACACGGCCATGGTGCACTTTACAGATTTCCAGCGGCTAAACAACATGCCAGTGAGGCGCTTGATTTTAGACAGCCGACACGTTAAAATTCAACACTCCTAATGTTCGACCGCCTGCTCCAACAAGAAAAGTCCGTTAACGAGTATTTGTAGGAGCGGGGTGCTAGGACAGCCTCTGCGGAGCTATGGATTTTTTTGCCACGTTACTGGACGCTCATGCGCAATGCCTGTAGGCTTATGTGTCCTTTTGAGGAGGTGACAAACCTGGTCAGTTGCACCGAGGGCACCATCAGCGACATCATACCATTTGTTTTCTTCCTGGAGCGTGCCCTGCGAAGAGTGCTGGATCAGGCCGTAGATGAGCGTGAAGAGGAAGAGTTGTGGTCACCATCACCACCAGAAACAGCCTTATCAGCATCGCTTGCTGGACCTGCGGCAATGCTGGAAGAGGATTGTGAGGAAGAGGAGTCAGAGGAGGAATGTGTCTTTGAGGAGGAGGAGGAAGACCAACCACAACAGGCATCCCAGGGTGCTCGTTGTCACCTATCTGGTACCCGTGGTGTTGGACGTGGCTGGGGGGAAGAACATACCTTCAAGTGAGATCACTGAAGACGAGGAACAGTACATGACTAGCTCGGCATCCAACCTTGTGCAAATGGGGTCTTTCATGCTGTCGTGCCTGTTGAGGGACCCTTGTATAAAAAGGATGAAGGAGAACGACCTGTACTGGGTGTCCACGCTACCAGACCCTCGGTATAAGCAGAAAGTGCCTGAAATGTTACCGAATTACCACACGTCGGAAAGGATGCAGCACTTCCAAAATAAATGAAAAAGTATGCTTTACACAGCGTTTAAGGGTGATGTCACAGCACAACGGCAATCTACCAGCGGAAAAGGTGAACATAATCCTCCTCCTCCCACGACCACGCCGGCAAGGAGAGGACGCTTTACAGACGTGTTGTTGATGGAGGACATGCAGAGCTTTTTAAATCCTATGCATCGCCACAGCCCTTCGGGGTCCACCCTCAGAGAACGACTCGTCCGTCAGGTAACAGACTACCTCGCCATAACTACAGATATCGACACTATGAGGAGCGATGAACCCCTTGACTACTGGGTGTGCACGGTTGCCCTGTGGCCTGAGCTATCCCAATTTGCCATAGAACTTCTGTCCTGCCCTGCTTCAAGTGTCCTGTCAGAAAGGACCTTCAGTGCAGCAGGAGGTTTCGTCACGGAGAAGAGAAGTCGCCTAGGTCAAAAAAGTCTAGATTACCTCACCTTTATTAAGATGAATGAGGGATGGATCCCGAAGGGACTGACAGTGGGCGATACATTCGATTAAAAAAGGCCTGACAGATGAGCTGCCTTGAGCTAATAATGGTCCACACGCTGCTGTATTTTATCCCTGAATGCCGGATGACTTGCGTGACTTATCCACCACCAACTAGGGTTCAAGAAGCAATGTTTTAGGGCACTTTCTGCCTGGCAAACTAACATCAATTTTTCTGGTCGCTGCAACAATACCTAATTTTTGCATTTAAATTCTTTTATTGTCAGAATGCTTACAGTATGTAATGAAAAATAAAGCATTTTTGAACAGTCTTGCATAACAGTTGTGCAAAAAGACATATTTACAATAAAGACATTTTGTGAAAGTCAGCTGGCTAGTACTTCTTATTTTTACTTTTTAGGTTAATATTTTTTCTTATTTTTTACTGTGATTGCAATTTAAGAGATACCTAAAACATGGTAAAACAGACAATAGTAAAGAGTATATCTGCAACAAACACCAAAGTCCTATTAGCTATCATCCATCCAGCAGTATTAGCTTATTATTTACAATATCTAACCTGGGCAATCACCCTTGGGTTACCCTAGGGCAGGCTTCAGTAAGCGACCTCTCCTTTCCTGGGATGATTTTGCCGCTGGTTGCTTCTGAAGGGTCTCCAGGGCTCCCCCACTCCGGTCCTTCCCCCAGTGTCGCTTCAACCAGTAACAAATGTTTTATATTTGTAAAGCGACCCAATGATCCCCCTTGATAGAGGTTTATCTTTACACATTTTGGAGAACCAATTTAAGACCGGTGTCCCCTGTTTCTGGGTCAGGGAGTGTGTGAAATGCCTCAGCCTACAGTAATTGTAATGTTTTGACAGCGGTAGCTCATGCTTGTCCCTCAGTTCCTCATAGGTGAGCATCTGGCCCTTTACTAACCAGTCTCCCAGTCTATCTATTTCCTTGACCTCCACCAGTGTTGTGATGTTGTGCTCGTGTGTTTCAGGGCCTGAGGGTGGTCAAGAATTGAGGTCATTTGGGTGGATCCAGGGAACAAAGCCGTGTGTTTCTTGGCCCATTTCCAGTATCATAGTGAGTGTCTGATTAGGGGGTTTGGCAAGTTTTTAAGGCTCTGAGGCAATTCTGATAGCCAAGCCACCTTGTCCTAGGTTAAGGGCCTTAAAGTGTGGTTTTCTAAACACACCCAGGCCAGTTGATGCCCTATAGAATGTGCTATTGGGAGGAAAGATAACTAAGCTGCCTTGTGGTAATATTTTAAGTTTGGACACGATAGTCTACCCTCTGACTTATGAAGGTACTGTACATAATTTTCTTTGTGATGCGTGAGGGAGAGAGGGTTCCAGATAAACTGAAATATTTTCCTTTGAATATTTTCTAATTCTTTTTATTTAATCGGGATCTGGAGTGTTCGAAATATGTAGAGCAACCTAGGAAGGACATTCATTTTTATCGTATTTATTCTCCCTAGCCATAATAACCTATACTTTGTCCATTTACTCAGGTCATTAATTATTGTTTTATAAAGTTTGGAGTGGTTGGCTTTGTACAAGTCCTCTAGCTTAGGGGTTAGTCGGATTCCCAGGTAGTTTATGTGGTTCTTATCCCACTTAATATTAAACTTCTCTTGGAGACCCTGCTTCTCTAATGCTGTTAAGTCAATCGCTAGTGCTTCTGTCTTCTCTATGTTCAATTTAAGGCCAGAAAACTGACCAAACTCCTCCATAGTTCGAATCAACTCTGGTACCGATTGGGTAGGGTTTGAGAGCATACACAGCAGGTCGTCTGCAAATAGACAAGTTTTGAAATGGTGATGGCCTATTTTTATGCCTGTGATCCCAGCGTTGGCCCTAATTGTCTGAGCCAGGGGTTCTATTGCTATTGCGAATAGAAGGGGAGAAAGGGGGCACCCCTGTCTTGTTCCTCTTTCTATTTTAATTAAGGATCTCTCATCACCCGGAATCTGTAACCTTGCCCTGTAAGATTTGTATAATGAGTGTATGAGATCTATGAAATGGCCTTTAATACCAATTTTTTCAAGTGTGGCGGATAGGTAAGTCCACTCCAGGGAATCAAACGCATTTTCAATGTCAAAGGCCATAAGACAGGCTTGAATTTTAGAGGCTTTGGTGTGGTACAGTAGGTTCATGACTTTTCTAATGTTGTCTCCCGCTTGCCTGTGGGAGACAAAGCCTACTTGGTCATTATGTATTAACTTAGGCAAGAAGGATGACATTCTATCCGCTATTATTTTTGACAGGATCTTTGTATCACAGTTTAGTAATGATATTGGCCTGTAGTTTTTTGGTTCTAGGGCATATCGACCATCCTTAGGGAATAGAGCAATATCTGCCCTGTTCAGCTCTGCTGGTGTTTGCTTGCCTTCTAGAACTCTGTTAGAGTGACCAAGTGCTGGCCTAATATGTCTATACATTTTTTATAATATAAATTGGTGTACCCGTCTGGGCCTGGTGACTTACCAGGTTTGAGGTTCTGGACTGCTTTTCTCACTTCCTCTAGGGTCACTTTGGCATTTAAAGTCTCTAAGTCATTTTCTTCTATTAAGGGGAGATCACAGGAATTAAGAAATCCCCTCATTTTGTGTAGATCTATGTGTTTTGTTGCCGTATAAAAGGTATTGTAGAGTTTTGTAAAAATCTTCTGGATCATATTTGGGTTCGTTGTTTTTTCTCCCTTCGAGGTCTTAATTTGAAGTATCCTATTTTGTGTTGTTTTGGTTTGTAGTTTCCTGGCTAGTAACGGGCCAGGTTTATTGGTTTTATTGAATCCGATAAAAAGTACAACTAAACACACCTCTCCGATCTGGTGGCACCTTAGATTGCACGCGCAGTGCCCCAAATTTGAAGTGGGAGGACCGACCAAGTGAATTAGATAAGACTTCAAAGTCTGTATTAAATATCTGTTGCTTTTCCAATTAGTGTGGAATGTGCACATTCCAGAGAAATAAGACACAGACACGGTGTTTCTGTATAGTAGTTCTCAAAGCGCTCTGTATTAAAATGGCAGTTTACACGTTTATATGTAGAAAACGTTATCTGATCAAACGTCACATGATTCCTTTGTCTAGGAATTAATAGCTTTATTGATTGGTTCAAAATTGCTGCAGTGTGTCGTCATCATACTGGTCAGTTTAGGGAGGAACCGTTCATTTGTCCTTATTTGGTCACGGATGTATGCATCATCAGGCCACTCCCATTTGTAGTTCTGAAGCCATGTTGTTTGTAGTTCCATCCTTCATCTTTAAGTAACCTCGATTGTCAGTAATATTCTTCTCATTTATAAATATATAAGTGAGTAAGGAATGCAGACAAACATAATAACATGAGAAGACATTTTCCTAATTATCATCCATAACAGTCCCCCCTAAAATGTACTCTTTTTATGTTATTAATGAGTGTGCAACCTAAGAAAAGCAGCTGTACTTATGTTAATGCGTGATGAGGGGTAAACTCCCCCCTAAACACTAGGTGTATATCTGTCCCTGAGGATGAGGTGCATGACTGCTAGAAAGCCCTAAACATCTGTGCTGTGAACGCCCGTTCTTCTTTGTACATTTGAGTAGCCATGGCTTACCCATGGCCCCTCCTGCCACTGTCACAGACAAGTCAGATGCCTTTCCCTAGCCCCTTGTATCAGGAACATGTGGGACAAGGGGTTTATGTGGAAACCTCACTCCTAGATACAATAGACCGTAACACTCTATGTGACTCCTCACAGCTGTCATCATCACAAAATTCTCGGTGCACAAAGGTTGATGTGACTCCAGTAACTGACTTCATAAAAATATGTTCGGACACATGGGATAATACAGCAGGTAACAAATGCAAGAATTATCAGTATTGAAAGAAAGACAATGTCAACCTGTAACAATACCCTCTGCCAGTTGTTCATCCACCCAAAACATTTATCCCAATAGTCTGTGTTTCCAGAATTCTCCTTCAATTCTTGTGCCAAGTTGTTTAGTTCTTTAATGGCTAAAGTAATTTTACCATTTGGACCCATATTATCAGGTATGTAGGTGCAACAGTTGCCAGTGTCAGTGTCGGGGAGCATTTTACACCCCCCCCCTTTCTAGCATGTCTAGTGCCATTCTATTCTGGAAGGCCATGTGTGATGTGGCCTTCAATTGTTCTGCAACTCCTTGCAGAGCGTCTCTTGTATAATCCACAAACCTTTGTTGGTTATAATATATATATATATATATATATAATTGATTCAAGCAACATTTTATTTACACCAATCATTGGTATCAGTGATTCAAATCCTGCTGCTATCTGGTTTCGGCCCTTGAACTCATCAAGCACCCCCCTTGGGACTCCAATAGAATCTATGTACACATGGGAATCAAAACTTTCTCTAGGTTCAGATGATGATGTATGTCTCTTCCTTCTGGACTGTGTCTGAGGAACACTATCTAGATCACCATAATAGGTTGGAACAATGTGTAATGACATTATGGCTTTAGTCATGGTACATTCCCCACGCCATACTCCTGACAGTCTTACTCTGAGTTTCATATCTCCACACAACCCATATATGTCCCCCAAAGATTGTGTCTGATTGACTAGCATGGTGGCTGAAGTGACAAAACCCACTTGGGAACCTCTGTAAGTTGAACCCCTGAGAAACGTTTCTCCTGTAACACGTATAATTTCCAGGGTACTCAGTTATACCTCTCCCTGGGTGGGGATTACTAGTCATCACAGGGTACGTTTTCCTCCATTGTTCACTTCTTCTGGACCTGCCTTCTTTTGCAATTCTTTGAGCAATCTTAAATCTGTTGGCAGAGTCTGTATTGTATAAATGTTTATTTCTCCATCCACCTCTCTCCTTTCCATTTCCTGTGATACCATTGCTGCCTTCTTAGCCATCTGGTCTGCTAGATGGTTTCCTCGTGCTTCGTCTGAATTTAGCTTCCCATGTGCCTTTACTTATAGTATGGCTACTTCTTTCGGAAGTGTTAAAGCATCTAGTAGTTCACGGATGGCTTTGTCATGCTTCACTGGAGTACCTGCGGCTGTCATGAATCCTCTAGCTCTCCAGATTACTCCAAAGTCTTGAGTCATTCCCAGAGCATATCTTGAATCTGTGTAGATGTTGGCTCGGACTCCTGTCGCAACCTCACAGGCCTTGGTCAATGCAATCAACTCTGCTTCTTGTGCTGACATGGAGGGAGGTAGTGAGAAGGCTCGCATCACATCTTTTTCTGTAGTCACAGCATATCCTGTGTGATCTTTCCCATTCTCATCAGCCTACCTTGATCCATCCACATACAGAGTGATGTCTGGGTCTGTCAGGGCAAGTTCTTTTACATTCGCAAGGTGTGAGGTCTCCATTTCCATTTGTTGAAGGCAGTCATGGGGTGGATTTGTGAGTCCTGGGACTGCATATGGGTCTCTGGCTTGTATACTGGGAGTGCTGTCTGCTCGCCAGTGGAGAGTTTTCTTTCCACTCCTTCCTCTGCAGATTCCCACCATTTTAATGCAGCTCCTAGTGTCTTCCATCCATCCGGTGCGAACTTGGATATTGCAACATGTGGAATTTCTGTATTCCAATGCTTGTAGAGCACTTCTGCTTCTTGTGGGAGCTCCACCGTAAATGCACTATCACCTGTTGCATTGTTGTACAATGTCTTTAGGTTTAAGGTGACCTGCTTCAATTTAGTGAGACTTGCTTCATATTGGAAATCTCGGCCTGGAGATTGTTTATTCCCCAGCGTGCAATATAAAGGGTCTTGTGTCTCATCTGTGAGCGTCTGGCCGTTTCCACCACCTTCCAGTAGACGTCTTTTTACATATAGATTGGTTATTCCTGAGTTTGGGTTCAAAATCAGGTTGTACAATCAGGCTGTACAAAAGTATCCATCTTCCTTTCTCCCCCCTCTGGAAATGGTAAGAGAGTGGCTGGATTGAGAACATAGCATCTCTGTAAAGTAACATTGTCTGGTAGAAGGAGGGAACATTGCAGATGGAGGTGTCTGGATGTAGTCATGTGCTTAGGTAGTCTGCTGTATGATGGCTGCAATATTATGTTGTGCCAGAACTGTCAGAGGATAGCCACGGACTATATACATCATATGTGTAGAAGGATTAATTCGGGGGTTAAGGGCTGCCTGTTTTCTTTTCCTGTATTTAATGTTTGCAAACTATTCAAAAACAAACTCCATTTTGGATCAAATTCACATGCAAAATCTTTCTTCCAAATCACTTACTATAACATTCTAGGAACTATTCGCTTCAGTCCCGTACTTAACTTACAATAATTCCCAACTAACACTCCACTTCTTCCTTCATAGTTACCATAAGTGGAACAGTGCCTAGGTGAGGTCTGGCACTTACACAAACATAACAATTAGTCTTATTATGTGACTCTACGTTATATTTCGTCCATTCCAGTCATAAATTGAGGTCTGTGAACCCAGTCTCATTTGCTAGGGTTCCTTCGTACCTAGGTTCACTGATATCAGTCGTTTGGGGTAATGCCTGAGTGTGTTGTACTTGCATTAGTCCTTCTGATATGAGTGGTGCATTTAGATCTCTGAGCATAAATTTACCAATCCGTCCTTTTGCTTTTCCTCTAACCCAGTCACCCATTAGGTATGTACCTGCGTCTGTGGGTCTGGGGGTAAGTCGCATGTTAGCTCCAGTCTTGCCATTTGGCGAGCATTTGCCTGGCTTTATTAGAGTCATACGTTCAAGTAAAGGGCTTCCACTCAAATCTGTTCTATCTGAGGCACTCTGTGGTCTGTAGCCCCAAGCTGTCCCAGTGTTCCATCCTACAGCTTCCCAATGACTACAATCTTTTCCCCAAGTCTGGTCTGTAACACATATGTGTATACATGTGCTGTGAGTGTATTTGTACAAGTTACATTGTTGAGTCACGCTTAGCTGTTGGCAACATACAACATGACAATAATCAAAGGACAATGTGATCATATGTGGTTTAGATGGATTGTACCAAAATGTAATACCATCTTCCTTCTCACTAATGAATGCAGAAGGTTCTACTTTAGTTAAGAACAGACAGAAAAGGATATGTGTTATGATCATCATGATGTTGGCTGCTGTGGGTCTGGTGCTGCTTGCAATGAGATGCATGGATCCAAGTAGGCCGTCCTTCAAGTTTAACTGAAGAACTTGAAAGGGACCATCATATCTGGATTCCAGAGGATTCTTTTTCACAAATCTCTTGACCAGGACCCAAGCTCCAGGAAGTAGTTGATGAGTACCAGTGTCTACTTCTGGTTCTGGAATAGGAGAAAACACTTGTGCATGTATTTTAGTCAAGGCTTGAGATAAAACAATCACATAATCAATAAATACATCAGATTTAAACTTCAATTGCTGAGGATAATAAGGATCTCCTGAGGGGACAGAGAAAAACTTCCCTCCAGAGAGTGTACCCCATGATTACCAATGTTATTCTTGGACATAAGGTGAAAACCCTTTTTATTTTTTACTGCGTCTAATGGCAACACTTTGTACTCAGGATAAGATGTTTATAAATCTTCCCTTCTCTTCAATCCTTCCACACCACTGACTGTTTTATCCTGTATAGTATTTGACAAATTAATAGCTTGATTTACTGTTTCATCCGGAGCGCATGCTATTAATAACTCACAGAATTCTGTATCAGCGTTGCAGACAGGCATGTAGGAGTTGATTTACATGAGCAGAGATTGCTAATAAAAGCTTAAGAAGCTTAATAAAACATTGAATGTCTCCTATACCTTCCTTTTAAGAAAGATTAATATTCCCAAGGAGTAGTGGATACAGGGCACTGACTCCAGCAGAGGTAGCATAGTAAATGCTTCGTCATAGGTTTTAAAAGGGGTTGGTCCTAAAGTTAGTCAACTCCCATTTTCCTAAGTAGGGAGCCATGATGGGGCGGTGGCTGTGTGTTAAGAATTTCATGGTGTCTTTGTTCCACAAACCACTAAAATGTAGCAAACACCATTCTTCTCTCAATAATACAGACAGACATATTTTCACATAAAACTCTAATACGCACACAGAGTAGATGGGAGGAGGGAAGGGGAGTGGTTTGCTTTGCTTTGTCATAAGATGGGGTGGCCAATCCCTCTCATACAATGCAAACCGGTCACCTCCCTCTTCAAAGAGTACAGTATCGACCACACAGAAACTTCAGACAAAATATTTCAAAAGAATACACGCATATGTATGTACTTCACAAACACACCTGTCTTACACTTACAAACAAGATAAACTATAAATCCTCCACTGATTTCAGTGGTGGACACAAATTCTCTAACCTGCATTCCTCAATTGTATTGCAAAGAAAGGAAATTACAGCAAATACTCACACATTTATTTGCAGCAAAACACAAGACAATTGATCTACTTTATAAACGAAAGCAATCAGAATATTATATAAATGTATGTAAGGAAAAGTTCCTTAATATTTCTGTGTTCATACCTTAAACAGCATAGCAATACAGTAAAACATGTTAACACCTTCAAATACGACCTAAACATTGGCGTAGAAAAAATTCTAAGATTCGTCCTTCAAATAGTTAAACCAGATGGGAGGGGGTGGATGAGGAATTTCTCTCTCTCTCTACAGCTGCGTGATCAAGGTCAAAAAAACACACAGAGAGATCCTGGGGGTGTGGCTAAGCTGCTGGAGAGGAAAGACATGTCCTGCAAGAGCTCCAGCTAAGGCCTGGGTTAATCTGGGACAATCGACCCCTATAGATGCCCTGAGTGACCAACAAACAATATCACTAAACTCAGAAGACCTAGGGGAACAAATTGATCCCAAAATTACCTTAAAAAAAACAATAAAATCGGAAGAGTCCCCTGCATGGAATCCCTACCCAGCTGAACTTTTCCCCTTGGAAGCCTGGAGGGAGAGAGTGTGGAGCTGCACTGCTGAGGACATATATAAGCAGGTACAGGGGAGAGGCTATAGAGCTGTGGGGGGAGAAGATAGCCCTGATCCAAGGAAGGGGTACCCAGGGGGGCATCAGAAGCAAATTAGCCCCAGAAAAATTAAGCAATCCGGGGCCCCTTACCCACATATCCCCATCAAAGCTCTCCCCATACCCTGGGTCCAAGCAACCCAGCCCAACCTGTCTACTTAGACTCAGAACATTAAAAGTACACTGCACAGGGCTCACTTACCAACCAAACAGGATTACAAAACCATTTGTTTTTCAAGGCTAGTTTCCAGGCCGAATCCCTGCTTGTGTAACAGACTGTACTAGTGGAACTCTACTACCACCTAGTGGACAAAGTTCAAAAGCACCAAGCAAGTAAAAAGAGACAACCAAAGCTCAATTTTCAACTATAAGCATTTAAGCTATGACCACTTCGGTTCAAGAACTTTTAATAAATCCAAAAAGATGTAACTAGCAAAAAGCCCAGCAATATAGGGACGCTAACAATTGCTCTGGGACAAACCAAGTGAAACCAGGTCTCTGGCAACAACTTGATCTACAATTCTCTCACTGAGATGGCAGGTGTTGCCACGAGAAAGAACAATAAAGGGATCCAATCTTACTGCCTACCCAAATCTTCAGCAAGTTCTCCCACCAATAAAACACCCACAGCCGCAGTCCACGCAGCAACAAGCTCTGAAATGTCAGCGCCTAGCACTAAAAGTGACATCCAGGACCTTAAAGACCTAATATCCAACTTCAGAGAGGAGGTCAAATCAGACATCCGGAAGGTGACAACAGAACTAACCACAGAAATTAAAAAGGTGGACAATAAAACAACAAAACTGGAAACTAAAATTTCGGAAATAATGCAACATAACAACAAGCTAACAGAGGAGATCTTGGCTTTGAAGGAGGAACAATCTAGACAACAGTTGCAACAGGAAGATCTAGAAAACAGATCTAGACGACAGAACATAAGGCTGAGGAATGTGCCGGAGTCTGTCAAGGACCTACACGCATACCTAAACGATCTATGTGAATTTCTCCTCCCAAACATACATCCAGAAAACTTGAGAATGGATCGGTTTCACAAAGCCCTAGGATTCCGTTCATCTCCACAGGAGCGCCCAAGAGACATCATTGCCAGATTCCACTACTACTCCACCAAAGAACTGTTCATGAAGGCCGCAAGAAAAGGCATCCCTCCCATCGAGGGGCACGCACCGCTGCTTTTTTCTGATCTAGCCCCGACTACCCTTGCCAAAAGGAGACAACTGAAACCGGTTCTGGACTGTATCCTGGCTCAAGGATGGAGGTATACATGGGGTTTCCCTTTTCGCCTCAATATATCCAAAGAGGGAAAATTCTTCACCATCAGAACACTGGAGGAAGGCATTAACTTGCTGGCGGAATGGAACATCAAGGTCACTGTCGGAGAGCAGTTACAACCAACAGAAAACCCGAGAGGAAGGAGTCCTCCCATGAACGGAGAAAAAGACTTACTACAATGAGTTGTCACTTATTTTGTTTCTCTGTTTTTTTTGTCTTCTTTTGCTTCATCTTCCTCTCTCTTCTTCTCTCTCTCTCCTTGTTTTCATGCTACTCTGACAACCAAAGCTAGTTGAATCTGAAAACGAGTAGATCCAATAAGGTAGCACCCACACCAGTGAAAGTTCTAATACACACTTTAGACAGTTAACCCAGGCCGTAAAGGCAAAAGCAACACACACCTAGAAGGCGTCCCTACGGGCGCTAACACGTAGACTTCCAAAAACCCCTACAGTAGGGAAAGTTTAGGCGGACCAATTCAGTGTCAGTTTAGAGACACTAACTGGCCCACCAGTAAAATACGAAGAGGACAGCAAACGCTCTCCTCATAGTAGTTTAAATTACCACACTTTATTTAAGTAAGGAATACAATTAAGTTCAAACATACTAAGAGCCTTCCTGACCAACAGTAAGACACACAAACAGACTCAAGTACTTAGACTTCTTACCCAGGATTACCTTAGGGTTCCCCACTAGAGGAAAAGTAGGAACTTGCTTAATTACTGAGCCAGGTTTTTATAATTCCGAAAGTTTAAGTATAAGCAATTTGGCTCATACTCTGTTGTCTTTTTTCCTTTGAGTACAGATACTCTCCCACACAGCCAGCTGCTGAGCAGTCTTCGGGCGGAAACCAGCAGGAGGCACAGGATAACGAAGTAACAGGCTTCCAGAAAGGTGAGATAGCCATTTAGACACACCAAAGGGTCATACACCTCAATAAGAAATATGGACATTGTCATTGCGTCACACAACGCTCATGGTCTGAACGAACCAATCAAGAGGGGGGTAGCCTTGAGAAATTACCAAAAACTAAATCTTGATATCGTAATGATTCAGGAAACTCACTTTAGAAAACAAGCACGACCAAAATATTGGGGGGGAGTCTTTACTCAGGCATTCCATTCGACCGCAGATACCAAACAAAAGGGAGTCACGATTTTGTTCCACAGAAGACTCAACTTTCAGTTAAGTAAAATTCAAACAGATAAAGATGGCAGGTTTTTAGCAGTACATGGGACCATACACGAACGTAAGGTTTCATTCTTGAACATTTACGCCCCGAACACAGATCAAACGCCATTCTTTCAAAAAATACAGAAACTCACAGATAGCTGGGAAGACGGACTTAAGATAATAGGAGGAGACATGAACGCGGTCTTGGACCCGCTCAAAGACAAGTCAAACGATTTAGGTTCACAAAAAATCCCCACAGCGACCAAAGCTCTCAAAAAACTCCTAAAATCAAACTGCATGATTGATACCTGGAGAAACATGAACCCCACAGAAAGGGAATACACATTTTTTTCCGCCAGACATGGTTCGCTCTCCAGAATAGACTATATCCTGATCCCACAGAACGTTACAGGGAACCTAACTGAGGCCTCTATCTGCCCCATAGCATGGTCGGACCACGATCTAGTCAAAATCTCCATGAATAATCTCCTACCGAAAGGAAATAACCCAAGGTGGTCATTAAATCCCAGTATACTGAACGACCCTATCACACGAGATAAGGTCAGAACTGCAATCGTAGATTATCTTGACCTCAATACAGTAGGGGAGATAGACATAGATGGAATTTGGGCAGCTCACAAGGCAGTGATCAGGGGAGTCTGTATACAAATTAGTTCAATCAAAAAGAAAAAAGACCAAGCACAAATCTTACTTCTAAACCAGAAAATTGCTGAAGCACAGAAACTATTTGTTAAAGATAAATCACGACATACCCATGAGAAGATACTAAGTTACAAACAAGAACTAAACACTATTTTAAGAGGGAAAATGGTCAATATCCTACAGCGAACTGAAGCTAAATTCTTCAGATACGCAAACAAGCCCGATAGAATGCTGGCCACGAGACTAAAAGAAAAAAGAGCAAACTCATTCATAGCCAAAATAATCACCAAAAATAGGCAGACAGTTTTTAAACCAGATCAAATAGTAAACGAATTCAGACAATTTTATGCGGACCTTTACAGCAAAACACCCGAATCAGGCACCCCAACCCACAAACTAGAAATTGAAAATACACTAAATAACTTAAATATACCCCAATTAGACTCTATCAAAGCTAAATCACTCTTAGAGCCCATCTCGGTCGAAGAAATACAGGATGCGATCAAATCCACAAAGGCACACGGGGCCCCAGGGCCAGATGGCTATTCCAACCTCTACTACAAACATATGAGCGATCTACTTAGCCCCACCTTACATAAGCTATTTAACAGCTTCTTAGCTGGTGAAAAAATTAAACCGGAATTCTTAGAAGCTAAAATAATACTGATTCCTAAACCGGGGAAAGACCCATCCCAATGTGCTAGCTATAGACCAATATCTCTGATCAACACAGATTTAAAAATATACACCAAAATCTTAGCGTCAAGACTAGCGAATCTGTTACCTGAAGTGGTACATCCAGACCAAGTAGGGTTCATTAAGGGGAGAGAAGCGCCAGACAATACCAGAAAAATTGTTGACCTTATTGACATAACCAAAAGTAATGAAGGCCGCGCTATGTTGTTGGCGCTTGATGCCGAGAAGGCATTTGATAGGTTAGATTGGACATTTATGAACGCCACACTGAACAAATTCGGAATTCCGGAAGGTTTTCTGCGAAGCATCGCGACATTATACTCGGAACCAACCGCACAAGTTACATACCAAGGACACAATTCACTAAAATTCAACATCACAAGGGGGACAAGACAGGGGTGCCCTCTATCACCATTGCTGTTCGCCCTCAGTATAGAGCCCCTAGCAATTGCCATTCGTCAGCACACTGACATATCGGGTATACGGGTCGGCCCGACAGATCATAAAATTAGCCTTTTTGCCGATGATATCCTACTAACAATATCAAACCCCCTGGTTAGTCTACCTAATCTATTCAAACTTTTGTCTCAATTTGGCCCACTGTCAGGATTCAAAATTAACACAAGTAAAAGCATAGCCCTTAATATATCACTTCCTCCCACCACGGAAAAACTACTAGCCAATAACTTCCCAATAAAATGGGCCCCGAATTCTATCAACTACCTAGGCGTACAAATTACAAAATCAACTAAGACCCTATATGAAGCAAACTACCCAACCCTCTTTAAACAATTAACTAGGGACCTGCACAGGTGGTCAGAACTAAAGATTTCGTGGTTAGGAAAGCTACATGCTGTCAAAATGAACGTACTCCCCAAACTGCTCTACCTTTTTCGGACCTTACCTATCTCGATTTTAGCGATAGACTTGAAAAAAATACAGAAATTACTAATGAGTTTTCTGTGGAACAATAAAAAACCTAGAATAAACAGAGAAACAACTACTGCGACTAAGAAGGATGGTGGGCTCGGATTTCCAGACATTTCCAGGTACTTTAAAGCTGCTAGATTAGCACAACTAGTTAAGTGGTATGTCAGGGACTCCCCCCCGGTATGGGTTCAGTTAGAAAAACACATACTAGGGTCCAATGATTTAATCATGCGTCAGTTACTATGGCTCTCAACCCAGCAGGGCTTCAAGTTACCCCAATCAATTCCATCAAGTGTGAGGCATTCAATTTCCCTATGGAAAGATATAAATAAGAGGAACAGACTGCTGGGCCAGGAGTCAGGGCTCAGCCCTCTATGGCCACTTTCAACTAACCCCAAAATAAACTCTAATGCTCAATACAGATGGTGGATTGATAATAATTGCTCAATTGCGGCAGATTTACCGGTTGTTAATCAAAAATGGTCCACCACCGCATTCCTAGAAGACAAACCCCTTCCTCCGGGGGAATGGCTTAACCTAATCGCTATAAACCAAAGATTAAATCACATCACTAAGAATAAAGGAGGGCAAAATATATCCTTATTCGAAAAATGTTGCATTAAATTCCCGGGAGGGAAAGGAAACATCTCCACAATATATAACCATTTAAGCGATTTAGTCACTCCCCCTAAATTACACTATGAATCAGCATGGGAAGCTGACCTCAACATAAATTTAGACAGAGACCAATGGAATAGTATTCGGAAACAAGCCAAAAACACATCACTTAACGTAATTATGAAAGAAAACTCCTATAAAGTTATTATGAGGTGGTACCTAACCCCAGTAAGAATGCACGTAGGGAACCAGACAATTAGTGACATATGCGAAAGGGGCTGCAACCAAAAAGGGACTCTAATCCATAAATTATGGGAATGCCCTATGATTAGACACACATGGGTGGACACCTACAAAACCCTGGAGAAACTATGGGGTCAATGCTATCCCATGAGACCAGAAGAGGCCATCCTAGGATTACCGGTAGAAGGGATGTCCAACTCAGAACAATTCCTAACTAACCAAATTTTCCTAGCAGTTAGGATAGTAGTAGCCGCCCATTGGAAATCACCCACCCCAACATTTGAAGTAGTCTTAAACAAAATTGAGTTCGTTCGATCCATGAGCGTTTTGTCCGCAGAGGTTGACCATAACTACAAGCGCTGGGCCTCCTGCTGGGCCGCCTGGGAGACAAGACGCGGCAGATGAATAGGGTGAGTGACACTTCTCCCTACAAAGGAGCTATTAGGGGATCCATAGTAGTAGTGGTCTTAATTTACCCAACATCATTAGCCCACACAGTAACCTAAACACAGAATAATCTTTCTATTAGATGCTACCAACCAAGCTCAAAACAACAGTTGGTCAGGAATCCAAGTTCATCATATTTTTCCCATAGTTATGGGACTTCATTAAATATAGTTTTCTCGTTAGCCTTAAGTTATTTAAAAGCTAATATCAGCTATTATAATACCAGAAAAACGGAAAAGGGAGAGGAGTTTTGGACAGGCAGAGGACACACTGGAAACCAAATATGTGAAATACGTTTATTGTTAATTCCTATTTATCACTTCTAATGTTTTTGGTGTACTATGTTATATGTCTGACCTGTCTAATAAAAATCAATAAAAAAAAAAACACACAGAGAGAGAGATCAGCTTGTAGTTTTTTTTTTTAGGGAGAGAAGTTCTAAGCTGCATTTCTTATCAAAACATGCATAACAACCAGCAGTGACATAGCATATAACATTATAATCATCAAACCTTTTCTGCAGAAAACTTTAGATTCAAAAGACATATGATTTCAAGATCATGCGCATTATGCGTCACACACACGTTTTTAACTACCCGCAGTGAATGACAGACGTCCCTTAAAGTTTTCAAGCTACTTTTTCCGGCCTGAACATCATGACCCTCAAGGGATATCGTCTATCCAACATGCATAGACATTTCCCAGGGAAAAAAATATCTATTTCCCCAGGGCACACATATGCAAGTTCGTATTTGCGACCTCTGGTTTATATGCACGTCTCTGGGTACAAATCATCCGTCTTCCAGATAGTCACAAATACACGTGTGTGTCGTGAATCACATGTCTAAGGAATCCCAACTCACAATACCAACAGACCACACACACACACACACGCCGGCAACAGATATCTATTATCACAGGTTTTTTAAAACGGACCTTGAGCAAGCTATACCACCTGTGCTTTGAATGCCTGTCAATAGCCGAGAAAGAAATAGTGACTTGCACAGTACTAAATATCGACCTTACCAGACATATTTCCTGAAGGTTCCTTCTGCTGTTGAAAGTCACCACTTCGCTCCTTCTCGGCTATTGTCAGGTCATAAACTCAAGGCCTCACGCTGGGCGCCAACTGAATTAGATAAGACTTCAAAGTCTGTATTAAATATCTGTTGCTTTTCCAATTAGTGTGGAATGTGCACATTCCAGAGAAATAAGACACAGACACGGTGTTTCTGTATAGTAGTTCTCAAAGCGCTCTGTATTAAAATGGCAGTTTACACGTTTATATGTAGAAAACGTTATCTGATCAAACGTCACATGATTCCTTTGTCTAGGAAATAATAGCTTTATTGATTGGTTCAAAATTGCTGCAGTGTGTCGTCATCATACTGGTCAGTTTAGGGAGGAACCGTTCATTTGTCCTTATTTGGTCACGGATGTATGCATCATCAGGCCACTCCCATTTGTAGTTCTGAAGCCATGTTGTTTGTAGTTCCATCCTTCATCTTTAAGTAACCTCGATTGTCAGTAATATTCTTCTCATTTATAAATATATAAGTGAGTAAGGAATGCAGACAAACATAATAACATGAGAAGACATTTTCCTAATTATCATCCATAACACAAGCATCTTTTTCCCTCTCCCGCTTCCAAAAATCCATGCCATATACGCGTCCCCTGATAGGTGACGTAACAGGAATCAAACTGATAGGAATAAATAGCACAAATTAATACACCACTCCTATCTGGTGGCACCTTAGATTGCACGCGCAGTGCCCCAAATTCGAAGTAGGAGGTCTGACCAAGCATCTTTTTCCATCTCCCTGTTCCAAAAATCAATGCCATATACACGTCCCCTAATAGTGGACGTAACAGGGATTAAACCGATAGGAATAGTACTACTTAACAGTACACACCTTATAATAACACAGACAGAGGCAACGCAGAGAGAGGAGTCTGAAGAAGAGGAGTCAGAGGAGGAAGGTGGCTTTGAGGAGGTGGAAGACCAAACACAGCAGGCGTCCCAGGGGGCTTGTTGTCACCTTTCAGGGACCCTTGGTGGCTGGGTGGAGGAAGAGACCTTCAATGACATCAGTGAGGACAAGGAACGGGACATGGCTAGCTTGGTATCCAACCTTGTGCAAATGGGGAGTTTGCGGTTGTGCAAAGGGACTGTTTGCGGTTGTTTGCGGTGCATTAAACGGGGAGATTGGTCTGTTACTGTGAAGCGGGTGTAACCCTTACACTACCTGATCGATACACCATCATACCTGATGTTTTAAAGCATGTTATTCCAAACAATTTAGGAATGTTAGGTGATTTTTGCCCTTTATGGCTTAAAACCAGACTCTGCATCAACTATGTAATTTTCCGTGGGAGTTTTGCCATGGATCCCCCTCCGGCATGCCACAGTCCAGGTGTTAGTCCCCTTGAAACAACTGTCCCATCACTATTGTGGCCAGAAAGAGTCCCTGTGGGTTTTGAAATTTGCCTGCCCATTGAAGTCTAAGGCGGTTCGGCCGTTCGCGAACATTTGATGAAATTTGCATCCGCGGTTCGCGAACCGAAAATTTTATGTTCGCGACATCACTAATTGTAGGTAGTCTAGTCATAAATTCTGTGATTCTTCCACTGGGATGTTTTACCTATATATTATTTATGGCATTCCCAAATACTAAACAAAAAGAGTAGAGGTGCTCATCTTAGAACGAACAACACCTAAATAGGCTTGTTCTATAGGTCTGGTTACCTACTCAGAGATCAGAGATCACTTGTTTCATTCACGGGGAGAAATATTCTGTAGTATGTCAGAATGGTTTCACTCAAAAGAGTGATCCAGCCCCGAAATACTAGGTGTTAGTGCGAGAACAAACAATACCTAAGTAGGTTTGTTGTCTTTTTATTTAGTTTGAGCTTCACCTCACTGACGATGCCCAAGAGAGTCCGAAACATGCGTCTGGCGTTTGCTGTTTCTCCTGTTCAGGTTAGAATAGCCTGGTATTTCAGGGCTAGATCACTCTTTTAAGTTAGTAATATATACCACAGGATATTTCTCCTCAGACCTATAGACAAAACTAGGGCCCATTCAAGTGCAAGCCCGCAATTGCCCTTAACCCGATATTTGTTTAGATGTATTCAGTTGACTCAAGCCTGCAATTACCGACCCAAAGGCTTAACCAGTAAACCCTTTTAGTGGCCGCAACATGTTTAAGAGCGTGAATACATGCCGCTCATAGTTAAAAGCCAATCCCAAAATTACAGTGTGCGCCACAGCCCTTGGAGCCAATAGAAAATAGACTAACATACTGATGGACAGGGAGAGATAATAAAGAGGCAATCTTCATGCCCATGCTTTCACTGTGCTGTAGATTTTCACAAATTAGCACGTAGTTCCCAGAGCAGTTGGGTTTGGTCTTGGAGAGTGAGAGTAGGTGATTTTGTAGAGCAGGTTATTGCAGTTTAATTGATTTCAATTTCTAATATACTTATTTTACATTTAATACATCCTAAAACACAACACAGATAACACATAATATACATACACATAGAGTAAAAACACACATATCGATAGGTCACTGCATTCACCCATCACTACCCCCACTACATTTTTATTTACATTACAAATATATAAATATACATCTATTTTCATTTATCCTTATTTTACTTTTGGGATTATTATGGAGGGTGGAGAGAGGAGGGGAGAGGTGGGGAGACGTGGGGAAGAGAGGTGGGTGAGAAGAGAGGAGGAGAGAGAGGTGGCCCTGGAGAGTGGAGGTGTGTGAAGGAAAGGGAAGTGGAAGAGAGGGGAGTGGAGGTGAGGGGAGTGGAGAAGAGGGGAGTGGAGGTAAGGTAGAGGTAGAGGGGGGACTGAGTCACCCAAAGTGATAGGCACTCTTAGCACAGGGTCAGAGGGGGAGGGGCTTGATCCCAGGGGTGGTGGTAATGTGGAGGAGGGACAGGCCTCAGGGTCAGAGGAAGGAGCACAGGATCCCCATCCACAGTCGGGAGGGCAAAAGGCGATTGAACCATCAGTGACCTCCCACTATCCTTGCGGGGGGAGGGAAGTTAGCCCCGTGTCCATGGCCCAGGTCTGGTAGGAGGTAGCAGCAACAGCTACAGTAGTCAGCTTGTCATAAACGGATGTGAGGTCTGTCAAGCATTGCTTTGATGATGTTCCGGCCAAGGTGAGGAGGATAATGGCTGAGGAGCACCAAGTGGTGGCCCCCAAGTCACTGTCAAGTACAAGTGGGAGAGGGTGCTCAAAGAGATGCTAAACCATGTGCCGGTTGCTTGAGCTCCAGGCCTGATGACCTAACAAGATACAGCCTCCATATCAGGTGAATATCAGATACACCAACATAACACATGTACATCAAACACATAGAAAATGCTCAACACATGTAACGGATGACCACCAACGACACTAACATTTCAGCTCGCTGGTTTTAACAAAGGATAGATGGATCATACGTGCATCATTAAATCCATGAAGCTGACAAATCACTGTTATTAGTGGGCACAACATGATCTTCCAATATAGAGTTAATTTATGAGTTTGCCCACAGCAGCGTATGTAGATACAGACCGCAACCGGAATCAAGATATCATTATGAGCCAATAACAACCAAGCTCATAATCCAAAGAATTGATCACAGCTAGCTACACAAAGCAGAAATTAAGTGAAACATATGTATACCAGATGAATGTGATAAAAAATTTTGCTAAAAAATATATGGAGATGGTGATAGTACTCTTGGACCACTGACTGTGGTCACAGCTAAGCATTATTGTGAGATGACACATCATTATTAATGGTCATGACTAGTAATTTATCATTACAACTACCTAATGGTTAGTAATGCATGCAGGTGAAGATCAGGCAAGTTGGTATATTGTTACAGTTAAAGTATTTAGTACTATACTGTACATGCAGATTTTGGTTAGTTTTTTTAACCTCCTCTGCCTTTTTTAGACTTGGACCACCTTTTTTTCAGATTTTTGTTTTTTGGAACACACTGTATGTCTTTAAATGGATTGGATTACATAGTCCAGACGTGTATGCGTCTGTTTAATTGAGCAGATGAAGAACAGATGTAAGTGCTATGCACATTACTGGTTACTTCTATTAAATGGAGTATGATGAGATTTGTATTCAGCAGATTCTGGTTACAGTGGTGTAGTGACCACTTGTGACCATAGTAGATACTTTGCATCATAATTATTATACAGTATTACATTTAACCCTGTAGGTGTTCCCTTTTTCCAAAACATTGTCTTGCCCTTCTTGCTCTTCACACCCATGATATTAATGCACATATACATTTCTGAATGTGCTCTGTGTACATAATACAGTTTTGTAATACAGTTATCACTGTTTCCAAGGTTATGGGACATCAACATACATAACATTTATGTAACGTTAATATATTTCCAGTTAGATGACCTTGTTGATGTCATTAATCTTCAGTTCATTGGGATGTGGTGTTGTTATGGCTGAGTGTTTACAGTTTTAGTGTTAAAAGTAATGTTTATATCATGATTTTTAACATGATTTCACATACTAGCTAAAACCTAAAATCTGCATGAAGTGTGCCAACCTTCTAAAATAATGATCCCTATTTATTGTCCATAACATTGTTATGTGAACATTCCAGCCCATTACAGTGACACAGGCGTGGTTTCAGAGTGATCACATGTATTAATCATCACTATTTTAGGTGTTATTCTCACCATTCAGGATATCATGCTTGAAGAACATTCTTGGTGATGTTTGTGAGTTAATACTCATGAAAAGTATAAATTGTAGTACTGTTTAGCATCACCATTCTCCTGAAGTGTTGTTAACCAAATGATAGGTAATATTAATAATTAATTAATTCAAGAACACTTGATATGATTTCACAAAATTATCATTGTTAGACATCTTGCCACATGGCCTTCAACAATGGCATGTGACTTTACAGGATGGATGTAGCCAAGATTGGACCTGATTGAGGTGAGTTTGCTGTGGCTCCATGTGCCTCTCCGCAACCTCCATGTGTGTTTGTGGGCCTTCCTGAAGAGCTTGACAACATTAGTGTGGTGTATGTTCCCCTGGTACTTTATATATGTCATGTGGCGGTGTAATTTTTCTAATATAGATATGATGACTGATATATGTAAATTAATATATATATATATTTTTTTAAAGTCCACATTTGAGCCCCTGTGTTACTTATCATTTGTAAGGTAGTTCCATGTCTTTTCTTGCAATGTTGTTATGTACTGTGTCTTTAATTGCTTTATGCCTCTTGCGGCAACACTTTTAATATTACCACATGCATGACCAGTCGAAAATATAAAAAAAAACATTTTTTGGGGGCATATGTGTTCCTTGAAGATTGTTGTGCAATTCATTCTAATGTATTTCCATGACTTCCCATGCTTTAAGTACAATATTGCGTGTTTAATAGCTGTTACAGCTTTAAAAGTATTTTAAAAATGCATTGCAAGTCCTATTTAGAACTCACAATATTTTTGATACCTTTTTCCAATTGCAGGTTAAACTTTATTTGCGATCTAGCACTCCGCATCTAATAGAATATTGATTTTGTGTAAGTTTAATTAGTTAGCACTCATAATATTCGAGCTGTGATTAAACCAATTGAGATCTAAGGCCGCTTTTGCCGATTTAGGGCCCTATTAAATTCGAGCTGCGGATGAATTCGTATCTCGCAAAGGCCCATCGTAAGTCGATTTACGATATCCGAGTCGACTTGCGATTGACTTGCGATTGACTTGCGTAATTTCGGACTACTTTGCCGAGATTTGCCTCCGATAATCGCTACGTAGTAGGTAGCGGACAAGAATTCCTTGCGTAGACGCTCGTATCTCGCAAATTTGCTAAGTGCACAAAAAACCCACGTAAAATGGTTTACGCATTACGTACAGACAACTTAAAAATCTAAAAGTGAGTTTAACAGAGGAAAAGCATGGAAGGCCATTACAATTGATTTAACCATCCCCTCCCCCCACCAAAGCCAAGGCATTATACAACCAATTAGTTGTTACATTTTGAATGAAAAGCCATGCTGCAGCTTACATAAACCAAAATTAAAGACACACTACCTGATTACATAAAAACACTAAAACATCAAGAAAATGCCATATTAACCCTGTTATTTTGTATACATGTTGCTCATCACATCTACATTTGGGAACACAAATATGGTGCACATGGAGAATGTGAATATGTCCTGTTCAGTCTTTCGGTCGGGTCCGACTCTGACCCTCTGTCACTGCTTTCTTACAAGGTTCCTATGCCGGTGAGACCGGAGTGGGTTGTCAGTTCCTTCCCCAGTGGTTTGGGATTTGGCCCTGCATTCAGCTTTCCCTCTCACCCCCACAATGACCCTTAATGAGATAGCTCACAGCTTCATTGAAATACACAATACCTCTTGTTTGGTCTTTCGGTCGGGTCCGACTCTGACCCTCTGTCACTGCTTTCTTACAAGGTTCCTATGCCCGTGAGACCGGAGTGGATTGTCAGTTGTGCTGTCACTCTCCCACCCACAATGACCCTTAATGAGATAGCTCACAGCTTCATTGAAATACACAATACCTCTTGTTTGGTCTTTCGGTCGGGTCCGACTCTGACCCTCTGTCACTGCTTTCTTACAAGGTTCCTATGCCGGTGAGACCGGAGTGGATTGTCAGTTGTGCTGTCATTCTCCCACCCACAAGCGCAGCAAACACACACAGAAGGTTTGCAGAGGCACAATGAGCACCAGCCAACTCACCTCCATCAGGGGTAATCGCCACTACTCTTATCCAAGGAAGTCCCACGCCATTGCTGGTGGCCATGTGCCAAGATGACCATACATTCCCATTTGGTGACCTCCCATTATGTTCTGCTATTCATCAATTTACATTAGTTTCGATTGCTAAGTGATGTTGGGGAAGTGCGTGTGAGAGCAGAATTGACGGACAAATCAATAATCACTGGAGAAGGAACTGACAACCCACTGCTGATATCTAATGCTATTAGGACTATTATTCCTCTTAGTATGTATGGATCTATTGCAGGTTAACTAGTGCTAATTAGTTTACAGCTATAGTAATGTGACACTAATGTGATGCATGTGGATGTCCCCTAACCCCAACCATTGAAAACACACCGACATGGGGAGAACAGGATAACACAGCTTTATTTTTGGACACAGACCACAATCAGCAGTGGTCAAGACTGTGCATTCACAGAACGGTATAACAAAACTTTATTTTGGGACACAGACCACAATCAGCAGTGGTCAAGACTGTGCATTAATATCATGGGTGTGGTGTGGGCGGGTCCCGAGAGAGCAAGGGGCTAAATAAAAAAAAGGGGATACCTACAGGGGTCAATCTAATAGTCTAGAATAAGCATGATGCATAGCACCTACCAGGGTCACATGCTGCAACCGGAACCAGAAATCTCTCCATTTAACTGAAGAAACCATTAGAGTGCATGGCACTTACAACTTGTCTGGATCTGTTCAATTGAACAAATGATTCAACCTCTGGACTGTGTAATCCAATCCAGTTTCACACATACAGTGTGGTGTGTGAAATTGCCCACAAAAATGAATGGTCAACAAAATACAAAAAAGGCGGAGGAGGCTAAAAAAAAATAATGACAATGCATGTACAGTAAAGTGCTAAATACTGTACCAATATACCAACTCATCTGATTCCCATCTGCAAGCATTACTAACTATTAGCTACAGTAGGTCTCTGGATAATGAGTAATATGTGCAAATATCCATTAATATGGACAGGACACAAAGGCCAGCAGCCACATTCACTGTTTCTTACATCAGACCCAAAGATCTGTTCTCAGACCGATATTGAGGTCAGGATCACATGCTTTATTAGTGCATATATTAATGCTGGCTGTCATTAACATGCCATTGTGAGACTTTGCAAGTCCACCGCCATAGCGGTATTAGTCTACATTTCAGCTAACAATAATCATGTCTGAGATATCTGTCAATATGATAGCTTTAAGATTGTGGGAGCTACATGTTAAGGAGGGGGCTGTCATTGGAGTAATGTCTACCTGAGAGGCACTTGTAAAACCTTACGCCTCATATAATTCCTCCACTATGCTTGCAGATGCAGGAGATGCCTTCATGGGCCTGAATTGTACCTAAAACAAAACAAATGGAAAGAAAAACATAAAGAGAAAACATAAAATCTAAGGGCCTAAAAAAAAAGGGGACTGCAGTATCCCTTCCCAACAGCATTCCCCAGTGACCATCAATTGGTGGCATGTTCAACCGAACCCTACGTGTCCACAGAGAAGAGGATCATGGACCATGTGATGGGAGGTAGCCATCTGCATACAAAATGTCACCATCACATAGGCAAAGATCCAAAACTCTGTAGCCAGGCTAGATGAGGTCAGCATTGTGACCAATAGATTGTCACTGAGGAGTGCTGTTGACAATTATGTCCACAGCCCCTAGGTCCTCCTCCGCCTGGGCACAGGACCTGCATCGTCCGCGGCCGGACGCCGTCTCCTTGGTGGTGGGGGAGCAGGAGGAGGTAGTGGCACCACGGGTGGTGGTGGCGGCGAAGGCATGGTGGAAGGAGAGGAGGGGCCAGGCTGCTGTTGGCTGCTGACCTGCCCCGTTCCCAGCAGCCTGACCAAATGCTGCTCCAGCCTACGATGATGGCTCCTCTCCTCCCTAAAGCGCCTGTCCAGGCTGCGCCTCATGCCAGAGATGTTGGCATCAATCCTATTCACGACGGCCAACAACTCCAGCAGCGCAGCCTCGGTCGTTGGTGGTGAGGGCTCGGGTCCTGCTGGCAGGGCCGGGTGGGAAGATGGCGGGGACAGAGTGGGTAAGATCTGGGACCCGGCTGGAGACAGGGTGTCGGATGTTGTTGTCCCCGGTGGCTCAGAGTGTGGGGAAGGAGGAGCTGTGGCATATTCCACTCCTTCTGAGGGCCCCAGCGAGATGGCAAGTCTTTGGAGGAGGGGGACAGTCGGGCTCTGGACAGGGGGGCTGTCAACGACCACGACCTCCCCCTCCGAAGAGCCAGGGCCCTCGGATGAGCCTGTAGCCTCCTCCCCCTGAGCGGTCTCCTGCGGGGCGGGGGCTGACGGCCCCGCTCGTGGCTCATCACTGGACCCAGACCTCCTACTGGATGCTGAAATAGAGAAAAGAAAGGTACATGTCATTATTATGCTGATCAATACATTGATATGTTTTCACTCCTAACTATCTAACATCTAGGCCTGAACATGGATGATTCTCCTAATTGCAACTCCCATTAGCTCTCATTTGCTAGATTGGATCTATTCTTTGGTTTCTTGTCTTGACCTCTCCTGGCTCCTAACACTGTCTGGATTTTTCCTGCGGTTTCACTCCTAACTATCTGACATCTAGGCCTGAACATGGATGATTCTCCTAATTGCAACTCCCATTAGCTCTCATTTGCTAGATTGGATCTATTCTTTGGTTTCTTGTCTTGACCTCTCCTGGCTCCTAACACTGTCTGGATTTTTCCTGCGGTTTCACTCCTAACTATCTGACATCTAGGCCTGAACATGGATGATTCTCCTAATTGCAACTCCCATTAGCTCTCATTTGCTAGATTGGATCTATTCTTTGGTTTCTTGTCTTGACCTCTCCTGGCTCCTAACACTGTCTGGATTTTTCCTGCGGTTTCACTCCTAACTATCTGACATCTAGGCCTGAACATGGATGATTCTCCTAATTGCAACTCCCATTAGCTCTCATTTGCTAGATTGGATCTATTCTTTGGTTTCTTGTCTTGACCTCTCCTGGCTCCTAACACTGTCTGGATTTCTTATGCGGTCTGTAACTGCATAGGCTGCATTGGGCGCACCAGTACATGGACTCTATTGCTTAATTACTCTTGGGGTGGCCAGGAATGACAGTGATTTATCAGCTTCATGGATTTAATGATACATCCATCCATCCCTTGTTAATTCCATGGAGCTGACATGTCAGTGTCCTTGTTGGTCACCATGTGTAGTGTGTGTGATGCACATGTGGTGGCATGTTGGTGTATGTGATATTCACCTGAACTGGAGGCTGGGTCGTGCTGGGCCACCGGGGATGAAGCTCCAGCTGCGGGCGATGGTCCTAGAAAGTCCCTTGCGATCCTCTCCCACTCCTTATAGGCGACACTGTGTCCCTCAGCTTCTCTGGCCATCTTCCTTTTCACCGTGGCCCTGATATCCACATATCTGTGCTTCAAGGACCTCAAGCCCCTAGGAACCGTGGACACCTCCTTCATCACTTCCACTACCTCCTTCCAAGCCTGAGCCTTAGGCCCAGGCTTCGCTTCCCTTGCAACAAGGATGACGGGCCGGTCACGGATCGCACCCAGGAGGACCATATTCTCCTGGGGTGTATAATTACGGGCCCTGTGCCTGCCCTTGCCAATAGCCCCTTGCTCTCTCGACTGTGCTGGGGGACCCTGGCCTCCCTGCACTCTTCCTGAGGCCTGTCCCTTCCCCAAACTACCCCGCCCCCTGGGAACAGGCCCCTTCCCCTCTGTCCCTCCTCTCTTAGTGCCTCTGTCTCCCTCCTCCTCCTCCTCCTCCTCCCCCCCCCTCTGGGGACCACTCCTCCTCCTCCAGGGACACCTCCTCCTCTGGGGACACCTCCTCCACCCCCTCCGGGGACACCTCCTCCTCCTCCTCTGGGGACACCTCCTCCTCCGGGGACACCTCCTCCACCTCTCCTCCACCCTCCACTACACTCTCCTCACTCTCCGCTCCTCTCCTCTCCTCCTCTCTCCACCTATCTCCTCCCTCCATGCTCAAATAATACAAAAATAAGGATAACTCAAAATAAGTGTAACTGTTATATATGTCATGGAAACAAAAGTGTATGTTCTATGTGTTTTTAATAACTGTTGGGGGATGCGGTTCAAAGGTTGGGGTGTGTTGTGTGTCCTAACGCTATGTATGTCTCTATGTGTCTTTAATCTATGTGTCAGGCAAATATGTGTAATGTGTAAATATGTGTAACTCTTACGTGTAAATATGCTAGTAATAAAATACAAAACAATCAAAAAGAGTGCGCCTACAAATCAAAAGAACGATAAAGAAATAAAAGTATTACTGGAATGTCTGTTGGAAAGAAAAGATGTGTGTGCTATGTGTATTTAATAAGTGGTGGGGGATGGGGTGTGTTGGGGGATGGGGTGTGGTGGGGGGAATGGGTGTGTGGGGTGTGTGTCCTAACTATATATATGTCTCTATGTGTGTTATTTAATCTATGTGTCTTGCAAATATGTGAAATCTGTAAATATGTGTATTGCTTAGAATATAAGTACTTAGGAAGTAAACAAGAAACAAGACAAAAAAGTAATCTACCTCTCTCCAAACCACTAATCTCACAACTCAAACTCTCTCCCACCTGCTCCTGAAACTGCGTGCTAACTCCAATGGCTCTTACAACACAGTCAGCGCATGGGTTTGTATCACTCACATTTATAAGCTCATACTGTCAATCAAATTCTTAGCTCGTACGTGATTGGCTGAGAGGCGTGTCTCGCTAGGACGTCCCCTTATCAGCTTGTGAGCGCAACAACAGACTCAGCCAATTACATACGCACTTATAGTGTCAGGCCGCCAAGTGCGTATGTAATTGGCTGAGAGTCCCAATACATACGCACTTGGCGTCCCGCGTTGGGACTCTCAGCCAATTACATAAGCACTTGGCGTCCCGCGTTGGGCTTCTCAGCCAATTACATACGCACTTGGCGTCCCGCGTTGGGCTTCTCAGCCAATTACATACGCACTTGGCGTCCCGCGTTGGGACTCTCAGCCAATTACATACCCCCCTAGCGTCCCGCGTTGGGCTTCTCAGCCAATTACATATGCACTTGGCGTCCCGCGTTGGGACAGCCAATTACATGCGGCCAAGTGCGTATGTAAAAGGTTGAGAGGCTTCTTGACTTAAAATCATCAGCTGGAATGCCATGTAAAGATCCACAGGTGACCAATGGCAAAGCAGAAATTAACGTGCCTAATACCAGATCATGCAATCAACAAGCTATATAACCCCATCCCCAACAAGTCATCAGCATGTCTGAAACAGCATGGATGATCATGTGAGAGGGATGATGGCTAGGATGAGTGGGCGTATGAGGTTGAGACGCTTTTGTGCAGCTCAACTAGCACAGTATGAAGACCAGGAAGCAAGATGTGTGATTGAGGGGGTGATGGGGAGTGGCAGAGAGGATTGTCTGGGAGTGAATGAGGGTGTGAGTGGTGATGTGATCCATGCTGGGGCAGAACCAAGCCAGGCAAGGGAATTACCACAGGCCATGCCTAGTATCGTGGGGGTGGATCAGGGAGGAGAGAGAGCTCCAGTAGCACAGGGACAGATGGATATAGGGCCACCTGCACCCAGGGAGGCTGACAATGTTGTCGGTGATCAGCTGCTGGGGGGAGTACAGGATGTGTTGGCTCAGGCAGAAGGGGGGGAGCCTGACCAGGAGCCTGACCAGGAGCCTGTGAGGAGGCGGGCACCCAATGTGTACAGGGAGAGACTCACATTAGAGGGGTTAACTGATTGGGAGGTGTATGAGCGTTTTCGGCTGACCCGTGCCAGTCTTGGGGAGCTCTATGAGGTTCTCAGAGCGGACCTTGAGCCTCGCTCACGGGCAAATAGAGCCATCCCAGGAATGACACGGATGTTAGTTGCAATACACCTCCTTGCTTCTGGGAGCTTTCAGACCACCCTGAGCATAGCCGGAGGAATGTCTCAGCCAAACCTCTCGAATTGTCTGAGTGCATTCCTCCGTGCTATTGGTCGTAGAGCTGCCAGATACATCAGTTACCCTAACACTGCTGAAGAGATCTCGAAGGTGAAGTTCGATTTCTTCCAATTAGGAGGTATCCCCAATGTGCTTGGTGCTATTGACTGTACACACGTGGCACTGATACCTCCTAGAGAGCAAGAAGCGCTGTACAGAAATCGTAAGCATTATCATTCAATCAATGTACAGGTTGTTTGCGATGCGAACATGCGCATACAAGGTGTGTTTGCAGGCTTCCCGGGAAGTGCTCACGACGCCTATATCCTGCGTGCATCCGGAATATATGACATCTTTGAGTCCGGCAGATTTCCATCCGGATGGCTACTGGGTGAGTACACATTAGTAATGGCAGTCAACCATATCTTACTATGACTGGATACAATAACACATACGGTACATCATGTTTCCCTCTATTGCTCTGATGTTCACATGTGCATTACGGAGTAATACTACCAAAGCCAGAACAGAATAGCTCATTGCTGCCAGAACCCTGTGTTAGCTTGGCCAAACAGTATGCAGTTCACAACAACATATGACAAAAACCATAACTGATTAATAATTAGGTTTATGTTCTGATGCATTCCCTTGTATCCTGTGACATGGACATCTCTAGCCTACATAACATGTTGTGTGTTCTTGTACGGCCTATGTAAGTGAGATGTCTTCAGAATTCATCTGATAGAGGAGAATTAATATTGTTTGGCAAACTTTTTCTTGCCTGAATATATCCCGGAATAAACATGAATTAGCTTACCTTGAAGTTAACAAAATCTCCAAGGTCTTTTGGCATTTGCGTTTGATCGTGTCCGCCCCTGGGAAATTCCACCTAAATTAGCATCACATTTACGTTCACAAGAATACACGATCACGCTTCACCTCAGACCTCTGGCATGTGCTCGTTACAAGAACTGCAACAGTGACTTCCTGTGCTCTCTACCAGAAGGGTCGCAATATGTACCCTGTTGTATTTCCCTTGTATCTCCGCCTCATGTAAGTGTCCTGTGGGTGTGAACATCTGGATTTTCCATTTGTTGAAATCACATTATAATTGATCTGAAGCTTCAGATAGAATCCATGTGTTAATACCCTACTAATTATCCTATCAGATGCATCCATGATCCATCTCCCTTACATATATCTTTAACTGTGTATTAGCCACAGGGATGTGTTGATAGGTCATGATGACGATATTTGGCCATATGCTTTGTCAAACATCACAACATCCTATTCATATCAACATCATATTTTATTTCCACCAGGTGATGCAGGATATGGGTGTTTGCCGTGGTTGTTGACCCCTGTGAGCAATCCCCATACTCGGGCAGAGGCGCGGTATAATGCTGCGCATAAAACCTGCCGGAATGTAATTGAGCGCACCTTTGGTGTACTAAAGATGCGCTTCAGATGTTTACATTCCACTGGGGGGGCTCTACAATACAAGCCCCAGAAAGTTTGTCGCATCATCGTTGCCTGCTGCTGTCTGCACAATATAGCACTACAGGCCAACTGTCTGGGGGACATTGATGCGGCTCCGCTACCTGGGGAGGAAGAGCCTTTATTTCACCCTGAAGTGGATAATCTGCAGGGGTCACAACAACGTGCCCGCCTAATTCGTGAGTACTTCACATGTAAGTACATACCCAATATGCATGGACCACAGTCTAATGTATCTGGATTATGCCTAACTCCCAAATCCACCTTTATCCATCGCCCTTGTCATACAGAATTCGAACCAGTCCACAGTAGAGGAGAGTTCACTGACGTTGTCGATGTTTGTACACTGGAACAAGCCACATGATCAGTTATAGGTAAGTAAGCACACATTCCCATACACATCTTAAGTACTGACGGTTAGAAACATCAATGGCATAGATAATTTGAGTGGATTATATATCCCACTATGTTAATGTATATATGCCCCACGTTACATTGTTATCTAGTATGATCTGCAATACGCAGAATTATTGTTAATTGATCCAGAGGAAGTCACCAAACACCAAAATGTGAAGCTTTGCCAATTGTCTACACAGGTCCGAAAAATATAACATTCCTTCCTGAGCCCAGATACTGGTGATCGTATTCATCACTGGATCAATACTCCCTATCTCTTTATCCAGGATAGCCCCTAATGCCTGTTTGGTTTTGTAATGTAAAAAGATACCCAATCCCTTTTTAAAGTCACCTACAACCTCTACGGACCAGGATTGCTCACATTGTCTGATCCTGCCAAACCACATGAAATGGGATCCAAATGTGGTTGAAAAATACCATACACACATACTTTGTCTAATTTGTGACTGTAATCCTAACATCATATTAACCTTACAGAGCTGCTGTCGTGTGTCAACTCTTCTTTAAACAACCTAGACATGGAAAAACATGACCAGCAACAGAACTGCTACATCAATGTGAACTACATAGTGAGTATTTGTGTAATAATATGGCCACGTATGCTGAAGGACACAAATAACACATCAATCACTTTATTAATATCGGCCTATCTCTTTCCAGAATACAGCAGATAGGTAAGCGGTGATAACTAATGACGATCCACAGCGCACGTGTTCTGGTGGAACAAATCACCTCGTGGATGAGCTTGGGACTGCGTCCAAGGTAAAACACCACATTTGGCTCTCCACAGATGCATTAATGTGTAATCTATGTGATATTCCTACATCATTAGCCAGATGAGTAGCTCGTTTCATATGTAGGGAAAGAACAGTGAAGACGTTTGTATGAAATGAGCAACATATATCGGTACAGTGGATCGAAAAGGTCTAAAGTCTACACACCCCTGTTAAAATGTCATGTTTCTGTGCTGTCAAAAAATTAAACCAAGATAAATCATTTCAGAACTTTCTCCACCTTTAATGTGACCTATAAACTGGACAACTCATTTGAAAAACAAACTAGAATCAGTTAAGTAGAGTGAAGAAAAAATCAAAAAAGAAAATCACATGGTTGCATAAGTATGCACCCCCCTAAACTAATACTTTGTTGAAGCACCTTGTGATTTTATTACAGAACTTAGTCTTTTTGGGTATGAGTCTATCCGCATGGCACATTGTGACTTTGCAAGATTTGCCCACTCTTCTTTGCAAAAACACTTCAAATCTGTCAGATTGCGAGGCCATCTCCTGTGCACAGCCCTCTTCAGATCACCCCACTGGGATTTAGGTCTGGGCTCTGGCTGGGCCATTCCCAAACTTTAATCTACTTCTGGTGAAGCCATTCCTTTGTTAATTTGGATGTATGCTTTGGGTCGTTGTCAAGCTGAAAGATGAAGTTCCTCTTCATGTTCAGCTTTCTAGCAGAAGCCTGAAGGTTTTGTGCCAATATTGACTGGTATTTGGAACTGGTCCTAATTCCCTCTATCTTAACTAAGGCCCCAGTTCCAGCTGCAGAAAAACAGCCCCAAAGCATGATGCTGCCACCACCATGCGTCACTGTGGGTATGGTGTTCTTTTGGTGATGTGCAGTGTTGTTTTTGCGCCAAACATATCTTTTGGAATTATGGCCAAAATGTTCAACCTTGGTTTCATCAGACCATAACACCTTTTCCCACATGCTTTTGGGAGACTTCAGATGTTTTTTTGTTTTGAAAAATGCAGCCTGGCTTGGATGTTTTGCTTTGTAAGAAAAGGCTTTCATCTTGCCACTCTACCCCATACGCCAGACATATGAAGAATACGGGAGATTGTTGTCACATGTACCACACATCCAGTACTTGCCAGATATTCCTGCAGTTCCTTTAATGTTGCTGTAGGCCCTCTTGGTAGCCTCCCAGACCAGTTTTCTTCTGGTCTTTTCATCCATTTTGGAGGGAGCTCCAGTTCTTGGTAATGTCACTGTTGTGCCATATTTTCTACGCTTGATGATGACTGTCTTCACTGTGTTCCATGGTATATCTAATGCCTTGGAAATTCTTTTGTACCCTTCTCCTGACTGATACCTTTTAACAATGAGATCCCTCTGATGCTTTGGAAGCTCTCTGTGAACCATGGCTTTTGCTGTGGGATGCGACTAAGAAAATTTCAGGAAAGACCAACTAGAGCAGCTTAACTTAATTTGGGGTTAATCAGAGGCACTTTAAATGATGGCAGGTGTATGCTGACTCCTATTTAACATGATTTGGAATGTGATTGTTTCATTCTGAACACAGCTACATCCCCAGTTATAAGAGTGTGCAGACTTATGCAACCACATTAGTTTTCTTTGATTTTTTCTTCCCTCCACCTTACAGATTTCAGTTTGTTTTACAATTGAGTTGTACAGTTTTTGTCACATTAAAGGTGGATATAGTTCTGAAATGATTTTTCATTGGCTAATTTGTTTACAGGAGTGTGTAGACTTTTTATAACCACTGTAAGTGACGAAGTAAGCGCTCCGGGAGCATGTGCAATGTAAATATTGACATGTTCCTCTTATGTTTCAGATCGCAAAGATTAGTCCCTTTCCACGGTCAGAACAAGGAATGATGAGCATTCCCACGTTCCAGGACTATGCTATTGTCACATTGCATCATGAATGTTCAGATGTCAGTCATCATGTGTTGCATCGGGTGTGATATCACATCCTCTACATCGCTTTATATGTACCTATTGCTTTAGATCTGCCATTCTCTCCTCTACTTGGACTATTGTGAAGCCTGTATCATACTTCCTTCCAGATCTCTTCCTCAGTGCTGATGTGATCCTCCCTGTACATATGGGGAACAGTAACTCTAGCCTTGGAACATAACTGTTAATGAGGTTCCGTTTACCTTCAGTTATGAATATGCAACAGCAGATAATAGAGATGCTCATTCACAGAACAGAATACACCTCGAACTGGCCAGTTGGTTGTTAGTTCTGCTAACACCTGAAATTATTTGGAACACACTGATATGGTCCTGGTCATGTTCCCATCTGAGTGTCCAAACTTATGTATGTAGAGTCTTCTCTCATAGTGCCATTTCCAGTGACATGACCTACGGGGGTTCTAACATTGACTGATTGAGCACTTCTACCTCTGCAGTTGCATAGGAGTGTGTGTTGCGCGCACACACAAGACTACAGATTACTTCTCCCCATGAGCATATCTCCTTCTGTATTGTTGGTTTTGAATATTGAATGTTATCCTGATATATTTAATAATATAACTGATATTGCCTCACGTTGGATGATGCACTGTATCTCCCCCCCTCAACTGATCATCTATACCAATGTCACCCCCCCTGCGTGCATTCTGGCCCCATGTCCCTATTTCCGTGTGTTACTGGAACTCTGTATCCTACCCACCTCCACCATGATACTGAGCAGGCCTGTGGTAATTTGTCACTGTGTGGCTTTGTGAACAATTAAACCGTTTTTTTTCACTCAATGTTTGTGTAATCCTGTATATTTACCATGTAACAATTCAATTCCCCTGAAAGTCAGATGTGCTCATCACCATCAGTTAGTGGTGTAACTATTCGGGGCAATCTGCGTTGACATTACTACATAATCATGAATGTCGATTCATATCATTCAAGTTGAGCCCTTCAAGTCATTATATACAACCCTGCATGTCTCTAGACATGATTTCAGAATTCACACCCCTCCAACTTGCACCTACATGTATATTGGCAAGGTACAGATTAATGTAGCATATGTATCTATGTAAACACACACAGATATATGTATTTAACAATGACACTTCATTCTCTCTGTATTGTCGCAACTAGAAAGCATGATATGGTACAAACACACAGAAACAGTGATAACAGTATAACAATCATACTTTATTGCATACACAGAGTACAAACAGAAATAGACAGGAATGTGCATTAATATCATGTGTGTGTTGTGAAGAGATCCTAGTATGGCAAGGGGCTGTGGCAAATCTGAGGACATCTGAAGAGGAAACAGACAACATCATCAGGGTAATGCATAGCATCTCCTAGGGTCACATGTGGTCAGGACCCCACAGTAACCAACAGCATATAACACGACATCTAATCAACATAACCATTAATGCGCATACAACAACCATATGGTTGCCAGAATAAACAGACACTATAAAACAGGGATCATGTCATACTAAGCGATTTCACACACAGTGTGAATTGGTCAATAGATGATATGAATCTGGAAAACAGAGGTAGGAGGTGTTAGAACAATCAGAAGCTGTTATTAGAGTACATTGTTTTTGCTTTTGACACTACTCTAAACCAACTAACATGAACATCATCTCCGAGCAGTAAGAACCATATTTATTCTATCCTGTTCAGTCAGCCTTCCAGGAATATGCTTAGGATGTGGAATACGACAAGGCATGCTTCACTGTGAACACAATCCTTCAGCAAAATGTACTATCACTATCTATGTGGAATAGTTGTGCCATGCTGATATCACATCTCACTTCTAAATGGGTGGTACCAAGGCCAGACAGATTACACTGTTCACATTACCCCTAAACACATGCACATTGATCATGAAGTCAAACCCTGGAAATTTCCACTTTGGTTTGGATGACATGAAAAAACTGAAGCCAATTTCATAATGTTAACGGGATGGAATGCTATAAACTTATGTGGAATTGCTGGTTTGGATTAGCAGATAGTAATGGGACTGTGCAACTCGATAGCCTGGACACTGATCATTATAATGGAAGATCACACAGTCATGTTTCTTAGTGAAAAGATATGTAGTCATATATTTCATTTCAGAGCCATCTGCAGTGGGGAATAATCCTGATAGAATGCCCGTTGGGAACTGGTTTGAGTGTTTACTCACATGATGGTATTGTACTGCTCGAAGATGAATAAAATGTCTTCATAGTTGTGAGATTTGGCTATTAACACCTACAAAGACAAAAACAATGTCTCATTCCAAACAATATTATGATTAAATACAGCATTTAAGCTCAAGGTCAATCCACATTGAACATCAATTGTTAAAATGTTCAACATAACCAGACATGTACACACTCTGTAGCCAATATTATGTCAACATGTATAACAATCTGTATTCTGTGAGGAGTGGTCAGGAGGCCCTCTCGGATGTTCCTAACACCTCCTACTCCGAGTTAGCGGGCCCCCACCGTCTGTGCCCGCGGCCCGTCTCCCTCTTCCACGCCTTGGTGTGGGATCAGGGGGTGCCACTACAGCAGGAGGCTGGGGTTCATGGGTGGGCGATGTCTGAGATGAGGAGGCAGACATCTCAGGTTGAGATTGGACAACCGAAGGCTGGAGAGGTATGGGCTGGCGACGGAGATTACGCAATAATGCGCGTCTCTCCCGGCTTGCGCGTTCCTCATATCTCTCCATCCTTCGGTTGTGCCTCCTCATCTCAGCATATATGGCCCGTGTGGTGGCTGAGATGACCCTATTTCCAGCCAGGATGGCCCTGCTAACTGCCAATTGATTTTCACTGATGGCCAGCATTTGACTTGCTAGCTGGCTTTGGGCCTGGTCCTCTTCGTCAATGTGAGACATGATGTTCTGTAATTGGGCAGGGAGATGTGGCAGAGGACCTGGAGGTCTGGCGGCTGGACGGCCGGCGGCTGGGCGGCCGGCGACTCCGCGGCCGGCGACTCCGCGGCCGGCGACTCCGCGGCCGCCGACTCCGGGGCACTTCCTCCCGGGGCACTTCCTCCCGGGGCACTTGGGGCCGGGGCACTAGTGGCCGGTGCACTTCCTCCCGGGGCAATTCCTCCCGGGGCACTTCCTCCCGGGGCACTTCCTGCCGGGGCACCTCCTGCCGGGGCACCTCCTGCCGGGGCACTTGGGGCCGGGGCACTTGGGGCCGGGGCACTTGTGGCCGGTGCACTTCCTCCCGGGGCACTTCCTCCCGGGGCACTTCCTCCCGGGGCACTTCCTGCCGGGGCACTTCCTGCCGGGGCACCTCCTGCCGGGGCACCTCCTCCCGGGGCCCATGGTGGAGCCCAGGTTGAGTGCGGTGCCCCGTATGTCGGGGGAGCACAGTATGAGGGGGGAGCCCAGGGTGAGGGCTGTGCCCAGGGTGAGGGCTGTGTCCAGGGTGAGGGCTGTGCCCAGGGTGAGGGTGGAGCACCAGATGAGGGTGGAGCCCAGGATGAGGGCTGTGCCCAGGATGAGGGAGGAGCCCAGGATGAGGGTGGAGCCGCTGAGGGTGGAGCCGCTGAGAGAGGCACAGGATGGTGTGGCTGGTGCAGGCCCTGAGGTGGCCACGCCGAAGAGGGCCCGGGCATCACTTCCCGCTCCGTATGAGCAAGTGATGTGGATGGTCCCGGGCCCTCCTGAATGTCCTGGGCCACTTCAGCTCTTCCTGCCTCCTCCTCTTCTGAATCTGGGGATACTGCAATGGAATAAACATATATTTCAGTTTATAGCCATACACAATTGCCAGCTATGCATTTACATATCATTGACATCATGGTCACCTGTGAGTGACTGTGGTGCTTGTGTTACACAGATGAGCCACGGGCTGCATAATGAGCATTGTGGATCATGGCTCATATGAATGTGTACTGCATGTGCCTCAGACACGTGCTCTGCTGCATCTGCTGTGCAGTGTGTGAGACTGACCAAGTTTCCAGCAATGGTTGTTAATATGCAACTGAGACATGGGCCAGGTTAGGACAGTATATGACACACATGCAGTGCTACAGAGTCTGTATCCACAGATGCCGCACAGCAAAATTTTTATTCTCGATCGCAGTGGAGGCCAAAGTCAGGCCTGCATTTGTGGATAGCCATGCTGCACCCAGCTGAGAATATCATTCTCCAAGTCATTAAGTCTAATTGACTCATCTGTTCACATAAAGGAAATCCACATATACAGGCCTGTGCGCAGCACAGCAAGTTTGACTTTGGACACCCTGCTCTATTGCAATTAATCTGGATATAATTAGAAATTGACATATCAGGGAGACAAATTATGAACATGATAGGTTTGCTACCAGGTCTGAAATGGTTATTGTCGCCCCATAAATTTTTAGTCAACCATAGGGCTTACAGTGCTATTGGATGTGAATTATCCCTGTGTGTGGGCAGGGGTGTAGGAGGCCATATAATTCTTGAGCAAGGGTGGGCAGGTTCAGGCCTGGAGGGCCACACAGGTGAGCCAATCGCCTTTTCAGTCATCCTGATTGACTCACCTGTGCCCAAAAAGGATATCCTGAAAGTCCGGCATGTATGTGGCCCTCCTTACCCACCCCTGTTCTAGAGGGATACAGCTCATTATATACAACAGCCAGAACACAAGCCTATTTATACATACATACATACATACATACAGCATGATATCCTGAAAGTCCGGCATGTATGTGGCCCTCCTTACCCACCCCTGTTCTAGAGGGATACAGCTCATTATATACAACAGCCAGAACACAAGCCTATTTATACATACATACATACATACAGCATGATATCCTGAAAGTCCGGCATGTATGTGGCCCTCCTTACCCACCCCTGTTCTAGAGGGATACAGCTCATTATATACAACAGCCAGAACACAAGCCTATTTATACATACATACAGCATGTTATCTGCAGGCTTTTAGACAGCCCATCCCCCCACAATCTCAGCCAACCATGTGTGTGATATGATACTCACGTTGCAGGGTGTTAGGACGATCTATGTCCATCTGGCCTGGTATTCCCACCACAGATTCAGAAGGGATGAAGCGCATCACTGTCCTCTCCCATCACATATATAGTTGTGAGCGTACGGGCCGTTGCTCACGCTTGCGGGTCCGCAAGCGTGAGCAACGGCCCGTATGCTCACAAAGCAACTATGAGGCCCGCGACTGTCCTGTACTCTCAGTGACCCTGGCGGCCAGTGACTGCTTTGCCCTAACTCTGTGTGTAGACATGAAGCTCTTCTGACGTCAGCTCTAGGAAACGCCACTTGAGTCCACTGCGCATGCGTAGGACACTGACTCAGCGCTGTCAAACTCCGCGCATGACCGTTTGCGCTGGGAAGCTCTGCGCATGCGTTCTGTTGGTTGGCTGTTTAGTGGGATACAGGAAGATGGCTGTGGCCGCTGGTACAGAGGAGGAAGAGGCCAACAAGAGGAGGAAGGCCCACGGCATGCTCAAACTGTACTATAGGATCACGGAGGAAGGGAAAGCCGGCGATAGGCACCTACAGCCCACAGATATAGATGGGGTGCACTTCACCCAGAGCTTTACCTAACCAAGGTGACGTCAAACAGCACAGTGACGTCATGCAATCACACACCATGCAAATACATATATACACTGTGACGTATCTCAGCATGGTCTATCACATCAGGCCTGTGCATTATGTGGCAGGGATATGAGGCTTACCCACTATAGCTCTAATACTCCATAAAAACAATGATATACATAGAATGTAATGTAACACTGTGATGTCAGACGTGCACTGTAACACTGAGGTCAGAAAAGACAATGATGTAAGACTTTCGTTACTCTATCTATCCACACACACATATATACATATACTCTATCTATCGATCTATCTATCTACACACATATACATATAATCTATCTATCTTTCCATCCTGGAAGCCTGGCTTGATCCTACATAGTTTTCCTAAGTATCACATCACATATATCACATATATAGTTGTGAGCGTACGGGTCGTTGCTCACGCTTACGGGCTTGCGAAGCGAGCCGCGGCCCTCGCATAGCGAGCCGCGGCCCTCGCGTAGCGAGGTCACTGGGCAAGGGCCTCAGTTGCTGGCATGGAGCGCCGACGGCGCTCCATGCCAGCAACTGAGGCCCCTCGCGAAGCAAGGGCCTCAGTTGCTGGCGAGGTCACTGGGCAAGGGCCTCAGTTGCTGGCACGGAGCGCCGAAGGCGCTCCATGCCAGCAACTGAGGCCCCTCGCGAAGCGAGGGACTCAGTTGCTGGCGAGGTCACTGGGCAAGGGCCTCAAACCCTTGCAAACTTCACGTCGCTACTCAAAAAACACGACACACAAATTACGACACTCGCTAAATTTTACGAGGAACGCAAACAACCTACGAAACACGTTACCACACATTACGACCTCGCAAACATCGGACGCAACACGCCGACATACAAACATTTAAAACACAATACATACACACAGCACATACATAAAAACCTTACCTACACCAAGAGGGAGCACCCAGGACCTCAAAAATGCAGCTTAGACCTCGATTTTACTCGAAATAAAAGAGTTTTGAGACTAAAAAAAAATCTAAGCGACAGAAAAAATGGCCGCCGAACAAAACGAAAACGAGGCTACAGCACTCTAAACTCGCAAAACACCACAACAAACTCGCAAAACACCACAAGAAACTCGCAAAACGCCACAAACCACCTACGGATATTCATACCACACAGTGCACACATTCAGCATGCTTACACAGCAGCTCCACACCACTAATGCTGCAGCAACATCAACACAGATTGCCAGCTCTTCATCACAATGCTTCAAAATAGGTACAGTATATTCATTTAGTAATGTATTACATATTTCATTATTAGACACCAAACAGCATTAGCTACCTTACAATTTCATTGCCGTCATTTTTTGACGGGCAATTCGCTAGTTCCTTATAAACATAAGTGACCGCGGGCCCACCACCAGTCTGACGTGCTGCTGCTGCCTCATTGGACATCTTTCTTTTCACAGCCATCTTTAAATCGTCAAACTTGTGCCGCACTAACCTCCAGTCCCTATTAGTAACCCCTACTGCCGACACAGCTCTGGCAATTTGGGACCAGGCCTGCTGCCTCTGGCTGGCATTAATGTCTCTGCCACCACATATAATTCCCTGGCGGGCACAGATTTCCCTGAGGAGAACCTGGATCTCCTCTGGGCTATAATTGGGGGCCCTGGGCCTTGCCACAACCCGTTGCCTTACAGACGGTGCCTGGTCTTCCTGTTCTATCCCTGGAGCCGCTCCCTCATCCCCACTACCTCCCACCAAGGGATCAGGCCCCTGACCCTCTGCCCCTTCCACTAGAATGCCTAGCTCTGGGGGCACTTCCCTCCCCCCCTGCTCTCCTCCTTGCTCTCCTCCTCCTCCTCCTCCTCTCCCTCCACCTCCTCTCCCTCCACCTCCTCCTCCTCTCCCTCCTCCTCCTCCTCCTCCTCTCCTCCTCATCCTCCTCCTCTCCTCAGATGTTCTCCTCACTCTCCTCCGCGCCTCTCTTGCCTTACCACCTCCTCTCCTCTAAACTCCTCCAAAAGAAAAATTAACAATAAAGCAAGATAATCTTTGTGTTGGTTTAGGAGGTAAAAAAAGATGCAAGTATTATGTGTAGTATTATGTGTGGGGGGGAAGGTCTTGGGGGGGGGGGTGTAGGTGTGCAGTGGCCTACCACTAGGTGTTGCTATGTGTACGTATTAATCTATGTGTGTGAATTATGTGATATCAGTAATTATGTGTATTGTAAACAAAGGGTTAAATTATCTGCTAGTTCAAAATTGAAATTCTCTCCTCTTTCTTCTCTCTCTCCTTGCTCACCAAAAACCCACCAACGCCTAGACCTGTGTGTCTACTTGCAAAAGCTACAGCACAGTCAATTATGTTCTGTTTTTGGCTCCATTTTAAAGGCATACTGCCGTCAGGTTAAGTGGTACGTATCACGTATTTCGCGCTCTTTTCATACGCAAAGTGATCCGAGATATCGTAACTCATGCGCAAATCCTAACGTTTACGCATTCGCATCCATCGCTCGTATCTCGCAGCACTTTGAATTTAATAGCGTCGGAAATGGTTTCATTTTTAAACTACGTAGGACTTGCGTTTTCACCTATTATTTACGCAGCTCGAATTTAATAGGGCCCTTAGCTAGCACACAGTGATTGTGGGTGGGTAAATTGCAACTGGAATGTGAGTAGCAAAATGTAGCCAATTGATAATCTGTAACTTTTACAAGCTACATTACGGGTTCTAGTAAATTTAATTTGGCCAGTTGAATGGGGCCCTCACTAAGGTGTTGTTCGGTCTCAGATGAGCGCCTGTGCTCTTTTGGTTTACTCCCAAATGCTAAACACATGATTATTTTTAGAACTTGCTAAATTACTATTGTTTGAAACAATGATAAATGATTTGATTTTGTTTTATAGTTTATCCAGCTAATTACAGTATTTGCAATCTTATTATTTGATATCCTCCCAAAATGTTTTCATGACATTTGTGATTATACCTTGTTTGACCAAGGAAGTAAATAATCCCCAAAGACTTTTTACATGGAAAATATAAGATCAGATTATTTTATTTAAAAAAAAAATAGAATTTAATTCCTTCCTAAAATTTCACCAAACTAGCATCCGGTGTTGAGGTAAGCTCTGTCTTATTGTGCCATACTCCTATCTGATAGACTTCAATGATGATACAATAACTGAACATTATAGCATTCTCTGTAATATAGACTACTTGCATGCTGTTATCATCATGTCTGAAGTCAAAAAGGTTTGTTAAAATTAAAGTCACTGATAAATTTAAATTTTATTAAAAGCAACGAACCTCATTCAGTTGAGCAATTGTAAATTACTGTAGCCCGTAAGTGAAGCAATACATTAATTTGCTATTCAATTGGCGTTTATTTTGCAGGCTCTGAACGGGTTATGGAATAAGTGCTTGAAATCTTTGTGGTGGTTAAACCCAAAATGTACAGCCTCCCGAAGCTTTTGATCTTCCACGGCCGCAAGAGTTCCGATCCATAAAATCACAAATCGATTTTCAATTGCAAAAATCGCTCAAGAACGCACCCGCAGTCAAGCCAGCAAACAGAAAATGGGAGCCCAAAGCTTACAGCTTCCAAATAGGACCCACAAAGGGTTTACAGTCTAGTTTGGAACACAATAAAAACACACCAATGGATTTAAAAATATGGGGAAGGCAAGGGAAGGCACTACAATTACTTGCACAACAACTCCCAACTATCAAATATTGCAAAAAAGGTAATTTTATTTTCCACATAGGTTGTAATGGTCATGCATATGCCAATATGAAAAGTCATGCTGCAAGATTCTGAAAGCTATTAAAGACACACTCCCTCATTAAATTGCAACACAAATACATGGAAATTGCTGACATATTAACCCTTTCTCACTTACCGAGGCTCTAATGTGGACCCTAAAAATACAAAGATCATCTTATATGCATCTCACTTATCCTATCTACATTGGGAAAACAAATAGTGGACAAATTACACCACCACACGACATATATGAAGAACCAGGGGAACATTTTAGATTTGGTTGTTTAGTCCCTCTGTTGTGTGTGATTCTCTGTGACCCTTTGGACTGCAGCACACTTACTTATGCCTCTTTCTATGCTTATCAACAAGGTTTGCATGGAAAACATACTGGAGTGGGTTGCCAGTGCCTTCTCCAGTGGACTATGATTTGTCTGACCTCTTTGCTATGAAATGCCAACCTACAGTGACCCTACATGGTATAGCTCACAGCTTCATTCAGGTACACAAGACCCCTCACCACCACCGCTTAGCAATCCAGAAAGGGACCAGGGGAACACACGCCACACTAATCTACTTTAGTCCATCAGGAAGGGCTGCAAACACACATGGAGGCTGTGTAGAGGCATGTGGAGCAAGAACCAACCTACCTCCATCTCCGCTATGCCCATCCTGGAAAGTTCCACGCCATTGATGGTGGCCATGTTCCCAGATGTATACCCATTATCATTTGGTGACCTCCCATTAAATGTGTTGATATTAATCAATTGACATTATCACCTGTCATAGTCCTATCAGGCTTTCAGGGGAATGTTGATACTCCACAGTATGATAAATTGGACTTTGCATGTGTATAACCCCTTATTATCAAATATTATATATGTTATTACATGATATCTCATGATATTATTACTATTATTATTATTGTTATTATTATTATATGTATTAACCCGTTAGTTTACTGATATAGGAATGTGAAATAAATGTGATGTATGTGGATGTCCCATAACCCCAACCATTGAAAACACACTGACACAGTGAGAACGGTATAACAAAGCTTAATTTCATACACAGAACACAATCAGATATAGACAAGACTGTGCATTAATATCATGGGTGTATCCCGGGAGAGCAAGAGGCTACTGTTGGAAAAAAGGGAATACCTAATGGGGGTAATGTCATAGTCTAGAATAAGTATGATGCATAGCACCTACCAGGGTCACATGTGGTCACTACACTTCAACCGGAACCTGATGAAAAAAATTATCATCAGAAATCACTCCATTTAATTGAAGAAATCATTAATGTGCATAGCACTTACAACTTGTCTATGTGCTCAATTAAACAAATGATTAAGCGTCTCGACTGTGTAATCCAAATCAAGTTTTACACATACAGTGTGTTGACAAAACAAAAATCTGAAAAAAAGTGGTTAAAAAAAGGTGGATGAGGATAAAAGAGAAACGAACATGCATGTTTACAAGTGGATTTTCCTTTACAGATAAAGGCTGATAAATTGCAGAGTGCACTAATTGTGCCCAGATAAAAGCTGATAAATTGCAGAGTGCACTAATTGTGCCCAGGTGAGAGGGGTGTGGCTTGACTGTTTAACTAATATAAAAGGTTTGTGAGCTGTTTTGGGGCCTGTTTACAAGTGGATTTTCCTTTACAGATAAAGGCTGATAAATTGCAGAGTGCACTAATTGTGCCCAGGTGAAAGGGGTGTGGCTTGAATGTGGAACCAGTATAAAAGGTTTGAGCTGTTTTGGGGCCTGTTTACAAGTGGATTTTCCTTTACAGATAAAGGCTGATAAATTGCAGAGTGCACTAATTGTGCCCAGGTGAGAGGGGTGTGGCTTGACTGTTTAATCAGTATAAAAGGTTTGTGAGCTGTTTTGGGGCCTGTTTACAAGTGGATTTTCCTTTACAGATAAAGGCTGATAAATTGCAGAGTGCACTAATTGTGCCCAGGTGAGAAGGAGGTGGAAGGGGCGAACTTGTGAGCTTGCAAACATTTTCAGTATCAGGTGCGGTTCTAGTGAAGTGTAGGACTTTAAATAGGGGTAGGGACTTCAAAGAAAAGGGAGGGCAGATTTATAGTACAAAGGAGGAAAACTTTATACAAATATAATATTTTATATTCTTTATTTTTCCCACTGAAATTTTGTAGACAATAATGATTAATTATGAGTCAGTCCAGTGGAAACCTCACTCAGTGTACATCCTGTCATATGTATGCAATACTGGAACAGATGATCCAGGGTCCATACCTCTGTGACAGGTGTGAGCATGTTGCCTCTCTGGAAGCTCAAATTAGAAATCTGGAGCAGAGAATTGGAGCACTTGGAGATATTGCTCCACTGGAAGGGGGTTGGTGCTCACTGAGCACAGTTTAGCTGGGCATAGCATGGAGGGCGGAGCTGGGGCTAGTGAGGATGTCCAGGGAGGTAGCTGGGTTACAGTTACAAGGGGAAGCAGGGGGAACAGGAGGAGGCAGACCAGTTCTGAGTTGGCAAACACCAACAGATTTGCCAGATTGAGTGAAACTGTTGGGGATGTCCATTCAGGAATGGCATTGCCAGATAGAGCTGTTCCCTCTAACAGCCGGGAGAACAGCTCTACTGGAGGAGTGAGAGGGCAGCATAGGCAGAGCAAGAGACAGGTTTTGGTTGTAGGGGACTCTATTATTAGGAAGGTAGACAGGGTGATTTGTCACCCAGATCCCAGCAATCAAACAGTTTGCTGTCTCTCGGGTGCCCGGGTTCATCATGTTGTGGATCGGGTAGACAAATTATTGGGAGGGGCTGGAAATGAACCGGCAGTCTTGGTACATATTGGTACCAATGACAAAGTTAGTGGAAGATGCAGTGTCCTAAAGAATGATTTTAGAGAACTAGGTAATAAGCTGAAGGCAAGGACCTCCAATGTAGTATTTTCTGAGATACTACCAGTGCCATGTGCTAGCCCAGGGAGGCAGAATGAGCTTAGGGAGGTTAATGCGTGGCTAAAGATGTGGTGCACTAAGGAGGGGTTTGGGTTTTTAGAGCACTGGGCTGACTTCTCACTTCGGTACAATCTCTACAGTAGGGATGGATTGCACCTTAATGATGAGGGAGCTTTTGTACTAGGGTATAGGATGGTAGAAAGGCTGGAGGAGTTTTTAAACTAGTAGTTGGGGGGGAGGGACTAGATATAAGTAATGGGGTAGAAAGTGTAGATGGTATAAGAGATGAATTAACAACTCATAGGGGAGGAGATGGGGGGAAGGGTAGTATAATCAATAGGGAGGTAGTACTAAGTAATTCAAGTACAGTGGCAGGCACTTCAGAACTACAGACTACAGACATAAGGTGGATGCTTGCTAATGCCAGAAGCTTGCCAGGAAAAATGGGAGAGTTAGAATTATTAGCAATTAATGAAAAATGGGATTTAATAGGCATTACTGAAACGTGGTGGGATGAATCTCATGACTGGACTGTTAATCTGGATGGTTATAACCTATTTAGGAAAGATAGAGGCAATGGTAAACGAGGAGGAGGGATTTGTCTGTATGTTAAGCCTGAATTTAAGCCTATAGTCAGAGAAGATATTTATGGTGGACCTAGTGATAAAGCTGAATGTTTATGGGTAGAGTTAAATAGCAGAGCAGCAAATTCCAAAATAATATTAGTAGGAGTGTGCTATAAACCCCCAAATATAGCTGAAAATGAGGAAATACAATTATTGTTACAGATTGGAAATGCAACTAAGCATGGGCAAGTTCTAATAATGGGAGATTTTAATTACCCTGAAATAAACTGGATAAATGAGACCAGCAGTTCATCTAAGGGGACCAGGTTCTTGAGTACACTCAGGGATCAGTATCTGGCCCAGGTTGTACAAGAGCCTACTAGAAATGAAGCTATCTTAGATTTACTCATCACAAATAATATTGATATTGTATCTAATGTTGGAATAGGGCAACCTTTGGGAAACAGTTATCACAATACAGTCTCGTTTGAGATTGAATTAAAAAAACAAAATTTTAAGGGGCCAACAAAAACTCTTAATTTTAAAAGGGCAGATTTTAACGATCTAAGGGCAGCAATACAAAGTATAGACTGGGACAGAGAACTGGCAGGTAAAAAGACTGACCACAAGTGGACAACATTTAAATCCTTACTAAATATACATACACATCGGCATATACCGTGTGGGAATAAAAGTAAAAGGAGTAAATCCCATCCAATGTGGCTTAACAATGATTTAAAGATCAAGATACGGAGTAAAAAACAGGCATTTAAATTATACAAACAAGAGGGGACAGAGACTGCTTTACATGAATACAAGGAAATCAACAAGGCTTGCAAAAGGGCGATTAGACTGGCTAAAATAGAAAATGAAAAATTAATTGCAAAAGAGAGTAAGGCTAACCCTAAAATATTTTTTAAGTATATTAATGGGAAGAAGGCGAGGAAGGAAGCTATAGGAACATTTCAATGTGACACAGGCCGTCTGATAATTAGTGACCAAGAAAAGGCAGATGAGCTAAATAGGTTCTTTTCTTCGGTATACACAAGGGAGGTACCAGTGGTTGGGACACGGCAACATAATGGGGCTACACTACCTTTGCCAAATAATTGGTTAACACAGGAAGTAATCCAAAAGAGGTTGGAAAAAATAAATGTTAATAAAGCCCCGGGACCTGATGGAATACATCCAAGGGTACTAAGGGAACTTGGTTCTGTAATAGCCAAACCATTATATTTAATTTTTCAAGATTCACTCAACACAGGGTCTCTACCAGATGACTGGAGAAAAGCTGATGTGATACCTATATTTAAAAAGGGAGCAAGAGCAAATCTGGGGAATTATAGACCAGTGAGCCTCACTTCTGTATTGGGGAAGCTTTTAGAAGGGTTAATAAGGAATAATATACAAGAATATGTCTATTTGAACAGGATTATAAGTAGGAGTCAACATGGATCTATGAGGGATAGGTCATGTCAAACAAATCTGATTAGTTTCTATGAGGAGGTTAGTAAGAACCTGGATCAAGGCAACTCAGTGGATGTAGTCTTTTTGGATTTTGCAAAGGCTTTTGATACAGTGCCACATGGGAGACTATTGTGCAAACTAAGAGATACAGGAGTTGCAGTAAATATCTGCTCATGGATAAAGACAGGAAGCAAAGGGTTGTTGTAAATGGAACATACTCCGATTGGACTAATGTGGTAAGTGGGGTTCCTCAGGGTTCAGTATTAGGTCCTTTCCTTTTTAACATATTTATTAATGACTTAGAGGTAGGATTGGAGTGTGGTGTCTCCGTTTTCGCTGATGACACAAAGTTGTGCAAGGTAATTTCATCAGATAGTGATGTGCTTTCTCTCCAAAGGGATTTACATAAAATTGAGGAATGGGCATCTAAATGGCAGATGAGATTTAATATGAATAAATGTAAAGTTATGCATCTGGGAAGGAAAAATAGCCATGCAATTTATAATCTTAATACAGGAAGATGGCTGTGGCTGCTGGTACAGAGGAGGAAGAGGCCAACAAGAGGAGGAAGGCCCACGGCATGCTCAAACTGTACTATAGGATCACGGAGGAAGGGAAAGCCGGCGATAGGCACCTACAGCCCACAGATATAGATGGGGTGCACTTCACCCAGAGCTTTACCTAACCAAGGTGACGTCAAACAGCACAGTGACGTCATGCAATCACACACCATGCAAATACATATATACACTGTGACGTATCTCAGCATGGTCTATCACATCAGGCCTGTGCATTATGTGGCAGGGATATGAGGCTTACCCACTATAGCTCTAATACTCCATAAAAACAATGATATACATAGAATGTAATGTAACACTGTGATGTCAGACGTGCACTGTAACACTGAGGTCAGAAAAGACAATGATGTAAGACTTTCGTCACTCTATCTATCCACACACACATATATACATATACTCTATCTATCGATCTATCTATCTACACACATATACATATAATCTATCTATCTTTCCATCCTGGAAGCCTGGCTTGATCCTACATAGTTTTCCTAAGTATCACATCACATATATCACATATATAGTTGTGAGCGTACGGGTCGTTGCTCACGCTTACGGGCTCGCGAAGCGTAGCGAGGTCACTGGGCAAGGGCCTCAGTTGCTGGCATGGAGCGCCGACGGCGCTCCATGCCAGCAACTGAGGCCCCTCGCGAAGCGAGGGCCTCAGTTGCTGGCGAGGTCACTGGGCAAGGGCCTCAGTTGCTGGCATGGAGCGCCGAAGGCGCTCCATGCCAGCAACTGAGGCCCCTCGCGAAGCGAGGGACTCAGTTGCTGGCGAGGTCACTGGGCAAGGGCCTCAAACCCTTGCAAACTTCACGTCGCTACTCAAAAAACACGACACACAAATTACGACACTCGCTAAATTTTACGAGGAACGCAAACAACCTACGAAACACGTTACCACACATTACGACCTCGCAAACATCGGACGCAACACGCCGACATACAAACATTTAAAACACAATACATACACACAGCACATACATAAAAACCTTACCTACACCAAGAGGGAGCACCCAGGACCTCAAAAATGCAGCTTAGACCTCGATTTTACTCGAAATAAAAGAGTTTTGAGACTAAAAAAAAATCTAAGCGACAGAAAAAATGGCCGCCGAACAAAACGAAAACGAGGCTACAGCACTCTAAACTCGCAAAACACCACAACAAACTCGCAAAACACCACAAGAAACTCGCAAAACGCCACAAACCACCTACGGATATTCATACCACACAGTGCACACATTCAGCATGCTTACACAGCAGCTCCACACCACTAATGCTGCAGCAACATCAACACAGATTGCCAGCTCTTCATCACAATGCTTCAAAATAGGTACAGTATATTCATTTAGTAATGTATTACATATTTCATTATTAGACACCAAACAGCATTAGCTACCTTACAATTTCATTGCCGTCATTTTTTGACGGGCAATTCGCTAGTTCCTTATAAACATAAGTGACCGCGGGCCCACCACCAGTCTGACGTGCTGCTGCTGCCTCATTGGACATCTTTCTTTTCACAGCCATCTTTAAATCGTCAAACTTGTGCCGCACTAACCTCCAGTCCCTATTAGTAACCCCTACTGCCGACACAGCTCTGGCAATTTGGGACCAGGCCTGCTGCCTCTGGCTGGCATTAATGTCTCTGCCACCACATATAATTCCCTGGCGGGCACAGATTTCCCTGAGGAGAACCTGGATCTCCTCTGGGCTATAATTGGGGGCCCTGGGCCTTGCCACAACCCGTTGCCTTACAGACGGTGCCTGGTCTTCCTGTTCTATCCCTGGGGCCGCTCCCTCATCCCCACTACCTCCCACCAAGGGATCAGGCCCCTGACCCTCTGCCCCTTCCACTAGAATGCCTAGCTCTGGGGGCACTTCCCTCCCCCCCTGCTCTCCTCCTTGCTCTCCTCCTCCTCCTCCTCCTCCTCTCCCTCCACCTCCTCTCCCTCCACCTCCTCCTCCTCTCCCTCCTCCTCCTCCTCCTCTCCTCCTCATCCTCCTCCTCTCCTCAGATGTTCTCCTCACTCTCCTCCGCGCCTCTCTTGCCTTACCACCTCCTCTCCTCTAAACTCCTCCAAAAGAAAAATTAACAATAAAGCAAGATAATCTTTGTGTTGGTTTAGGAGGTAAAAAAAGATGCAAGTATTATGTGTAGTATTATGTGTGGGGGGGAAGGTCTTGGGGGGGGGGGGTGTAGGTGTGCAGTGGCCTACCACTAGGTGTTGCTATGTGTACGTATTAATCTATGTGTGTGAATTATGTGATATCAGTAATTATGTGTATTGTAAACAAAGGGTTAAATTATCTGCTAGTTCAAAATTGAAATTCTCTCCTCTTTCTTCTCTCTCTCCTTGCTCACCAAAAACCCACCAACGCCTAGACCTGTGTGTCTACTTGCAAAAGCTACAGCACAGTCAATTATGTTCTGTTTTTGGCTCCCTTTTAAAGGCATACTGCCGTCAGGTTAAGTGGTACGTATCACGTATTTCGCGCTCTTTTCATACGCAAAGTGATCCGAGATATCGTAACTCATGCGCAAATCCTAACGTTTACGCATTCGCATCCATCGCTCGTATCTCGCAGCACTTTGAATTTAATAGCGTCGGAAATGGTTTCATTTTTAAACTACGTAGGACTTGCGTTTTCACCTATTATTTACGCAGCTCGAATTTAATAGGGCCCTTAGCTAGCACACAGTGATTGTGGGTGGGTAAATTGCAACTGGAATGTGAGTAGCAAAATGTAGCCAATTGATAATCTGTAACTTTTACAAGCTACATTACGGGTTCTAGTAAATTTAATTTGGCCAGTTGAATGGGGCCCTCACTAAGGTGTTGTTCGGTCTCAGATGAGCGCCTGTGCTCTTTTGGTTTACTCCCAAATGCTAAACACATGATTATTTTTAGAACTTGCTAAATTACTATTGTTTGAAACAATGATAAATGATTTGATTTTGTTTTATAGTTTATCCAGCTAATTACAGTATTTGCAATCTTATTATTTGATATCCTCCCAAAATGTTTTCATGACATTTGTGATTATACCTTGTTTGACCAAGGAAGTAAATAATCCCCAAAGACTTTTTACATGGAAAATATAAGATCAGATTATTTTATTTAAAAAAAAAAATAGAATTTAATTCCTTCCTAAAATTTCACCAAACTAGCATCCGGTGTTGAGGTAAGCTCTGTCTTATTGTGCCATACTCCTATCTGATAGACTTCAATGATGATACAATAACTGAACATTATAGCATTCTCTGTAATATAGACTACTTGCATGCTGTTATCATCATGTCTGAAGTCAAAAAGGTTTGTTAAAATTAAAGTCACTGATAAATTTAAATTTTATTAAAAGCAACGAACCTCATTCAGTTGAGCAATTGTAAATTACTGTAGCCCGTAAGTGAAGCAATACATTAATTTGCTATTCAATTGGCGTTTATTTTGCAGGCTCTGAACGGGTTATGGAATAAGTGCTTGAAATCTTTGTGGTGGTTAAACCCAAAATGTACAGCCCCCCGAAGCTTTTGATCTTCCACGGCCGCAAGAGTTCCGATCCATAAAATCACAAATCGATTTTCAATTGCAAAAATCGCTCAAGAACGCACCCGCAGTCAAGCCAGCAAACAGAAAATGGGAGCCCAAAGCTTACAGCTTCCAAATAGGACCCACAAAGGGTTTACAGTCTAGTTTGGAACACAATAAAAACACACCAATGGATTTAAAAATATGGGGAAGGCAAGGGAAGGCACTACAATTACTTGCACAACAACTCCCAACTATCAAATATTGCAAAAAAGGTAATTTTATTTTCCACATAGGTTGTAATGGTCATGCATATGCCAATATGAAAAGTCATGCTGCAAGATTCTGAAAGCTATTAAAGACACACTCCTTCATTAAATTGCAACACAAATACATGGAAATTGCTGACATATTAACCCTTTCTCACTTACCGAGGCTCTAATGTGGACCCTAAAAATACAAAGATCATCTTATATGCATCTCACTTATCCTATCTACATTGGGAAAACAAATAGTGGACAAATTACACCACCACACGACATATATGAAGAACCAGGGGAACATTTTAGATTTGGTTGTTTAGTCCCTCTGTTGTGTGTGATTCTCTGTGACCCTTTGGACTGCAGCACACTTACTTATGCCTCTTTCTATGCTTATCAACAAGGTTTGCATGGAAAACATACTGGAGTGGGTTGCCAGTGCCTTCTCCAGTGGACTATGATTTGTCTGACCTCTTTGCTATGACCTGCCCACCTACAGTGACCCTACATGGTATAGCTCACAGCTTCATTCAGGTACACAAGACCCCTCACCACCACCGCTTAGCAATCCAGAAAGGGACCAGGGGAACACACGCCACACTAATCTACTTTAGTCCATCAGGAAGGGCTGCAAACACACATGGAGGCTGTGTAGAGGCATGTGGAGCAAGAACCAACCTACCTCCATCTCCGCTATGCCCATCCTGGAAAGTTCCACGCCATTGATGGTGGCCATGTTCCCAGATGTATACCCATTATCATTTGGTGACCTCCCATTAAATGTGTTGATATTAATCAATTGACATTATCACCTGTCATAGTCCTATCAGGCTTTCAGGGGAATGTTGATACTCCACAGTATGATAAATTGGACTTTGCATGTGTATAACCCCTTATTATCAAATATTATATATGTTATTACATGATATCTCATGATATTATTACTATTATTATTATTGTTATTATTATTATATGTATTAACCCGTTAGTTTACTGATATAGGAATGTGAAATAAATGTGATGTATGTGGATGTCCCATAACCCCAACCATTGAAAACACACTGACACAGTGAGAACGGTATAACAAAGCTTAATTTCATACACAGAACACAATCAGATATAGACAAGACTGTGCATTAATATCATGGGTGTATCCCGGGAGAGCAAGAGGCTACTGTTGGAAAAAAGGGGATACCTAATGGGGGTAATGTCATAGTCTAGAATAAGTATGATGCATAGCACCTACCAGGGTCACATGTGGTCACTACACTTCAACCGGAACCTGATGAAAAAAATTATCATCAGAAATCACTCCATTTAATTGAAGAAATCATTAATGTGCATAGCACTTACAACTTGTCTATGTGCTCAATTAAACAAATGATTAAGCGTCTCGACTGTGTAATCCAAATCAAGTTTTACACATACAGTGTGTTGACAAAACAAAAATCTGAAAAAAAGTGGTTAAAAAAAGGTGGATGAGGATAAAAGAGAAACGAACATGCATGTTTACAAGTGGATTTTCCTTTACAGATAAAGGCTGATAAATTGCAGAGTGCACTAATTGTGCCCAGATAAAAGCTGATAAATTGCAGAGTGCACTAATTGTGCCCAGGTGAGAGGGGTGTGGCTTGACTGTTTAACTAATATAAAAGGTTTGTGAGCTGTTTTGGGGCCTGTTTACAAGTGGATTTTCCTTTACAGATAAAGGCTGATAAATTGCAGAGTGCACTAATTGTGCCCAGGTGAAAGGGGTGTGGCTTGAATGTGGAACCAGTATAAAAGGTTTGAGCTGTTTTGGGGCCTGTTTACAAGTGGATTTTCCTTTACAGATAAAGGCTGATAAATTGCAGAGTGCACTAATTGTGCCCAGGTGAGAGGGGTGTGGCTTGACTGTTTAATCAGTATAAAAGGTTTGTGAGCTGTTTTGGGGCCTGTTTACAAGTGGATTTTCCTTTACAGATAAAGGCTGATAAATTGCAGAGTGCACTAATTGTGCCCAGGTGAGAAGGAGGTGGAAGGGGCGAACTTGTGAGCTTGCAAACATTTTCAGTATCAGGTGCGGTTCTAGTGAAGTGTAGGACTTTAAATAGGGGTAGGGACTTCAAAGAAAAGGGAGGGCAGATTTATAGTACAAAGGAGGAAAACTTTATACAAATATAATATTTTATATTCTTTATTTTTCCCACTGAAATTTTGTAGACAATAATGATTAATTATGAGTCAGTCCAGTGGAAACCTCACTCAGTGTACATCCTGTCATATGTATGCAATACTGGAACAGATGATCCAGGGTCCATACCTCTGTGACAGGTGTGAGCATGTTGCCTCTCTGGAAGCTCAAATTAGAGATCTGGAGCAGAGAATTGGAGCACTTGGAGATATTGCTCCACTGGAAGGGGGTTGGTGCTCACTGAGCACAGTTTAGCTGGGCATAGCATGGAGGGCGGAGCTGGGGCTAGTGAGGATGTCCAGGGAGGTAGCTGGGTTACAGTTACAAGGGGAAGCAGGGGGAACAGGAGGAGGCAGACCAGTTCTGAGTTGGCAAACACCAACAGATTTGCCAGATTGAGTGAAACTGTTGGGGATGTCCATTCAGGAATGGCATTGCCAGATAGAGCTGTTCCCTCTAACAGCCGGGAGAACAGCTCTACTGGAGGAGTGAGAGGGCAGCATAGGCAGAGCAAGAGACAGGTTTTGGTTGTAGGGGACTCTATTATTAGGAAGGTAGACAGGGTGATTTGTCACCCAGATCCCAGCAATCAAACAGTTTGCTGTCTCTCGGGTGCCCGGGTTCATCATGTTGTGGATCGGGTAGACAAATTATTGGGAGGGGCTGGAAATGAACCGGCAGTCTTGGTACATATTGGTACCAATGACAAAGTTAGTGGAAGATGCAGTGTCCTAAAGAATGATTTTAGAGAACTAGGTAATAAGCTGAAGGCAAGGACCTCCAATGTAGTATTTTCTGAGATACTACCAGTGCCATGTGCTAGCCCAGGGAGGCAGAATGAGCTTAGGGAGGTTAATGCGTGGCTAAAGATGTGGTGCACTAAGGAGGGGTTTGGGTTTTTAGAGCACTGGGCTGACTTCTCACTTCGGTACAATCTCTACAGTAGGGATGGATTGCACCTTAATGATGAGGGAGCTTTTGTACTAGGGTATAGGATGGTAGAAAGGCTGGAGGAGTTTTTAAACTAGTAGTTGGGGGGAGGGACTAGATATAAGTAATGGGGTAGAAAGTGTAGATGGTATAAGGGATGAATTAACAACTCATAGGGGAGGAGATGGGGGGAAGGGTAGTATAATCAATAGGGAGGTAGTACTAAGTAATTCAAGTACAGTGGCAGGCACTTCAGAACTACAGACTACAGACATAAGGTGGATGCTTGCTAATGCCAGAAGCTTGCCAGGAAAAATGGGAGAGTTAGAATTATTAGCAATTAATGAAAAATGGGATTTAATAGGCATTACTGAAACGTGGTGGGATGAATCTCATGACTGGACTGTTAATCTGGATGGTTATAACCTATTTAGGAAAGATAGAGGCAATGGTAAACGAGGAGGAGGGATTTGTCTGTATGTTAAGCCTGAATTTAAGCCTATAGTCAGAGAAGATATTTATGGTGGACCTAGTGATAAAGCTGAATGTTTATGGGTAGAGTTAAATAGCAGAGCAGCAAATTCCAAAATAATATTAGTAGGAGTGTGCTATAAACCCCCAAATATAGCTGAAAATGAGGAAATACAATTATTGTTACAGATTGGAAATGCAACTAAGCATGGGCAAGTTCTAATAATGGGAGATTTTAATTACCCTGAAATAAACTGGATAAATGAGACCAGCAGTTCATCTAAGGGGACCAGGTTCTTGAGTACACTCAGGGATCAGTATCTGGCCCAGGTTGTACAAGAGCCTACTAGAAATGAAGCTATCTTAGATTTACTCATCACAAATAATATTGATATTGTATCTAATGTTGGAATAGGGCAACCTTTGGGAAACAGTTATCACAATACAGTCTCGTTTGAGATTGAATTAAAAAAACAAAATTTTAAGGGGCCAACAAAAACTCTTAATTTTAAAAGGGCAGATTTTAACGATCTAAGGGCAGCAATACAAAGTATAGACTGGGACAGAGAACTGGCAGGTAAAAAGACTGACCACAAGTGGACAACATTTAAATCCTTACTAAATATACATACACATCGGCATATACCGTGTGGGAATAAAAGTAAAAGGAGTAAATCCCATCCAATGTGGCTTAACAATGATTTAAAGATCAAGATACGGAGTAAAAAACAGGCATTTAAATTATACAAACAAGAGGGGACAGAGACTGCTTTACATGAATACAAGGAAATCAACAAGGCTTGCAAAAGGGCGATTAGACTGGCTAAAATAGAAAATGAAAAATTAATTGCAAAAGAGAGTAAGGCTAACCCTAAAATATTTTTTAAGTATATTAATGGGAAGAAGGCGAGGAAGGAAGCTATAGGAACATTTCAATGTGACACAGGCCGTCTGATAATTAGTGACCAAGAAAAGGCAGATGAGCTAAATAGGTTCTTTTCTTCGGTATACACAAGGGAGGTACCAGTGGTTGGGACACGGCAACATAATGGGGCTACACTACCTTTGCCAAATAATTGGTTAACACAGGAAGTAATCCAAAAGAGGTTGGAAAAAATAAATGTTAATAAAGCCCCGGGACCTGATGGAATACATCCAAGGGTACTAAGGGAACTTGGTTCTGTAATAGCCAAACCATTATATTTAATTTTTCAAGATTCACTCAACACAGGGTCTCTACCAGATGACTGGAGAAAAGCTGATGTGATACCTATATTTAAAAAGGGAGCAAGAGCAAATCTGGGGAATTATAGACCAGTGAGCCTCACTTCTGTATTGGGGAAGCTTTTAGAAGGGTTAATAAGGAATAATATACAAGAATATGTCTATTTGAACAGGATTATAAGTAGGAGTCAACATGGATCTATGAGGGATAGGTCATGTCAAACAAATCTGATTAGTTTCTATGAGGAGGTTAGTAGGAACCTGGATCAAGGCAACTCAGTGGATGTAGTCTTTTTGGATTTTGCAAAGGCTTTTGATACAGTGCCACATGGGAGACTATTGTGCAAACTAAGAGATACAGGAGTTGCAGTAAATATCTGCTCATGGATAAAGACAGGAAGCAAAGGGTTGTTGTAAATGGAACATACTCCGATTGGACTAATGTGGTAAGTGGGGTTCCTCAGGGTTCAGTATTAGGTCCTTTCCTTTTTAACATATTTATTAATGACTTAGAGGTAGGATTGGAGTGTGGTGTCTCCGTTTTCGCTGATGACACAAAGTTGTGCAAGGTAATTTCATCAGATAGTGATGTGCTTTCTCTCCAAAGGGATTTACATAAAATTAAGGAATGGGCATCTAAATGGCAGATGAGATTTAATATGAATAAATGTAAAGTTATGCATCTGGGAAGGAAAAATAGCCATGCAATTTATAATCTTAATGGAGCAAATCTAGGTGTATCAGATAATGAAAGGCGATTTGAGAGTGCTTGTGGACATCCACCAGTGCACAAAGCCAAGCAGCAGCTGCAAAGGCAAATAAAATATTAGCATGTATTAAGAAGGGAATAGAAGCCAGGGAAGCAAATATAATCCTGCCACTATACAAATCTCTAGTACGCCCTCATTTGGAATATGGAGTACAATTTTGGGCACCACTTCATAAAAAGGACATTTTAGAGCTGGAAAAAGTACAGAGGAGGGCAACAAAACTAATAAGGTGAATGAAGGGCTAAGTTATGAAGAAAGACTAACCAAATTAAACTTATTTTCTCTAGAAAAAAGGCGTCTAAGAGGAGATATGATTACCTTATATAAATACATCCAGGGTCAGTATAAAGATTTGTCAAGGGAGCTTTTTGTGCCAGAGGTTTTCAACTTACAAGAGGACATCCCTTGAGGTTAGAAGTAAAAAGATTCCACCTTAAAGAAAGAAAAGGGTTCTTCACAGTAAGGGTGGTTAATCTGTGGAATTCTCTACCAGAGGAGGTGGTGACAGCAGATTCGATAGATAACTTTAAAAGGGGACTGGATTTATTTCTAATTAAAAAGGGAATTCAGTGTTATCATGGATAATTAGAGAGGCAGTATTGATCCAGGGAGAAGTCCGGTCACCGGTGTCTGGGATCAGGAGGGAATATACAACTAATTAATTAATAGTTAATCCGCATATTGCAGATCAGATGAGATCTTGATAGACTGAAAGTATTTTTTCAACCTTAAATACTATGTAACTATGTAACTATGTCCATTACAGTGCTAAATACTGTAACTGTAACAATATAACTGTAACAATATACAAACGAACCTGTTTCCCATCTGCAAGCATTCCCATCTACAAGCATTACTAACCATTAGCTAGTTCTCAGGATAATTTACTGGCCATGTCCATTAATAATGATGTCATGTCACAATGAATGCTTAGCTGTAACCAGTGTCAGTGATCACCTTCACAATATGATCTTGTTCATCAACATTGATATCACATCCATCAGCTATAGAGCTGTTAGCACATGTTAAAGGGTAGCCATGATATCAGCAATAGGAGAAAATACCCAATAATACGGAGAGAACACAAAGGTCAACAGCCAGATTCAATTTTACTTACATCAGACTAAAGGATCTGTTCAAAGGCTAATATTGAGATCAGGATCACATGCTTCACTAGTGCATTTATTAATGCTGGCTCTCATTAACATGCAATTAACATGAGACTCTGCAAGTCCACCGCCATAGCGCTATTAGTCTACATTTAAACTAACAACAATTATGTCTTCGATATCTGTCTATATGGTAGATTTATAAATGTGGGAGCTACATGTTAAGGGGGGGGGGGGCTGTCATTGGAGGAATGTCTACCTGAGAGTCATTGGGAAAACTTTAAACCTCATACATTTCCTTCATGATTCTTGCAGATGCAGAAGATGCATTCATGGACCTGAATTGTACCTAAAACAAAACAAAAACATAACACCTACAAAATAAGGCCTTAAAAAGATAACCGCAAGAAAACAGCATTCCTCAGTGACCATCAATTGTTAAACAGAACCCTAAATGTCCTCAGAGAAGAGGATCATGGGTCATGTGATTGGAGTTAGTCATCTGCATACAAAATATCACCATAACATAGGTCAAGATCCAAGACTCTGTAGCCAGGCTAGATTAGGTTAACATTTGGACCAATAGATTGTCACTGAGGAGTGCTGTTGAGAAGGCACAAACATATATGCTGCCGCTTTCTCCTCCTCCGCTTAGCCAATGGCCTCAATCCTCTGTGGCTTGCCATCAGCTCCCTGGTAGTGGTCGGGGTCGCAGGGGGAGGAATACCCCCCAGGGCATGGGGGAGGAGAGTAGGGGCCAGGCTATGAGTGGACGGGGATGCCTCTGTGGTGGGCTGGGGAACAGAGCACGTCGCATGGCATCTGCAGTCACTTGCTGGAATTCGCTCTGGTAACCGCCCCCATCTAGAGCAGCCCAGACAGGTGCGATTCAGTCATTAGGTGGTGCCTCCTCTCCTCCCTAATATGGCTGGCCAGGCTGCATATGACCTCCGCATGATTAGCAGAGATGCTGGCTTGAATCCCTTGGAGACACTCCATCTGCTGCCGCATGAGGGCCAGCATCTCCACCTGCACAGCCTGGATTGGTGTTTCAGATAAAGGGCCCTTGGGCGTGGCCTTGTGAGGAGGTTGCGGTGGCCCAGTGGGGAGGGTCTGGGGCCTGGCTGGAGCCTGGCTCAATAAGGGCAGTGGTATTGGTGGGCCCGCTGGTGGTGGTGGCGACAGCCAGTCAGACGCACTGCTAAGGGGAGGAGGAGGTAGTGTCAAGTCCAGCTGGTAGTGTCAAGTCACCCTGGCGAGATGCTGAGTCTCTGGAGGAGAAGGATAGTGGGGTCAAATCCTGCTTGTAACCCCACTAGCCAGATGACATACTCCTCCTCCAAACCAGGGCCCTTGACTCCTCATTTTTTCTCTCCCCCCCCCCCCCCCCCGGTTCCTGCTGGGCGGGGGCTTGCTCCTAGACTTCCTGCTCCAATGGAACCAACGCCCCCACCTCTGAATCACCACTGGACCCAGACCTCCTTGATGCTGAAAGATAGAAAAGAAAGGTATATGTTATTAGTATGATGAATAATACATTGTTTTGTGTTCATTCCTAACTAGCTAACATCTCGGCTTGATCCGGTATGATTCTCCTAACTGCATCTCAGATTAGCCATAATTTGCTTGATTGTTCTTGGCTCCTTACTCTATCTTGATTCCGGCTGCGGTCTGTAACTGAATACGCTGCCGTGGGCACACCAATACATGGACTCTCTATTGGTTGATTACTCTTGTTGTGCCCAGAACTGACAGTGATTTGTCAGCTTCATGGATTTAATGATGCATCCATCTATCCCTTGTTAATTTCACGGAGCTGACATGTTAGTGTCATTGTTGGTCATCATGTCCATGTGTAGTGTGTGTGAGATGTACATTTGGTGTACATGTGGTGGCATGTTGGTGTATGTCTTATTCACCTGACATGGAGGATGGGTCCTGCTGGGCCACCAGGCCTGAAGCTCCAGCTGCGGGCACCTAGCTAAGAAGGTCCTTGGCCACCCTTTCCCATACGTTGTGGCACACAGTCACTTTGGGGCCATTTGGTGCTGCAGATTGCTTGTCCTCCTTGGCCATCATCCTCCTCACCTTGGCCCTGATGTCCTCAAAACGGTGCTTGATGAACCTCACATCCCTTTGCGATGTACCCACTACTGTTACCTAAGCCGCCACCTCCTTCCATGCCTGGGCTCTAGGCCCTGGCCTGACTTCCCTACCCCAGCAGAGATCACGGTGCGGCTACAGATGGCACCAAGGAGGACAACATTCTCCTGGAGATTGTAGTTCAGGGCCCTGTGCTTGCCCTTAGCCTCTTGCCTCCCTGACATGTCACTGAGGCCTTTCTCTCCCCCGATCTACCACCCCCAGCCTGGATCAGCCCTCTGTCCCTGGTCTACATGTGCCTATTCCTAGGGCTACCCTGTTACCACCCACCTCCTCCTCCTCTGCCACCTCCTCCTGCCTCCTCCTCCACCACTTCCACAACCTCCTCCTTTTCTCCTCCACCACTCCCAACCTCCTTCTCCTCTCCTCTACCACTCCTCACCTCCCCCTCCTTTCCTCCACCACTCCCAAGGACAACCTCTCTTTCCTCTTCATCTCTTCTCATCTCCTCCTCCTGCCTCTCCACTCCTCACCCTTCCTCCCTCCATTACAATCCCAAAAAGAATAAGGAGTGACCTAGCTCTATGTGTATCTCTGTGTGTTCTTTAATGTATGTGTATTGCTATTATGTGTAATCTGTAAATATGTGTAATCAAGGATTAAGTGTAAAATTGTAATTAGATGAATAGAAATAAACAAAACCGCAATATCACAAATCGCCTACTCTCTCACTGAAAAAACTCCAACTCCGGGACCTGCATGCTACTTCGGAAGAAAACACAACACAGTCAACGCATGGGCGGGTGGAACGCAATTTTATAATCTCCCTCTGTCAATTATCTTCAGATAGACCACTTTCTATTAGCTGAGAGACCTGTGTCACACTCTTGGCCTGACCATTAACAGTTTAGGCCGCAACTTGCATCCTTGCTCAATTGAACAGCTCCAGATTCGGCGACAAATGGAAATGGACGTCACAATTAAGTGATTTTCCTAATGTCTCTGATATAATATTTTAGCTCTATTTTGTGCACTTAACATATAGTGTAATTTCCCTGATTTGTATTATTCATATAACAGTTTGGTTATCATCATTATCTACATGATGAATTAATGTAAGCCCAAAGCGGCAATGTGAGACCCGCAACAGCTGCAGATTTGAAATTTGGCCAAGTTACAGAGCTATTAAATTAGACCTTGGTGCAAGTTAGGGGCTTGAGACGCAAGCCCGTAAATCCTCCCTGGGCACTCTAGCTGTAAAGGGGACCAATTACCTGCAATCGGCCGTAACTATCCAATTGCAGTATAATGTAGTGCGACACAGACCTCTCAGCCAATATAATTGACAAAGGGAGATTATAAATTTGCGTTCCACAAGCCCATTCATTGACTGTGTTGTATTTTCTTTCGAATTAGCATGCAGGTCCTGGAGCTGGTGGGGTTTCAGAGTGAGAGAGAGAGTAGGAGAGTTTGGAGAGAGGTAGTAAGCAATTTTATTCATTTATATTCTATTTCATATGAGTTTACACTTAATACTTGCTTACACATATTTGCAATACAAATAATTTAAAGAACACACATAGAGACATATATAGTTAGGTCACAGAACCCCCCCCCCCCCCCCGCCATCCCTCACACCCCATCCCCCAACAGTTATTAATAACAGATAGCACACACATTTTTTTCTCCAACAGACATATACAGTTATACTTTTTTCCTTTAGCCTTATTTTACTTTTGGGAGGAAAGACAGGAGAGAGACGTAGCCATGGAGAGTAGAAGTGGGGAGGAGGTGAGGAGTGGGGTGGAGGAGGGAGAGGAGGTGGAGGAGGGAGGGGAGGTCAAGGAGGTGGAGGAGGGAGAGGAGGGTGATGAGGGAGAGGAGGTGGAGGAGGGAGAGGAGAGAGAGGAGGAGGGAGAGGAGAAAAGTTCAGAGGAGGAGGCGGGTGGTGGAAGGTGCGCACGAGCATCAGGCACACAGTGCAGACTGACAGAGGGGAAGGGGCCTGATCCCAGGGGGGCTGGTAGTTCAAGGAACGGACAGGCCCCAGGGACCTGTCAGGGAGGCAAGGATCCCTATACATATTCGAGAGGGCAAGAGGCTATGGGCAAGCACAGGGCCCACAATTATACACACTGGGAGAATGTGGTCCTCCTCTGTTCTATCCATTGCCGCCCTGTCATTCTTGCAGGTGGGAGGGAAGTTTAGCTAGGGCCTAGGGCTCAGGCTTGGAAGGAGTTAGCGGCAGAGGTTATTGCAGTAGTCACAGAGCCATGGGATGTGAGGTTTGTTAAGCACAGATTCGACAACATCAGAGCCAAGGTGAGAACGATGGCTAAGGAGGACAAGAACCGCAACTTGGCCTATAATGAGTGGCAGAGGTTCGCCAGGGACCTTCTGAGACCTTTGCCCGCCACTGGAGCTTCAGGCCCTGTGGCCCAGCAGGACCCAGCCTCCATGTCAGGTGAATATCACATACATACACCAACATGCCACCACATGTGCATCACACACACACTACACATGTACATGATGACCAACAAGGACACTGACATGTCAGCTCCATGGAATTAACAAGGGATCGATGGATGAGTCATTAAATCCATGAAGCTGACAAATCACTGTCATTCCTGGGCACAACAACAGTAATCAAGCCACAGTGCATTTATTGCTGTGCCCACTGCAGCCTATGCAGTTACAGAACACAGCTGGAATCAAGATAGCGTTAGGTGACAAGAACAATCAAGACCATAAACCAAAAAATAGATCAAATCTAGCATATGATAGCTAATCTGAGTTGCAATTAGGAGAATCACCCAGGTTCAAGTCTAGATGTCAGATATTTGGGATTGAACACATAACAATGTATTGTTCATCATAGTAATGACATATACCTTTCATTTCTATCTTTCAGCATCTAGGAGGAACAAGCCCCCGCCCAGCAGGAACTGGCACAGGCGGAGGAGAAAGGAAGAGGATCTAAGGGCCCTAGCTCAGAGGAGGAGGACTTAGTTTGGATGGTGGGGTCACCGTCCGGACCTCCGGCAACCCCACCGTGATTTGACCACACTATCCCCCTCCTTTAAAGACTAAGAATTTCGCAGGGCTCTCCAACTGGACATATGGAGCCCAGGACAGCAGCCAGCCACCACCTCCTTCCCCCCACAGCAGTGCACTGGCCTGGCCTCCACCACCACCAGGCATACCCACACCACCGCAAGTTTCGTCCCATGCTCCAGCCAGGCCTTGGGCCCTCCCCACTCCATCACCGCCACCTACTCACCTAGCAACGCCCCATGAACCACCATCCCCAATACCACCAAGCCAGGCTGTGCAGGCGGAGATGCTAGACATCATGCGTCAGCAACTATACTATTTTCATGGCATCCAGGCCAGCATCTCCGACAATCATGCGGAGCTCATGCTCAGCCTGGCAAGATACAATAGGGAGGAGAGGAGGCACCACCTGATGACAAAGCCATTCTTGGCTGGGCTGCTAAGGATCAAACTCATCCCATGCCTCTGCCACCACCACCACTTAGCAATGCTGAAGGAGACCAGGGGAACATACAGTACACTAATCTACTATAACCCATCAGGAGAGCTGCAAAACACATGGAGGCTGTGCAGAGGCACAGGGATCAGGGGATCAACAGCCAACTCATCTCCAGCAGGGATAATCTCCGCTACGCCCATCCTGGAAAGTCCCATGCCATTGTTGGTGGCCATGTGCCAAGATGTATAGCCATTCTCATTTGGTGATCTCCAATTATGTTCTGCTATTCATCAATTTACATTAGTGTGGATTGCTAAGTGGTGGTGACAAAGGGGCTTGTGTACCTGAATGAAGCTGTGAGCTACACCATGTAGGATCAGTGTAGGTGGGCAGGTGATAGCAGAGAGGTCAGACAAATGCCAGTCCACTAGAGAAGGAACTGGCAACCCACTCCAGTATCTTTGGCATGCAAACCTTGTAGAACAGTAGAGGCGGAGACCTAGTTAAATGTGCGGCAGTCCATAGGGTCACAGAGAGATGCACACGACAGAAGGACTAAACAACAAATAATAAAATATTCCCTGGGTACTTGATCTATGTGATGTGGCAGTGTAATTTGGCCATTATTTGTGTTCCCAAATGTAGATGTGATGAGCGAGATGTATATGCAATTATATTTAAGTTTAAAGGTCCAGAATAGAGCATGCGTGAGTGAGAAAGGGTTTATATGGCATGAGTTTCATGTTTTTGTTTTGCTATTTAATCAGGTAGAGTATCTTTAATTGCTTTGTGCATGTTGCAGCATGGCTTTTCATATTGGCATATGCATGACCATTCCAACATATGATAAAAAAAATAAAAACATTTAAATGCATATTTTTATTTGGGAAATATTGTGCAAGTAATTGTAATGCCTTTCCATGCTGTCCTTATATTTTAAAGTGCACTGATGTATTTATATTGTCCTTTACTGTGTTTAAAAGTTGTCTGTAAACCCCTTGTGTGTCCTTTTTGGAGCCCATAATAGTCTGGCCTCCATTTGCGGGTTACAGGCTTGAATGCTTGGCGCCTTTGAAAATTTGTTGCAATTTAATAGCGAAATTGGAACGTTGCAAAACAAAGGATTTGCGTGTGCAAAGTTCCATGTTCAGCATTCCGTAGGCTTTTTTCGGCCTTAAGCCGTAGACGGGGCCAATTTAATAGCCGCAAGTCTTGCAGCCTACATTACGGGCTACAAGTTTAAACGTTCAGTCAATTTAATAGGGCTATTAGAATAAAAATATACATTTTTAATCATAAATATTTTACATTTTAAAAATATTGTACTTACAGTTTCCTAAACTTTTACAGATGTATTTTAATCTCTTCCGCCTTTATTATTATTATCCTATTCTTGGAATTTCTAATTTTCCTGAATGTGAAGCCAAAACTAAATTCCAATGAGATTCTCTCAAAATTAGCATAAAAACCATTATCTGTCACCACACTACTGAATCAAAATAACAAACAATATGCCTGGAGGTGCTGTTGTTTGCGGCTTCCAGTTTCTCTGCCTTGATACTCCCAGATGAGAAGTGATTGCACAAAATCGAGATTGTGAGATGACTTTGCAGAACTGGTGATGATGTCCTAATGGCCCCCTGCTGTGAGGAACAAGGGTAATTGTTTGTCAAGGGAGAGAACACATCTGTAAAACATCCTCTGCAAACCAAGCAGCCATGTGGAAAGGAAAGAGGGAAACACATTGTAGGATTGTCACAATGAAGAAAATGTACAGCTGAAAGCCATGCAAAGATACAATGATAACAAATGAATAGTGTTCTCCATTATAAGTGACAACTCGGAGATGTCACATGCTTTTGCATAAAAATCAAAGTAATTTTAATATAACAAAACTAGCACAATACATATGTAAATGCAATGTAAAAAAATAAATTGTATTGGCATATATCAATTTCTTAGTGAACCATACCAACTTCTCACTCAAATATTTATTATTTTAAGTGTATTGACATTGAGTAATGTGAAAAAATGTGTTTTGGACACTTGTAGTCAAAACGCAAAAATATAATAGTTAAAAAGTAAATAATTGTATTTTGATGGCCCAAATATATAATTTATAAAACATACAGGTACCTATCTAAGGGTTTTATCTAACCATTTAAATATATTTTTTATTTTGCTTGTGCAGTTGTTTCCAACTCTTTGTGATCTCATGGACGGTAACACACCATGCACATTTTTATGTCCATGGTCATGCTGCTCCACTGGGGTTTTATGGCAGAGATACTGGAGGAGATTGACAGTTCCTTCTCCAGTGGGCCACAGCATACAGTCTCCCATCCATGTACTGACCATGGCCAACCCTGCATGGCTTCAGGGTGGTGTGACCTCTTGGTCCCATGAATAAAATCAAACCCAGGTTGCAGTGATGAAAGCACCGAATCCTAATCACGGGACCACCCAGGAACTTTACACGACATTACAACCTTAATGTACATATCCAACATGTTATAACAAAGAACAGTAGACTGACAATCAACATAAAACATGATGGACGGATATTTGACCACTGTCAGTCATTCAGTTTTAAAGGTCCACTGTGATGCCCTAAAAGGGGAGCTATTTAGTACAAAAGAAAACTTGGAGTCTTGAGTATGAGGAGGTGATGAGGGGCAAAGAGAGACATATGCCATGTCAGAGGTGGCAGACATCTTTTCTATTCTGATAAGGTCATCTAAGATGAAGGGGGTTTGCTGAGAAACAGGTCTAATGAGTAAAGAACAATCTGATTATATTAGACATTAAATGCCAATGGACTGCATTGGGTTCATAGAAACATTTGCCTGAAAATGTAGCACTGCCTATTAGACAAAGCTTCCATCCCTACTTACCATTTAGTGGGAAGAGACCAACAACAGTTTTATCTTTAAAAGTATGTTTATTATTTTTTTATAAAATCATTGAACATGAATTTGATTAATGATCAGTCCCTAGTAAAAATAGTGAGCTCATATTACAGTGGTCATTTCATTTAAGCACAATATTGCCTGATTAAGTTTGTGATCTTCATGCTAGACCTGACAATTTTTACTTAAAGGGACTCTGTCACCCCAACAGGAAGAAATTGATTTAATTTTTTTTTTTTTTAACAACATAAAAAAATGGTTATACATTGGATTAGCCATTTTTTCTCTACAATAAATGTTTTCTGAAATATTTAGAACTAATTTTGCTGCTCCAGTATGCTAATGTGCAACTTAGTATGCTAATGTGTTGTTCATGGTACTTAATAAGGTTGGGGGAGGGTCTAACTGCTAGATAACACTGTAGGTCTTTATTCTGGCCATTACAAAGACAGACTGTAATCCTAATTAGCAAAATAATATAGATTAACCACTCATTTGAGTGTTCAGTTAATACAGCAACAAAAACATGGATTTTCGGGGATTGATCCACTTTAGAAATAAAAAATAGGTAACACAACATATAGCCAGTTTTTCATGCCCTTTAACAATAACCTAAACAGTTGATTTTGGGGTGACAGCATCCCTTTAAGCATACTTTTATCATTCAAGCCAACAAAAAAAAATCTTCATATCTGACAAAAAATCTTCATATACCCAAAAATGTTTGGCCCATTTCTGCTGACAATTGAAGATATCCTTTCTTGAATTTGTCAGATTAAAATAATCTACCCTAAGTATCCATCCATATTCCTCCATCTATGTGTATCATAATCAGTCTATATCTAAGGCCAACATGCACAGATTATTATTATTATTGTTATTCTTCTTCTTCTTATTATTATTATAATTATCCTTTATCAGTAATGTGCCAACATAGGCACCTATACTAATCCCTGACAAATCAATTACGAGTTCTGTAGCAGCACAGTAAATCCTAACTAGCTATGTTAATCCCCATTCCTAAAACATTGCAAGAGAACTTCTGCGGGTCACTGCTACGAGTGAACTTCATGACAAAGCAAGCCATCAATCTCCAGTGATTTTTGTACTGACAATAAATTGCCAGTTACTCCCCTACACTCTGACACCCAAACCCCATGCCAATAAGATTTTATGGATCACTTGCAAATCAGGACACTGCCATAACTGCTTAAAGCAGAAGAAAGCTTTACGAGTATCAAATACCACTCGCAAGTAGTTTTCAAACCGTTGTTGAGTCCCCCAGAGGCATTTAAAATTGCACTATAGCACAAAAAAGCACTACAAAATGATGACCTTTTAACATTATTTGACACTTAACAGTCAGATATCAACATGTCGGTAATTAAAAAATATGATATGTTAGTATTAAGCCAGTTATATTATACAAAATCCAGAACACACAACCCAGAATCCAGGAGGTTAATACATGTCACAAAACCATGTTGCCTATGAACAAATGCCCTGATACATTGTCTATAAATATATCATATTTTAACACAAAATAAACACTTTTTTTCTGATTGAAGCTATAAATACAATTGTCACATCTTTATAATACTAAAATATATTCTTAATTAAAAAACTATTACTTTCTATATGTCTCTAATGTTTCCTTGGAGCTGCAGTTACGGCACTTCCCACTCATTATAACATTTATTCACATGTCCTATTTGCTCCTACGGCCCTGTCTCATCTGTAAAGTTTATTTTGGCTACTCCCTACACAGATATCTGTTGCGTTTAAGGCAAGATTTGTGGCTGTGGGTGAGTGAAAGATTTTAATTAGTGTAGAACTTGAGGAAAAAAAAGCTCCTGGAGCCAATTTACGTCAGTGCCCTAACTTACAGCACTTGATTTAAATAGGGCTCATATTCCGTAGCGCTATACAGGGGTTAAGCACAAAAACTATTTGAAAAAGAATGGAGGGCCAAGTCTATGAGCTTAAAATCAAACATACATGGTGCTTTTTCTAAATCACCTAACACGGTTGAAAACTTGCAAACTTACAATCTAAGGGTATGGGTGTCATACAGGGTGATAGATGCATTGTGCATATTAAGGCTGATAGTTTTTAGTGAGGTTTTGAAAGACTTGAGGCAGGAGGATAGTCTAGTGGAGCGAGACAAGAGTTCCAAAGAACATGGGGCAGTACTGAAGGCGGGAATGAGAGGAGGAAGGTAAATTAGAGCCACTTTGAAAGGATTGCTCATTACGGATATTTTCAATTTTATTTTTAAAATGGCTAGCAAAGTCTTCAGCCATGAGACAAGAATTGGCGGGAAGTGGTGGAGGGTGTTGAATGTGGCAAACAAATGTTTTGGGCTTGGAAGAAAAATGTTATCTTAATGATGAGCAGTAGCGCTGTTTGGCAAGATTGAGGTCATAGTTGTAGGAGTGAAGAATAAACTCGTAACGGAGTAAGACTGCTGAAGTGCAAAATTTCCTCCAAAATCATTGAGCAGTACGAGAGCTCCTCTGGATGTGACGTGTTTGTGTAGTGTGCCAGGTTTGTAGGTGAGATCGAGGGCTTCTGCCTGTCGTTATTGGGTTAAGAGTGTCAAGAGTGAAAGTTAGAGGTAAGTTGTATTGTGTGGTGGCAATGTCAGGGCAAGAGTGCTGAGGAGACTGAGAAGGGGTTGGAAAGATGTTGTGGGTCAAGTGCTTACAGATTTCTGTGCGTTCTGTTGGACAAGGATAAAAAAGAACAGAGAGTGAGAGGTGTGGTTAGGCTGTAGGTTAGGGGATGGTGGCCAGAAAGAGGTAGTAGGGATATCATAAGGTTGGAGATAGTGTAGTTGGTGAAAATGATCTTGAGGGAGTGTTCATCACAGTGAGTTTGGGATTGTGTCCATTATGAGAGGCAAAGGGAAGTGTACATAGTTTTGCAGCAGTAAGGGAGATGGGAGTGTCAATGGCAATTTGGAAATTGCCAACAACGAGTAAAGGTATGTCAGAGAAGGGAAAATGGGAGAGCTAGGCAGCAAAATGATGCAGAAATTGAGAGGGTGGTCCGGGCTGGAGATAATTCATAGCAAAGATGCAGAGATGGGTGAGAAGAATTGGATAGTGTAAACTTAGAAAAATTAGATTTGGAGGGAGGGAACCAGGGATATCCAGTGAAGTGTGCAGTGATAGGAAAAGTGTATGTCCCCATACCTCCACCTTGTTTATTTTTAGGTCTAGGTGTGTGACTGAAGTATAGTCCATTATATGACAGTGCCGCAGGAGAGGCAGTATCTTTTGGGTTGAGCCAATTTTCAGTTATAGCCATTAGATTGAGCGAGTTGGAAATAAATTGGTCATGAGTGAAAGTAAATAGACCTTGCATTTCAGGGTGCACAGGAGAAGGGCAAAGTAAATATTCTTTGACAGGTGATGGGTATTAAATTATGGGTGTTTTGGGTGTTTGCATCCCTGGGAGCTGTGTGTGGCTGATAGCAGGTGGAAATGAGCGAGGGCCCTGGCTAAGGGGAGCTCCAGCAGCCAGCAAAAGAAGGAGTGAGAAGAGATTGGAGTGAGACTTACAGAAATATTTCTGCCTTTGACCTTTAAAAGAGGGAGGATATAGTGACTGGAGGAAGAACACGATGTCACTGGAGCATAGAAGAGGAGAGGAGTGAAGGGAAGGTGAGATGGTTATGTTGTTGGGGACATGATGTGGAGAAACTGAGAAGAAGAGAGAGATAGAAAGAGGCAGGATGCTATAAGGAAGAAAAAAGTACGATGAAACATTCTTATTTCAACAGATGCATAAACTAGCATATCGAGTAGAAAGCCTTGGCTCCTGGGTATTGAAAATAAGCAATATGATCTGAAGGACCATCTTTTACTCTGTTTCCTACATTTGGACAGCTTTACTTTTGGAGAAAGTCAAAGGATGCATTAAACCCACAATTTCTATTTTCAACTGTTAAAGATAATGGGGTATCTGTAATGATATGGAAGCCATCTAGTGGGAGTCATTAAGTTGGATGATTGCTCTGCATGCCTGTATAAGGGATATGAAGCCAATTTACAGGACCAGGTACACCCAGAAAATACTGTTCCACCATGATGTTGTCATATTACAGAATGATATTGCACCCATACACATCACATATATAGTTGTGAGCATACAAGCTGTTGCTCACACTTGTGGGCTTGCGCACGAGGGGCCACAAGTGCGGGGGTGGAGCATCCCAACGTCCCCGCAAATGCGTATCCTCGCGAAGCGAGGGTCCGCATTTGCGGAGGTGTAGGCTCCAACGTCGGCTATGTTAACACACACACACACGAGCTTTTAACAAAAAAAATCTCAAAGGCGCCTCACACCCGGTTACACACACACACACACACACTGCAACTGAGGCCCTCGCTTCAAGCATCCCAACGTCTCCCCAAATGCGGGTCCTAGCAAAGCACTTAGGGAATGAGGCAATGAGCTCTGTAGGCGCTCATTGCTGGCGAGCCTCGTGTAGCTAGGCGAGCCGTTAAACCCACCTCGGAACCAACCTTAACGTAACAAACACCACACGCACGAAAAATGGCGGAACTGCGCGCACCTAAAAACAGTCAAAACACACCAAATACTCACAAAAACAACATAAAAAGCTTACCCATAGCAAGGGGGGGTACCCAGGACCTCTGAAAGTGAAGTTACACCTCCATTGAAGTCCAAATTCCTGAGTTCAGACACACGAAAATCCCCTAAGTGAGAGAAAAAATGGCCCCAGAAAAAAATGAAAACGAGGCTCAAAGACCCAGGACCGCCCAGCCACCTACAACTTACCCAAGAAGGGATCCGAGATAAGCTCTGAAACCCAGATTAACCGCAAGGGATCAGAGATGAGATCCAAGCCCTGCATTAACCCCACATTAACCATCGCAGTGGGGGTCCCGATTTCACGCGATAGGGGACCCCCGCTGCAATCAAAATTCCCGCATTACAGGTCCTTAAAGGACCGTAAAGGTCCTTAAAGGACCCGTTGTAAAAGAAAAAAATATATACACTGTCACCCTGTCAATCATGGGGGTCAATACAGACCTCCATAAAACCCTCATTAATCCTGTCACTCATAGGGGTCAATAGAGACCGCCATAAGCCCTTCATTAAGCCTGTCACTCATGGGGGTCAATACAGACCCCAATAAGCCCTTCATTAACCCTGTCACTCATGGGGGTCGATACAGACCCCCATAAGCCTCTATTTAACCCCATCAGTCCCATAAGGGTATATTAACACCATTATGGGCCTGTTACAACACTACATTAACCATATAAGTGCCATGACGGTCCTCAAGGACCATCCTGACACTAAGTATAAACACTATACTGCACTATACCACCCCCAATAAAACATTAAAGATCAACTAAACACCCTCTACACTAACCTATTAACATCTACACTACCTACTCCCTATTAACCCCCACCACTCTAATTACAGAAAATAAAAAAGCCTAAAATCACAAAAAAATTAACTACATTACAGAAAATAAAAAAAACCTAAGTAGCAAAAAATTAAAAAAGGAACATTACAGAAAAAAAAACATTACAACCCCCCCACCACTACAGAAAAAAAAATACACACCTGAAAATGAAATACATTTAATACAAATACATATAATACAAATACATACAATTACAATACAATTACATAAAATTACAATACAATACACCCCTATCTAATATACATCACACAATCTATCTAAATAAATAGCATAATCTAATGTACATGCTATCTATATAATAATACATTCCCAATCTATCTAAAAAAATAACACAATTGAATATACAATACATCCTATGCTATCTAAATAAAACGCATACACCTAGCTAACATACAATAAATGCTATCAATATATTAACTAATCTAAGTCTAAGCTAAAATAAAATAATTAAGACCACTTACCTTTGCAGATGTCCATTGGGATCAGCCACCTACGCAAAAAAAAATAAAAAAAAATTAGTGCAACACGTTTACAGGTCTAAAATAAACATTCTCTACATTCTAAATATTCTACTCACCTTTCCGGCATGTCCCGTCCGGCATTCTTTGAATCCTTCTCCGGCGCGGCACCTGCTAAAAAAAACCCACAACATCAATAGACATACATCAAAATAAAATAAACATAATCAGACGGGCCTGTACATGTGCTTTCTTGAAAAAGGGGGACCGTGCGGGAGCTGCAGGATTTCAGTCCTTCTTGCATGAAGCATCACACCGAGGGAGACTGTCAGTTATTTTGTGTTTCTTCCATTTGCGAATAATCGTACCAACTATTGTCACCTTCTCACCAAGCTGCTAGGCGATGGTCTTGTAGCCAATTCCAGCCTTGTGTAGGTCTACAATCTTGTCCCTGACATCCTTGGACAGCCCTTTGGTCTTGGCCATGGTGGAGAGCTTAGAATCTGATTGATTGATTGATTGCTTTTGTGGACAGGTGTCTTTTATATAGGTCTCTCAATGTTAAAATACACCTACCATTAAAATTATAGACTGGTCATTTCTTTGTCAGTGGACAAACGTTCAAAATCAACTACTTTTTTCACCCACTGTATGTAGTATAATTTTGAATATCCTTGGTCATCATCTTTCAAAATATAAATTTCCTTAGATCATCTAACCCTATTGGTAACCGTGCAAAAGAGTGTGGAACTCATTTCCCTGCAAATGCCTTAAAGGGGCACTGAAGCCACCAGATGTGTTTTGGCATTTTTAACAGCATGCTAGTATATTGTTTAAAGATACATATATTACAGGATTTAGTTACATTCTGGAGGGAATTATATTTTAGCATAAAATGAGAAACAAATGAAATGTGAAATTAAATGGTGGAAAATTTAGGGGTAATGTGCAAAAGTACTACTTTAGAGAAAAAAGGTTAGATAAGTAGAACAGTCTTCAATGGAGGCAATTCAAGCAACCAGGTAAATACATACGGATATCTTGATATTTTATTAAACTAAGCATTTTAGAAGAGAAAATAAGCAAACTCAATGGGAGTTTTATCCACCATTAAATAGTTTATATGTAAGTAGTGTCATTTTTTAAATATCACTCTAGTTCCACTTATTATAATTTTATAATATATTATCTACTCTGTCCTCATTACAGTCTACTGTATCTTCAAGGTCATGTGATAGCACAAATACCTGTCAGAGCCATATAGGCTGTGTGGAATATTTTTTATAGTACTAGCCCAATTATCAGGGCATGCCAGATATGCTTTTTTAATCTCAATTAGTTTTCTGCTTCATAACTAATACATATAAAGCTGTTTTTCTGTGCATACCTTTAGATTAGTTCCCCTGACATTTTTATTTATGCAACTCTACCTTTGTATAGTAAATGAAAGTATGCATGCAATTCATTTATGAACACACTTTCATTGCTAATGAGTTACCACCCACTGGGATACACATCATACCAATAATACTACAGGATTTATCTGATATATAATAGGTCTAGAGTTAAATTATATTTCATCCCTTACTATGGAAAATGAACGGCTCTATGATGCTGTTGGACAATTTATAACTGATCAGCTTGACTGTGTAATTTTTGCTCTAGGAGATGCCCTCAAGCTTTAAGCTGTAAATCATCTACTCTACAAATTGCAATTACCTCAGATAGAAAATCATATTCTAATTTTTGTTTTGTATTAATCCTTAATTATGAGAAGGTTCAAATAATAAAAGTAAAACTGTTGAATCATATAAATATATTGTTATATTTGAGTATTTCATAAACTACATTAGTCTATTAATGGAAATAGTTTACAATATTAGCTTAAATTAACACTGAGTTGGATCTGCACAATTAAAGCAAATTATACTCTTACTGAGTTGCTTTGTAATGCAATGATGCAGCAGCAGGGATATGTGCTCCATTCTTTGGCATATTTTCTAAAATATTGAAAGAGTTCTAGCCTAAAGATCAGGGAAAGCAAGCTTTCTTCAGCAAGGGACATGTTGAAAGTGCATTAATCTGATGAATCAGAATGTTTCTTTTGAACATAGTGCTTTACATAATATAGTATTTTCTTGTTAACATCACATATATAGTTGTGAGCATACGAGTTGTTGCTAACGCTTGCGGGCTCGCGAAGCGAGGGCTGCGGGCGAGGGCCTCAGTTGCTGGCATGGAGCGCCGAAAGCGCTCCTAACTGCGACCCTCGCAAAATTTACGTTCAAACGCAAACAAACACACAACAACCGCGACCACGCAAACAACACGACACACCAACTACGACCCTCACAAACTTTACCTCGCAACGCAAACAACATACGAGACACGTTATCACACATTACGACCTCGCAACAATTGGACGCAACTAGCGAACGTTACAAAATTCAAAACACAAGAAATACACATAGCACATACATAAAAAGCTTACCTACAGCAAGAGGAAGCATCCAGGACCTCAAAAAAACAACTTACACCTTCATTTAACTAAAAATAAAAGAGTTTGAACACTAAAAAATTCGCTAAGCAAGAGAAAAAATGGCCGCCGAACAAATCGAAAACGAGTCTACAGCACTCTAAACACGCAAAACACCACAAGAAACTTGCAAAACACCACAAACGAACTATGGATATTCCGTTAACACGCATACCACACATTACCCGCCATTTTACGCCAATGCGGAAGTACACAACTACGCTAACGGTTTGGTCTTGCGCACGCACAATATTACACTGCACACATTCAGCACGCTTACACAGCAGCTCCACACCACTAATGCTGCAGCAACATCAAAACAGATTGCCAGCTCTTCAACACAATGCTTCAAAATAGGTAAAGTATATTCATTTATTAATGTATTATATATTTCATTATTACACACCAAACAGAATTAGCTACCTTACAATTTCATTGCCGTCATTTTTTGACGGGCAATTCGCTAGTCACATATATAGTTGTGACCATGCGGGTTGTTTCTAACACTGCGGGCGTGCAGGGCCGCAGTTGATGGCAAGGAGGCCTCCTTGCGCTCATCCCTATGACACCCTACGACTTTAGGGCCGCAAATGCGACCCTCGCGAGCAAGGGGCCTCATTTGCGGAGGTGGAGGCTCCCACGTCGGCTGCAATGAGCCGCAGGCGGGACTTACACCGCAAAATTTACGGACCTAGCATCCACAAATACGAGCCGCAGGACTTAGAAAAAAAAACATTACGAGCTAGCAAAAATATGAACTTAGCGCCCGAACCCCGCGCACATGAAAGCATTAAAAACACAATAAATACACACAACAAACACATAAAAAGATTACCCACAGCAAAGGGGGACACCCAGGACCTCTGCAAGTGAAGTTACACCTCAATTTAAGTACAAATTCAAGAGTTTACACACGCGAAAATCCTCTAAGCGAGAGAAAAAATGGCCGCCGAAAAAAACGAAAACGAGGCTACAGGACCCTAAACACGCAAAACACCACGAAACACATACAGATTTTCAGAAAAAGCCGTACGAGGTCCAAGATACACTATTAACAAGGACGCTAAATCATCCACAGCGGCGTACCACATACACATTTGCCGCCATTTTACAACACTAACTTACACAATGCGGAAGTACACAGCTACCCTAACGGATTTTCCTTGCTCACGCACACTATTATACTACACACTGCACACATTGCTGACACTTACCTCAGCTCCACAACAGTGCAAACCGACATTGTATGCTGCAGCAACATCAAAACAGATTGTCAGCTCTTCAACACAATGTTTCCTGCATATATTACTTCAAAATAGGTAAAGTATATTAATTTATTAATTTATTAATTATTTCATTAGCATTTGCAATGAGCGCCGAAGGATCTCGGAACTCCAACAAAATTAATGTCTCAAACAAACAGCATTACCTGCCTTACAATCTTATTGCCGTAATTTTTTGACGGGCAAATCTCTAGTAATACATATTAACAATTATGTTTATTTATATTTTATAATTAGTACCTGTTATCAGCACTGACAGAGATGAGGATAAGGAATTATCTTTTCACATAGTCTCTTTTCTCTCCTGTAGTTAGTTGCAGATTTGATCTAATATAGGGTTATGTTCATGGCAAACTAGCTGCTAATATTGCTAGTTTGTTACTGTATATACTTCACAAATGTGAGGTGTTTCCTAAAATATAAAGGCTGTTTAAACAGCTACTGTTGTTTTATTTGGTTAACAGGTATTTCTACAATTGTACCGATCTGATATGGCTGAGATCTAAGAAGTAAGTGAATTTTAAAGTGTTTCAGAAACCAATATTATTATGTTCCATATAGCCGTAGTTGAGTAAAATATTTATTTAAGATCAGTATTAGCATAAATGAAAAATTGTAAACATAGAAGTATCAAATGTTAGCCTATTCACACCACTGAAAGGAATACTTCTGAAAATGCAGGTTTGACAACCCATTGACACCACAGTTCCACCTGAAGTCCTAGACCCATGGGTGTTAGAGCCAAATAAACTTGGATGGGGGGGGGGGGATACCGCATATAGTATAAAAATACCACACAACTGCTTCGCTAAACACATTGCAAAATCAGAGAGGGATTTGTCCCCCTCGCCCCCCCCCCCCCCTAGTTCCTACACCCATGAGACCTCAACTATTATACTTACGATGACTATTGAATGCGTACTACCTTCACCCTCGGAGCTGTTGTGAACCTAACATGCTGATCAATTGATGTTTAACTTATAAGTTCCTGTGAATTGGAGAACCTGTTTTTATTTGTTATTTTTTAATAAAAATCCAGTTTACATAACAAGCAGTGTCTACTAAAAAACATTTAAATATACTAGCCTAAAAGGACAATGATAGGAAAAGTAATCTGTTTAGCAAACCTGATCAATGCTAGACACGGACTCTCTTACCACTCTTTTATCACGCATGACTTGTATCACAAAATGTTATTATTTCTGCAAAACAGATGGCTTTCACTTTAGATGATGTTCTCACTTATTTTCTGAAGTTTCATTTCATTTATTAAATGGAATGAGAATGTTGGATTAGAGCGACTGATGCTGACGTACAGCACAGATATCTGTGATTTATCAAAAGCAGAATTTTGGCAGTGTAAATAATATTTTATTTGTCCCCATATGGAAACATAGTAGAGATGTAGGATCAACACTGAAATAAACATCTGATCTTTATAGAAAATATTGATTGCAATTGTTGGACTGGATTTAATGTTTTTCTTTGTAAAAGTAATTTCTCTTTCCAAGATGAAATGAAATATCTGTCACAGAGACCCATATGTACACAGTAATGTTTTCCCAAAAATGAATAACATCAGGATTAGGAATTTACCTGATAGCCCATTGTAGTCTAGAATTGCTACTATTTTTGGTACATGAACAAAATACTGAATGCCATTATGGCCCTTGAGAAAATCAACTTTTGGGCAGTAAGGAAGTTATGGGATAAGACTGAAAGGAATAAAGCAGTGACTGGCATTACCAAGCAAAATAAAATGCTAATAAAACATAACTTTTAATAAAGCAATAAAAAGCAGTATAGAGTATAAACAGGGTATATGTCACAAAACATGTACTGCAACACATGAAAATAAATACAGCAGGGTAATCTCACTGTAGCAATAATATTTTCCAGTCATTGGGAGAATCACAGTTTTGTAATTATTACTTTATGTGTTTTATTATAAAAAACAAACAAACAGGTTGTAATTCAAAAGTAGAGCTTGCGCTCTCTTCTTTTAGTGCTGTTTTATAGATCTGCCTAGAGGATACACTATTTTCTCTAAAAGCTAATGTGGAGATTGTAGTAGAGAAGCAGGTGGTAGATATCAACCAAGATATGCATGATGTCAATTTTTATTAGGATAACGAATATATTTTATATTGATAGTAGGAAATTGCCCGGAAAAATGATGGGAGTAAAATCGTAAGCCTGGCAATGCTTTTTGACACACAATGTGAGGCTATGGCCCTTCTGAGCACCTTCGGCACTCATTGCGAGCCGCAACTTTCCTGGTTTGCAATGCTCACCTTTGGCACTCCATTGCAAGCCTACATGTGTACTTTTTAGGCCTTGTGCTTGAGTGTTACTGTCTTGGGTTGTGTTACTGCTTTGGGTTAAGTGTTACTGGCTTAGGTTGTGTTACTAACTTGTGTTAAATGTTAGTAACTTGGATTAAGTGTTACTGGCTTGCGTTAAGTGTTACTGCTTAGGGGCAGCTTTTACGTTCTTCAGGCTAGTTTTACGTCCTTCGAGCAAGTTTTACATCCTTCAGCCTCGTTTTCGTCGTGTTGCATTTTTTCAGCAGCTATTTTTGCTCTTGCAAATATGCCTCAAATTAACTTGCAACCTCACATTACATGACCAACATCGCAACGGGACCAAAACTGACAACTATATATATGATATATTGTAATAATGAGAATGTGCTACTTTGAAGTATATTGCTTAATTTATGTTTTACCCCCCACCCCTCTATATTTGTGCTTGTATAGTTTTTTCTTTAAAAAGTTATTAAGAAAATTAGAAATAATTACATGAACGACAGCTAAAGCACACTTTAAAAGGAAGGAAAAATGGACTGCTGATGCTAGCAGGTTAGTTTGTTGCAGGTCAGGGGAAACCCTAATAACCACCTATTTAAAAGTCCTCAATGCCAAGCAGAATTTACAAAGGGAAGTAAAATATTGTCATATATTGAGAGGGTAAGCAAATGGAATCCTGTCACTAAGTAAATCACTAGTACATCCTCATTTGGAATATGGAGTACAATTTGGGCACCAAATAACATTGGAAATTTGGAAAAGGTACAGAGAAGGGCAAAAAAAACTGAACACAAGGAATGGTGGACTGAGCAATCAAGAAATACTTACCAAATGAAACTTATTCTTCTAGAAAAAAAGGCACTTAAGATGTAGTATGATTATCTTATATAAATACATCCAGGGCCAATAAAAGGATTTGTAAGGAGGAACTTTTTTTGTGCCAAGAGCAGTAGTGTGTTTAGTCCTAGGCACACGGCAGCACACTTTAAGGGGACATCAGTCTGTCTGAAGAGAGCGGTGCAGTACCATAGATAATGGTTGCATAGGCACAGATATGCCTATTTGAAGTGATATTTATTTCTGTAAGTTTACCTAACACTTTCTTATATACACAAATACTCATAAACCAATGATTTGGGATATATCAAAGGGGGTAAGATGAGTAATTACTGGGTTGCAGAATATGTTAGCAAAATACAAATAAAGGATAATAATAAAACAAATAAAGGTTGTGGAGCATGAGTGCTTTGAATGGGATGCAGTATTGAAAAGGCTATATGGTGAGTGGTTTCTCGCTAGTTGTTGTTTAGTAGTTCAGTCGTGTCTGACGCTAAGTAACTCTATGGACCACAGCATGCCAGGTGCATCTCTCAGGCACTGCCCCTGTGAGCTCCATCAAGTTCAAATTCATTGCTTCAGTGACCTCATCTATCCATCTCTGCCTCTGTCGTCCCCTTCTTCTTGTGCCTTCAATCTTTCCAAGCATCAGAGGCTTTTCTAGGGAATCCTGCAGTCTCATAATATGTCCAAAATATTAGAGCCTCATGATCATACCTTCTAGTAAACAGTTTGTCTTGATTTCCTGAAGTATTGATTTATTGGATCTTCTTGCAGTCCAAGGGACTCTAAACAGTCTTCTCCAACACCACAATTCAAAGGCGTCAATTCTATGGATTTCTTTATGGTCCAGCTCCCACGTCTGTATGTTACTACTGGGAATACCATAGTTCGAACTATGCAGACCTTTGTTAAAAGTTTAATATCTTTACTTTTTACTAGCTTGTCCAAGCTTGCCCTAGCTTTCCCCCCCAGATGCAAACATCTTTTAATTTCATGACTACAGTCACCATCTGCAGAGATCTTGGATCTAAGGAAAATAAAATCTTTCACGGCCTCCAGTTCTTCACCGTCTATTTGCCAGGAAGTGAGATTGCCGTTTGCAATGATCTTCGCCTTTTTATTGTTGAGCAGCAGGCCAACTTTTGCGCTCTCTTCTTTTACCCTCATCAATAAGTCCTTTAGTTCCTCCTCACTTTCAGCCATCAGAGTAGTATCATCGGAGTATCTGAGGTTGTTGATATTCCTTCCAGCCATTGATTCCGGCTTTGCATTCATCCAGTCCACCCTTACGCATGATGTATTCTGCATATAAGTTGAATAAATAATGTGACAATATACAACCTTATCGCACTCCTTTTCTTATCTTAAACCATTCTGTTGCTCTGGTGTAAAGATTATTTTTGAGGAGGATGAGATGATCTGGTACTCCCATCTCTTTAAGGACATGCCACATTTTGTTGTGATCCACACAGTCAAAGGCTTTAGAATAGTCTAGGAAGCAGTGTTTTTTTTTGGAACTCTCTTGCTTTCTCTATTATCCAGCAGATATTGGCAAAATGATATCTTGTGCCTCTTCCTCTGAGGAACCCGGCTTGCACATTAGGTACTGTAGTTCCTGGTCCATATATTGTTGGAGTTGAGCTTGCAGAATCTTAAGCATTACCATGCTAGTGAGGAGTAACAATTTCAATTCCTACTTTTTCTAAGGAAACAATTGCTTCGTACTGTAGTGAATAAGCTCCACAGATTGGGAGACAGTGACAAAGCTCTAACCTTAGTCAGTATAACCTTTTGCCTTGGAGTTCATTAAATGCATTTCTTACCTGCATATTGTGTGTTTGTTTGATACTTTGCATTTTTAAATGTTTATTACAAATATATTACCTTATTTAGTGTAAAAAATAAACATATTTTGTTAATTTTTTGATTAGATCAGTGGAATCATAATAGTATCACACCTCCGAAAGGAGCATCACAAAAGCAAGATGTTGCTTATCGCTGCTAGGACTTGATGGAGGGATCTATGTTATGGGAACAGTGTTCTTGGGCAGAACCTGAAATGCATAAGAAACTGTTATGAAGAGTAAATTTAAATCACCAGCAAGATTAATATGTTATGTGGCAAGACCAGAGATTGAGTGTTGCAGAGCTGCAGAAAGACTGAGATACAGTTAAAAAGTGGTTAGGTGCAGGTTGCAAGCGTCTGGTCCGAAACAGCAGGTTACAGGAGACACCAGTCGGGGAGGCTGAGTGAATCCAATGGAGGGTAATCTGGGAGAGCGACAGACTGGCTTGGAGAGCAAGCCAGGAGGCTGTGATTGTACTACAAGGAGGTCTATGGACTGAAGAGACTTGTTATCTTTATACATGTATAAGGTGAAAGTGGCCTAACTACCCCCTTATAGCGAGGGGCCAAGAAGTGAGGTAGGTTATGAGTGGGAGTAATAGTTTCTTCATTAATATTTTGCATTTGTAAAAACATAAAGGTTTATGTACATAAGTGTCTAATTTAAGGTTTCTAGTTGAGATTTTTTTGAACAGGAAACCCACATAAAGTAATATGCTCTTTAGGCCACTCTGTCAGATATGTAGACAAGGTCCTTGGATGCTGATACTGCTCCCCTGTGGATGACATCACCACATGTCACAGTGGATGACACACCTTATATCACAGTGGATGACATCATAAAGCCTAACCACTATATAAGTAGCTGTGTTCTGAGGTAAAGTCATTTCCAGCTGGTTGTAGCAGGTCAACTGATCAAAGGCAATGGCTCATATGAAGGATATGGAAGGAAGTGTCATGGAGAGGAACTCAAATTCCCTAATGTTGGTTGTAACAATCACACAAGTACTGGAGGTGAGATTATTTATTTTTTTGAGTTTGGGATGTAAGAGAATCATGATTATTGTAAAGTAAAAGACGAGTAAATGGAAGATGTTTAATAGGTTAGAGATCATTGAGTAGGTGTCGTAAACTTAAAGGTGTGGATGCTCTATGAGTGGAATGCAGAACTATTACACTTAGAATACTGATGTACATAGTGTCACATTGAATAAGGTGAGAGATTTTGAACTAAATAAGAGGGTCATATTGAATAAGGTGAGAGGTTATGAACTAAAGAAGAGAGCCCTCTCAAATCACTATGTATTCTCATACTTTAGTAAACAGGCTGTGCAGAATAACATGGAAACCAGAGATCTCACTGCACTAGTGAGAATCCTCTCACCTTAGTGAATATATTCATGAGTTTATTAACAGGTGTTCCATACTGACATATAGTATTTTTGTTTGATCGTGATCTGCCCTCTATCTGGATGATTTTCAAATAATAAATTATTCTATTTTGGCTATATTTAGTTGGAAAAGTAAACATTTATTATTTTTCGAATTAGATCAGTGAAAACCTTGAAGTGCTGCGTTTTTCAAGAGGGTCATAAATGACAAAAACAAGACACTGCATGCAACTTAAGGATCAGTCTACATTATGGGAGCAGTCATCTTGGGAGACAAGCTGAAAACATTACAGAATTTAGATTTATATCACCAGAGATTGGTTCTTGCCGAGCACCTTAAATACCAAAGCACAATTAAAAGTTGCATGTGTAGGCTGCATGAGAGTTCAGTCAGCCAATTGCAGAGACTGCAGGAGACGGCAAATCAGGAGGCTGAGAGACACAAAAGGAGACCAACACAGAAGGCTGTGAGAGTCTTGCAGGAATGGCTGTATGTTACTTTATGTATCAGGGTGGCAGTGGACTAGTCACACACCTTATAGAGAGGGACCAAGAAGTGGGGTTTGCTCTGAATAAAAGCTAGGCTTTTCTTATTTTATCATTATGAAAATTATTAAACATTTGAATCAAAATGTTCTTACAGTCATTGTGTGTTTCGGGTAAAACACATACAAAGTAGATGGATCACCAGGCTTTTGGGGCCAAATTGAGACAAACAGACATTTTGTGAAAACATAGTGTAAAATATGTCCTGAGCACTAAGATTGTGTGCATTAATATTTGCAAGTGTAGCAGTCTTCCATATTGGTGGTATGAATGTCAGCTGAAACTGTAAAAACCTTAATACTGCATATGTTCTATATACTTCTATGTGTGTAACATTATTTAATGGGATGGCCACATCTTTTATGTGGACTAAGAAGCTATGGTCAGGACTGAACATGGGACAACTGAATGGTTCAAGATCGTAAAAGGAGTGTGTGACAATGCTGTATATTGTCACCTTATTTATTCAAATTATACGCAGAATAAATCATGTGTAAGGTTGATCAGGATAATTCCAAAGACCTAATTAATATAGCTAGGAGAAATATGATTATATCATTATGATGGCTAAAAGTTAGCAGGAATGAAAGGGCCTAAAATTGAGGATGAAAGAAGAGAGTGCAAAAGCTGGGCTACTGCGCAAAGTTAAAACGACAAAGATCATGGCAAACAGCAATCTCAGTTTCTGGCAAATAGATGTGGAAGAAGTGGATGTAGTGACTAATTTTATTTTCTGGGCTCCAAGAAATTAAGACATTTGCTTCTGTAGAGGAAAACTTTGGCAGATCTGCACAAGCTATTAAAACCTAAAGATAATACAGTATTAACAATTACCCATACCATTAGAATAATTGCCTTCCCAGTTAATATATGGATGTGATGGACCATAAAGAAGGCTACATGCTGTAGAATTGACACCTCTGAATTCTTCAATTGGGTTCACCCAGAACCTAGTTCTAACCCACCCAGCGATAAGTGATGGTTCTGCTAGCAGAAATAGAACCAGACCATTATTGGACCCTCAGGACAATCACAGGAACACAGGAATTTTCAGGCAGAGCAGCAGAGTTACAGGCTGTTACTCTTCATTTTAGGCAGATGAGAATTAACCCCTATGCTTAGAGTTAACCCTTGCCTCAGTAATAAACACACTTACATTTTTTACTCATGAGACAGTTGGCAATGATTTTTTGTTTGTCTTTCTCTTGATCAATGAACAATTTACATATAATTAGAAGGATCAGAGGAGAACTAAAAGGTTGAACCTGAAGGACTAATAGTCTTTTTTACCTCAATAACTATGTTACTTTGTTACTATGTTGAAACCTCAAATATAACCCTTAAGAATATCTACTTTTGTACACCTCTGGGCTAATGATAGAATTGGGGTTATTTTTGTTAATTAAAAAAAAATCTAATTTAGTAAACTGGTTTAGTATACTTTCCTAATGCGGTTTGTAGTTGGCACATAATAATCCAAGTCACGTGATTTTAGTGAGGGCCAATCTATGTAGCTTGAAGTGCCATCTTGTTAGTTAATACCCTCATTTTGGAATCAAGTCAAGTGTCGTCTTTGTTGTTTTCTTGAGGAGAGTGTCAAAAAAGAATAACCTGTCTTTATGTGCCTTGGAGTAGCTGTCTAAGCTTCAGGCGGTACAGACTCTGCTATTACTGGGGAGAAAAAGCTCTGCATAATTAACAAACATCATCAGCACTACAGTTCCTGTGGAATGTACTAAGTTCACTGCCTTAAGGCTGTTTTCATCCTAGTAAGTCTGTTTATCCTGTCCAAAATTAGATTAGTTTAATTATTATGAAAAACACTGCTAAAATCTTACAGCCTAATTATGCAAATGTTCCTAAATGTTCACAAAAGTAATTTATTTATTTGGAGATAAATGAATCTGTTTTGTCATAAAACAGATTGCAGTCCTGGCAGTGTACAAGCAGAGTTTTTCACCCTAAAGCAAAATCCTTCTCCGCAAACATCAGTGGGATCCCAAGATTACAGCATTTATAAGTGCCTACACATTTTAACAGGTTTTTATTGCTTGTTTTTCTAAATGATTTTAATCCCACAAAGAAATCTCTCTCAGGTTTAATACTCATGATCTTTGCTATAAAAGCATGGTATCTCAGAAGAATCATTTAGTGGATATTTGTGTACAGCTTAATCATTCCTTGCAGGCCTGTTATGGTGCACCTGTTCTACACTCTGGGTATAATATAATTCAGTAACATATTTTCTATTTTGTAACAGTAGTCTTTCCTCTATGGTTAGAAATATGGTGCTATGTTGTTGTTGTTGTTACTTGGGAAAAAACTTTGTGACTGTTAGATGTTATGATTCTTGACCATTAATTGTTTTGGTGGTAACCAAATGTAGCCAACTTGTTCATGACACAAGCAAAAATAAAGCATTCATCACTTCTGTAACCAGGGCTGTATCTACCTATTTGAAGCCCATAGGCAGTGAAGTGGAGGGGCCCCTGTGAGTGAGTATGCAAGGTATGCACAGACATATTTTAGCCTTTTCTGTACATGTACTGTAAGTTCCTTTTCCTGTTGTAACTGTCTTGTTCTAGGTGGTTACCCCCTAGTATCCAGTCTACCAACTGCGACATTTCATTTTTTTTTTACCCGGGATCCATTGTTTAAATAATTGGCACCCCTCACAGGGAAGCACCCCCCGGTGGCTGCCTGGTTGGCCTAATGGGAAATCTGGCCATGTCTGTATCCCATTAGAAAACCAGCATTATTTTAACTAACCCTCAAGCATCAAAAAGGCTCCTTGACTCAAATGTAAATAAATTAAGAAAAATAATGACATATTCTAAAACTTGTACAATATAATTGATGTAAATTAAAAGTCATATATATATATATATAAAATGGGCAATATGGGCAGGGGGTGATGGGGTGAATAGCCCTAAGACATAGGGCCATAGTGTACCACCATGCTTCATGTGGTCTTATGGCATATGCCCTTGCCTTATCCTGTATACTATATGTAATTCCCCAAGTAATATTACTGAGTTCTGTGTTATGCTACACAGTGATCATGATGGGGTTAAAACAGGGTGTGCTGAGTCCCGGTTAGGGTCTCCATGAGTTCTGCCGGCACTGGGGAGCTACAGTTCATTGAGGAAACCATAAATGCCAACATGTACTGTGACATACTGAAGCAGAGCATGATCCCCTCCCCTCGGAGACTGGGCGACAGGGCAGTATTCCAACATGATAACAACTCCAAACACACCTCCAAGACGACCACTGCCTTGCTAAAGAAGCTGAATGTAAAGATAATGGACTGGCCAAGCATGTCACCAGACCTAAACCCTATTGAGCATCTGTGGGGCACCCTCAAATGGAAGGTGGGGGAGTACAAGGTCTCTATAACATCCACCAGCTCAGTGATGTCATCATGGAGGAGTGGAAGAGGACTCTGGGCAACCTTTGAAGCTCTGGTGAACTCCATGCCCATGAGGGTTAAGGCAGTGCTGGAAAATAATGGTGGCCCCACAAAATATTGCCACTTTGGGCCCAATTTGGACATTTCCACTTAGGGGTGTACTCAATTTTGTTGCCAACGGTTTAGTTATTTTGAGGGGACATCAAATTTACACTGTTATACAGGCTATACACTTACTACTTTACATTGTAGCAGAGTGTCATTTCTTCAGTGTTGTCACATAAAAATATATAATAAAATATTTACAAAAATGTGAGTTATATACTCACTTTTGTGAGGTACTGTATGTCTCTTATTTTGCTCCTGGTGGCTGCAATACTGAACCCATCACCACCCTGCAAGTAACCTGTCCTGGTCACTACCACAGGAGACTCCTGGAAGTGCTGATTCCTGTTGGAGAGATTCTGACTGATAGAGAAGCCAAATATCCAGGTGCAGGTGCTGAGGTTTCCAAGGACCCAAACGGTCCTTCTGGGTAGTTAACCTGTAGTCTGTAGCAGGTGGCCCTGGGCAATAATTGCCTCTTCCCCCGGATCATCACAATATATATATATATATACAGCTACAGTGAGGGAAAAAAGTATTTGATCCCCTGCTGATTTTGAACATTTGTCCACTGACAATGAAATGATCAGTCTATAATTGTAATGGTAGGTGTATTTTAACAGTGAAAGACAGAATAACAAAAAAACAAACAAACAAGAAAAACGCATGTCAAAAAAGTTACAAATTGATTTGCAGTTCAATAAGGGAAATAAGTATTTTACCCCTTCGACTTAGTCCTTGGTGGCAAAACCCTTGTTGGCAATCACAGAGGTCAGACATTTCTTGTAGTTGGCCACCAGGTTTGCACACACCTCCGGAGGGATTTTGTCCCACTCCTCTTTGCAGATCCTCTCCAAGTCATTAAGGTTTCAAGGCTGATGTTTGGCAACTCAAACCTTCAGCTCACTCCACAGATTTTCTTTGGCATTAAGATCTGGAGACTGGATAGGCCACTCGTGGACCTTAATGTGCTTCTTCTTGAGCCACTCCTTTGTTGCCTTGGCTGTGTGTTTTGGGTCATTGTCATGCTGAAATACCCAGCCACGACCCATTTTCAATGCCCTGGCCGAGGGAAGGAGGTTCTCACCCAAGATTTGACGGTACATGGCCCCGCCATCGTCCCTTTGATGCAGTGCAGTTGTCCGGTCACCTTAGCAGAAAACACCCCCAAAGCATAATGTTTCCACCTCCATGTGTGACGTTGGGGATGGTGTTCTTGGGGTCAAAACACGGCAAGTTTAGTTGATGCCAAAGAGCTTGATTTTGGTCTCATCTGACCACAACACTTTCACCCAGTTCTCCTTTGAATCATTCAAATGCTCATTGCCAAACTTCAGAAAGGCCTGTACATGTGATTCTTGAGCAGAGGGACCTTGCTAGCGCTGCAGGATTTCAGTCCTTCACGGCGTAGTTGCGTAGTGTGTTACCAATTGTTTTCTTGGTCCCAGCTACCTTGAGATCATTAACAAGATCCTCCTGTGTAGTTCTGAGCTGATTCCTCATTGTTCTCATGATCATTGAAACTCCACAAGGTGAGATCTTGCATGGAGCACCATACCGACGGAGACTGAGAGTTATTTTGTGTTTCTTCCATTTGCGAATAGTCGCATCAACTGTTGTCACCTTCTCACCAAGCTGCTTGGCGATTGTCTTGTAGCCTATTCCAGCCTTGCGTAGTTCTACAATATTGTCCCTGACATCCTTGAACAGCTCTTTAGTTTTTTATACAGGTAACAAGCTGAGATTAGGAGCACTCCCTTTAAGAGCGTTCTCCTAATCTCAGCTCATTACCTGTATAAAAGACATATTGGAGCCAGAAATCTTGCTGATTGATCAAATAGTTATTTCACTCATTGACCTGCAAATCAATTTATAACTTTTTTAACATGCGTTAAAATTATTCAGTTTAGCTCTGTTTCGCTTAGCAACATGCCTTACTATCTGTGGGTTTGATAATACATATACAACATCATCTGTACACTTATAAGTAAAGGAGTACAATATCACTTTCAAGGTCTAATCCATGTTTTAAATGAATCTGCAAGAGCCTGTGGAGGTTGCACTACAGAACTCCAGATGTTTGTAGCAATTACAGAAACATTGGACCAACTAATTGACAACTATTTTGTTCATGAGTCACTGACACCAGATTGGAAAACTGAGAGTCCTCTTATAGTAGTCAGGGCAGTTTTACATAGAAACTTATAAACATAGATGTGGCAGATACCATATTGAGACAACAGCAAAAAAAAATGTTTAATGGTTCATTAAAAAAAATAATAATTATAATTCAAATGCATATACAATTTCTCTTTTATCTAAACACATCTTCCTGTTGTATTCAAAAGGTAAAAAAATTAGTATATGCCAAGCCAATGGAGAAGCACCCTGATATTATTGTAATACTAAGGTTCATATTATTATATTCACAATATATGTTTGGTATAATTTGTAGTTATTGCTGGCTACTGAAGAGCTAAAAGAAGCTCTTTCAAAAAGTTGAGATTATAGATATAGTCATTGTATGCTTGGTGTTAACACTAACAACATTTCAAAAATAAAATAAATCAAATTTCATATTTATCTTTATAGTCCACAAGAGTATGGAGAGGGATGTCTGACTACACTGTAGTTTTGCACGTCTCTCCCTTTAGTGACCATTTTACGCTTATTGAGCAAGGGAGAAATTATATGTTCTAATTATGTTACTATGATTCTCTTACAACTAGCCTAGCAGCAATTATAATTTTTAGTCAATACTTATTTTAAAGAAAACAAATTACTGAAAATATTAAAACAAATGGTCTTTGATCGGTGCATTGTCAATACGGATTCTTACCCCATTAAACAACACCACACACACAGAGGGTTTTGGTAGTTAAAATGCCACAGCCCCTTTATTTCTGCAACACGATAAACAAAAAAACGAGATGTGCATTGTCCACCACACAAAGGAACTCAAGAGAACTCCCGGCCTCAGGAGTACATACACCACCATAAGTTTAACTTGCTGCTCATACCCATATGTGGGCAAGAACCCCCTCCAGCTCCTCAGCTGTGATGAACCACCATCTGGAACGTTCCTCCTAGATGCATTATGAAAAAGTGGGAGAGGAGGGAGGGGGATTTGATCATATTGCAGTCCCAACTGACAGGAATGAGGAAGAACAGACACATATAACTTTCTGGGAATATATAATGGCTCCTCTTGGTAAATAGCCCATCCCAATTTATTTGAACCAATAACTTAATAACCCTATTCCAAGCCCGGCTTTCTTTATATACAATCTATTGATGCAGCAATCAAATAAAGATAAAGGTACTTCCCCTTAAAAACATTTTTTATACATATTATACAATGCAAAAAGATACCACATAGGTACTAAAAACCAATGTCTCTAAGGAATTTAAGAATGCAGTGTTTTATTACATACTTTAGAACTTCATTAAAATAAATGTATTTTCTCTCGTTTAATAAAAAGTACAAAGTAAATTTCTTAGAAGGCAGGCTTTAAATAAATGAAAGTCTTAACAATTTTTTTTATTCCGATTGCACTCTGCCCATCTCAGAGGGCCAATAAAGATGAAAAGATCAGCCTAAATATTTCACTGAACTACAAAATGCAAAATCCAATTAATTAAACTAATCCAAAAATAGATTTTGAAAGATTTCAGGATATCTAAGCAGATATTTGTCCTGTTTTGCAATAAGCATAATAGCATTTTATTGCATTGTGCTAAATATTGCTGGGACTGGAGTGCACTAATACGGTGCTTGTGGGAATTCACCTTCAAGCCAAAGCTGTTATTTAAAATCTCAGATGGGCATAAACACAAAACACTGGAACATTCTCAAAATACTAAATCTCCCATTCAAAGAGTTATTGACCCAAACAAGCATCAGCTGTACAAAATGCAATTGAGGTGATTTAAACAAGATCGGGTCCCGATCTGTCATCTGCATTTAATTCCTCTCCAACTCAAGCTTAATCCTTTCAGAAAATTATCACAGACACCAAAATGTGTTGTCAAGAAATTTTATAGCAATAATTATAAAGAATGTCCATTTGAACCCATTGAGCTTTACAGGATTTTATTGTACCCAGTAGACCCTCCTGTAGGAGATCACAATATTTATGTTAGCAATATATGCGTGAATTGAGAACATAAAATTAAATGACCACATTGAAATGTCAAAAGAGCTTACATATGTGACCAGAGCTGCGCTCTTGCATTTTGGTTAGTAGTCAATTGTCCACAATCAGTGAGTATTTTTAATCAAACATTTCTTTGCTACCTTTTTAATATTGCACCAGAAAGGGCTGGTAAGCAGTTCACTGTAAAATGTTAAATGGGAACTGGCAGTACAATCCTGATAAAAATGCTCACTAAAATAGAAGTACATATTGTATGCAATTGTTTTATGAGAGACATTATGGTTACAAGAATAACATTTCACCATTACCAACCGCTGAGAGGAAAGTCATTAAGATATTTGGCAAGCCTATGCAATTTTTCAAGAGAACTAAACTATTAGACCTGAGAAGAAATTCCACAGAAAGAACTAGCTGTCTTACTGTAATAGTCTTTGTAGTATATTGTAGACAAATCATTTCATGTTAAAGAATTACCAAAAACTGCAAAGTAATGCTAAGAATAACAAAATATAAATCTTCCTATGTGTTATACTTTTTAGGTGTTCGATAACAGTGCATTAAATGCACATTTCTTATATTTCCTGCAGTAACTTAAAATTATTAAGTACATTTTAACTTTAAGTTTACATTTTAATTTTTTTATAATATTCTAAACATTATAAATAGGTATGACAACTGTTTATTAAATACAACACTAAAGCATACAAAAATGTTTTTTTGATGCATATGAAAAACAGATGTCTGTTACTGTTTCTCAGTGAGTTTCATGTATTAAAAAATGAATAAAATAAACTGCATTATATATATATATATATATATATATATATATATATATATATATATAGTTACCCTTAGGACCTTAGCCATGTCAGCAAATGAACAGTACTATAGCTGAACAACTCACACTTGTCTGCCAATGAGAGCTACATACCATAGTATGGTTTTCTTGTCTGCCAATGAGAACTACATACCATAGTATGCTTTACGCACAGAGAGGCTTTTCCTGTCAAGAAAGATTAAACAGGTTTTACTTAATATATTTTCCTACAAAACACAACTTTCTTAATGTTTAAAAATGTAAAAAGCATGCTGGCATAAATGTCCCTTTAATGGAGTGACAGCAATTTACATAGTATATTGGCACTGAACTTATTGTTGGCACTTCAATGTCCCTTGGCATGGTTTGGTCACAGACAGACACTTAGCTTAGCCCATTTGAGCTGCAAAGATGTGAAAGCAGTCTACATCTAAGGTTCAGAGCACCTGTGAGCAACCTTATTAGGTAACCCTCCTGACACTACCGACCCGAGATGGCTTTGCTGGGTACAATCAATGGATTGCCATACCAAGTCTGGAGCATGGACCCCACCCAAAACTCTCCTCAGGTCCAAAGCCTCTCCACTCTGTGAGGTAGTAGAGGCAGATTCCTCGATGAACCCTCGGCTGAGATTATCCTTGATGTAATCAGACATAGCATTTGCCACTGGTTATGACAGAGGGCATTTTCTACCTCAGTTAGGCATGGTTCCATGGTGAAATCAATAGAGCTATGGTGTGGCCAATGAGGTGGTAACGTTTCTGCCTTAACTTTAGAAAAGACTTTCCGTGTCCGTGGATAGACTTGGTTGTAGACAGAGACTTTCTGTGTCCCTTTGAGGTCCTTGGTTACAGACAGACAGTCTACAGCTAAGGCAGCATTCTAAAGACAGGCAGTGTGCAATGCAATATAAGGGCCCCCAAATTCACTGACTGGCTGAGCCTGTCCATTCCTATTATGTGCCTCCGGCTCAGTGGTTTGCAGGGACCAGCAGGTGGCATGCCAATACTTTATTGAATTTGTTCTTTTTCTCTGGGTTAGGGTTTAGATTTAGAGTTGTGTACACCACTGTTTCACTATGTAAAACTTATCATCTGTCGCTACCCTAACTCTAACCCTAACCCTAAGAGCAACTTCAATAAAGTTTACTGTGCATGGTGGTACACTATCTGTTGGCCTATCTGTTGCCAATGGCACTCCATTTTGCTGGTGGACAGATATCTGGCAAGCTCTGCTGACACATTGCACACTCCAAGAAGTGAGGCCTGCACAGCACTTAAAAATCAGCAGAATCAGGCCTGTTTGAACACCCACATCCCAAGGAAGTGGAAGGACCTGGAAACAGCTCTGATGCAGGTACACACCGCCTAGGTCTACCCGAGGCTTACTCAGCATGTGTGTCAAGCCAGGCCACGGCTTCATAGGCCCAGGTTCAGAATTCCTCCATGGCCGCACCTGCTGATGACCAGAACAGGTACTTATCATGACAGTTAGGTTTAAATGGCCTGCAGTGGTCATGCTGTCATAGTTGGACATCCTGCTGTTGTTTTACAAGGTTTCTCACCAACGTGATACAATCTCTGGCCACTTGGGGGCTGTCCATCAAATGATGTCATCCCCCTCATCACCCCCTGCTGCCAGGAACTTGGCTGAAAAATCCTCTTAATCCTCTCTTTGTTTCCAGTCTTCCAAGGTTTCATCAGTCAGAACAATGTCAGTTCATCTTATTTCACCTACCCTTTCCCCTGATCACCTCCTGCTGACTAGGAACCTGGCTGAGTAATATTCGTAATCCTCTCTTTGTGCCCAGCCTCCCAAGGTATCATCAGCCAGAGCAAAAGGTAATCCTATCTCGTCCACCCTTTCATAAGTGAAACCCCATTGTTTCCTGGCATCTGTCAGCCCTCCACATGGTGTAACCTGACCCCTCAACCGGATACCCTGTAACTTGTAGCCTTCTTCCCCAGGAAACCCTTGTGATATACTTTATTAAATTTCCTAAAATCCTAAAGTTTAAAACCAAACATGACTAGGTACCATCCATACACCAGTAATTACATTCAGGAATAAACTATACATATTAACTCAACAACATGGAACATGGTTAACCAACATGGCTGTAATAGTCCAACAGCCCCATTAAGTTAGAAGCCTGTAGCGGCATCGGCCAATTTGACGCAGGCCAACAGCCAATAGAAAGCCGTGAACCGCAAATAACACCGTAGGGAGGGGTTTTAAAGGGAGCCAAAACGGTAAATCGTAATCATTAAATATGTTGGAGCTGAGCAAGTGAACACACAGGTCTAGGCATTGGTGGGTTTTTGAGCATTGGAGAGAGAGAAAAGGAGATTTGTAAGTTTTTTGATATTATGACCGCTTATATATATTAATCCTTAATTTACAACACACATAATTACTGATATCACATAATTCACACACATGAGATTACACATAGCTATACATAGCGTTAGGCCACAGCACATCTTCCACCCCATAAAACCCCATACCCTCACCTACCACCCATAAAATTTCTGTTCTACACATAATACTCACATTCTTGTTTTACCACATACACATTTATGTATATATTATATTTATCCTTATTTTCATCTCATAAATCATAGGAGGGTAGAGAAGGGGAGGAGGAAAGTGAGGTAAGAGAGAGGGGAACACCTGAGGATGAGAGTGAAGAGAGGTGGAGAGTGAGGAGGGGAGCAGTGGATGTGAGTGAGGAGAGGAGGAGAGTAAGGAGAGATAGAGGTATGGAGAGAGGGAAGACCAGGTCAAAGAGGTCAGGTAGAGGAGTGCAGCAGAGGGGGGGGGGGATAATTTAGGCACACAAGGAGTAGGGCCAGAGGGTCTAGGGCCTGATCCCAGGTGGAGAGGTAGTGGGGCTGAGGAACCGGCCCCAGGGAGAGGGCAGGCAGGCCAGGAACCCCAGGTACAGTTGGTAGGGCCTGTGGCGAAGTACAGGGCCCCCAATAATAGCCCAGAGGAAATGTATGTCCTCCTCAGGGAAATCCGCTCCTGCTATCGGATCATAGATGTGGGAGAGATGTGAGGGCTATCCAGAAGGCAGAGGCCTGCAGTCAGATTGCTTCAGCTGTTGCGGCATTAGGCGTGGCAAATAGGGACGTATGGTCTGTAAAACACAGATATGATGACAGCCGGCTTAAGGTGAAGAGGAAGATGGCAGAGGTGGCAAGAGCTGCACATGCAACCGCTGGTGGGCCTCCAGCCAACATCACTTATTGTAGAGGGGAGCTGAACCTGAGGGAGTGGATTGAGCTAGCGGCAGTGGGCCTACCAGGACAGGTGGGCACTGGTGTGCTGAGAACCATGCAGAGTGAGTATCACACCACACACATTGGTGTATGAAATTGTGTGTGTGTGTGGGGGGAGGTAGAATCAGGTGGACAAATACCTTGGAGATATCATGATGTTTGTATGTATAAACAAGCTTTTACTGGCTGGTGTATACAATGAGCTGTATCCCTCTAGAATTGTTCTGCCTCCTACACTCCTGCCCACACACATAGATAACTGACAAAAAATCGCACTGTAAACCCTATGGTTATGACTGAAGATATATGGGGCATCACTGCGGCATATGTTGATACAGACTTTGTAGGACTGCATGTGCGCATCATATACTGTCCCAACCTGGACCATATCTCAGCTGCATGTTAACAACCATTGCTGGGAACATGTCACATATTGGTCTTGGTCAAACTTGTAGGTGGGGGGAGGGACTATATAGAAGTATTGGGGTAAATAGGGTAGAGAGGGAAAGGGATGAATTAGTTACCCATGGGGGAGGAGAAGGGGGGAGGGTTACAATAGACAGTAGGGAGGTATTAATAGGGACCTCAAATACAGTGGCAAGCACTTCACAACGGCAGAGCCATAGCAACATAAAGTGTATGCTTGCTAACGCAAGAAGTTTGCCTGGGAAAATAGACGAGCTAGAAATATTAGCAGTACAAGAAAAATGGGGCTTAATAGGCATTACTGAAACATGGTGGGATTAATCTCATGACTGGACTGTTAATCTGGATGGTTATAACCTATTTAGGAAAGATAGGGGAATGGGTAAAAGAGGAGGAAGGTCTGTATGTTAAGCTTGAATTTAAGCCTATAGTCAGAGAAGATATTTATGCTGGCACTAACGGCATCATTGAATCTTTGTGGGTTGAGCTAAAAAGTGGAGGAGCTAATTCTAAACACATATTAGTGGGAGTATGCTATAAGCCCCCAAATATAGCTGAAAGTGAGGAAATACAATTATTGTTACAGATTGGAAATGCAGCTAAGCATGGGCAAGTTCTAATAATGGGAGACTTTAATTACCCTGAAATAAACTGGATAAATGAGACCAGCAGCTCAGCTAAGGGGAGCAGGTTCTTGAGTACACTCGGGGATCATTATCTGGCCCAGGTAATAAAAGAACCTACTAGAAATGGGGCCATCTTGGATTTAGTTATCACAAGTAATATTGATATAATATCAAATGTTAAAATAGGGGAACCCTTGGGGAACAGCGAACACAGTCTCATTTGAGATTGAATACAAAAAACAGAGTTGTAAGGGGCTAACAAAAATTCTAAATTTTAAAAGGGCTAACTTTAATGGGCTATGGGCAGCAATACTACATATAGACTGGGACAAAGTACTTACAGGGAAAAATACTGAAAATAAATGGACAACATTCAAATCCTTACTAAATAAACATACTCATCGGCATGTACCATGTGGAAATAAAATGAATAGGAGTAAATCATATCCCATGTGGCTTAACAATTAATTAAAGATCATGATGAGGAAAAAGAAACATGCATTTAAATTATACAAGAAGGAGGGAACAGAGGCAGCTTTATGTGACTATAAGGAAATCAACAAGGCTTGCAAAAGGGCTATTAGACTGGCTAAAATAGAAAATGAGAAGTCAGTTGCAATGAAAAGTAAGACTGGGTTCTGTTATAGCCAAAACATTATATCTAATCTTTCAAGACTCACTCACTACAGGGTCTCTACCGGATGACTGGAGAAAAGCAGAGGTGATACCTATATTTAAGAAGTGATCTAGAGCAAATCCAGGGAATTATAGACCAGTGAGCCTCACATCTGTAGTTGGGAAGCTTTTAGAAGGGTTAATAAGGGACAGAATACAAGAATATGTCTATTTGAACAAGATCATAGGTAGCAGTCAACACGGATTTATGAAGGATAGGTCGTGTCAGACCAATCTAATTAGTTTTTATGAGGAGGTTAGTAGGAACTTGGATCAGGGCAACTCAGTGGATGTAGTTTTTTCAGATTTTTCAAAGGCATTTGATACAGTGCCACATGGAAGACTAGTGAGCAAACTAAGGGATACAGGAATTGCAGTAAATATCTGCTCATGGATCGAGATGGAACATACTCCGATTCGTCTAATGTGATAAGTGGGGTTCCTCAAGGTTCAGTATTAGGTCCTCTCCTTTTTAACATATTTATTAATGACATAGAAGTAGGACTCGAAAGTAGTGTCTCCATTTTTGCTGATGACACTAAGTTGTGCAAGGTAATAAAATCAGATAATGATGTACTTTCCCTACAAAGGGATTTGCATAAATTAGAGAAATGGGCGGCTAAATGGCAGATGAGATTTAATACAAATAAATGCAAGGTTATGTATTTGGGAAGGAAAAATAGCCATGCAATCTATAATCTTAATGGAGCAAATCTAGGGGTATCAGATATTGAAAGGGATTTGGGAGTACAACCACCTAAGTTACAGCGCTCAAAGCCAAGCAGCAGCTGCAAAGGCAAATAAAATATTAGCATGTATTAGGAAGGGTATAGAAGCAAGGGAAGCAAATATAATTCTGCCACTATACAAAGCCCTAGTACCCCCTCATTTGGAATATGGAGTATAATTTTGGGCACCACTTCATAAGAAAGACATTTTAGAGCTGGAAAAAGTACAGAGAAGAGCTACAAAACTAATACGGGGAATGGAGGGTGAATTTAGGAAGAAAGACTAACCAAATTAAACTTATTTTCGCTAGAAAAAAGGCGTCTACGAGGGGATATGATTACCTTATTTAAATACATCCAGGTCAATATAAGGCTTTGTCAAGTGAAATATATATATATATTTCACCTTAAACAAATAAAAAGGGTTCTTCACAGTTAGGGTGGTTAAACTGTGGAATTCTCTACCAAAGGAGGTGGTAACAGCGAATTCGATAGACAACTTCAAAAAGGGGTTAGATATATTTTTGAATAAAGAGGGCATTCAAGGCTATCCTAGATAACTAGCAAAGGAATATTGATCCAGGGAGAAATTTGATCCCCAGTTTCTGGGGTCAGGAAGGAATTTTGTTTTTTTCCCCCTTATGAGACAATTGGCAAAGTTTCAATGTTTTTTTTTTTCTGTTTGCCTTCCTCTGGATCAATTAACAATTAATAATAAATAGTCCACATTAAAAAGATCAATAGAGATCTAAAAAGGTTGAACTTGATGGACTAACTCTTTATTCATCCTCCACTACTATACTATTAATAATTATTTAATCAACAAATTAATTAATAACTAATCCGCATATTGCAGATCAGAGGAGATCTTAACAGGTTAAACTTGATGGACTGAAAGTCTTTTTTCAACCTTAATTACTATGTAACTATGTAACTATGGTCAGTATCACACACTGCACAGCAGATCCAGCAGAGCACATTTCTGATGCACACGCAGATGGCACACCGCACCTGCAGTACACATATTCATATGAGCCATGATCCAAAATGCTTATGCAGGCCGTGGTTTATCTGTGTAACACAAGCACCACAGTCAATCACAGGTGATCATGATGTTAAGGATATGGAAACAGATTACACATAATACACATAATAAATTAAATTACACACATAGATACACATAGAGCTAGGTCACTCCATACACAGATCAATTAACAATTAACAATTAATCTGCATATTCCAGATCAGGGGAGATCTAAACTCTGAACTTGATGGACTAAAAGTATTGTTTCAACTTCAATTACTATGTAACTATGTACCAACAACAGTTATCAACCAATTAGGCACACCCATGTATGCAGCCTATGCAGTTACAGACTCGGAATCAAGAAAGTGTTAGGAGCCAAGAACAATCAAGATCAAGAACCAAAGAATAGATAAAATCTAGCAAATTATAGCTAATCTGAGTTGCAATTAGGAGAATCATCCATGTTCAAGCCTAGATGTCAGATAGTTAGTACTCATAATACTAATAACATATACCTTTCTTTTCTCTTTTTCAGCATCAAGGACTGAATCCAGTGGTGAGCCAGAGACCGGGGTGTCGGCTCCATCAAAGCAGGGAGTCAGTGAGCCAGCCTCCGCCCAGCAGGAATCGGCACAGAGGAAGGAGGAAAGAAGTGGAGCAGAGGGCCTTGGTTTGGAGGAGTAGGATGTCATCTGGGCTGTGGGGTCACCAGCAGCACCATCGGCAGCATTTGATCCCACTGTCCCCCTCCTCCAGACACTGAGCATCTCACCAGGGCCCTCCTACTGGAGGGACCAGCGGGTCTTGACCCTATCTCCTTCTTCCCTCATGAGTGCCACAGACTGGCCACCACCACCAGGCCCAGCAACAACACCACCACCCGCATAGAGCGAGGCTCCAGACGGGCCGCAGACCCTTCCCACTGGGCCACCACCACCTCTTCACCCAGCAACGGCCCGCTTACCTCCATTCCCACCACCAAGCCAGGCTGCACAGACAGAGATGCTGGCTGTCATGCGGCAACAGATGGAGTGTCTTCAGGGGATCCAGGCCAGCATCACCGCCAATCATGCAAAGGTCATGCGCAGCCTAGCCAGGCGCAATAGGAAGGAGTGGAGGCACTATTAGTGGAGGCACTAAATCTTACCTTGCCGGTTTGCTCAATATGGGGACAGACCAGAGCGCATTCCAACACCTAACTACGAATGCCTTGTGCAGCGCTCTGCTCCCCAGCCCACCTCCTCCACCCAGGAGGCCACCCCGCACACCTGCAGCCCGGCCTCGCCTCTCCTCCCCATGCCTTCGCCACCAGCAACACCACTGCTCTTACTGCGGCCATCCTAGAGGGATGCCTCCCCCTACCTCCCCCCCTCACACCACCACCATCAAGGAGACGGCGGACGCCCACTGGGGTTTGGGGCCCTGATGCTTGGCGGAGGAGGATGTAGGGGCTGCACATATGTTTTGTAGCTTCTCAACAGCACTCCTCAGTTACAATATGTTGGTCCAAATGTTAACTTAATCTAGCCTGGCTACAGATTCTTGGATCTTGGCCTATGTAATGGTGATATTTTGCACGCAGATGGCTACCTCGCATCATATTGTCCATGATCCTCTTCTCTGTAGACACGCAGGTAATTCTGTTGAGAAGAGATGCTGAAGTCCCTATATTTGTAATGCCTTATTTTGCAGGTGTTATGTTTTAGTTTTGTTTTGTTTTAGGTACAATTCAGGTCCGTGAAGGCATCTTCTGCATCTGCAAGCCTTGTGAAGGAAATGTATGAAGTGTAAGGTTTTCACAATGCCTCTCAGGTACACATCCCTTCAATGACAGCCCCCCTTAACATGTAGCTCCCACAAAATTAAATCATATAGCCAGACATGATTGTTGTTAGCTTAAATGTAGATTAATACTGCTATGGCAGTGGATTTGCCAAGTCTCACAATGGCATGTTAATGACAGCTAGCATTAATAAATGCACTAATGAATCATGTGACCCTGACCTCAATATCAGTATGCGAACAGATCCTTGTGTCTGATGTAAGTAACGTTGAATTAGGCTGCTGACCTTTGTGTCCTCTTCGTATTAATGGGTATTTTCCCCTATTGCTGATATCATGAGTATCCTTTAACATGTGCTAACAACTGTAGAGCTGATGGATGCAATATCAATGTTGATGAACAATATCATATTGTGAAGGTGATAGTACACCTTGATCACTGATGCTGGTCACAGCTAAGCATGTATTGTGAGATGACATATCAATATTAATGGTTATGGCCAGTGAGTTATCCTAAGAACTAGCTAATGGTTAGTAATGTAGTGTACCACCTTTTTTTTTTACCACTTTTTTAAGATTTTTGTTTTGCAAACACACTGTATGACTGAAGGAATGATAGTCTCACCTGGGTGCAGCAAGGCTATCCTCAACTCCAAGTCTGGGTGCGGCCCAAACTTGAACACCCCTGTTCTAGACTATGCCATTACACCCTTTAGGTATCCCCTTTTTCCCAAAAACAAGCCTCTTGCCCTCCCGGGATCTGCCCACACCACACCCATGATATTAACGCATAGTCTTGTCCATTTCTGATTGTGCTCTGTGTATGAAATAAAGCTTTGTAATACCGTTTTCACAGTGTCAGTGTGTTTTCAATGGTTGGGGTTATGGGACATCCACATACATCACATCTGTGTCACATTCCTATATCTGTAAACTAATGAGCCCTAGTTACTATGCAATAGATTAATATATATTATAATAATAATAATAATAATAATAATATCATCATAAGATATCATATTGTAATATATATACTATATCATAATACAGGGTTAATACACATGCAAAGTCCAATTTGTTATACTGTGGAGTATCAACATTCCCATGAAGACCTGAAAAGAATATGACAGGTGATAATGTGAATTGATTGATAGCAAAACACTTAATGGGATGTCATCAAATGATAATGGGTATATCTTGGCACATGGCCACCAGCAATGGCGTGGGACTTTCCGGGATGGGCGTAGCAGAGATTATCCCCGATGGAGGTGAGATGGCTGTTACTCCACATGCCTCTGCACAGCCTCCATGTGTATTTGCAGCCCCTCCGGATGGGTTAGAGTAGATTAGTGTGGTGTATGTTCCCCTGGTACCCTTCTGGATTGCTAACTGGTGGTGGATAAGGGGCTTGTGTACCTGAATGAAGCTGTGAGCTATACCATGTAGGGCTACTCTAGGAGGGTAGGTCATAGCAGAGAGGTCAGACAAATCACAGTCCACTAGAGAAGGAACTGGCAACCCACTCCAGTATCTTTGGCATGCAAACCTTGTGGAAAAGCACAGGCAGAGACTTAGCTAAATGTGCTGCAGTCCATTGGGTCACAGAGAGTCGGACACAACTGAGGGACTGAACAACCAAATCTAAAATGTTCCCCTTGTACTTGATATATGCCATGTGGCGGTGTAATTTGGCCACTATTTATTTTGCCAATGTAGATGTGATGTGTGAGATGTAAATACATTAAGATGGTCTTTGTATTTTTAGAGTCCACATTAGAGCCTCTGCGAGTGAGAAAGGGCTTATATGGCAGCAATTTTCATGTATGTGTGTTGCAATTTAATCAGGTAGTGTCTTTTTAATAGCTTTCAGCATTTTGCACCATGACTTTTCATATTGACATATGCATGACCACTACCACATATGAAATTCAAATTTTTTGAAGCTATTTGATAATTGGGAATTGTTGTTCAAGTAATTCTAATGCCTTCCATTGTTTTGCCCATATTTAAAAAAAAAAAACATTGGTGGGTTTTTATTCTGTTTTGCAGTATTACAAACTAGTCCAAACCCTTTGCAGGTCCTATTTTGAACCCATAAGATTTGGGCCGACATTTGCCGTTTGCAGGCTTGACTGCATTTGCGGTCTTGAGGGATTTTAGCAATTGAAAGGGGATATGCATTTTTAGTGATTGCAACTCTTGCAGACTTGAAAGATCACAGGCATCAAAGGGCTGTAAGTTCCGTTTTTAACAACTGCAAGGTTTTCAAGCCCATAACACGTATGCCATTTGCGACTTGCAAAGAAACGCCAATTAAATAGCAAATTAACTCACGGCCTCCATTACAGGCTACTGTAACTTACAATTGCTCCATTGAATGAGGCTCCTTGAATCTCATTTAACATCACCCTTCTTCCTCAGCAGAGAGAATACGCATGCACGACAGTGTTATACTCCTTTCTGGTAGGTTTCCATATACTTTTGTTTATGTCTCATCGCTTTTTTTACATTCATCCGCCTGTGTCTTTCTTAATGTGTCTAAAATCTTCTCTTCATATTCCACGTTTCCTTTAACTTCTTAAAATGTAATTTCCCAATATCTTTTCTGACCAGCAACATTGCCAATGAAAGTAGAAATATAACTTTCATAATTTATCAAAGTATTTGAAGCTCTCTCCTTAAATATGTTGAAACCTATCTACTATAACATGGAACCCGCAGGAAATGCCTTTTGTGGAATCAGTGTGTCTCAAAAACTTACCTCCCTGGTTTACATGGCACAGAACACACAAATCTAGCTGACTAGAATACAGGCTGCTGCCTCCCAGGCTACAGCTCTAGTGGTTGTGCCACCTAATCGACTTGCTCCTGAACCTCAGGTACCACTGCTTGAGCAATTTGAGAGGCATTGCACAGTTACATGTGTTTTGAAATTCCTTCCAGATTGTTCCTGCTGAAACCCTCATCTGACTTCATTTCAGTAAGGACTGTGATACCTCTCTTGAAAGGTGAGCCAATGCTGTGGGCACATAACCAGCTCCTTTACTAGAAAATCGGCATGCTTTCTGGGATGCCATGGGAATAATATATAAAAATCCTTATAAAACCTCTACTGCTGAGATAACAAATTGTAAGGCAGAAGAATATGTGCTAGAATTTAGGAAGTATGCCATAGATACTGTGTGCAAATAACGTGCTTTGTTACTCTAGTCCCAGCTAAGTCAGTCTGAGCAACTGAAGAATGAACTCTCCAGGAGTTAACTGCACCATTCCCTGGAGGACATAACTATACAGAAATAAGGTGTCTTACCCCCTATATTCTGGCCAACCTAGTCATTCCCTCTGTGACTGCACCCTGAGAAGAAGGTTTCAGTACCTGTACAGTTGATAGATGGGACATCCATCAAATTTAGATCTATAACCCTGGAGACTGTACATCTGCCTTTCACTGCTGATTCCAAAAATGAAGAAATCCTCATTCAATGTGGTCCATACCCCTCTGTTTCCTCTCCTACTAGGTCCTTCTTGGCTGCAAATACAAAATTCAACAGACAAGATCCCCTTTGGTACCATTTACCCTTTGTCTGAAATTGTGCTCTATGCCTTAATAGAGGATATATTATTCCAGAGCACTTTATCAGACTAATAAAAGCAAAGGTGTTTACCAAGTTGGACCATGGTTGGCCTTCCAATTCACTCCATGTAAGAGAAGGAAATTAATTGAGAATAGTCTTTCATACCACATATGAGTACCTTGTAATGACTTTTGCTCTATGCAATACCTCAGCTAATTTATCAACATTTTGTCAGTTACATTCTTAGAGATATCCTTTCCTTTATCAATCTGTAATGATGCATTTAGATGACATATTTGTATTAACATCACACCTTGAAGATCACATAAAATATGTTCAAATGTTGGTACACCTTTGCTCCTATTGACACTATGCAAAGCTAGAGTAGTGTACTATTAATGCAGTCAATATTGACCTTCTAGGATTCATTATATCCTCTTCAGGGGGTCACAATGAACCCAATAAAGGCATGTGCTATCCTGGGTTGGGTAAGGCCTACTTCCATGAAAGAAATGCAGCACTTAATCAGTTGTGCTAACTTTTACAGATAATAAAAATTTGACTTTTTCTAGTTAATAAAACCTACTGCCACAAAATATTCTGCTGCCACTGGACTGAAAAAACCCAAAAAACATTTGATAACATTAAAAAACAATTCATCGCTCAGTTGTTTACTGTCCATCCAGATCTATATCAGCTTTATATCCTTGCCATAAATGCTTTGGAAGAGGTCATTGGTGCCATCCTGTCTGTTTTATCTCAACAAAACTAACACCTGCAGAAAAATATTATGATGTGATACATTGGGAGCTCCTTTGCCATTAAACAACCAATACAAGAGTAGAGGCATTATCTAGAAGGTGCTGTACATCCTATCCCTATCTACAGCGCTACAGAATATGTTGGTGCGTTATAAATAAACAATAAGAATACATTGACCCTAAAAAACTAGAGTATCTACAGCAAGAGACGGAATCCACTCCAAGTGCGTTGGGCTCTGTATTTCATTAGATTTGATTTTTACATAATTTACAGATGGGTCAAGAAATGGCAAAGCAGAAGCTCTCTACAGACTTTATGATCATGCCATAAAGATAAATGTAAGCCCACATTCTGCCACACGGCGTGTTCCTAGCTACAAATACGCCTACCCCCGCCCCTTCACCACATTCTGAAGACACCATTCAATTATTTCTTTTTACCTTCTTATATCACCATATCACCTACATAAGATAGTTGGAAATTATGTACAACCCCATTCAAAAAGAGAAATTATATATATAAAAGACTAATTGTGTACCTACTTTGTGTAATGACCAGGGATTAATCTACCCACAGCTTGCCTCGACCCTTCTGGCAAAAATAAATAAATCCTGCTGCAACATATTTTATATCCATGATAGACAGTTTAAAGTTATGGTATGTTTCAGAATTCATACATTTTAATCATAATTCCTAAATCATATTTTAAAATGTCAGTAACTTTGTTGCACCTCATTAAAATATGGCAAAATAGACAGAACAATACTGTGTATATGATTTAGAAAAAAAATACTCCTTCCTCTGCACTCTTTCTCCTTTCTACATAGGAGCAGTCTTGATATCGGTGGGGCAATTGGACTTCCAAGTCACAAGCTGGAGGGGGGGGGGGGGGGGAGTTTTGTCCCAAACATTTGCATTTCAGCAAGTTCCTAATTCTATCCCTTAGAATCTAGTTATTATTATAGATTTGTCCAAAACACTTTAATTTTTCACTCTGTCCTTGAAATGTTTGTTATTAGGACCAAGTATGTGGCTCTGACCTTTAACAGTATATTTAAAAATACTGTTTAAAAGACACTTTTGGGCCTTTTAAGGAAAATAAAATTAATGCCCACATGGAAAATCTGTAATCATCAAAGGCACAGTCATAAATGATTTAAGGAAGGCAGCTAGGTACATAAAGCACTCATTTTTTAGCTTTTGCATGAGTCATTGCAATTGCATTGGTAGAGACATACTATATTATTTGCTAGCAATGTTCCAAATACTTTTAAAATAAAATCCTGAGTTCCTCCTCTACAAAAGTATTTTTGTCTGCAAAAATGTATTATCAAATACAATTATTTGTGTTCAACAAGAAGAATATTTTGAACATTGCTTTTATACATAATTGGTGGTTAAACCCTAAAATGTGCTTCGTTTTGAAGTTGACTAGTCCAAAGAGATGAACTTGCTTCTTCTCATGGTTTGAATAAACACACAATGAAATGATCTAAACTCCCATACACTAGACACCAGTGCCTGTCTAGGGGCTCAATGACATAGCTTCCTTAGAAAACATTGTGAGTCAAAATCCAACGTAAGTAGCTGTTACATGCTGCCCGTGAAAAAAATCCTAATGAAAGATCACTATCTTCTGTGTTCACTGATGTGCTCACTATTCTGTTTCTATTTTTCTAATGTGAGATTGCATGGCTCACATGAGCATAATCCTACATGTTCTCGTAAAGCCTTGTAGTGAGCCTAAACACTGTACCAGAAGATAAACACTTGCTGAGAACTGCAACGTTATATGTAACAGCCCTCAATACAATTAAGGTGATACCCTTCCTTGCCCAATCATGACAAGGAAGGGGTTAATTAATAATAAAGCTTTGCCCAGCTACCCCCTCAGCTTGGATATCCTCTGTGACCCCTCAACACATAGAGCATAGAGCAACACCTATGCCTAATGTCAAGGGCTTAGGAGGCAGGGAGACGAGGGGGACATATCCCTCCCACACATTTTATTCAACCTCTCACTGCCCAGTAGTGTCCACCACACCTTTAGCTGCTGAATTTCTCTGAAAACAGAGTCTCACAAGATCTTGCAAGATAGTCTCATGAGATCTTGTGAGACCCGGCAATTAGATGAATCCAGCAGCTAAAGGAACAAGAGGTGAAGGGGAGACTAGTAAGTAAGCTATCTATCACTTGTAAGCTCCCTATCACTCTATAATGTATTATATTAAGTGAATATATTTGTAACAAACAAACCCTTCCGATATACATATATATACACTGTGCCTTAGGGAGTTCAGCTGCACCTCACTGACGAGGCCCATAAAGGCCTTAAAGCGTCTGGGGTTTGCTGTTTCTCCTGTTCAGGGTAGAATTGCCTGGTATTTTGGGGCTGGGTCACTCTTTTGAGTGGGACCAGACTGATATACTTCAGGATATTTCTCCCTGTGATGGGCACAAGTGAGCTAAAAGAGGTTGCTCTCAGAGTGGCTTATCATGGCTATAGAACTAACCTATTAAGGTTGGTTTGTTCTCTGATGAGTCCCTCTGACTTACCATTATATATATATATATATATAAATTATATATGTGTTGGAGGGTTTGTTTGTTACATATATATATATATATATATATATATATATATATATACATTTAATATAATATATAATATGAAATATATATATTATATATATATCACATATAATAGGGTTGCACATGCGCGATGAGCACCAAAAGGTGCTCATCGCAAGGCCAGAAAGTTGCGGGTTTGACGGGGGCTGCAATGAGTGCTGAAGGTGATCATTGCAGGGTTAGCGATGAGGGCAAAAGGCACTCATCGCAAGGCTCGTAGGTGACTGGTTTGACGGGGCTGCAATGAACGCCTAAGGTGCTCATTGTGGGACTCACGATGAGCTCCTTTGTCACTCATCGTGAGGCCTGACCGTGAGTGGCGCGGCTTCAAAAAAACTATGGTTTAAAGGCCGCCATTTTTTTAAGCCCGAAACAACGAAGCCGTTTGGGGGCTGCCAAAATAAAAACTATTGATTAATAAATTAGCTTATAACCTCACACACAGCATAGGGGGATAGGCAGGGAGCCTGTAAGTGAGATTGCAAGCTAATTTGCTATTTATTTGGTGTTTTGGGGAGGTCTCAGAATTGCTAAGTGAGGAAAAAATGGCGGCCTAAAGTCATAATTTTTTTTCAAGCCCGTAAATCGGAAACACATTTCTGGCTTGAGGAAAATGATCAATTTCACAAGCCCGCAAATGGTTTCACACCCGTAAATGCAAACAGGAACACAGGGGAGGTAGAGGGGAGAGAGGGTGGAAAGAGACACAGGGGAGGGAGTGGGGGGGGAAAGAGACATATATATATATATATATATATATATATATATATATTTATATATATATATATATATATATTTACATAGTTCACCACAACAATCATTTATAATATGGTGGGCAAAGAGCGATAGAAGCCCTCCACCGTACAGTAAATAAAAAGTACATCTGTGTTCACATTGGAATGTCTAAAACAAGTTAAAAAACCTGCTTCTAGCTCAGAGTTCCGAGAAAAACAGTTATTACACTGCATTCTGGGAAGCTGAGCTGGGACATGCAAATGTGCCCACAAATGCCTCACTCTTCAACCTGTAGCCATTATCAAACATGGCTTCCTTTAAGCTTATACATGCTGTATTACACAGCTTTAATGCAAAGCCAAGGTTGGATTAAACACAAGCTGAGTATCCAATCCATGGACAGCTGTTCCAAACTTACTGGCTATCATCAGCATGGGGCGGGATCTCAGCTTGTGTTGTGGACTTTATGAGTAGGTAGTTCACCACAACAATCATTTATAATATGGTGTTGTGATGAACTACCTACTCATAAAGTAGGGCTTGCAGTCAGCATTGCTCCTGGCCAGCAGGTGGTAATCAGCTTTGGGTGATGTTTTGTATACGTGTGCTGTACTGTAACCCATAAATGAGATGCTCAGTTTGACTGTACATAACTACAGTGTACTGTCATTCTTGAGGAAAGGCTTTAGAAGCTAAACCACTTTTTGGTATTATGATACCTCTGCTGGGTCCTACTCTAAAGGGACCTATATCTGTTCCTGTTGTTCCTGCATTCTGATCATGAGTTACTGATAACTGGGAACCAATAATTGATATTTCCAACTCTTCATGGTCTCAAGGGTGATCCTGCTAGCTGACAGCAGGAGGATTTTAGGGTGCACCTGGTCCTCTCACCTCTGGTTTGTGACACCCAACCCTTGTGCTTTGGGATTGTGGTTCCATAAACTCCTCATTAACCCCGATGGTTAGGGGCCAATGTTGGGTGTAATATCCTAACTTTTCTAAAATGTCAATTTTATTCAATAATATAGCCATCCCTTTTTTATATTTTTTATTGAAGGCTAAAAGTATTATTAAAATATTATATATACACTGCTACATATCAGAAGAATAACTTATTTATGGACAATTCTTGTTTAATACAAGGGTTATATTAACTTATATATTAATTGTGGTCTTTAACATTACATAACCAGTTTAGCTTTCACAAAAATATTATAAATACTGTAGTTCCCATTAACCTTAAATGACGTGATATGGCACTGATAATTAAAATTCGTTTTATACACTATGTACTGCATATTGTTCACCTAACGTCATTAAAAGACCAAGGTGGTCAGATTTTTTGTATATGGCCTTTTAACTAAACTTGATAGTGGGCAAATTGTGTTTAGTAAACAAAACATAAACTTGTCTGTACAACTGATTCTACTGCTACTTTCTGAGAAGTATGTGCCCCAGTAAATTAACAAGCTTACTATTAGGAAAGCAGCGAGCACTGGCAGTTGCAGATGCCCCACCTCCCCAATGTGAAGAGTCTGCTACTACCCTGGAAGTTGAGTAGAAGAAACCGAAATTCTTTACTGAACAAATAGTTTATTGAATAAATTAGAGACTATATTTCTTTTTACTTTCTCAAATAATTTCCTTGTTTTCAATGCAAATAGTATATTTTGTTTGTTTAAAATATTATACAGCTGTATGTGTGGTATTATAAATATATATATATATATATATATATATATATATATATATATATATATATATATATATACATACAGAGCGAGAGAGATCTACAGAATCTATAGATCTGATTTTCGCATAGAATATAATAGGGTACTATGTTAACATTTCATGCTATAAATTGTGGGAGTCAACATGCAAATATGTGTCAAATGATATGGACATAAACATAATCATATATAAATATATTTACACAATTGATTGCATACATATAGTTTTCCAACAGCAGTTTTCTTGCCTAATTAACATAAAAAAGGAAATATTACGGTACATATGTGTAAACCAGTTTAGGGGGACACTTGTGGTGTCTTTGTCTAGCGGCATCACAGATGTAAATTCGGCTTTGTATATAAATTAACAGACCTAAGGAACAGAAGCAGGTATGTAATATTAGTATGTAATAATAATAATCATTGCAATAGCATGTATAGGAGTGCATTTTCATGTTGGTACTAATAAAACTTCAGGAGTCTGAAAATTTGTGTTGCATATATTAATTGTGCAATTTAGTGATATTATTCATTCTCAAAGGGGTGCACATGACTTCAGCACTATAGAACTGCAGAGACATCTGCTGGTTGAATAAAATATGTAAAATATATTTAATAGCAGTTTGAGCCATTAAATAAAACATGGAGTTTAGCTATTAATATTTGGAATGTCATTACAAAAGTGTAAGTATTTCGGTGATATTTAAATAACTTCTGCTAATATTTAAAAGATACTTTAAGAATAAATGTTAAAATAAAATTGTTTTAAAATATAAATCTCTATGGAAAACAACAAATGTAGCTATATTAGTTGCATCGTGGTGGAAATTGCATGGATTTGACAGATGATAAGAAGCAACAGGCTCATCTTTTCTGCAATTATGTTCACATAAAAAGCTGAACAAATAGCACATGCCAGGAATGATTGACTCCCTTAACAGTGTTAAGCATTGATTACATGGCTCCAGTTAAAACTTCAGTAAGGTTGTCTCAGCCCTATTCCATTGTTGACGCGGGCCTACTCATGTTGGAAGTTTTGTGTACAATAGGGAAATTACCCTACCGGCACTCACAACAATCCTTATGTCTTTTGTAAGCAGCTAAGAAATTGAACCAGTGAGTCAATAAAAACACTAGATCCCGTAGTAATCAAAGTCAAGTAAAAGAACATTGGTAAACATTGCTGAATGTGTCTATAAAGTCATGAGTTTTCTACTCAAACGTTGACTGTGCCATATGTTTAGGCCAACCCACAGGTCTAGAAGCGGAGGATATGTTTGTTTCTACATAATTTTAACACGTAATTAACCCATAATTTGTTCATAGTCTACATAACCCATGCTAATATTTATAACATATTTATATAGGGAAAACCTTATCCCTATCTATCCTATATCCCATACCCACCTTATTCTAATACATATCCCTATCCTTTGTTACATTCCCTCTACAATACATACCCCTATTACATACCACATACAGTACTATTATATATGCAGCACACCCCCATACCCCCCTGTTACAAACCCCAATCACATTACTCCCATACCCTTGCTCCATAAAATTTTAGTATACGTATAATAAAAGACATAGAATATATATTTGATGCTACTCAAAAACATCCACAAACTTTTGTTTGGTTACTCACATGAGTGGCCAATGATAGTGTATGTTTCTGAGGGCGTGTCTGTGCATGTATCTACCTGCTTGTAAGGTAGAGGGAGCATGGGGGAGAGGAGTGGTGGGAGGCAACACAAGGAAGTGAGGGCAGAAGACGGGGAAAGGTTTGGTGAAGCAGAGAGGTGAAGAGAGGGGAGAGGAGAGAGGCAGTGAACCCAGAGTTGACCCTAATGCAAACTCACCATCAGTAAGACCAGTGGATGAGTTCCAGGTCTAAGGGTCTTTCCAGGGAAGTTAGGATCCCCAGGCACAGTTAGGGGATCAGGAGGCTGACAAAAAATACAGGGCTCCTTATTACCCTCAGGGATATTTTTTTGTCTTCTTAAATGTCATGAATGATTAATCATGTCTTGTCATTTTGATACTAATAATGTACAAAAAACATGCCATATCTGTATTATGAGACAAATCCATAGGTTCCCATAACTCTAAGGTCAAACAATGGATGCATCACTGAGATGACAATGTAAATTATTTTAAGCCCCAGACCCATGACTTTATGGTCAACTGGCAACTGTACATAAAAACAACAAAGTTGTGCTTATGAAAATTAGAAAATAAATATATGTTATATTTTTTCTACAGTATTGCCTCAGCCACCATTGTCCATTGTGACCCTTTGTGCAACCTTCCTCCTTTTTGCTTATATGGAGAGGAGTCACACCACCAAGCTATGAACTAGAGGTCGCATTAGCACTAGATTGAAGGATCAGGACGTTTGTGTCACACAAGATTCTAATTAGGCCAAGTAGAGGAAAGGAGAACATTATTCAGCAGGAATATGTCAACTCAGTGCAGAACCTGACAGTACATAGGTGTGCTAACTGTATGAAGAAAACATATTGATCCTTTTTAACTAATATCAGAACAACTGTCACCTTTAACCAAAGATAAGGTGTTGACATTGGAATATCCCAATAAACAATAAAGATAATTTCATATCCATTTCCACAAAGTAAAAATGTAGCACTAAGTATTACAACACCAGGGTCCCTTTCCTATGATTGTTTGGTATTTTTAAGGAATACTTACCCAGAAGCTAACCACCAGCAATTTGCCTGGAGCAACGCGTGATATGGGCATTGTGAGTACTTACATCACAAAATACTTGGACATAGAATTAAAATGCTTGTGATTCATGTACTGTGTATCTTCCTTTTTTGGAAGGTCTTGGTGTCACACGAGTGCAATTAGTTACACCAATGACATACTTCTCATGCAATAAATATTGTTTCTCATTTTCCTGATCCCTTCTCTAGTTTTGGGGAAACTGATGTACCTCTGGGCTTTCCTCTTCATACCATTGAAGAATTGGCCCAGCACATGTAAGCTGAGATATCTAACTAACAATGCCTTCAGATGATTGGAAACTAGCAAAGGCCAAGAAGTGTATAGCACATAACAGCTTTGCTGCACTTAGTACAGCCCTATTCCTATAGGACCTGGGCTCCAAAGAGGGTGTTGAAACCATAATAATTCTAGCAGGGATATTGCTCAATGTATACACAGACCTCAAAACAGTTTCTATTTGTTTACATGAATTATTATATCTGGAAGGGAGATTGTCAACTTCTTTCAGCCCATATACTACACCCATTACTCCAAATCTTGATGTAGGACCTCAGAGAGGTCTATCAGATAATATCTGTCATACACTTCAACATCACTTAGCCTCTCCAGTGTGACCAGTTGTATGTTGGTTTTATTGCTGAAATTGTCTTGCTTCATTATATTTTTTTGTACTGTTGTATGATATTTGTTGTTGTACCAGGAATGAAAGATAATTTTTATATCTTTTTGGATTTAGATTTATTGTATTTGGTAATTTTAAAGGTTTTTTGCAATCTTTGTTTTTTCCATTAGATAATTACAGGCATGTTTAATTTGATTCCATGTTCGTGTATTCATCTTTCCTAAAGTATACATCCCTCCTTCATTAAATCATATAAGTTTAGAATTTTAGACCATGCACCATTTTAGTGGATTTTATTGGACCTCATCAGCGGGGTGTAGCTGTACCCCCTAAGGCACAGTGAGTAAGGAGTCCTCATCCTGATCCTACAAATATAGGGCTCTATGTAAATCTCTACAAAAACAATTACGAGTGCCATAGCAGCACAGTAAATCGTATGTGTACAAAAGACCACTCACAAGTAGTTTTTAAACCCTTGCTTAGTCCCCTAGATGCATTTAAAGTGACAGTATAGCATGAAAATGACTACAAATTGATTACATTTCAACATTATTTGACACTTAATAATTCAATATTCACATATTTGTAATACAAAATATGATATGTTAGTATTAAGCCTGTTTTATAATACAGAATCCAGGGTAACACACAACCCAGTACTCAAGGGGATAATTCACATCATGAAATCAAGTTGCCAAGGAACAAATGCTCTAATGCATTGTTTATAAAAATTATCATATTTTAACAGAAAATAAACAGATCTTTATTTATTGAAGCTATAAATACAATTGACAATTTTTTTATATAAAAATATACAAATAAATAAAAAACTATTTCTTTATATATACAGTATCTCACAAAAGAGAGTACAACCCTCACATTTTTGTAAAAAAAATATTATATCTTTTCATGTGACAACACTAAAGAAATTACACTCTGCTGGTGAACTACATGCCCATGAGGGTTAAGGCAGTGCTGGAAAATAATGGTGGTCACACAAAATATTGCCACTTTGGGCCCAATTTGGACATTTCCACTTAGGGGTGCACTCACTTTTGTTGCCAACGGTTTAGACATTAATGTGTTGAGTTATTTTGAGGGACAGCAAATTTACACTGTTATACAGGCTGTACACTTACTACTTTAAATTGTAGCAGAGTGTCATCAGAGTGTCATCTTCAGTGTTCTCACATGAAAAGATATAATAAAATATTTACAAAAATGTGAGGGTGTACTCACTTTTGTGAGAAACTGTATCTATAATATTTCCTTGCCACAGCATTTACAGCATTTGTTATAGCACTTTACAATATATCTGTAAAGCTTGTTTTGTCTACTGTCTACACAGAAATCTGTTGATGTCAGTAAAAACATGGAAGTTACACGTAATCTGCAATCGGAGGCTAAGAATGAATTAGTACCAATAAGTAATATTTGCCAGTCAGGCTCACAATATAGCAATGCATTAGTGCATCTGTTTTAGTCCATGTGGGTTTCATGATATGTATTAACCCCTTGAGTCCTGGGATCGATATTACTCAGAAATTGCATTTAAAATATATTTTTAATAGCATTTCTGTGGGTTTGCGACTGTTCTGCAATTAATACTAAGGTTTTGCAGTGTTTCCATGCCTTCCCATGCTTTTAAAGAGCAGTATTGTGTGTTTAATTGCTATCACAACTTTAATAAGTGTTTGATAAAGCCCTTTTGAGACCATTTTTAATACTTATAATATTTTGTCAGAAACTTGATACTTTTTCAGATTTTATTTGCGACTTAGAGCTACGGCTCTAATAGAATATTGATTTTTAACTTTAATTATTTAGAGCTCGTAATGTTTGAACTGTGCTAAAACCATTGGAGTTCTAAGGCCGGTTTTGCGTCTTTGGCTGGCCGTTGTGATTGTGAGCGGTTAACTCGTAATTGGATTGTGAGTAGCTAATAGATTCTGTGGCAATATTAACAGCAGTTTTAAGTGTGAATACATTTATGAATTGGGCAATAGAATAGGGCCATGGTGCCTGCAATGATAGACAGCTCTGTACATGCCTGAACCCTATAACACGCATGCTGTACCATGATAGTAATGTGTAAAGGGGTAGATAGGAGAGGATACCCAGTACTACATCAGGCATTTCCATGGCTCATGGACCTAAATATAATACCAGATATTTAGTAAGTTGCAGAGAGACATGAGTAGAGTGGGTGTGTGATGAGCCGCAGTAGCCTATAGCAATCGCTGTAGATTTAGCTTATGGGTTTGTTAGTGTTTTTGTGACCTATTTATGTTGTTATATTGTGATTATTTCATGTGGAATATATTTGTTTCTAGTGTTTCAATCATATAGAACTTCATACAAAAGTTGCACACTTGAAAATGTGCAGAACAGGGAACGGGAGATTTAAAAATGTTCTCTGAAAGAGAAATAATGATTGCGCAAATTGGCGAAATTGCCAATATATCTACAGATATAGATAATTATGTATGAGAATGTAACTGGGATATCTTTGTTTTTCTGGTCTGGTATGTCTTTATTTCCAATATGCTAACAGCTAAAAAGTAAATAAGTTGTCTCTACACCACTATAGTCATATTGGGTAGATGTCAAATGCATTCTCCTGTGCTCATGACATGTCCTGAAATTCTGATTTGTTGATTGCAACTACACGGATAGTACTAGCATATCAGTTTTATCTTACTCACAAGGACAGACCAACCATCAAAAATATGGAACGGGGAAAAAATAACAAACCTCATATGGTCAGCTTCCAAGAGATGGTGCAGAGGATCACTCCCAAATCTTTGAATTCTGCAAATGTTAAGTGCTAAGAATTGATTACTTTATTAACTGAAAGGTTTAATGTATCCAGTCAGTGTTAGGTATGCCTATGAATTACAATTACCTTTAAGCACATTTTTAAGGCATAGAATAATTTTAAGGTAGTAAAAGTTAAGTATGATTATTAATCACATTTTATTTCACACTGTCTTCATTTAGTGTCTAATAAGTGTGGATGTCTCTCTGCACATACTGCTGCTTTATTATTCAGAAAAAGATTAATACAAGTCAGGAAATCATGTTAAGTTAAGGGGGAATATATTATTAATATCTTATTTTTATTTTAAGATGACACTCCAAAATAAGTTTAGCAGCTGCTAGATTAACAGCTTTTAACCTTGTTGACCCTAATAGCCAATGAATATCTGGCACTAAAACTGTGAATGAAAGTCATGGTTGAGAGCCAGAACATGCAGCTAGGTGAGTGTGGCGCAGAAGTAATATACTCAGATTCCATTCAGCTGATGGTGGTTGGCGAGGGCTTAATAATTGCACTGAGAACCACATTCCTATATCAGTACTGAAGCTATTTTTTCTTAAATGTTTAAAATGTGTAATACAATGCTGAACAAGATTTCTTCTCCAGCATTTCTCTTTGAGATAAAGCCACATTTTTTAGAACAATTAAGCAAATTAGCAAATTAGAGGTTGTCATAACTTCATTATATTTTGTTGAATTAGTTATAAAAAGAATTTTAGAATATTTAGAAGGAATCTGTTCAATTACAACTGTACAGAAAGGGTAGTACATATGAATAACAGCCTTCTGTTGATCTTTAATTTGAATACAATGATTGCTGGCATATAAGTATACATCTATACATCTATATTGTTTATTTATGGCTAAGCTTTTTTTTTTTTTTTTAGAAAAGAGCATTGCATATATTGTACACACTACATTTGGTTTAGTGGTTTGAATCTGCAAATACAGATATTTCTAAAAAATTCACGATCAAACAAATTTTGTCAGAAAAATTAATCCTGCCTGGGCAACCCACTTGGATGTTTCAGATGTGTTAAGAATACTGCCAACCAATAGCAATTCATATTTGTATCAGCTTGCAAAAATACCCTCTACACACTGTATATTTGTATATATTTTTAGAACCCTGAAGAACATACTTTATACAGTAATGTACAGGAATCGAAATCTTGCACTAAAATTTCAATACTTTTACATACTTTTTCACACAACTCCAATTGCTAAGTTATATTTTAAAACATCATTTATGAAGATCTGCACTTTTTAAAACTATTTATGTATTATGCTGATCACCATAAGGGAGAGGTGAATATATATATTTAGATTGGCCTTAGAACCAGGGTCAAGCAGGAGTAAGACTAGAGAAAATCTGTAAGTCAGGCAATGTGTCGAAGTTGGATGCCAGCTAGAGAGTAGTAGGGATTGAATGCAAATAAGTAGCAAGACAAATATATGATGAAGATAGTGCACCCACAGAGGTCAGTAAATGGGAGCTTGGTCCAATGAGGGCTATTAACAGGCCAGGATTTCAATATCTTTCTACTTGAGCACAGGAGTATCAATAGTTGACGAAACTGAGTAACTCATATGCACTAATGCTGAGAGAACCTGAATATGCAAAAAGAGAGATCCAGAAATCCTGGAATGGTGGTGGTCCTCATTTGTGTGACCTGCACACAACTTGACAAGGTCCTTGCTTCTGTTAGGGCTTATATATGACATTGCCTGCACTACCCTCACTTCTATCACCTTAGAGTGACAATGGACATGACACTCTGGATATATGCATTGAGGATACACCGCATGGTTGCACAGGGATGAAGCGGGTAGGTGAATGAATCATATTTTCTACTGTAATCGCTGTAGAGTTTGAAATCTACTAAGATCATCTTAGCCATTGTTCCTTGTCAATACACAACAATATATGGTTTTAAAACCTTGATTTTATTTTATTGATTCTAACTTTTATTTAAGGTAGTAGGAATGATCGGTAATCAAACAAATTATAGCTGTTTTGACTTAAAGAAGCAATATAGTTTAAAATAGCTACTCTCCTAAATATGCAGTGACTCAAGCAGACAGGAGCATGCATAACCTCTTTTAATGAGTTAACCCTTTATCACGCAAAGGACAATTTGAGTTATACTGTCATTTTAATGGGGAGCATTAGTTCTTTTGAACATTATGCATAAGGGCCTATCTATTTATTCCTTTTGTTCAATGTTTTAGTTATAACACATATCAAAAGTATGAACAATGTGCAAATTATAAAGTTAAGAACATACTGGTAATTGCCCAGATATTTTAGTGCTCTGTTCTATGGATAAAATGTAACAGTATTTTAAATTATTTACCTTTCTACAGAAGCACAGATGTCTTACAGCCAATTACCTTGAGATATTGGCTTGAAATTAACCACTCATGTTGTGTTTATATCACCACATTTACAATTAGTAATGCTATTAATGGTTCCTGTACTTAGTGTTACTAATTATATTGCTATGAACTAAGGGTGTTAAAAATAGCAATCGCCATCAACTACCAATTAATGCTTAATGAGAGCACATAAACCAAGCATTGTAATGAATTTCAAAATTATTGTAACTTTTGTTGTTCTGGTAATCACAAAAATATGTAGTTAAACACAGGAGAGAGGCAATGATTGAAAGTGTAGTTATCATATCAATTAATAAAAATGTAAAGGGAATAGGAAATTAATCCTCTGGGGTTATACATATTTGCCAGACTGCATGAATACAAATTAGAAACTGTTAGGAAAATATGTTGTATTACAAATGAACGACTCATTGTGGGTTTGACTTATATCTGTGGAAAGAAGTACTTTGTATATGTGGCAGACAGCCAGCAGCAACACCCACTACTCACTTTATACTGATATACTGTCATTTAAACTCTCCTCTTAATGTAAATATATATTTTCATAAACTGAATTGAATGTTTTATTTGATGAAGGGATAAAAGAGAATAGCAGATTACATATTAGGAATGAAAGATGTTTTTAACCGTATTTATTTTCAAAGTAACACAGTGTCCTTCAATATTCTGCTAGACCTTCTGAAATTCATGTTTCAGAAGATGAAGATGAGTTTGGAAAGAGTATAAGGGATCTAAGGGAAATTTGAAATAAGGATTCATTCAACATTGTTCAAGAAACTTTACGGATGAAGAAGCTAGATGAAAAGGTCACCTACTTCACAAAATGTAAGTTTCATGCTTCCCATGCTTTTTTTGGCATTGACAGTTTATATTTTAATTGCTGTTTTGCTCCACTTATGAGTGAAAGTATCATATTAACAGCACCAGTGGTAGATTTGAAGTTTAATGCCTCATGTACAGTATGACTAGACATTGATTAAGAACTTTATTCAGTGTCCTATGATTCCTTTGATCATTGCATCTATTTCGTTTGTAAAGTGGGTATGGGTGCCTTAATGGCAAAATCAGATATCAAATTGGTTTTTAGTTTCTTGCTGGTTCACCCTTCTAGTCAATACCTACTGGGTTGTCCTGATAATGGAATGCACTCTGTTGACAACTGTTTACTAAAAGGGTGTTCCTTATTGTGCTTTTATTTTGAGTCTTCAAGCTCATTCCTGAAAGAGGTCACTAGCAGGTGGCCAAATTTGATTAATTTGTTCATTACTTGGGCAACCTCTTGTTTGTTTGTCCTTCTGATAAGTCTAATACTATTCTCTGGTCTGCATCATTTGGTATCCCAAAAGCTAATGATTCATCTGAGGGCCTCAGCACCTGACTCATTTTCTTGAATATCAAAATAGTTGGAGAAGGCCAAGAGGGTCCAATCTGTGGAAGAGAAGTTCTACTGTGCCTTCTGCAAAATTTGTATTGGTCAGATCCTCTGCTGCAAATTATTGCTGGCTACTTCAAGTGTCCAGCAGTCTCGCTGTTTAATTTACATGTCTCATCCTTTAAAAGATTATCTAAATGTGTAGATTTCATTCTTGCAAGCCGATAATGGTTAATTTTTAATTCGAAAGATATATTGGGTATGGTGGCTCAGTTATATCACATAAGAGCCAAGTGTGTTGGTTAGGGTGCTCCTAAGGATACATTGAGTATATTATGTAAAGAGAAAAAATATCCTATTATAGGGCACACCTAATAATCCTGATCTCAAAAAAGAGAATAAACTAAATTATAAAACTTAACTTTTATTAATTGGTAAAATCCATATTTAAAATATGTAAACATAGTCTGCAAAGAAGCAACAAGGATATTGGAATTGTCTAATATAGTATCTCAACAATGTAAATTCTGCCCCTTATAGACAAACCATATAAAGTGCTAAGTAACAATATAATCACAAAAATTGTGACTAGAATATGAGATAAAGTGCTGAATATAAACTGACAAGTGCTGTGATTCATATAGTATATAACTATATGGTAATTCAGTATATAGAAAGCGGCAAAGGTGCAGAAAATTATTATATCCAGCTATATGCTGATAGTATAAAGAGATACCAAATGTCCTACCAATAAAATGAGATGTAAAGAACTCTGAAGTAAGGAAATAGCTATCGAGTGGTAAATGCCTCAATGCTGTATTTCATATCCAATATAATGCTATCCCAATACTGTACCGTATAAACCAGGATTCCCCCTCCGTATGTCCTGTTTTCCTTCTACTTCTAGACTGGCTAAATTGCATATACTGATAAATTCAGGGAAGGGACTTTAAACTATGGGCCTGATATGAAAACGCTAGCTCTCTGCCATGCACATCGCGGTCTAGACGAAGACAAATGATGTCATTGACCCGCGACGGAGTTCCTACGTTAACCCGACACACGTTTCTTGAATTTCATCAAGGATTACGCCTGCCTTCTCATCATATCTTTTTAAAGGCTGGCGTAGTCATGGCAACATAAAAAGGGATTAAAAAAACCTAAATATAATAAAATATGTAGTTTATTATCTCTTTTAAAGATAAAATTGTGATCTCTTCATTAAGAAGTCTAATGGGTGTTAAAAATGAGTTATAGAAGTGTCTTTAAGGAGAATATATCTGATGATCTTAGGTCTTCTAATATTAGGTATATTTATATTGTTGGATGAGCAGAATTCTAGCAAGTCATTTATCTCATATTACATATAATAAATATGATTAGTATCAGACCATATTTTGCTTAAATTGCAACTACCATCACTATTATCATCCTTTGTACTTATTATTATTCTTCACGGTATATCAAAATTTACCATATTGATAGGTTGTTATCACTTACCTAATATATGACCTACTTAGTATTTACATTTAATTTCATATATTCTCAATAGCTGTATGTGACATTAGTTATGGATGTTATTATGGTCTAGACTTATAAGGTCTATACAGAATGTTTATTTCAGATATAATGAGTAAAGGTAAAGCCTTCATTAAGGCCCTTAGGTTTTTTAGTGCCAAGTAGATAAATCCATTTGGCTTCTTTCTTTAATAATTCTGCATACACACTAGTGGTGCTAATTTATCCCTGCACCAAGGCCTGCTAAATTTGTAAGATTCTGAGAACTGCATACACACCAGCGGTGCTAATTCATCCCTGCACCAAGGCCTGCTAAATTTGTAACATTCTGAGAACTGCATGAACACCAGCGGTGCTAATCCATCCCTGCACCAAGGCCTGCTAAGTTTGTAAGATTCTGAGAGCTGCATGAACACCAGCGGTGCTAATTTATCCCTGCACCAAGGCCTGCTAAATTTGTAAGATTCTGAGAGCTGCATGAACACCAGCGGTGCCAATTCATCCCTGCACCAAGGCCTGCTAAATGTGTGAGATTCTAAAAACTGCATACACACCAGCGGTGCTAATCCATCCCTGCACCAAGGCCTGCTAAGTTTGTAAGATTCTGAGAGCTGCATGCACACTAGCGGGGCTAATTCATCCCTGCACCAAGGCCTGCTAAGTGTGTGAGATTCTGAGAGCTGCATGAACACCAGCGGTGCTAATCCATCCCTGCACCAAGGCCTGCTAAGTTTGTAAGATTCTGAGAGCTGCATGCACACTAGCGGTGCTAATCCATCCCTGCACCAAGGCCTGCTAAATTTGTAAGATTCTGACAACTGCATGAACACCAGCGGTGCTAATCCATCCCTGCACCAAGGCCTGCTAAGTTTGTAAGATTCTGAGAGCTGCATGAACACCAGCGGTGCTATTCCATCCCTGCACCAAGGCCTGCTAAGTGTGTGAGATTCTGAGAGCTGCATGAACACCAGCGGTGCTAATTTATCCCTGCACCAAGGCCTGCTAAATGTGTGAGATTCTAAAAACTGCATACACACCAGCGGTGCTAATCCATCCCTGCACCAAGGCCTGCTAAGTTTGTAAGATTCTGACAGCTGCATGCACACTAGCGGGGCTAATTCATCCCTGCACCAAGGCCTGCTAAGTTTGTAAGATTCTGAGAGCTGCATGAACACCAGCGGTGCTAATCCATCCCTGCACCAAGGCCTGCTAAATTTGTAAGATTCTGAGAACTGCATGAACACCAGCGGTGCTAATCCATCCCTGCACCAAGGCCTGCTAAGTTTGTAAGATTCTGAGAGCTGCATGAACACCAGCGGTGCTAATTTATCCCTGCACCAAGGCCTGCTAAATTTGTAAGATTCTGAGAGCTGCATGAACACCAGCGGTGCTATTCCATCCCTGCACCAAGGCCTGCTAAGTGTGTAAGATTCTGAGAGCTGCATGAACACCAGCGGTGCTTATTCATCCCTGCACCAAGGCCTGCTAAATGTGTGAGATTCTAAAAACTGCATACACACCAGCGGTGCTAATCCATCCCTGCACCAAGGCCTGCTAAGTTTGTAAGATTCTGACAGCTGCATGCACACTAGCGGGGCTAATTCATCCCTGCACCAAGGCCTGCTAAATGTGTGAGATTCTGAGAGCTGCATGAACACCAGCGGTGCTAATCCATCCCTGCACCAAGGCCTGCTACATTTGTAAGATTCTGAGAGCTGCATGAACACCAGCGGTGCTAATTTATCCCTGCACCAAGGCCTGCTAAATGTGTGAGATTCTGAGAACTGCATACACACCAGCAGTGCAAATCCACCCCTGCACCAAGGCCTGCTAAGTTTGTAAGATTCTGAGAGCTGCATGCACACTAGCGGGTCTAATTCATCCCTGCACCAAGGCCTGCTAAATGTGTGAGATTCTGAGAGCTGCATGAACACCAGCGGTGCTAATCCATCCCTGCACCAAGGCCTGCTAAATGTGTGAGATTTTGAGAGCTGCATGAACACCAGCGGTGCTATTCCATCCCTGCACCAAGGCCTGCTAAGTGTGTGAGATTCTGAGAGCTGCATGAACACCAGCGGTGCTAATTCATCCCTGCACCAAGGCCTGCTAAGTTTGTAAGATTCTGAGAGCTGCATGAACACCAGCGGTGCTAATCCATCCCTGCACCAAGGCCTGCTAAGTTTGTAAGATTCTGAGAGCTGCATGCACACCGGCGGTGCTAATTCATCCCTGCACCAAGGCCTGCTAAATGTGTGAGATTCTGAGAACTGCATGCACACCAGAAGTGCTAATTCATCCCTGCAACAAGGCTTGCTAAATGTGTGAGATTCTGAGAACTGCATGCACACCAGCGGTGCTAATTCATCTTCACCAAGGCCTGCTAAATGTGTGAAATTCTGAGAACTGCATGCACACCAGCGGTGCTAATTCATCCCTGCACCAAGGCCTGCTAAGTGTGTGAGATTCTAAGAACTGCATACACACCAGCGGTGCTAATTCATCCCTGCACCAAGGCCTGCTAAGTGTGTGAGATTCTAAGAACTGCATACACACCAGCGGTGCTAATCCATCCCTGCACCAAGGCCTGAAGAGTTTGTAAGATTCTGAGAGCTGCATACACACCAGCGGTGCTAATTTATCCCTGCACCAAGGCCTGCTAAATGTGTGAGATTCTGAGAACTGCATACACACCAGCGGTGCTAATTCATCCCTGCACCAAGGCCTGCTAAATTTGTAAGATTCGGAGAGCTGCATGCACACCAGCGGTGCTAATTCATCCCTGCACCAAGGCCTGCTAAATGTGTGAGATTCTGAGAACTGCATGCACACCAGCGGTGCTAATTCATCCCTGCACCAAGGCTTGCTAAGTGTGTGAGATTCTAAGAACTGCATGCACACCAGCGGTGCTAATTCTCTCTCTCTCTCTCTCTCTCTCTCTCTCGTCTTGTAGGGTGCTTTGGAAAAAAGCACTTTCTGAAAAGGTTCTAAGCTCAAAACAGGGCACTTCAATTTCTAATATTGTTGCTATACAAATAGAAGATAATAATAAGAAAATATGCAAGTAGCAAAAAGTAGTTGGAGGATGGAGGATGCTGGCAGGGTTGCATCCAGGGAGAGGGGGGAAAGGAGAAAAGGGAGGGAGAGGAGGGGGGGAAAGAGAAAAGGGAGGAAGAGGAGGGGGAACAGAGACACATGGAAGGGTGGAAGGAGACACGGGGGGAGAGGGAGAAAGGAGACACGAGGGGGGAAAGGGAGAGGGGGAAAGAAGACACAGAGGAAAGGAAGAGGGGGAACACAGAAAAACAGGAGAGGGAGAGAGCGGGGGAGGAGACACAGGGGAGGGAGATGGAGAAAGGAGACACAGGGGAGGGAGAGGGGGAAGGGAGAGGTGGAAAGGAGGTACAGGAGAGGGGAGAAAAGAGACACAAGGGAGGAGAGGGGGAAATGGAGAGGGGGTAAGGAGACATGAGGAGGGGAAGGGAGAGGAACAGGAGAGGGGGAAATGAGACACAGGGGAGGTAGATGGGGAAAGAAGACACATGGGAGGGAGGATGGAAGGAGACACAGGGGAGGGAGAGGGGGAAAGGAGAGAAAGGAGACACAAGGGGGGAAAGGGAGAGGGGGAAAGGAGACACGGAGGAAAGGAAGAGGGGCAAAGTAGAAAAAAAGGAGAGGGAGAGAGCAGAGGAGGAGACACAGGGGAGGAAGAGGGGGGGAAAGGAGACACAGAAGAGGGAGAGGGGGGAAAGGAAGAGGTGGAAAGGAGGTACAGGTGAGGGGAGAATGGAGACATGGGAGAGAGAGGGGGGCATGGAGAGGGGGAAAGGAGACATGAGGAGGGGAAGGGAGAGGGGGAAAGGAGAGGGAGAGAGGAGGAAAGGAGACACAGGGGAGGTAGATGGGGAAAGGAGACACAGGGGAGGGAGAGGGGGAAGGAGGTACAAGAGAGGGAGAGGGTAGGAAAGTAAACACAGGGGAGGGAGAGGGGGGAAAGGGAGAGGAAGAAAGGAGGCACAGGAGAGGAAGAGGGGGAAGAGACACAGAGGAGGGGAAGGAGACACAGGGGAGGGAGAGGGGGAAGGAGACATGAGGGGGGAAGGGAGAGGGGGAAAGGAGACATGGAGGTACGGAAGAGGGGGAACATAGAAAAACAGGAGAGGGAGAAAGCGGGGGAGGAGACACAGGGGAGGGAGATGGGGGAAAGGAGACACAGGGGAGGGAGGGGGTAAAGGGAGAGGTGGAAAGGAGGTACAGGAGAGGGGAGAAAAAAGACATGGGAGAGAGAGGGGGGCATGGAGAGGGGGAAAGGAGACATGAGGAGGGGGAGGGAGAGGGGGAAAGGAGAGGGAGAGAGGAGGAAAGGAGACACAGGGGAGGTAGATGGGGAAAGGAGACACAGGGGAGGGAGAGGGGGAAGGAGGTACAGGAGAGGGAGAGGGTAGGAAAGTAAACACAGGGGAGGGAGAGGGGGGAAAGGGAGAGGAAGAAAGGAGGCACAGGAGAGGGAGAGGGGGAAGAGACACAGAGGAGGGGGAAGGAGACACAGGGGAGGGAGAGGGGGAAGGAGACATGAGGGGGGAAGAGAGAGGGGGAAAGGAGACATGGAGGTACGGAAGAGGGGGAACGTAGAAAAACAGGAGAGGGAGAGAGCGGGGGAGGAGACACAGGGGAGGAAGATGGGGGAAAGGAGACACAGGGGAGGGAGGGGGTAAAGGGAGAGGTGGAAAGGAGGTACAGGATAGGGGAGAAAAAAGACACAGGGGAGGAGAGGGGGAATGGAGAGGGGAAAGGAGACATGAGGAGGGGAAGGGAGAGGAACAGGAGAGGGAGAGAGGGGGAAAGAAGACACAAGGGATGTAGATGGGGAAAGGAGACACATAGGAGTGAGGGTGGAAGGAGACACAGGGGAGGGAGAGGGGGAAAGGAGAAACAATGGGGGAAAGGGGGTGGGGGAAAGGAGACACAGAGGAAAGGAAGAGGGGGAAAGTAGAAAAACAGGAGAGGGAGAGAGCGGGGGAGGAGACACAGGGGAAGGAAATGGGGGAAAGGAGAAACTGGAGAAGGAGAGTGGGGAAAGGGAATGGTGGAAAGGAGGTACAGGAGAGGAAAAAAAGGAGACAGGGGAGGTAGAGGGGGACATGGAGAGGGGGAAAGGAGACATGAGGAGGGGAAGGGAGAGGGAGAAATGAGAGGAGGAAAGGAGACACAGGAGGTAGATGGGGAAAGTAGACACAGGGGAGGGAGAGGGGGATGGAGGTACAGGAAAGGGAGAGGGTAGGAAATGAGACACAGGGGAGGGAGAGGGGGAAAAGAGAAACATGGGAGGGAGAGGGGGGATGGGAGAGTAAGAAAGAGGCACAGGAGAGGGAGAGGGGGAAGAGACAAAGGGGAGGGGGAAGGAGACACAGGGGAGGGAGAGGGGGAAAGGAGACACAGGGAAAAAGGAGAGGGGTAAAGGAGGAACAGGAGAGGGAGAGAGGGGGGAAAGGAGACACAGGGGAGGGAGATGGGCAAAGGAGACAGGGGAGGGAGATCAGGGAAAGGGAGAGGTGGAAAGAAGGTACAGGAGAGGGAGGGGGCAAGGAGACACAGGGGAGGGATAGGGGGGAAACAGAGAGGGGGAAAGGAGACATGAGGAGAGGAAAGGAGGAACAGGAGAGGGAGAGCGGGGGGAAAGAAACACAGGGGAGGTAGATGGGGAAAGGAGACACAGGGGAGGGAGAGGGGGGAAAGGAGGTATAGGAGAGGGAGAGGGGGAAGAGACACAGGGGAGGGAGAGGTGTGGAAAAGACACGTGTTGGCCAAGACAAGTGTCAAGTGGCAGGTTGTCCAAGGCCAGCAATGAGTGGCAAAGCCACTCATTGTGCAGCTAGCGATGAACGCCGAACGCCCCCATCGCCGTGCCACATTTTTGAATGAAGAACTTTCCCTCAAAAGTGAAATAATTATGTTGTAGGAAGAACATTAGTAATCGAACCAAGAAATCATTATTTTCATAAATTTTGTGTGGTCTCTATCTTTAGAAAATACGAGACCTATGGATGTGTAGACATCACATGTTGTCACAAAGCTGGTTGAACTAATGGATGCCCTAATATTAGGCTTGCCCAAGATATCCATTGTATCCCTCACATATGAGGGTAGACTCAAAACGAAAGACCTTAAACGCCTGTCCAAATACTGAATTGCCCTCCCACAAAGGCTATCATTACCCGAAAGGATAGGCCTACCGCATGCTCTAGACAAGTTCTTGTGCACTTTTGGTAGAATATAGAATGTTGCTACTCTAAGTTTGTCCACACACAAAAAATTTAATTCCTTCTGAGGAATTAGATTAGCCTGCTTAGCATGGTTCAATATTAGGTTATACTTACTTAAAAAGTAATCAGTAGGGTAAGCCTCATCTAAATATTTATCAACAGGGCAGATGACAATGTTGCCTCCTTTATCAGAGGGCTTGATTAGGACATCTTCCCATTCAGCAATTTCTTTAATTGCCCTTTGCTCTTCACTTGGTATGTTTGAGATTCTTGTTGGCTGCAAATGTTCCAATTCCTTGATTACCACTTTCACATAAATGTCAAACTGCTGGAAAAATGGGCAAAGGGGGCTAACCTTGGCCTTAGTCTTAATTTGTTTAAGCCAATTGTCATCAGAATGTACTCCATACTCATTTTTCTCTAGTAACTCTAACATGTCATTCAATAGACTACAGTCGATGTCATAACTAGTGTCCTGATTATCAGCTATTACAGATTGTTCTACTACAGATACAGCCCAGATCTCCCAAAAGCTCAAATGAATGAGGCTCATTGAACTCTGATTCCCCCTCGCAAAGCAAGCCGTGGCAAATGGCAAAAGTCAAACCACAAGTCTGGGGTACCAAGGAGGACTTAATTACACATCCAGAGCACTTTAAATTCACATATACACACACACTACTGTACTTTTATTAAAAGAGAAAGTGATGTTAAGTCTTAGAATTAATAGCACACCATTCTCAAGCTCGCAAATCGACCCGAAAAATACTTTATTTCATGTTTAATTTCCGTGTTATATCGATCCCGGCAATCAATAATATTGCATTATATCTGGAATGAAGGTCAGATCGTAACTCGTAATTGAAGCCTGTATGACTATGAAATCCATCCTTCAGTTTTTATTGCTGTAATGATGACAATCTCTGTTTCCATTGGTTGTTTCTAATCTGGAATTACTGCCTTGCTTGATTGATCGTTTTCCAGCTCGCAAATGCTACATACGGTAGCATGGCTTACAATGTGCACTATTGGGCCGGGACTTGTGGGCTTGGACAATTGAGTAAGCACCATAAGTTGCGGACGCTGCGCCCCCGCAGACTTACGGCCTACAACCCGCGACTTGGGGCTTTGAATTAAATGAGGCTGCTTATTTAAACGAGAATATTTCCTCATTGTGTTAATGCAGAAGCCAGGGGCCTCATTCAATTGAGCTATCACATGTTACTATAGTCCGGAAGTGAGGCAGCAAGTTCATTTGCTATTCAACTGGCGTCTTTTTGCGGGCTCCAAATGATGTATGGGTTACGGGCTTGAAAACTCTTTGATGGTTAAACCTAGAACTTATAGCCTCCCGAAGCCTTTGATCTTTCAATTCTGCAAGAGTAACCATGGCTAAAATCGCAAAACGCTATTCAATTGCTCCAATACCCCAAGGCCGCAAATGTTTTCACATCTGTAAACGGACAAAATCCTACGAGTGCTGGAGCGGATCCGCAAGGTGGTTGTCATGATTTCTGTGTTTATTGACTGATATTGCCAGTAATTATGGATGTGGCCAAGGGGGCATGACATTTTTACATTGTGATTATGTATTATTGTGTGTGTTATCTGATGCTTGTTGCCTGTACATGGTTATTATGTATACTAGTTATTATATATTATAAGAGGGAAAATTGTATATATAACATATGTGGAAATGCTCTGCACAGAAGTTAGCTGCAGATCATTGCACCCTCACAGTTACAGGCCTTGAGTCAAGACAGATGAATGTACTTCAAGTAGTCCTAAGCAAACAATTCAGATTAACATCAAGGTTGTTTCACTAGTCAGCTATAGATATCTGGTGAATTTGATCTCAAGAGTTTTTATATTAACCAAGGCTACAAGGCAGATGTGTTTCATCACACACATACACAAATATACACAAGGGTGTTGTATTGGAGAATATGAATATGTTGTTTTGATAATTCAATAAAGGTTCAGTTATAGTTTTCACATATCCACAGTGTGAGACTATTTCTGTGTTTTGTATCCTGACTTGGGGAGTGGTCTTGCCTTAGTCCACTAGTAACTTGTATACAGTATTCTCTGTCTGTACTTTTGGGCCTTGCCCTCTTCAGAAGCCAAATTTTGTGCCACAGAGATCATGAACTACATAATTCTGCTGGGGTAGGTTTGAACTAGGCAGTGCTAAGCCATGGGGAAGAACGGGGGGGAAAGCTACACTGGTCTGAGAAGGCCAGAGAAAAACCTAATGTGCACTGGGCTCTACCAATGGACTGCAAAAATAGGGGGGAGGTTCCTTGGATGGCCATTGTCCAGGAGCCAGCCACAGATCCTGGAGCAGAAACAGAAAGTAGCCCTGCTCTTCAGCCTGAACAAGAGGCAGTAGCAGCTGCTTCTCAGGGGCTGCCTGTATCTACACACCAGGCAGTCTCAGAAGGAGAGATTCGGGAGGTTCCATCTGAGGATCCAGAGACCAAAGAGCCAGAGGGTACCCCAGATTGTGGTTTGTCTCCTGGTCTCCCTACAGTGACTCCTCTGCAGCTGCCCAAAGACAATGTTTGTGTGATTTAAACCCTGGAAAGGAGGGGCCACTGGCCAGGCTTGTTGGGAGGGGGGTTGGCTACTGAACCCTGGCGGCTTGTGTCAGAACTGCCCATTAATCCAGCATGGATGACACCACAGAATGTCACTAGCCCATGTTGCAACTCCAGCATCCCAGTTTATTCAGGAGAAAGCTCAGGCCTGACAAAGAAAAATGTGTACTCCTCAATTTTACCCATGGGACTAATTACTGATCCAGAATCAGCAGGACAGGATGTCTCCGTAGTATGGAAGGAGAAGGTTTTGCTGGGTAAGGATCCTCCCAAGTTTATGCAGGACTTACTATCCAGGATGTGCTATTGCCACTGGACTACCTTGAAGGGTCCTCCATGGCAGTTGTCTTATAAATCTCCCCAGGGGCTTGGGAAGGTCACTAGGCCACTGGGAAGGAGTGAGTATTCGCCCTTGACAGGGGGAGGCAGGGTGCCCAGAGAGCCACTGAGGCTGTCGCATGGATGGACTGTCACGTCAAGAGGACCGGTAACCACCTGTATAGATGGGAAGTTATTTGACAGCATAAACTTCCCATGCTATACTAAAAAGGAAATGGGAAGAAATTATCATGATTTTTGTGTTTAAGGACTGACTGTTACTTGCCAGTAATTATGGATGTGGCCAAGGTGGAAATGGTAAAAAATGCTTTGCACAGAAGTTAGCTGCAGATCATTGCACCCTCACAGATACAGGCCTTGAGTCAAGATAGATGCATGTACTAAGCAAACACTTGAGATGAACATCAAGGTTGTTTCACTAGTCAGCTATAGATATCTGCTGAATTTGATCTCAAGAGTTTTTATATTACCGAGGCTACAAGGTAGATGTGTTTCATCACACACATACACAAATGTACACAAGGGTGTGGTATTGGAGAGTATAAATATGTTGTTTTGATAATTCAATAAAGGTTCAGTTATAGATTTCCCCTATCCACAGTGTGAGACAATTTATGGGTTTTGATCCCTGACTTGGGGAGTGGTCTTGCCTTAGTCCACTAGTAACCTGTATCCAGTATTCTTTGTCTGTACTGTTGGGCCTTGCCCTCTTCAGAAGCCATATTTTGTGCCACAGAGATCATTAACTACATGATTCTGCTGGAGAAGCAGATAGTGACAGGGGTAAAACACCTGATCGTAGCACTTTAAATCCAAATAAAAAAAATCAATACTGCACTGTAAATAATGGGGCAAGTTTGCAAATCGGCTGTAAAAATAAGTTTATCTTTATGTTTTATTTTGGGGTTATAGCGATCTTGGGAATCAATGAGTTAATACATGTCAGGCCACCCACATGGACTAGAACAGTATTGGCATTCATTTTTATTATTCTGTATTGTGAGGGTTTGCGCATCCCATCGCATAGTGGACCTCTCAACGCTAACTGATTGACATGTAACCTCCATGTTTTACTGCCATTATGATGGCGGCCTCATTTTCTATTGGCTGTTTCTTAATGGCCTTGCTTAATTGATCATATTCCGCCCTGAACTGCCACCGACCAGTGCATGGTTTAGGCAGTCGTCTTTTGGCCCGTATCTTGCGGGCTCCTTCAATTGAATAGTACTGTAATCTGAGACAAATGGGAGCCCATAGCACACCTGCAGACATGCAGCCACAATCCCGCTAGATGCTGGCTTGCAATTGAATCGGTTTCAAGGTGTGATGAAGAGATCTATACAGTCACCAATATGCTATATGTTTTGATGCAATTCATAGGAAGTTAGGAAAGGGTTTAGCTTAAAAATGTATAAACTAATTTAAAGGGACACTGACGTCACCATAAGTGCTCTGGTAGAGGGTTAAAAAAAAGGAATATGAAATAGTGCTTTCCTGTTAAAATCACTGCTAAATTAATTGCTCTATGAAATGTTGAAGTTAATGATTTTAGGGTTATAACCTTCACCAAGATCAATGGAATACATACATACAGAAAAACTTCCCAAAATACTTAAATGTATTACCTGCATGAATTTTATTCTGTGCCTTGAAGAGCTGCAGAGAGGTGCCTCTCCAGAGATCCTGACTCCATCAAAAGATACAATGCTGTAAAGGTTCATCCAGGCTGGCAGCAGCATGAACAAGCTTTTTCTCCAAAAGGCAACATTTTCCTTACTCTGCAGTACTAACGGAGAAAAAGGTATGGAAAAACATTTGGAACATGACAGGTTGTGTGATGAAATTTATGTACATAAACAGACTATTTTAGAGAGTGCTGTGTAGTGTTTTCAGTTAATACAAATACATTCAGTCTATCTATCTATCTATTTATCTAGAATTCTGGTATGCAGTAATTAATAATTTTATTATGCCATGTGTTTTAATCCCAATAGTATATCATAACTGATATTTAATCATAATTTAAAATGAAAAGTTAATTTCATAGAAGATATAAAAATATTTTAGCGTGAAGAGGGCCAGGAAGAAAGCTATAGGAACATTACAATGTGAAACAGGCCGTCTAATAATCAGTGACCAGGAAAAGGCATCAATAAGTTATTTTCTTCAGTTTACACAAGGGAATTACCAGTGGTTGGGACACTACAACATCATGGGGCTACACTACCTTCGCGAAATAATTGGTTAATGCAGGAAGAAAACCAACAGAGGTTGTAAAAATAAATAAAGCACCAGGTCCTGATGGAATACATCCAAGGGTACTGAGGGAACTGGGTTCTGTAATAGCCAAACCATTATGTCTAATTTTTCAGAACTCACTCACCACAGGGTTACTATCAGATAACTGTAGAAAAAAAAATTGATATCTATATTTAAGAAGAGAGCAAGAGCAAATCCAGGGAACTATAGACCTGTAAGCTTCACTTCTGTAATAGGAAAGCTTTTAGAAAAGTTAATAAGGGATAGTATACACTAATATTTATATTTGAACAAAGTTATATGTAGGAGTCAACACTGATTTATGGAGGATAGGTCATGTCTAACAAATGTAATTAGTTTGTATGTTGAGGTAAGTAGGAACTTGGATCAAGGCAACTTAGTGGATTTATCTTTTTGGATTTATGCAAAGGATTTTAATACAGTGCTCAATGCCAAGCAGAATCTGTAAAAGCAAGTAAAATATTAGCATGTATTATGGTATAGAAGGGTATAGGAGCAAGGGGATCATATATAAATCCCCAGTATGCCCTCATTTGGAATATGGAGTACAATTTTGGGCACTGCTTCATAAAAAAGGACAGACTAAGCAATGAAGAAAGATACACCAAATTACACGTATTTTCTCTAGAAAAAAGGCATCTAAGAGTGGCTATGATTTCCTTATAGAAATACATCCAGGGTCATCATTAAGCTTTGTCAAGTGATCTTTTTGTGCGCAGATGTATTCAACTGACAAGAGGGCATCCTTTAAGGTTAGAAGAAAAATTATTCCACCTTAAAGAAAGATAAGGATTCTTATTAGTAAGGACGGTTAAACTGTGACATTCTCTACCAGTAGATTTTGATGGCAGATTCAATTGATAACTTTAAAAAGGGGTTGAATATATTTTTGAATCAAAAGGGTATTCAGAGTTATTGATCCAGGCAGTGGCGGAGCTAGTGCATGGGCCCAGGTGCAAAAAAAAAATTTTTGCGGCCCCTCTAGGGGACTCGCGAGTGTCATAGAGGATTTGAAAGGGCCACAGGGGCCCGGGGGGACCAGAGAAGAATTGCAGGGCCACCAAGGTCCCATGGGTGCCGTGGGGGCCATAGAGGGATGCTGGGGCCACCGAGGACCCGAGGGGGACACTGGAGGGCCGCAGGGGCAACAGAAGACGCAAGAGGGTCACTGGGGATCTGCAGGATGGCGGCAGGGGCCATACAGAGGCCAGTGGCCTTGGTGCCTTGCACCGGTTGCACTGGTGGTTGCTCCACCTCTGGATCCAGGGAGAAATCTGATTGCCAGAAACTGGGGTCAGGAAGGAAATGTATTTGTTTCCCTTATGAGATTGAACTTGACAGACTTAAAGGCTTTTTTGTTCCTCGATTACTATATAACTATGTAATCGGAGCAGAGACCCAAAATAAATCTAATCTCAGCATGTTCTTAAAGTACAGTTATTGCAATGTTGTGAAGGTTTTTCTAAAAATAGAAATGTCCTGACTTTTCTTTTTGTGTTAGGACCACTGGACCCTGTCGGGTGCTCAGAATTTTTTAGAACCCATTCAGAGTCAGTGCTTTGTCACAGTATATAGATGTTTTTGCAAATATGTTTTTGTTTGTTATACAAGCTCTATGCAATCAACACAGAAAGTTTGTGGTTTACAGGGGAATTATTTTCATATGTGGTATACATACACAAAGTTATAGACATTGTAGAATGTGATGTTGCAATTCATCAGTATGCATATAACGCATTTCAGCAGACTTTCTCCACTATAAGTTTACCTTGCGCTCCTACTTGTCTGCCCTCAATCTTGCCAAACAACACTACTTCTCATCACTAATATCAAACCTGTCCTCCAACCCTAAATGTTTATTTGCTACATTCAACACCCTCCTTTGCCCACCCCCACCTCCTGCCCCTTCCTGTCTAACTGCTGATGATTTTGCCAGCCACTTTAAAACTAAAATTGAAACTATCTGAATTGAGCGCTCCTTTCCACAAGCCGACAACACCCAACCCTTACCTTTCCCCAATCCCTCCTCCACTATGGATTCCTTTGACCCAGTAACTACATATCTACGTTATTATTAACCTCTCACCTTACAACATGTCCACATGATCCTATTCCTTCACAGCAAATCCCTCCCCTATCCACCACATTTATCCCAGCTCTCACACATCTATTCAACCTCTCCCTAAACACTGGCCGGTTTTCATCCTCCTTAAAACACGCCATAATTACACCCATTCTCAAGAAGCCCTCATCTGACCCAGCTTCTGCCTCCAACTACCGCCCTATCTCACTACTTTCCCTGGCTTCCAAACTGCTTGAGTGGCTTGTTTACAATCACCTCACTCAATTTATTTCTTCCAATTCCCTTCTTGACCCCTTCCAATCTGTTTTCCGTGCCCAACACTCAACAGAAACAGCCCTCACAAAAGTCAACAATGACTTGCTAACTGCCAAATCAAAGGGTCACTTCTCCATTCTAATTCTCCTGGATCTCTCTGCTGCCTTTGACACAGTTGACCACCCTCTTCTAATCCAAACTCTCCGCTCATTTGGCATCCAGGGCACAGCTCTTTCATGGTTCACATCCTATATAAAAGATCGTACATTTAGAGTCTCCTTCTCTGGCACTTCTTCTTCACCTCCCTCTGCCTGTTGGCGTTCCCCAAGTTTGTTTTTTGCCATGTACTAAACCCCTGTACAGCGCTACGGAATATGTTGGCGCGATATAAATAAAGATAATAATAATAATAATAATAAGTTTTAATTTAAATAAGAATCCATGCTTAGCATTGGTTTGCAATGAATCACCTTTAAATAAGAAGTCTAAGATACTTTTACAACATGTAATTTGTGCAGCCAAAAAACATCTTGTTAAATATCGGTACAGAGATATATATATAGTTACGCCATTGAATATGTCAACAATAAAGAGAAATGAAATAGCATGTTAAACTATACCTGTGATTGCTCTGGTGGAGAGCTCATCCCCGCGACCTGCGGGACTTAGGCAATGAGCGCCAAAGACACTCATTGCGCTGGTGGAGATGAGCGCCGCAGACGCTTATCCCGAGGCATGCGGGACTTAGATAAAAAGAGCACAGAAGGCGCTCACTGTGAATTAGCAATGCCCGCTAAATTACGGCCCGTATGACTTAGGAATTAGCAATGTCTGAGAAATACAAAAATACGAATTGACCGCTAAACAGACAAAAACACAAATATGCCTCAAATTTACTTACACACTCAAACACTGCTCAGGGGGAGTGCCATGGAGCCTGTGAGTGAGGTTGCAAGTTAATTTGAGGCATATGTTGTCTTCTTTTACAATCAAAAATCGCAGAAGCGAGAAAAAAAATGTTTCCAGAAAAAAGTTAACCAAACCGAATACGAGGCCGAAGGACGTAAAACGTAGCCGAAGGACGGAAAGGCAGCCAAAGGAAATACCAGCCGTAAGCACTAAGACTTAGCGCAAAACAGTAACACTTAATACAAGGCAGTAAGATTTAACTCAAGCCAGTAATACTTAATCAAAGGTAGTAACACTTAATCAAAGCCAATGACACTTAACCCAAGGTAGTAACACAGGGGGAGAGGCTCGGAATGAGCGTAGAGAGTGCTCAAGTGCGAGGCCTATAAAGTACACAGGGGAGAGGCTTGCAATGAGAGCCGAAGGCGCTCATAGTGGGGATGGCAATAAGCGCCAAAGGTTAGCAAGTTGTGGCTCGCAGTGAGCGCTGAAGGTGCTCAGAGGAGCCATAACCTCACATTCGGTGGCAAACAGCATTACCATGGCTTCAAATTTTATTGCCTTAATTTTTTGATGGGCAAGTCGCTAGTTATACATATTTAAAAAGTTAGCCTTTATAGTCATGTTGTAAAATTCATTGGTTAATTTTATTATATATTATTTGTTGGTGCAATTATTGCACATTATTTTAAAAATCATATGAGAAAAACAAAGAAATAAAGTCTCAGCTTGTGCTTCAAACTGTAGTCAAACTGTAGATTTTTGAGTAATGTCTAAAACTTCTTTTAAACATCTATAGATTTATACAGTATTAGAATATGTCCTCTGTTCTCAATATACCATATTACAATATGCCATATTAGCTTTAAAATGTCTTTTACAATCTATTAATAAAGAAGAAGAATATTCCTTCATTAGCACTTTAGTGACCATGTTCTCCAATAATCGATAGACTTTTCAGCCATTGTTGTCTGCAGAAGATATATTCCTCCCATAGACCCTCATCATCACCACTTGAGTTTTATATATTTTTTTTACCCAAAGATTTGCTGAAAGTAAAGAGCAGCAGGATGTGTCTCGTTCAGAATAATTTCCAATGGTAATAATTAGGGAGCAGCAGGTGCTGCATTAAAAGCATTGCTTGGCACAATCCTTCCATCCAAATACCTCCTCACACATTTCTAGTGATCACAACAGAGGCAGGAACCTGATTTTGAAATGAAATCCAGGTTATTGTCTTGGCACCAAAGAGCAGAGCAACCAGACCATCTGGCTGACCTACACATATCAGTTTCCTGTTTAAGCAGTCTAGATGCATTTTTAGGAAAAAAGGAGAAAACATTGAAAGACTGCCATTGCCACAGTGTAAGAAAATAATCCATATATAAATATGTATAACCTCCACAAATCAGACAAAATAATAATTAGCCATATCATCAAGGCATTTGTGATGTGTTTCTAGTGTGCCTTTTAATCAAATGCAAAATTATTCCTTTTTTTTAATAAAAATAAAATAAAATAGCCAAAATCATATGCACATTGTATGCGTCTTGAAGTGGACCATTTATATTTCTACAGAATATTATTAAGGAAAGGTGCTAATTATAGAGCAAGAAGAATTAGGCCCACACTTGATATATAGCAAATTTTCAAATAATGGTGTCAGCAAATTATTTGATACAGCTCAGGAATGCATTGTAAGCATGTTAGGGGATCACAATATGATACACAACTATATTATATTAAAAATACACTGTTGAGACAAAATCCATCTAGACCAGTCCAGTAAAATGGAAACAAAAAAAACTGACAATTTTCAGTTTCATAAACTAATAGGGTACAGCTGCTAACAATGTCTCCAATCATGCTCTAGGCACTGCCTGAGCAATCCTGCTGTTTCCTATTGAAATGATTGGGATACACGCAGGTAAATTACCACCTATCAGACTTGATCGTGGACATTGTTAGCGACTGATCTTCTCAGTACAAAAGTGACTGATCATGATTTGGCCAGGTTCAACAATCTAAGTAGTGCTTTGGGTTTCCTCTCTAATGATAATGTGATAAGTTAAAGGCCACCTGTCTTTATGTAAGCCCTAATTATCTTCCACTTTTAGTACTGAAAACTGTAAAAATGAAGTAACACACAAAGCACCTTTTTGTTTCAAATGTTCTTAAAAATGTTATCTTTAGCACAAGAATTTCCCCCCATTTAACTTATTATTTGCAAATGGCTACTGTGTTGGAAAATGAAACCAGATCCTATTTTTATCCAAACCTATTTTATTGAAAGAACAAATGTTGAATTCAACTTAGGCTGACATGTTCGTTTATAACAATTTAATAATTTTTTAAGTATTCATTTATTCATGGATTATATTGTATTTATCCTTAGAATCTGCATGTTTGCATTTTTTTTTCAATGTGTGGGATTGGAGAAGATATGTGACAATAATGATAAAGAAAATATTACTAATAAAAAGAAAAGATGTGGGCCTTAACACATACAGTAAGTAAGTTTTTCATGTTTATTTAGCGTTCATCTGTTGTGTTCTTGTGCAAAGATATTTATCCTAGAATCACTAAGGATTGCAGGCACTTTGACGTTAACGTTTATTACAGTTTTCTTTTCTTTTGTAGTTTATCAACCTCATTACTTTTTGTGTAGAGGGTTAATTATCCTCATGCCCAGTCCATTCCCATGCCTGGTACTATGGGTGTAGGAGCCAAAGAAAATCTGGGTGGGATACCACATATAGTATAAAAATACCACAAAACTGCTTCTCTACACATAAACATACACATTGAAAAATCTTGAGGGGATTTGTCCCCCTTATCTCCCACAGTTCCTACACCCATGCCTGGTACATTGGTCTGGATTTCATTTGAAATCATTGGAAGGGAAGAGCTGCAAATACATTACCATACATGTTGTATGAAGAATGGATATTTGTACCCTTATCCTGAGATTGAAGATATCACTGAAGCATCAATACAGAAACAGGATTAATGTTAGGTAACTGATTGCTAAAAAAACACTTCTGTTAATGTATTTATATATGCATATAAAAAAATAGATATAATTTCTTCATAAATTCTGCTGAATAGTATTATATTTGTTATTGTTATTGTATCTTGCATTTGTTATGGCCAAAACATGCCATAAAATGTTACAGAAAAAAATTCTCAACTTGCAGGACCCAAGACACATTATTTTTAACCAGTTTAAAATTAGTACTTCACTTTATCATCCTGCACATTAGGAGCCCGATTCAATTGCAAGCCTGCGTCTCGCGGGATACATATGTCTACGGGCGTGCTTCAGGCTCCCTTTTGTCTCCGATTAAGGTGCTGTTCAATTGAACAAGCCTGCAAGTTACGTGCCGAACGCTGAAGCCTAAACCATGCACTCGTGCGTGGCAGTTCAGGGCGAGAACATGATCAGTTATGCAAGGCGGTAACCAAGCATTTAGAATCAGCCAATAGAAAATGAGACCGCCATAATTACGGCAGTAAAACATGGAGGTTATATGTCAATCAATTAGGTTCGGGGTCCAATAAGTTATGGGACTCGCAAACCCTCAAAATAAAAAATAATACAAATCAATGCCAATAGTGTTTTAGTCCATGTGGGTGGCCTGATACGTATTAACGCATTGATTCCTAAGATCAATATAACCCAAAAAAGACACAGAAAAAATATGATTTTTTTTTGCCAATTTGCGAGCTCGAAACATTAATTTTAATGTCTTTCATCACTTTCCCCGTCATTTACAGGGCAGTATTGATTTTTTATTTGCATTTACAGTGCTGGGGACAGGGGTTAAACCTCTCTAGCACTCATAGGATTTTCTCCTACATTTGCCGTTTATGGGTGTGAAAAAATTTGTGGGCTTGGGGCAATATTGTAGCAATTGAATAGCGATTTGCGATTTTAGCAACCGTAACTTGCGGACGGGAAAGATCAAAGGCTTCGGGAGGCTGTAAGTTCCAGGTTTAACCATTGCAAAGTTTTCAAGCCCATAAACCGTTTGGAGCCCGCAAAAATAAGCCAATTGAATAGCAAATTAACTTACGGCCTCTCTTACGGGCTCCAGTAACTTACGATTGCTCAGGTGAATCAGGCTCTATATGTTTATTTACCATCATCTAATTTCATCATATGCTTTTATCTCTGGTAGGCATATCCACTCACATCTTCTCCCCCATTTCATATACTAAGCCCTTACCCACTTTACTGCTATGGCTCCTCACCAGAATGTCACAAAATAATTTTGTATGCCGCTTGCCAGTACTAGTAGTTGCCCATTTCTCTAATTTATGCAAATGTCTTTGGAGGAAAAGTACATCATTTTATAATTAACTTACCTTGCACAACTTAGTGTCATCAGTAAATATGGAGACAATACTTTCCTTTCCAACATCTAAGTCATTAATAAATATATTAGAAAGGCTGACGAAACGCCTGTACAAAATCAGTTCACACAGCAAATAAACACCCTTTACTTTTGCAGAAGTAAATCACAGTTGCCATTTATAACATTTAAATGTATATTATATTAATAGGCGGGTTACTCTACAACTAAGTGGAATTTGAATGTCAAATCTCATAATACATTTCTGTCTCTGCCTCCCCCTTCTTCTTGTGCCTTCAATCTTTCCCAGCTTCAGAGTCTTATCTAGGGAATCCTGTCTTCTAATGATAAGGCCAAAATATTTGAGCTTCATCCTCATGAACATACCTTCCAGTGAACAGTTTGTCTTGATTTCATGAAGTATACATTTATTGGATCTTGCAGTCCAAGGGAATCTAAGCAGTTTTCACCAATACCACAATTCAAAGACATCAATTCTACAGCATTCAGCATTCTTTATGGTCCAGCTCTCACATCTGTATGTTACTACTAGGAATACTATAGTTCTAGCTATGCAGAACGTTGTTGACATTCTACTTTTTACTAGCTTGTCTAAGCTTGCCATAGCTTTCCTCCCTAGAAACAAACGTCTTTTAATTCAATGTCTACAGCCACCATCTGAAGAGATCTTGAATTACATGATCTTCATATGTTTAGTGTTGAGCAGCAGGCCAGCTTTTGTACTCTCTTCTTTTACCCTCATCAATAAGTCCTTTAGTTGCTCCTCACTTTCAGCTATCAGAGTAGTATCATCTGTGTATCTGAGGTTGTTAATATTTCTTCCAGCAATATTGATTCCGGCTTTGGATTCATCAAGCTCGGACTTACACATGATGTACTCCGAGTATAAGTTGAATAAATAAGGTGACAATATACTCCCATATCTTTAAGAACTTGCCACTGATAATTAAACTCCCACTCTTTAGCAACACAGTACATTAGATAATCAAGTCCCAGACTCACTGTCCTTGGTAATCACAGACATTACTGTAAATCTTAATCATACAACCTACTGGTGTCTTCTTTGAATCAAACATAGAATCAGTATAGTTACAACCGTACCTTTTTAATTACCTCATTTAGATATCAGATCCACCTACAATCAAAATAAAAGCTGAATGGTCCAAACACAATCCAAATCTGGAAAATATTCATTACAAATTTGCCTCCACCAAACATCCCTTCAAAAATATTTCCACTGGTTAACATGCTAAGACATCCTAAAGACAACATACCCTCCCTAGTGTCAGCCCGGACTGATAGTGACCCAATACCCACATTCTTCAATGGCGCTAAACATATGACAGACATATATAATTATGTCTGAATTAGACACCATAGAAGTATTAGATTCATTTTTTTTGTAAAGACTGGGACTTCCTATAACTGCTTCTGTAATTAATGCTCCCATTTTTATACAGTATCAAGGACCTGATTAAGTTGTGAGCATTAAGTGATGTGTATGATAATACCGGAAGTAAATAGGTTTAAAAACCCGCAAAACGCCATAAACAGCAGCCCTTGAGGAAGCCTAGTGTTTTTGGGCGAAACAGACGGTCGTACCTTCAGGTTTAGCTGTGACAACCAATTGCTGTGCAGTGCTATAATAGCACCTCATTGGAAAGGATTTAACCACACAGTGGTGGAGTGCAATTGTGCACCTAGCTACAGACATACTTTTTTATTCCAAGAGGATATCCATGTCTCTACTTTGATTTTAATATATGTTTTTTATCTGGTGTCAACACCTCTACTCAGTAACCCTGGGATTACAGCGTTATGGCATATGAGGACTACTGACCAATATTGGTTTATTTTGGTTATGTTTTGATTCGATATACATACCTTGTTAATTGATTAACTGACTATAGAGTTCTTATTGGTTTATCTGCTACTTTACATCACTTCTGGCTATATGCAGGCATTTGAGCCCCTGATTTTCATATATGTAAGATTTTTGTAGACAGCTATGACTTGATATACCTTTAATATTAAGTACAGTAGTGTGTTGGTATTTGCATTTACAGTGCTATGGATAGGACCTTAACCCCCTTGCAGGTCCTCTCTAGTGCCCATAGGCTTTTTGGCTCCATTCGTGGGTTACGGATTTGAACACCAGTGGATTCGTAGTAATTTAATAGCTATTTGCAAATGGGCTTGACAGATCAAAGGCTTTGCGGCAACTGAGTTCTGATTTCAACAGCCCATAGGGATTTTCCGCGTGTAACCCGCAGATCCTTTGCAGGTAGCTGTACAAGACCAATTTTATAGCCGGAAAGCTAGTGGGCTCTGTAACGGGCTATGTTTTTTTACGTTGGGGGAATTTAATCGGGCTGCAAGACTATTAATGTTCTCACAACTTCCACAATTTCTAGCTTCCTTTCCTGGGTCACACATCTTTTTGATAAAAACAATCCAAAATATTTTGCCTTACTCTCCCACCTTGCCTTGGAATCCAAAGGATGATAGGTCTCAGCCTGGTAAAAATTGACAATTTGATAGAAATTTATAGATGGGAAATATAATACACATTGGGATTAATTTTGAATTTAAACTGTAAAGGAAAAGCAATACAAAAGTCCTGTACAGATGTATAAGATACCCTCTAGAACCAAGGCACTTTATTGCAGAGGCTGAACTGCCGTAGTTTAGGCAGTATATTACAAATGCTTTAACAGATGAAATTATGAGTGGAAAAGGAAGAGTAATACAGAAGCAATTATGCAGTTGGACTCTAGATAACCTTCTGAGAATGATAAATATATGCAGAGCAAGCTGACCACTTTGATGGGAATCAGTCTGAGTACACAGCACTTTTATAGCTCCAAAAATAAATATTAGTCATAGAAAGCTACAAAGCAAAGAACAGAGTTTGAAACATGTATCCAGACTACACTCGGCCAGAACTATTTCATTTATGCTGTAATACAATAACCATATTGAGTGGTATCTCTGATTAATGAAATCAGACTTCTGAAGACTATGAGTATCTGAGTGAGGTCATCATCCTGGTACCCAGCAGAAAAGAAAGTACCAATATTTAGACTGCTGTAGTGGCCCTTCAGTCTATGATGCATTCTAACCCCAGTGAGTGTGTTGGTAAACTGTCTGCACCAGAGTGGGGAATATTCTACCATATTTCTCTAGATGAAGTGATTCCTTTGCTGTTGAAATATAGCCCATGTGCTGTGGCAAAGTACACAATCACAATAGCAGTTAGCCCGGACTGAGTCATGCAAACGTTATCATAGCAGAACGATTGACTAATGAGGCAGGAACAAAATAACTAAGCTCCATGACAACTATAGTTTATAGGTTACCTGATCATAAGCAGGTGACACAGTCTGCTCACAGAGCAAAAGCCATCAGTCAGGGCAATGTATTGCTGTAGTAACTGAATTAATTGCTATGACAATGGAACTAATAATACAAAATTAAGAAGAATAGAAAAGAGCCACTGTGCGGTATAACTCCCTATATGCTATATGGAGTATAGGCTAAACAATGTATCCACATGGTATACGACTAATGGTCCTGAGAAAATGACAGAACCACAAACCAAATAATAAAAAACAAACTTTATTAGTACAAAGAAAACACTTAATAGGAGGGGGGGAAATCTAGTAACTGAAATTGACTTTGATTACAGGCATATATATGCCATGCTGTTGGCATTTATCAACATAATGGGAATGAATTGGAATAATTTTTATTGATCCATGTTGTTTTGGTTGATTGCGCCGAGGTATGAGTGATATATCTGTGCTTGCTGTGGATAATTGTTTATTTTAAAGCAATAGTGTGTTTTTTGGAAATATTATACTATCCAGCTACTTTCCAGTTACAGCGCTACCAGACTATATATTCCCCAAATTACACGGGTATAATATGATGTTGTTGAAAAGGTTGTAATGGCATCTGTGTCTAATACCCTGGTTGTACCCCCTTCCTCCAAGTAAGATTACAGTCTACCTGTGGAGTCTTGTTGAACTCTTATCTCCCGTACACTCACTACCAGGTAGTTAGCCTTAAAAATGTGAGGCCTGGGATAGTTGACTTAATCTCTAATATGGGGGGTATATACAGATCTTATTAAGACCAAAAACAGATAGACACATGTGCTTGAAAATTACCTCAATAAGTGGCTGTATAAACACACAGCATATCAAATCGCTAACAAAAAATAAAACAATCAAATTAGAAAACATTCTTAAAAAGGTTTAAAAAGAAGAAAAAACTATATAAAAAAAAAAGACACTGAACAGTTCCTAACTATACCAGACGCGTTTCATCAGTTTCCTGGGCTTTCTCAATAGTAAATATGCACCTCAAAGTCCAAACTGACCTTTAGTCATACAATTCATCCATAGTGCAATGTGTAAAATAATATAATTGTGTCCCAAATTGCCCCACATCCTCGTTTATATACTTTAATCCATTCATTAGGCGCCAAAACTTGTCTCCACCCCAATCCTTTGCATCCCATCTATTCTTCCGATAGGTATATGTCGTCATAACGAGCCTCTACGTAAATTGTGTGATGATGTCACTACGCACGCATACGTGGTCCCATTCTGGATCGAACTACTCTACGTTCCAAGATGGAGCCTGGAACGCATATGCGTTCCATTCTCTTTATACTCCCTGAATCAGGGATAAACCTGGAGGGTAGCAATCTGAGCTATTCCTGTTAACTGTCAAACAATCTACATGAATGTATATCTGACACTATAACCACACAGATAAAAACGATATATAAATGCATGCATAATATGCTATAAAATGCATACATAACTACTAGGTGTTCACAGAGAATATATGTCAATATGTGTATACAAACCACATGGATTAAACTATACACTTCATCTAAATACAAACCTCCTTAACCCAAGTACAGAATCACAAGAACATAGGGATAACAATATATATATATATATATATATATATATATATATATATATATATATATATATATATATATATGTACAACTATGTTTAATACATAGTGAGTAATAAATAATCAAAATTAAATGAAAAATCTCTAGTTCCATTAATAAATGATTACCTCATCCTTATGGGAGATAAATAAATAAATAAACAAATAAAAGTCTGATTTACTATACAATACTGTTTAAATATAACTATATATGTAATATACTGACCCCCATAAGCCCTTCATTAACCCTGTCACTCATGGGGGTCAATACAGACCCCCATAAGCACTTAATTAACCCCTCACTCATGGGGGTCAATACAGTCCCTATAAACCCTTCATTAACCCTGTCACTCATGGGGGTCAATAGAGACCCCCATAAGCACTTAATTACCCCCCTAAGTCATGGGGGTCAATACAGACCCCCATAAAACCCTACTTAACCCTGTCACTTATGGGGGTCAAAATAGATCACCATAAGCCCTTCATTACCCCTGTCACTCATGGGGGTCAATACAGACCCCCATAAGCACTTAATTAACCCCATCACTCAGGAGGGTCAATACAGACCCCAATAAGCCCTTAATTAACCCCCTCACTCATGGGGGTCACTAGAGACCCCCATAAACCCCTAATTAATCCTGTCACTCATGGGTGTCAATATAGACCACCATAAGCCCTTCATTAACCCTGTCTCTAATGGGGGTCAATAGAGACCCCCATAAGCACTTAATTAACCCCCTCACTACAGACCCCCATAAACCCTTAATTAACACCGTCACTCAGGAGGGTCAATACAGCCCCCCATAAGCCCTTAATTAAGCCCCTTACTCATGGGGGTCAATACAGACACCCATGAACCGCTAATTAACCCTGTCACTCTTTGGGGTCCATACAGACCCTCATAAGCCTCTATTTAACCCCATCAGTCCCATAAGGGTACCATTATGGGCCTGTTACAACCCAACATTAACCACATAAGTGCCATGACGGTTCTCAAGGACCATCATGACACTAAGTATAAACACTACACTGGACTATATCCCCCCAATAAAACATTAAATATCAACTAAACAGCCTCTACACTAACCTATTAACACACACACTACCTACCTACCCCCTAATAACCCCCACCACTCTAATTACAGAAAGTAAAAATGCCTAAAGTCACAAAAAATAAAACATCTACATTACATAAAATAAAAAACCTAAGTCACAAAAATTAAAAATCTACATTACAGAAAATAAAAAAACCTAAGTCACAAAAATAAAAATGGAACATTACAGAAAATAAGAAAAAACATTACAACCCCCCCACTACAGAAAAAAAATGAATTACACACCTGAAAAGGAAATACATATAATACATACAATACAATACAATTAAATACAATGCAATTAAATACAATACAATACAATACACCCTTATCTAATATACAATACATTCTATCTATCTAATATACATCCCCCAATCTATCTAAATAAATACTATAATCTAACATAGCATATGCGATATTCGACCCGCCCCCTATACATTATCATTGAGCAAACTTTGACCCTGCATGTCACAGTCAGCAGACACATCCCAGCCAATCAGCAGCATACACTCCCTTCCAGAGCCTTCTAACTCATGGACAGCAGCCATTTTGGAATCATAACTAAATTGCAGTCTTACTGAGAGGAGGCTGAGTGTAGGTGATACTGCATCAATAGGGAAAACCATAGCTAGGCTACTGTACACAGTATGCAATACAGTCCTGAAGGACTCTTTTGATCTCTGCTGCAAGGACATCCCTGTGTCTCTCCCCCCCCCCTTATCATCATCCTCCCCTCACCTTAGCACCCAACCCTAACACCCCTGACACTTATCCCTAACACCCCTCACCCTAACACCTAACCCCCTCACCCTTATCCCTAACACCCCTTACCCTAACACCCCTCACACTTATCCCTAACACCCCTCACTAGTTATGGTTAAAATATGATCACATTGCTATACAGTAGATATGTTGTTTTATGTTCTACTGAATATATTGGCTCTGAATATTACAGCTACTCTGTAATAGGATTATCTATTAGCCTAGTAGCTGTAATATTCTGAGCCAATATATTCTGTAGAACATAAAACAACATATCTACAGTATAGCAATGTGATCATATTTTAACCATAACCATAAAACAGGGTAAAACAGTGATGGGTTCCGTTACACTGATCAAAATGGTATAATTTACCAACAGCAAATGATTTTGCCATGGTCTTTAAAAATGATGATGGTGAACCACCATTTGAGCAGGATATGAGAATATATCCAATGATGACCAATCTTTTATAAACATAAATATATGAAGTAGTAATTTGGATATAATAACATATCGCATTTTCTTTCCAAATAAGGGGGCAGGATGGTAACCAAAATTACAATTGCAAAGTTATCCCAATAGTAAAGTTCATATTAGAAACAATATTTCTATCCTAAGTGGCACAAACTGCTATTCAGGATAATTTTAATCCAATTGTATGTGGGGGGAAACTCACACAACAATGGATTATTGATTCCTAGCTACAAGACGAAGCAAATAATCTAAATTTTGTCAAATTTCAACAAAACAAGCTTTGCGTAAAACAATTCTGTGGTTTGATGGATTATGTCGCTGAATTGGCTCCAAACAGAGACATTCCTGCTTGAAGAGCAATTATTTTGCCATCCTCTTTCCAAATCCACAATGGCCAGAGATCAAAGAAAATGTGAAACTTGGCCAAAATACTTCTGCCTGACCAGATTTGGTGGCTAGAGTATTCAAAATAAAACTAAATTCATTAATACATGATAAAACTAAAGCACACTTATTTGGGAAATGTGTGGCTTTTGTTTATACCATTGAATTTCAAAAACGAGGCCGGCCACATGCACACATACTTTTAATCCTGCAAGAAAAAGATAAATTGAATACTGCAGAGAGAGTGCATTCAGTAATTACTGCTGAACTACCCCATCCAGAAAAATATTCAAAGCTTCATGAGATTGTAACACAAAGAATGATTCATGGTCCATGTGGAGATATCAATCCAAATTCACAATGTATGGAAAATAAAAAATGTACAAAAGAGTTCCCAAAACAATTTCCAATGCAAACTTATGCTAATTTTAATGGATACCCTTTGTATAAAAGAAGAGAAGGACAAATAGCTATTATCCGTGGTCAAAAGGTCGATAATAACCCCCACATATAGCTGAAAGTGAGGAAATACAATTATTGTTACAGTTTGAAAATGCAGCTAAGCATGGGCAAGTTCTAATAATGGGAGATTTTAATTACCCTGAAATAAACTGGATAAATGAGACCAGCAGTTCATCAAATGGGAGCAGGTTCTTGAGAACACTCAGGGATTATTATCTGGCCCAGGTTGTAGAAGAGCCTACTAGAAATGAAGCTATCTTAGATTTACTCATCACAAATAATATTGATATAGTATCAAATGTCGGAATAGGGCAACCTTTGGGAAACAGTGATCACAACACAGTCTCATTTGAAATTGAATTAAAAAACCAGAATGGGGCCAACGAAAACTCTTAATTTTAAAAAGGCAGATTTTAACGGTCTAAGGGCAGCACTACAAAGTATAGACTGGGACTGAACATAAACGGACAACATTTAAATCCTTACTAAATATATTTACACATCGGCATATACCGTGTGGGAAAAAAAAAGTAAAAGGAGTAAATCCCATCCAATGTGGCTTAACAATGATTTAAAGATCAAGATACAGAGTAAAAAACAGGCATTTAAATTATACAAACAAGAAGGGACAGAGACTGCTTTACAGGAATACAAGGAAATCAACAAGGCTTGCAAAAGCGCAATTAGACTGGTTAAAATAGAAAATGAAAAATTAATTGCAAAAGAGAGTAAAATATTTTTAAAATATATTAATGGGAAGAAGGCTAGGAAGGAAGCTATAGGAACATTACAATGTGACACAGGCCGTCTGATAATAAGTGACCAAGAAAAGGCAGATGAGCTAAATATGTTCTTTTCTACGGTATACACAAGGAAGCGAGCAATGGTTGGGGCACGGCAACATAATGGGGCTACACTACCTTTGCCAAATAATTGGTTAATACAGGAAGTAATCCAAAAGAGGTTGGGAAAAATAAATGTTAATAAAGGCCTGGGTCCTGATGGAATACATCCAAGGCTACTAAAGGAACTGGGTTCTGTAATAGCCAAACCATTACATTTAATTTTTCAAGATTCATTCAACACAGGGTCTCTACCAGATGACTGGAGAAAAGCTGATGTGATACCTATATTTAAAAAGGGAGCAAGAGCAAATTCAGGGAATTACAGACCAGTGAGCCTCACTTCTGCAGTGGGGAAGCTTTTAGAAGGGTTAATAAGGGATAATATACAAGAATATGTCTATTTGAACAGGATTATAAGTAGGAGTCAACATGGATGAGGGATAGGTCATGTCAAAAAAATCGAATTAGTTTCTATGAGGAGGTTAGTAGGACCTGGATCAAGGCAACTCAGTGGATGTAGTCTTTTTGGATTTTGCAAAGGCTTTTGATACAGTGCCCCATGGGAGACTATTGTGCAAACTAATAGATACAGGAGTTGCAGTAAATATCTGCTCATGGATTGAGAGCTGGCTAAAAGACAGGAAGCAAAGGGTTGTTGTAAATGGAACATACTCTTATTGGACTAATGTGGTAAGTAGGGTTCCTCAGGGTTCAGTATTAGGTCCTCTCCTTTTTAACATATTTATTAATGACTTAGAGGTAGGATTGGAGTGTGGTGTCTCCATTTTTGCTGATGACACAAAGTTGTGCAAGGTAATTACATCAGATTGTGTTGTGCTTTCTCTCCAAAGGGATTTACATAAAATTGAGGAATGGGCATCTAAATGGCAGAAGAGATTTAATATGAATAAATGTAAAGTTATGCATCTGGGAAGGAAAAATAGCAATGCAATTTATAATCTTAATGGAGCAAATCTAGGTGTATCAGATAATGAAAGGGATTTGGGAGTGCTTGTGGACATCCACCTAGGTAACAGTGCACAAAGCCAAGCAGCAGCTGCAAAGGCAAATACAATATTAGCATGTATTAAGAAGGGTATAGAAGCCAGGGAAGCAAATATAATTCTGCCACTATACAAATCTGTAGTACGTCCTCATTTGGAATATGGAGTACAATTTTGGGCACTACTTCAGAAAAAGGACATTTTAGAGCTTGAAAATTACAGAGGAGGGCAACAAAACTAATAAGGGGAATGGAGAGGTTAAGTTATGAAGAAAGACTAACCAAATTAAACTTATTTTCTCTAGAAAAAAGGCGTCTAAGAGGAGATATGATTACCTTATATAAATACATCCAGGGTCAGTATAAATATTTGTCCAGGGAGCTTTTTGTGCCAAGAGGTTTTCAACTGACAAGAGGACATGCCTTGGGGTTAGAAGTAAAAAGATTCCACCTTAAAGAAAGAAAAGGGTTCTTCACAGTAAGGGTGATTAATCTGTGGAATTCTCTACCAGATGAGGTGGTGATAGCGGATTCTATAGATAACTTTAAAAGGGAACTGGATTTATTTTTAATTAAAAAGGGAATTCAGGGTTATCATGGATAATTAGAGAGGCAGTATTGATTCAGGGGGAAGTCCGGTCACCGGTGTCTGGGATCAGGAGGGAATTGATTTTTTTTTTTTCAAGGTTTTTTTTTTTTTTTGTTTGCCTTCCTCTGGATCAATTAACAATTAATAATAAATAGTCCACTTATTAAAAAGATTAATAGAGAGATCTAAAAAGGTTGAACTTGATGGACTAACTCTTTATTCATCCTCCAATACTATACTATTAATAATTTTTAACAACAAATTAATTAATAACTAATCCGCATATTGCAGATCAGAGGAGATCTTAACAGGTTGAACTTGATGGACTGAAAGTCTTTTTTTAACTTTAATTACTAAGGGCCTCATTCTATTACCGGCCGTAGGAGATGCGGGGCCGCAAGGACCGGCAGCAAGCTATTCGGCTATTCTATTCCCCTCATGCTGGGGATTCCGGCAGGCTTGCGGCCGGCGCCTTGCTATCCCTTGCGGCCGCTCGCGCCGGAGGAAAAACTTTCATCCAAAAAAGGCGCAAGAGTTTCGGCCGCAAGAAAGCCCAGGTTGCTATTCTATTGCTCCGGGAACCCTCTCTGCAAGGCTAAAAGCGAGCCGCAGCTTACTTGCAGGAAAAAGGTCCCGCTAGCACCAATTAAGCACATCATAAAGCCAAAATAAAGCCATCCTGCACTCTGAGGAGACTATAAAGTGATTGTAGGTGTTAGCAAAAATAGCACAACATTCCCCTATACTCAAATCCGTAAAAAACATTTATTTTTATATATGTCAAATATCCATGTAAAAAGCCCAGAGAGCTTGGAGCACCTCAGACCCGGCCACGCTGCGGCCGGAAAATAAACAGTTAATGTAAACTCGGATTTGGGCTGATGTGCAAGCTTGAGAGTGGGTTACTATTAATCCTCATGTCCAACCAATATGATCCCTAGCATTTACAGAGCTTTACAGTGCTGTCTTGAATTTATTTTTGAGTTTAAAGATTTCTGAGCTTACGGCTGATTGCAAGATATACGGCTGGCCGTAAGGGGAGATCCTTGCAGATCGCAGCCTTGCGGCCGTTTTACGGCCGATAATAGAATGAGGCCCTAAGTAACTATGTAACTATATTATTCTTGCATACATGAGAATTAAAATAGTTAATATTGTTAAAAAATTATGGTTTGCCTGTTGCTGAAATACAAGTTGATGGTTTAAAAAATAAACACATTTATTATAATTGTTGTACTTCTTTGTAGATAACAAAAAGGTTAATAGTGTCAGAGACGCACATTGTGTGGCAAACAACATTTCCCAGTCTTAAAATTTTATTGCCGTCATTTTTACCAGGCAAGTTGCTAGTAAAAATAATAAAAAGAGAAAACCTGACTGAAGGTACAACATAGAAAAAAGGCTTCTCTTGTGTAAAAGCATAAAGATAACTCCTGTATATAGACATTTGAATGTTGTATGGGGGGAGGGGACTCACGTTCATAAATAATATCTCTCTATAGATATGAAAGAGAAAAACTTACATTCAAAAAATATACAGAGTATCATACAAAGGAAACTGTAAGGTGATTGCTTAACCCTGCATTCCTCTATACAACAAAATGAATAATTAAAAGATCATTAAGACCATCTCTCTACATTAGAACATAGCACGCATATATTACAGTGCTGCTTTCCCTGACCCTTACAAGCCATTGAATGTAACAATACATTTATTGGCAGTTTGGTCCTTTAAGATTTCAACAAAGATTTATACTTCAAATAAAATATTGCTTTGAAGGAAAGTACTCAATCAAATACAACACAAAGGGTTCATGTTTTAATTGTTTTTTAATAGTGTTTTAATTGCGTCGCTGTCATCCTATACAAGAATAAAATTATGTTTTTAAAAAGTGCTTTCCCAATTATTTTGTGATTTGATTATCAGATACACCAACATGCCACACATGTACATCACACACAGGATGCAGGAGCAAGTGAATGCTATGTGTGGGGAGGAGGCACAACCTGATGATGGAGTCCTACATGGCCAGGCTGCTCCAGTCATCGGATAACCAGAGCACGCTTATGCAACTGAACTTTGATGCCATCCAGCGCCCTCTGGTTCCAAGTACTGCCTCTCCCACCCTAAAGGCCTCATCTGCACACTTACAGCCTTGCCACTGTTCATCTCCCTCAATGCCTGTGCCACCTCCACTGCTGCTGCCTCCTGGGTCGATGCATCCCCCCGCAACCCCTCGAACTTAGGAAGAAGGCGTGCAGGGACATGAGGTTGGGGCCCTGTGGCAGGAGGATGGATGTAGGGGCTGCACATAGTTTTGGACCTTCACCCCTTTTAGAAAGGCGCATCTGTCAGGGTCAAATGTACGGAGTGACGTCACACGCCAACGTTGAGATTTCAAACACAAGACAAGGAGCTAAACACTGCCGCCGTATAGAGACAAAGTTAGCAGATACAAATATACAGGACATATTAGGAGCACTGTAATAATAAGAGCTCTTAGATTGAGGGTGCTATAGATTTGTAGATGAAGTTAGGAGAGTTGCAAGAATAGAAGCTCCAAAACTGGGGGTGCCCCAATAATTTTATGTAACTCAGAATCCCTATAGCTATTTTAAATAAATAGCTTATAGATATTATACAGGGGATTTCAAATACAACCCCAGCAATTCATATTCTGAGTACCACAATTTAGTTTAGAAGTATGGTAGCAGAGTACAATTTCTAATCTACAATAAAAAGAGGAATTAGTGAAAGTACTGCACTCTAAATACACCTTCTTTCAAAATTCTACTGTGTTGTCCTGGCTAACACAAACAAAAAGTCTCTCATATCTATTGAGGCAAATGCAATCCAGTAGACACAAAGTTCATTTTCTATAATAGGACCTAACTAATAGATAATGGAAAAGGGGATGTTTTATCCCATTTATGTTTTTTAATTGCTTTTAAATGTTAAAGTCAGCGTCGTTGTTCTTGTAAATAAATGTAAATAAATATACTCTTTTTCCCACTATGTTATACACATTAATTCCTTCTCAACAACACTCCTCAGTGACAATCTTTTGGTTAAAATGTTAACATATTCTAGCCTGCTACGGAGCGGAGGATCATGGCCTATGTGATGGGGATATTTTGTAGGCAGATGGCCATCCACTAACACATGTTCCATGATCCTCTTCTCTATGGACACATAGGGTTATGTTTAACATTTCCCCAATTAATGATCACTGAGGAATGTCCCTATTTTTTTCAGGCCATAGTATTTATTTTGTAATGTTTTGATTTTAGGCACAATTCAGGTCCATCTTTTTTTTTTTAATTTGCAAGCATTGCTACAAAATCAAGCAATGAAAATATATTCATATCAGATAGACATTCCATCAATTACATGGTGTTATTAATATTAAGAGTGATATAAATTGCTTGCGGAGGGCGGTACCGGAAATGGACAGTCCACAGGCGCGAAATCTGTGGTAGGAGAGTCAGGAAGTCATGAGCAGAAACGCTGCAAGAATATGCACCTATCGGATATACTGAACTACATAGACCGGCTGCGTCTGAACCTCATTTGGAAGCACTGACGCTCTGACTAAAGCTGAAGCTGCAGCATTTATACAAGAAGGACAGTCGATCATATGGGAAACGGAGCCTAAGGGTGAGTGTGGCTGGCACAAGCCAGTGGAGACGATAAGAGGCAAATAGAGAGGACTCTATACCAAGAGATATCCGACTGAAACGCTGAAATGCTGATGGCAGGACCAGGCTGTGGAAGAACCTAAGAAGGTATGTCATTATAATTATAACGTGACATACAGACTGGGGAAAACATTAAGCCACAGCGTTATTATAAATATAGACTCATTATAAATTGCAAAAAGCACGCTATATAAGATATCTTTTGGGACGAAGGAATGAGATACATGATACAGCAATAAGAAATATATTTCCTATAATCAGTATCAGAAACATATAACCTGATGCTATTACAATAAACATTGCGCCTCTATACTCTCTGACATGCAAAGACTGAAAGATGGTATAAATGATAATTCTCTTACAAATAGAGACGGAGGACATAGTCCGGATACCATCACTAGAATAACAGCCACACTCCCAGTTACTTAGTGCTACTAGAAGATATCACTTATAATTTCCCTGTAAAGATAGTGGCTAAAAGCCGGAAAGATTATAAAGAGCATAACATTATTCTTTCTTATATAAAGGACAAAAACCTTATAAAGGGAAGTATACTGGAGCACAAATATACAGTTACAAAATACAATATACGTCTCATATGCACAAATTGAGAAACCAAGATCTATAATAAAGAAGAATATTTGTCTCTAATACCCCCGAACGAGAGATGGGCCATAGAGCCTAAGAAGATCAGACAGTTCTATATATATGACTAAGTAGAACAATTAGGGGGGAGGAAGATTGTTACAACAAAATGAGAAAACGAATATTAATCTTCTAAAAATCATTAGAGAGTTAAATTAGAAGGGGACAAAGAACAAGTATATAGACCAAGCGATATATCTACGTGATAAGGATCGATCTTAAGAGCATCGACCATAGATCATTGTTTGTAATAACTAGAAACAAATGACCAAGGGAAATAACTTCATGATCCAAGAAGGGTAATAAAGCCCGGGAAATACATCAAGGCTCAAGACTATTGATAAATTAAGATAATGGATATAAGGTATAGAAAAAGGAAGAATAAAATGGCTAATAGAAAAAATACAGCTTCTTCTAAGCCTAAAAACAAGGGGGGAAAAATCAAATTCCTGACTTGCAATTTTTTTCCCCAAAGAATAAATTAACTTCTCTAGAAACTCCTCAAGCAGAATCCTCAATACTGGAACAAAATATAAATAAATCTTCAGGACTATCTTCACAGTCTTCAATAGAAGGGGGAGAAGAATCCCATGAAGAACTTTTGACTTACACCAAAATAAAGGATTTGCTAAATGATTTTCAAATAAAAATCACATCAGAATTAACAAAACAGATGGCGGATAATACAAAAACAATTCAAGAAAACTCCATAAGAATAAACGAAAATGAGTTAAAATGTGATAAGTTAATATCTGACAATATTACTCTCTTAAACTCCATACAAAAGCTTGAAAATAGAATAGAAGATCTTTCCAATAAAATCATCTATATGGAGAACAGATCAAAGAAGAAGAATCTGAGAATAAGAGGAATTGAAGAAAAAATACCAGATAAAGAGCTGAAGAAATTTGTAGAGGAAATTTTAAGTGGGCTAACCCCCCAATTTCCCAAGGAAGACTCAAAAATTGAAACGGTATATAGAATTCCTTTACCTAAGGGTTCTAACAAAGCATTATCAAGGGACGTTATTGTCAAAATCCACTTTTTACCATTTAAAGACGCCATACTACAAGCTATTTATCAAAAAAAGACTCTAGACTTTCCCTATGAAAAAATAAAACTATTTCAAGACTTGTCATCACAAACATTAATAAAAAGGAAAGAATACTCATCTATAACATCCAGTCTGAGAAGAGAAGGAATTATATACAGATGGAAATTTCCTCATGGCATTGCAATATTGAAAGACGCAAGTTGGCATAAAGTGGACTCATTAAAAGAAGGACAATCTTTATTACATAAGTGGAATATAGAAATGGACTCGCCAATCAATAAAGAAACAACACCGAAACTGTTACTTAAAAAAGCTGAATGGACTCTTAAAAACTGACTCCACCTCTAGCTGCTAGAGTCATTAATTGTCTGCGCATTTTTTGTTTATTTTTCTTCCTTCTTTCTCATGACATCTCAATATTGAAAGACGCAAGTTGGTATAGAGTGGACTCACTGAATAATAATAGATAATGAAATGCACTGTGGTATCACAATACACTTTTAGATTTGAGAGGAATAAGAATTTCTAAACACTAGAAGTTCACAAATAGAAGGCAAAAAATTTAAAGAAATATAGATTTAGTCTCGAATCAAATATTATAAAATCACAACAGCAAATATTTTTAGGGTAAGAAGGATTTATGTTAATAGCACAATAGCACGTTATAAATAGGTGGTGTAAAAGTTAGCACTGGTAGAATAATGAAATTACAATATATATTTGGATTAGAAAGGAATATGACTTTCAAAACACAAGTTCACAATTAGAAGTTATATAAAATTCAAGAAAATATGATATTAGCCATGAATCTCATATCATGTTTACAACAGGTAATACATCCTCTAGGGGAAGAGAGATTTAAAACAATAGCACAATTGCACCTTACAGATATGAGGGGGGAGGGGAAAAGGGCGGAGAAGAGAAGGGAGGGGGAGAGAAAAGATAAGAAGGTGGGGACAAGATTCACAAAGAATATTGTGTATATAGAAGGAATCTTCCTTTTTTAATAACAGTACGTGGAATTTAGTCTTCTAATACTGATTTTTTTTTAAATATAAAATAAATCATGTTATGTCTATAAAGCTTAATGGCGAGATTAAAGAAAAGTCAATGAAATAAGAAAACAATCTAAATAGAAATACACAGAAGAATATGGAATGACAAAATTATCTCTTTCGCACTGAGTTTATGTTTAGTAATATGAAGATTGTTATGATTTTATTGTTTCTATTTATATAAGATTATTATATTTTGATAATGATGGATAATATACTTGCGGTGTATGAAAATTTGATATTGCAATAGCATGACTTCACGACCAATTTCTGACGTTTTATCTCCTAACATTTCCTAATATTGGCATAATTGCCCTAAAACCAAGATGAACATAATATCAAGTCCAATTCAGAGTTTGTTTGTTAGTTGTATGAATCAGAGTATGTTTGGATCTCCCAAAAACGATAGTAGGTTGAAAGGAAATGGAAAGGGGAAATGAAGGAAGAATACAGGGGGAGAAATCCCCAACGTTTAAAAACAGTATCTATAACAAAGGGAAAACTAAAAATAGATCAAAAATGAAACCAAGGGAAATAGAAAGAAGTAATATTGAAGCCTAAATGATCAAGATTTTATCCCATAATGTACATGGACTAAATTCCCCTTCTAAAAGGAATTTGGCCTTTAAAGAATATAGAAAAATGAAAGCAGACATACTGCTTTTACAGGAAACACATTGGAATAAAGAGGTACTAGAATATATGGGTAATAAAAAATATAATTTTAGAGTAGACTCCACATTCAACAAAAAATCTAGAGGTGTATCCATATTATTTAGCCATGAGTTAAAAATAATAGAGGAGTTTAGAAGTATATATCCTCTAGGGAGATATATAATCTGGGGTGGTCAGATTAATGACAAGTCTATGACTATAGTCAATTTATATTTTCCAAATACCAATCAGATTAGCTTTTTTTAAAAAATCCTTAAAGAATTGACAAAATTTAGAAAAGGGAAGTTAATTATAGGTGGGGATTTCAATATGATAATGGATCCTATAAATGACAGAGTTGGTAAGATTAACAAAAAAACAACAAATTAAATTAATAGGACATCTAAAGAATTTAATAAAGAGATGGGTGAATACGACTTATTAGATTGTTTGAGATTACTTCATCCATATGAAAAAGACTACTCTCACTTCTCTAACCGCCACAGATCATATTCAAGACTGGACTACTTTTTCCTAGATATAAAGACCTTAAGATCAACAAAGAATATTGACTTAATATTGACCACATGGTCTGATCATTCCATCCTATCATTAGTTATAGAAGATATAAAAGACAACTTTCACTCAAAAAATACATGGAAGATTGATCCAATAATTTTTAAGAACATTGAAATACTAGAATTTTTAAAGAAAGAAACGAGATAATTCTTTATAACTAATACAAATACGGTTAAGTCAAATGTTACTCTATGGTGTGCATATAAATCCGTAATAAGAGGGCAAATAATTTCTAAAATGGCCAACATGAGAAAAGAAAGAGGTAAACCATTAAGAGTGTTATACATAGAGTTGAATAATCAAAAAAAAAAAAAAAATCTGCCCGAGGAAGGAGGGAACAAGTATAATTAGTAAATTAAACAATCAAATAAATAAGGCCCTGCAAAGTCAGGCAGACTCTATGATGTGGAGATTCCAACAAACCCACTTTTTATTGGCGAATAAAACAAGTAAATATCTAGCACAAAAACTTAAGAAGCAAATCAATCAAAGAAAGATATTAAGTCTTAAGGGACCAGATAGTAAAATTTATACACACCCAGATAAAATAGGAGAAATTATTACAGAATTTTATAAATCTCTATATAATATAGAAAATAAGTCAAACCCAAATAGAGATGATATAAATATATTTTTGGACAAAACAACTTTACCCACTATTGATAGGGAGGACTGTAATTATCTAGATAAAGATATAACCCTTGAGGAAATAGATGAAGTAATAAAAAAGGTTAAATCCAACAAAGCCCCAGGACCCGATGGGTTTGACCATTTATTTTACAAATTCCTTGAGAAGGAAATTAGAATAGGTCTTTTAGATATGTTTAATGAAAGCAAAAACTCAGGGAAAATAGAGGAGGAACTGGTTGAGGCAAAAATTATAAACATATTAAAACCAGGGAAAAACCCTGAAGAAATTACAAGTTACAGACCAATCTCTCTTATAAATATAGATTAAAAAATATATTTAAAAATAGTGGATTTTCCAAATCCCAAGAGTTTTTCACTCTAGTGGTTATAACCATAGATTACATATAGTATAATTGGGAATAATAGTAAGTTATTGTGTTGAATATAAATGTTTATTTAGGTACTTGTACCTCACAACGGCGATTAAAAGGTTAAAAACAAGGATAGAAAGGGTATAATAAAAGCAGAGCCTTCCATGAGGCCAAGATGGCCCAAATTTTTAGGATAATCAATATCTCAAGAAGCTTAAATAGCTAGTATAGGTAGTATATACAAATGAAGTTACAGCTGGCTTTAATTGGAGTTCTATACGCTAAATACTGTCTTCTAAGAGTGCTATATGGTAATACAAAACACTAGAAGAGACTCCTTTAAAATGAATCCCTATCTTGTTACAATGAGTCTATATCTCTTGGATACAAAGTAATGGGGATAAAAGAATTCCTATATCATAAGAAGGACTACTATAGGGGTAAAAGAAGGGCCTAAAAGTGCCACAACCCCCCTACACACATTCCCTCACTGTAACAGGAGTACTACATAGGGAAAGGAAGATAGGATGTGTAGAATAAAGTAACAATGTACACAATCCGAGCGCATGGAGAACTAGCACAGCTAGAACTAACAGCGTCTATATGCGTGTCACAGTGGACCGGATTAGACGCTCCCGCCTGACGCGTTTCGACGCACAACTGACGTCTTTCTCAAAGCTGATAGGCTTAATAATATACTGCCTAAATTAATACATATTGACCAATCTGGTTTCGTCCAAAGACGTCAGGCATCAGATAACACTAGAAGGTAGTAGACCTGATATTTCAAGCGAAAAAAACGGGAGTTCCCACGCTGATCCTGTCTTTAGATGCCGAAAAAGCATTTGACAGGGTCAGCTGGGAATTCCTAGAAGCGGTGTTAAAAAAGTTTGGACTGACCAACTTTATATCTAAAACAATTAAAGCCCTATATGAAAAATCATCAGCATATATAACAGGTCCAAATTTTCAATCAGAGAAATTTAGAATTTCTAATGGGACTCGCCAAGGATGCCCTCTTTCTCCTTTATTATTCCTACTATTTTTAGAACCATTGGCTTCTAGAAAGGACTAATAGAATATAAAGTTATGCTATTCGCTGATGATATTATAGTTACTATAACAGACCCAGTTGAATCTTGTAATAATCTGATGGAATTACTGACTGAATTTGGGAAAGTATCCTATTTTAAAATAAATCAATTAAAATCTGATATAATTCACAATCGTCTACATTTTGACAATATAAATAAATTAAAGAATAGATACACCTTCAATTGGCATCAAAGAAGTATAGTACATCTAGGTATAAGATTCAAGTTTTACAATGATAAAATAATAGAAGATAATATACCAGATTTAATAAAAGAAATCAGATTATTACTCTATGAGTGGCGAAATATAAGACTTTCATGGTCACGTCGAATATCAACCGTTAAAATGAGTGTAATCCCTAAATTAACATACCTATTTAGATGTATTCCGGAAAAAGTACCAGTTCATATTATTAAAAACATTCAGAAAATAATAGATAGTTTTATTTACTTAAATAAAAAAGTGAGAGTAAAAAAGATAATAGCACATAAAAACTTCGAACTTGGCGGAATTGGATCACCAGACATTAGAGACGTCTGTGAAAATATCGCCTTATCCCACATAATCAATATGAATATTAAAAATAGGAATACATGCTGGAAGAATATAGAAGAAGATTTTGTGGGCTCTTCCTCAATTAGATCATTACTAGGAAAATATACAGATGGAAAAGATAAATGGGGCAATCTACCAAAAGGAATAAGATCATTGCTAAAATTCTGGGATAATAACAAAGATAATTTAGGACTTTTCCATTTTCCGTCTTTATCAGCTCCAATTGACATCTTGAAGAACGGATGCAACAATAAAGTTATAGAAGATCTAAAGAAAGCTGGACTTAATAATGTTATAGACTTATATGATCAAGGCTCTTTATTAAAACACATAGACTTTCAGAGGAAATACTCCAAGGAGAAGATATCCTGGCTAATTTATAAAGGCATGGCAGAAGTATTAAAAAGCAAGGGCTATCCTTTGATAAATGTAGATAAACTGTATGAACTAGAGATACTTCTAAGTAAGGGTCATGTGACCCATCTTATCTCAAAGATCAATAAAATAAGGAAAAAAGGTCTGAACTATATAAAATCTGAGAAGGTAATGGAATGGGAAAACAAATTTAAATTAAATTGTGAAGACCATGACTGGACAAGAGCTTTAAGACTAATTAAAAAATCTTCGATAAATAGCTCCCTTAAAGAAATATATTTCAAGCTAACTCAAAAGTGGTATCTAGTTCCGACCACAATTAACAAATTTAAACATATGTCTTCCCCACTATGCTGGAAAGGCTGTGGTCAAATTGGCACATCAGCCCATATGTGGTGAAAATGTACAAAAATCCAAAACTTCTGGAAAGAATGCTGCAGTCACTTAACAACAATGTTAAAAACTGACTGTCCGTGCTCACCAGAAGTAATTCTATTCCATCTTCAGATAGATAAAATCTTTCCAAAGGATAACTTATTGATATCACATATTCTATTAATTATTAAACACTTATTAGTGAAATATTGGAAAATGCCCACAATTCCATCATGGAGTGAAGTCTCAAATAAAATTAATTATAACAAAGATTTGATGAAGTCTAATTTCATTTATGGCCTTAGTGATAAAAATAAAATTAACTGGAATTCCTGGGAAAAATACATGCAGTAACGTAAGAAAAGCCAAAAGTATTGAAATTATTCCAGGGATAACAGCTACAGGAGTAGGTAGAATCCTTTTGTATCCTTCTTTTCTTTTTCTTCTCTTATATCTTCCCTTTCTCTCATTCTCATTACCGATTAATAATGAGGAAGAGAGAGACGAGGATAGGAGAAAAACAAATAGATATACTTATGGGAGAAAGAATGAAAGTTTGTATAAGTGATACATGTAATTGTTAATGTATGTTGTATCCTATATAAAATAAGAAGAATGATAGAAGAAGATAAGGAGAGAGGGAGTGAACTTTTACTACTAATATATGATTATACTACTCATAAAGAAAAGAAGAAACGATTTTATTATTATGTCTCCTCTATCTCCTATCTTAGTGATATTGAATATGAATTGTTTTGTATGTATTTTGTAATGTCTAAATAAAGATTAAAAAAAAAAAAGAGTGATATAAATTTATGAATTGGGCAATAGAATAGGGCCCTAAGCTTGATTACTTAGGTCCCGTAAAAAAATCTTATCTGTAAACATTGAACGTTGCTATTACTTTCCTCCCCCAGTAAATGCTAAAACGGCTCCCTACTTGTGATTTGTTCCCTGCTCTACGTGTGATTTTACCTAAAGAATGATTAAAAGGCTCCAGTAAGAAATCTACCTATGTGTTCAAGGAAAACCATATGCATAAACACTATGTGTAAACACAACCTCCCCCAGCACCAGCTAGAAGTGATAAGTAACAGTTCTCTTTTCATTTAAAGCTACACCTTCCTTGTCACAATCACAGCAAGAAAGGGTTTAAAAATGAATAATATATGAATGTGGCGTTTAATAATCCCTCTGCCTATGCTCCATTACCCCCTATGAGCCAGCTATAGCCGGTGACCTCTTCAATACCTTGGGAGCAATTTTGTTTTTGGGTTGGGGCTTATTAATCCCTAGACCCCCCATGTCCTTATATATTATATATCCTATGGAGTCCCGCTCTGACATTTAAAATTAACCTCCCTACCAGCAGTGTCAACATTACAATGAGTCACAGGCCGTCTGCTAATTAGTGACCAGGAAAAAGCAGATGAGCTAAATAGGTTCTTTTCTTTGGTATACACAAGGGAGGTACCAGTGGTTGGGTCACTGCAACATAATCTGGCTACACTACCTTCTCCAAATAACTGTTTAAAGTAGGAAGTAATCCAAAAGTGGTTAGAAAAAATAAATGTTAATAAAGCCGCAGGTCTTGATGGAATACATCAAAGGGTACTGAGGGAACTGGGCTCTGTAATAACAAAACCATTATATAAAATTTTTCAAAATTCGCTCAACTCAGGGTCTCTACCAGATGACTGGAGAAATCAGAGGTGGTACTTATATTTAAGAAGGGAGCAAGAGTAAATCCAGGGAATTATAGACCAGTGAGTCTCACTCCGGTAATGGGAAAGCTTTTAGAAGGGTAAATAAGGGATAATATACAGAAATATGTCTATTCAAACAGGATTATAAGTAGGAGCCAACATGGATTTATGAAGGATAGGTCATGTCAAACAAACCTAATTAGTTTCTATGAGGAGGTTAGTAGAAACTTGGATCAAGACAACTCAGTGCATGTAGTCCATTTGGATTTTGCAAAGGCTTTTGATACAGTGCCACATAGGAGATTATTGAGCAAACGAGGGGATACAGGAATTGCCATAAATATTTGCCTATGGATTGAGAGATGGCTAAAAGACAGGAAGCAAAGGGTTGTTGTAAATGGAATATACTCCGATTGGACTAATGTAGTAAGTAGGGTTCCTCAGGTCTCAGTATTAGGTCCCCTCCTTTTTAACATATTTATTAATTACTTGGAATTGGGATTGGAGTGTGGTGTCTCCATTTTTGCTGATGACACAAAGTTGTGCAAGGTAATTAAATCAGAAAAGGAGGCACTTTTCCTCCAAAGGGATTAACATAAATTAAAGGAATGGGCATCTATGTGGCAGATGAGATTTAATATGAATAAATGTAAAGTTATGCATCTGGGAAGGAAAAATAGCCATGCAACTTATAATCTTAATGGAGCAAATCTAGGGGTATCAGATATTGAATGGGATTTGGAAGTACTTGTGGACAACCGCCTAGGTAACAGTGCTCAATGCCAAGCAGCATCTCCAAAGGCAAATAAAATATTAGCATGTATTAAGAAGGGTATAGAAGCAAGGAAAGCAAATATAATTCTTCCACTATACAAATCCCTAGTATGCCCTTATTTGGAATATTAAGTACAATTTTGGGCACCACTGCATAAAAAGGACATTTTAGAGCTGGACAAAGTACAGAGAAGGGCAACAAAGCAAATAAAGGGAATGGAGGGGCTAAGTTATGAATAAAGACTAATGAAATTAAACTTATTTACACTAGAAAAAAGGCGTCTAAGAGTGGATATGATAACCTTATATAAACATACCCAGGGTCAATATAAGGCTTTGTCAAGGGAACCTTTTGTACTAAGAGCTTTTCAACTGACAAGGAGACATCCTTTAAGATTAGAAGTAAAAAGATTTCATGGAATTAACGCTGGAATAGTTTGGTCTGGCTGATTTTGGCCTTAAAGCCATTGGTGCATTGTATGGGTCTCTATCCGCCTCTGTCAGGGGCTTAGGTTTTCTTTCAGAAAAATTTGCCATTTCAAATGGAACTCGGCAAGGATGCCCTCTCTCCCCAGTTTTATTCACTTTATTAATTGAACCATTGGTTCAATCGTTTAGAAGTTCAGAAAATATCAAGGGTATTAAGATAGGCTCAAGTATACATAAAACATTTCTCTTTGCAGACGATATGGTAATAGCAGTGGAGAATCCATCTAGTTCTTTGGATTTCCCTCACAAAATCATTGAAGAATTTAGTGCAATATCTAATTATAAAATTAATATCATGAAATCCGAAGCACTGCCTATTAATCTATCCTTGGCTGAAATAGAGGATTTGAAGGGTAAATACCATTATAAATGGCAGAATATGATTCAGCATTTGGGTATTGATCTTTATGTCAATTTAAAACAAGTTATCGTGCAAAACTTTAAACAACTTTATTCAAAGATAAAAAAAACTCTACAAGATTGGGGAAATAATATTAGGTCTTGGTCTGGACGCTTAGATGCAGTAAAAATGGGCATTCTCCCAAAAATTACTTATTTGTTACGCAGTTTTCCCACTGTGGGTTCCAGCATACATTATCAATAAATTCAAAATCTTAATCGATAAATACATACATAATTATAAAAGAATTAGGATAAAGAAAGTCTATATGATATGCGATTTTGAAAAGGGAGGAGTCGGATACCCGTTGATTAAAAACTACCAACAAGCCATACAAATGTCTCAACTAGTACTATGTCACCTGACCTATCTAATTGGTCTCAAATTGAGAACTTTGACTTAGAATCAGGGGATCTAAACCTTTTACTGTTTTCCACAGAGGGGAAGTTTAAGGATTGTAAAAGTACAAGGAAGTCTTACATTAAAAATTCATAGGTGGTGGTGTAAATTTAACGCTTGCTTCTCTCTAATGCCCCTACCCAGCCCAATTACACCTTTGGCCTCATTGGCCAAATTATTTGATTCTAGCCTACTTGGGATGTTAGTGAGAAAAGGAGCGCTTTGTCTGAAAGATATATATGGGGATAAAAAATTAATGGAGTTCGAAGAACTTATTAACAGTTATTCAATCTCCTTAGATAATTGGCTAGAATATATTAAATTACGGAAACGATTGGTTTCATCCCCTTTCTATATGGAGGAGACGAGGAGGCTAACGGATTTTGAAATGTTAATCTCTTCTAAAGATAAAAAGCACCTTGTGTCTAAATGCTATAAAATCATTAAGAAACAATACCAACTTGAGAAACCCTTTAATTGGAGGTTATGGGAAAATGATATAGGGAATTCTTGGCCTATCAAAAAATGGCACTCATCCTAATGGCTAGATTTATTTAAAATGTAACATATAGGGAAATTCAGTTTAAAATTATCAACAGATGGCACATAACTCAAAGTAAAGTGGGACAGTTAAATAACTCAAAGGAACAAAATAACTGTTGGAGAGGTTGTGGGCAGAATGGTTCGCATTTTCATATGTGGTGGAGTTGTCCGCTAATACAGAATTTCTGGTTGGAGAGTTTTAAACATTTATCAAAGATCTGCGAAAAGGTAATAACTCGGGTACCAGAATTGGTGATCTTGAATTTTTTCCCAGATGATTTTTCAACATCAGTTAAAAGTATGATTTTGCTCTTCCTTATGGAATCAAAAAAACTTGTAGTTTCTAGATGGAAAAATAAAGTATGCCCATGTTGTATGGAACTTCTAGAAAGATTGGAATATCTTCACGTTTTCGAATATTAAGATAGGCCCAAAGATAGAAGCTAAATGGGCCTATGGGGAAAAAAATTATCTTCAAAAGCGAAGGTTTGAGCTCAGCAAGATGTCTCTCCTCTCTTCACTCTCCGGAGTGCTTTCCTCATGCTGGAGGTATACGATTTGCTTATGTGATGTTTGTTTTGTATTGTTTTTCATGTTTTATAGACTTTTGCTGACGTCTATGTCAGAATTGGTATATTTGGAATATATGTTTTTTCTTTTCTTTTTTGTGTAATGTAACAAAACTTATAAATAAATATAAAAAATAAAAAAAAAGAAGTAAAAAGATTTCACCTTAAAGAAAGAAAGGGGTTCTTCACAGTAAGGGTTGGTTAATCTGTGAAATTCTCTACCAAAGGAGGTGGTGACAGCGGATCCGATAGATAACTTTAAAAAGGGATTGGATATATTTTTAAATAAAAAGGGCAATAAGGGCTATCCTGGATAAATAGAGAGTATTGATCCTGGGATAAATCCGATCACCAGTATTTTTTTCTGTTTGCCTTCCTCTGGATCAATTCACAATAAATCTGCGTATTGCAGATCAGGGGAGATCTAAAAAGGTTCAACTTGATGGACTAAAGTATTTATTCAACCTCAATTACTATGTAACTATGTAACTATGTATTATTTTCTTGTTTACTCTAGTACTTAGAAGTTACAGTCTGATATACAAATTGACAGAATATCTACCTTCTTAAATCCTAAGAAAAGATATATTGTGATAATCTTAAGGTCATAGTGAGACAGTAGTTGCCATCACAATGTTTCTATTCACTTAAATAGCACTAAGATGGCTCTGGGAAATAATGAATTCATAATTAATAATTAATTAATTCTGGCACAGAAAGGTCACACAGATCAGTTTTTTTGGACAGTTGCTATAATGTAATTTTTGTAAAATACATTCTATTTCTGGAGGAAAATAGATAGCTTGTTAATTGACTAATACATTAATATTTCTTAATATACTAATAAATAATAGTATATATTTGTAGTTGAATGAGTTGATAAATTATATATTATTTTTAAATAGATTTTGAAAAGATGTAATATAATGCATTGGCTAGCATCATATGAGTAAATATGTTATGAGCTGTCTACTTTGGATGTAGTCTTTTTGGATTTTGCAAAGGCTTTTGACAAAGTGCCACATGGAAGACTATTGTGCAAACTAAGGGATACAGGAATTGCAGTAAATATCTTCTCATGGATTGAGAACTGGTTAAAAGACAGGAAGCAAGCTAGCCGTGGCCCTCGCATAGCGAGGGCTGCGGGCGAGGGCCTCAGTTGCTGGCATGGAGTGCCGAAGGCGCTCCTTGCCAGCAACTGCGACCCTCGCAAACTTTACGTCGCAACGCAAACAACACAACACACCAACTACGACCCTCGTAAACTTTACCTCGCCCACACAAACAACACGACACACCAACTACGACCCTCGCAAACTTTACCTCGCAACGCAAACAACATACAAGTCACGTTAACACACATTACGACCTCACAACACTCGGACGCAGCTCGCGAACATTACAAAATTCAAAACCCAATAAATACACACAACACATACATAAAAAGCTTACCTACAGCAAGAGGGAGCATCCAAAACCTCAAAAAAGCAACTTACACCTTCATTTAACTCAAAATAAAAGAGTTTAGGCACTAAAAGATTCTCTAAGCGAGAGAAAAAAAGGCCGCCGAACAAAACGAAAACGAGGCTACAGCACTCTAAACACGCAAAACACCACAAGAAACTCGCAAAGCACCACAAGAAACTCGCAAAACACCACAAAAGACCTATGGATATTCCGATAAGACGCATACCACACATTACCCACCATTTTACGCCAATGCGGAAGTACACTACTACGCTAACGGTTTGGTCTTGCGCACGCACAGTATTACACTGAACACATTCAGCACGCTTACACAGCAGCTCCACACCACTAATGCTGCAGCAACATCAAAACAGATTGTCAGCTCTTCAACACAATGCTTCAAAATAGGTAAAGTATATTAATTTATTAATATATTACATATTTCATTATTACACACCAAACAGCATTAGCTACCTTACAATTTCATTGCCGTCATTTTTTGACGGGCAATTCGCTAGTATATATATACTAGTTACTTGCCCCTCAAAAAATGACGGCGATATAATTGTAAGGCAGGTTAATGCTGTTTGGTACACAAAGTAAGTATTTTGGTTGTGTGAGTATCTTCGGCGCTCATTGCGAGCCTCGTGCTGTGCGCCTTCAGCACTCATTCCATGGCTCGTAATGAGCGCCTTCTTGGTTGGTGTATGTTTGGTTATGAGAGCTCCTTTGGTACTCATTGCAAGGTTTGTACTGATGGGCTTTTAGCTGGCATTGTGAGCCTCTTCTCTGGTGAAGTCCTCTAAACACTGTTTGCGCTCCTTGTGAGGTGCGGGTTGAGTGCCTTTAGCATTTATTGTGATTCTGGTTTTGCTTTGTTTTTTTTTTCTCTGTATGTATTTTGTAATGTTAATTAATTAATTAGTAAAGTTATAAATTAATATACTTTACCTATTTGTAATTAATATATGCAGGAAGCAATATGCTGAAGAGCTAACACTCTGTTCTGTTCCTGCAGCATACAATGTAGATTTTCACTGTTGGTGAGCTGAGGTGTAAGTGTCAGCAATATGTGCAGTGTGTAGTGTAAATAGACTGTGTGCGCAAGGTAAACCGTTTGTTTAGCTTTGTTGTTCCGCATTTTGTAATGGTAATGTTATTAGTTTGTGTATGTGTTAGGCGGGTGTGGAGCATTTAGCGTCCTTCCTAATAGTGTATTTAGTAGGTCGTACGGGTCTGTGTAAAAGTCGTATGTGCTTGGCGGTGTTTTGCGTGCTTTGGGGTCGTGTAGCCTCGTTTTCATTTTTTTAACGGCCCCCATTTTTTCTCTCGCTTAGGGGATTTTCAAGTGGCGAAAATCTTTAAATTTAAATTTATGTGTAACCTTATTCCCAGACGTCCTGGCTGTCTCCCCTTGCTGTGTGTGTATTTTTTAAAATTTTATTTTAGTTTGTATTTTGTGTGTTTTTTGTGTTTTTCACTGTGCGTGGTGCGGCCGGTAAATTTGTATTTTTTGCGGCTCGTATTTTGTTTTTTCAAAGTGGAGGTTTCCTTTTCTAAGTGTTATGGGCCGTAATTTTTTATAGGCGATTTTTTTAAAGTCTCACACTTTGAATTGTGTATTTGAGTTTTGTGTCGATGTGTAGTTCCGTGGGTTAAAGGTATGATGCGCAAGTCGTGTAGAGTCGTAGGGATGAGTGCCTACGGAGTTCATCTTCTCCAGTGCAGTGAGTGCCTTCTGCACTCCCTGCCTTAAGTTGTACAGGGTTGTAGGGATGAGCGCCTACAAGGATCATCTCCACCAGCTTTGCGAGGTCCGCGGTTTTAACATTCCGTTACTAACAGGATTTGGCAAGGTCGCGCTGCTGAGACATATATATGTGATATATATATATATATATATATATATATATATATATATATATATATATATATATTCTTAGAATCAGAGCATTTAATCAGGTTCATTTGTCAATTGTCTCATATGGTTAAAAAAATTCTCCCTGGATCAATATTCCTTCGCTAGTTATCTAGGATAACCTTGAATGTCCTCCCTTTTATGAGGTGGTGCCCAAAAATGTACTCCATATTCCAAATTAGGCCATACTAGGGATTTCTAAAGTGACAGAATTATATCTGCTTCCCTTCTTAATACATGCTAATATTTTACTTGCCTTTGCAGTTGCTGCTTGGCATTGAGCACTGCTACCTAATTGGTTATCCACAAGTACTCCCAAATCCCTGTCTATATCAGAAAACCTCTAGATTTGCTCCATTAAGATTATAAATGGCATGGCTATGTTTTCTTCCCAAATGCATAACTTTACATTTATTTGTATTAATTCTCATTTAGCCGCCCATTTCTCTAATTTATGCAAACCCCTTTGTGGGGAAAGCACATAATTAACTGATTTAATTACCTTGCACAACTTTGTGTCATCAGCAAAAATGGAGACTATACTTTTGAGTCCTACTTCTACGTCATTAATAAATATGATATAATAGGACCTAATACTGAACCTTGTCGAATCCCACTTACCACATTAGTGCAATGGGAGTATGTTCAATTTACAACAACCCTTTGCTTCCTGTCTTTTAGCCAGCTCTCAATCCATGAGCAGATATTTACTGCAATCTCTGCCTCCCTTAGTTTGCACAATAGTCTTCCATGTGGCACTGTATCAAAAGCCTTTGGAAAATTCAAAAAGACTACATTTACTGAGTTGCCCTGATCCAAATTCCTTTCTTATCTCCTCAAAACTAATTAGATTTGTCTGACATGACCTATCTTTCATAAATCCATGTTTACTCCTACGTATGATCTTGTTCAAATAGACATATTCTTGTATACTGCCCCTTATTAACCCTTCTAAAAGCTTCCCAAGTACAAATGTAAGGCTCACAGGTCTATAATTCCCTGGATTTGCTCTTTCTCCTTTCTTAAATATAGTTATCATGTCTACTTTTCTCCAGTCATCTGAAATTAAATATAATGGTTTGGCTATTACAGAACTCAGTTTCCTCAGTACCCTTGTATGAAGTCCATCAGGACCTGAGGCTTTATTAACATTTTTTTTCCAACTTATTTTGTATTTCTTCCTGCGTTAACCAATTATTGAGTGATGGTAGTGTAGCCCCATTTTTTTGCAGTGGCCCAACCACTGGTACCTCCCTTGTAAATACCGAAGAAAAGAACCTATTTAGCTCATTTGTCTTTTCCTGGTCACTAATTATCAGACGCCCGTGTCGCATTGTAATGTTCCTATAGATCTTTCCTCGCCTTCTTCCCATTAATATATTTAAAAAATATTTTAGGGTTAGTCTTACTCTCCTTTGCAACTGACTTCTCATTTTCTATTTTAGCAAGTCTAATAGCTCTTTTGCAAGCCTTATGATTTCCTAATATTCACATAAAGCTGCATATGTTCCCTTCTTCTTGTATAATTTAAATGCATGCTTTTTCCTTATCATGATCTTAAAGTCATTGTTAAGCCACATGGGATGTAATTTACTTCTATTCATTTAATTTTCACATGGTACATGCGAATGTATATGTATATTTATTAAGGATTTGAATGTGGTCCATTTATTTTCAGTATTTTTCCCTTTAAGTTTTCTATCTCAGTCTATATGTTGTATTGCTGCCCTTAGCCCATTAAAGTTAGCCCTTTTACAATTCAGAGTTTTTGGTAGCCCCTTATAACTGTTTCTGTATTCAATCTCAAATGAAACTGTGTTGTGATCACTATTCTACATGGGTTCCCATATTTAAAATTTGATAATATATCAACTATATTTTTCTTGTGATGACTAAATCCAAGATGGTGTAATTTCTAGCAGTTTCTTGTATAACCTGGTCAAATAATTATCCCTGGGTGCACTCAAGAACCTGCTCCATTTAACTGAACTGCTGGTCCCATTTATCCAGTTTATTTTAGGATAGTTAAATCACCCTCAATTATATGTGGGGGTTTATAGCGTATTCCTACCAATATTCATTTAGAATTAGCTCCTCCGCTCTTTAACTCAACCCACAAAGATTCAATGTTGTTGCTAGTTCCAATATAAATATCTTATCTGACTACAAGGTTAAAACCAAGCTTAACATAGAGACAAAACCATCCTCCTCTTCTACCATTACCCCTATCTTTCCTAAATAAGTTATAACCATCCAAATGAACAGTCCAGTCATCACATTCATCCCACCATGTTTTAGTAATGCCTATTAAGTCCTATTTTCCTTGTACCGCTAATAATTCTACCTCGCCCATTTTCCTAGGCAAACTTCTTGCATTAGCAAGCATACACTTTTTGTTGCTATGGCTCTGTTGTTGTGACATGCTTGCCACTGTATTTGAGTTACCTAGTAATGCCTCCATACTGTCTATTGTAACCCTTCCCCTTCTCCTCCCCATGGGTAGATAATTCATCCCTTTACCCCTCTACCCTTTCTAACTCGATACTCTTATTTAGTCCCTCCTCCCCACACAAATGAGAAGTCACCCCAGTGCTTTAAAAGCCCAACACCCTCTGTCCTGCACCACTTTTTTGGTGAAACGGTTCTGTATACCCAGGTGGGCTTAGATCAGAATGAACAATGGTTGGTAAACATAAATGTTTGAGGACAATGACGAGATGAGTATTTTATTTCCTTGTCCCCAAATATCAGATATTTATCTAAAAATACACTGAGGTGTCTTAAGGCCCTTCTGAGTACAGCTGTGTCAACATAGCCATTGTATTCAAAATGTGGTAGAGACCTTAAACAATAGTCTAGTGTGTTTCACAAGGTAGCTAGTGATCTCAGTATGGGATTAAAAAAAAAACTTAGATAAGAATTCACTATTTAAGACTGCCCTCATCCAAGCTAAGGGGGGGGGGGGGCAGCAAAAGACACAACAGCAGGGAAGGGAGAGGAAAGAATGAGAGGAGAGAGAAGAAGATGGCAGGGAAGCCTAAGAATATACACTTCTTTGAGGACAGATATTCAGACACATATCTATGAGATAAACTTATAAACACACTCTTAAAACATGCTATTGGGATACTCCCAAAACACGTAGATATTAAAAATGTATACTCCAATAGCTACAAAGAAACTTTCACAGCTCACTTCCAAAAAGAATTTACTCACCAAGAACAGGAAATGATTTTGAAAGAAAAGAAAAAGTTCAAACTTCCTGGGGCCTAGTCATTGAGGGAACCATGGATAAGACATTGAATTTGGTATCATAACATATTTTTTATATTTATTTTCATTAAAATTATGGAAATATTTTGTTAATTTACTATAAAATAGATTGCTAAATCAATATTTATCTAATATAACACTATATCAACATAATCTTGTAAATTGTAAGTCGACATACAATTTACAGATTAATTTTATAAATATCCCAAATATCTGCTGTAATACCAGTCCAATATATTTTGATTTAATACATAATTGTGTAATAGATAATATTATTATTAGACTGTAGAATTTGTTTAACTTTAAAATGGTATGGTATCTTACTGAATAGATATTTGTGAACTTACCAAAATGATAAAACTAACTTTAATATCATAATTGCCATATCTTATGTAAAAGGCATATTGGGCATGTCTTGTATATAATTATGTATATAATTTAAATATACCTTGATATAATATCTGTCATAATTGTTATACCATATTAATTAGTATACCATATTAATTGCTCTTACATTGTTGAGATTCATAGGTGTGCACTATAAAAGGGTCCCTTTTTCTCTTTCATTGTTTATCATATTAATTGTTATATTGAAATATACTGTTTTTATATAATTTTATTCATTATAATAAAGATATTTTCATATACAGTGGGGGGAAAAAGTATTTGATTCCCTGCTGATTTTGAACATTTGTCCACTGACAGAGAAATGATCAGTCTATAATTTTAATGGTTTGTGTATTTTAACAGTGAGAGACAGAATAACAAAAACAAAACAAGAAAAATGTATGTCAAAAAAGTTATACATTTATTTGCAGGTCAGTGAGGGAAATAAGTATTTGATCCCCTATCAATCAGCAAGATTTCTGGCTCCCAGGTGTCTTTTATACAGGTAATGAACTGAGATTAGGAGCACTCTCTTAAAGGGAGTGCTCCTAATCTCAGTTTTTACCTGTATAAAAGACACCTGTCCACAAAAGCAATCCATCAATCAGTTTCCAAACTCTCTACAATGGCCAAGACCAAAGAGCTGTTCAAGGATGTCAGGGAAAAGATTGTAGACCTACACAAGGCTGGAATGGACTACAAGACCATCGCCAAGCAGCTTGGTGAGAAGGTGACAACAGTTGGTGCAATTATTCCAAAATGGAAGAAACACAAAATAATTGCCAGTCTCCCTCGGTCTGATGCTCCATGCAAGATCTTACCTCGTGGAGTTTCAATGATTATGAGAACGGTGAGGAATCAGCCCAGAACTACACAGGAGGATCTTTTTAATGATCTCAAGGCAGCTGGGACCATAGTCACCAAGAAAACAACTACTAACACAAAACGCCATGAAGGACTAAAATACTGCTTAAGAAAGCACATGTACAGGAACGTCTGAAGGTCGCCAATGAACATTTAAATGATTTAGAGGAGAACTGGGTGAAAGTGTTGTGGTCAGATGAGACCAAAATCAAGCTCTTTGACATCAACTAAACTCACAGTACTTGGAGGAATGCTGCCTATAATGCCAAGAACACCATCCCCACGTCAAACATGGAGGTGGAAACATTATGCTTTGGGGGTGTTTTTCTGCTAAGGGGATAGGACAACTGCACTGTATCAAAGGGACGATGGACGGGGCCATGTACCGTCAAATCTTGGATGAGAACCTCCTTCCCTCAGCCAGGGCATTGAAAATGGGTCGTGGATGGGTATTCCAGCATGACAATGACACAAAACACACAGCCAAGGCACATATATAGTTGTGAGCATACGAATTGTTGCTAATGCTTCTGTGCTCGCGTAGCGAGCCTGCTGCCAGCAACTGCGACCCTCGCAAACTTTACGTTGTAACGCAAACAACACGACACAGCAACTGTGCCCCTCGAAAACTTTACGTCGCAACGCAAACAACACGACACAACAACTGCGACCCTCGCAAACTTTACGTCGCAGCGCAAACAACATATGAGACACGTTACCACTCATTACAACCTCGCAAAAATCGTCCGCAACCCGCGGACAGGAAAAAATGAAAAACACAATAAATACACACAACACATACATAAAAAGCTTACCTACAGCAAGAGGGAGCTTCCAGGACCTCAAAAAATGAAGTTACAGCTTAATTTAACTCAAAATAAAAGAGTTTAGACACTCGAAAATTCTCTAAGCGAGAGAAAAAATGGCAGCCGAACAAAACGAAAACGAGGCTACAGTACTCTAAACACGCAAAACACCACAAGAAACACGCAAAACACCACAAAACACCTACGGATATTCCGCTACAGACGCATACCACACATTTGCCGCCATTTTAATGCAGAAGTACACAGCTACGCTAACGGTTTGGTCTCGTGCACGCACACTATTACACTGCACACATTCATCACGCTTACACAGCAGCTCCACACCACTAATGCTGCAGCAACATCAAAACAGATTGCCAGCTCTTCAACACAATGCTTCAAAATAGGTAAAGTATATTCATTTATTAATGTATTATATATTTCATTATTATACACCAAACAGCATTAGCTACTTTATAATTACATTGCCGTCATTTTTTGACGGGCAATTCTCTAGTATTTCTCAATGACGGCAATAAAATGTGAAGGCTGTGAATGCTGTTTGCCACCAAAAGTGAGTCTCTCACACCTTGACATTTTTTTCATTTTTTATTGTTATTACATGCAGTTTCCATAGTGTTATAAGTAAGCAGCTCCTTCAGACTATGTGAATTTTGATGCTCCCCTTTGTATTTGACATATACAGTACATAAGAATGTTGAAATGTTTATACTTTGAAAAAGTACAATAATTATTTGAATGAGTAGTGAATGTATTTATTTTTGTAACATGCAACTTGTATTTCAACAACTGGTAAACCATGCTTTTATAAAAATATTAACAATTTTAATTGTAAGGTATACAGGAATAATATAACAATGGGTCAACTTTGTATGAATCAATGTTTGTAGTGTAAAGCATTACATGTTATTGAAGACATCTGTAAATGTGTATTACTGATCTTAATTACAAAGGAATTGAGGTTGAAAAAAGTATTTCAATCCCTGAATTTCAATCTTTTAAGATGTCATGTGATCTGGAATAATGAATCCAGAGGAAAACAAACAGAAACCCCCCATGTTAAGTTGTTAATCCAAACATGTCATTTTTTTATTTTTTTACTAATTTATTAATTAATTATTAATTAATTATAGCTTACCTATTTGCTTTAAGTTGCTTTTTTTAACTTCTAAAGTGCTAATAATTGTTTGTTCAGAAGTAACGCCACCAGAGAATTGTGTGCGTTGTAGCCGCCATTTTCTTCAAACTACTTGCTTGCTGCATATAAAATGTAGTTAATTTGTGAAATATTGCATTGTTGTCGTTGAATTTTGTATCTGCTACGTGCCTTGCGATCTGTTACTGGCTTCGGCTAAGTGTTACTGGTTTGGGTTTTGTTTTTAAGTGGTTCAACCTTGTTTTCATCAATTTAAGTTTTTCCGGCCAACATTTTTTCTCTCGCTTAGGTGATTTTTGTTTGTGAAAAAACTGCAAATATGCCTCAAATTCACTTGCAACTTCACTCACCGGCTCCCTGGCTCTCCCCCTGTGCTGTGTGTATGGGAATTTGAGGCATAATTGTTTTTTTTTGGTGGTCTTTCAAGTTGCGTTGTTCGGGCATTTTACGTGCTTTGGTCCTAAGTCCTACGGGGCTCTAAATTCCAGTTGCATAGTTCGGACGTTTTACGTGCTTTTTTCCTACGCGGTCAAGTCCCGCAGACGCTCATCGCAAGCCCTGCAACGAGGCTCCAACTGCTCACCTAGCTTTGTGAGGCTCGAAGTTGCGTGTTTCAACTGCTTGCCTCGCTACGTTACCAACAACCCCGCAATTACGACAACTATATATGTGATATATATATATATATATATATATATATACAGACAGTATCTCACAAAAGTTAGTACACCCCTCACATTTTTGTAAATATTTTATCATATCTTTTCATGTGGCAACACTGAAGAAATGACACTCTGCTACAATGTAAAGTAGTAAGTGTACAGCCTGTATAACAGTGTAAATTTGCTGTCCCCTCGAAATAGCTCAACACACAGCCATTAATGTCTAAACCGTTGGCAACAAAAGGCAGTACACCCGTAAGTGGAAATGGCCAAATTGGGCCCAAAGTGTCAATATTTTGTTTGGCCCCCATTATTTTCCAGCACTGCCTTAACCCTCATGGGCATGGAGTTCATCAGAGCTTCACAGGTTACAACTGGAGTCCTCTTCCATGATGACATCACGGAGCTGGTGAATGTTAGAGACCTTGCACTCCCCCACCTTCTGTTCGAGGATGCCCCACAGATGCTCATTAGGGTTTAGGTCTGATGACATGCTTGGCCAGTCCATCACCTTTACCTTCAGCTTCTTTAGCAAGGCAGTGGTCGTCTTGAAGGTGTGTTTGGGGTCGATATCATGTTGGAATACTGCCCTGTTGCCCAGTATCAGAAGGGAGGGGATCATGCTCTGCTTCAGTCTGTCACAGTACATGTAGGCATTCATGGATCCCTCAATGAACTGTAGCTCCCCAGTACCGGCAGCACTCATGCAGGCCCAGACCATGACACTCCCACCACCATGCTTGACTATAGGCAAGACACACTTGTCTCTGTACTCCTCACCTGGTTGCCGCGACACATGGTTGACACCATCTGAACCAAATAAGTTTATCTTGGTCTCATCAGACCACAGGACATAGTTCCTGTAATCCATGTCCTTAGTCTGCTTGTCTTCAGCAAACTGTTTCCGGGTTTTCTTGTGCATCATCTTTAGAAAAGTCTTCCTTCTGGGACGACAGCCATGCAGACCAATTTGATGCAGTGTGCATGGGTATGGGCTGAGCACTTACAGGCTGACCCCCCTGCCCTTCAACCTCTGTAGCAATGTTGGCAGCACTCATACATCTATGCTGAGCACGTGCACTCAACTTCCTTGTTCGACCAGGGCGAGGCCTGTTCTGAGTGGAACCTGTCCTGTGAAACCACTGTATGGTCTTGCCCACCGTGCTGAAGCTCAATTTCAGGGCCTTGGCAATCTTCTTATAGCCTAGGCCATCATTGTGTAGACCAACAATTCTTTTTTTCAGATTTTAGAGAGTTCTTTGCCATGAGGTGTAATGTTGAACTTCCAGTGACCAGTATGAGAAAGTGTGAGAGCGATAACACCAAATTTAACACACCTGCTCCCAATTCACCCCTGAGACCGTCTAACACTAATGAGACACCGGAAAGGGAAAATGGCTAATTGGGCCCAATTTGGACATTTCCACTTTGGGGTGTACTCCCTTTAGTGGCCAACGGTTTAGACATTAATGGCTGTGTGTTGAGTTATTTTGAGGGGACAGCAAATTTACACTGTTATACAGGCAGTACACTTACTACATTGTAGCAGAGAGTCATTTATTCAATGTTGTCACATGAAACAATATAATAAAATATTTACAAAAATGTGAGGGATGTACTCACTTTTGTGGGATACTGTATATATATATATATATATATATATATATATATATGTATATATAGTCAAGTCGCATTAATTGACCACCAGTTAATATCCTGAATAAACATTGCGTGCAACATGGACAGCAGCTAACTTGCGTGTTAGTGAGTCAATAAGATGCTGTGAGGTTGGCAAAGATATCTAGATCCATGCACCATGCAGTGCATCTGACATCTGCTGAAGAGTGTGTGGTGGAGGATTCATAGTGAACATGTCCCACAAGTGTTCGATGGGGTTCAAGTCTGGGGAATTTGGAGGCAAGGGAAGTACTTAGAAGTCTTCGTCATGCTCCTACAACCATGCCCGACAATTCTGACCGTATGACATATTGCATTGTCCTTCTGGAAGATCCCATCCACTCCAGGAAAGACAGTCAACATGTATTGGTGTACCTGAACTGCAAGTATGGATAGATAACCAAATCAAGTAACAATGCCAAGAAAGCATTCCCCAGATGATAATGCTGCCACCACCAGCTTGTGTTCTTCCAACAATGGTTGTAGAGTGTTTGTACTCAGAGGATTCGTGCCTGACACCAACATCTGTCCAGTCATCAGAGAAGGCAACCCTTTGCCAATTAGAAAAAAAGTAGGCAAATTTAAGCCGTTTCTGCTGATAAGCGTTGTCAGCATGAGTGCAGTGACCGGCCATTTGCTTCGGAGCCGCATATGCAACAGGGTTTGCTGTTGCTTAAGACAGACGTCTGGTAGCCCCCTGGTTGGACGGTGAGTTGCTCAAGTGTAGCGAGCCGGTTGGCCTTCACACACCTTCACAGATGACTTTCACCTCTGACATCAATGACAATGGTGCTACGCAGTTTCCACACAACTTTTTTTGCAATGGTGCAATTTGTCCAGTCGTACATTTTAACAGCAAAAGGTGAACAGTTCACAAACTGTGCTGTTTTAGAGATACTGCCACCCTTGGCGAAGCGAGGGCCGCAGTTGCTGTCAAGGAGCATCTTCGGCGCACACTTCATCTGTGGACCTCAAAACATTTACGGACTTACAACAAACAAATACGAGATGCGGGACTTAGCAAAAAAAACACTACGACCTTGCAAAGATACGACTTTAACGGCCGACCCGCGCGAGCCTGAAAACATTAGAAACACAATAAATACACACAGCAAACACATAAAAAGCTTACCCGCAGCAAGGTGGGGCACCCAGGACCTCTGCAAGTGAAGTTACACCTCCATTTATGTCCAAATTACAGAGTTTAAACACCCGAAAATCATCTAAGCAAGAGAAAAAATGGGCGCCGAAAAAAAAATAAAACGAGGCTACAGGACCCCAAAGACACAAAACACCACGAAACACATACAGATTTTCCTAAAAAGCCAGACTAGATCTAAGAACAAGGACGCAAAATCAGCCACAGCCGCATACCACTCATTAGGCGCCATTTTACAACACAATGCAGATTTTCCTCGTGCACGCACACTATTTACACTACACACTGCACACATTGCTAAACACTTACACAGCAGCTCCACAGCACTGAAAACACACATTGTATGCTGCAGCAACATGAAGACAGATTGCCAGCTCTTCAACACAATGCATCTTGCATATATACTTTATTAATGTATTATTTATTTTATTACCATACACCAAACAGCATCAGCTCACTTACAATTTCATTGCCGTCATTTTTTGACGAGCAATAATCTAGTATTAATAATAACAATTACAATTTTCATGGAGTTTTTCTTCTAGTGGGACTCAAAGTGCTGATACACTAGTTTATATTATTTAGAAAATAAATTCAGACTCATTTTAATTTAAAATAATAAGAATTCTCAAAAACAAAGGCAGTTTTGTTATCAATGCCTGTGAAAATGTTGAGGCCTATCTAGAAATTTCTCCCAGCATGGCAGGAAAAAGATTCTTCAGATTCTTCAGAGTACACTGGATACACTGCAGCTCTACTGATCATGGAAGCTGTCACCCTGATAGTTGTTTCTGTGCTATCATTATAGAAGCCCTTTCAGTTGGCTCTGACAAACTGGAGCAACATCACATACTGTATATAGTTGTGAGAATGCGGGTTGTTGCTAACGCTGCGGGCTCGTGTAGCTCCGAAGACGCTCCTTGCCAGCAACTGCGGACCTCGTAAAATTTACGGACTTACGACAAACAAATACGAGACACGTTATGACCCATTACGACCTCGCAAAAATACGACTTTACCGCCCGAAACCCGCGCACATGAAAACATTAAAAACACAAAAAATACACACAACAAATACATAAAAAGCTTACCTACAGCAAGGGGTGGGCACCCAGGACCTCAAAAACTGAAGTTACACCTCAATTTTACTTGAAAAATCCCCTAAGCAAAAGAAAAAATGGCCACCGAAAAAAACAAAAACGAGGCTACAGGACTCTAAAGACGCAAAAAAAACACCAAACACCTACGGATGTTCCGAAAAAGACATACGAGACCTGAAAACAAGGACGAAACCCGCGCGACCCGAAAAACATTAGAAACACAATAAATACACACAACAAACACATAAAAAGCTTACCCACAGCAAGGGTGGGCACCCAGGAATTCTGCAAGTGAAGTTACACCTCGATTTAAGTCCAAATTACAGAGTTTAGACACCCGAAAATCACTGAAGCAAGAGAAAAATGGCCGCCGAACAAAACGAAAACGAGGCTAAAGGACCCTAAAGACGCAGAACACCACCAAACACCTACGGATTTTCCGAAAAAGTCGGACGACATCTGAAAACAAGGACGCAAAATCAGCCACAGCCGGGTACCACACATTAGGCGCCATTTTAGAACAGTACTTTACACAATCCGGAAGTACACAGCTTCCCTAACGGATTTGGCTCGTGCACGCACACTATTTACACTACACACTGCACACATTCATGACACAGCAGCTCCACAGCACTGATGCTGCAGCAACATGAAAACAGATTACCAGCTCTTCAACACAATGCTTCCTGCATATATTACTTCACAATAGGTAAAGTATATTCATTTCTTATTTTATTAATTATTCATTGCCATACCAAAAAAAAAAACAATGCTGCTCATAGCACACAAACAACCAAGAGCCTCGAAATGAGCGCTGAAGGTGCTCATTGCAAGCACGCGATGAGCGCCAAAGGCGCTCAGCGCAAGGCTTGCAATGAGCGCCGAAGGATCTTGGAACACCAACAAAATGTATTTCGCACACAAACAACATTACCTGCCTTACAATCTTAATGCCATCATTTTTTCACGGGCAAGGCGCTAGTTCTACTATAAACCCAAGCTGCCCCCAGACAATGAGTAACACATGGAGCAGCATGATATCAACAGAGTATCTTATCCAGTATTATTAGCAAACTTAAATCTAGATCAACTGGATGATGATGCAGCAGATTTTACACAAGATCCAGCCTTACCTCCTAACTTGATCTGCGATCAGAGTCAGTCACATGGCTGCTCCACCATTACAGGAGTGGCCCTGGATACCTCTCTGCAGGGTGATGTGTCCCTGTGGTCCTCCACTGAGAAGTGACAGCCACAGCTTTGCTCAGCTTTGTTTTTTGAGAGTTCCTTGCTACACTATTCCTGCTGGTACTTTCACCAACTTGGGAACCTACAAATAGGGCATTGGGTTGTCCATTCAGATATTGGCTGAATGAATTGTCTTTCCTGGCTCTTGGATCTAATGGACCGCTGCCTTGAATTAGATCACAAATTGGAGACATTGCTACCTGCATTATGCATGTATCGGAATGCCACGCCCAGGAAATGGTTAGGATGCGCCTAAATGGGCTAATGGTGGTCGCAGGCCAATATCTCAGGAATGAAGGATGCTTAGAGAAAGGAGAAGCGCAAGGGCGATATGTTATACCAATCACCCTGTAACTATTGGCTTATCATCCATTGATGGTGACGTTCGCTTGAGATATGAACGACTGAGACTTAAAAACGTATTTAACCTGGGGAACAGAGCAAAGATAACCAAAAGATGTTGCTGAGAGTTTCGCCAAGTCTACCACTGCTGGAGTAATTACCTCTGGTGAATACCGAGGGGCTCTGTGGGATTAGCGCCAATGTTAATATACCCACAAGAACGGAAGTAGAGTGGAACAACAAGAGGTGACAGGTATTGCTAACATTTCTCCTGTTTGTGAACATCTCCCCAGTTTGTTCCGTTGGGCTGGCGCCAGTGTTAATGTACTCAAAATTATGGAGAGGTGTGTGACGCAATAAGAGGAGACAGGCACCTGCGGGAATAAAAGGCTAAACATATATGCATTTGAAAATGATGTTATAGAAATTATGTCTGCTTTTAAGAGCTACCGGTGAGCTCCAGTTAATTACTAAAGCTTAAGCAGTGAAGAATCAGAAGAACTCAAGGACAAACTGATAAGAATACTCTGTCCCCAGTGGTTTCAGAAGTATAAGTCTTAGAATAATTCCTGTGAAACTGCATGCTCATTGAGTGCTTTGGGGAAGAAATTAAGCAATACTTCTTCACTGAAAACTTCTACTCAGATATGGGACTAAAAATGTTTATTTTAACTTATGATATGTAGATATCTCCAGCTATTGATATATTAGGAACTACTATCAAGGTAGTTTATGAGTCAGAAAATATACCTGATTTCTTTCAGTTCCTAATTTACAAAAAAAAAAAAAATATTTACAGATCTGTTTGAGGGCAGACTTTGTATAAAGGACAAGCTTGGATTCTCTTGCATTTAGATTGAAACATTTCATCTGTTGATGAACCTCCTAGATATTTAATAACCCTGGTTTTCCATTAAGTTTTGAATACCTCTTGTTATGTATGTACATTTACCCATTGGTTACTTTTGGGGAACATATGTCATGACTCTTACTTAAGATATTAGCTGTGTGAAGGAAATATTGACATCATATACTTGAAAATAAATAGAGAGAAAAGTAAAAGGAGGGGAAAGAAACAGGAGAAAAGAATGAGGTGGTTTAAGATGTTGGAGGGCAGAAAATAGTTCTTTTAGGAGGGAGGAGGGAAAGTGACAAGAGAAAGATAATAAGGAGAAAATATATTCTTTACAATTGGTGATTTCTGTTTGTTTTTTTACGTGGACTTTCTATCTTTTTAGCTCTTTCATAAGTAATACTGGTATTAATATAAAGTTTAAAAAAATTGAAATAAAGATTACCTCTCTGCTAAGGCTAAATCGAAGGATTAAAAAAGTCCTTCTAAGACAACAGAAAGCTTTTTTTTCCCCACCTCTAAAGCTTAGGCAAAGCTGCTAACCAACTAGACACTTCTGCCATTTCACAATTAGATACTTCAGCACTGCAAGATGGATCAGAAGAAGAAGCACTTATACATAAATTGCTCCCAGCTGAGGGGGGGGGGGGGGGAAGAAAAGTTAACATTGTCAAATATTAAACTTTTGTTTAAAGAATTTCGGAAATCAATTAAGAAGGAACTGCTTCAGGAAGTAGCTATAAATTCAGTTATTACCATTCACGCTAAAGCTATCAACGAAATATATTAAGTCAAAATTAGACTTTTATTGAACATCAGAAGATAATCAAAGAAATCAGTGAAATGAGAGACCAAATTTCGGTTTTAAAAACTAGATGCAATACATATGCTGACTTAACAAGGAAAAACTATGTCAGAAATAGAGGAATCCCCGGAAAAAGTCTCAACAAGAGATTTATCTTCTTTTGCAGCTACTTTTTTCCAAAATTATTAAATAGGATTTACCCAAAGAAGAAACAATTGACATAATATATCGAATCCTTTTACCCAAAAACTTGAATGGCAATACATCTAGGGATATTATTGTTAAAATTCACCATCTAGCAATTAAAGATAAACTGATGACAATTGACTTCAATAAAAAATAATAATTCACAGCCCTTATGAGAAGCTCCAGATATATGCTGATATTTCTGAAGACACACTCAATAAGCGTAGAGAATTTAAAGAAATCACTAAAATCTTAAGGAAAAATTCAATTGTTTATAGATGGGGTTTCCCTACTAGACTCATTATCTCTCACAACAGTCAAAAGTTCTTTATAGCTACACCAGAAGATGGAGAGCACATGTTTACTCAGTGTCAACTGTGTCCAAAAGATGTTACTTCTGGCAATGGTACTAAAGATATTCTTCAAAATTGGCAAACTGTGAAAAAGGTATAATATAAATTTAGAAAAATGGACCTCTAAATCGCAGTAAAATTAATAGCTAGATTTTGTATCTGAAAGAAAAATGATGAAACTTTAGAGTCTTATTTGTCCCTTTTTGCGGAAAGAGAAATATGTTGGATTATGAGAAGTACCGTATATACTCGAGTATAAGCCAAGTTTTTCAGCCCTTTTTTTAAGGCAAAAAAGGGCCCCCTCGGCTTATACTCGAGTCACTCTCTCCCCCCCCCCATGTCACTGTAACCCCCCTGTGTCTCTCTAACCCCCGTGTCTCTAACCCCCCCCCCGGTGTGTCTCTACCCCCCCGGTGTGTCTCTATCCCTGCTGTGTGTCTCTAACCCCCCCGTGTGTCTCTATACCCCCCGTGTCTCTTTCCCTCCCCACTTCTCAACCTAAACCCCCCTCAACCCCCCTCCTCCACCTAAACCCCCCTAAATAACTCTCCCCTCACTTACCTGCTCTTGCTCCGGCCTCCGCTCCTTGACCCGGCGCCAGCGCACATGTGACGTCACATGCGCGCCGCGTCTTTAGTATATACTAGGTGCCGAGGAGGGGGGTTGAGGAGGGGGGTTGGGGTTGAGGGGGATTGAGGGGGGAGGTTGAGGGCGGTTGAGGTTGAGGAGGTGGGTTGGGGTTGAGGTTGAGGAGGGGGGTTGAGGGGGGTTGAGGTTGAGGAGGGAGGTTGAGGATGAGGGGTTGAGGTTGAGGATGGGGGGGTTGAGGAGGAAGGTTGAGGAGGAGGTTGAGGATGGGGGGTTGAGGAGGAAGGTTGAGGAGGGGGTTGAGGATGGGGGGGTTGAGGAGGGGGTTGAGGAGGGGGGTTGAGGAGGGAGGTTGAGGATGAGGAGGGAGGATGAGGAGGGAGGTTGAGGATGAGGAGGGAGGTTGAGGAGGGGGTTGAGGATGAGGATGGGGGGGTTGAGGAGGGAGGATGAGGATGGGGGCTTGAGGAGGGGGTTGAGGAGGGAGGTTGAGGATGAGGAGGGAGGTTGAGGATGAGGAGGAGGGGTTGAGGAGGGGGGTTGAGGAGAGAGGATGAGGACGGGGGGTTGAGGAGGGGGTTGAGGATGAGGATGGGGGTTGAGTAGGGAGGATGAGGATGGGGGGCTTGAGGAGGGGGATGAGGATGGGGGTTGAGGAAGAGGTTGAGGGTGGGGGGGTTGAGGAAAGGGTTGAGGAGGGAGGTTGAGGATGAGGAGGGAGGTTGAGGATGAGGAGGGAGGATGAGGAGGGAGGATAAGGAGGAGGGGTTGAGGATGGGGGGTTGAGGAGGGGGTTTAGGAGGGAGGGTGAGGAGGGGGTTGAGGATGAGGAGGGAGGTTGAGGAGGGGGTTGAGGATGAAGAGGGAGGTTGAGGATGAGGAGGGAGGTTGAGGTTGAGGAGGGAGGTTGAGGATGAGGAGGGAGGTTGAGGAGGAGGGGTTGAGGATGGGGGTTGAGGAGGGAGGTTGAGGAGGGAGTTGAGGATGAGGAAGGAGGTTGAGGAGGGGGTTGAGGATGAGGAGGGAGGTTGAGGATGAGGAGGGAGGTTGAGGATGAGGAGGGAGGTTGAGGAGGGAGGTTGAGGATGAGGAGGGCGGTTGAGGATGAGGAGGGAGGTTGAAGATGAGGAGGGAGGTTGAGGATGAGGAGGGAGGTTAAGGATGAGGAGGGAGGTTGAGGAGTGGGGTTGAGGAGGGTGATAAGGGAGGGGGGAAGAGACACAGGGATGGGAGAGGGGGGAAGAGACACAGGGAAGGGAGAGGGGGGAAGAGACACAGGGAAGGGAGAGGGGAGAAGAGACATGGAGAGAGAGAGGGACACAGGGGGCAGCACATTTCCCACCCATGGCTTATACTCGAGTCACTCATTTTACCCAGTATTTTGTGGTAAAATGGGTGCCTCGGCTTATACTCGGGTCGGCTTATACTCGAGTATATACAGTAAATCTTTTTCACACTTTAACACTTATTAACATGATTAAGGTTACTTATTTATTATAAATTGAAAGAGAATTAAATTATTTATTACAAATGGAAAGGGAATTATGATTGATTGTGAGAGGTAAATCTTTTCTACACTTTAGCACTTATTAGTATGATTAATGTTAATTATTTATTAAATTTTGAATGTTTTGAATTAGTAATTAGATTAAATATAAAGGGAAATGATGAATTGTTTTTATAAATATGCTTTTGAAGCAAATTTAGGAGGTTGAAAAAATTCTGTGATACCTCACAAAAAAGGGGGGTTGATTCTCATAAAATGTTTTTTCTATGTGGTATTGTATTAATTGGGAGAATTTGTTATGTATATTCTATATATCTAACAGAAATGTTACATATGGAAAGATATAGCTATAAGTAATGTAACAGTATTTAGTATTTGCCCTATTTGAGTATTTTTAGAAATTTGTAATTTAAAGCTTGAAAGGAGAGGGTAAGAAAAAGATCAAAGAAAAAAATAAAACAACTCCTGAGCGGCCTTGTACCGCCTAGACTTCCAAACTTTACAAGTTGGTCTATTTCCCACCCTCTGGGTTTACGGGTACGGGGCCAGATAGGAGGTTGGAAATGGGAATTCCTCTTTATTTTAGGAAATTGAGATATGAAGAAACTATATGTATGTATTTTTTTTTCTCCCTCCCTGGTGCCTTTGTCTTGCTTTCCAACAAAATGAGTGGTATAAAGCGTCTGGGTGAAAGATGGGTGGTAAGACATTTGTTGTTTTTCGACTTGAATGACTTTGAAAATTATTAGTTTTAATTCCCAGGGATTACATTTGCCATTAAAACAGAATTATATAGTTAATATGGTTAAAAGAGAAAATTATTATGTATTCTGTGTACAGGAAACCCAGTGGCAACATAACAAGGTTCTGAAATTTTCGGTGAATGTCTTTGACACAATGCATAATGCGACCTATAAGAAAAAAAGCCAGAGGGGTAGCAATATTTTTTAACAACAATTTAGATATTTCAGAAGAATTGGTGAAATATGACACAAATAGGAGATGTATCATTTGGGTAGGCAAGATTCTTACTATTCACATAGGCACGAAACAACAAGAACAAGAAGAATCAATACGTTTTTGGTTGATGCTGACTCAATAGTTAGGTCTGATCATGCCTATATATTGTTGAACATAAGATGTGGTTTTGTTACTAAGACAAGGCCTCAATGGAAATTAGACAATAGTTTACTAGAAGATAATAAAATGAAAAGCTAATTGAAAGAGGAAATAGATTCTATAAAAACAATGAAAAATCTATAAAGGCTAAAACTACACTATGGTGCGCACAAAAGTCATTTACTAGAGGGCTTCCTATAGGGTGGAAAAAACTATGGAAAAAACAAAGAGGTGCTCCTCTTAGACAACTGTATATTCAACATAATAAATTAGAAATGAAAAATAAAATTAAACCGGAATTGGAAACGTTGATGCAAATTAAGGAATATCAAACTCAAATCAAGAAAGCTAATTAAATCATCTTGGATAATTCATTGTGGAAATTACATTTTAAATGATATCACTAAGATAATAAAATCAGTAAAGTTTCAGCTAATAAAATCACGAACAAAAATTGTGAATAAAATGAGAAAAAGGATCAAAATTTTAAGATATAAAGATAAAATTATTACTAAACCAACAGAAATGGCTGATGCCTTTGTAAAAATGTATCAAAACCTATATAATTTAGATTATGATGCTCAATTTATGAAGCCTTCTAAAGATGAAACTGTTACTTTCTTAAATTCATTAAAATTGCCCAAAGTTTCTGACATTGAATTACAAGATTTAGAGATATCTATTTCAATTGAGGAAATTAATGTGGCAATTAATGGTTTAAAATGCCTTTCTACCCAGGCCCTGATGGCTTTTCCAATTATTTTTATAAAACTTGCCAACCAGCAATAGCGGGTCATCTTAAAGATCTCTTTAACAAGATTAACCAGGTTGGTAAAGCCCCTGAAGAATTTTTACTTGCCTCAATTGTAACCATAACAAAAAAAAAAAAAAGCAGGAAATAGTTAAATGCTCTGATTTCAGACCAATCTCATTATTAAACACTGATCTCAAATTCTATTCGAAAATGTTGGCTTCTAGACTAAACCCTATTGTTAAGAACCTGATCAATTTGGATCAGACCGGTTATATAGCGTGTAGAGAAAGTACGGATAATTCAAAAAGATTGATTAACCTCATAGATTGTACTAATCATGGAAATACTCCAACCCTATTCTTGTCTTTAGATGCACAGAAAGCTTGTGACAGAGTAGGGTGGGTGTATATGAAACTAACATTGGAAACATTTGGTTTAGGTGAATTTGGTAAAAGGGCAGTTGGAGCCCTATATACTAATCCCGAAGCCGTTGTCATGGGAATGGGTTTTACTTCAAATAGATTTAAGATTAAGAATGGTACAAGACAATGTCCCTTGTCTCCCCTGTTATTTGCTCTCATGATGGAGCAACTGGCAGAAGCCAAAAGAAAATTGTAAGAAATAAGAGGTATTCATATAAATAATAGCGAATATGAAATAGTTCTGTTTGCTGATGATACTGTTCTTAGCCTTACTGATCCTAAAAACTCTCTATTTAATCTCCAGGAATTAATTATTACATTTGGAAATATTTCTAATTAGAAGTTGAATTTTCATAAAACAGAGGTGTTAGCGATATTGTATTATCCCTTTAATTGCACAGATAATAGTTTCCTTCATTTGGGAATAACATATAAAAAAAGAATTAAATAAAATGATCCCAATTAATTATAAAATAACATATCAAAAATATGTCGATGCTATATCTTAGTGGAAAGAAAATAACTTATCTTTATCAGGGAGAATTGCCTCTATTAAGATGACAATTCATCCTAGATTTAATTATTTAGTACGTAAGATTACCATATACTGGATAAATCAGTTTCAATCTTTGATTGATAAATTAATTTTTTCGTGGCAAGAAAAATAGAGATAATAAGAAGATTATGAAGAGAAGATTCATGGCAGGAGGTTTAGCTTATCCAAATTTTAAAGCATATCATGATGCTATTATTCTGGGATATATCATAAAATGGGCAGATCCAATGAGGGAAAATTCCTTGTTCCATATAGAAAACTCCCTGTTAGAAAAAGGAAATTTGGATCAACTTTTATATTCGGAAAATCTGGATAAGAAAATATTGGGTACTAATTCAATCATAATCAAAAAAGGTCTATTTTTTTGGTACAATGTTAATAAAAAGTTAAACTTAATTCCCTTTTTAAGCCCGATTATACCTATTAAGACATTGGCCAAAATCTTAGACCTCTCTTTTTTATATAAATGGTTTAGCAAAGGGAAAATTAGCCTTAAGGATCAATTTGTAAATGGGAACCTTGCTTCTCTTGACCAGCTGATTAATACTTATAAATTAGATAAAGATTATTGGTTGGATTATCTACATTTAAGAAACAGCTTAAAAGGCTATCATCGAATCTCCAATTATAGAGGTTTTCTAACCCAATTTAAGGAATTGATTGGGATGGAGAATAGGAAACATTTAATTTCTAAATGTTTCAACATTATTAGATTCATTTTGGAGAAATTGTTTTGAAAATATTTCAGATATAACGGGGAAACTTATCATTCCCTCCCCTCAAGGAGTTATCCTTCATATATTCCCGTTGGATCTTAATTCATAGTGTATAGCAGTAACTATTCAAATATTAATGATTGACAAATGGCTTATTGCTTCTAATTGGAAAGATGAGCAAATTCCTTCTTGGAAGGAAATATAACTCATAATGAATCACAATAGGGCTTTTGAAAAGGATTTTGTGAGTGTAGATTTGATCTATAAAGATAAAATCAAATGGAATCTCTGAGATAAATACTTTACTTCAAAAGATATTAACTGAACTATTTGGAAGTCTTACCCCTAGCTTTCTCACACTATGTATTTATTTTGGAGAAGTGAAAAAATAATTCCTTTCCTTGTCCTCCCCCCCCTCCCATTTCTTTTTTATTTTTGTGTGTTTGTTTTATTTAGTCTTGTTTTGTTTCTTGTTTTTTACAAGTTTAATGATGATCCAATTTGTATCTTTATGGGCAGTATACAGAGAATTGTTTTTTAGAAAATTTGACACTTAGTTAAATGATGAATATAATTTTTACTGACCTTGGATTTTGTCATCTTTAACAAATGGTTTGTAAATTAACTGTTCTATGTTTTTTTTTTTTTTTTTTTTTTTATTATTTATTGGTATCAAAAGTAGACAATTAAAATATAAATATATAAAACAGAATACACAGCAAAAAAAAAAACGACAAAAGAAAAAGACAAGACATACATTTACAATACATATTGTGGACTTATACCAGAAATTATAATTTCTGGGAGCTAAGTCCCAGAGATATTAAAACTTAGATCATAACCGAGAAAGATCTTTATTTTGATCCCAAATTTTCCATTTATAATGTTTTATTTTTTATAAGACCTTGCTCTTGAAGAGATTTTTCAAGATTTCTGTTTCTATCTACCATATATGTGATTTCACCCCAAGAGGGAATGGAAGACTGACCCCATCTCCTTGCTATCAACAGTTTAGATGCCATGAATATCTGAAGTAAAAACGCAATTACGTCCAGAGCAAGCTGATTCGAAAAAATGTGAAATAAAACATTTTCTACAGAAAAGGAAATGGTAATGCCCAAAATATTCCTAATATGCCCAAAACAAGTTTCCCAAAATTGTTGAATTATCGGGCAACTCCACCATATATGGGCATGTGAACCCACCAAACCACAGTTCCTCCAACAAAACTTCAGATTATCTTTTTTAGTAATCTGAGCCATTTTTGTTGGAACATAATACCATTGAGTACTTAATTTAAAGTGTAGCTCTCTGTATGATGTATTTTTAATTATTTGATCAGTGAGAATAAATGAATCGGACCATTCTTCTTTTGACCAAGAGAGATTAAAAGAATGTTGCCAAATTTTAGATTTGTTAAAAGGGCATTTATCCATTTCCTCCCGCAAGATGTTATAACAATTAGATATTAAGTGCTTTCTATCTTCTAGAATCATTAGTTTTTCAAAAGAAGTTAAAGATCTAACTTTAAAACTAGCATAGATTGAATCTCTGAACGCAGCCAGAAGTCTATTATATTTAAGCCAACTTTTATGAGGAAGCCCAAATTTTTCCTTCAAGTCTTCAAAAGAAGCCCAAGAGTTGCCAATATATAAGTCTCTCAAACAACAAATGCCAAATGCTCTCCATCCACCCAAAAATGATAAGTTCAATTCTCTCTCTAATAATAAAATCGGAAGGATAGGGCTAGGAAAAGGCATTAATTGAGATCTCAATTTATGTTTATCCCAAAATTCAAGTATTTCACGTACAATATCAGAACCATCTAAAAAGAGTTCTTTTTTTAACTCCTTCCTAAATATCAACCAGCCTAAAGAATCCTTAACTACTGAACATCTTTCAACCTGCAGCCAACCTGCCACTTTCAAACTTTCTTTACATTTGACTGCATGTGAAAACATTGTAGCATCATGATAGGTCTGAATCATTGGGTATGCTAGTCCCCCTTTTCTAAATGTTCTGGAAATTATAACTTTCTTTATTCTGTTGTTTTTCCCCTGAAAGATAAATTTGTCTATTATTTGTTGAAAATGTACTATAAAAGTTTTGGATAAAGGTATAGGAATATATCTAAATATATAGCTTAATCTTGGAAGAAGCGACATTTTGGCTGCTGCTATTCTAGCTGTTAAAGTTAAATTCAAAGGTCTCCAAGAGGAAACAATTTTCGTAAGTTTATTTAATAGCTCCTTATAGTTGTTTTTAATTATTAACTGGATAGAATTATAAAATATGATTCCCATATGAGTTATGGTATTAGAATGCCAATTATACTGGTAGATGGATTTCAAGTAATCTTTTTCCGGACTGGCTAAATTAAGAGCCAAAACCTGTGACTTGGAGATATTCATTTTTTAGTTAGAGGCTTTAGAATATTTATCTATTATTACATGCAAAGTTTTCAAAGAGTCAATGGGGTTAGACACAAACACAACCGCATCATCGGCATACAGCATTATTTTATGCTGTATCCCACCAACTGTAATTCCATGAATAGAGGGGTTATCTCTTATAGAAACCACCATGGGCTCCATTATCAATGCAAAGATTATCGGAGAAAGGGGACACCCCTGTCTCGTTCCATTAGTAACTGCAAATCTCTGCGTTTTAAACCCATTTCCAATGACCGAAGCGGATGGGGAAGAGTATAATGCTCCAATGGACTTAGACCCAAAAGAGCCAAGGCCATATTTCTGGAGTACACACCTGATAAAATCCCATCCGACCCGGTCAAAGGCCTTCTCTGCGTCCATTGATAGAAACACTGTTGGGAGAAGTTTGTGTTTAGAATATGAAATCAAATCCAACAAACGTCTGGTGTTGTCAGAGCCCAAACGTCCCCGTACAAATCCAGTTTGATCTATTGATACAAGTTTGTGAATAACCTCACTCAATCTATCCGCCAGCATTTTAGCATACATTTTTACATCAACGTTCAAAAGTGAAATGGGGCGGAAGTCTTTACATTCCAATATACCTGTGTCTTTTTTTGGTATAGTGATAATCAGAGCCTCTGACATTTCTGAAGGAATATGTCCCTTTCTTTTAATCTCATTGAAAAGATTTTTTAAATGGGGGACTAGGGTTGTTACCAAAGACCTATAGTAATAATTTCCAAAACCATCTGGGCCTGGGGTCGTACCCAACTTCAATTTAGAAATAACGTCACAAATCTCTTTTTCAGAAAAATCATTATTTAGTATTAAAACTTCTTCTGGTGAAACTTGCGGCAAATCTATTTCATTCAAAAAATGTTGAATGACCTCCAGAGATGGCTTCTGAAAAGAAGGATCCAATTCCAAATTATATAACCTAGAATAATACTGTTCAAATGCTTCTGCTATCTGGACTGGGTTATTAAGATAGGTTCCATTGTGATAAATATAATCAACCCTTTTTTTAGTAGCATGAGATCTAAGTTTATTTGCTAAGATTTTACTTGGTTTACTCCCATAATGGTAAATGTTTTGTTGTAAAAGCCATATAGACTTATCAGTTCTCATCTGATTAATGGATTTAATCTGTAATTGGATTTTTTTAATCAACATCGAGTCAGAAGCATTAAGATTAATTTTATTTCTTAGTTCCAGATTATATAATTGGATATATAATTCTCTCAAAGGAGTTCCTCTTTCTCTTTTCCTTTGACTTTGCAATTTAATCAGGATCCCTCTTATAAAAGCCTTTATGTGTGTTCCAAAGTGTAATGTTAGATTCTACTGAAGCCGCGATTACTTGATAAAAGAAATCAATTTCTTTTTTAAGATAATCCCGACTTGTCTCTGAATCAATGAGTGAGGAATCAAGTCTCCAAGATTTGGAGTTAATGGAAGAATTTTTTGAAAACAATTCCAAGTTAACTAGGTTAATTGTGCCTATCCATATTATATAACGACCCTCCTGATCTATTTCCACAAATTCCTCTGTGACCATAAGTTTGTTACTAAAAAAAATTGAGGTACCTCTTGCCTTTTTCTTATACATTGAATTGTATGCGACTTTATAATGTGTATTAAAAAATTTAATTGGAGCTCCCTGCCAATGAGTCTCCTGCAAGCAGATTATATCTGCTTTTTGCTGCAGAAAGCTCTTTAGAAAAAAAACTGCGTTTAGCTGGATGATTCAGTCCCTGAACGTTTTGCGTTACTATCTTTAATGACATGCTGTTAGTATCACAGTAGAAATGATGGTCAGCCCCCGTTCCCCTGGAATAAATTTAATTCCAGTCCACAAATACAAATATACACCAATACATAAACCAAACATAAAACATTCATCCTTCCTCAACTCATTGAGGCATAACGGGAGGCAGTCCTCCTTGAAGAGGAAGAGTCCCTCATGTGATGCAACAATGTCAGATAAATACATCTGAAAGCCTTAGCCGAAGCTCTATTGTACCCTCTATCTGTTTTTTACTACTATCTTGGGTGTCCAAGCTTTAAATCCTACTCTAGATGTTTATATTATTCCCTTTAATTGGGGAGAATTTCAAACAGAACTCTCCCTTTAAATTCCATACTCCAGTTGTGAACCCCTTCCCTTATAGCAATCAACTACTGAATTGTATTTTGCTCACTAATTTATAAAAGTAAATTTTCTTAGTGTCATTATTAAATACTAATATATTTTTACCCATTATCTAGGTTAGTGTTTTCTTTGTTTCCCCCGTGTTAATAATAAAAAAAAAAAAAGTGAAAATATATATTCACATCTAAAAAATTACCCAACAGCTAGTGAGTTTATATTTTACTCTTTAAATTTCCCGTAGTAAAACAGTAATTTAAAAATATTAATCAAAACATGGTGTATTTTCCCGATTATCTAAATTCATTAAAGTGTACCATCTGTATGTTACTTCTGAATTAGCAGCAAAAAAATACCATTCAATTTTTTTCCCTTTTTTTTCTCTCCCTTTTTCTATCAAAATAATACATATACATTACTCTTTACAAAAATTTTTTGATTGAAGACAATCTAATATTTATATTCCAATACATATTTAAATAAACGCTGTGAACCAACCTATAATTACTGACTTTTATTTAATTTTGTCAGGAAATTCTCCCCTTCCAAAGTGTCATTAATAATGTATCTGTGATTCTCATACCAAAAAATCAATTTTGGGGGATTTCCCCATCTATAGGAAATCTGTTTGTCTCTCAAAACTTTAGTCACAAATTGAAGTTTCTTACGTTGAAATAAAATTTCTCCCGTCAAATCTGGGAATATTTTAAGATTTTCATATGGACTCTCAAAACATTTTTTATTAAATTAAGCTTTTAGTATTGCTTCTCTATAGGACATATGGTGCAGTTTTACAATTACATCCCTAGCAATTTCTTTGCCCATGTTAGGTGGAGGAGGAATTCGGTATAATCTCTCTATAGGCTTCTCGCTCTGGCGCTCCACTAAGCTTAACAGAAAGGCTTCCACAAATTGATGGAGGTCTTTAAAGGTAACAGACTCTGATATACCACGGATTCTAATATTATATCGTTTTTCAGCTTCCGCTAATCTGAGATTTTGGCTCTTTAGCGTCTGGATCTCCTCTTTAAGTCCCGTTATCTCTCTCTTTAATTCATCATTATTCTTCAAAATAACCTCTTGAATCTGTTCTACATTTTCTGTTCTATCTGTTAATGTTTTTATATTCTTAGCATTATTTTTAATTTCGCCTATCAATTCTTCCCTGATGGATGTCTGAAACTCCATTAAAAGAGCTGTCATAGTTTTCTTTAGCGCTGAAGCTGTTAGAGGTTCTTCAGGAGTGGTCTCTCTCACAGATTCATCTCCTATAATAACCTCAGCTTCTATAGGAGTTTCAGAAAAGTCTAACGTGGACTGAGAGAGTGAATATGATTCTCTCTTGTACTGTCTATTCTCTTTATCTACAGGAGAGAGAAAATTGACTATAGCTTTTGAGCTATTGTTTTGTAATGTTTTTTTAGAGCCTTTACCCCTAGGGGCTTGTTGTTCTTTAGACCTTTGCATAGATACCACCGGGCTATATCAAAAACCAAAGGAAAGAGAGAAGAGAAATGGGAGAATAGGAGTGTATAAAAAATTGTATACAGATAGTCCACTTTGTAACTTGCTCTTCTTTGCTGAACGTTTTTAAATACGAAACGGCATATATAATATATCTTGCTTGCAGAGTCGCTTTTCTCCCATCAAGTTCCCCCCAGCCTCACGAGACCGATGGGAAATGTCACAGTAGGTGTAACTTGGACAATGTTGGATAATAAGACCCAATGGGCCTATTTATATGGGCTAAAAAAAATTCCCATCTTATTCTTCAAAGCCCATCATATGGGGGACACTTCACAGCAGCTTTCTTATTTTCCTCCACTTCTATCATTCAAATTGGCCCTCACATGCAGGTGTTATATTCTGGGAGTAATTGCAGCAGAAGCAATACAAACATGCACTCACCCTCCGCAACGTCAGACTTTCATAGCAACGGGGCGTTGGCAGCGTTACCTGCTGCGAGATAGATTAACCTGAAGCCGGTCCCCACAATGGTAATAAGGGAGTAAACCCCCTCTCAGCGGCAAATGCTCACCAGCCCCCGGTGCCCAGTAGAATACATCAGCACGGCACACTGGCTTCCCTTACCTGGGGCATAACACAAGCTCACGTTCACCTTATGGTTTGAGGTCTCCTTTAACTGGCACCTCTCACGAACCACCCAGGATATTCTCCTCACAGGCTCAGTCAGTTTCCACCAGCACTTTAGGCCGCTATGCCCCAGTAGTGTGGTTCAGATATCCATAAACTTTGTTTTGGACCCGGCCTCAGGCGGTCAGCCTCAAAGAGTTGTTGCGTCGGGGTTCAGGCCTATTAGGCCGTTGTATAGCATGTTTGAGATACACAGCTTGGACAGCCTTAACAACACTCTAGCAGAGCTTTGGCGATGTTTGCCAGGCTAGTCCCACATACAGACTAACCCCTTCCTGGGCGTGGCCCCGCAATGCCGCATTTCCACCAGTTCTATGTTTGATTGTTTTTTTTTGCGTACAAGAAAAAAGAAAACTAATGAAACTTTTTGTAAAAGGAATATCACTGTTGTATATCTTTCAGCCTGATCTTATTATTATACTGCCTGAGTATTTTGGGGTTCCAAAATAGCTGAACCTAATTATTAAGATTTAATTTGTACCTAGGGAATTCTGCTAGCTCCAAGGCATTATAAGCTTAATATTTAACTTTATTGGGAGTCACTAGCATCCAAAAGAGTAATTAGAGTTGGTAACCTCTCTGATACCTTTCTTATACACATGCCTCTACAGAGAAAGTGCTCAAACAGTTGAGACAGAGTAACTTTTTTAATATCTTGTCATAACAATGCTCTGTTGCAAGCAGTTTAATTAGAAATCAATCTAGGGCTGCCTATAGGTTTCACCTAAATCCCCGCCCTCTGTATTATTATCTTACAGCCTTATTAAATTGCGATTCAGTAAATTTAAAAGGGCTCTATTTAAGCACACAGCATATTTTTTTTACAGAAGTTTTTAGTTAGGGAACTTCTATCCAAAAGCAAGATCTTCACTAACTAAAAACTTCTGTAAATGAAATATGCTGTGTGCTTAAATAGAGTCCTTTTAAATTTACCGAATCGCAATGTAATAATGCTGTTAATTTTTTACCCCTAACTTCTATACAATGTTCCTATCTTCACATTCCATTTTCTCCTTTCCTTCTCCTGTTTTTCTTTTATCCCTAAAAGAATGAAAAACTCAAAAGCCCAGGAGCTGGACTACACAAAATTTAATGGACATATTAGTATACACTGTTTGTGTAATTATTACATTCTTACTGTGCCTTATTTATAAGATTTTACTTTCATTTCTCATATTGGTGCAACTCTTGTATTCTCCTGTGATTTCCACTATAAGTTTAAAAATAAATAGATAAATAAATAGTTAAAATTAAGAGATGTTACTTGATGCAATTAAAAAATAAATAAAAAAATAACTGTTTCTTATGATATAATATAAAACAATTACAAAAGAAATGTACAAAATCATGGGAAAACAGCATGAGATCTTATTCAAGAAAACATCTATTTATGCAAACTATGAGCCCAATTCAATTGAGCTCTTGATAGATCCAGTAGCCAGTAAGTGAGGTTAATTTGCTTTTCCATTAGCATCTTTTTGTGGGCTCCAAATAAGTTACGAGTTAAAAAATAGAGTTGAAAAAATTGAGATAGTTAAATCTGTAACTTACAGCCTTCTGAAGCCTTTGATCTTTCCGATCTCGAAAATCGCACATAGCTATTCAATTACAAAAAACACTCAAGACCGCAGCCACAATCAAGCCCACAAATGCCAAATGGCAGCCCAAAGCTTACGGGTTCAAAATAGGGTTTACAGACTAGTTTGTAACACTGCAAATGACAATATAAAGACACCAATGCAATTTAAAACATGGGGAAAATAAATGGAAGGCCTTACAAATACATGCAATGTCCACCAAAATATTAGAGGTTATAAATAGGACTGGCAAAAACTATACGAAAGCAGGGAAGTTCATTAGATTAACATGATCCAGGTTCCAATAGCCAGAACCTAAATCAGCTGTAATGCCAGATAAGTCTCAAATACACAAGTGAGCTATTCCTAACCTGACATCCACCCGAAAATTAACAGGTGCTGTAATCAACAAGCTACATAACCCCAGCCCCAACAATCCATCAGCAAGTCTGACCCATCATGGATTGACGCAATGTGATTGCTGCAGGAGGAGGCATGAATTATTGTACCGATTGTTGAGGAATGGAGACCCTGATGTAAGGTGTGAGATCGAGTAGTGGCAGAGGAGTGACAGAGAGGCGTGGCTGGGATTGAATGTGGGTGAGCATGCTAATGTGATCCATGGTGGTCCAGAATAAACCAAGGACCTGAAATGTCACTGTATATGCCTAGGATCATGGTGGGGGGCAGATAGGGGACAAGGACAGGGGGATATAGGGGCACCTGCTGACAGGGAGGATGACCTTGATGTGGGTGAACAGCTTCAGGGGGGTCCAGAACCACAGAACCAGGCAGATAATGTACTGGGAAAGGCTGATGCACAACCGGGGGACCTGGAAGTGCTGGCACCGGCACAACATCAGCCACAGGGAGATGAGCAGGCTCAGGAGCCTACAAGAAGGGTCCAGGCACCGAAAGTATACACGGAGAGAGTCACATTAGAGGGCTTAACTGATGGGGACGTGTATGAGCTTTTTAGGCTAACCCGTGCCAGTCTTGAGGAGCTCTATACGCTCCTGAGGGAGGACCTTGAGCCTCAATACACTTCATTGCATCTGATAGTTTCCAGAACACCCTGAGCATAGCCGAAGGAATGTCTCAGCCAAGCTTTTCAAGGTGTCTGAGCACATTCCTCCGTGCTATTGTTCTGAAAGCTACCAGATACATCAGTTTCTCCAACCCTGTGGAAGAGATCTTGAAGGTGAAAGCAGATTTGCATTGAATAGAAGGTGTCCCTAACGTGCTAGGTGCTATTGATTGCACACATGTAACATTGATACCTCCTAGAGAGCAAGAAGCGCTGTTCAGTAATTGCAAACATTATCATTCAATCAATGTACAGGTTGTTTGTGATGTAAACATGCGCATACAAAGTGTGTTTGCAGGCTTCCCTGGAAGTGCTCACGATGCCCATATATTGCGTCAAACATCCACCTATGCCTACTGTACAAAATACTAATTGTTAGTTTCAATAATAATCTTGGGTTCACAGTCATGGTACATTACAAACACACAGTAACACTGTTAACAGTATGAAAATATCATAGTTTATTAGATATGCAGGGCACATGTTTATCAGCATACGACTGTGAAGGGCAAGAGGTTGTGCTTGTAAACAAGGGGATGCCTAAAGGGGGTAATGTCATAGTCTAGAATAAGCATGATGCATAGCACCTAACAGGGTCACATGTAGTCACTGCACCACTGCAACTGGAATCTGGTGCAGAAATATTAAACATAACCATACGTGTACACACTCTGTAGTCAGCCATTAGTATGTCATCATTAATACAAAATTATATTAATTGTGGAGTGTGGATGAGGAGTGTGGATGAGTGGTTCTCAATCCTCTACTCAGGAGCCATCAGACAGGCCATGATTTATGTGAAGCAATAACTGAGGCAATTAGTATTCAACAGGTGGTGGAGCCTCAAATTGCTTCACATGTGTATTCACACAGTGTTTCACCTAAATCATGGTCTGTGTGGTGGGTCCTGGGGAGAGCTTTGACAACTACTGACCTGGGAGACGTTCTCACCTACTTCCTCTTTCTGAGCACTGGGCCCACACCTACTGTAACCACATGCTTCCTCTCTCTACGATGCACAGGAGTTGGCGGATTGAGGGGTGCATGCAACTGGTGTGGCTGTGTAGTCGTTGGTGGTAAGGAGTGAGATGAGGATGCTATAGGCTCTGGCTGCAGTGGTGGTGATAATATGATATATTATAATATTTACATAGTTATTGCTGCTCCATATATCTGTAGTCAGAACCAGAAATTGTATGTCAGTTATCTATGTGTGTGGGGTTCATGTGTGTTCATATGAGGGTGTGATGGTGCATATGATACTTGCTTAGCATAGTTTCCTGATAGCCAGTGTCCGAACTGTCCTGGAAGACCTGCTACTGCTGCTGGCTCCAAAGACTCCTTGATAGTTCGCTCCCATCCACAGTATATGATGTTGAGTGGTGGGCCACCATCAGTCCCAAGGGCTGCTCTGGCCTCTGCTACTGTCTTCTTCACCTTCATCTGTCAGTCATCATATCAGTGTTTAACCGACCGAACAACACGGTTTGCAACCTCTAATGAAGCTACAGCCGCAGTCACCTCATTCCAGGCACGTGCCATTTTACCAGGCCTCACATCCCTACCACCATGGATGATGCTATGGCAGGTTTGGACTTCCCTGAGGAGGGTTTCTTTCTCCTCTTCGCTATAATTGTGGGCCCTCATCTATGGCACAAGCTGTTGTCCTGCCAACTGTGCCTGGGGATTCTTGGCCTCCCTGTTCTCTTCCTGGGGCCGGCCCCTCATCCCCACTACGTCTCCCCCCTGGGATTAAGTCTCTTATAGTCTGCTCCTACACATTGTGTGCCTACATCTTCCACCTCCTGCTCTCCTCCACCTGTACCTCCCCTCCCTGACCTGCTGCCTCCACTCCCTCTCTCCATACCTCTATCTCTCCTCCTCTCCTCGCTCTCCTCCTCCGGTGTTTCCCTCTCTCTCTCTCCTCACTCTCCTCCTCTCCTCACTCTCTGGGGTTTCTCTCTCTAGCACTCTCTCACTCACTCTCTCTAACACTCTCTGTTTCTCACTCTGGCACTCTCACTCTCTCTCTCTCTAACACTCTCTATCTCTCTAGCACTTTTTATCTCTCTCTCTAACACTCTCTATCTCTAACACTCTCTATCTCTATCTCTCTCAAAATCCCACCAATGCCTAGACCTGTGTGTTAACTTTCTCAGCTACAGCACAGTCAAAGAATTACGGTTTTGTCAGTCTCTTAAACCAGTTCCTGCACCGTTGTTTGGTATCCTCCACTTGGTAAATTGACCTGTGACGAGATCGCAGCTTACTGCCTTGACTGAATTTGCCGCGATTCATCGGTTCAGATACCATGAAGCGTTACAGGTGAACACAGGCTTTACAGTCTTGAGGCTTCGGCCCAAAACTCTCTTGCTAAACTGAATAGCATCATAATCGGAGACGAACAGGAGCCCACAACACACCCGCAGACATACGGTCGTCAACATACGGCTTGCAATTGAATGAGGCCCTATATATGTAATGTAAATCCTTTCATTTTTATTATTTGGGTAAGCACTTATTACTTCTGTTCTATGATTTTCAAGCAACGTGGTGTTATGATTAGTTGTATATATGTATGTAGTTTAATCCAAATGTAAATGTTTGTTGCGCTGTCAAAAGCACAATAGAAAATGTTATCACAAGATAAATGATTTATACAATAAGGCCAACAACTGTCACTATGACCTTTGTAGGCTTTCTGAAATATGACCACTAGATGGCGATCAAATAACATCTATAATATGTAGCTTATTTTGAGATTGCATTTTTTGGTCCTTGATTTTTGTTCTACAGAGCAGTCTTAATTATTATTAGATAAAGCGCACAGAAATTATTATTATTATGATTTCTAGTCAAAGAGTAGCAGTTTGGAAAAAGATAAAACTACATTGAGAGATTTATTAGCATGAACCTCAACTCTTTCTTGTTTGCTCTCTGATTAACTTGTTATATGCTGGATGATTAAAGTTAAATTTAAGGTTCGTGTTCAAGTATGTTTTAAAATTATTTAAATGTTACAATAAGAATACAATTGTTATAACCCCCATAATGTTTTGTATTAAAAGCAAAGTTTAAATCAATGTTTCAATGTTCAAGAGAAGTAGTTCAGATTGTAGACAAAAATAATATAATAGATGTATTTAAATGGGCATAGAAATATGTCTAATAAATACTTTAATAAATAAACACAGTTTCAATTATTTATTTTTTTAATTTAATAATATACAATCTACAATTTGAAAATTGACTTTGAATAGAATATGTTAGCACCACATATGAATTGAGCTCTCTTGTCATAGAGCAAACTTTAATAAAACCTTGTAAAAGCTTGGCAGAGGTACAGCAAATGCAAGTGCACAGGGGCCCAGCTATTAGGTGGGGGCACAGCCTTTTTTTGTTACATTTTGAATTCTGTAGTGTAGGGTCTACCCATCCCCCGGCACCCATGGACCCCACCCTGGGCATCCTCGAACCAGCCTCCAGCACTTCTTAGACTTGCACCCTGGGACCCGCAGCCAGCACCCATGGCCCCCTCCACCTCTCTCCTCCACCAGGAGGTCTTTCTAAAAGGAGGAGCCAGGCACTGAGAAAGGTCCAGCTGCCTGGAATGAGGGATGGACCGTATAGAAGAAAAGCTGAGGATATATATATTTATCACAGATATAGTTGTGAGCATGCGAGTTGTTGCTAATGCTTGCGGGCTCGCGTAGCGAGGGCAGCGGGCGAGGGCCTCAGTTGCTGGCATGGAGCGCCATTTTACACCAATGCGGAAGTACATGAATACGCTAACGGTTTTGTCTCGCGCACGCACACTATTACACTGCACACATTCAGCACGCTTACACAGCAGCTCCACACCACTAATGATGCAGCAACATCAAAACAGATTGCAGCTCTTCAACACAATGCTTCAAAATAGGTAAAGTATATTCATTTAAAAATGTATTAGATATTTCATTATTACACACCAAACAACATTAGCTCACTTACAATTTCATTGCCGTCATTTTTTGACGGGCAATTCGCTAGTATTATATATTATTATATGTAATATATATATATAAAGTAATATACAATATGAGTTCTTATGAGCGACGTTGTTTGTATTTTCCAAGTATTGCGAGCCTGGCGTTGTTCAGCTCAGTGTTTTGTGCTTCGGCCTCGTTTTGATCCTCTTTGAAAGCATTTAGGTTTTTTCGGCTGCCATTTTTTCCTCGCTTAGCCGATTTTCGATCTCTCTAAAATGGCAAGCCTCAAATTAGTTTGCAACCTCATTCACAGGCTCCCTGGCTCTCCCCATGAGCTGTGTGTGAAAATTTTATTTTATTTCCTAAATTATTTTTCTTTTTTTGGCGGTCTTTCAAGTTACGTGCTGGAGCAAATATTGGCGGTTAAATTTGTAATTTTTTCTAAGTCTTGCGTGCCTCGTAATCAGCGCCAAAGTCCTACGGCTTTTGTTGCTGATCGCGTGCATCGCCATGGGCGCCTTCTATTTCTTTCCATCCTCCATCGTTGGAGCGTCCTCAGGCAAATTACAGCTATGACGGGACAGAGGACCCTTAGAAGGACCCTGAATGGGCACTATTGCGAGGGCTGCATTGATTGCATTTGGCGCTCATTGCAGCAAGGTAGTGCAATCGCAATTGCAGGAAAGTAGTGCGAGCCTTGCGATGATGCCTTTGGCGCTCATTGCAGCAAAGTCATGGGTGCCTCACAATGAGCACCGTAGAGCGCCTTTGGCACTTATTGCGCATGTGCAAGCCATTAACTTTTAACATGGCTTGACCGACAATACGTATTTACCACAACTATTATAGTTGATCTCAGTATTTGACATACATTTAAATATGTTGTACTTTGTAGGGTTCCCTGATGGTCCAGTGGTTAGGATTCAATGCTTTCATTGTTGCGACCTGGATGCAATTCCAGTCAGGGAACCAAGAGATACTTGAATGGGAGACCGCCTAGGAATACCAGGAGTGGTATGCTGTGGCCCACTGGAGAAGGAACTGGCAACCCACTCCAGTATCTATGCCATAAATACCCAGTCGATCAGCATGGTGTGTTGAGGCCCATGAGGTCACGGAGAGTTGGCATGACTGTACCACGCACACACAGACTTTGTATCACTAAACAGTATTCAGAATGTCTCATCTTCCTTTATTTTAACAATATTACCAAATTACATTATCTCAATATCCATAATCTAGCGCATTATACTTAAACTGCAGCATCCGTCAGCAGCATATATTATTCAAATCTTGTACTGATACAGAGAAACTGATAACCTTCCTAATTTTCTCTATTAGTCAACAAACATTCAGGCAGTCTGCTCTTCAAGAGAATCCCTCTAGGGTATTCTGTCTCTTGGTAATTCATTAATTGTTCCATTTACCCATAATGTTAAGTACAAATGCCTCACGTGGCTTATCCCCTCTCACATAATCCCACACCAGCCCACCATATGTTTACATATTATTGTTATTTTTGTTTTATATGTCTTAAAATACTCAATAAAATGCAAGTAGAAAGTAAAATGTTTTCATTGGAAACTTGTTTTTGTATGCATGACATTATTGGAAAAGCAAGACCAATCCCAAGTTGTACACATTGAGTGACTTGCTGCACTTTTAAAGAGTATCACATTTCCGAGCAGTTCCATAGTAAACTAATATAATTAAAGTAAGTACTATTTTGTTTTGCTAAGTCGTGTATGCCAAATAAGACACACAGCAGCCTCCTCCTTTCCAATAACAAAATTACATTACATGACCAAGTGAACCTTTTCATAACCCAAATAAAAACAATCACAACTGACTTGTGACTTTCATTAGCCAAATCATTTATAGAGAGAAACCAAAACATTAAGCATGTTATGCAAGAAGACACACATAAATGTGAGTCTTGTTAATACTACTGAACAGACTAAAGACATCGTTTTTAGCCAAGACCTGGGGTCACTTAAGTAAAGTTTTGAAAACATCTTAAGCTAGTTCTAGTCTTACATAACAAAGGCAAAGTTACTGCTAAATCCCCATCAATCACCCTATTTAACTTAGAACAGCTTAAACACAATTCTCCAAACATATATACAACAGTGACAAAAACATTGAGGTTCTACTGATATTGGCACATTTTTATTAGACTTCTGAATAGGATTTTTTATTTATTTATAAGGTCAGTATCCGTACTAGTAATTATTCACATTTATAACCTTAAAGAATAATGGTAAATATTGGACAAGTGTTCTGCCTCTTTAATATATGTCTTTCATGAACCATATTGTACATGTATGAAAATCTAATATACATTATGTTTGTCAAAATACTCAAAACTTGTACAAATAAATATATCCCATCTACTCTGCTCATAAACTGTTTCTGATATTGTCCTGGAATGGCAAGATTGTAATCCCTAAGGCTGGAGGGTTAACTACTACATTGGGTGTATTCAATTGTATCATTGCTGCATAGATGGATTGGAAGTCATGCGATATATCATTAAACAGGCAAGATCAATCTTTGGTTAGGGAACAACTATTTAGAACCAAACTGAGAAAGGCAAAAATTCAATATACCTCTTCTCTGTTGATTTAATCGATTTTTAATCAAAATACAGGGAGATCCCGCTTAACACTACCCCGTTTATCACTGATTCGCTATTGGAAATAACACAGTTTTTGGCCAACACATCCCCAATTAACATTGATCTGATGCTTGTGTATCGTTCCAAAACACCAAGAGCCATGGAAGAAATTTTAAAATTGAGTTTGCCTGTGATTTATTCTATTTTAAAATTGACCCATTTCACACTGATTTGTTCATCACTTGGTCTTCTAGGATCACATCTACAGAGTTAAAAAGGGTATGCCTGTATTCATATATAGGTATACCCTGCTTAATGCTACCCCTTTTAGCAATGTTTCGCAATCACGCTATTTTGACCCGTAATTCGCTGTTTAGTGCACTGCATCACAATAACACTGTTTTTGCCTGTCAAAGCCCTTTTAATGCTCTGATTCTCAAAAAAAAAACAGAAGTTTGAACATCACAGATTTAAAGTTTATATTCCTGCTGATGTTCAGTTTGTGTTAGTGTTATGTTTGCTGTTTGTTTAAAGTTCATATAAAACAAAAAAAAAGTTTAATTTTCAAATGCAATTGTGTATTTTTTTCATGAGTTCCCCTAACACATTCTACCCTATGTTAAAATGACCCCGTTTAGAGCTGTTTCATTTAACACTCCTATTGCTTAGAACCTATCTACAGGGTTAAACAAGGTATAACTGTATAACATGAGGGAAAAACTATATTAGCAATCATTATACTAATAATAACAGTCACACATTTATGGTATAACTTTTTCTAGGAGTCTGATTATGCTAGCTCTTAACTATATCAATTTCTGGTAAGAAAATGTAATATCTAAGCAACAAATAAGAAGGCATGGTTTAACTGTGCTAAAAGCAAGAGTGCGAAGCAGATAATATAAATAATTCCTTTTCTTATTAATATTATAATTATAGAATTAGTAGTAGTCGTTCCTCTTATTAGTAAAGCCCAAATATATTCCACAGCACTATTGAACAGTAAACAGACAGACACAACAGGATTTGATGACCCTGTCCTCGAGCTTACAATTAAACATTATAGTACTGTGGCCATTAGGAGCCCTCTTCTTACTCTATATAAAGAACTGAGACTGCTGAGAGACCAAGGGAATGTTATACTTGTATACTGGAATATCCTAATTATACCTCGGGCAGCCAATATGCTAAAAAGAACCAGGCTCACAGTAAATAGTAACATTTCCCAGTATTTGTGTCCTTGTACAGTCCTTAGCAGCCCAATGCTGGGTTTCATTAAACTCTAGGGTTTTTACAGATCCAGCTCTATAGTTAGTGATTTCCCACAAGCAAGTCGGTGGAGCATTGGCCAACCCTTCTCTCCAAACATTTCACTCTGGGGATCATTTAATACGCTACTTGGCATTTACTTTCTCCGTGTATAACAGAAACAGTTTTTTTCCCCAGGAGGTTATTTAGTGCAGTATTTTAAAACAGTACCTAGTCTCTTGGTATTAGCAAAATTCAAGTCTGTGTTCCATACAGTTTTCTTCGCCATCAAATACATCTAGTCTCCAATGTGTTTGTCTCAACTCTTCCAAGCGCAAGGGCACCTTTGTCTGAGTAAAGACCTCTCCCTCTACTCTCATCATGACTGTAGGCCTTTGTAGTACCCCCTCCCTGTTTTCAGGTGCACTCAGTGACTGAACGGGAACACCTTCAGTTCCGGACTTGAAATACATCTTGCTCAATCTCAGGCTGACATAGATTCCATGGATCACTGTGTCAAATACGCCCACCTCAACACCTCAGCTCAACACCCTGGAGTTAAGTGACTTGAGCCAAGAGGCAGTGGACCTTAAACAGGGCATGAGCATTTGTTTGTTCCTTTCCTGATCAATCAGCAGTAGTAGATGTGTACTGCTGCATTGAAAGAAATTGCCTAAACATGCCATGTAGACATTCTTCCTTACTGTTCCCTGTTTTGATACATCCATTTAACGTGGAATTATCTGTTAGGAGCGTGAATACCGTTCCCAGTAGATAATACTTTAGAGTATATGTGGTCAGTTTTATCCCCATATACTCCCTCTCAATCACTGAATACCTCTGCTCTCTTTGCAACCATTTGTCTGCTGTTTCCCTTATTCATCCATCTCTCATAACAGGACAGCTCTTAATCCAACCTCAAAAGCATATATATGCAGTATAAAAATGTTATGGAAACTTGGAGCCACTAATATTGATTCATGACACAGTACCATCTTTAAATCCTCAAAAGCCTTTTCAGCCTGGGGTCATTGTCTTCCTTAGATCCATTAAGAGAGCTGTGATTGTTTTAAAATTGGGCATAAATCTTCAATAGTACCTAACTATTCCAAGAAATGCTCACACCTGTCTCTTCCTCAAAGTCTTTGGCCAAGTCTGTATAGTGCCCTTCCTTCCGTGTATCCCAAATACTTTGTGTGCTAATCCTAATGCACACCTCAAAGTGCTCTTTCACAGTTTCCAAAACATGATTTATATTATTCAAATGAGAGTCCCAATCTGTAGTATGAATCACTATATCATCCAAATAAGCAGATGCATATTCAGAGTGGATTCAAAGGAGTCTGTCCTTAAATTTCTGAAATGTTGCCAGGGCTCCATGTAGGCCAAATGGTAAAACAATACACTGGAACAGGCCATCAGGAGTTCTCTTGCAAATTTTGTCAGATATAAAGTAGAAAGGATGATGGCTTTATCAATTCTATCAATTCATACATGGAACACGTATTGAATTTGGACATATCATTTAACTTTTAGAAATTACTTTTGCGTCATAAGGTTTGGGGACTAGGACAACTGGGCTACTCCATTCATTTCTTTACTCTTTAATAACTTCCAAGTCAAGCATTGTTTTATCTTTTGCCTTTATTTCCCTCTCTGTCTCAGGTATGTGATATGGTTTCATCGTTATGCTTTCTCCAGAATTAATGACAATGACATAGTAGGCCACATTTATCCAAACTGGGATTACAGAAAATACATTTCTATTATGTTTTATCATTTGCAGTATTTCTGCTGTGGTGATAATTTGTACCTCAGCAAGCAACACTTCCAGCTGGTAAACATCACATGATGCTGTTACCTTTGCCTCTCTCTCATGCCAAGCTTTCATAAAATGTATGTGATATATTTGTTCCTGTTTGTATCTGTCATGCTTCTTAACATTGTAGTTTACTTCTCTAACAGCTGCTATCACTTCATAGAGTCCTTACCCTTTAGCCAGAGGCTTATTTTTAGCTGTAGGTACTAACACCATTGCCCTGTCACCTCGGTGGAACTTCCGAACTTGAGTGTCACAATTGTTGTACATTTTCTATTATTGTTTTTCTGTTTCCACATCTTGTTTGATGATCCTGGGTATACTCCTCAACATTTTTGCTTGTTTTTTTAGTTCTGTCTATGTTTCTCACAGTATCCAGTATTCCCCTTTGATGGCATCCATACTGGAGCTGGAATTGGGAAAATCTGGTACAGGCCTGAGGTACCTCTCATATTGCAAACAGTAGAAAGGGCAGCAACAAGTCCCAGTTCTTCCCATACTTGTGAACCATATTTTTTATCATTCCTTTCAATGTTCTCTTGAATATTTTTTTCTACCAGTCCATAAGTCTCAGGGTGATATAATGAAGTTCTGACTTGTAACTACTTGCAGAGACCTTTCATAAGCTTGGAAATATATGGTGACCCCAGGTCAACTAATATCTTTTTTGGTATTCCTACTCTTGAGAAGAGAAGGAGCATTTCCTTTGCTACACTCTGAAGAGTTTGCAGCCTCACTGGCAGAGCTACTGGGTTCCAGATGGCATAGCCAAGGATAACCAGCTTGTACTGATGACTTTGGGCTATCTTCCCAAGGGTACCGACTAGATCCATTGCTATCCTTTCAAATAGTTCCTCTATAATAGGAAATGGTATCAAGAGAGCCTTGAGGGGGGGAGATGGTTTGCTAAGCAACACTATGAGCAGGAAATACAAAAATACATGCATTATCTCCAGGCCAGTAGAACCTCTTCATTACTCAGTTAAATGTGTTATCTACTCCCATGAGATGGTGACTGTGGACCAGCTAGTGTCACACTGCTTGTCTCAGCTCTTCCAAGTGTAAGTGTAGCTTTCTCTGAGGAAAGACCCCTCTATCCACTCTCATGATGACTGCAGCTTTTATAGTACCTTGTGGGGGGAATTGTAAAATGCATGTTTTTTTACACAGGATATATATAATAGTGCTTTAGTCACATTTGAGACATAATATAGTGTTATTGAAACTGGTTAACACACTACTGTATTTTAAATTACAGGGAAGGCTATGAATGGTATTAAAATTAATAGCACAAAATTCTCAGGCTCGCAAATCTGCAGTCATTTTTTTTTTCATGTTTCATTTCTGTGTTATATCGATACCAGCAATCAATGTGTTAATACATATAAAAGAAATCACATGGACTAGAATATTATATTTATTGATTTTTTCATATTGCATTATTTCTGGAATGCGGGTCCAATCGCAACTCAGACTTTAAAATCGTAAGTGATTAAAAGTTAACCTCCATGTTATAGAGACATGATGATGACGGTCTCTTTTACTGTTGGCTCCGTCTAAACCCATAACTACGGGTTTGTATAATTTATCATGTTCACACCCAGAAATGCTACATGCCGAAGCATGGTTTACGGATTTGGATTGCGGCCATGTCCTTGCGGACTTTTCTAATTTAATTGATCTGTAACTCCGGAAAATTTCATAGGGCCTAATAGGGTGGGTACTGAAAGGTCTGAAAAGCAATTAACACAACTTAGTATTAATAGATGAAATAAGCACAATTGTGTTTCTTATACGTATTAACAATCACTGAAACAGTGCTGTTATATGAGGCTCTTCTCTGACACTAAATGTATCTAAAAATTAACTCCCTCTACTGGATGAGTCCACCTAACTGTCCATTTCTACCCCAATTTTTATGAATATAGATAGAAATTGTTACTTTGGCTTCTGAACAAATAAGCAATATAAGCACTTTGAGTGTTATCTTGAATTGTCTGTGCTCTCTCTCTCTGTGCGCATGCTCTCTTTCTAAGCTCTCTCACACTCTAAGTGTGCTCTCTGTGTGTGCTCTCTCACTCTGTCCTGTCTCTCTCACTCTCTCTGTCCTGTGTCTCTCTGTCTCTGTGTCCTGTGTGTCTCTGTCTCTCCCTCTCTTTCTCTCTCTCTCTGTCCTGTCTCTCTCTCTCTCTCTCCCTCTCTTTCTCTTTCTGTTTTGTGTCTATCTCTCTTTGTCCTGTGTGAGTCTTTCTCTGTCCTCTCTCTCAGACCCGTCGCTCTCTGCACAATATATAGGACATTTAAACTTTATTGACGAAAAAAACGATGTATTAAGAAAACTGAAACCCCAGGTGACCTGGTACACAAGGTACACAATACTATAGGGATCAATATTTGGAGTTCAATGATATGTGGTGCAGTACAAACTTTGCAATTTATTGCAATTGGTAATAATAGGGCTTCTCAATGTAGAGAAAAATATCAATTATTTAACAATGGAGAAGAGCCCTTAATCCAGCATGATAAGAAAGGTCAGTTGTAGAAGTATATAGCTAACAGTAATAGATGGAGAGAGAGAACCCTTTAATCATCATGGATCCTCCTACCTGAGGGCAAACCTCTATTAATGCCCCATATCTGACTTATAGCCCTGTAGCTAAACCACAAAAAAAGACCTAAATTGCAAAGAAGAGAAAATTATAGACCAACAAACAACAGTGATATCCTCCTCTCTGTGCATTTTCTCTCTGAGTTCTCTGTCTGTGCACTATCTCTCTGTGAACTCTGTCTGTGCGGATCTCGCTTTCTATGTCTACTCTCTGTGGGCATTCTCTCTGTAGGCGCTCTCCCACTGTGAGCTGTCTTTTCAAGCAATTCTCTGTGTGCACTCTGTCTGTGCTCTCTCTATCTCTCTCCCTGTGCCCTGTCTGTGTGTGCTTCCTCCATCTGTGAGCTCTCTTGTGCTGTCTGTGTGCATTCTCTTCGTCTGTGCACTCTCTGGGTGAGCTCTATGTGTGCGCTCTCTCTGTTAGTGTGTGCTCTGTCTCTGTACCTCTCTCTCTGTATCCCTCCCTCTCTATCTCTGTCTGCTCTTTGTCTGTGCACTCTTTCTGCGCTCTCTATATGTGAGCTCTCTCACTCTCTGTGTGCCCTGACTGTGTGTACTCTCTCTCTGTGTTCGCTCTCTCCCGCTCTCTGTGTACACTGTCTCTGTGTGCTCTGTCTGTGTGTGCTCTTGCTCTGTACCCCTCACTCTCTCTCTGCGCTTTCTGTCTGCACACGTTCTCTCTCTCTGTGCAATCTCTCTGCACTCTCTGTCTGTACACTCTCTCTCTCTTTGTGCTCTCTGTCTGTTCAGTCTCTCTCTGTGTACTCAGTGCACTCTCTTTCTGTCTGTGTATTCTGTCTCTCTCTCTGCACTCTGTCTGTGCGCTCCATCTCTCTGTGCACTGCTCTATAATTCTATGTGCTCTCTCATTCTCTGTGTTACCTATGAGTGCATTCTCTCTCTGCGCTCTCTGTTTGTGCGTTCCCTGTCTGTGTACTCACTCTCTGTGTGCTCTCTCTGTCTGTGTGCACTCTCAATATATACCTCTCTCTTTCTCTCTGTACCCCTCCCTCTTTGTCTCTCTCTCACTGGGCTCTCTGTCTGTGCACACTCTCTCTCTCTGTGTGCACTATCTGTGTGCACTCGCTCTATGTACCCCTCTCTTTGTCGCTGCCTCTCTCTCTCACATTAACTTTGCTGTCTGTCTCTCTTTGCTGTGTCTCTCTGTGCGTCTCTGTGCTGTCTCTGTCTGAATGGCCACATCATGGCCACGCCCCTCAATGGCATCAGCTTTACTCACATCTGTTAACTATTATAGTGGACTAGCGACTTGCCCGTCAAAAAATGACGGCAATGTGATGTATATGTTTGTGAAGTTGTTTAGTTATTTAAATATATTTTTGACCCTTGTAAGTATTGTGATATGAACATGTATTTTTGTAAAACGTTGATGTAATGGTTTTTTAAAATGAAATTTGTATCTGAAGAATTATTCACTTTAATATACATAGAATCCAGAGAAAAGTAAAAAGTAAAAAGACTTTTTTAAACGTGCCGAATTTTAACATGAAGTTTGAAATATATGTAAGCAATAACCTTGAAAGTATATATTTTTAAAATTGAACTTTATTTTTTATGTAACTTTGTAATTTTTGCAAAAAATTTGTCTAATTTTGAATATTATAAACAGGAACATAGTAAATACAGTTTGTAACATAATTTTGAATTAAAAGTATTAACATTTGAATGTAAAAACAGTTGAACTTTAAATTAATCAGTATTAACATGCAATTTATATCAGAATAATTGTTAAGTTTAATATACATTGAATGTAGAGGAAGGCATACAGTAAAAACTCTCCTTAAACTGTACGTAATGAAAGTAATTCATTACTGAGCACATAAACTGGCGATAAACATTAATGTAGGTAGTAATCTTAAGATAACATAGAATATTTACATTGTGACTTAAAAGGTGCTTGAGCTCTTAACATGAACTTTGTAATATGTTGAATGAAATAACTTGAAAATATTGTTTTTAAACTTGTAACATTAGAAACATTAACATAGTGTCTTAACATTTTAACATAATTTTTACTAACAATGCAAGGCAAGTATTTTGTGTGGCGAATCATCCATAAACAGTACTTCCATTAATTATGACTGAATTAAACAACCAATTGCTATGTATTTTGGAATGCTTTTAAAAAATGTTGTCATCTTTAATTTGTATCCTTCAAAGTTATAGTACTTCATAGTAGACAATGTTTTTAGTAAAAATACGTCCATCTTCTAATAAATCACCTTGACTTTCATTGTTTTCAATGTAAACTTTAATAGCCTGTGGATTTTTGCAGCGTGACAACGCAACGTACATTTGACCATGTGCAAAAACTGGTTCTTCCAAGTAAATACCCACAGATTTGAAAGTTTGACCTTGTGATTTATTAATGGTCATGGCAAATGACATAATAATGGGAAATTGTCTTCTTTGAAGTATAAAAGGGAGACTACTTTCACTTGGTGCGAAATCTATTCTTGGTATGAAAACTCTCTCTCCTTTATGGGTCCCAGTTAAAATTTCAGCATCTATAAAATGGTCCTTTAATTGTTGAACAATTAATCTTGTGCCATTGCATAGGCCTTTTTTGGGGTTCATATTTCGCAGTAACATGATAATTGCACCTTTCTTTAGCTGCAAAATATGTGGTGGCATTCCAGAAGGAGTTAAAGAGTTAATGAATTCAGTTGAAAAGTTTGCCTGACTTTCATTGTCATCAGCAAGTACAGAATCAGCACTGTGATCATTTCTTTGTGGTGCATTAATTTTTTTAAAGATTTCATTATTGAGGATTAATGCATCTTTATTTTTACACGTCAGTATAACTTGGTTGGCAAGCTCGGAATATTCTTCGTTATTTATGCTCCCTTCAAATATAGCCGATATAATATCTTGTTGACAAATCATATGAGGTGGGATCTCTACAGTCAGGTAAATGTAGTATTTTTTCTGTTCTGCCTTCTCCAATTTTAATAAGCCAATCATTGAAATCAGTTTGGCCTTCTGATCTCATATTTTGTTGCAGTTGAAGATGGGTAAAATGTTTCCATACTGTACTTGACTTTATACATGTTTCAATAATGTCTGTTCGATTTCCATGTACAACGACAGGTAATGTTTGTCTAAAATCGCCACCCAACAACATTACCTTTCCACCAAATGGAAAAATATTATCCATGACTTCACGAAGCAAACGGTCAATACATTGGAGGGCATAGCATGACATCATTGTGGCCTCATCTATTATAATTAATTTACATTTCTTCAATTTCTTTGCTTGTAAGGATGTCATGCGAATATCTGACACAGAATTTTCCAAAATAGGCACTGGCAATTTAAATCCACTATGAACAGTTCTTCCACCTTCTAATAAAAGTGCAGCAATTCCAGTAGTGGCAAACGCCATTGCTATTTTTCCTTGTGCTCGTACTGAACTCATTAATAAATTGTACAAATATGTTTTCCCTGATCCGCCAGGTCCATCAAGATAGAAATAACGCTCTGTCACCATGTCATCATCTATAGCATTTTTAATGGCATGAAATGCTTGCAATTGTAGTGTATTTAAAGTTGCAAGTCTTTCTTCTGTTCTTTCTGCTTGTAGTTGAATGTCATAGTCTTCAAAGTTAATGCCATCTATTCGACCTGGATCAGGCAAATTAAAACTTGCACAACTTAATCCATGAGTTAAAAAGACTTCTTGAATTTCCATTAACGCTTTTAAGTGTGCAATGGGTTCATTGTATCGTCGCATAAAGTCTTCAGCCATATTACTTTTAAAAGTCTCCCACAAAGCTAATGCATTTGAAGCATTTGAGAAGATACAAATAAAAGCAAATTGTTCTCTCATCTGTCGTGGCATTTGACATTGTGCTGCTTCTTCTAAACATCTTTCCCACTCTGTATCATCAGCAAGTAAGTTTCTATGTCTTGCAGCTAAATGGAAGGATTCATATACAATGTCATTAACAGTTCTTAATTGTTCAAAACTTTGTGCTCCTGGAACATTTAAAAGTAATATCCGTAAGCAAAAACGTTCAACATCTCTTGGACTGACTGTGTAAATTCGAGGAATTAGTTTATTGCCTCTGGTTTTTCTTGCTCTCCATAATCCATTCACAAAAACATAGTGATATGGAATTTCAATATATAAGTATTGTGTTGCTTCAGCATCAGTGGAATTTAATGCAAACCATGCAGTTAGTGTAGTGTGACGATCTTCACTTTGGGCCAATGCATTCATTTCATTTCCAGAATGGAAATAGACTAAATGTCGTTGTGGCAAATGTACTGCTAACCTATATACTGCATGTGATCTATTATGCATTTCAAATTTTAAAAGCCGCCACATAGCTTCTGGTGCACTGACATAGCGAGCATCTACATGAGATGCAAGTTCATCATGTACTAACTCACTACTTTCAGGGTTGTCTGCACTTTTGACGACTACAGTAGCTGCATCGTAACCTTTGTAAATATATTTGTAGACATATTTAATGGATTTGATGGAAGTGCAGGCTTCTACGTTGATGTGGGCGTTGTACTTCATGAGTAAATGTGGATTGTAGGGTACTACATATCTATTGTCCACTTTTTTTCCACGAATAATGGCACTATCTCCTTCTCTTCTTTTATAAAGTGGATATCCATCACAATTTGCATATGTTTTGTCTCTATAATCTTTTGGAAAATCTTTTGAACATTGATTATTTTCCATACATGGTGATTGTGGATTAAGGTCTCCACAGGGTCCATGAATCATGCGATGAGTAACAATCTCATATAGTCTACCATATAGTTCTGGATCTGGTAGTTCAGCAACTATGACTGCATCCACTTTGTCCGAAGTATCTAATTTATCTTTCTCTTGAAGTATTATGAGAAGATGTGCATGTGGAAGGCCTCTTTTTTTAAATTCAATGGTATATACATAAGCAAGACATTTGCCAAATAACTGATTTATAGTGAAGTCCCGTATTAATTCATTTAATTTGATCTTAAAAACTCTGGCTACTAAATCTGGTCGATCTGAAGCACTTTGTCCAAGAAGTAGATTTTGATTAATTTCTGGCCATTGTGGATTACATGTAAATGTCACAAATAAATCTGGTTTTCCAAATTTTGTCACAATAGCCATAGCATCATTGTATCTTTCTCTCATATTTCGAGGAGATCCTTGAAAGGAAGATGGTAAAATGATGGCTTTGCCAGCTGTCATGTCTCTGCTTGTAGCCACGTCAGCAACATAGTCCATGAGTCCACAATATTGTTCTACACGTAGTTTATCTTGTTGATATTTTATAAAGTTTAAATTATTTGCCTCAACTTGCAAATATGAATCAATAATCCATTGTTGTGTTAGTTTCCCACCACATAAAATTGGATTAAATTCATCTCTAATGGCAATTTGAGCAACTTTAAATTCAAGCATAGAAACATTATTTCGGATTCTGGCTTTAGCATTTGGGTAACTGGGAAGGGTTAATTTTGGTTGCCAACTTGCTTCTCCGTGTTGGAAAAAGATGGGATATGTCATTGGATCTAAATTTGGACTTAAGATATTAATATTAATAAATGGTTGCTCCTCATTTCTGGGATATACTAATGTCTCTTTGAAATGGTGGTTCTCCTTCATCATTCTGAAAGACCATTGCAACCTCATTTGATGTTGGCAAGTTATAACGACGTTTATCAGTATGTCTGTCTCTTTTAAGCACCATATTAACCTTTGGCATGGGTAATTGATGTCTTTGTGCATGAAGTAGTTGTTCATTTTCTACTTCTGCCAATTTTTTGTAAGCTTTACTGTAGGGATTGTTGTCCATAATGTTATTTAGCTCTATAAAAACACTGGGTAAGCATTTTTTATTTTCTTCCATCTGCATACGTTGGTCAACAGCTTCCATTGTATCTAGGACATATAGTTGAGCGAATTTTCTTTGATCTCCTTCCTCTGGATGTAAATGTGAAGTCCGATGATAAATTTGTCCTTGGACTTTAAAACAGTAAGGACCATGTCCTGGTACATTAGCAGCCAATGTTGCCCCCATAGATGCAAATGATATGGCACTATTGTAGGATCTTATGTTTGTCTTAAAATTTTTGTAATTTGGAAAAGTAGGTTCAGTCATAATATTTTGTAAATAGGTTGGAAATTGTTTCCTTTCTGGAAGTTTGAACTTTCCTTTTTGACAACAACTAATAAATTGTCCATCTCTGGGTCTCTCCTGTTTAAAATAATAAGCCTCACAAAATTGACATTGAGTAGTCATGTCCCCACAACTATGAACCTCTACTGCTAAAGACTTCAGTAAAGGACAATTTGCAAAGCATATCGGATGTTGACTTTCATATTCATCAGATGAAAAGTCATGAAATGTTTCAACAACAGGTTCTAAATGTTTAGTTTTTTTCGTGGATTTTCTTGGTATATGTTGTACTTGTTTGGTTGAAATGTCCTGTAAGTTTTTAGTAAGAGTTTGTAAATGCTTTGTTTTTGTAGTTGCTTTTTTTGGTCTGTCTTGACTGGTATCTTGTAAAATGTCATCTGATGTTTTAGGAACAGTTTGTAAATGCTTTATTATCTTTTTATTTTTTTTGGTTGTATCTTTCATTTTTGCAGCTGATATTCTTTTATTTGCAAGTCTTTTGCGTTCTTTTTCTCGTCCAATTTCTTTCTCCTCCGGTGTCTGCTGGGCGGCCCATCTCTCTTGTCTTTCTCTAGTTTGACGTCTTTTCTTCTCTTCTTTGGTCTCGTTATCAGCCATATTAATCTGTAAAGGAAAAAAAAATATATGTAATTGTGTATATTTTAATTTGTAATTCCTGTTAAAGATTCTTGTGCACAATTGGTGAAATAAAAGGCAAATCATTAATGTATCATTTATATTTAGTAAAATTTATAATTCCTGTCCTCACTGGCTAAGAATTTGGCCAATGGAATGCTGCTGTAAATAAGCATGTAACATATTTTTTTTAAATAATGGTTTTATTTATTAAAAACGTTGTTTGTGGATAGATATTTATCACTGCAAAACTTCTTTGCTAAAAAAAAAATTGATGTGGTTATTGAGCTATGTATTGCATAGTAGCAATTTAAATAAAATAAGGGAGATAGTAAATGAATTATTTTATTTTTCTGTTGACACGGATGCAACTGAAAGCAGTTTCTTTAGTTTTATACTTTAGTACTTATTATACTTTACCTTGGTTGAAGTGTGATTTAAATCCGAATGTTTGTTGGTCCTCTGTTCAAACTCGTTGTCCAATGGTGTGGTCCTCTGTTGGAAGTCCTCGTCCGATGGTGTGGTCCTGTGGCGATAGCCCTCGTCCGATGTTGTGGTCCTTTGGTGAAAGTCCTCGTCCGATGGTCTGGTCCTGTGTTGAAATTCCTCGTCTGCTGGTCTGGTCCTGTGTTGAAATTCCTCGTCTGCTGGTCTGGTCCGAGTCCTCGTCCGATGGTCCGGTCCTGTGGAGAAAGTCCTCGTCCGATTGTCTTCACGCAGTATCTGTTGTAATATAAAATAGAAAATGTTGTTTGAGTGAAATGTCTTTTAAATAATTAAAAAATGTATGAATTTGGCTGTATTGTATCAGTTATGGTTATTTTTTTCTATCTTTTTTTTTTTTTACTTTCTGTACAATCCCACGACTTTTGTTATTCTTATTTCAGGTTCTTAGTAAGGCTTGTGGGTTGTGATATATTAAATAAGAATATAAATTTATTTTGCTATGTGTTTATGTTATTTTTTGTACAATCCTGTTTTGTGCACACCACTTGTGGTATACTTATTTAACCTTTATTGGGATGCTTATAGTTAGTGAAACATGAAATAATATAATTAATGTAGTTTGCTATGTGTTTGTGTTAGTTTTTGACAATCCTGTTTGGTGCGCACCACTTGTGCAAAAGTTATTTATTCTTGATTGTACTGGTTATAGTTTGTTAAACATTAAAGAAGAATGTTAATGTAGTTTGCTATGAGTTTGTGTGATTTTTTGTACAATGCTATTAGGTGCGCAACACTTTTGTTATTCTTATTTTTGCTTCTTTGTAAGGCTTATAGGTTGTTAAACATTGAATAAGAAATTCAGTTTTGTGTGTAGCAGTTTGTTTCTCATTCAATTGCAATTTGGCAAATTGAATGGTGCCCTAAATAAGCACATAGCATATTTTTTAAAATAAGTTTTTAGTCATTTAAAAACTTTATTTTGGATATATTTTTAGTAACTAGCGAGGTCACTGGGCAAGGGCCTCAGTTGCTGGCATGGAGCGCCGAAGGCGCTCCATGCCAGCAACTGAGGCCCCTCGCGAAGCGAGGGCCTCAGTTGCTGGCGAGGTCACTGGGCAAGGGCCTCAGTTGCTGGCATGGAGCGCCGAAGGCGCTCCATGCCAGCAACTGAGGCCCCTCGCGAAGCGAGGGCCTCAGTTGCTGGCGAGGTCACTGGGCACGGGCCTCAGTTGCTGGCATGGAGCGCCGAAGGCGCTCCATGTCAGCAACTAAGGCCCCTCGCGAAGCGAGGGCCTCAGTTGCTGGCGAGGTCACTGGGCAAGGGCCTCAGTTGCTGGCATGGAGCGCCCAAGGCGCTCCATGCCAGCAACTGAGGCCCCTCGCGAAGCGAGGGACTCAGTTGCTGGCGAGGTCACTGGGCAAGGGCCTCAAACCCTCGCAAACTTCACGTCGCTACTCAAAAAACACGACACACAAATTACGACACTCGCTAAATTTTACGAGGAACGCAAACAACCTACGAAACACGTTACCACACATTACGACCTCGCAAACATCGGACGCAACACGCCGACATACAAACATTTAAAACACAATACATACACACAGCACATACATAAAAACCTTACCTACACCAAGAGGGAGCACCCAGGACCTCAAAAATGCAACTTACACCTCGATTTTACTCAAAATAAAAGACTTTTGAGACTAAAAAAAAATCTAAGCGACAGAAAAAATGGCTGCCGAACAAAACGAAAACGAGGCTACAGCACTCTATACTCGCAAAACACCACAACAAACTCGCAAAACACCACAAGAAACTCGCAAAACGCCACAAACCACCTACGGATATTCATACCACACAGTGCACACATTCAGCATGCTTACACAGCAGCTCCACACCACTAATGCTGCAGCAACATCAACACAGATTGCCAGCTCTTCATCACAATGCTTCAAAATAGGTACACTATATTCATTTACTAATTTAGCTACCTTACAATTTCATTGCCGTCATTTTTTGACGGGCAATTCGCTAGTCACATATATTTGTTAAAATAGACTTAGGCCCTCATTCAATTGCAGTTTGGCCAATTGAATAGGGCTCTAAATAAGCACATAACATATATTTTTTCAAGAAGTTTTTAGTTAGTAAACATCTATCCAAAAGCAAGTCAATCACCAACTAAAAACTTCTTTAAAAAAATATGTTATGGGCTTATTTAGAGCCCTATTCAATTGGCCAAATTGCAATTGAATGAGGCCCTAAGGGCCTAAAAGTGCTTATTTATAGCCATATTTAATTGTCCAAAATAGCAATTGAATGAGGGCCTTTGTTTACTGCATTTGTTATATTGTGAGCTCCTCATTCAATTGTGTTTTGGCCAATGGAATAGAGCTCAATATCAGCACAGAGCATATTTTTTTACGGAATTTTGTATTTAGTGAACTTGTATCCAAAAGCAACGTGTTCACAAAATAAAAAGTTCCTTTAAAAAATATGCTCTGTGCTTATATAGAGCCCTATTGAAATGGGCAAATCACATTTGAGTGAGGCCCTTGGCCATTAAAGATATATAGGTCCTCATTGAATTGCAATTTTGCCAATTGAAGAGGGCTCTATATAATCACATAACATATTTATTGAGCAAAGTTTTTAGTTATTGAAAACCTTGATTGTGGTTAGAAGTTCAGTAACTAAAAAGTTCTGTATAAAAAATATGTTATGTGCTTATATAGAGCCCTATTCAATTGAGGAAGTCGCAATTGAATAAGGCTCATGGTTCTTTCTTGTTTATACTTAATACTTTACCTTGATTGAAGTTTGGAATGACAGACGGTCCCCTCCTGCCAATCTTAATGCGCCGGTCTTCTTGTAGTGTCTGTTTGAAAAAGAAAGTGAAATAGTTATTTGTATATTTATAATTTTTCATCTAGCAAAGCATGGCCTTTTGAGCATGTAATGTCTTGTTGTATCTTACCTCTTCTTCTTTGTTGGTGTTCTTTAAAAGGGATTGTGCTTCACAGTGCACGGTGCAAATTGTTGAGAGACGCTATTGATGCAGAGTCTGTTTGAATATTCAAAGAAAAAAAAAGATTCAGCTTTATATGATCTATTGAATTGCAGTAAATGAATGTCATTTAAATATACTTCTGTAATTTTTTTCTATTGACCTTATTTTTTGTTGGGGGCTACACACATATGTCACATACATGAAGCACATTCCATAGTTTAATGTAATTATTTTGTGTACGTGTGACATATCAGTATACATAACTCATATTTAAATGGTTAAATTAACCTTATATTTTTATTTTCCAACACACATAAATGTCTGTGTGTGAGATGTAACTATAGATGATACACATATATGTGCGTGTGACATATCAGTATACATGACATATAATGTCATTTAAATGTAGTTGTTTACTGATTTTGTTTTAAGCTAATTTTGTTGCAGTGGCAATACACATAAATGTGCGTGTCACATGTCACTATATATTATACACATATATGTGCATGTCAGATGTCACTATACATTATAGACATATATGTGCGTGTCACATGTCACTATACATAAACCTCTGTTTAATATTGAATTATGTTTTTTTGTTGTTTTGTTAAATGAACCGTATTTTGTTTTTTGAGCCTATACACATAAATGTGCCATATATGTCACTACATAAATCCTATTTTTTTTTTTTATTTGTTTGACCTGTCCTGATAATAAAATGTAATATATTATAGCTTACCTCTCAGTTGTAATTTGCACAATGCAAAGTAGTAAATTAGTAAAGAATTGTCTTCTCAAGTAAAAGCAGCAGTTATCTCAGAAGTCACTCCGTTGATCACCTGAGGAGAAATGTATTTTTTTGTTTGAAATAGGCAGTATTTATAAACTTGTAGAAAGTTCTGGAAAGTGAGACCGTTAGAACGCAATACGCATGCGCTATTTGCGTTCCAGCTTACAATTTGCGTTCCATCCGCCATTTTCTGCGTATTACTGTTCAAAATGGTGTTTAATATGATTGTGATACGTTCCGCATAGTATGTGTTTCATTATTGCGAGTAAGTGTAGTGTAGTTACGTCTGAAGCCTCGTTTTCGTTTTGTTCGTCGGCCATTTTTTCTGTCGCTTAGCGATGGTATTAGTGTCTAAAGTGTTTTATTTTGATTTAAATGTAGGTGTAACTTGTTTTTTTGAGGTGCTGGCTGGTTCCTCTTGCTGTAGGTAAGCTTTTTATGTGTTTGTTGTGTGTCTTTCTTAAGTTTTAAATGTTTGTATGTCGGCGTGTTGCGTCCGATGTTTGCGAGGTCGTAATGTGTGGTAACGTGTCTCGTATGGTGTTTGCGTGTGTAGCCTCGTTTTCGTTTTATTCGTCGGCCATTTTTTGTGTCGCTTAACAAACTATTTAGTGTCTAAACTCTTTTATTTTGAGTGCAATTAAGTTGTAAGTTGCATTTTTGAGGTCCTGGGTGCTTCCTGTTTGTGTAGGTAAGGTTTTTATGTATGTGCTGTGTGTATGTATTGTGTTTTTAATTTTGTAATGTTCGCGAGTTGCGTCTGAGTGTTGCGAGGCCGTAATGTGTGTGAACGTGTGTCGTATGTTGTTTGCGAGTGTCGTAATGTGTGTGAACGTGTGTCGTATGTTGTTTGCGAGTGTCGTAATGTGTTGCGACGTGAACTTTTTTTGAAATTTTGCAAGGGTCGCAGTTGCTGCAACTGAAGACCTCGCTTTGCGAGGTCCTCAGGTGCTGGCATGGAGCGCCTGCGGCGCTCCAAGCAAGCAACTGAGGCCCTCGCTTCGCGAGAGTCCTCAGTTGCTGGCAAGGAGCGCCTGTGGCGCTCCATGCCAGCAACTGAGGCCCTCGCTTTGCGAGGGTCCTCAGTTGCTGGCAAGGAGCGCCTTCGGCGCTCCATGCCAGCAACTGAGAACCTGGCACAGTGCCCTCGCTTCGCGAGGGCCGCGGGCTCGCTACGCGAGCCCGCAGCGTTAGCAACAACTCGTACGCTCACAACTATATATGTGATAGTGAATTGATTTTGCAGCATCCACCTGTGTTTGTGCTATGCTGGGTGGATGTACCTGTATTTACGTTTATTGGCATGCTATGAAATGATTTGACTATGTCTGGTATGAAATAGGTGTTGATCCAGCAGGATCTATCTACTGTGTAACATGTCTCAATGTGACACAACATTTACTTGAAAAATCTAATATAGCCCTATGAATTTACCCCTCCCCTGGCTGGTTAGAATGACTACCTGATTCCTAGGCCGAACTTTATAAAATGCAGATGTATAGTTTTACACAGAGTGTAATAGTATATGTGCTTTTATTTCTGTGTAGACCTTCAATTTATTTAATAATCATAGGGATATTTTAGTTCTTATTTGATCCCTGCCCCCGGAAAATGTCCTATGGATGCCCATGGCATTACATTGTCGAAATGTATGTATTTTTGTTAGATTTGCAGAATTCTAAAATGTTTGTATTTAACAATATTATAAGACAGTGTACTTATTCAACAGATATTATCTACTCTTTAAGGCTAAAATCAGATAAAATACTTTATATGTTCTTCTGCTATTGCCAGTGTTAATAACACTTTACCTCTTAGATAGTACTGCAGCAACTGCCCTTTAACTATACAGTGACAAACATTAGTATTAGTCATGGGCGGAGCTGGAATATGGAGGGCCTGGTGTAAAAAAAGAAAACCCCACCCCACAACAGCTCCCCATCCCTAGCACCCCTTCCCAAAACAGCACGTATCCCCAAGACCCTTTCCCATAGCTGCTGCACCCCAAGACTGCATTCCATAGCTGCTCCTCTTCCTAGCTACTACCATTCCCTTACCTGCTGCCTCTGCGAAGCTTCTCTGCCTGCAGTCCAGCTCCAGGATGCATGCTCCAATTTCCAGTTGCATCCTCTAGGAAGTGGGGACTGTACTACAGAAACATATATATATATATATATATATATACTGTGTATATATATATATATATATATCACATATTATAATTCTCAAACTGCTATTCATAGTCACGTTTGCAAGCCTTGCAAAGCCACCCGAGCCGTTAATGCATAGAAGCCTTCCGAGCTCGCATAGTGAGGAGTGCAGTTGAGGCATTGAAGCTCGGAGCACTTAGGCGATGAGCGCCGAAGGCACTCATTGCCTGCGAGCAGCGCAAACCAAGGCGAACAGTTGAGGCACTGAAACACGCAGGACTTAGGCAGAAATGAGCGCCCAAGACGCTCCTGCGAGACTCGTGAAGCGAGGCGAGCTGTTGAGGCATTGAAGCACGCAGGACTTAGCCTCCAAGCAGTTAGGAAATGCAGCATTGTCTTAGGCGGCTAGCAGTTGAGGAACTCAGGACTTAGAGAAAAAAAATTGCGAGGTCATAATCCCTTTACAAACAGAATCCGAGCTTGGAAAAATATGAAGTTAACGGCTGAACCGCGCAAATAAAAAAAACATGACGTCTGGGAGTGAGATTTCGCGCAAATTTTGCAACTCGAAAATTGGAAAACGAGGCTACATCACCCTGAAGCACGCAAAATACTGCCAGGCATGTACGAGTTAGCCAGGAACAACCTTGGAATCTCGGGGGCTAAAAAACTGACCTCGCAAAAATACACATTTAATGGCCGAACCACGGAAATCGAAAAAAAATAAAAATAAAAACACACTCACACACAGCACGGGGGGAATGCCAGGATGCCTGGAAGTGAGGTTGCATGCAAATTTAAGCCGAATTTGATGAGTTTTGGCACTCGAAAAAAAAATGGCGGCCGAAAAACTCGAGTCACTCCCCCCCCGTGTCGCTCTAACCCCCCGTGTCTCTCTAACCCCCCGTGTCTCTTTCCCCGTCCCCCTCCTCATCCTCAACCCCCCTCCTCTTTCTAAACCCCCTCCTCACTTTACCCCTCTAAATACCTAGCCCTTTCTCTTTCCCCTCACTTAGCAGCCATCTTAACATAGCGCCCAGTCCCTCTCAACATTTCCCCCCTTACAGAGTCCATCCCTCCTGTGCTTTGCTATCATCCAGCCCTTGCTCTCATCTTTTTTCTGATACACATCCCCAGCATGCTGAACTGCTCCACGCTGCCACCTCTTGGAACTTCAGCAAAGGCACTCTGGGTTGTCAAAAACATAACTCTGTCCTATCTTCTTGTGACGATCTGAGAGTCAGGGCTATACAAGCCCAGAGGCACCTGCTATAGATTACAGGTTATCTACCCACAAGGACCGTTGGGTTCTTGGAAATCTCGGCACCGGCACCCTGATATCTGGCTTCTGTATCAGTAGAGTCTCTCCATTAGGAATCCGCGCATCCAGGAGACCCAGTAACCTTCCTGTGGTAGTAAACAGAACAGGTTACTTGTAGGGTTGAGATAGGTTCGGTATCGCAGCCACCAGGAACCAGACATACAATTTCTATATGCCTCAAAGTGAACTGTTTTTTTTTTTTTTTTAAATGACAGCAGTATTTATAGGGGATAGATACAGAGGGGGTGTACAAAGCACAACAATGAGAGGGTGTGGCAGACAAACACAAGAGATAAACTCCACAAGGAGTCTAACAGCAGCTTCCCGAGATCAATAGGATTAACACATCCTGCCGTCTCTACCACATATCAGACGTGATTAACTTAATCTGGCAAGCAATGGAACAAAGCAGGTTTACAAATACAATAGAGATGTCAATGCAGATAATCCAGTGGCTGGAGCCAATCTGTCTGTCCAATAATGAGCTCAATGGGCCAACACCCAGGCTGGGATAAAGGGGCCCGTCACACTCCTCCTTTGATGTTTCAAGCTTGCAAATGTTACCAGTGCTAAAGACGCGAAATCCATATTCAATTGAAACAATTCAACAGGCCAACAATAAAAACACACTACTGTATATAACAATACTCGGAAAAGCAATGAAAGACATTAGAATTTATTGCACAACAGTCTCAAGCTTGCAAATCTGCAATAAAAAAAAATATATATGTTTTATTTCTGTGTTATATTGATCCCAGGAATCAAGGAGTTAATACATATCAGTTCACCCACATGGACTAGAACAGTTCATTTATTTATTTCTATTAATTTCTACATTACTGGATTGCGAGTCCAATTGCAAATCGGACCTCTAAACACTAATTTATTGTTGTTTAAACTCCATCTTTTAATGATGTCATGATGACGGTCTCATTTACTATATCTCTGTCTAAATTGTAACTTATGGGCTTGCTGATTTGATCGTAATCATGCCCTGAATTGCTACATATGGGTTCATGGTTTGCGTGCTGGGGCTGTGAGCCTGTACTTGCGGGCTTAAGCAATTAAATACATCTGTAACTGTAGAAATGTTTTAACCCGCAGACATACAGGGTATATGAAGGTAATTACGTGTCTGGAATTTAAATGGGGTCAAAGTATCTAAACCAGAAATGTCAAACTGATGTCCCTGGGCCCTCAGTTGGTGCATTTCCTTGTTAAACACAGTCCCTATTTCTTATTCAGTTTCAATGGAGTGAGTCCCACAACACTAAAGTGCAGTTGCCTATACTAAATAGCCAAGAACCTCCATAAATAAAAAAAACAATCTCTGATACTTAACACATTGTTTGGTGCTTCAAAGTTCCTCAGTTGGTATCTCTAAGCCACCACCGCTTAAAAATTGGTATGTATGAAATTGATAAACACTTTTTAGGGTATTGGAGGGAAGAATATGATTCAGGATGTCTTTAGAGGCATCTGGTGCATGTTAAAGTTTGCTACAAAGAGGGAATCTTTTATTGTTTAAAATGTGCTGCCTGTACAATATTCACTATTTGAATGGTTTAATCAATTTTTGTTACATTTTATAAAAGCAACATGTAATATCCATATGTAAGCAATGTGCAACTTTTAGACACAGTGGCAGGGAATTGAGTGCCTTAGTTCAAAAATATTTTTTATACCCTTCCCCCGCAAGGTGGGGTTTACATTTTGTTTTGCCCTGTCACCACAGGCACCAACTCACTCAGTGCCCAACCCTTCACATAACAGAACCCCTGATCAAGATGGGGGGTCCCTATCAACAGAATAAAAAAATAAATGCAAAAAGAAAAAAGATATACAGCACTGCCCCCCCCCCCCCCAAGAGGCGGCCCCTGTTGTATTGAACCCCTGCACCACTGGCAGCTCCGCCCCTGGTTGGAAACGCTTGGCTGAGACAAAGATGGTGGCAGAAACCAAAGACCCAGAAGTACTTTCAGATAGTGAATTTTGTCTGTAGCTATCCAAAATCAAGGTTCAGGTGGCTTCTAATTGATCACTAGTGATTAATGAAGGCACTAAACAAAGAATGGTCAGGGCTTGGATTTCTGGGATTTGGCCAAACAACAGATGAAAATTGGTCAGCTTGTAAAAATTCAAGTTCCGTTCTCATGATGGATGTCATTTGGAAACATCTGGTTGACATATGTGTCACAGGTTCCTATGGAAAATTGTCCTTGTTCAGTGCAGAGGTAGATTTGCACCTCTTTTCTCACATGGACACAACCATATCACATCCATAAATAGTGTGTACCACTTGGTGTAACAGTACTGTGCTTTTTTTTTTTATCCAGAAAAATAATTGTCTTTGAAGCTTTCAAAAAGTTGCATATTATGTTTTTTTTTCTTACTTTTTGGTAGTTTATTTCATGCAATTTCAAACCTGAGAAAATACAATCACTTTATTTTTGCGTTCTCAGAAATGTGGTATTCTGTTATAGGTATTACAGTTTTTCAAGCATTTTTAAAACAGTTTTGACCCTGGCAGACCCTTGTTTCTGTGTTTTTTATATTTTTATATATTGACAATTGTTAGTTTTGTTACCTGAATAACAATGTTTAATTTGTATTAAACAGCAATAATTAATCCACTGGCATAGCTTTTTACATCTGTAAATAAAAAAATATGTATGTATGTATCTATTTGTGTGTGTTATATGTAACAGGATGCACGTTTTCCTTTCCCACAACCCTGAATTTCAGGCCACCTGCTATGCCTTTAAGACCGAAGAAAGGGGTCATTAAGGATGTCATAGGAGGCCATGGTAAAAGCTAAGCATTCATAGGAATACATTACAATATATCAGTGGAGAGGTGACAAACTGAAAGACTACACTTTGTAGACTACCTCTGATTTGTCAATAGAAGACCGCCATATTCAGATGTACCAGGAAGTATTTACATTTTTTGAAAGGGTTAACAACATGGCAATAAAATGCAGAAAATAAAGACACTTTTATACAAGGAGACACTATGAAGTAAATATAGTAGAGAGAGTAGTGCAGAGAGTAGAGAAAAAATACAACAAACAATACAAACAATAGCTATACATTGATGGACTTTGAATGTAGCTAATGACCTTCTTGTAGAATTGAAAATTTTCAGGCACATTAGAAAGGTTATGTTAAATATGGGTGTATGAGACAAATCTCTTGTTGAAAATTAAAATGAAAACACAAGAACAACATACCGAATGTCCAAACAACTGTAAACAAAGACCAGGACTCCAAGTAGATAAATAGTCCACTTACATTATTCTCTGTTTAAACACAAGGACATTTCCAGTTTAAGTACTTTTTGATATATAACATTTAAGTGATATTCATTTATTTGTATACATAAAATATGAGAACTTGCTCTTTAATATATTACATTAGCAGATTTTAGTGAACATTTAGCTTGTAAGTATGTTATACATGTATAGACACAGTGGAACACAAGAATCAAGAAACCCATCTAATCTGTCCAGTCTACCTAGACAGCTTGGCTTAATTAAACCCTAGGAAAGCCTTACTTTTAACTCAGGCATGATTAAATTCCTTAGTTGTGTTTGACCCAAATAATCTGATATAATAACACCCAAGTCCATTTCCTATTCTGATGTCATCAAATTACTATTAATTACATGTATATTCTACTTTTGGATTGTTGTGCCCTAAGTGCATAATCCTATAACACTAGAGACTTGCCTGTCAAAAATGACGGGGCAATAAAATTGTAAGGCAGGTAATGCTGTTTGCCACAAAAATCCTTTTTTTTGGATGGTCTGAGATCCTTCGGCGCTCAATGCGAGGCTGTTGGTTGTTGTATTTTTTTTTCTGATAGGCGCTTTTGCTGATATTGTTTGGTCAGCGCTGATCTTTTTGCGCTTATTGCAAGGCTTTGTGTGCTATGAGCAGCTTTGGCGCTCATTGTAAGGCGCGCAGTGAATGGCTTTTGTGTTTATTGCGAGAGTGTTTTTTTTTGTGTATATGTATTTTTGTATGCTAATTAAAAAATGGATAAATTAATATACTTTACCTATTTTTAAGTAATATATGCAGGAAGCATTGTGCTGAAGAGCTGACAATCTGTTTTGATGTTCCTGCAGCATATAATGTAGATTTGCACTGTTGTGGAGCTGAGGTGTAAGTGTCAGCAATGTGTGCAGTGTGTAGTGTAAATAAGCTGTGTGCGAGAGGGGAGACCGTTAGGGTAGCTGTATACCTCTGCATTCTGTAAGTTAGTGTTGTAAAATGGCGGCTAATGTGTATGTTGTACGCGGCTGGGGATGATTTAGCGACCTTGCTAAAAGTGTATATTGTACCTCGTACAGCTTTTTTGAAAAGCTGTATGTGCTTGGTGGTGTTTTGCGTCTTTAGGGTCCTGTAGCCTCGTTTTCGTTTTTTCTCTTGCTTAGGGGATTTTCGTGTGTCTAAACTCGTGAATTTGTACTTAAATTGAGGTATAACCTAACTTTCAGAGGTCCTGGGTGCCCCCCTTTGCTGTGGGTAAGCTTTTTATGTAATTTTTGTGTGTATTTATTGTGTTTTTAATGTTTTCAGGTGCACGTGGTTCGGCCGTTAAGGTCGTATATTTCAGCTTGTATTTCGTAAGCTAAGCCCATAAATTTTGCTTTCCAAGTCCTGCGGTTCTTATTTTTTTTTTGTGTAAGTCCGTATTTAGTGATTACGTGTTAGATCTATTTTGTTAAAGTGTCATTGCAGCCGATGTTGGAGTCTCTACCTTCCGCAAACAACTATTATATGTGATTGTTGAATTTTAGATCCCATATACTTGTCCATTGCTCCAATTTTATTAAATCTTTAAATATTTGCTTTACATCTCCTGTTCTTACCTGAGCTACTTTATTGGAATGATAAAATACTTTATCTCATTAAAGGATCAGATAACATGAGTTAAATACATTTATTTTAGGGTAACCCAAATTAAAGTCACTATTAAATAAACTTTCTCATACTCTTACTCAACTGAATGTAATCTGTGATCACAAACATTTCCACATTGCTGCCTTTTAATGCCACCTATCATAAAAAGTTGTAATTTTTCAAAAATGAAAGCAAAGACAGCATTTGTAAAATATCAAATCCATTATTTCATGTCAAAAAAACATTGGGTTTTTTAGTTTGTTAAGATGTGGGGAATGCTCAGGGAGTGTTGAAACCTTGATGCAAGATTCTTGATTCATCTTGCCCGTTTAATGATAGGAGAATTGACATACAGGAAACAAATGGTAGCAATGAGGCAAAAAGTTTCCTGCAGTGCTCCCCATCTGCACATAATACACACCAGACATGGTACCAGTAATAAAGATATGCACATTTACAGTAACCTCTCAGTTCCCAAAGACCCATTCAAGCAAATGCCATAATTCCCCTGTTTTTTGGACATATTATGGATAGTTCAAACACAGTTGACTTAAAGTTCAGACTCTGTGAGCCACATGTAGTGTATAGTATATTCATCATAGTTTATGGGGTGAGAAAACAAAGTGTCCATGAGATATTTTCTCAAATCCAATGAATAATTCTCATTTCATTATACTGTAATTGGTTAAAAATATTTTAATTACCTTTTATTTTCTGTAAACCTCCAGATCCTTCTGAAATCTTAAGATCATCTTCAATATATAGCAATATAGTATGACCTAAGACATGACCCTGGCAAGATCCATTGGGCTATAGAATAAATAAACACACTGAAACAGTATATCTTGGGAAAATTACGGGCCACAGCTTTATTAAAGCAACCATAAACCAATAACTAATTAACATAATTAACATTGTTAAATCACAGCTCAAATAACATCCCGGAGGAGGAGCCCGGCCCGGTCAATAACCTCAGGCCCTGGGCCCGCGCCCAGAGCCTCCCAGTGCTTTCCTAAGCACGCCCATGAGGCAGGGCAACGCCCACTTAAGCCCGTGGGCCGGGTGCCTCACCTCCCGCCAACAAAAAACATTCCTATTTGCATCCTGACTTAGAATTCACAGAATCTTAATCCTTCAACTCTTTTCCACCCCTTTTTTTTTTTTTTTTTTTTTTTAAACATAGCTTAACCTTCCTGAACTTTGCACAACCAGTCTCACCCTCTAGGCGCACCCTCCTTCCTTATCTGCGACTTTCCTATCTGACCACCTTCTTAGGGGAGGAAGGGAGGGAATCAGTTCAATGGCCGGCACGGAATTAGGAGGAAGCCCGCGAAACGGGCTTAAGTCCCTCCTCCTCCCAGCCAATCCCTATCGCCCAGGCTCTGCCGGGTCACGCAGCGCTGCGTCAGACCCGGCGTGCCTGGGCTGCCTCCGCACTGGCCAAATGCAAGATACTAAAAGCATTATTTGATACTGATATGTGAGACAGAAGCTGTTACTGAAAAGCAGTATTTACTAGATTTCTGTACTATACTAAACTACTAATTGATTGCTTGGCATCCTGTTTACAGCTATATAAAATGTTTGTTTTTCACAGAAAATTAAAGGGCATTAGGGAATATGAAAGACCACTTCTATGGTACTGATTTATTTTACAATTTGTTTTTATGTTTCACAGATGTCATGGAGCTTAAAGAAACAATATTATGCCTTAAAGGGCTTCTGTGGTTTGGTGGGAACTTCAAGTTTGTGTAATATATAACAAATTAATTCTATCTAAAAGTATTCTAAAAGAAAATCAAACTTTTAGCAGACTTTGTGCTTAAGGGCTTCCCTGTTGTTTATCTTCAATAATTCCACTGAGTAGTCTACTCTGCTAATTTATCTACTCAGAAGTGGAGTGATAGGGTGAAGTGGAAAGAGAAATTAGCTTTTATTATCTGACACATTCCTCTTCTTGTGCATATTCTCAGAAGCATGCTGCCATACTTCACACTGTAAATCCTGTTTCCCCTGCTCTGTACCATCTTGCACATGCACTATACGGAAAAAATAATGTAACGTTATCCTTTATACTCTACAGGAGCCTGCTATTATAAAACAGGACAAATGTTGTGTATTTAGAAGGTCCCTAGGTTAAGGATGAGATACGTTGCTGAGAACGTCTTTAAACCGGAACCCTGAATAATAATAATAATAATAATAATAATAATACTATAATGGCTCATATGTGGTAATTATAATACAGTGTATTACTGTAATAATAACATTACCACTATACTGTAATAATAAGTTACAGGAACTATTGTACTCCTTCTTTTAATTCAAACAGCATGTAAAAACTAATTAAAAAAATCCATGGGACCCCGTTCATAAGTGTGGGTCGTCTCTAAGTCGGTCCACCTGCATTAGCTTACATGCATCCCAATGTTGTTAAATTGTTACACACTTCACAAAAGTGAACTTTAGCATAAATGTGGCATCACTGTATAATTCATAATATTATAGACATATGTCTGGAGTTGATAATAACCTCTAGAAATACACCATTCGTTCTCACATAGCAAATTATATAGCCACATAATTTGTAATGCTAAATAGTCTGTTGCTTGATTCAACAAATTGTGAAAAATGTTTGCAAATCGTAAATTTCCACTTCAGTGGGGTGACAATATATAGCACATGCGTTACATGTAAGTTTTTTTTTATATGTTCCTTGCAATAACATTGAAGTTAATGATTACTGTGGTTATGTAGCCAACAATAAATCACATAATGGTAAGGAAATCTTCATCTATTTTGTAAAGAAGATACTGTGATAAATACATCTAAGTCATACGTATTTCAAGGAAAAAGCTTTGAAGTATGTAGTCAGGGATATCAGTGTTTCAAGTGGTGCGTTGCACCAGGGCCCAAGCCTCTAGGGTGTCCCAGTGCTGCCCCCAACTAAATTAAAATGTTTTATTATATTTCCTATCAGGGACACTTTATTATATCATTTTACATAGATATAAAAAGAAAGAGGCCCTGTGTCCCTTCCAGTCAGCCCTCCCCTCGTCCTTCCCAATCAGCCCCATCAGCTTCACTCTGATCCCAACTGCTCGAACCAGAAACTCACCTGAACCCGGTGCAACTTGCAGATTCAAGTCATGTGACCAGACCCAACCAATCAGCGATGTGCATGCTGGCTCTAGAGCAGACTTGGAGAGCAAGGCCCAGAGCCAAGTATTGTGATTGTGATAACTATTTCACTCACCAAGTCACATAGATATCTGTCATGGAACAGGTACTGTGCCAGCCTCAAAAAATAAATGTGTGATACAGCATGGCACAGCCAGTGGAATTGATTTCTTGTATATCTGAATATATATATATATATAAATATATATATATATATATATATATATATATATATATATATATACTTATTATACATTATATATAATGAGGGAGCCTGGAGGCCCCAACACAAAAATGTTTAGCCACTCCCTCTTTGGGGGCCAATTTTAATCTGTGTAGCAAGTTCCATCATGTCTGGCTTCGGCATCTCCTTATAGCTTGGAACCTGAAAGTGTCTGATTATCTACAGTGGGGAGAGTGGTGGAAGAGGAGAGAGGGGAGTTATGCTTCTATAATAGCATGAGGTTTGATTTTATTGTTTGAAAACAAATCCAGCACATGCTCAGAAACAGGGAGTCACAACTACAAACATCGCTTCTGCTGAAATGTAAATGGGCCTCACACATGCAGCGTTCATCAAATTTTCATGAATGTCTCCAAGGACCTGTGTAGGCATTACAAGTTTTTTTCTCTTTAAAACTAGATTTATTATATTTTCCTTGCCTATTTTCCTCATCATACAGTAGTCCTTTCATATATTTGGTATTGTCTAAGTAGAAAACAAAGCCACCATAGTATAATCAGCATTGCAGTATGAGTTAATAAATGTATTAAAATCTCGGATAGCATGATATTATGACAAGATTTACAGAAATAATTTCATATATACACACATTTCATTGTTCTAATTAAACTCTAGAAGGATAACAAAGGATTTCCATACAACACAGTGAAAGTTTCCTCTAAGTGTCATTCTCTGAACAATAGCCAGCAATGCTTGTGAGTCACTCAGAATAGACTTTGGAAAAAATCCCAAAAGTCATTTGGCCATGTGGATTATTTTGCTTCCAGCAGTGCCAGAACAACAATAATCTGCATCTCATGAGACAAATGTTACAGCTATTTAACTGGTGACCGCTAATTGAACAAAAAATGCATTATTGTTATTTAATTTTAGATTGTGAAATGCAGATCTACAAATTGTCCTATGACTATGAGCAGACAATATTTAGTCAGGTATTTTCATTAACTTGAACACTTGGACTTACATCAATTTTGGAATTACATACCTTTTTTTAAGTATTTTAAAAATTATTTAAAATTACCTTTTTTATTTATTCTGTTGGGTTTAGGGCACATAGTGTGAAAAAGGCACATATACATTTAGCTAAAGGCTACCCTTCACCCAAGCCAAATTGTCAACATCACCATGAATATTCAAATAGTTTTCAAATAAACAAAACAACAAAAAAAGAAAAAGACAGGGAAGTCATAAACAGAAATGTGGATCATGGTGCTTATGGTCTACATGATATTAAGGAAGTCCCATTCCTTAAAAACAATTCTTATTACTAATACAGTTCTAGAACTACTAAACATCTCTTTGGTTTCTAAAAGGCAAAACTCTTTTTAGTGTTATGCCTAGCCTAGGCATCACAATAGAAATGGAAGTAATGGGCTGTTAACTAGTATACCTATTGGTGCCGTTAAACCTTAGTTGAAATTCCATGGCTAAAAGTGTTTGGGGGGGAATAAAAAGTATAAATAAGAATAAATATATAGTACATCATACATAGAGGGCAGCCATCCTCCTGCCTGGACATTCAGCTCTAGATCTTTCTCTTTTCAAGTGATCACAACTAGCGTACATGGGTAGCTCTTACTACTGTAACATAGATAAAGGAAAATCATAAAAATTTATATATAAGAATACCTAAACCCAATTTACATATTTACATATAATTACATAGTAATTGAGGTTGACAAAGAACAGTTTAGTCAATCAAGTTCAACCCTTTTAGATCCAATCTGATCATTGTATTAAGTGATTAAGCATTCATTGTTAATTGATCTAGAGAAGGGCAAACAGAAAAACCCCATTAAAAACATTGGCAATTGTCTCATAAGGATAATTAAAAATAATTCCTTCCTGACCCAAATACTGGCAATCAGATTCCTCCCTGTATCAATACTGCTTCTCTAGTTATCTAGGATAGCCCTGAATTCCTTTTAACTGAAAAAATATACCCAACCCCTTTTTAAAGTTACCTATCAAATCACAATCTTCTTTGGTAGATAATTCCACAGCGCAACCACCATTACAGTAAATAATCCTTTTCTTTCTTTAAGGTGGATTCCCCCCCCCCCCCCCCCCCCGCCCCACCACCACCAATTAGAATTATAAATTGCTTGGCTATTTTGCCTTCCCAAAATAATGACTTTACATTTATTTGTAATAAATCTCATCTGTCATTTAGTTGCCCATTTGTCTAATTTATGGAAATCCCTTTGGAGGGAATGTACATCCTTTTCTGATTTAATTACCTTGCACAACTTAGTGTCATCAGCAAAAATGGAGACAATACTTTCCAGGCCAACTTCAGTCATCAATAAGTATGTTAAAAAGGAGAGGACCTATTACTGAACCCTGAGGAACCCCACTTACTACATTAGTCAAATGTGAGTATGTTCCATTTACAACAACCCTTTGCTTTCTGGCTTTTAGCCAGCTCTCAACCCATGAGCAGATTTTTTATACAATTACTGTCAACCGTGATTTGCACAGTACTCTTCCATGTGGCACTGTATGAAAAGACTTTGAAAAACCAAAAGATTACATCCACTGAGTTGGCTTGATCCAAGTTCCTACTAACCTCCTCATAGAAACTAATTAGCTTTGTTTGACATGACTTATCACTCATAAATCTGTGTTGATCTCTACTCATAATCTTGTTCAAACAGACATATTCTTGTATACTATCCCTTAATAACCCTTCTAAAAGCTTTCCCACGACAGAAGTGAGGCTTACAGTTCTATAATTCCTTGCATTTGCTCTTTATCCCTTCTTAAACATAGGTTTCACATTTGCCTTTCTCTAATCATCTTGTAGCCAATCTGTGGGGAGTTAGGCCTGAAAAAGTAGATATGATAGATTGGCTGTTACAGAACCCAGTTCCCTCAGTTGCTCTATTCAATCAGGACCTGGGGCATTATTAACATTTATTTTTTAAAACCTCTTTTGGATTTCCAGCATTAACCAATTATTTGGAGATGTAGCCCCATTATGTTGCACGGTCCCAACTACTGATACCTCCCTTGTGTATACCGAAAAAAAGAACCTATCAAGCTCATCTGCCTTTTTCTGGTCCTTATTTATCAGTCGACCTGTGTCACATTGTAATGTTTCTATAGCTTCCTTCCTGGCCTTCTTCTTATTCATATATTTAAAAATAAAATTGGATTAGTCTTATTTTCATTTGCAACTATGTTTTCATTTCATTAGCAAATCTAATAGCCCTTTTGCGTGACTTGATGATTTCCTTGTACTCCCGTAAAGCAGTCTCTGTTGTCTTTTTTTGTATATTTTAAATGCCTGTTTTTTTACTCAGTATCTTGATCTTTAAATCACTGTTAAGCCACATCAGGCATGTTTTACTCCTTTTACTTTTATTTGCACATGGTTTATGGTGATACGTATGTATATTTAGTAAGGATTTGAATGTTATCCATTTATGTTCAGTGAGTTTTTGTTGGCCCCTTACAAAAGCATTTTCTGACTTCATTCTCAAATGAGACTGTGTTGTTATCATGGTTTCCCAAAGGTTCCCCTATTTCAACATTTTATATCAATATTATTCATGATGACTAAATAAAGGGTATCATAATTTCTAGTAGGTTCTTGTATTACCTGGGCCAGATAATGATCTCTGATTGCACTCAAGAACCTGCTCCCCTTTGCTGAACTGCTGGTCTCATTCATCCAGTTTATTTCAGGGTAGTTAAAAGCTCCCATTAATAAAACTTGCTCATGCTTAGGTGCATTTCCAATCTGTAACCATAATTGCAATTTCTCATTTTAAATTATATTTTGGGTTTATAGTATACTCAAACCAATATTCTTTTAGAATTTTTTTAGAATTTTTTTTATTCAACTCACACATAGATTTCACAATTTCACACTCCATATCTACCATGATACTTTTAGTTTTTTTTTGTATTCATCCACATTATATTCATATTGAGAATTTATCAAACAGTTATACAGACAAGTGATAACAATGGGACTATTGTTTCAACTTCATACATTAATTATTTAATTATCACATATTGGAGGGGTGCTTGTCATAGGCATCATCACAATTTTTTATAAAAACTATTTTGGTGACACTCAATGTATCAATTATAATTCCAAAATATGTATGTAATCCTCCTTAAGGCAAAGAGTATTCCCCTTATCTCACAATAAATGTTATTGGGTACTCAAACAACCGATAAGGAGAAGAAGTTGTAGAAGCCCAAGGCGAAAAGCTTGCGCCGCCCGCGCTGCCCCCCTTAGCCCCGGAAGTGATGTCACTACGCTGAAACAGAAGTGGTTGAAGAATCCAGGAAGTACATGCTGCAATTATGGATACAAAGCCGGCACTGGACTTATCTGAATAGTCCACAAAGACTGGAGACCCAATTACCTTGAGATACCTATGTATATCTACATACTTTGAGCAAAGTAAAATTTATCTTGACACTTTTTGAATGACATGTATTTATATATAATCGCTGCAATATATACTGATGTTGCCCCATGATTTACTGTTAGTTTTTATTACATAGAGTAGGTTAGTTTTTATTTTTTGAGGTTAAGGGGATTTGAGGCATTTGAGGCAAAACTTACTAATAGGTGTTTTCTTCTCTTAGAGAAGGTCTAATTCTGTATGAGGGATTCATTTAGTTATTCTCTTTCACTTATAGTGGGGGCCTTAACCACTGCCACTTATATTAGGGCTGATAGTATTTTTGCACAATTTTGCACTAAAAATTACTTTCAGTAATTGTGAGACATCCAGCATACAATAGTGTCATGTACATAGAATATTTTTTGAGAGGTGTTACACTGATAATGGGAGCAGCTATTTTAGTTTTAAATGACTGGTGTTCATTTTTATATATGGTGTACCAATAAAGATCATTTTTGGATAAATAAGAATTGTGGTATTTATTATATATATACTGGTGATACACAGAAAGGCTAACCGGTTCTATTGGAAGTCTGTTTCTTTTTCTGCTGATAAATGTATCAATTATGTATATTTTTATTTTCATTTTTGAATATACGTTTTCAGCACATAGGCCATTATGATTACTTTCTATATATAATTTATTGTATATAAGTAATTAAGGCATTTGTATCACAATCGGCTGATTGTGAAAATTAACATAAAACCTTATGAAGTATTACATGGGCTTTATTGAAATTCATTAGGTAAAGATCAGTCTTATTGTCTCATCGTGTTCACTCTAAAATCATAATGTCCCATGTGGTTTGTTGTACAAGACAATAATTACCTCTTCACATAATTAGGTTGTTCTACGTTGAGCCCTAGCGTTCCATGTTGGCTATTATGCCGATAATGTTCCGTTCCATAGTAGTCGTGATGACGTAATCATGCTAAATGACACTTCAAAATAGCTATCATGCTGGAATTACGGCATTCCACTACCCAGAATTGCGTCATGACGCAATCACGTGTACTCACATATTGGCCTGATGACGCAATGGCACGCACTTGCGTAATTACGTTACACTCACAGAAACAGGAAATGAGGAGCTTTACAAGCCCGCAAAAGATTAAACATGTTAGCCCATGAGAAACCCCTTTTGGGGCGAAACAGACCATCAGGTTTGAACCCTTTGGGATGCGCAAATAGTCTGTTGATATAGGGGTGGATGGGACTTTGTCTGTACTAGATATTGCCATATTGAATATTGCATGTATTTGCACTTGTAATTTATTCTGGCATAAGCAGTTATATCACTGCTTCTTTGGCAACATACACAATACACATTATATCCCAAATCCCCCCTAGCATAGCCATTGATCTTTTTGACTACTGAGACTGTGCATTCTATTGTTTTCCCCTTGCATTTAGAGCTTCTCCAGTTTTTGAGCTATCCAAGGATTAGCAATATTTTGTTGCCTTATGAGGAAAGCTTCAGTAGGTGAGCTCCTATCTTTATTTACACTAGGCCTATAGCATTTATATTCAGAATTCACTGAGTGGTTCTCTATATACTTATTAGACAATCATCTACTTACATGATATGGGATGGTAATAATCCAGTTATGCATTATTTATTCATTTAATGCCTTGTAGACACTTTTTACTGGTGTGCCTATCATAGGCTATTTTGGATATTTTGTGATAACTCACTGGTCCTATGATGTGTAGCTCTTTAAGCATTTTTATAGGTTATTTTCTTTTTATTTGTGTGCTCTATTCCCATCCAATAAAGTGCAATATATAATTAGGTGTGTAGCACCAGGGAATTTTTATGTCATAGAATCATTCTGTAAGAATTTGTTTCTCCGCTATTTAATTTAACCCACAAACATTCAACATTACCGCTAGTTCCACCATAAATAGTTTTTCTAACTAAAGGAATACATTTAGGCTTTACATACAGACAAATTCCTCTTCTACCATTGACCCATCTTTCCTAAATAGGCTATAACCATCCAAATGAACAGTCCAGTCATAACAGTCATCTCACCGTGTCTATAACAGTTACAAGGTGTGTGCCATTACCATTATACAGAATTATTTATATAAGAAAAGTACAAAATAGATCATATTGTAGTTTTATAATCAATAAAATGGAATCCCAGTTGTAGTGTGCAAAATCATAGAAGATTATGCATTGAAAGTGTTGCTTCCATTATGCCAACAAACCTGGAAAACTCAACAATATTCAGTAGACTGGAAAAGGTTAATTAGTGTCATGATTTCATTGTTTAAGGACTGATATTGCCAGTAATTATAAATATGGCCAAGGGAGCATGACATTGTTGCATTGGGATTATGTATTCTTGTGTGTGGTTATGTGTTACCTGTACATGGTTATTATGTATACTAGTTATTATATATTACTAGCGAATTGCCCGTCAAAAAATGACGGCAATGAAATTGTAAGGTAGCTAATGCTGTTTGGTGTATATTAATGAAATATGTAATACATTAATAAATGAATATACTTTACCTATTTTGAAGCATTGTGTTGAAGAGCTGCAATCTGTTTTGATGTTGCTGCAGCATTAGTGGTGTGGAGCTGCTGTGTAAGCGTGCTGAATGTGTGCAGTGTAATACTGTGCGTGCACGAGACCAAACCGTTAGCGTAGTCGTGTACTTCCGCATTGGCGTAAAATGGCGGGTAATGTGTGGTATGCGTCTTAGCGGAATATCTGTAGGTCTTTTGTGGTGTTTTGCGAGTTTCTTGTGGTGTTTTGCGAGTTTCTTGTGGTGTTTTGCGTGTTTAGAGTGCTGTAGCCTCGTTTTCGTTTTGTTCGGCGGCCATTTTTTCTGTCGCTTAGAGAATTTTTTAGTGTCTAAACTCTTTTATTTTGATTTAAATGAAGGTGTAAGTTGCTTTTTTGGGGTCCTGGATGCTCCCTCTTGCTGTAGGTAAGCTTTTTATGTATGTGTTGTGTGTATTTATTGTGTTTTTAAATGTTTTATGTTCGCGGGTTGCGGACGATTTTTGCAAGGTCGTAATGTGTGCTAATGTGTCTCGTATAGTGTTTGCGTTTGTAGCTTCGTTTTCGTTTTGTTCGGCGGCCATTTTTTCTCTCGCTTAGCAAATTTTTTAGTGTCTAAACTCTTTTATTTTGAGTGAAATGAAGGTGTAAGTTTCTTTTTTGAGGTCCTGGATGCTCCCTCTTGCTGTATGTAAGCTTTTTATGTATGTGCTGTGTGTATTTATTGTGTTTTCAATTTTGTAATGTTCGCGAGTTGCGTCCGAGTGTTGCGAGGTCGTAATGTGTGTTAACGTGTCTCGTATATTGTTTGCATTGCAAGGTAAAGTTTGCGAGGGTCGTAGTTGGTGTGTCGTGTTGTTTGCGTTGCAACGTAAAGTTTGCAAGGGTCGCAGTTGCTTGCAAGGAGCGCCTTCGACGCTTCATGTCAGCAACTGAGGCCCTCGCCCGCAGCCCTCGTTATGCGAGCCCGCAAGCGTTAGCAACAACTCGTCCGAAAATGTTATATATAACATATGTGGAACTGGTAAGAATGCTCTGCACAGAAGTTAGTTCTAGATCATTGCACCCTCACAGTCAAGACAGATGTATATACTTCAAGTAGTCCTAAGTTAACACTTGAGCTTTACATCAAGGTTTTCTGCCCTAGCTAACCATGGACATCTGGCCTATCGTTTAGATATCTGATGCGTGTTATCTCAATTGTTATAGCAACCCAAGGCTACAAGGCAGGTGTGTTTCATCACACACCTACACAAAGGTATACAAGGATATAAATATGTTGTTTTGATAATTCAATAAATGTTCAGTTACTGTTTTCAAATATCCATAGTGTAAGACATAGTGTATTTCTGTGTTTTGTATCCTGACTTGAGGAGTGGTCTTGCCTTAGTCCACTAGTAACCTGTATCCAGTATTCTCTGCCTGTACTTTTGGGTCTTGACCTCTTTGGAAAGCCGTCTTTTTTGCCACAGAGAACAGGAACTACGTGATTCTGCTGCTGTAGGTTTGAACTAGGTTCATATCAAGCCCCCTTGAAGAATCAGATTGTGACAGTTAGTCTATATACCAATGCCAAAAAGGCATTGCCAAAGAGTGCTCCAATTATCAAACAATTGCACTTATTTCACATGCCAGCAAGTTGACTCCAAAAATATATGGATCGAGAACTACCAGATGTGCAGGCTGGGTTTCGCAGATGCACAAGAGTTTAAATTGCCAATATACACTGGATAATAGAGAAAGCAAAAGAGTTAAAAAAAAAAAAAAAACATTTACCTCTGTTTCATAGACTATTCTAAAGCCTTCGACTGTGTGGATCACAACAAAATGTTGCAAAATCTTAAGGAGATGGGAGTACTAGGTATAGACGCAGCAGGGCCGAAAAAAGTCTACGGGTTGAGCAACGTTGCACTTCGCGCCCGTAAATCCTTTGATTTGTCAAACCCATAACTACTTGTTCAAACTAGCTATTAAATTGCAAAGAAGTCACTCGCAAGCGAGCCGGTAACGCAAACATGGAGCCCAAAGCCCAACGTATGCTTGTGTTATATTGAGCCCGGAAATTAATGTGTTAATACATACACTGTAATTTGCATGAGATAGAATATCATATTTGCGGCTTCATTAATATTGCATTTTGAATGGAATGTGGGTTCACTCGTAGATCATAATTGAACTCTGTAGGACTTTGAAATCCATCCTCCATTTTCTTGTGACACAATGCTGACGATCTCTGTTTCCATTGGCTCCATCTAAACCCGTAACTACAGGCTTGCTTAATTGATTACATTCTAGCCTGGTTTATGGTTTTGTGTCTCCAGCTCGTAACTCGCAGCCCTTCTAATTTAATAGCACCATAACTCAGACAAATTTCAAGCACGCAGCCTTTATGGGCTTCACGTTGGGGTTACTGGCTTGGAATTTAATGTGGGTCTATAGTTCTTTCCATTTTAAAACAGTTACATTAATTTAGCATTTTTTGTGAAAATTACCCAATTGTATAATTCATATTTAATTAATTTCTGTTGCACACTCATACAGGGATGGAGTCTAATTTTTAATTAAAGCAGGCATTTATCAAATAAGCTGATCATTTCATATGACCTTATATAGATATATCTATATTTGTATAGCATTATATTCCAAGTAAAAGAAAATATTATACCCCTTCTGTTTCACAAATATTAAGAAAGGATAGCTAAGAATGCAACGCAACAGCTCTCTTGGGTAAGAGAGAAAATAAAACATAAAATGTTGGCTATGTTGCAAAAACAACAATAAATCATAAGAAATATATTTCCCAAAAAAAGATTTATTAGAAATAGAATCTTACCATATGTTTCTATTTAACTTATAATGTGCAAAGAATGAATGCATGAATAGAATAATCAGGTTAAGTTTATTTGCCAAACTTAACCAAAAATTATTCCAATCAAACAGAGAATGAAAACAATATTTTTTTATTTAACCTTACTACTGTTTAACTGGTAAGATCATGTCTGTTGAAGTGTATTATTATTGTTGTTATTACTATTCTGAAGTGTAAAAGACAAAAAGGGGAGACTGCTTAATGGGTTGTAAAGGAGAGGATATATTTAGCATTTTGTATTTTGTTGTGGTTACTTAGGGTTAAGCAGAAATCTTCTCTGAACATGCTATGGGCCTCATTCTATTATCGGCCGTAAACCGGCCGTAAGGCTGCGATTCCTTGCGGGGGTCCCGTTACCTCGCAATTCAATTAAACGGCCCCGCAAGGATCTCCTCTTACGGCCGGCCGTAAATCTTGCAACCGGCCGTAAGCTCTGAAATCTAAAAAGTCAAAAATAAATTCAAGACAGCTCTGTTAAGCTCTGTAAATGCTAGGGATCATATTGGGGGACATGAGGATTAAAAGTAACCCACTCTCAAGCTTGCACATCAGCCCAAACCCGAGTTTAAATTAACTGTTTATTTTCCGGCTGCGGTGTGGGCGGGTCTGAGGTGCTCCAAGCCCTATGGACTTTTTACATGGATATTTGACGTATATTAAAAAAATTTTTTTTTACGGATTTGAGTATAGGGGAATTTTGTGCTATTTTTGCTAACACCGAAAATCACTTTATAGTCTTCTCAAAGTGCAGGATGGCTTTATTTGGGCTATATTTCGTGCTTAATTGGTGCTAGCGGGACCTCTTTCCTGCAAGTAAGCTGCGGCTCGGTTTTAGCCTTGCTGAGAGGGTTCCCGGAGCAATTGAATTGCAAATAGGATTTTCTTACGGCCGATTTCCTTGCGGCCGTTTTAGATCAAAGGATTTCCTCCGGCGCGAGCAGCCGCAAGAGATAGCAAGGCGCCGGCCGCAAGCCTGCCGGAATCCCCGGCCGGAGGGGAATAGAATAGCAGAATAGCTTGCGGCCGGTCCTTGCGGCCCCGCAACAGCTGCGGCCAATAATAGAATGAGGCCCTTTGTTTTTAAAAATCTTTAATGTAGAGTCTGAAGTTAAAACCCATTATAAACCAAGGAACATACTTTTTGTAGGTTGTAGTGATCAGCCAGAAGTAAGATAAATTTAATATTTCGAGTTAAGTGATATAGAAAATGGGAATGACCATTATTGGCTTTGCAGATTAGGACTAGAATTTTGAATTTAATTCTTGAACATATCTTGAACCAATGTAACAAGTATGGCAATCACAGCAGACACAGACGACTAATAATAATAATAATAATAATAATAATAATAATATTATAAAAAATTAGAAATGCTTGAAGAATAAAATGACATATATTCAAATAAAGAGGAAACTATAAGCAAGATAAATAACAGTATCTACTATTATGGAGTCCTTGGATTGAAATTATAAAAACATTACAATTATATGTTACTTTTTAATCAAATGTATTATGTAGTGTACACAAATAATGATATTAAAATATGTATAAGAATATGTGTTAACATTAATTTAAAAATTGTTTACAACTATAATTTTATTGCTTGTATACTGAATTAGAATTAACCACTATAATGTTTTTATTTTAATGTATATAATAATAATGTTAATAAAATATTTTTTACCGTACTTAATTATGCTCTCAGTCAGTGTACAAGGTTTCAAACATTTTCTTTTTACATTGTATATATAAATATACTCTTTTGAAGAATATGAAAATGTTTTTTAAAAGTAAATAATACTATAGCATTTAACATATGACGTATTATGTGCAATTTTTTGCAGTGCGAGCCACCATTTTCATTTCTGTTGATCTACTTCCATAGTTGCATGGGAACTTTGAATACACAAGAAGCTTCCATCTGCTACAATAGAAATGTGGTAACTATAAATATCAACTAGCAACTTGCCTGTCAAAAATGACGGCAATAAAATGTGAATACTGGCAATGATGTTTGCCACACAATGGGAGCCTCTCCCCCTCTACTTTACTAGCCTCGCGATGAGCGCCTTTGGCGCTCATCACAGGCCTCGCAATGATCGCCTTTGGCGCTCATTGCGAGCCTCTCCTTCTGTCTACTTCCTCCCTTGTGTCTCATTCCACCCTCCTCTCCCTCCCTTGTTTCTCCTTCCCCCCTATGTTTTTACATCCTCTCCCCCTGTGTCTTCCCCCCCTGTCCCCTCATGTCTCTTGCCCCCCTCTCCCTCCCCTGTGTCTCTTTCCCCCTCTCCCTCCTCTGTGTCACTTTTCCCCCATGTCTCTTTCGGCCATGTCTCTTCCACCCTTGTGTCTGTTCCCCCCCATTTCCCTCCCTGTGTCTCTCCCTCCCTCTTCTCCCACCCCTGTGTATCTCCCCCTCCTCCTCTGAGTCTCTTCCCCCTCCTCTTACTCTTTTCTGTCTCTCCCCCTCTCATTCTCCTGTGTCTCTCTCCCCTCCTCTCCCTCCCCTTTGTGTCTACCCCCCCTCCTCTCCTACCCCTGTATCTCCCCCTCCCATGTGTTTCTTCCCCCCTTCTCTCCCTCCCCAGTGTCTCTCCACCTCCTCTCACTCCTTTGTGTCTCTCCCCCTCCTCTCACTCCCCTGTGTCTCTTCCCCCCTGTACCCCCATGTCTCTTGCCCCCCCTCTCCCTCCCCTGTGTCTCTTGCCCCCTCTCCCTCCCCTGTGTCACTTTTCCCCCATGTCTCTTTCCCCCATGTCTCTTCCCCCCCTTGTGTCTGTTCCCCCCATTTCCCTCCCCTGTGTCTCTCCCTCCTCTCCCACCCCTGTGTGTCTCCCCATCCTCCTCTGAGTCTCTTCGCCCTCCTCTCACTCTTTTCTGTCTCTCCCCCCTCTCATTCCCTTGTGTCTCTCCCCCTCCTCCTCTGAGTTTCTTCCCCCTCCTCTTACTCTTTTCTGTCTCTCCCCCTCTCATTCTCCTGTGTCTCTCTCCCCTCCTCTCCCTCCCCTTTGTGTCTATCCCCCTCCTCTCCTACCACTGTGTCTCCCCCCTCCTCTGTGTCCCCTCCCCCCTTCTCTCCCTCCCCTGTGTCTCTCCCCCTCCTTTCACTCCTTTGTGTCTCTCCCCCCTCCTCTCCCTCCTTTATGTCTCTCCCCCTCCTCTCCCTCCCCTGTGTCTCCTTCCCCTTCCTCTCACTCCCCAGTGTCTCTTCCACCCCCTCCTCTCACTCCCCTGTGTCCCTCCTCTGTGTTTCTCCCCCTCCCTCTGTGTATCTCCCACCTCTCATTCCCCTGTGTCTCTCCCCCTCCTCTCACTCCCCTGTTTCTCTCCCCCCTCCTCTGTGGCTTTCCCCCTCTCATTCCCGTTTGTCTCTCCCCCCTCCTCTGTGTCTCTTCTCCCCCCTCCCCATGTGTCTACCCCATCCTCTCCAACCCCTGTGTGTCTATCCCTGTGTCTCTCCCCCTCACTCCTTTGTGTCTCTCCCCCTCCTCTCACTCCCCTGTGTCTCTCCCCCCTCCTCTCACTCCCCTGTGTCTCTCCCCCTCCTCTCACTCCTTTGTGTCTCTCCTCCCTTCCTCCTCTCACTCCCGTGTCTCTCCCCCTCTCATTCCCCTGTGTCTCTCCCCCCTCCCCTGTGTGTCTATCTACCCCCTCTCCTGTGTCTCTCCCCCCTTCTCTCCCTGCCCTGTGTTTCTCCCCACTCCTCTCCCTGCCCTATGTCTCTCCTTCTCTCCGCTGTCTTCCCCATCCTTCCCTGTGTGTCTCTTTGGCGCACAGTGCTTATGGCGCGCTATGCACATGCACAGGCCTTTGCACAATGCGCATGCGCTGGCCGTTGCGATGCCACGCAATGCGCATGAGTGGTTTATGCCGCGCTATGCGCGGGGCCCAGTGCGCAATGCACATTTGCGGATTATGCCGCGTAATGCACATGCGCAGGGCCGTTGCGCATTGCGCAGTTGTCAAACTGTGATTTGTTGCAAGCGTGACGACGAATCACAGTTTGACAACTATTATATGTGATACTTTAAAAAAGGTTTATTGAAAACCTAATTAGTTTACAAGGCCAAACGCAGCTGAAAAAGCAGTTCAGAAATGAAAATGGAAACTCACAGAATCATACTTTTGTTGAAAGGTTCTATTTGTCTTGTTGTTTTGTTTTTGTTTTTAGTTTCTATAAAACATTTTCCATGATGAAGTTTGACTATATAGTTTAAGTGGGACAACAGATAGACCTAAATGAGAAGCCCAGGAAGCAGAATCTCCCGCAAGAAGAACCATGCTATAAAGCAAGTGATAAACATTATCAGTGAACATGACTTAATATCCAGTTATCTGGAAAAAAAATGATACTGCTGATAACATACAATAGCAGTATGATCAATTTTATAATATTTGAAATATAATTTTCATTAAAAAAAACATATGGACTAAACTGGGGTGTTTCGTCAGTAATCTAAATTTTCCAAAAAATTAGAAAACCAATCTCTAAAGACAAAGCCTTGTCAGGGAGACAAAATTACATTGTACAGTAGTACGCTCAGTATCTATAATCAAAGTAGGCAGTATATTGTTATAAAAAAATATGTTATGAAAAGTATAGACATAAAGAGTTTTTTTTAATACAAACTCTGATTTATATTTCTTTAAAGTCTCTTATTGTCAGTCTTTCATTTTGGGCTTTTGTCAAATTAAGTATGCCAAGACAATTGCAAATTTAATGTACAAAATTAGATAACGTATCCTATGGAAAGCTTAATCAAATCATTTAGTTAACATAAAGCAGGCAATGGTACTCACTACTGTTCCCAGAGAGATTAGGTGGCTCCATTTTGCTTCATGAGATTCTGAATTAATGGACAATGCTAGATAATTCATCCCATTTCTTCAGATTTCCATCTGCAAAGAAATAATGGATAGACATTTGATATCTAATGCTTTTTGTCCTATTATTATTTTTGCTAATCAAATATTTTGTTATCTTGAAGACTCACAAGAAAAACAGAAGTGATTGCATATGTATTAGAATATATACAGAGTAAAGCATTTTAGATATAGAAGAGGGATTGTTGAGAGGTTTAAAAATGTAATGCAGATCTTTTATTTTAGCCATGTTTGAGGATAAGACACACTTGGCACCAATGTGTACCCAGTAATAAGGTTAAGGGAATTACTTTTACTGTTAACTATAAAAATAAAATAATTAAAATCAACAGATTGGACAGGGGGGACTGTGACAATATATTAACTAGTACACCATTGCCAGAGAACCAATTTTTATTTCATAATAGTTACTCATTCTTCACAAGGGTAGTCATATAAGTAATTTAGTGGTATACTTTAATATGGCAACATTTTTTCATAGAAAATCAATTTTATTAATTTCAACAAACAGTGATGATAATAATAATTAAAAAAAACAATGTTAAAATAATACAAATAGTACAACCCTTTTGAGATTTAATCTCTAGGGTGTTGACCAATTTTATAGATATTGATATCACAATCAATTCACATGAATCTCTTTTTTCGAATTTCTATTTTGTTAATGCTGTCTTGTGTGGGATAATTGTCTTTCTTATATAGTATAGTATAATGAATGAGCCATATAATTGATTGTTTGAATTATTGGTTAATAGGGTTGGGGGTTATTGGGTACAGTTAATTTTTTATTTAGCGTGTGTCCTCTAAGGACCCATGAGGTGGGAATTTTGAATTTTAAATGCATTGGGGGTCCTGATCGGGACCTCCGCTGCAAGGGTTTATATAGGGTCACTGCGGTGGTCCCGATGGGGACCCCCAGCAAAGGGGTCGTTAATTTTAGGTGCCGGGTGGTACTTGGTGTACCCCCGCAGTAGGGGATTACTGTTTAACTGCCGCAGGGGGACCCCCGCAGCAAGGGGTAATGTTGGGAGCCTGCAGGGGTTCCCACAGGCTTTCCTTATCCATGCTGGAGACCTCTATTACCATTGGCTACGTCTAAACCCGCTACTACGGGTTTGACTAATTGATCATGTTCATGACCGCACATCCAACGTGCACTAGAATGGTTTACGGGCTTGCATCTCTGGCCCGTAGATCACAGCCCCTTCTAATTTAATAGCAACGTAACATGGGGTAATTTCAAGCCCGCAGCCATTGTGGGGCTCACGTTGCACTTACGGGGCTGCAATTTAATAGGGCTAATAGTCAATTAGAATGTGTCTTGGAATAAAGTTCTATGACCCATAAATGTTTACCTTCTAATCCTGGAAGGTACACTAAATGTACCCCAAATCTAGCTGGTCCCTCTCCTTATCAGTGCTTCTAGATGTTTGAGGCAAATCTGCCTTATGGTTGTTTAAATTGTATCAAATCAGTTTCCAAACACAATGGCTAAAATATCTTTGCCTCTGCAGTTGTAGATTAAATAACTTTCTCTTATGAATACAAAGTATGTAGTATTCCTTATACCTGCTTCTTTTATCATGTTAATTAAGACCTTATGGCACTAATAGTATATACAACAAGGTCCAGCTAAACTGCTGTTTATTGCCTCAATTTTTTTGACCAAGTTGGCTCTTGGCCAACTATAGGTGTATATCACTGAGGAAGCCACGGATATAGCGTGGAAACACGTTTGATTTTAATACATCTAATAATCTCTTTTATTCATTGGATGCAATTATACCAATAAAAGATTTCTGACCAAAATTACTTTTAAAGTTTGAGGTCAAATATATTTAAGACTACCAAGTAGGTATCAAACTAAGCCCTAGTATAATCCTATAGGGTAAATTAGCAAACACCCCTATTATAGCAACTAGGAAGTGATTCATCACTACAAGGTGAACTCTGGTTGAACCAGAATTAACCCTCACCAGACCAGAAGAGGATCTGATGAAAAACGCCACTAATACCTCATGCTTTTGAGGTATATAAAGGAGAGAGTTTACTCACATATTAGCTATATAAATACTGATCAATCATCTTGGGTAACCTGCACCAGCTTTTGTGCGCGCTCTCCCTCCCACCCTTGTTTTTTGCTCTCATATCTTTAAGACACCTGTGTGAACAGTGCCCAGAGAAACAGTTGCACATTTCAAGAAGAAAGGACCATCAACAGGACCAAAATCAACACTGACAAGTTTATACATTTCCCAAATGTTTTGCCTTAGACTTGGGATCAACAACATCCCAAAAAACTAAATTCATAACTAGAACTTTATCTACAATGCTATTTAACTTTACATTGCAGTACTTGATAAAAAATACATATTTTTAGAAAAAAGAATGTGTATAAATATGTGATACGATAACCTTTTGCTACTAAAATATAATTTCTGTGCAAAAAAATGTACTCATTTACTGATATGTGAAAGTTTTTTGGAAGCAGCAGAAGGATAAACATAATTATACATGGTTATAATTGAGGAATACACATCAAAATAGGTACAAGTATAACAGGTCAAGAAGGTCACAATATAAAATGGTTATCAGGGACAAAGTGCAGATGGGATGGGTCACTCATTAGCACTAGAATGGGGCATCTGGTATAGAGTATGAAACAGGATTCCAATGAAGCCAAGTGGAGAAGAGAACCGGGTACTATTCAGCAGATATATGTTAACGTATTGCAGAGTATGAGTACACAGGTGTCATGACTGTATGCAGGAAACATATTAGAACAAACAATGTCCAAACAAGATTGTTTCTTAAATTGCCATTTACCTCACTGTAAGTGTTCTTCATGGTATGAAAGAGCACATGATTGTACTGTATGTTAAAATTATCTATTTTTTTATTACACTAATAACAGATAAGAAATCTAAAGTTTTAAGTCAGTTTACATAACAAAGATATTGCTAATTTCTACTGACAGTTTCGTGATTAATAACAGATGCCGAGCCGCACGGTCAGAACACTGATTTATAGCAGCTTGAAAGATGCATGCATTTAAAAAATTCAAAAATTATCTTTACTGTGATGTGGTCCAAATTGTACTGAATTAAGCAACCCTTTAAGCATTTCCACAAATTTAGGATGAACTCTTAATTTGCTTTTAAATGATCTTTAGGGTTAATTTCCAGATAACATCTTCAGAAATCAGTAGGTGCTGTAGTTAAAAAACAATCAATCAATCATGCAACAATAACCATGAGATGCAATATGGCACCAATATATGGTTAACAAAGATTTAAAAATATTATGTCACATTTATGTCTTGCTGGCTGAGGCAAATATTTCAAACAAACAATGTAGAGCTAAACAACATTGAATGACATGTACATGCCACGGAGGAGCAACATGGATATTTGCCTTTGACATCTGATAAGATTTCTCCATCCAACCATGATCACACAGGATACGGATGCTGGTTTGTTTAATAGCCCACTTTAGGGAACTTAGGACGGGGTCTCTGAAAAAGAGATTGATAATGCCTTATGACAAAAAATTGCATATAATCTAAACTGTCCATGTGCATTTAAACATATCATTGCTATTTTTTCACTGACCCCCTGTATATTATATCCTGGTCTCTACACCCCCTGGGTGAGGTGTTTTTCCTGGAGTGGACCACCCAGCGTAAAGTGTCATATCTTATATGACAATCTGAAACCCACATTATTAACAGTAGGCAGTGTAACCTGAGCTGCTAGTCATGTACAAACACATTTTCGATTCAACATCCACTAGCATAGTGCAGTTGACTTATCCCTCCCCATGGGTAGCCCCACACAAAACACAATATTCATTGGGATGAAGATATCTGGAGATTAAATAGCCATACGTGAAAAATACTACATCATTTTTTTAATGCATATTATTAGTTTAATATATTTTATTTGCTGATGATGCCATAGTTAATTATTGATTAGAGAGCCCTTTATTAGACCACCAAAGTGGACCTTTGAGCAGTGGCAGAATGAATGGAGGGCCCAGAGCAAAGTAATTGCACTGTAACATATATCTCATACCCTTGCAACAGTTGTGAGCAACTAGGTTCTTCAAGGGACTGCAATAGTCCAGAAATTTTAGATCTCTTTACTAACCTTCAAGTCAGTAGCAGCTCAATGCAGAGATCTACAGATCAGTGTCGGTCTCTTCCTGTTTCCTTCTACAGGGGATTACACCTCCCATGATTCCTTCTTCTACAAACTGCCATCATTGATTGTTCGATTGTATTAAAATATACAGTGGCCTGTGATTGGCCAAAACAAATTATGAATTTTATGCTAATTTTACCAGATAAGCTAAAGAGATTTAGCAAACAACAGAGTGAGTTTGTTAATGTTTATTTTGGTATTTTTTCATGCAAAAAACATGTTTGCATATACAACTGATTCTCCTCTACCAGATGTATTCATAATGCAGGAAACTTAGATTTGATTTTAAGGGAGCACCTAGCTCAAAAACAAGCTAAGCTGATATGAGAATTAAATATTAATTGGCATGGTGCATGGTCAAGTGTTCATTAAAGGACCACTACACAATTAAAAATATATCTTTCAAAATGTTTAAGTCTGGCTAGCACCATGATTTATCATGAACAAAATACAGCTAGTTTCTAATTTCAAAAACTTACATTTTGATTGTCTCTGCAGGGCCCTGGAGGGTCCATGATAGATTGGTGGAAGTTGTCTGTGAGTTGTGTTTACATCTTTGGAAAGCTATGGTTGCATTGAATGATAAAGTCACCAACAGGGAGGGTTGTGGTGTCAATTTCAATATTATTTTATTATCAAAGATTCTAGATTATGTATGTTCCTTTTTTCCCACCCTTCCTCCACTGATAAGTACAAACACACATACCCATCATGCAGCTCTGAACATATAACATAACAAGCACAAAATGTATTCCTGTACTCTTAAAAAGAGTCTTAAAAAATTCAGATTTTCCCAAAAATGCTTTATTGCCTGTGGCTTACACAGCTGCTAATTTTAGTTTGATAAATCTACATTTGACAAATATTTCTCTTTTCTTGAACTGCAGTGTTCCTTGAAGCTCAGACAAGCCTACCCACAACCAGCTGTTTCAAGGCTACTGGATCTATTCAGCGTGGGGCTGGTTCCTAGCTTGTGCAGTAGATTTAGGAGGAGGCATATGCTTAAAGGAAGCCATGTTTAAAATGGCAATGGAAGAGCAAAGCCTTTGTGGGCACATTTTCATGTCCCTGCCAGGTTCCACGAATGCAGTGTAATAACTGTATTTCTTGGAAGCCAGAGCAGGAAATACACTTTACTTATTTTTAGGCATTCAAATGTGAATATAAATATACTACAGTTTTTAGTATAACTTATATCACTTATCTGGATGTTATGTTAGGCTTTTTGAAGGTTAAAGTGTGCAGAATTTCTAGTGCCTGCTCTTGTGGTGAATTTCTACAGTCCCAACATTAACAATTTACACTTTATCATATTACAGTATCATATTTTTATATCTGTATCTAAGAGAGGGCAGCAGTTGCCAAAGGCGCTCCTTGTGCTGGTGGAGATGAGCGCTGTAGGCGCTCATCCCTACGACCCTGTATGACTTACAACTGTTGAAGGTGTGACTATTTGTAATCATTCAAGTCTGTGCAAGATGATTTCTATGTCTTGTATAGGTGGATTGGAATGAGGTGGATGTGATGTAATTTTGTCCACTGCTATGTTTTAAATCTGTATTTCTACAGTTTCATTTAATTACTGTACCCTTTGTAACTCTAATGGAAATGTTTATTTTTTTTAAATAAATAAATAAGGAATACTACTGTGGGGGTCAGTAAAGACTGTCAGTATGTGTGTGAGTTTAGACCATTTGGTGTGACTTTGCCTTAATGTGTATGCAAAGACCTTGCTTAGGTATATGTAACATTTTGGAAGATGGATCTTTTGTGCGGAGTCGTGTGAAAAGAGTTATCTTAGCAAATATCCCCAAACTGCGTCCCCTGCAAAGCGAGGGGCCGCATTTGCGGAGGTGGTGGCTCTACGGCGTTTACAAGTGGCACTTTACCAAAATAGATCTAACACGCAATCACTAAATACGGACTTACGCAAAAAAATACAAACCGCGAGACTTAGAACGAAAAATTTACGGACATAGCATAAAAAAATACGAGACGCAGTACTAAGAAAAAAAAACATTACGACCTCCCAAAAATACGACATTAGCGGCTGAACCGCGTGCACCTGAAAACCTTAAAAACACAATAAATACACACAAAAAAGACATAAAAAGCTTACCAACAGGAAGGGGGGCACCCAGGGCCTCTGCAAGTGAACTTACACCTCAGTTTAGGTCCTAATTCCCGAGTTTAGACACCCTAAATCCCCTAAGCAAGAGAAAAAATGGCAGGCGAAAAAAAAGAAAACGAGGCTAGGACCCTAAAGACGCAAAACATCAAAGGCGCTCAGCGCGAGGCTTGCAATGAGCGCCGAAGGATCTCAGACCACAAAAAAAATGAATGTCTGGGCCAAACAGCATTACCTGTCTTACATTTTTATTGCCCCTGTCATTTTTGTCGGGCAAGTCGCTAAACATTGTCACAACTATGAACAAAGTGAGCCCAAGACATGGCATGATATCTACCAGGTGGGCTTAAGTCTGAGAATCAGGCATAATTCTTATATTCAGAATATAGCGTGCACAGCTTAATATCCTGATCCTCTTGGTCTTGACAATTATAGTTAGAAGAAGATGGCATTTCTATATAGGCAGTAGCAAAGCTTGGTTGTGTTGGTGAGGGAAAGTCAGAGGCATTCATGGAAACTAACACTGGTGCTGGCCAATGTAATGCCAATGTAAATCTGATGTTTTACTCATAGAGCTAGCAGATGTTTGAGCACATGACTTGATTTAAAAAATACTCACTGAAATGCATAAAATGTACACAAGGGTTTTAGATAAGGATTTTGGTTATGGTACAATTAGTATTGATTATATAAGGGGTGGTAGTACAGGCATAATTAACACAAAATAAGAGATGCAAAGCTGAGATTGAGAAATCCAAAATAGATTACCCTATGTGAAACTGACCAGTCAGAGTGCTGTTGCTCATGTTTCATCTCATTTGTACCAAAAGAGGGACGGTGTCATGCCCAGAAGGGCCCCACTGAACTTTTTCGACTATGGACTCTGTTATTCCTAGCCGATATTGCGAAATATTTCAATGGACTGTTTGTTGGACTATTGGGGAGGGTAGACACTATGAGCCTCATTCAATTGCAAGGTTGCATCTTGCGGTATACAGGCGGGCTTGCAGGGGGCTTGAACTCTGCTACAATTACGGAGCAATACAATTGAACAAGCCCACAAGTTACGGGACGAAAGCCGAAACTGTAAGCCATGCAATCGTATGTAGCATTTCAGAGAATGAACATGATCAATTAAGAAAGGCCTTAACTACCCATTGTAATGAAGTGCAGCAGGAATCCCTGATAACCTGCAACAGAGTGCATCAGGGAAGATATATAAGTCGCAGATGGAGCAGGGCCATATACCCTGGACTGACATAGAGAGGGTTAATACAAAAAATCTTCAGCCTAATTAGGCCAACACCTGACCCTGCTCAAGAGCAGTTAAAAAGCCTGCTCAGTAAAGTTTGCTGTCTGCCTAGCAGTCTGAGGAGGAGGGTGACTAAGAGACTGTTTCAAAGGAAAAGAGCGGCTCTCTACAGTACAGGAGAGATCCAGCTGAGGAAGGAGCCACCTGAAAAAGACCCCATTCCAGCTAAGCCGGAGGAATTAAGGGATAAAAGGTTGGTGCCACCTACATGTATTTTGAGCACACCCGAAAAAGGATTACAAATGCCCCAGGGAGAAAAGAGTGCTAAGCAAGCCTAACCGTCCCTCTTCACAAGAGGGTGTCAAGGGTCCCTGGGGTGAAGCATAAGGGAGAGCAGGGTGGGCCCTATGCTTCACCCACTATTGGCAGAAGCCGTAGCGGAAAATAAGAGACTGTTTGCACTCTGGCCACAAGGTGGCGACATAACAAGAATAAGAGACTGTTTTGCATTCTGGCCACAAGGTGGCGACATAACAAGAATAAGAGACTGTTTTGCATCCTGGCCACAAGGTGGCACTCTCCGGAACCAGAGAAGCTGGCCGGATATAGTTAGGGTGTTCCAGGTGATAGTAAGCACGTATATGCAGGGTTTTATTTTATTTGCTGAAGATAAGCACTGTTTTTGTTTTGTTATTTTTGTGCTATGAATAAATAGCAGTAAAAGTCTGTCAAGCCTGCTGTGTCTTCCTCCCGGTATAAAGAAAAGATAAGAAAGTGCAGGACGCAAACCCCGCCAGAAGGGGGCGCCCTGTTACACCATTTAGAAACAGCCAAAAGAAAAAGAGACCATCATCATTATGTATATGTATACAGTATAAGTTGGAGGTTACCTAGTCAATCAGTTAGCGTTTAGAGGTCCGATATGCAAAAATACAAAAACTGCAAACTACAAAATAATAAAAATGAATGCCAATACTGTTTTAGTCCATATGGGTGGCCTGATATGTATTAACTCATTGATTCCCAAGATCGATATAACTCAGAAATGAAACAATAAATGATTTTTTTATTGCTGATTTGCGAGCTTGAGACTGTTGTGTAATTAATTCTAATCTCTTTCATTGCTTTCCCCTTCATTTACAGTGTAGTATTGATTTTTTGCATTTACGGTGCTACAGACATGTCTTTAACCCCTTTGTGGGTCCCATCTGGTACCCGAAGAATTTTCTTCTACATTTGCCGGTTATGGGTGTGAAAACATTTGCTGGCTTGCGGAATTGTAGCAATTGAATAGCGCTTCGCAATTTTAACGATCGTAACTCTTGAGGACGTGAAAGATCAAAGGCGTAGTTGGGGTGTAAGTTACGGTTGTGACAACAACAGGGATTTTCAGCCCGTAACCCGTAAACCATTTGCGGCCACAAAAAGACGCCAATTGAATAGCAAAATAGTTTACGGGCTCCAGTAACTTACAATTGCTCAATTGAATGAGGCCCTAAGTCAATAGAATGACAATACATTTATACTCGTCTGCCCCTCACCATTTGGCTCTAACCAAGGGTTCAGACCTGACACTAGGGGCTAAAATCACCTCCTGGGAAAGGATAAAAATGAGCATGTTAATCACCTCTTCCTAATTAACCGGAGATCAAAGGGCAGTAGGGGAGACAAATTGTGAAATCTTAGACGTTCAGGCTCCTAGCTCAGTGGGAAGTAGCTAATAACCCTGACCTCAAGGTAATTTGAAGATATGGAGATATGAATTAATCTTGTGTGATTGGGTACTGTATGACTTAAATATGTGATATTGTTTCCAAAATAAACGCTCAGTCTGCATCTACACTAACTAAGACAAGGTGTTGTTTTTCCTCCGTGAATGATGGTCTGATATGAAATGCTGGGTGCTGGGATGCATATAAAAGTAACAACCTGCAGATTGCTCGTATGAGCTGCTGTAGGAGAATTAGGGGTGTACGGAGCCCAAAATCTAGGACATGACAGACGTTACCTGCAGATTGACTCTACTCCTAGAGTCAGCCCAGAACTGAAATACCAGACAAGGCTCCTTTGCACAGGAGAACTAGTAAATCCCAAAAATAGTTTACATGTGTATTTTTAATGTAGCGTTCTGATTTAAAGAAAAAGAGCTGCATGCCTGGCCACTTATGCTGCTGCACATATTTCTCTGTCTCTCTTTAGAATTTGCACAGTATACTCTACTGAAGAATTTTACTGTTACCTCCTCTTCATCCAGTTTAGTAATGTACCTGATTTTATCTATACTTGCATGGACACACATACATTATAGTTTTGAGTAACTGTGTTCTGAATCTGAATTAAATACATCTGAATTAGATATGGCATGAATGGGTTTTGGAATTAGTGGAGTGTGTATTTCCATAGACCAACTTTCATGAGGCTTATGTGTCATTTATACTAATAGCTAAATGGAGCCCTCAAATTTACATCCAAAATAACAATACGCAACCTAGATAAATCATATTAAATGAAAAAATGTATATGATCAGAAAAAATATATAATATTTTAAAAGTGAATACAAGTTCAGGACATGGTATAACTTAAATGAAGTTCTGATAATGTGCCAGAAATCCTTGAGCATATGTATTGTCCTTGTTCTATGGAACCTTTATATTAAAATAAATAAATACCATAAAGCTTTCTATCTGGATTTCTTGCCATTTCCGAAGCCTGTTGCCTTTAAAAATAGTTATGCAGAAATATTTATAGAATATACATTTTCCCAATGACCTTTGCCCTAAGATCTATATCTGTAGCAGATTCGTAAGCTATAAGGATGACCTTAGGAGATGGAAAAATTATATCAGGAAGCAGTTCATCAGCCAGTATTTACCGTGTGACTAGTTTAATGAAGATACTAGAAATCAGTCAATCTTTTATATTTAAAAACAGTATATGCAAAGAAAAAAAACTTCCTGTTGCTGCTTTTGGAATTACATATTTCTGTTTTTTTCTTGCCTTACTTATCAACTGGAAGTATGTGAGCGGTTAAAGCACCACTGTAATGATTCAGTTTATATGAAGTTGAATTCATCAATTTAAAATATAATAATACAGAGCCTGATTCAATTGAGCAATCGTAAGTTACTATAGCCCGTAGCTATTCAATTGGCGTCTTTTTGCGGGCTCCAAAAGGTTTACGGGTTACGGCCTTGAAAACGTTGCGGTTGTTAAACCCAGAAATTACAGCCTCCCAAAGCCTTTGATCTTTCATGTCCGCAAGAGTTACAATCGCAAAAATCGCAAATCGCTATTAAATTGCTACAATTACCCAAGCCAGCAAATGTTTTCACACCCGTAAACGGCAAATGTAGGAGAAAATCCTATGACTACTAGAGAGGACCCGCAAGGGAATTTAACCCCTGTTCGTAGCACTGTAAATGGAAATAAAAAATCAATACTGCACTATAAATGACGGGAAAAGCAATGAACGACAATAGAATTAATTGCACAAACCGGCAATAAAAAAAAACATAATTTTTTATGTGTCATTTCGGGGTTATATCAATCAATGAGTTAATACATATCAGACCACCCACATGGACTACAACAGAATAGGCATACATTGATCATGTTCCCACACTGAACTGCTATGCACGAGTGCATGGTTTACGGCTTCAGCGTTTGGCCGTAACCTGAGAGCTTGTTCAACTGAATAGCACCGGAAACGGAGACGAACGGGAGCTCGCAGCACACCCACAGACATACAACCTGGATCCCGTGAGAGGCTTGCAATGGAATCGGGCTCACAGTCTGTAATTTATTACGTATATTAGGAACTTGCCCGTCAAAAATTACGGGAATAAAATTGTAAGACTGGCAATGCTGTTTGACACGCAATGTGAGGGCCCTCTGAGCACATTTGGCGCTCATCACAAGCCTCAACTTTCCTGCATTGCAATGATCACCTTTGGCACTCATCTCGAGCCACATTATAAGCTCCTTCAGCGCTCATCACGTGGCTTGCAATGAGCGCCTTCGGTGCTCATTGCAAGGCTCTCCCTCTGTGTAGTTTAGAGACCTGGCGCTTAAGTGTTACTGTGTTTGGTTGTGTTAGTGCCTTGTGTTAAGTGTTACTGGGTTGGGTTAAGAGTTACTACGTTGGGTTAAATGTTAGTGGCTTGAGTGAAGTGTTACTGGCTTTCGTTATGTGTTACTGCTTATGGCTAATTTTTACGTCCATCGGGTTAGTTTTACGTCCTTCGGGCTAGTTTTGTTGCTGTTGCGTTTTTTAAGCAGCCATTTTATTCCTTGCTTAGGCAATTTTAGTTCGTAAAAAAACTTCAAATATGCCTCAAATGAACCTGCAACCACACTCACAGGCTTCCTGGCTCTCTCACTGTGTTGTGTGTGAGTGTGTAAGCGAATTTGAGGCATATTTGTTTTTTGTTTTCTAGGTCTTTCCAGTTCCGTGGTTCGGCCGTTAAAGTCGGATTTTTGCAAGTCCTACGGGTCGTAAGCCCTGCGTGCCTCAACTGCTCACCTCGCCTCGCAAGGCTTGCAGTGCCATGAGTACCTTCGGAAAGGGAAATGCCTGTATACCTGTAGACATCAATACACCAGCTGAAAGGATACTTGATATACCGCCACCATTGCAGACACTTATGAGAAACCAGAGCGGTACATCACTGAAGAAGCTGTGGAATTGGCGAAGAAATGCGTTTGATTTTTATCTGACAAAAATATTTGTTTAAAGTTATAAACTTTACTACTTATATATTTAGATCCTGGATTTGGATCTCGATTTCAACACTTTGATTGTGTTTTATAAATAAACCATTATTCTCTCAACCAGTTTGTGAACTGCTTTCACAAAACGAGGGTGTGTGTGTATATATATATATATATATATACCATTCTTATTTTTAAGATTAGTTATAAAACCACCAATATAGTCATCTATGAGACTGGTTGCTCATCCATAAACAACAGTATCCCCATCAAGAGCAGCAGTTAGTGATGGACGACGATAAGACTCCATGCAAATCTTGTAATTAAATACCTCATAAACACTGAGGTAAACCAAGGTGAGCATATTACCGTTACAAGTCTATTCATCTATCCAGCACCACTTAAATGCTGCAGTGTTAGCTTTTAGATCACTTTTACTGTTTATTTAGCCTGTGTCTCTGCAGGAGTTAATGGCACCATGGGATTTATTGCGCTTATGGGAAAATTATTTCCTGAAGGGACCATCAATACTAGCTCCCTATAAATCCTTATATATTTTCTTCATTGTAATAACACATTTAACATTTTTCCATTTGTGTTAGAATGTCTAAAGAACCCAAAGAAATAAGCTGACATTGTTCAGTTACCGCAAAAAGATTTTGTTGGCATTTGAGTTTACTTGTTAGTTATGATTTTTTCAGGACCAACAAGTCTAGGAAGTGATCTTCACCATGACAGATAACTCATTGAGGAATGATTAAGTGGCTTGTAAAAGCTCTTATAAAACAGTGAAATGTACATACATTTAGAAAGAAATCTAATTATGTTACTTGGTTTTCAGTACCTTGTTGATGATGTAGAGCAGTATTGAGGGATGCCATGTTCCTTTAACATGTTTTCTCTTTTTTCAACAGAGTGAGGAATATGTGTCTAGGACAATGAGCTGCCACATGAAACATTCATCCAGATCTCTCACTATAATTGGCTGACACAGTAGATTGCGGTGGTCATGTGCAAAAAAATGTGATAGTTCTCATAAGTAAAAGGGAGAAGAGGTTACATTTCAGCCATGCCATTCATTAACATACACTCATTTTATTTTAAGATGTATATACCAGAAAATGCAGAAAATAGAGAATAATAATTTTGTAAAGTTTTACAAATTGAGGCAAGCACAGCTAATTGTTATAACATGTGTCGTTATTAGTGAGCACAATTAAATGCAATAAAATGTATTAAAAGTATACATAAAATGAAAGGCATAAAACTAATGAGTATGGTCAAACACCTATTTCCATAAACACAACATAATCAAGAAGAAGCAATACATTCTCATTTAGGAGTGAGAATAATAATACTCAATAACACTATGCCAATTTGCAATGCCCATGCTTATATTGCATTGTGTTTGGGCCGCAAAATGGAAATGTAAGTGAAGAGTTATAACAAGTCTTTTCTAACATATCAGTCTTAGGTAATAAGGTCTGTTGTAAAAGTTAGTGAATTTTGCCCCTATAAATTAGCATTAAAAAAATGTCTCTCATCATTACCTGTTCACTGATTACATTGATGCAGACTGAGAATGTGTTGCTATACGAAGGTTTTCCATATTCTCTTTTACATTGTGATGTAGTCACAAACCAGTTTTTGCACCTAGAAGCTACTTTGCCGGCTACCATGTGTCCAACTTCTCCTTGCACCTCTTTCATTATATCTGAACAACGTATTATTTCATTTTATGGTTTCTATTACATATTTTTTTACTAGATTGTCTGCTCGCTGTTTCTTTGTATACATGCTTTACATTTCTATTTATGTAATGATTCTTTTGGTTGGAATGAATGTTTGGTATGATTCCAACGCCAATTATTCTTAACCAAAAATAGCACTACTTAAACTGAAAAGTTATTATTTCCCCATATACAGTCAGGTCCATAAATATTGGGACATGAACATAATTCTAATCTTTTTGGCCCTATACACCACCACAATGGATTTGAAATGAAACGAACAAGATGTGCTTTAACTGCAGACTTTCAGCTTTAATTTGAGGGTATTTACATCCAAATCAGGTGAACGGTATAGGAATTACAACAGTTTGTATATGTGCCTCCCACTTTTTAAGGGAAAAAAGTAATGGGACAGATTACCAGTCATAAAACAAACTTTCACTTTGTAATACTTGGTTGCAAATCCTTTGCAGTCAATTACAGACTGAAGTCTGAAACGCATAGACATCACCAGATGTTGGGTTTCATCCCTGGTGATGCTCTGCAAGACCTCTATTGAAACTGTCTTCAGTTCCTGATTGTTCTTGGGGCATTTTCCCTTCAGTTTTGTCTTCAGCAAGTGAAATGCATGCTCAATCGCATTCATACCAGGTGATTGACTTGGCCATTGCATAACATTCCACTTCTTTCCCTTAAAAAACTCTTTGGTTGCTATTGCAGTAAGCTTCGGGTCATTATCCATCTGCACTGTGAAGCGCCGTCCAATGAGTTCTGAAGCATTTGGCTGAATATGAGCAGATAATATTGCCCGAAACACTTCAGAATTCATCCTGCTGCTTTTGTCAGCAGTCACATCATCAATAAATACAAGAGAACCAGTTCCATTGGCAGCCATACATGCCCACGCCATGACACTACCACCACCATGCTTCACTGATGAGGTGGTATGCTTTGGATCATGAGCAGTTCCTTTCCGTCTCCATACTCTTCTCTTCCCATCACTCTGGTACAAGTTGATCTTAGTCTCATCTGTCCATAGGATGTTGTTCCAGAACTGTGAAGGCTTTTTTAGGTGTTGTTTGGAAAACTCTAATCTGGCCTTCCTGTTTTTGAGGCTCACCAATGGTTTACATCTTGTGGTGAACCCTCTGTATTTACTCTGGTGAAGTCTTCTCTTGATTGTTGACTTTGACACACATACACCTACCTCCTGGAGAGTGTTCTTGATCTGGCCAACTGTTGTGAAGGGTGTTTTCTTTACCAGGGAAATAATTATTCGGTCATCCACCACAGTTGTTTTCCGTGGTCTTCCGGGTCTTTTGGTGTTGCTGAGCTCACCTGTGCGTTCTTTCTTTTTAAGTATGTTCCAAACAGTTGATTTGGCCACACCTAATGTTTTTGCTATCTCTCTGATGGGTTTGTTTTGTTTTTTCAGCCTAATGATGGCTTGTTTCACTGATAGTGACAGCTCTTTGGATCTCATATTGAGAGTTAACAGCAACAAATGCAAATAGCACACTTGAAATGAACACTGGAGCTTGTATTTGCTCTTTGTAAATCGGATAATGAGGGAATAACACACACCTGGCCATGGAACAGCTGAGCAGCCAATTGTCCCATTACTTTTGGTCCCTTAAAAAGTGGGAGGCACATATACAAACTGTTGTAATTCCTACACCGTTTACCTGATTTGGATGTAAATACCCTCAAATTAAAGCTGAAGGTCTGCAGTTAAAGCACATCTTGTTAGTTTCATTTCAAATCCATTGTGGTGGTGGTGTATAGAGCCAAAAAGATTAGAATTATGTCGATGTCCCAATATTTATGGACCTGACTGTAGAATCAGTGCATCTACTACTAATGTTACTATTAAGATGCACTAGTGACCAGTCATGGTAATAATGAACACCACATATATTTCAGTAAAGACACATATATTTCAGTAAACCATTATGATAAAATAAACTACAGTTAGAAAATCTAAATTATGTCTCACAGCTCATCAAAATTCTGCACTTAGTGATAATAATAAATCTATTTTATCACTGCAACAGGACAAGTGCTTATCTGATATTATGGGTTACACAGGAAATGGAGCATATGGTCTATTCCTTATTAGAGCAGTATAATGAATGATAGTCCCAGACAGTTAGTTATACAGTGATAGTTTGTAGTTGTAATGGATATATCTATCTGAGCTCTGCTCTCTGTACACTACTATTCATTGAAAATGAAAGCAACAGCTAACGGTTTACTTTGGCACTGATTTGACTGCTTATAGGGCAATTTACAAACAGTCTTAAGTCCCAGAGCATTACAGCTGTGCTGCTTCCAAGTTCATGTTGTAATATTAGTAAGAGTCACACTCTGATTGAAGTGCAGGTTGGAGCATGGGAACAGCCCTGATCTCCACCATTCATCTTGTTTGCTTGTGAAAAAAAATGTCTGTTCTTGCCAGGACGTACATCTGTTTATTTAAAGATAATTACTGCTATGTTTCTCAGAGGATATTGTTTTTATGTTTAGTCTTCCTACAATATACACAATTCACAATGAAATTCTGATATTTATATTAAGTTGTGTAATGATTTTGTCTTAAAACATATTATGGTATATCTTCACAATGGCATAATGCTGGCATGCTGCAAAACATAGAGAAAATATAGGGAAGTGCAAGAGCCCCAATGTCACTGGCCAGAACGGACCCTTTCTATAGTAAATTGATGCTAATATCAATGTAATGTTTTAAATACTCTTGAGAAAAATATTTAAGAACCAAAACTCATGTAAATACTATATTTTATGAATTCTTTAACAACCAAAGTACAACACGAAACAGTGCAGAATGGGCTGGAACAGATCCTGTATAAGACAAATTCATTATAAGATCATTGAGATGTGTTAAACACAACTGAAAATAATATTCAACAGCCAAAACCCATCTGATAATATGCGTTGTTAATCATTTAATATTTCAGAATATGATTTTTCATAAAATGACCTGGAAAAGTGACTTACCAGAGAGCCAAAAAGACCATATTAGTCAGACACACATGACTACATGGAATTCTTGTAATGAACTTAAAAAATTCAATGGAAACTAATTTCAAGTAACTGTTGAGGGCCAGAATATAATATGTCATAATATGAGCCTGAATGTTGACTTCCCAGAGAACTAGAAATATAAAATTCCCCAGACACACATGACTAAATATGATTCATGTGATAAACTTCAAAATTCCTTGACAACTAGTTTCAGGCACCTGTTCTGGGACAGACTACAATATTTCTGAAAATTAGCAGGAAAAGTGACGTCCCAGAGAGCCAGAAATATAAAATTCACAAGACACGCATAACTAGATCGGACGCATGTAATTTTCATTTACCTGTTTTAGAATTCCTTTTCTTTGACTATTATTAAAGTTCTATTTTCAAATTGGTTCCATTTAAATATTAGTATACTGGAGTGGTTGTACATGAATTCTGTTTCTTTAGTTTTGTAACTAAATCATATAATTAAGTCAGACGTATCTGGTGATTTCTGGTTCACTGGGAAGTTGCTGTTCTAGATAGTTTTATGTAAAATAATATTCTGGTCCATAATGGGTACTTAACACTAATTTCTCTCTTGAAGTTGTAAGGCATATTACAAGACTTAATGCATGAATTCCATTTAGTCGTGTGTCTGGTAAATTTGGTATTCATGTAGCTCCCCAGACCCAGACCAAACATATATACACATATGTCTAAATGTGTATATATGTTTTCTATAATATGTTGTGTTTATTCCCCCTATATGCATTACCTCTCTCTGTATTGCTGTTTACGTTCAAACTGAGGGTTTCATCTCATATCAGTGTTTATGTGTCCTTTGTGCCTTATCCGTTTATCTGTCTCTTAGGGATTATTTCAACTACCTTTCCTCAGTATAGATGTATACTTTTGGTGGTGGGAGTGCCATGGTCTGGGCCTGCATGAGTGCTGCCGGCACTAGGGAGCTACAGTTCATTGAGGGAACCATGAATGCCAATATGTACTTTGACATACTGAAGCAGAGCATGATCCCCTCCTTTCAGGGACTGGGCTGCAGAGTAGTATTCCAACATGATAATGACCCCAAACACACCTCCAAGACGACCACTGCCCTGCTAAAGAACCTGAAAGTAAAGGTGATGGACTGACAAAGCATGTCACCAGACCTAAACCCTATTGAGCATCTGTGGGGCATCCTCAAATGGAAGTTGGGGGAATGCAAGATCTCTAACATCCACCAGCTCCATGATGTAATCATGGAAAAGTGGAAGAGGACTCCAGTGGCAACCTGTGAAGCTCTGGTGAACGCCATGCCCATGAGGGTTAAGGCAGTGCGGGAAAATAATGGTGGCCACACAAAATATTTATAGTTTGGGCCCAATTTGGACATTTCTATTTAGGGGTGTACTTACTTTTGTTGCCAACGGTTTAGACATTATTGGCTATGTGTTGAGTTATTTTGAGGGGACAGCAAATGTACACTTTTATACAGGCTGTACACTTACTACTTTACATTGTAGCAGAGTGTCATTTCTTCAGTGTTGTCACATGAAAAGATATAATAAAATATTTACAACAATGTGATGGGGTGTACTCACTTTTGTGAGATACTGTATATATATATATATATATATATATATATATATATATATATATATATATATAGTGGGGTCCCACTCCTACACTGAAGTGTAGCTGAATTGTGGCAGGAGCTACAGATATCTGGCCTGCTTAGAGGGCTGGATGAGACCTTGGGCATGGACAAGGAGGCTGATGGGGCGAACTAAGCAATAAGGTACTTAGTGAAAACCGAAAACGTGACCTTAAAACGTGGGCAAAAAACGCTGTTTATTAGATTTGGGACAAATCTACAATAAAGACTTGTTGAAAGCTACAGGGTGATGAAAAAGGCGTGTCCTTGGGCATAGCAAGAAATTGTGGGGATTGAAAGGATTATTGTAGTGCCTAGCAAAGGGTGATTTAGGACTTGAGAAAAGCCTGGGGCTTGTAGAAAGCCGTGTGACGATGAAAAGACGTGTCCTTGGCATGGCAAGGACACGGACAGGATTGAAATTGATCAAGTTAGTTTCTAGCGAATGCTGATTTACAACTTATGAAAAGTCAAAAAGATACAAAAAGGCGTTGAAAGGAGCCAAAATCTGCAAATGTATGCTTGATAAAGCCGAAAGACAGAATGCAATGTTTAGAGAATGCTAATTATGGTTTATGGAAAGACCTTAAAGCCATAGCTCTTCAGCAATGTAAATGCCCTTACAGTTATTTGATGCAAAAAAATTGGCAAATTAGCAAATGCTGATTAGTACTTATGGAAAGCACTTGAAACCATAGCTCTCTAGCAATGTAAATGCCCAAAGGGGCGCTCAGAAGGCCAAAAACCCGCAGGAAGTCCAGCTGCCCCAACTTACCAGCAGAAACAGCTAGACCCCGAGCAGCCCAGTACCTTGATTACGTGGACTGGCATATTGTTTTTGGGAGCTATTGAGGCTGCCCCAATAAGGATGAGTACGAGAGGGATTGTAGCAGAATCCAAAGAGCCAGAGTCTGCAAACGTAGGGCTTAGTAAAAGCGCCGAGATATACCCTCTAGGCAAAGATTAAAAAAATAACTGAGCTGTGCAAGGCTGGGAGAGGGCCCCTCCCACATGAAAAGGTGTGACGGGAGAAGGCCCCTCCAGGGAGAAGGCCTAATTCCAGGTAATATATATATATATACTCTGATTAATACACTGCTCTTTTAACACAAGTACCTAACAACACTATCCAATATCAGATGAGCAATCTATACATTATTTATATCAATTGCTGTAACTGGTTAATTAGCGTTAATTACAAGTCCGCGTTCCCTTGTTTGTAAACTCGATGAAGTGGTTTATTTTTTCATGGAAATGTATCAACTGCACATTGTCCAACATTAAATAAAAACACACATCACTCACATCACAGTGTCACTTGTTACATGACTGTGATTTTACTTGGCAAACTTAGTGGAATTATGTCCTATGTCCTAAAGCCATTTGTCTTAAAATATCTTGATTACTTTTCTAAAGCAAACTTACAGCCATGTGATGTTATGTTTAAATACCAGTACATGCAAGGAATGTTTTTTTAACAACCCATAATTCAAATGTGAGTGATCAAAAATAAAATAATCATAACACATTTTATGAAAAATGCTTCTCTTAGTAAGCAAAGGACTTGCTGAATCAGTTTACATAAATGCAGAAGACTTTTTTTCAACTATTTTTTAAGAAATATTATGTCATTAACAATCATATGCATTTGTCTATTAAAATGTCTTAAAATGTTAGAAAGAGAGTTATTGAAGGATTTAGCAAAAAGGTGGATTTGTATGCACAGGGTTAATCTGCTCACATCCTTCAAAGTGTTAGTTTGTCACTAACAGCTAGACTTTGAATCACAGACATATCAATAAAATTGTAGCATTGTGATAGGGGGAATATGCTTGTTTAATTTTTGGAAAAAATGTTTTAATGTTTTCGTTAGAGGAGAAAGCTTTCTGGAAGTGTTCCATGCCTAGGTTTTGTGGTTGAATAGCCATGAGCCTGAGGGACCATATGATTGTTGTTGTTCAGTTGTTTAGTCGTGTCCTCCACTCTATGACCCTAAGAACTGCAGCACGCCGTGCACACCTGTCAACAACTGCCTCTCTAAGCACCCTCAGCTAATGTTAATTGCTTCCCAGCTCCACCTCTACCATCCCGTTCTTCTTGTGCCTTCAATCATTCCTAGCATCAGAGTCTTCTCTAGGGAATCCTGTCTTCTCATTATAAGGCCAACATATTTGAGCTTTAGCATCATGATCATACCTTCCAGTGGACAGTTGACTTCCTGTAGAATTAATTGAGTGGATCTTATTGCAGTCTCACATCTGTATATTACTACTGGGAATACCATAGTTTGAACTATGTGGATCTTTATTGATACTAGAATATCTTTATTTTTTTATAACTTGTCCATAGCTTTGCTCACCAGAAGCAAACATATTTTAATTTCATGGCTGCAGTCACCATCTGTAGAGATCTTGGAGTCTAGGAAAATAAAATCTGTCACTGCCTCCACTTTTTCCTCATCTATTTGCCAGGAATCAAGATTGCTGTTTGCCATGAACTGTGTCTTTTTAACCTTGAACAGCTTTTGCACTCTCTTCTTTAACACTCATTAATAGGCCATTTACTTCTTCCTCACATTAAGCCATTAGAGTAGTATCATCCACTTATCCGAGATTGTTGATATTTCTCCAGACAATATTAATTCTTACTTTGGATTTGTCCAGCCTGGTCTTAAGCATGTTGTATTCTGCCTATAAGTTGAATAAATAAGGTGACACTATACAACACTGTTCATTCCTTTTCCAGTGTTGAACCATTTGGTTGTTCTATGTTCGGTTCTGAATGTGGTTCCTTATTACAAATAATTCTTCTGTGTATTACTGCCACCTTTTCCTTATCTGATCTGCTTCTATTAAGTCTCTACCAATTTTGTGTTTTATCATGAAATGTTTGAGGTCGCCAATGTACTTGAAGAGATCTCTTGACTTTCCCATTCAATTATCTCCTTCTGTTTCTTTACATCTCCTTGTCTCTTCTTGCTATCCACTGGACTTCTGCATTCATTTGGGCACATATTTTCCTATCTACACTGCTGTTCACTTTCCTGGGCTACTTTACAAAGATTGTTCAAGGATGTGCTTTTTCTGTGTCCTTTGTTCTGTTTCTCTTTTAGCCTTGGGCATGTGTCTTAATTTGTTTTATTTATTTACATTTATATAGTGCTTTTATGCAAAGTGCTTCAGAAAACTACAGTCATAGTTCAGAATTACAAGAACCATAGAAAATTGTAGAAATCAGTACAAAGTACAAAATTATAGAATAATTCAAAATTATAAATCAGTAAAGTTAGTCGTACTATAGGTGGATTCTAGTAGGAAAGTTAGTGGAAGTTTGTTTCTGAGTTGGTGCAATAGAACAAAGTTTGTGTAATAATCATTATGCATGCAGAAACACAACAGGCTAGAGATAGTGAGGATTGTAGAAGTTGAAAAAATATGTCCATGATGGGTACATTCTTAACAATTTATTAGGAATGGCAGTTAGTAGGTATTGCTGATTGATGAACTGCAAATGACTTGATTGTATGTATGATTTAATAATGAAAAACAACTACATGGTGGCAGAAAGAGGACCAGGAAGGAAGGGGAGTGCTCTAATGTTTTTCCCCAGTACAAGCAAGGCCAGATAAATTTAAAATGGCTTCTGTAAGAGGAAGGGGATTTCTGTGAGAGGTAGAGAGGAGAGAGAAAGACGGAAATGAGAGAGAGTGAAAGAGAGTGGTACAGACAGAAAAGGGATGTGGTCATAAAATAGTATACAGGGTTGGATACATACATGGTGTTGGTAGGAGTACTTAATTTATCTAGAGAAAAAAAACAATCTACTTAAATATAATAACAGACATACAGTTATACTGACATTAATAATAGCAATAATGACAGTGGCTGTAATTATTGCACCCCATATAGTAGGTACCTCCAGTTAATGTGCAGCTTTTGTTCAGTTTTTCTTTGTCCCATAACTGGGGAGCCCAAGTAATATTAGGATGGCCTCTCCAGTTAATGTGCAGGCCATTTTTACTGTGCTTTTTTGAATAACCAGTGATGCAAAGGTCACTCAATTAATAAAAAATTCAGTTACACATTGCTGGATGTTCCTAAGTACACCAATACAACCTATTGATTCTGTGGAAAAGAGCTATTTTGTTCTCATGGATGATCTTTAAGAGCTTGTACTGTCTCTCAAAGTTTAATTGTTTATTAAGAGGGAGTTAGAAGATCACACAACTTCTCTCAGAGAGTGCGATCTAATTCAGTTAAAAATTATACTTCTGATGGGGCTGAGTAAAAATCTATTGAGGGTTTTAGATGATGCTCTGCCGGCCCTGTGTGGAGTGATTACTTCTGCCTTTTGGAATTGACTTTTGGCACCTCATACAGACAGGTTGTGTGCTCTGCCTCCTCTCCACAGGCCTGTGGTCGTAGTATATACATAGGCAGCTGACAGGACACTGGTACACAGAGGTTTTTCAGCCTCTGGAGAGTCCCTGACACCGGCATGGATGAGGAAGCTCTGATGTTATTTGAAAGCTATTTAATGCTTTTCTTTGAATAATTAACTAATCTTTTCAACCCATATTTCACATCTAGAGTGCTCATGTCCTGATTTATTATGTGTTGACACTTCAGTAGATTCATTGTGCAGTCACGATGCTACTGGTAATGCATAGTGTCTGGCACTGTAAAACAAAGACTAAAGGGCCTCTGTGGTACTCATACTATAGGATTTCCTTGGCTGATTAGCAATACAATTAATGTCTACATGGCAAGATATATATGTGTCAATTAAACTCACAATGTAGAAATAGCTGTTTCATCTGACCTGCCAACTGAATCTATATAAATGATTAGGACTGTTTAAACACACTAGTTCCTCACATTATATTCCCATATCCCACCCCAATTTAGGGAATTTCAATTAAAACTTACATAAAAGATTTTCCTTAATTTCAAATGATTATCCAGAAGGCAAAAATGAATGCATGAGACACTGCTTGCTGTTTAATAATGCCCTTTGCCTCTAGTCTTATGAACCATCCCAAGTACACTCATATCATATCACCATTTTCAGTATATAATCAAAGTTATGTAGGACAATGTTGTCAACAATCAAATTTGAGAACTGTACTAACCTTTTATTACACTTTATGCTATTGAACAAGCACAATAAATCAATGTCTAGAGGGCACTGTTTATGTCAGTGACATCAAATGCTGGCTAGTGCAACTGAGTGACATGGGTAACACACATCACAGCTATTCATTATATGGATCAAACTCACTACCAAAGCAATGAACTCTAGACATTGATATATTGTTACTATTAAAGCGAACAGAGCCTGGTAAAATTGTATAGTTTAAAGAAACCCTTTATTTGCAGTAAAAGTATAGTTAGATTGGTATTGTGAGAGGTTAATAATGAAGTACTCATCATCCAGTTACCTGGTTTTGTGCTCTGTTGTGAGATACAAGGTTCCAAAATAACATTTACATTTAGTCAGCCGCCTTCCAACTAACAGATAACATGATCTCCAGAATGCCGGGCAAAGTGTTCTGCCTAGGAGCTGGCTCATGCACAGAAGTTTTCCTATTTCCCAGCACAAGCATGCACATTTCAATAGGGTGCGGGACCGGGAGCATGTCACCTGACATCATTGTCATCATTGTGCATGTTTAGGCTGAGAAACAAAAAGAGTGAATGTGAATGTGTCAAATCTCGAGCGAGAACACTTTTTCCAGTGTTCAACCCTAGATTGTCTTGTGCCATCCATAACACTGAGCAAAGAGTTCTGCTTAATTTTGTTGATTCAAAGATGTCTTCTTGTTTCCCAGCTCTAACATGCACATTGATGATGATGTCAGCTGGCATTCTCCAGTTCCACATCCCTATTGAGATGTGCATGCTCAGACATATGTGGATGAACCAAATATCGGGCAGAGCATGCTGCTCAGTGTTCTGGTTGTCACTGTTGACATCATTGTTCCATGTTATTTTGATGATATACTTTAGTTGGCTGTGTGAACATAACTTTTGTCATTAAAATACAGCAATTAAAGGCATATCTAAGTTTCCTGGATTATGAATGAAAAACATTTTTTTTTGCATGAATAAATACCAAAATAAATATTTAAACACTTGCCTTGAAGTGAACAAAATGTCTTGTAATTTCTGACATTTGAAAAGTAGGGTTAACACCCCCTCCAAACCCCAGGCTAAATTAGCATTCATTTCATAATTTGTTTTGAGCAATCAGGTTAGATGAAACATTTGATTTAAACTCTGGGGTTCCTGTTTTTGCTGCATCACACATGTAGTATGGCACTATGTTAGGTGCTATGACAGCAGCACAGCACAGACAGGAAGTAGTAAGGAGTCATATCCTAGCAGTGACTTCGGGGCTGACATTAGTGCTCTACTATTGGCTGAGAAAGAAACAGCAGGTGAATAATGGGTTAAATTGCTGCCCTAATGCTGAATGCTGATTGGGTGGGGATCACCCTCTGGGGGTGTAAACATAATCATTAGAGCAATTTTTAGATATTAATAAAAAATAAAATGTTTTATGACATGTGCTGCATAGATAAAGGCTGCTTTTTGCCTATAGAGTGCAGAAATGTATTAATCCATGAAACTTGGATATGCCTTTAAAGGTAATTTCATTATTTTCCAAATCTATAATATACATTCTCTCATACTCCTCCAATACATTTCAGACAGTCAGTGGGTCAGTCAGTGGGTTAGAGTATATTATCATCTGAGATAAAACATAATAGAAGTGCAGTCTCCCCTTCTTATTTACTGGAGAATCAGGACTGGAGTCCTGGAGAGCACAATAATATCACTATGCAGACAGACAGAAAGCTGTTACTGCTGGTTGAACGAAAATAAGGGTTCCGCCATACAAACTACATGTGAAGGAGGTTAACAGCAACCCTTGAATTGATTTTTGGTCTTGAATTGGTGCACTGTAAATGTTGCACTTCAGTCCCTTTAATAATAATACATTCATTAATAATACTTGCATAGACATGCAGCTTTGTATTATCCAGTTATAGTTAGCCTTTTTTCTGCAATAAATCTACTGGTATATCAACCTGTTATGCAGTTTAGTGCTTGTATTTCATGATTCATCTCACTAACTGGTTTATGTTATTGTCTAGAATCTATTATTCAGTGCCTTGCAAAAAAATTCACCCTCCTTGGCATATTTCGTTTTTTGTTGCCTCACAACCTGGAATTAACATGGATTGTTTGAGGATTTGCATCATTTAATTTACAGACATAGTTTCCCCTTAAACCACTCAAGTGTTGCTTTAGCAGTGTGTTTGCGGTCATTGTCCTGCTGGAAGGTGAACCTCCATCCTAGCCTCAAATCACGCACAGAGTGGTACAGGTTTTGCTCATATATCCATGTATTTAGCACCATCCATCTTTCCCTCAATTCTTTCCCAGTTTCCCTTTCCTGGCTGCTGAAAAACATCCCACAACATGATGCTGCCACCACCATGTTTCACTGTGGAGATGGTGTTCTTTGGGTGATGTGATGTGTTGGGCTTGCGCCAGACATAGCGTTTTCTTGGATGGCCGAAAAGTTAAATTTTAGTCTCATCAAACTAGAGCACCTTCCTCCATACATTTTGGGAGTTTTCTACATGCCTTTTCGCAAACTAAAAACGTTCCATTTTGTTTTTTACTTGAAAGTAATGGCTTTCTTCTGGCCACTCTACCATAAAGCCCAACTCTACGGCTTATTGTCGTCCTATGTACAGATGCTCCCGTCTCTGCTGTGGAACTCTGCAGCTCCTCTGGGGATACCTTAGGTCTCTGTGCTGCCTCTCTGATTAATGCCCTCCTTGCCCAGTCCGTGAGTTTTGGTGGGCCGCCATCTCTTGGCAGGTTTGCTGTTGTGCCATGTTCTTTCCATTTGGTTATGATCGATTTGATTATGCTCTGACCTAACCTTGACTTTTACTTTTCAACAACATTGTCCCTTACTTGTTTGGAGAATTCCGTGGTCTTCATGGCAGTGTTTGGTTAGCGGTGCCTCTTGCTTAGGTTTTGCAAAAAGGTGTGTATATGTAATGACAGATCATGTGACACTTAGATTGCACACAGGTGGACATCATTTCACTAATTATGTGACTTCTTAAGGTAATTGGTTGCACCAGAGCTTTATATGGGCTTTGTAACAAAGGGGGTGAATACATAAGCAAATGCCAATTTTCTGTTTTCTATTTCTAAAAAATAATTTTTTGTATATATTTTTCTCATTTCACTTCACCAACTTTGACTATTGTGTTCTGATCCATCACATAAAATCCATATTAACAAAACATTGAACTTAAGGCTGTAATGTAAAAAAATAGGTAAAAAGTCAAGGGGGGTGAATACTTTTGCAAGGCACTGTAAATCTGACATGATGCTGCAATTTCTACATAATTTTGTAATACATTTTACTGCATTTGGAAAATTAATGATGATTTAACCCAACCATGACAGGTTGGCATAAAATAAATAAAGTAACTGACATTTATATTCAGCAACATAATTACTGTATCCTTTAAATAAAAAGCAAAACTTTATTGAAGTTAAGTATAAGTCTAAGAATGTTGTCTGGGTTTGGACAACAAGTGATAGGAACATAGTTAGAATATTTATTATATAAAACAACTATTTTATATTTCACTTAAAAGTATATATAAGTTTCCTAGATTTAAAATGTTTGGTAAGAAACAGTCAGTGATTATTAGAAAAATATGTGTTATATGGAAACGTTCGGTGTACTTACAAAGTTAAATGCAGGAAACAAAAATCCAGCTTTGCACAGCCACAGGGAGCGTACATAACCAAGTATACAGAGGAAAGACAAACACCTTTTTGGTAGAGAAACTTTACAGCACAATCAGGAACCCCAGAGCTTGATACAAATATATCAGCTGCCCGAGCCTCCTCATGATTTCAGCAAAACAAATTATGAATGTTATGCTAATAAAGCCTGGGTTTCACGGGCTGTTAACTCTAATTTTCAACTGTTTCATTCTGGTATTTTTTATGCAAAAAATGTTTTCATACACTACTGATTATAATCACGTATAATCCAGGAAATTTAGGTATGCCTTTAAGAACCTTAGTGGCCACAGTTCTAAGTTTATTTGTTAGGTAGTGTCCATAATTACTAAACATTCCTTGAGGCAAGTCACATGAAATCTATGTAGTTATTGCTCTTATAACCAGCCCCTATAACTTTAGGAAGCTGATTTTAAATAATGTAAAAAATGTAACCATATTATTCACATTTATTACTAAACAATAACAATTTATACAGATTGAATTGTTAACCGGTGTGATGCTGAGGTTTTTCTCACCCTAGGGGCCATATTAAATTTGAAGTCCATAGCAGCACCGGTATACCCGCAAAGCCTGCAGGCTTTAAATTGCGGGAGTTACAGAGCTATTATATTCAACCATGCCGCGACCAACGGGCCCGCAAACGCAAACCTGTAAACCACTCTTACGCATGTTGCATGTGCGGCCCTGAATATGATCAATTAGTCAAACCCGTAGTTACAGGTTTAGATGGAGCCAATGGTAAAAGAGATACAAATGAAAACTAGCATTTCAGGATTGTGATGATCCTTTCTTTAAAAGAACACTGTAGCTCAACAAAAAAAATGTGTTGTATGTTACATAGTTACATAGTTACATAGTTACATAGGGCCTCATTCTATTATCGGCCGTAAATCGGCCGTAAGGCTGTGATTCCTTGCGTTCTGTTACCTCGCAATTCTATTATACGGCCCCGCAAGGATCTCCCCTTACGGCCGGCCGCATATCTTGGAACCGTCCGTAAGCTCCAAAAATTTTAAAGTCAAATATAAATTGAAGACTGCACTGTAAATCTTTGTAAATGCTAGGGATCATATTGGGGGACATGAGGATTAATAGCAACCCCCTCTCAAGCTTGCACATCAGCCGCAGCGTGGCCGGGTCTGAGGTGCTCCAAGCACTCTGGACTTTTTACATGGATTTTTGACATAAATAAAAAAATATGTTTTTTACGGATTTGAGTGTAGGGGAATGTTGTGCTATTTTTGCTAACACCTACAATCTCTTTATAGTCTCCTCAAAGTGCAGGATGGCTTTATTTGGGCTATTTTATGTGCTTAATTGGTGCTAGCGGGACCTGTTTGCTGCAAGTAAGCTGCGGCTCGCTTTTAGCCTTGCAGAGAGGGTTCCCGGAGCAATAGAATAGCAAACAGGATTTTCTTGCGGCCGAAACTCTTGCGGCCGTTTTAGATCAAAGGCTTTCCTCCGGCGCGAGCGGCCCCAAGAGATAGCAAGGCGCCGGCCGCAACCCCCGGCCGGAGGGGAATAGAATAGGCAAATAGCTTGCGGCCGGTCCTTGCGGCCCTTCATCTCCTACGGCCGTTAATAGAATGAGGCCCATAGTATTTATGGTTGAAAAAAGACTTTCAGTCCATCAAGTTCAACCTTTTAAGATCTCCTCTGATCTGCAATATGCAGATTAACTATTAATTCATTAGTTGTTAATTAATTATTAATCAATTATTTAATGTTTTTTTTTTTATTTATTTTTTTATTATTATTAATTAGTCCAGAGGAAGGCAAATAGAAAAAAAAAAAACAAGCGAGACTTAGCCAATTGTCTCAAGGGGAAATGTAAAAAAATGTGGATCATTACTGTCTCTCTAATTATCCATGATAACCCTGAATACCCTTTTTAATTAGAATTAAATCTAGTCACCTTTTAAAGTTATCTATCGAATCCGCTGTCACCACCTCCTCTGGTAGAGAATTCCACAGATTAACCACCCTTACTGTGAAGAACCCTTTTCTTTATTTGAGGTGGAATCTTTTTTCTTCTAACCTCAAGGGATGTCCTCTTATCAGTTGAAAACCTCTTGGCACAAAAAGCATCAGCAGCTGTGTGAGCCATGGGCATAAAAACTTTTTTTGACACAATTTTCACAGACTCAGGATCTGGAACTTGTATCAATAGCTCTATACATCAACATTTTTTTTTCTAATTCAAAACTTTTAAACATATATATATATATATATATATATATATATATATATATATATATATATATAGTTACATAGTAATTGAGGTTGAAAAAATACTTTCAGTCCATCAAGTTCAACCTTTTAAGATCTCCTCTGATCTGCAATATGCGGATTTATTATTAATTAATTAGTTGGTAATTATTAAAAATATAGTATTTGAGGATGAGTAAAGTGAGTACACCCCTTTTTGTAAATATTTTATTATATCTTTTCATGTGATAACACTGAAGAAATGACATTCTGCTACAATGTAAAGTAGTAAGTGTACAGCCTGTATAGCAGTGTAAATTTGCTGCCCCCTCAAAATAACTAAACAAACAGCCATTAATGTCTAAACCGTTGGCAACAAAAGTGAGTACACCCCTAAGTGAAAATGTACAAAAGGTGCTAAAAGGTTGGCAATTTGGAATTTGGAGCCATGCAGACTGATCCGCTAGCTGCTGAAGAGTGCGTGGTGGAGGATCCATACGGTAAACATGGTGATTCAGGTGGTCCCACAGCGGCTCGATGGGCCATACTGTATGACATGTTGCGTTGTCCTGCTAGAAGATCCCTTCAGCTCCAGGGAAGACAGTAAACATATATGGGTGCACTTGATCTGCAAGAAAGGTTAGATAAGCCAATCAGTTGAGAGTGCCTTCCAGAGGTATGAAATGACCCAGACAATGCTAAGAAAACAATCTCCAGACCATAATGCTGCCACCACCAGCTTGTGTTTTTCAAACAATGGTTGTAGAGTGTTTGTTCTCGGAGGTTTCCCACCTGAAACGCCAAGGTCTGTCCAGTGGATGGAGCAGAAAGCTTGACTCACCAGAGAAGGCAACACTTTGACATTTGTCCAGTCACCGAACACTTTAACCACAGCTGCAACAGTACAAAAATTGTGCTGTTTCAAAAATACTGCTACCCTTGGCCCAAAATCCTGTTTTCAAAGTCAGATATATATCATGTTTTACCCATGACAGCGATGGTTGATTTGTTTGCAGAATGCCTACATGTCACCTTATATACCCACCAAGCCAACTCACAACAAATGCAATATTTCGTTGGCTCCTTCCTGTTGGCGTCAAAAGTAGGCGTGGTGGTAATAATGTGACTTGACTATGTATGTTTAGTCATTCACTTAAATAAAATATTTGGCAAATATATTTTATTAATGCCTCGGATAAAACAATGAATGCTAATTCCACTTTGCAGTACTTATGAGATGCTGTATAGATCCTCAATGTCTATTTTACACTGCTTGTGTTTGAGTCCAAGAGTAGCAGGTATTCATATGAAACTCTATTTCTGTGTGGAATAGAATTGTAGAAAAAATAGTCCAAGGATCAGGCACTGTGCTTTAATTTCCAACTCTCGGTTATGGCTCCTAGGGATGGAAAAAATATGTTTTAACAGTTAGTTTTAAGACCCAGTGTTTAGGAGAGCAACATTCCTAATACACGTTTATCAACATTTATTCAACAGTAGGCAGGTAGTGCTGTTTGCCACAGACATAAAAAATGTTGGTGGTCTGAGATCCTCCGGCGCTCATTGCGAGCCTCTGGGTTGTTGTATTTTTTTATCATTGGGGCTTTTGCTGTCATTGTAAGGTCGTCGCTGATCTGCTTTTTGCTCTTATTGCAAAACTGTCCTCTGGTGTAGTTTGTGTGCTATGAGCAGCGTTGGCGCTCATTGTGAGATGCGCAGTGAATGGCTTTTGCGTTTATTACGATAGTGTTTTTTTTGTGTATATGTATTTTTTTATGTTAATGAAATAAGTAATAAATAAATTAATTAATATACTTTACCTATTTGTAAGTAATATATACAGGAAGCATTGTGCTGAAGAGCTGACAATCTGTTTTGATGTTCCTGCAGCATACAATGTAGGTTTGCACTGTTGTGGAGCTGAGGTGTAAGTGTCAGCAATATGTGAAGTGTGTAGTGTAAATAGGCTGCGTGCGCGAGGGTAAGCTGTTAGTGTAGCTGGGTACTTCCTCATTCTGTAAGTTAGTGTTGTGGTAGGCGGGTTTGTATGTTAAAGCATCCTTGCTAATGGTGTATGTTGTAGGTCGTACAGGTTTTTGTAAAAGCCGTATTTGCTTTGTGGTATTTAACGGCTTAAGGGGTTGTGTGGCCTCGTTTTAGTTTTTTTCGGCAGACATTTTTTCTCTCGCTTATAGGATTTTCGAGTGTCTAAACATTGTAAATTTGACCGGATTTGAGGTATAAGCAGTGTTGCACAAGTCCTAGGTGTCCCACCTTGGTGTGGGTAAGGATTTTATTTTACTTTTCTGTGTATTTTTTTGTTTTTTAATGTTTGCCGCTGTGCACGGGTTGTCCATTAAGGTCGTATTTTTGCGAGCCTGTAATGGATTTTTTCTATGTCCCGTGGGTCGTAATTGTTTTTGTGTAAGTCCGCATTTTTTTTTTATAAGTCCTGTGGTTTGTATTTTTTTGTGTAAGTCCGTAGTTAGTCATTGGGTGTTTTTTTTTTTTACTCCCGCTTGTGTGGTCATTTGTACGGGGTTTTTGAGGCGCTCTCAGAGCCTCCACCTCCGCAAATGCGGTCCCTCGCTTTGCAAGGGTCCGCATTTGTGGCCTGCAATAAACGAGGGTTCGCATTTGCGGTCCGAAAGTCATTGGGGCTCATCTACCCCAGCGCACTGAGCGCCTTCGTTTTTTTTTTTTTTTTTTGTAACAGGTTTTTCTTTGTTGTACCTTAGTTTTTTTTTATTTTGGTAATATAGGTTTATTTTGTGTAATTAGTGGGGTGGGGGTTTGGATAGAGAGGGGTTAGTTTAGATTTAGTGGTTTACTGGGGGGGGTAGCGTAGTGTAGTGTTTGTACTTAGTGTGAAGAGGGTCCTAATTTTGCTATAAGATGATATTGGTTATTATTTACTGCAATCATCTTAAATCTGAAATACATATCATGCATATATCTTGTGCAATAAGAAGTCATCAACATATTTAAATATTGGCTCTTTTCTATCATTCGAGCCAAACTTTTATGTAATTTGGCTCTTTAAATCTAAAAGTTTCTAGTCCCCTGTTTTAGATACTCTCCTGTTATGTGAAGCAGATAGTGTATACAGAGAAGTTATACACAAGTTCTACCTTGTCACAATGTGTAAACATAAGAAATAGAGCCTATTCCCTAAATTGTGATGTTGCCTTAAATAATATACAAACTGATTTTTATTATTATTATTTATTAAAAAATCCATCACGTTTGAAAGAATTTATAAGAAATACTGAAGTTTTACAATTAAGAAATCCGAACACACAATTTATGATTTATAATTACAATTGCATGCTCCTAAAATAATATTGACTAAAATTTGATGAAAGAAATAATCGTTCCACAAGATGTTATTGGTTATGTGCAATGGACAAGTTTAAGTTCCTTAGTAAAAAATGCTTTTACCTTAGTGAATACATCCAATTAAGTTGAATGAGAGTTAAGATATTCCAGTTGCAAACAGGACACCATTGTCTGCTCTCGACATAGTGATAAATCCCATGGTCGCAATTTCATAAGTAGAGTTGAGGGGTATATTTGGTTTATATATAATGGTTTCTGTAACTCAAAGATATAAAGCAGTAACAGGGACAGAGTGATGTAAAAAAATTGGGATTTTTCATTATAAATCAGCAGCTGGATAACTTTAACACACAGCCCATCAAAAACACAGTAATTAAAAGGAAATCAAATTTAACTCATGCAATAAAGTTGAAAGGGAATTCTACTTCTTAATAAGTCAATGTTATAAACCTAAATCATGCAGAATAAGAGCAAAGAAAATCTTACATGGGAAAACATATTGCTTTAATAACTGCAACACTGGTAAACAGTGTTCAAGTTTCAGATTTTTTTTTATATTTGAAATCACTAGGGGAATTAGAAATTTGAGGAATCTTGTTTTGTCTTATTTTTATTAGAAACATTGCAAGACCAAGCTTTTTATTATCTGTTTCATACTGCTTGTGAGATGTGACATGTTCTGTTTGGAGATTTAATTGCTTATTTATTAATTAATTTTAAAAAGGAAGTAAAGGGCAAGACTTGCAGCCTCAGAAGCTGTGTCCAGGAATTATCTTCATGTCCTAGTCAGCAAAGATAATCTTAGGGTATACGTAATAAAGCAGAAGTAGACACTTTCTTCCAGGCCTTCATGGCTTTGTAAAGTTTAGTATTTGCCCATCCTGTGTTTTCCATAAGGAGTTAATTACATGTTTTCCTTTTCCTCTGACCTTTTAACAGAAAATTCATTCCCATGACTTTTTGAATGCATTATCTAAAACAATGTGTATATGTAAAAAAATATGTATACATCAGTTTCATGTACATACAGTGACCTTGGTAAATCAATTGACATGTGCAGGCAGAGATTCCTTACAATCACATACTGATTCACAGAGAACCACTGTCAAGGCACAGCTGGGAATGAGGCATTTAAAATAGTTGCTGTAAAGGGGTTAAACACATCTTCGGATAATTTAAAGTGGATTACTAGAGTTTTTTTAGTGTTTTCTTTTAAGGTGGATTGCAAGAAATGAGATGTAAAGTCCCTGTGTTTTCTATAAAGCAGCTGAAGATCAGCAAAGATAGAAAACAAATATATTTCTACCAAAATAGCAGACAGGACACATGGAGAATGCTGAGACCAAATGAGAAAGGCTGAAGGAAAAAACGCAACTGGAAATAAATTATTCTGAGATATTATGCATTGTGACCTAAGGAGTTTTAGCCAAAGATCAAGTTTATTTCCTATATAGATTAAATACTTAAAAGGGAAAATGACAATGATGCCTGGTATCATTCTCATCATCTTCATTGTTAATATATGTTGAATCATTTATATATACCCTGTATATGCACACACATATATATACAGGGTGGAGTCACATTATTATGGCCACAGCCTTCTTTTGGAAGCCAGCAGCGAGTAGCCAATTAAATAAGCTGGCTTGGTGGGTATATAAGGTGACATGTAGGCATTCTGCAAATACATCAACTTTCGCTATCATGGGTAAAACGTGCTATTTATTGGACTTTGAAAAGGGGATGGTCATTGGCTTTTGGACCAAGGGTGGCAGTATTTCTGAAACAGCGCAGTTTGTGAACTGTTCTCTAGCTGCTAAGGTTTAAGTGTACCTTGACTGGACAAAAGGTACCATTGTGAATAAACAGCATAGAATCTGAATAGAGCTACGTACCATTGAATTCACAGGTGAACGTCGGCTGCAAAGGTGTGTGAAGGCCAACCAACATGCTACAATGAACAACTTACTGTCCAAAGGAACCAGGGGCTACCACACGTGTGTCTAAAATGACAGAACAGTAAACCCTGTTAGGCATAGGACTCCAAAGCAAATGGCTGGTCTCAGCCCCCATGCTGATGAGGGTTCATCGTCAGAAACGGCTTCAATTTGCACAACAGGACCAAAATTGTACTTCTTCTGATTGACAAAGGTTTGCCTTCTCTGATGAGGCACATCTCCTGCTTCAACGACTGGACGGACGTTGGCATGTCAGCAATGAAACCTCTGAGAACAAGAAATCTGCAACCATTGTTGGAAGAACACAGGCTGGTGGCCTGGTCTGGGAAATGTGTCCTTCTCATTGTCTGGGTCCACTCTCAACTAGTTGGGCTATCTATCCCTCCTTGCAGATCAGGTACACCTGTATATGCTGACTTTCTTCCCTGGAGCAAATGGGATCTTCCAACAGGATAATGCAACGTGTTATATGGCCAGAATTGGCTTGAGTGGTTGGAGGAGCATAATGAAGACTTGAAAGTACTTCCCTGGCCTTATGGGTATGCTGCAGTCTGCATGGCTCCAGATACCCTTGCCAACATATACATGTATACATATACATATACACAAACACACATATATATATATATATATATATATTTTTTAATACACACACAGTATATATATATATATATATATATATATATATATATATATATATATATGTATATAGTTGAATAAGCTTTCGAGAGATAATGCCTCTCTTTATCAAGTCAGACTTGATAAAGAGAGGCATTGTCTCTTGAATGCTCGATGCTTTTTATGAATACGTTTGTCCAATAAAAAAGGTATCACTATTCACTGCAATACTCTGATTATTCAACTGGATTACTGGACATTCACGGCTACCTCACTCTTCATATATATATAAATATATATATATATATATATATATATATATATATATATATATCACATATAATAGTTGTCAAACTGCGAATCATTGTCACGCTTGCGAGCCTCGCGTAGCGAGGTGAGCCGTTGATTTTGCGCTCGGAGCACTTAGCTGATGAGCGCCGAAGTCGCTCATTGGCTGCGACCCTTGTGTAGCGAGTAGTTGAGGCATTAAAATTCTGAGCACTTCGGCAATCATCGCCTGTAAGCTTCACAAAGCTAGCCGAGCAGTTGAGGCATTGAAACAAGCGGGACTTAGCCTCCAAGCAGTTGAGGAATTTAAAAAATTGGGAGGCGCAGAACTTACCAAAACAAAATCTGAAGTCAACAGCCGAACCGCGCAAATCGAAAAACACGACCCGAACCGTGCAAAACACCGCCAGACGTGTACCACTTTTACCCAGAAACATACGAGCTACAAAATACACTATTAGAAAGGACAGAAAATGCTTGCCAGCCACATAACACATAGACAATCACCGTCATTATATTAATTAGAAATAGGTAAAGTATATTAATTTATTAAGTAATTCATTCATTAATTATAATGCTGTTACTTTATGAATACATTAATGCTTTGCACTTCGTAATACATTTTTTTATTCAGAATTAATTATTAACGTACATTAATTTAATAAGTATTAATTAGTAATGGGAAACATTTTTTTTATACTTTCCACTGCATTACAAATTTGGGAATTTTTACACTGCACTTATATATCTGGATTACTGCTCATTGGCTGACAGTGATAGCACTCTCAACGCAGTTACATATTAAAATCACTTTATTATGCTCTGAGACCTGAAAACATTTTCTAATTTACCATGCACTAAAAAAAGTGTATATTTAACACTATATTTATATATATATGTCTTTGCCATGAGCACCGAACATGATCGTTGCCAAGGCTGATTTTTACACAAACCGAGAATCCTATCCATGTACAGCTGTTTCAAGCTTACTGACTATCATACGCATGGAGCAGGATCTCAGCTTGTGTTGTGGATCTTATGATTAGGTAGTTCACCACAACAATCATTTAATATATGGTGGGCTCAGCCCGCTCCATGCTGATGATAGCCAGTAAGCTTGAAACCGCTGTAGATGGATAGGATTCTTGGCTTGTGTAAAATCCAGCCTTGGCTTTGCATTAAAGCTGTGTAATACTGCAGGCATAAGCTTAAAGGAAGCCATGTTAGAAAATGGCTATGGATTGAAGAGCGAGGCATTTGTGGGCACATTTGCATGTCCCAGCTCAGCTTCCCAGAAAGCAGTGTAATAACAGCTTTTCTCGGAATTCTGAGATGGAAGCAGGTTTTTTTTAACTTGTTTTAGACATTCAAATGTCAACACTGATGTACTATTTATTTACTATATATATATATATATATATATATATATATATATATATATATTGTGGTAATGTGATCTTTCGTGACCCGTTTTCCCAGTGTTATACATGCAAACAACAGAGAGTCCCAATATGCTTTTTATCTTTTTTTTATTCTTTTATTGAATATTAGCAATTGCACAACATTCAGACACCTTTGTATAAAAACAATGTCAGAGAAAAAAAAACACAACTTAATATTGGAGGGGGGGGGGGGGAATAAGCTATCTTAAGTGCCTTGTGTTTTTCGTGGACAATAACTGCCTTTGGTTACAGATCTTCCTTTTTTTTTTTGCTTTGTCCCAAATTTTCCACTTATAGATGTCATTCTTAATAAATGCTGTAGTTAGGAAGTTTTTTTCTAGTTCCCTATTTTTATTTAAGATTACTTGTAATTAATTTGGGTTATACTGTTGTTTCCATTTAATGACCATCAAGACTTGAGTAACATATGCTTGTATTTCGATTTTAAGACTATCAGGGAATATATGCAAAATACCACATTTGATTGAAGCCTCTATTTTAGTATTAGTCATTATTGAAATGTGTTCAAAACATTCCAACCAAAGTGGTTTGATAAAGGGACAGTCCCACCACACGTGAACTTGCGAGTCAATAGCACCACATTTTCTGCAGCAAAATTTATCAGGGATAGATTGGGAAATTTTGAAAATTCTCGTGCGGACAAAATACCATCTTCGTATGGTCTTGAAGAAAGTCTCCCTATAGGAGGCCTTCTTTATAAACCTATTAGTAATTTGAAGGGCTTATTCCCAATTCTCTATTGGAATATTAGTCTCCATATCTTTCTCCCAATCTCCAAGCGTTGTAAATATTTTAATTACAAAATCCTAAAGCATTTTATGAACTCTTGATATATTTTTGATCTCTTTCAATGAGTTTCTATCATTTTTCGCATGAGGCCCTGAAAATATTTGGACAATTTAGAAAGAGGGTAGTTAAGAAACTTATTTTGATTAGGGACATTTAAGTTTTAGATGGTAATTTTTTTCTTTATTAACAGTTCCAATCCATAGTAAATACTGTGTAGCGGAGAGGCAATATTCCCCAGGGTATCTCCGCTTATAATCCCAGTGAGGCTCAGGAACAAGTAAAGGGTAAATCCACAGGCAAGGTTTCCAACAGGTAAAATAATAGCAATATCCCAACCGCAATCCCAATCACTGGACGACACACAGTTTCAGGAGCAGAACTATATCTTTAATGACAGGGAATCTCCTTTTATGCCATGGTGCCCTTTGAAGGGCTACACCCACATAATTATCACAGCCAATTATATACATGGTTCAACCCCCACGTCTCCTCCCCTCAGATAACAGGTAACACAATTAAAACAGACCCAATTTTAACCACATTCTGGATGTACCCCAAATACAGGGGGTACACCTTTAAGTCCCGTACCATTCAATAGCTCTCCCCCAGGGGAACAACATATACAAAAATGGCATGAATCAGACCAGGGGTTCAAAAGTTAGTAAAAGTATGTTTTTCACATAACACACAGACATGTCACATATCCCCCACACAATACACATATAGGACAATAGGTGAGTCACACCTCCCTGGCAACTTGGATACAATTAGACATTAATTAGATCATTCTTCTTTGTTCTTATCAGAGAATGAAAACACTTTGGAAAATGCAAGGATCCTTTACAACTTTCTTATCTCTTGAGTCTCTGTAATAGGATTATCTATTAGCCTAGGTCTGCAAACGTCTGGCTAATATTCTGCAGAGCATTAACCCAACATACATTTCTTTTAACACAAGTACAACATACAGTTATGCGAATGCAGCTTATTCACAGTAAATTGCAGGACAGCCCAGTGCCATCCGCTACACTGCTCCCCCTTGCCCACAAGCCAGCATACACAGTCTGATCCACCACGGATCGGCTTGGGGATGTCCGGGGACTCACGGATCATTTTTCCAGGTCAGTTTGTCTTGACAACCCGTCGGCATTCCCATTCTGTTTACCCGGGCGGTACTGGATATTAAAGTCAAAAGGCTGCAGCGCCAAACTCCAGCGCAGCAGCCTGGCATTGTCCCCAGCCACCCGGTTTAGCCATACCAGCGGGTTGTGATCCGTGAGTAATGAAAAGGGCTGTCCATATAAATACGGCTGCAGTTTCTTTAAGGCCCACACCACAGCCAGGCATTCCTTCTCGATAGCGGCGTAGCTTACTTCTCGAGGTAACAGCTTGCGACTGATGTAAGCCACGGGATGTTCTCCGCCATCGGCCCCGACTTGGCTCAGTACTGCTCCCAATCCGAACACAGAAGCGTCTGAACCTCCGGGAGTGTGTTGTAGTCCTGGATGCGGGCCTGTTGTCGGGTGACCACAGGGTAAGCTTCTCCTGTGGTGGGGGTTTGGGGCTCAAAAGCCGACGTGAGCCTCCCCAGATCGTTCCCCAATAAAACCTCCGCTGGTAACTGCGGCATCAACCCCACCTCCACATGCCCTGCCCCCGCTCCCCAATGCAAATGAACCCTTGCAGTGGGTAGCCGGTATACTGCTCCCCCGGCTACCCTGACGACCACAGTCTTGTTAAGTTTAGCCTGGTCTGAAACCAGGTGACTTTTTACCAAGGTGATGGTAGCCCCTGAGTCTCGCAGCCCTTGGACCGCTTTACCCTCCAGGTATACAGTCTGCCTGTGATGCTGCCGATTATCAGCATTGGCCTGGACTGGATCTGCCTCGTGCAGCACCTCCCATTGTTCCACGGTTGTAATGGGAACAGCTGAACCATATGGCGTGGCTACTATGTCCTGGTAGTGGTGGGCTGCGGCTGCTCTCGGTGGTGGTGGTGGGCCTGGACGTATCCAGGTGGACCGGTCTCGCAGCTGGGGACATTCCCTTTCATAGTGTCCCCATTTCTGGCAGTGGTGACAGGGGCCAGAAGCGGGCTGGCGGAAACGTGGCTGTGCAGCGGGCGGTGGTGGTGGCCCTGGACGTATCCAGGTGGACCGGTCTCGCAGCTGGGGACATTCCCTTTTATAGTGTCCCCATGTCTGGCAGTGGTGACAGGGGCCAGAAGCGGGCTGGCGGAAACGTGGCTGTGCAGTGGGCGGTGGTGGTGGTGGCAGTGTTCTCGGTGGGGCTGGGGTGTAGCTGGTTCCCCCAAAGGTTTTAAAAGGAGTCTCTGGTGTTACAGGTTTTTGCTGCCTGCGTGCATCTAGGTACTCATCTGCCTTCATGGCAGCTTCGGTGAGGGAGGTAGGGTTTCGGTCTCTTACCCACTCTTGTACCTCGCCAGTTACTCCCTCATAAAACTGCTCCAACAGCATCATCTGTATCACATCCTCCATGGACCGTGCCTTGCTCGCTTGTACCCACCCAAGTGCTGCCCTTTGTAGCCTGCATGCCCACTCTGCGTGTGAGTCTTTTTCCACCTTCTTTAAGTCCCTGAATCTCTGCCGGTATGCTTCTGGTGTTATAGCATACCTGGCCAGAATGATTTCCTTTACTTTGTTATAGTTCCTTATTTCCTCATTAGGTACAGTACGATATGCCTCGGCTGCCCTCCCCGTTAGCCTTCCTGCCAAAATTGGTACCCAGTCCTCTGTGCTGATTCTATGCAGGGCACACGGTCTTTCAAAATCCTGCAGGAAAGCGTCTATATCTTCCTCTGCCTCCACATACGTTTTAAAAGCCTGGTATGGTATCTTAGGCTTACCTTCTTGTGGCATATTTATTGCAGAGCTGCGTTCTGGGGCTGTTTGTTTCCTCAACATAAATTCCTGGACTTCTGTCATGGTCCTTGAAATAATTTCTGTTGAAGGTTGTTCCCCATAAAAAGACAGCCGAAATTGTACCTGCCTCCGGAACTCCACTTGTTCCGAATTTTCTCCTAAATCCCCCTGTTCGGGAACCGAATCTCCGTCCATTCGGTACTCCTCCATCAGCTCAGTAATGAGTACCGCTTTCTTCTTATTGCTGGCTTGTATACCCCTTGCCTCCAGGAGGTCTTTTAGCGTGGAGCTTTTTTAGTGTGGCAAAATCAATCTCCATCCGTACTCCATTTATGCTTGTTCCTCTGTGAGTCTGGATCCCAGCGCTGCCAACCAATGTAGCGGAGAGGCAATATTCCCCAGGGTATCTCCGCTTATAATCCCAGTGAGGCTCAGAAACAAGTAAAGGGTAAATCCACAGGCAAGGTTTCCAACAGGTAAAATAATAGCAATATCCCAACCGCAATCCCAATCACTGGACGACACACAGTTTCAGGAGCAGAACTATATCTTTAATGACAGGGAATCTCCTTTTATGCCATGGTGCCCTTTGAAGGGCTACACCCATATAATTATCACAGCCAATTATATACATGGTTCAACCCCCACGTCTCCTCCCCTCAGATAACAGGTAACACAATTAAAACAGACCCAATTTTAACCACATTCTGGATGTACCCCAAATACAGGGGGTACACCTTTAAGTCCCGTACCATTCCATAGCTCTCCCCCAGGGGAACAACATATACAAAAATGGCATGAATCAGACCAGGGGTTCAAAAGTTAGTAAAAGTATGTTTTTCACATAACACACAGACATGTCACATATCCCCCACACAATACACATATAGGACAATAGGTGAGTCACACCTCCCTGGCAACTTGGATACAATCAGACATTAATTAGATCATTCTTCTTTGTTCTTATCAGAGAATGAAAACACTTTGGAAAATGCAAGGATCCTTTACAACTTTCTTATCTCTTGAGTCTCTGTAATAGGATTATCTATTAGCCTAGGTCTGCAAACGTCTGGCTAATATTCTGCAGAGCATTAACCCAACATACATTTCTTTTAACACAAGTACAACATACAGTTATGCGAATGCAGCTTATTCACAGTAAATTGCAGGACAGCCCAGTGCCATCCGCTACATACTGTATCTGCCATCTTTATCTTGTTTAACAAATTCTTCTGTTCTAATTACATTTTTGCTAAATAAATTGATACTCCTCTCTTTTTTTTCTTGTAAATTGAGATATATTTGTGACTAACAAGCCTATAACCAAACATATATGTCTTAATTTGCACCCAATGAGTCTCTTGGAGACAAGCTATATCTATTTTTTCATCTTCCAACTTTCTTAATATAGCATTTTTTTTTCATTGGGAAATAAAGCCCCTAAATATTAAAGGTCATTAATTTCACTGTCATATATTACCCAATTCCGTACCAATTTGCCAAATTGTCACTCTTACCCATTGCACTGCAGGCAGTCTTAAAACATTCTACATTTAGACAAAAGACACATTGACATTTAAACATCAAAAAAGCAAAGTAACAATATATTAATTTGTTATTCCTTGAAGTTATTCCTATTCTGAAATTTCTCAAGACACAGTCCCTAAAATGGGAGCGGGGCTTGGGTTACCAGAAGTAGGCAGACTACAACAGTCTAACAGCCTTATTAAATTGTGATTCGGTCAATTGAATATGGCTCTATATAAGCAAATAGCATATTTTCTTTACAGAAGTTTTTAGTTAGTGAAGACCTTGCTTTTGGTTAGAAGTTCACTAATTAAAAACTTCTGTAAAATAAATATGCTCTGTGCTTATATAGAGCCCTATTCAATTGGCTGAATCGCAGTTTAATAAGGCTATAAATGTCTAGGCAAGAGAGATACACTAAGCTAACTATTTGTTCCTGCTGTATTACTAAATGTAATGGTTGATGTAAACCATCTAGAGGACATTTAATTTACATATTAGTCAGCAAACAATCATCTTCAGACACATCAAAAGACCCTACATATTCTTAATATTTAGTAATCAACAGGTTGTCAAAGTTTTCAGTTTCATTATTTATGTTATTGAAGACTATTTTGCGATTATGTCTATCTTTCCATACATTTTTGTTCATAATTAACAGATAAAATATAAAAAGTTTTGTTCCATAAGCTGAAAGGTTATAGAGACTTCCTATTCCACTCCTTATATTTTGTGAACTAATCTACATAATAATTATATATATCTTAAGTAAATCATTATTCAAAAAGGTGATAAAGACTCCACTTTATCGAAAGGAAGATTTCGCAATTAATAAGTTGAAGTGAGATGGGTTATTAAGAAACCTTCTGTGTCTTATTTAATGTGAAAAACATATGTTATATAATGAACAGGAGAAGAATTGGACTGTCGCCCAACCTTTCAGCTAACCATTTATTTTATTACGTCATTTTTCTGCCATATTCCACTCTAGTGGATTATTTCTTTCTGCAACTTTGCTGTTCAATGTTAAATATATTTCAGGAGTTTCTATAGTTTTGAAAAATGCATTTCCTTCTTCCAATGATGTGATTCAAATTGTTTGATCTTTATAAGTAAATATTATTTTGGTTGATAATCCCCATTTATAGGGAATGGAGTTATCTCTAAGACTCTTACAGCCTTATTAAATTGCGATTCAGCCAATTGAATAAGGCTCTATATAAGCACATAGCATATTTTTTACAGAAGTTTTTAGTTAGTGAAGACCTTGCATTTGGATAGAAGTTCACTAACTAAAAAGTTCAGTAAAAAAAAATGCTATGTGCTTAAATAGAGCCCTATTCAATTGGCCGAATTGCAATTTAATAAGGCTGTTAGTCAGGTCTCGAAACTCCCTCTTTTTTATTAATGTTTTCAAGGACTTCAAGTATGTTACATTTACATTTTAAGTTAGAGATCTAATTGTTCAAATCTTTCACTTCTGTTCTTAATTTCTGATGTTCATTGCTTATAATATTGAGAGAGCCTTCTAATTGTTCAATAGATTTCATATGTTTCTGAATTTCTCTTGAATAATTGCTCTTTGATTGAATTCGGAAATTCGTTAAATAAAAGTATGATATTTGCAAAAGTCAGTTTATCTTCTTGAGAATTTGTTTCTGGGGCTTCCACTGAACCTAAAGATAAATCTTGAATTATAGAGGATTCTAGTTGGGAAGATTCTGATAGATCTAATTGGGGGTTCTGTTTACTCTCAGTTTTTTTAGCAGGGTGAAAAAAAATCTTTTGGCACTTTTCTTTAACTTTTGTATTGCTCTTTGAGCCCTGGTTCTCCTTGTTTCTAATTTTTAGTACTTGTCACTTTCTTTTGCCACCTATTTTGATTTTGTGGATGCTTCTTACCTCACTTCTGATTTTCTCTTGCTTTTTAATAATTGTTTTAACCACTATCTAAGCTGTAAAATATCTAAACCAAGATCACACATCAATCGATAGTAATAATTACTTTGTTAGTTTTATCAGTTTGAAAAAATATTATCTTATAGATTTAGTAATGAATTCACCTATATCAATATCATGAGTGGTGCATTGATAAGAACATAGACAGAACACAGGAAGAAAAAAAAAAAGCAATACTAAATTCAATAATTAATAATGCAACCAGTTTGTCTCAAACGATCAGGAAAAACAAAGACCACAACAGCAGAAAGACAGTTCTGCTTTTTATCTTTTTTTAATAAAGCTTTTCCAAGCATAAACAAGAATAGCTTACTCCAGCATAAAATACAATCTGCATAAACGTGTTTGCTAATTTCCAGGAACACCCTTGCTAGCTCAGAAGCCGCTTCTTAGCCTTCAGGTAATATATTTGTACAGTCCACTCTTTGAATAGTCCATTTTCAAGTAGTCTGATTTCCCCTCATACAGTCATTTTCCTTTCACACAGTTTGGTGGGGCACTGGTACACCCTACTCTCTAAATACCCCAACCCCAGCGAACCTTCACACCCTCTAATGATAAAGAATACAATCGGTTAACAGCACATAATTCTCCCTGTGGTAATCTAAACAGTATTTTAGTTTTTTTCTTGCTCTGAATTCTGAGAAATACAGGATTGCACTGCATTCTAGGAACCTGATCGGGGGCATGCAATTAAACCCACAAAAACTTCACTCTTTAATCCAATACCATTTTAAACATGGCTCCTTTTAAGCATGTGCCCGCTGTATTTAACAGCTTTAAAACATAGCAAAATAATGGATTTTGCAGTAGTTAGGAATCCTACCCACAGACAGCTGTTTCAGTCTTAAACAGATCCCATTAGTGTTGGGCTGGACCATCACTCCTGCCATAGATTCGTGGGATGGCTACTAACCACATCACCATTTAGAATATGGAAGGCAAAAGAGTGATAGAAAAGCATATAAATAGAGTGATATATATATATATATATATATATATATATATATATATATATATATATATATATATATAATATATATAATATATATATATATATATATATATATATATATAATAAGACTGTGTGTGTATAAAGGGTATATGTAAACTAGCGACTTGCCCATCAAAAAATGACGGTCAATAAAATTTAAATGTTGTGAAATTTGTTTGCAACACAAAATGATTCACCTACATTTGTCCCTTTTTTTTTTTCTATTATTATTATTATTATCTTTATTTATATCACGCCAACATATTCCGTAGCGCTGTACAGGGGTTGAGTACATAGCAGAAAACAAAGTAAACACCTTGTAAAGAATGGAGGGCCCTGTTTTTGAGCATAAAATCAAATGTACATAGAGCTTGTTTCCAAGGCCTGACACAAGATTGAAAACTCGCAAACTTACAATCTAAAAATAAAAACACATTATTTTTTTTAACTTTTTATTTTTTTAACTTTCAACTTATATTTCACAAACATGAAACTTTGTAACATGAAACTTGTATATGAAACATTCGTTCAACATTTTGTTAACAATACTAACACTTTTCAATACATATTTATCACTGAGTAACTGCGGACTATATTAACTTAGAGTAAGTAAATTGTTTTAACAATAACATTCTTTTTATTATTTGTAACATATTTGTAAAACTCTTGTTAAACTAAATTAGCATTGAATCCAGAGGAAGGTAAACAATAAAAACCCTCTATTGAAACTTGTCCAATTGTATCAAAGAGGGAAAAAAATTAATTCCTTCCTGACCCCATTAACTGGAGATCGGATTTCTCCCTGAATCAATACTTTGTCTTTAAATAATAAATTTCCAATTATTATTAAAATATTTAAACTTTATACTAACAATACATATTTGACTATACCACATATATATTGACCAAACTTTTTTCAAAATTCCAAAAACACATATTTAACATCTGAAATTGTAACATCAAACAATAACATTTAACTGTTATAAACTTGAAAAAGTCAGTTAATTGTTTTGTGGGGCCAATCATGTAACTATAAAACTTTGAACCCATTCCAATCTGTTTAAGGATATTTTACTGTTTATTCTTTGGATTTTTTATGTGAAATGTATTTTTTGTGCAATCATATTGAGTCCCATAAAATGTTGGCATTAAAATGAAACCATTGTCCTCTATCTTTCCAACACCTCATAGTAGACAATGTTTTTGGTGTAAACACATCCATTGTCCAATAAATGACCCTGAGTTTCGTTTTCTTCAACATGCACTTTAATTTCTTTTGGATTAGTGCACCTTGAAAAAGCCACATAGAGTTGTCCATGTGCAAAAACTGGTTCCTTTAAAAATATCCCAACTGACTTAAAAGTTTGTCCTTGGGATTTATTGATGGTCATAGCAAATGCCATTATAACTGGAAATTGTCTCCGTTGAAGGACAAAGGGCAAACCACTCTCACTTGGAGCTAAATCAATTCTTGGTATGAAAACTCGTTCACCTTTATGGGTACCAGTTATAATTTCTGCATGTATAAAATGATCTTTTAACTCATGCACAATTAATCGGGTCCCATTACAATGTCCTTTTTTTGGATTCATATTTCGCAATAACAATTGCGCCTTTTTTCAATTGTAAAATATGTGGTGGCATTCCAGATGGTGTTAACGAATTAATAAATTCGATACTAAAATTCGATTCACTATCTTTATCATCTGACAGAATAGAATCTGCACTGTAATAATTCTTTTGTGGTGCATTGATGTATTTTAAAATTTCGTTATTTACATTCAAGGCATCGATATTTTTTGATGTTAATTTTACTTTGTTTGCAATGTCTGTGTAATCCTCATTATTAAGAGTGTTTAGAAATATGGCTGATATGAGTGATTCATTGCAAACCATTTCTGATGGAATTTCAGTGGTATCATTTGGTAAATGCTGTATTTCTGGATGTTTTCCATCTCCGATTTTAATGAGCCAGTCATTGAATTCATTTTGGCCTTCAGATCTCATAATCAATTCTAATTTGAGATATGTAAATATTTGCCACAGTTTACTGGTCTTGATACATGTTTCAATGATCTCTGTTCTATTTCCGTGTGGCACAACAGGCAATGTTTGCCTAAAATCGCCTCCTAACAGCATCACCTTTCCACCAAAATGCAACTTATTATCCATTACTTCTTTTAAGAATCTGTCAATACATTGCAGTGCATGACATGACATCATTGTTGCCTCATCTATGATAATTAGTTTAGTTAGTTTGAATTTCTTTGCTTGTATGGAATTGAGTCGAATATCTGACACTGATGTTTCCAAAATGGGAACTGGCAGCTTAAATCCACTATGCACAGTTCTCCCACCATCTAACAAAAATGCAGCAATTCCAGTTGTTGCAAATGGCATAGCTATCTGACCCTGTGATCGAATATAACTCATCAAACAATTGTACAGATAAGTTTTTCCTGATCCACCTGGGCCGTCTAGATAGAAATACCGGTCTTTGACCATTTCATCATCTGTAGCATTTGTGATGGCATGAAATGCTTCTAACTGTAAAGTATTTAAAGTTGCCAGTTTTTCTTGGGTTTTTTTGTTTTTGAAGCTCAGTGTCATAATCATCAAAATTGATGTCATCTATAAGTCCTGGATCAGGTAAATTAAAACTTGCACAATTTAATCCATGAGCCAACAATATTTCTTGGATTTCCATCAATGTTTTTAACAGAGCTATTGGTTCTCTGTAACGTTTCAAGAAATCTTCTGACATGTTTAATTTCAATGTTTCCCACAAAGTGAAAGCATCAGGTACATTGCAAAATATACAAATGAATGCAAATTGTTGTCTCATTTGCTTAGGCATTTGACATAGTGCTGCTTCTTCCAGACACCTCTCCCATTCTGTATCATCAGCTATGAAATTTTGATGTCTTGCAGCTAATAGGAATGTATCATAAACTATGTAATTCACTGTACGTAAATGCTCAAAATTCTGTGCACCGGGAACATGTAGCAGAAGTAATCTTAAGCTGAAACGTTCAATATCCCTTGGACTGACGGTATAAATGCGTGGTATGATTTTATGAGTATCTCTTCTTCCTTGTCGCCATAGACCATTTACAAATACATAGTGATATGGTATCTCTATGTATAAAAATTGTCTGGCCTGCGTATCCTGACAGTTTAATTTAAACCACGCAGTAAGCGTAGTATCTCTGTCTTCACTTTGATATAATGCAGATCTTTCATTTCCTTGAGTAAAGCAAACCATCTGACTTTTGTACAGCTAAACGATAGAAAGCATGTGACCGATCATGCATCTCAAATTTCAAAAGGCGCCACATTGCTTCAGGAGCACTCACATACCGAGCATCTAAATAATTTGATAGTTCATCATGTAAAATTGGATTTTTGTTTTCATTTCCAACACCTTGTACAACAGTAGCTGCATCGTATCCTTTGTATATATATTTATACACATACTTAATTGATTTAATTGAAGTGCAAGCTTCCACATTGATGTGTGCGTTGTACTTAATGAGCAAATGTGGATTGTATGGAACGACAAATCTATTATCAACCTTTTGGCCACGGATAATAGCTGTTTGTCCTTGTGTTCTTTTATACAAAGGATATCCATCACAATTTGCATAAGTTTCCAGTTGAAATTGTTTTGGAAATTCTTTAGTACATTTTTTATTTTCCATACATGGTGAATTCGGATTCATCTCTCCACATGGGCCATGAATCATTCTATGTGTAACAATCTCCCAAAGTTTTTTATATTTTTCTTGGTCTTGCAATTCTGCACAAATTACTGAATCCACTCTCTCTGCAGTGTTAAACTTGTCTTTTTCCTGCAGTATTAAAAGTATGTGAGGATGTGGCAATCCCCTTTTTTGAAATTCAATGGTGTAAACATAAGCCACACATTGTCCAAATAAGTGTGCTTTAGTGATATCATGAATTAATGAATTGAGTTTGATTTTAAATACTCTTGCCACTAAATCTGGTCGGTCAGAAGTACTTTCTCCCAGATTCAAATTTTCCTTGATCTCTGGCCATTGTGGATTACACGTGAATGTAATAAATAAATCTGTTTTTCCAAATTTTGTAACAATAGCCATGGCATCATTATACCTTTCTCGCATATTGCGAGGAGATCCTTGGAAAGAGGATGGCAAAATAATTGCTCTTCCAGCTGGAATGTCTCTGTTGGAAGCTAAATCTGCCACATAATCCATTAATCCACAATACTGTTCTACTCGTAATTTATTTTGTTGATATTTAATAAAATTTAGATTATTGGCTTCAACTTGTAAATATGAATCAATAATCCATTGTTGAGTGAGTTTTCCTCCATGTAAAATTGGATTAAAACAATCACGGATAGCAGTTTGTGCCACTTTATATTCCAGCATGGAAATATTAGATCTAATACGAAGTTTAGTATTGGGATAACTTTCCAATTGTAATTTTGGTTCCCATCCTGGTTCCCCATTTGGAAAGAAAATGGGATATGTCATTGGATCTAAATTACAGCTTAATATATTAATGTTGATAAATGGTTGTTCTTCATTGCGTGGATATATTCTAATATCCCGCTGAAAAGGTGGTTCACCATCTTCATTTTTAAACACCATGGCAATCTCGTTTACAGTAGGTAAATTATATCTTCTTTGAACAGTGTTCCGATCTCTTTTTAACACCATATTGACTCTTGGTGTAGGCAATTGATGTCTTTGAGCATGTTCCTGTTGTTCTTTTTCAAGCTGTGCTAATTGTTTGTATGCTTGACTATATGGGTTTTTTTCCATAATTTTTTCAAGCTGTTCAAAGACTATGCGCAAACACTGTCTATTTTCTGGAAGCTTCCATCGTATCTAAGACATATAACTGTGCAAATTTCCTTTGCTGTCCTTCTTGTGGGTGTAAATGGGAAGTTCGGTGGTATATTTGACCTTGAACTCTGAAACAGTAAGGACCATGTCCTGGTACATTTTCTGCTAATGTTGCACCCATTGAAGCGAATGAAATTGCACTGTTATAAGACCTTATGTTTTGTTTGAAATTATTATAATTTGGAAATGTTGGATCACTCATAATGCATTCTAAATAATATGGAAATGGGTGTCTTACTGGAAGTTTCACCTTTCCTTTCTGACAGCAACTTTATAAAATGATAGGCCCCACAAAACTGACAAACCACATTAAGTAACCCACAATAATGAGTATCCACTTCTAATGCATTTCTTCAACATAAATATCAGACCCACTTTCTATATGTACATTTTTTTCTTGTGTTTCTACATTTAAGTCATTCTGCAAAATAGAGTCATTGGACAATGGTTCACAGAGATGTTTTTGTTTACTTTTACGTTTCTTTGAAGCCCCAACACACTCACTTGCGGCTTTCTTACTCATCTTTCTTTTATTTAAAAGTCTCTGTCGATCTTCTTCTCGCAAGCGTTGAGAAGTTTCCGGTGTCTGAGCATCTCTCCACCTTTGCTTCCTTTCCCTTGCCAATCTTCTTTTGCGTTCAATTTTGTCTTCTCCATTGTCCGCCATTTTAATCTGTAATTTTAAATAGAGATGTAATTATTGTTTGTTCTTTGTTTTATATACATTTTTTTTCCGATTTGTACTTTTAGATTAAAGTAGATGCTTAAACTAATAAAACATTTTCAATTGTTGCACTTTAGTCTGAAAGAAATGAAACCATTTTTCAAAGTATTTTATTCACATATATGAAATCGGAAATAGCTGCACATATCCATCTTTATATTACTAATCTTTCAATGACATTCCTTCTTGATTGAATTCACAGCATACCATCCTTTTATTTTTTTGCAAGTGTTTAAAGCTTCTTCTTTTCTTTAAATATTATTATTACTTAGTATCTTTTCCACTTTCTTAAAGTTTTAACTAAATATCACAAATTAATGACTCAATAAGTACTATCCATTTTCAATCAATGTAAATTTTCACAAAAAATATAATACATAGGGCCTCATTCAATTGCGATTTTGCCAATTGAATAGGGCTCTATATAAGAACAGAGCATATTTTTTTTATATACATTTTTAGTTAGTGAAGACCTTGCTTTTGGAAAGAAGTTCACTAACTAAAAACTTGTGTAAAAAAATATGATATGTGCTTATATAGAGCCTTATTCAATTGGCCAAATCGCAATTGAATGAGGCCAATAGGCGTCACTACAAAATAACATTTTATACCTGTCAAGATGATGTTGATGTTATTCAAAGGCTGCAAACGTCACACTGTCTGTTTATTCCCTTGCAGATCCGAATAAACTGTAAAATGAAATAGATAATATTTTTAAACTTTTGCTTCATCAATATGATTAAATTAACATCAACAGACATATATTTGTCTACATTAAAAACATCATCTTTTTTAATATTTTGCCATAGTAATATAATTAAAATTCTATACCTGTCCAAATGATCTTTATGATGTTCAATTTGCGCAAACGTCACTATCTCTGGTCATTCACGTAGAATTCACTGCAATTATACAAAATAGTAAAATTAATGTATAATATGTTACTTCATCTGTATTAATCAATAAGGCTTAACATACCTATTTTGCATAGATTAAAAACATGAAATAAATATATCAATAAATCAACATGAACACACATATGAAAGAATAGATTATAAACATACACTCAATATTACTGTTAGTCTTTAAATAAGATTCAATGAATGTGTATTAATATTAAATTAATGTCTGACTAAATATAACATCAACACATAAGCATGTTCCCTTTTTTTTTTAGAGTGGTATACAAAATATATAAGAACTGAATTATTTAAATAATGTACATACATTAATAATTAATTAATCAACGTGTTCCATTTTTTATGCACATTCTTAAACGTTAACCTTTTTTAATATTAATGATTAGTAATGAATGTTATTTACAATTCTTACCCACAGGTAATCACGACATATCACAAAATAGTTCTTAAATTAATGTACATTAATAATTAATGAATCAATGTATTCCTAATTAATTAATGTACATTATGAATGTTATTACCAATAGTTTCACACAGGTAATCACAACATATAACAAAATAATTTTTTAATTAATGTACATTAATAATTAATTAATAAATATGTTTTTTTTATTGACATTTTTACTTTTGATATTAATAATTAATTCATTAATTAATGTACATTATGAATGTTATTCACAATTGTTTCACACAGGTAAGCACAATATTATTTTTATATTAATTACATTTCTTATTTCTTATTTATTAATGAAGTACCAATTTATTAATTAATAATTATAAATAATAAGCACAATATTACTTTTCTATTAATTAAATTTCTTATCTATTATTTATTAAATAAGTACCAATTTATTAATTAATAATTATAAATAATAAGTATAATATTAATTTTCTATTAATTACATTTCTTATCTATTATTTATTAAGTAAGTACCAATTTATTAATTAATAATTATAAATAATAAGCACAATATTAATTTTCTATTAATTACATTTCTTATCTATTATTTATTAATTAAGTACCAATTTATTAATTAATAATTATAAATAAAAAGTACAATATTAATTTTCTATTAATTAAATTTCTTATCTATTATTTATTAAGTAAGTACCAATTTATTAATTAATAATTATAAATAAGCACAATATTAATTTTCTATTAATTACATTTCTTATCTATTATTTATTAATTAAGTACCAATTTATTAATTAATAATTATAAATAATATATTTACCTTTTTTAATGTAATAATGCTGAAGCAGTATACTGAAGAGCTAACAATCTCTTGCGATTTGCCGGCATCAAAAAACATCCAGTCAGACTGTCATCACCTGAGGAGAAAGTGTCAGTCATGTGTGAAATGTGCCCTATAGCCAAAGGCGGGAATTCTGTGTTAATGCATAAATCGGTAATATCGTTTCGTAAAATGTACTCGCTACTGTCTTTTTACTCATTGCGCGGTTAATCCGCATCCTTTATCTCGTTGTTTTTCAAACACATACGTCGGTGGCTGTGTTTTACGCAGTTCGTAGTAGTATAGCCTCGTTTTCATTTTTTTCGGCGGCCATTTTTTTCTCGCTTAGCCGATTTTCGATCTTTGTAACTCGGCTAAATCGATTTAATTGCAGTTCGAACTTACTTCCAGACGTCCTGCTTGGTTCCCCATGCTGTAAGTGACCTTTGTTTTATTTTTTTTGTGTGTATTCAGTGTTTTTTTACTGTTTTTGTTCCGCCGCTTATCTCGTAATTTTTTTCACCTCGTATTTTTTTTTTAAGTGCTACAGTTTAACAGCTCGCCTCGCTACGCGAGGCTCGCCTGCAATGAGCTCCTGCGTCGCTCATTGCCAAAGTCCTACGATGTAACGCGCTCATTGCCAAAGTGGTGCGATGTAACGGCGCTCATTGCCAAAGTGGTACAATTTAACGGCTCGCCTCGCTACCCGAGGCTCCCCAAGCAATGGCAGAGTGGTACGGTGTAACGGCTCGCCTGCGGCGCTCATCGCTAAGTCGTACGCACTACGCAACGCAGCGTGATGACGATTCGTAGTTAGACAATTATAATATGTGATGCTTACGTTCCAAAATAAAAACACTTGAACGTATATTAACACTGAACATAGAGAATGATGCCAGGCATCATTGTAATTTTACCCCTATATGTACTTATATTATATAGGAATAAAACTTTGGCTAAAACTTGCCCTGATCTGTTAAGAGATACAATGGGAAAAACCTTTCGAAGTTTAGCATGATGACAGATTACCATCCTTTTAATTAATTATCAGCTGGCTATGCAAACACCCTTAATAGACCTAAAGATCACTTAACAAGGCTGTCTCTCGAGTTTTTATAATTTAGCAAGTTAGACTTATGTATTTTATAAGTAGATAACACAGATTTATTTTAAGCTAATTTAGTGTTGATTTAATGTTAGTTGTTTTAGTTGTTTAAACTTGAAGTAGCTGACATATTTTTCCTCTATTCTCATAATATGTTTACAGGCTCTAATTTTCCAATGCAGAAGAACTAATGTTTATAACACGCTCTTTTAAAATAAATATTCTTATCCTTTCATGCCATTTTAAGCTAGACATGGCACATTGTATCATCGACATGTATTTGTGTTCTGATAATAATGAATAATACTGTAATGAAATAAACATTGTACATATACTAATATCTATATCTGTCTGTATACAAAAAGAGAGAGAGAAAAGCTGTATGGATGCTATTGGAGATGCAAAGACATATATACAATAAAGGAAAGCTAAACTCTGATCCTTGTAAGCCCTCTTACATTTCTGTATATTTTACTCATATCATTCAACCATCCATAATGTGCTTCTATGGCAAATAGCAATCTTAATGGTTATATTTTAACACCACATCACTGGCTACTGATAAATTGCATCCATTAACTTGTTGACTTAAATAATTACTTTGTGAAAATGGATAGTGCAGACGCAAGAAAGGGCTGTCCATCAGGAACTTGCAATGACTCAATACACAAAGACACTTGTACCAAGAGCTGCAAATGTAGAAATTATAATGCTACTGTGTATTTATAGATAGCCACTCAAGTCAATTGCCTATGCATGCATCATCCTGTTGTCATTGGGAGATGTTCCTTGGAAACCCTTACATTTGGAAAGATGCACACATGCATGTTCTTATTTATATATCTGGTTATTTTCATCAACTAACACAGAAGAAAATGCATCATCCCAGTGTTTTACCAGTGTCTTACGTTAACATTAAATCTTTAATAGAAATGTGTAGAAATATAATAACACAAAGACAACATTTTAATTTTATTTTAAAAAAATATGACACATATCACCTCTGTATAAGGGTAGTTGAAATATAAGTTCTAATCTTTGAGGTATGAGATAAATTTAGTCCAAAACAGAAGTGCCAAGCAAGTCTCCTCTGTCTGAGCGAGCAACTCTCCTTAAGCATAGGGAGCAAGGGATCCGTTTCTGTATTTCCTTATTTTGGTTTGTCTACAACAGAAGACTTTTCCTGAGAGATGGTTTATAAATATCTTCTCACACCACTATTGTTTATATAGACTGACTTGCCTTTGATGGATATGTCTGAAATGCTGTTTTTCCATTGAATAATTATGAATATAGTGGTCATGATTACCATTAAGGCTGTCTGTGAAGAATTGTGTTTTTTTCCAAGTGTTCCGTCATGCGATGAAGTTCTGGAGGAAAAAGAGCCTTTGGCTCGACTGACAATCCAGTTATATTTGAGAGGTAATATAATACTCTAATTTTATTAATTAACAAAGATTCTCCATTTTGATCCAGTACAAAAATATTGTCCAGATAATGGAGTATTCTATTTCCATCATTCCTTAGTTCTGTTAGAGATACATGTATCTAGGTACAAGCTCTGGGATGCATCATTCAGAAGGATGGTAATGGCTCAGCACCTGGAAGGCTATATGGTATTATTGACAATTCCAGAACAGATTTTATGATGTCTAAGTTACTATTTTTGTCACAACCTACTGTTTCAATGGGCTTGATAAGAATATAGTTCAAACCTACCCAGCAGATTTTGGGGTTCTGTGAATATCCCTGTTAGCAGGAATGAACACAGCACAGCATAGGAAGACCATTAGTTCCCCAGAAAATCTCAGGAAGCAGGCTTAGCTATAGTAACCCCAAGGTAAGGGTTATAGAGGGTTATAGTTCCAGGAAGGTTCAGCAATAATAACCGCAATGGAAAGGATTATTCTTCTCCCCAGAATGAAGCATACATGTAGATTATGTAACTCAAATTGAATAACATTGTATTAAAGTCAACACAAAATATTTATACAGAACATAGCCCAATCATATTTAGTCTCCTTACCTTAGCAAACACTCTTCCCACCAATCCTAGTCAGCCCACACCCTGCCCACGTGGGAGGTCTGTCCATCAACTGATGTCATTAGTAAATAAGTAAACTACCCTTTGGTCTAGACTCTTCAGGGGTAGATAGCCAAAACAATAGTACAGCTCCTTTGTCTGCTACATCACATCTCATATTCCCCATTACCTGAGTATCTGTATTATATGAAATATCAAGATGTTCCCCAATTTCTGTATCCCAACCTCCTGAGACAGAGACTAGTGCCCTCTTGTGGGGGATCCCTAGCGGGCACTAGTGGGAGCAGTAAGGGCCAGGGTACCCTCTAGGCTATGGGTGGGAGTAAATACCAAGATATCTGGGTGGACAAGTGGTCTTTGGTTATTAGGGCACAATCTCCCTGAGGTGTCTGGCTCTGTACCCTCCAGCAGCGGGTACAGAGCCGACAATAGGTTCATTTAGGCTTGTGGAGAGGAGCCAAGTAAGTTCACTTTACAGACTGGCCAGGGCTTCCACAGAAATCCTACATATTACTGGTGATAAACTTCCATGGGTTATAGATAAAAATAGAATCAATTGAGCTTAATTACCAAACAGAAGATCAAAAAGAGATACCAGTAGTAATTACTTGACTCCACTTTATCTCCTTGTTAAAGCAATTTGCTTCAATGTTCTATTTTGACAAGTTAACAAGCTCAATTGACAGCTCTATTCACCACCCACAGTGCCATTAAAATCTATACATGTAGTCAGGAGTTTGCGCCCAGACTGCGGCTTAGTAAATTACCAGCTGTCTCACAAATCCAAAAGTGAATGCCTATTGTGCTCTGGCATTGGTCAGTCTATCTCTCTAGGTTTATTGAACCCCCTCATTTGAATACCCTGTAAATTGTACCTCCCTTTGACAGGGAACTGAGATGGTATACTTTATTGAAATATAATTTTTTTAGAGAAAACATGACTGGATAACATATATACATCAAGAATTACCAATAATACGGGCATCATGCGGAGATATGTAGGAGCTTCGATTTGGATGGGATTAGCAATCAGCAGATACCAATGCTAGCAAGCAAGAGGTATACTAAATCAATGTGCCCCCCCCCCCATCTCCATCTTCTTTTCTTTTTTTCTTCTCTCTCTTTCTATCTGTCTCTATCTATATATTAAAGGTCCAACAAAAAAATAAATAAACAAAATGGAAAATGTAAGAAAATGTCCTCCACATTGACATTTGTACTTTCTTCAGTATGCTCTTGCTATATATTATGCATCAAATATACTACAGTTTTTTTTTTCATTAATAAAAAAGATTTAAAAAAAATGAATTACCAATAATACAATAATTCACTAACATGGCCCACAATTAAACAACATAGGGCCTCATTCTATTAGCAACCGCAGCCGTTGCGGGGCCGCAAGGACCGGCCGCAAGCTATCCGGCTATTCTATTCCCTTACGGCCGGGGACTCCGGCAGGCTTGCGGCCGGTGCCTTGCTATCTCTTGCGGCCGCTCGCGCCAGAGGAAAGGCTTTGATCTAAAACGGCCGCAAGAGTTTCGGCCGTAAGAAATTCCTATTTGCAATTCAATTGCTCCGGGAACCCTCTCTGCAAGGCTAAAAACGAGCCGCTGCTTACTTGCAGGAAAGAGGTCTCGCTAGCACCAATTAAGCACATAAAATAGCTCAAATAAAGCCATCCTGCACTTTGAGAAGACTATAAAGGGATTTTAGGTGTTAGAAAAAATAGCACATAATTATCCTATACTCAAATCCGTAAAATATTTTATTTTTAATATCCGTAAAATATCCATGTAAAAAGTCCAGAGTGCTTGGAGCACCTCAGACATGCCCACGCCGCAGCCGGAAAAGAAAGAGTTAATTTGAACTCGGGTTTGGGCAGATGTGCAAGCTTGAGAGTGGGTTTCTTTTAATCCTCATGTCCCCCAATATGATCCCTAGCATTTACAGAGCTGTACAGTGCAGGCTTGAATTTATTTTTGCGTTTTTATATTTCTCAGCTTACGGCCGGTTCTAAGATATGCGGCCGGCCGTAAGAGGAGATCCTTGCGGGGCCGTATAATAGAATCGCGAGTTAACAGAACCCCCGCAAGGAATCGCAGCCTTACGGCCGATTTACGGCCGCTAATAGAATGAGGCCCATAGTGATCAAAGTTCATATTGAGGCAATGACAGCTTCCTAGTATAAGAGGGGAATCACATAATTAACCCATGTCAGCCCAGGACCCACAATAGTTCAACAGCGCCATAAAGAAAAAAACCTGGTCCCCTGGGCATCATAATTTTCATCCTTTCTTCACTTACTGTTTGAATTACATGTCAAGAACAGATCAGATTACATTTGTTAATTTGAACTGCTTACTTATAAACTTAAAAAAGCTGCCCATTCTAAACTACCTTTGGAAGACTTTACCCAAGCTGGGAAAAAAATATTAAAAAACAGAGCACTAAGGTAAGAGTTTGGTTTTATCTTGAGCAAATTTTGGAGTACCTCTCACCTGAGAAAATGAAATTAGCTTGTTCATGATTGTGTACTATATGAAGAGAATGTCTTCTTGATTCCCAGTGTGTTGGAAGTATTACTTGACAAGTAGTCACTTCTCTTTTTATAGTTTGATGAAGATTACGGTCAAAACAATTTCACAACTGAATGAATGAGAGCAAAGTCCACAATGCAGTGTATTGAGCAATAAATCTTCTAAATACTTTTATTGTTTGTGAAGCACTTTATCGGAGCATCCATACTTGTAGGTCAGATAATGTAAATGAGCCTTCCTGCTGGTCAGTTCTAGCTGGAAACTACACATTTTTAGATTGAAACCCTTTCTTCAATACATGAAATTACAAAGTTGTCGACGGATGTAAAGGAAGAGTACCTATCCTAGTAACCTTAGATATAAAAGCATCTATTTAGGGGCATAGACCAATCCTTTGGATCTTTTTTGAGAAATTATATCTCCCTGTGAATGGTAATCAGTTTTCTTACAAATGTTATCAGTTAAGAAAACAATACATTCCCCTTTTTTTGTTATTCTCTGCATAATGTATATCAGAGATTTTCTGATTCAAAACCAAGAGTTCTACCAGGTCATTGAAAGAAAGTCATCTCTATGATATTTATAAGCTACTATGTCCAACAGAATGAGATAAGTATGGGTATCTACTATCATGTTCCTTAGATACACTGCATTTCTTATGTCAACTATTACAATTCCCATTTGATATAACCATCCAGTAGAAAATATCACTGGCAGATATTTGAGTTAAGCATGCTAAAGCATTACAAACATCAATTTGGCCGACATCTTTTATTTTCTGTCTGTTATCTGAAAAACACCTAATGTTTTGTCAGTAGCCACACCTCTCTTTTTTTTTTTTTATGACTATAAACAGACTGGACTGAAATAATACAACCCCCAGTGTCTCTCCCGCATTCTCCTCCCCCATCTCTGTGTGAAAAAAGTTAGGATTCACCTCAATTCCTTTAAGTTGTGACAATTCATGCTATATCCTGTTCCACTTTTGATTCTATTTCATTGTTTGTAGGTTCCTAAAACTGTTACCAGACTCTTAATCACATATAATAGTTGTCAAACTGCGATTTGTCGTCACGAGCCGTTGAGGCACAGAAGCCTTCAGAGCTCTGAGGACTTAGGCAATGAGCACCAAAGGCGCTCATTGCCCTGCGAGCCTCGCCAAGTGAGGCGAGCAGTTGAGGCATGGAAACATGCTGGACTTAGGCTGAAATGAGCGCCAAAGGCGCTCCTGCAAGCCTCGCAAAGTGAGGCGAGCAGTTGAGGCATTGAAGCATGCAGGACTTTGGCTGCAAGCAGCTGAGGAACGCGGGACCTAAAGTCGAAAAAAAAATCCGACCTCGGAATCTCAGGCGCAAAAAAAATACGAACTTGTAAAAATACGAATGTCACGACCGAACCGCGGAAATCAAAAACATGAACAAATAACAAAAATAAATACAAAACAGATTAATCCACACTGAGATATATATATATATATATATATATATATATATATATATATATATATATATATATATATATATATAGAAAACACTTTATTTCAACAAAAAAATTACATTTTCAGCAAATTTATTTTTAATTATCACATCAATACATAACAAACAGGGGCGTAGGAACTGTAGGGGATGTGTGTTTATGTGTGTGTGTGGGGGGGGAGGGGAATTAAATGAATAAGGGACAAAAAAAAAAAATGTAACTTAATTATGCACTACCATATTTGACCACCGCTATGGAACAGTATGTCTCTCTCATGAAAGTTTTAACCAATTATTGATATATTAACTATAATAATTGTGGTATGTGTGTAATGCTCCATGAGAGCGTACACATGTACATACAAAATACAATTAAACCTCAGCTCTGTACCGATGCTGAGGCTGAGCGCATGCGCATGCGCAGCTTGCGGCGGCAGTCGCGTGTGCAAAGTGCACGCGCAAATGTGCACTAGAACCAAGCATGCGCAGCTTGGAGTGAAAGCCGCGAGCTGAGACCATCGACAAGAGGGGGAGGAGAATGGGGGAGAGACACTGGGGGGTGAAACTGAGGAGGAGAATGGAAGATGGGAGACACTGAGGAAAGGATAGGAAGAGGGAGACACTGGGGAGGGGAGAGGAAGAGGGGAGAGACACTGGGGAGGGGAAAGGAAGGGCAGAAGAGACACTGGGAGGGGAGAGGAAGGGGAAGAGACACTAGGGAGTGGAGAGGAAGTGCGCGAGAGACAAGGGGAGGGAAGAGGAAGGGGGAGAGATACTGGGTAAGGGGAGAGAAAGGGGGGAGAGAGCCTGGGGGGGGAGAGGAAGGGGGAGAGAGAATGGGGAAGGGGGAGAGGAGATGAAGGGAAGAAAGACACGGGGGAGGGGAGAGGAAGTGGGGAAACACACTAAGGAGGGGAGAGGAAGGGTGTGAGAGACACTCGGGAGGGGAGAAATTAAATGCATAAGGGACAAAAAAAAAGCAAAAATAAACTTAATTATGCACTACCATATTTGACCACCTCTATGGAACAGTATGTCTCTCTCGTGAAAGTTTTGACCAATTATTTATATATCAACTATAATAATCCATGAGAGTGTACACATGTAGATACAATTTTTAAACCTGAGCTCTGTACCGATGCTGAGTGCAAGCGCATGCGCAGCTTGCAGCGGCAGTCGCGTGCACAAAGTGCACGCGTAAATGAGCAGCAGAGACACCCATGTGCAGCTCCTGGTGACAGCCACGAGCTGCGCTCATCAACAAGAGGGGGAGGAGAATGGGGGAGAGACACTGGGGGGTTGACACTAAGGAGGAGAGTGGAAGATGGGAGACATTGAGGAAAGGAGAGGAAGGGAGAGACACTGGGGAAGGGAGGGAGAGACACTGGGGAGGGGAGAGGAATGGGGGAAAAGACACTGGGGAGGGGAGAGGAAGGGGGAGAGACACTGGGAAGGGGAATGGTGTGAGAGACACTGGGCAGAGGAGAGGAATGGTATGAGAGACACTGGGGAGGGGAGAGGAAGGGTGTGAGAGACACTGGAGAGGGGAGCGGAAGGGGGAGAGACACTGGGGAAGGGAGAGGAAGGAGGGAAAGACACTGGGGAGGGGAGAGGAAGGGGGAGAGACACTGGGGTGGGGAGAGGAAGGGGAAGAGACACTGGGGTGGGGAGAGGAAGGGGGAGTGAAACTGGGGTGGGAAGCAGAAGGGGGGGAGACACTGGGGAGGGGAGAGGAAGGGTGTGAGAAACACTGGGGAGGGGAGAGGAAGAGGGAGACACTGGGGAAGGGAGAGGAAGGGGGGAAAGACACTGGGAGGGGAGAGGAAGGGGGAGAGACACTGGGGTGGGGAGAGGAAGGGGAGAGACACTGGGGTGGGGAGAGGAATGGGGAGTGACACTGGGGTGGGAAGCAGAAGGGGGAGAGACACTGGGGAGGGGAGAGGAAGGGGGGAGAGATGCTGGGGAGGGATGAGGAGGGGGAGAGACCATGGGAAAGGGAGAGGAAGGGGGAGAGACACTGGGGATGGGAAAGGAAGGGGGAGAGACACTGGGGTGGGAAGAGTAAGGGGGAGAGACACTGGGGTGGGGAGTGTAAGGGGGAGTGACACTGGGGTGGGAAGCAGAAGGTGGAGAGACACTGGGGAGGGGAGAGGAAGGGGGAGAGACACTTGGGACGGGAGAGGAAGTGTGTGAGAGACACTGGGGAGAGGAGAGGAAGGGGGAGAGACACTGGGGAGGGGAGAGGAAGGGGGGAGAGACACTGGTGAGGGGAGAGGAAGGGGAAGAGAAACTGGGGAAGGGTGAGGAATGGGGGGAAAGACACTGGGGAGGGGAGAGGAAGGGTGTGAGAGACACTGGGGAGGGGAGAGGAAGGGATGAGAGACACTGGGTAAGGGAGAGAAAGTGGGGGACACTGGGGAGGGGAGAGGAAGGGGGAAAGACACTAGGGAGGGGAGAGACACTGGGGAAGAGAAAGGAAGGGGAAGAGACACTAGGGAAGGGAGAGGAAGGGGGGAAATACACTGGGGAGGGGAGAGGAAGAGGGGAGAGACACTGGGGAGGCTAGAGGAAGGGTGTGAGAGACACTGGGGAGGGGTAGGAAGAGGGGGAGAGACACTGGGGAGGGAAGTGGAAGGGGGAGATACACTGGGGAGGGGGGAGGAAGGGGGGGAAAGACACTGGGGAGGGATGAGGAAGGGGGGAGAGACACTGGGGAGAGGAAGGGGGAAAGAGGCACTGGGAAGGGAAGGGGGGAAGAGACACAGGGGAGGGGAGGGAAGGGCCAAGAGACACAGGGGAGGTAGGGGATAGGAAAGACATAAAGGGGAAGAGAGACAAGGGAGGCTAGGGGGAGAGAGACATGGGAGGGAAAAAGGAGAATAGAGTCAGGGGAGGGGTAGGGCGGAAGAGACAAAGGGAAGGCAGTGGGAGAGGGTGGTAAAGAGAGACAGGGGAGGGAAAGGGTGGTAGAGAGACATAAGGGGGAGCGGTGGGAGAGAGAAGAAGGGGGATAAGAAGGAGGGGAGGGTGGAAGAGAAAACAAGAAGGGAAAGGTTGCACAGAGAGAGGTAGAGTGCGTTAAGAGGGAGAGGGCTCAGAGGGAGAAAGAGATAGGGATCAGAGAAAGAGTGATAAAGCAAGTGATAATGTAGGTGAAGTTTGCGGCATTGATAACGCACTTGCGAGCCTCGCGAAGCGAGGTGAGCCGTCGGCCACTAACCCGCGGGACTTTGGTTGCAACGAGCGCCAGTTGCCTCTCTCATCCCCATCTGCCTCTCTCTCATCTCCCCCTCTCCTGCCGTTACGGGCTGCAACTACGAGGCCCGCAGGACCGGCTACTCTCATCTCCCCCTCTGGCGCTCTCTCATCTCCCCCTCTGCTACTCCCTCATCTCCCCCTCTGGCGCTCTCTCATCTCCCCCTCTGGTGCTCTCTCATCTCCCCCTCTACCTCCCCCAGCTCCCCAGCTTACCTGGAAACCCTGCCAGTAGCTTGGTCGTACATGGTTCCAAACCCTGCCAATAGCTTGCGGCCAGTACTCACCCCCTTCTCCTCTTCTGCGTCTCCCATCCTTTGGCCAGGATGCTCATGCTCAATGCACGGCTTGATCCATAAAGTAGGACGGGAGCCAAATAGGAAGAGAAGACTGTGAGTGCGGTGCTGCTGGCAGGGTTACATCCAAGTAACAGATACAGATGAGGGGGAAAGGACACACAAGGGAGAGAGAGGAGGGTGATCAGAGACAAGGGAGGGAGAGAAGGGGGGATGGAGAGGCAAGGGAGGGAGAATAGGGGATCAGAGACACAAGAGAGGGAGGAGGAGGAGGAGGAACAGAGACACGAGGGAAGGGGGAGGGAGAGGGGAAAGGAGGTACACGAGAGGGAGAGAGGTGGAAAATAAATCACAAGGGAGTGAGAGGAGGGGGAAAAGGAGACACAAGGTGGCAAATAGCATTGCCATCCTTAACATTTTGTTTCTGTCATTTTTGATGAGCAATTTCCAAATATATATATATATATATATATATATATATATATATATATATATATAACCACTTTATAACCACTTGTGGATAAATATGCCAGATAGAATGCCCAACCAGCACAAATACTAACACATAAGACTCTATTTTATAATTGTTGCAACTTAAAAAAAACTTTTATTAATGCTCCTAAAAAATTATAAATGGGGTAATTTAATATACTGTCCAACAGAATATAATGGAACTGCTTAACACTCCTATATAATTTAGAGTTTAGTGCTAAACACTTGTACTCATCGCTGCTTTACAGTAAGTGTAGCTGTAAGATTAGTAGCAATGTAACAAGAATGTGTCAATATGAAAAGATACATTCAGTAGGAAGTTGCAATATACCATATAGTCATAATGCTTCTTTGGTGACACTTGAATTAATCCAGCAAAACAAGGTAACCTTTATTAGTAGGTAGTTCACCACAACAATCATTTATAATATGGTGGGCAAAAGAGGGATAGAAGCCCTCCACCGTACAGTAGTACAATAAATACTATATAAGTATATATGTATATGTGTGTGTGTGTGTTGACTATATTGTGGGGGCATTGAGAATTTAAACAAAGAAATAAAAATAAAAAGTTTTTGAGGTGCACTGCAGGGATTGAGCACGTGCGCAATCATTGTGACAACAACTGTGCATGCGCGCGTCTTGGACGCCATTAAATGTTGGGTTTGGCAGCAATTGCACATGCACGTGTCCAGGCAGAAAGGACTGCACAGACGTTACAGACAAGTTGTCAATTATTATAGTGACTAGCGACTTGCCCGTCAAAAATGATGACATGATGGATTGTTTCCCACCACCCCTCTCCCTCCCCTGTGTCTCCTAACCCCTCCCCAGTCTCTCTTTGGCCCCTTTCTCCCTCCCCAGTCTCTCTTTGCTTCCTCTCTCCCTCCCCAGTCTCTCTCTGCCCCCTCTCTCCATCCTTTGTCTGTCTTTGCCCCCTCTCTCCCTCCGCTGTCTATCTTTGCCCCTTTCTCCCTCCCCTGTCTCTTTGTCCCCCTATCTCTCTCCCCTGTGTCTCTTTACCCCCACTTTCCCTCTCCTGTCTCTTTGCCCCCTCTCCTCCTCCGCTGTCACTCTTTGCCCCCAGTCTTCCTCCCCTGTCTCTTTGCCCCCTCTCTCCCTCCCCTGTCTCTTTGCCCCCTCTCTCCCTCCCCTGTCTCTTTGCCCCCTCTCTCCCTCCCCTGTCTCTCTTTGCCCCCTCTCTCCCTCCCCTGTCTCTTCCCCCCCCCTACTCCCTTCTGTGTTCCCCTTACCTACCCCCTGCCTCACTGATGCTTCCTCTGTCCCCCCCTTTGCCCTGTACCTGTTCAATGGAGTCCCACCCTGCCGGCGCGTCCTCTCTGCAGCATAGGGAGTTCCTACGCTGCAGAGAGGATGCGCTGGCAGGGGTGAGACTCCATTGGTCCGCTGAACTACCAATGACTGAGCAAGTAGGCAGGCAAAGGGGGGACAGAAGGAGCATCAGTGGGGCAGGTGGAAGGTGAGGGAGCATCAGTGGGGCAGGGTGGAGGTGAGTGAGCATCAGTGGGGAGGTAGTGTCCCCCTGTAGTATCCCCCACTGTAGTGTCGTGCGGGCCTCGCAAGGGCAAAGGGGGGAGGCGAGGGAGTATCAGTGGGGCAGGGTGGAGGAGAGGGACCATCAGTTTGGAGGTAGTGTTCCCCGGTAGTGTCCCCCGCTATAGTGTCGTGCGGGCCTCGTTGCAGCCCCGCAACTGTGAATTGTGGGCCGCAACTGTGTCACTTGCTTTGCAAGGGCTGCAGTTACATGCCTCGCTTCTCAAGGCCGGCAAAGTGTGATGACAACTCACAGTACGACAACTATATCTATGATTGCTCTGCTGTCTGTATCAAATCACATATAAAGTTGTGAGCATGCGAGCCCGCTCGAGCCGTTGCTAACGCTTGCGTGTTCGCCTAGTGAGCCCGCTGCCCTCGCGAAGCGAGGGACGCAGCTCGCGAAGCAAGGGCCGCAATTGCTGGCAAGTCCGCCGAAGGCGCTCCATGCCAGCAACTGCGGCCCTCGCAAAGCGGGCTGTGGTGTCTCTATACCCCCATGTTGAGAGGCCTGTCCCAGCCAGCTTACTGTGACTGCTCCCATTTCGGCGCTGCCGCTGTGTGTCGGCGAGTCAGACTCCCACAATGGAGCCGGAGAGCAGGCAGGCATCCAGGCCGGGCTCACGCCTCACTATTAGTTCCCCCTAGCCTCGGGCGGACCCCCCAGGAGCACAGCGAGCCCCGAACATACACGGGCCTCCCCCGAGCACACACAGGTCTGCCCGGGCTGGACAGGTGAGTGGAGCCTGATAGGGCTTCATGTGGGGTGAGAGGGGACATGATAGGGCCTGGGACCACAGGATTGAGCTCTATATAGGTGTGGGGAGAATACTATATGTGTGTATATATATATACAAATACTGTGTGTTTTTTTTTTATATATATATATATACATATACTGTGTGTTTTTTTTTATATATATATATACTAGCGAATTGCCCGTCAAAAAATGACGGCAATGAAATTGTAAGGTAGCTAATGCTGTTTGGTGTATAATAAATATGTAATACATTACTAAATGAATATACTGTACCTCTTTTGAAGCATTGTGATGAAGAGCTGGCAATCTGTTTTGATGTTGCTGGAGCATTAGTGGTGTGGAGCTGCTGTGTAAGCGTGCTGAATGTGTGCAATGTGTGGTATGAATATCCGTATGTCGTTTGTGGCGTTTTGCGAGTTTGTTGTGGTGTTTTGCGAGTTTCTTGTGGTGTTTTGCGAGTTTAGAGTGCTGTAGCCTCGTTTTCGTTTTGTTCGGCGGCCATTTTTTCTCTCGCTTAGATTTTTTTTTAGTCTCTAAACTCTTTTATTTCGAGTAAAATCGAGGTCTAAGTTGCATTTTTGAGGTCCTGGGTGCTCCCTCTTGGTGTAGGTAATGTTTTTATGTATGTGCTGTGTGTATGTATTGTGTTTTACATTTTGTAATGTTCGCGAGTTGCGTCCGAGTGACGCGCAATTGGCTAGTAACTAAATAAACTTATCTTTAATGAATACATTAGTGTAAAGCACTGAGGGGTTTGCTTGAAACCCTGTCATACAATCACAATGTTAAATGAAAATATAATTTAAATTATATTATTAAACTGTTTATTAATAGCCAGAGGAATAATGATCCTTGCTGTAGCCAACACAAATAGTGATATATTTTAGTTAGTGGATTAAAGAGCAAGGAAGTGACAGCCGACTGACATTTAACAGCAAGGAGAAGCTATTAAAGATATGACACTGACATCTTTGCATCAGTTATGCAGAGTATAAGCTGTGTGTATATATATATATATATATATATATATATATATATATATATATATATGTATAAATATATATATATAAATATATATATATATATATATATATATATATATATATATATATATATATATATATATATATACAAGTTAACAGTAACTCTTTAAAAGGAAAGCTGAAAGTATAAAATACCTATTTAAATTAATTATTTAAATATATTTTACAACATTTTAAACTACTTTGTGCTTTTTAGAATGCGATTGTTTGGTGCGGGATATAGACAAATAACTTAGGAAAGAAAATATAATATGAAGTGAGGGCACAATAAGTATGTAGTGAGAATTAGAATTAGGTTAACCTTTGATTCAGTGACATTGTTTCTAATTGTTCCAAACTCGCCATTATATTGTTTTTGCCATAATTTTGTACATCTGTGCTGTAAATAGAGTTTAGCATGAAAGCTTCTATGAAAATCTGTTTATGTTCCTAGATAGCCATGTTATTGGATTGTAATCAAACTTGTCTGCCTTGTCTTGCCTGAAGCAATGTTTCTTCCTGTCTGTTTTACTACTTGGCAAAAAACCCATAGATTGATTTCCCATGATAGACATTCTCAGTGTTATTTTATTGCTTTTCCACTATGGAGAATCCAACGTGATAAGTATTCAGAAATATAAATTATGTTTTATGTGTTTTATGAGTTTAAATCTAAAAGCTGTCCATATACAAATTAAGATTATACTGAGAAAAAAAGGAATAAACGGATACCTTAATTCTTGAGTCCTGTTATGTTATGAGGATAAAAAAAGAGTGTGTCAGGTATATCAAGATCTTTAATTTTGTGGATAAATACACTACTAAATACCTTACACAAGGAAAATGAAAAGCTTAGATGGGCCTATTAGCTCTTTTGTGCCACCAAACTGATGTTCCTACATATTTCTGTGGATTTGGTTATCACGGGGTCTGTGATAAGGAGTAGGCTTATGCATGGATGGTCATAATAAAAGAGAATGAGTAAGGAAGGAAGCCAGTAAGGAGAAAATAATGCAAAGAGGTAGTTTATTGTAATAATCCACTGAATCAAGAAATATGTACCCTGATCCAGGAATCAATAAATAACTGTGAGATTATACAAACATACAAAGTAAAGAGAACATAAAAATGTAGTCATCTTCAAAGGAGAATAGTGAGAACAAGGTGCAGGGAGCATATATTTGATGTGCATTGCAAGTTTACTGGAATGCTTACAACTCCTTCATGATCTTTAGATATTGGGTTATGAGTAAGTGTCAAAGAATGCAGCTGGTTACTGTAAATCCAGAGGGCAGATGAATTATAATTAAATAAATCATGGATTGCTGTGAAATTGTTTCAGTCTGAATATTCATGATGTATTAAAAAGATAAGGTGGGAATATATGGAGTCCTGGGTTATGCAAGATGTAGATATGAAAGATAGTGCAAGAATTTGATTAGTAAGAAAGTACTTGCTACTTGGCCACAAAATATCAGTGAATTCACAAGTCCAACAGTTCAAAACTATGAGCTACCCATATCAGTCCTGTGTAGCTGGTGGCTTTCCTTCTCTATCTCCCTGTCCCTGATTTGATAAACACCAACAATACCATATTTTACAGTGAAGCCTCTTGCAGTTACATAGCATATTCATTTATTTATCTCCTTGAAACTTAATTTGCTCAATGTGGTCTTCAAATCTGCCTCTCTAATGATAAGTACTACATACACATAGATAGATAGATAGATAGATAGATAGATAGATAGATAGATAGATAGATAGATAGATAGAAAATGCTATTTGAATGGTCTGGATTTGACATTGCATAAAAGCAATTTACAAATCCCTTAATTATGCCAGGTCTTGCCCACTTGCTGATGATCACAAATGTACTTTATCTTCACAGTCTGAGTCATATTAACACATATATTAAAAACTCCAATATTAACCTTTCATTATAACTCCCATTTCCAAAAATCCAATTCCATATTTTCATGGTTGAAATAGCTAGTTTTCTTAGTTTCCAACATTCACAGGATATGACTGTTAAATTTGGAGGCATCATTGAAAATTGTAAATAGGAGACAACAATTACACACACATACAGTTGACTCTCAGTTAACCCAAACTCAAGCAGCCAGAACTCTCAAGCAACCAGAAAAAAATTGAATACTGTACTTTAACTAAAAATCTAAATTTTCAGGGCTCAACAAATGCCAGGAGCCAGGTTGTCATGCCAGAAAATGCTTACAGGCACCTACATTTTAGCCACTGTACGTCTCTGCAATTCAATGTTACCTGGAAGCGGACAGGCATGAGGGACTGAGCCAGTGCAGTGATGGCGCTACATTCCCTGTGTTCAGCAGTGCACCTTCCAGCCAAAAGCTTACCTGTGTGTAAGTGAGGAGTGAAAGCTGCTGCTGCTAGAACAGCCCTCACTGACAAATATACTTAGCAGAGCATCCAATGTGCAGCTAAACTTGTAATATAGGCTTCTTTTATATGTAACTCTCAAGCAACCAGAAACAACATTTATCCGGCATCTACCAATCCCCATGGGTTTCAGATTATATATATGTATATTTGTCACTATAATTAATTGATGCAACCATTTTATTTTTCAATAATGTTCCCTATATTACCTCATGTTGTTTATTTCTTGTATTATGTTAAAATTGTAACACAAATTAAGTGTATAGATAATAGCAAATTAAAAAATAGTAATAATTCATAACCCTATATAAATGGGCAAATAGAGTGTTGATGAATTACGTGTCATGCTCTATTTTACTTCAACATATACATAGGGCCGTATTCAATTCTATGCCTGCAGTGGCCGCCGTACAGCCCGTATGTCTGCAGGATTGAAATTTGCTGGAGTTACAGAGCGTTAAATTAGAAAAGCCCGCAAGGACATGGCCAAAATCCAAATCCGTAAACCATGCTGCGGCACGTAGCAAATTATTCAAACCTATAGTTACAGGTTTAGACCGAGCCAGGCGTTTAATACCCCTTTTGGGTCCTCTCTAGTAGGATTTTTGGCTACACTTGCCATTTACGGGTGTGTAAACAGTTGCGGGCTTGAGGACTTGTAGCAATTTAATAGCAATTTGCGATTGTAACATTTATGGGATTGAAAGATCAAAGGCTCAGCTGGGATAGAGTTCAGATTTTGACAGCTCGTAGGGTTTTCCACCTGTAACCTCCAGATTATTTGTGGGTAGCTAAAAGAGGCCAATTTAATAGCCATAACTTCTGGGGCCTCCTTTACGGGAAAACTAGAGCAAGAAGTCATCATTTGACATTAGAGGGCGAAATGTTCAGTGGTACTGTCTGCAAGTACTACATAGGCTGGTAAGTACAAATATATTAAAGGAATTAAGCAGTGCCTCAGATTGTTTCACTTTTTAATACTTGTTTCTCTTAAGAAGATGTCCCCAGATATGCATTGCAAATGTATTATTTATTTTGTAACCCTGACTCAACAGCAACTGATTGTTTTAGGACATGTTCAGTGACCCTTTAAGACTTCATAAAAGCAACAATGCAGAAAGTACGGAAAAACAATATCACACCAGGCAAATCATATAAAACAAACATTATATAAATGGGTCACATAAAAGTGTCTTATGTATTCAGTTGCACAGTAAAAAGTTAATGCATAGTGTTGCTAAGCTATGAAGCAGGCTAACAATGTTAGCAAGCCTCTTATGGGGCACTTGAAAACAAATCTTTTCAAATAAAAGTTTACATATCCCACTTTCCAACGGATTTAAAAAAAAATCAAACACAATACCAAAAAAAGAAAGCTAACCTGGTTACAAGTATAGAGATAGTGTGAAGTCAATACTGAGCTTTAAATGGCTAGAAAATCAAAATAATGATAATAAATGATGGCATTCATTTATTTATATAGCACTATGTCCAAGGTGATTCAGATTGGCCCATTCACTGAAGAATATAGCCAGTCTAACAAGCACCTACACATACTAATCTGTTTCCATGCCTTGTATAATATAATTTAGTAGGTTTGGGTATCAGTAGAAGCATTATTACTTCAACACTTTTATACAAAAACCTCTTTATTGTCATTCAAAGTGGTAATGTTTAAAACATGTGATTTTAAATGCAAATAGGAACATTAGGACATAGTGCACAAGGAGAATATGAGGATCATTAGTAGTAGGAAGCAAGGAAGGACACGCAGAAATAGGTTATGTCTTACTGATAACAGCTGAGGAAGTAGGAATAACAACAGAGCAGCTGGAGACATAGAGGGTTAGTGTGGTGGATATGTGCTGCTCTGATTTATGAACATGTTTACAGAAACAGGTATTGAGAAATATGATTATAATAAAATACATATTGAAAAATGCAGTACATTTAGTTAATTGAATTGTACAAAATATGTCAAAGACCTTACAAAAAGGCTCTTTGCCATGATTTTAATTGTAATACATTTTCAAAATGCATAATGAACACACCATAAGTAACAAACTGCAAGCAAACTGTTATCTGCCCACCAATCTTTTTTAGGGTTTAAGGTTAGGGGTTAAAATTAGGGTATCTTTCTGGTTAAGTATCGCTAACCCTAATAACAGAGTGGTGGGCAGAAAACATAACTGGAGTGCATATAACCAGAAAGATCCCATATTTAAATTATCACTATGCACATGGGTTTGTTATTTTTTAACATTCCTGTCCTGTATATTCTAATGTTTGTCACATCTTAAACAGTTTTGCTTCTCACTTGATAAAGAAAGGTATGAGTCTGAGTCTGGCTAAGATTATTATTAGTGTCACAGCCCGCTGCTTCAATGGTCTTGACCAGGACCTAATTCTGACCTGCACAGCGCTTTGTGGGGTGCTTGTAGATATCCCTGCTAGCAGAACTAGAACCGGACCAGCACTGGACTACCAGGAACAACAAAGGGACCACCGGAACCAATAAGCAGAATAGCAGAGTTACTGGCCGTAACTTTATTCAGATGCAGCAACAATAACCTCAATAGTAAGTATTATTACTCCCACATAATGTTACACAAGCTCATTTTCCCATTTCTATTTAACTTTTTTATTTTGCCTCTAAACCTAGAGCTTTTCACACCTCCACCTCTCTTCAACATCTTAACTCCTATAACTTGCCCTCCCACCCATTTATGATTTGTCTTAATTCATATTGCCGGTTTAACACTATTACCTCTATTTTAAACTGCTGATACACCCATAAATTTATTCACAAATTAACCCTCTACTCTTTTCAATTACTTTCCAAGGTCTTGCTACTTCCATTTATTTTGTTGTTGTTGTTGTTTTGATTAAACATTTGCGAGTTTTCAATCTTATAGGGTGATTTGAAACAAAGACACCATGGGCCTCATTCAATTGCAATTTGTCCAATTGAATAGGGCTCTATATAAGCAAAGAGCATATTTTTTTTACAGAAGTTTTTAGTTAGTGAAGACCTTGTTTTTGGATAGACGTTTACTAACTAAAACTTCTGTAAAAAAAAATATGCTCTGTGCTTATATAGAGCCCCATACAATTAGCCAAATTGCAATTGAGTGAGGCCCCATGTATGTAAGATTTTAAACTTAAAAACAGGGCCCTCTACTTTTTGCAATGTGTTTAATATTGTATTCATTCTTCTTTTTGGATTTTTAGAGTCACATCCTTTGACAAACATTCCTCTATCCAATCCCCATGCCCTATTTCCCTAGCCATGTGGGAGGACTGTCCATCAAGATGACATCCTTCTTAATGACCGGTACCCTGGTGCCTGGATGAGTATTGAGTTAATTAGGTCTTCGTTCCAGGCTGTCAAAGGGGGAAGCTAGTCAGACCAATAAAGATTTATCAGTTTTTCATCAACACCTACCTAATTGAATTACCATGGTTCCTGGAAGTCTGCCAGTTCTTCCCTGGACCTCTGAATCATTTTGAGGCTCCTTAACCTTGTATCCCATAACTTTGACCACATTCCACGAGGACTCTGGCCATATGCTTTATTGCATTAATTGGGGAAAACCTGACATTTTGTCTCTAAACATGACAGGGTGATTCTCATACCTAAAAGCACATATGCAAAAGAAATATACGTTATAGCCATATACATGTGCAACATTAAACCAATTTAAGCCATTAGGGCAACACCAGTCCATATATCCCTTGGTTGGGACAGTGTCTTTGAGAAAGGAACCAGTTGTGCCACTTTAACCCATGCCCTCCCAGGCCCATAGCAGTTTGTTCTGTTCCCAAAGTCAATAGGGCCCGCCTGGGCATCACAAATCATAGCGCAAAACAATCATAAAGAAAAACAACTTCAGTACTATTAAATCCTTGGGCCAACATGGTGGCAACAGAACAGGTATATAGGTGTTTGGGCAGTATTCCTGGGAAAGATATGTGCTATTATACTCCATGATTCCCAGGGCCCATAGTAGTCCTTAGTCCCAAAAGTCCAGTGGGTCCCCTGGGCCTCACATCTTTTCCCTTCTCCTTTCTAGTGTAGGCTAGGAAGTGTGGGGGTTGGGGTTGCAAGTGCCCCACATTCCACATAGTCTCCCATGTTCCAGGGACCAGTTGCTGCTTGGGGATGTGAGTCCAGTGGGTGTAAGAGTCCATAATCCTTTCTTCTCGCTCTGGGGCTACAGAAGGGACACCCTGGTGGGTTTTGTAGCCAAAAGGGCCCAGGTAAACTCCTAATGGTACCCTATATCCCTTGACCCCATCCATAGTAGCAATCCAACCAAAACTTCTGAGGATCCTTTGCCCACTCAGGCCTCCCCCTCCAGGTCAGTGCAACCTTCTGGCCTATGGACTTTAATGCAGTACCAGGTCCTAGAGTAAGAATGTCCACTGCTTTTCAATCCAAAATGGTACCCGATTGGAACTTGACTCTGGGGTGGTCTAGTGGGACCTCATGGCAATGGTGTCGTGGAGAGCCCTTGCTGGTAGTCCATGCTAGCAGGTACAGGCAATAATCCTTTCCCCAGGCAACCCTCTTCAACCGGAGTATTGACATCACCCATTCTGCAAAATCCAAGGCAGTGTCAGGTCCCATGGGCAAAAATGTGGGTTCTAACATGGTAAAATTAGATGTGTGCTTTGGGGTGACTGGGAAAAAGGGTCCTGGGTAGTCCTTACTGACAATTCCCGGAAATTGGTACCTCCACATTAGGGGTATCTTGGGACAGACCTTCCTCAGAGCAACCCCCCTAACCCGGCCAGGGAAACCTCCTGGCCTGCTTACCGGGTGCAGGACCATGTTCTATGAGAGACATTGTGGACAAACACCCCCTCTTTTCCTGATCTGAGCTTTCCTCTGGTTGTGGCTTTATCCTGTGGTTACTCGGTGGGCCAACTACATTACACAGTGTCAGGGGTTCCGTTGCCAACCCACCTCCCACTAACCATGGTCAGTGCGCCCTCCTCCCCAACAGTATAAGAAACATTTGCTCCTGTTGAGCTTAATGGCATAGTACCTTGGTTAAGCAGCTACATGGCTGGGTCCACAAGCTGGTATTCACCCTGCTGACCTTGGCTGGAGCCTCACATCCTTGGGGTTGCCCTGTGACCTGTTCTCGGCCTCCTCTCTTATCACAGACCATTGTCTGGGCGTAGTACTCTTCTCCTTCTGGGCCTCCAGTCTGGGTGCTTCTGGACAGTGTCTCCTGGCTCAGTGCTACTCCTATGCTTGGCCTGGTCCCATTTAATGGTACTGGAGTTGTTTTGTTGATGCCATGTTTATGATTTGTTATGGCTGGGGACCCTATGGACTTTGGGAACTGTAGTCACTGCTATTAGCCTCAGTGGGCACGGGTTAAAGTGGCACAACTGAATTCTTTCTCAAAGACACTGTCCCAACCAACTGGATATATGGACTTCAAAATTCAGGTTTTACAGGAATTTTTTTATTGACCGCTGTTATTATTGTAAGTTTGGCATATTCTTTCCAAACAGGAACCTTTTCTTGATCTAGAGGGATCCTTTGATATTATTAGAGTGGTCCTTTAAGATAAACTAGCGACTTCCCGTCAAAAATGACGGGGCAATACAATTGTAAGGTAGGTAATGCTGTTTGCCACAGACAGTAAGTGTTTTGGTCATCTAAGATCCTTTGGCGCTCATTGCGAGCCTCACGCTGAGCGCCTTTGGCGCTCATTGCGAGCCTCTCGGTTGGTGTATTTTTTGTTATGAGAGGAACTTTTGCTCTCATTGTAAGGTCTGCGCTTATCTCCTTTTTGCGCTTATTGCAAGCCTCTACCCTGGTGTAGTTTGTGTCCTATGAGCACCGTTGGCGCTCCTTGTGAGGCGCACGGAGAAGGCCCTTGTAGTTTATTGCGATACTTTTTTTTTTTTTTTTATATGTGGTTTTTCATGCTAATTAATTAATTCATTAAATCAGACATGAATATACTTTACCTATTTGTAATAAATATATGCAGCAAGCAATGTGCTGAAGAGCTAACAATCTGCTGTAATGTTCCTGCAGCATACAATGCAGATTTGCACTGTTGTTGAGCTGAGGTGTAAGTGTCAGCAAGGTGTGCAGTGTAAATCGACTGCATGCGCGAGGGGAAGCCGTTAGTGTAGCTGTGTACTTCCGCATTCTGTAAAATGGCGGCGAATGTGTGTGTGGTACAGGTCCTTGCTATTAGTGTATCTTGTACCTCGTACGGCTTTTTGGAAAAGTTGTATGTGCTTGGTGGTGTTATGCGGCTTTAGGGGTCGTATAGTCTTGTTTTTGTTTTTTTCGGCGGCCATTTTTTCTCTCACTTAGGGGATTTTCAAGTGTCTAAACTTGGCAGATTTGACTTAAATTGAGGTGTAACCTCACTTCCAGACGTCCTCGGTGTCCCCCCTTGCTGTGGGTAATGTTGTTATTTCCTTTTTGTGTGTATTTTGTGTTTTTTTAATGTTTCCAGCGGCTCGTATTTTTTTTGTAAGTCCTTATTTAGTCAGTGCGTGTTCGATTTTTTTTTTCAAAGTCCCGCTTCTGTGGGTGTATGTAACCATTTGTGAGGCGCCGTAGAGCCTCCACCTCTGCAAATGCGGCCCCTCGCTTTGCAAGGGTCCGCATTTGCGGCCTGCAATGAGCCGGAAGAGAGAGATATTGGAAGAGAGGGTATTAGGATGATGGGGATGGGGGGAGATGGGGAAGGGGAAAGAGAGGGGGAGGGGAAGAAAGATGGGGAATTTGATATGGTGAGGGGAGAGAAGAGGAATGGAAAAGAAAGACCAAAATGGAAGAGAAAGTGGTTATTGGGAGAGGGAGTGAAGAAGAAGGAATGATATTAGAGTACAAGAGTATGAGGTGGATAAATGAGTATGAGTGAGGGAAATGGGGAGAGATAGGGGAAGAAGAGAGAAAGGGATAGAAAGGGGGTGAGAAGAGAGAATGGAAGTGGGAGAACAAGGAGAAAAGGAGAGAGATGGGGATGATGTGGAGAGGAGAAGGAAGATAAGGATGCTAAGGAGAAGGGGAGAGAGGGAGAAGGTGAAGGTGTTAGAGTTAAGCGGAATAGAGGTAATTGGGGAAAAAAGAAGAGGATGGAAACAGAGGGTTACTGGAAATAAAAATGTGGTGAGGTTAAAGAGGTGGATGGGGAGAATGATTGAGGAAAAACAATAGAGAGAAAGAGAGAGACAGAGAAAATAGGAAAAAGAGGAAGATAGATTACATTGGGTTGAGGGGAAGTGAGGAAATAGATGAGAGAAAGAGATGGATGAGAGAGGGTATGGGGAGATGGAAAGAGGAGGGATGGGGTGAGAGTGAAAAAAGGGGATGGAGAAGGAGGGATGGGTGAGTGAGAATTGAGGAAGGGAGGAGACATTCTGAGACGTAGAAAGATAGAGAGACAGATGTATAAGGAAAGAGGTGGATGGGGAGAGACTTGGGTGAAAGAGATTATGAGGGCAAAAGCTGAGAAATTATAGGAAGAAATGAAGAGTTACATGGAGAAATGGAAAGAGGGTGAATAGGTAAAGATAGAAAGGAAGAGAGAAGTAAAGGAGGAAAGGGAGGATAAGGAGGGTAATGGAGCTGGAAAGGGAGAGAGGTGAATGTTGGAATAGAAAAAATAACGGAAAGAGAGGGGAATAGGGGAAAGATGGGGGAGACGTTGGATTGAGAGAGTAGGGAAAGGGGGAGAATGACAGATGCGAAAGGGTGAAGATTGAAGAGCAAAAGCATGGGTGGGAGAGGGAGTAGAGAGAATAGGCAATGGAGGGTAAAGAGGGGAGTTAGAGTAAAATATTGGGCATTGGGGGGGGGGGGGGATAAAGGGAAAAGTTCACTTATCTGTCACCCAAACCAAGCCAGCATAGCACTATGTCTCTCCACTGTTTGTGCATGTGCTGTATGCACACGCATAAGCACTTTGGAAAACAACAAACTATTTAAAGGAACAAAACAAACAAACAAAAATCCGGAGAGAAAAGCCGGACAAATACTGTGTCTGTCTCTCTCTTCAGTTTGTGGACCTGCCAGTGGAAAAAATTAAAATTGGGGGTGGGGTGATATAGTAATGGATAGGGGAGATTGATAAATTGGGGAAGTGGAAATGGGGAAGAGAGACTGATTCTAGGAGATAGGGGTATTGAGAGAGAGAGAGAGATAGAGAGAGAGAGATGAAGGAGAGAAAGATTGATGAGGGTTGGTGGGGAGCAAGGGAGATGGGGAAAAAAGAGCAATGGAATGGGGAGAGGGGATACGTTGATGTAGGGGGTGGGAGTAGAGAGGAAAGGGAGAGAGAGGACGTGAGGAGAGAAGAGCAGGGATGAGAGAGAAAGGAAGGGATAAGAAAAGGCAAGGGGGGAGAAAGGGGAAGATTGTGATATGGGGAAAATAAAAGCATATGGTGGATGAGGGGAAAGTGAGATGGGGAAAACAGTGAAAAGAGGAAGGAGAAAGAGAAACAAAGTCGGAGAGAAAACATGGGGTAGAGAAGGGTAGAGAGAGAGAACAGGCAATGAGTGTGGGGAAATTAGGAGGTCAGGTAGAGACAGGGAAAGGGAAGATGGGTGGGGGAGATGGGAGATTTGGGAAAAAGGGTTGGTGGGGTAGAGTGGACAAGATTTACAATGTCATAAATAGCTTATAAATGTCTTAGACATAGAAGTAGGATTGGAAGGTAGTGTCTCCATTTTTGCTGATGATACTAAGTTTTTGCAAGGTAATTAAATCAGATAATGATGTACTTTCCCTTCAAAGAGATTAGTATTAATTAGAGAAATAGGGAAACTAAATGGCAGAGGAGATTTAATATGAATCAATGTTAGAAGTAAAAAAATTCCACCTTACAGAAAGAAAAGGGTTCTTCACAGTAAGTTTGGGTAATCTGTGGAATTCTCTCCCAAAGGAGGTGGTAACAGCAGAGTCTATAGATCATTTTAAAAAGGTATTGGATATATTTTTAAATAAATAGGCAATCAGGGTTATCCTGGATAACTAGAGAAGGAGTATTGACCCAGGGAAGAATGATTGCTAGTATGTCAGGAAGGAATTTATTTTTTTTCCTCTTTTGAGACACTTGGTAATGTTTCACTGGGGTTTTTTCTGTTTACCTTCCTCTACCAATTAACAATTAATCCACATATTGCAGATCAGAGGAAATCTAAAAATGTTTAACTTGAGGATCTAAAAGTCTTACTAGCAAGAAAATATTTAATTATTCAAAAAATATTCTAATTAGTTTCTTCTAGTGAGTGAACATTTCACTATTTACACAATGTCATATTAACTCACCAGTAATGCTGAACCTTTTTTTTTTGCACATTTAAACATCATTTTATTAACTAGTGCTTAAGAAACTTAAACATTTCAAATAGTCCAAGCAAACATCTGTCTTCTGTAACTCCTACACAGGTGTCTCTGTAGTATTAGATGTACTAGCCAATCATTGATAGTCTCTCAGCAGAATGTTGATGAAATAGTGCTGTGATTGGTACCAATATATATATATTGTTTTTTAAACACGTACAAAATACACATACATTTGTTCATAAAATCACACTATGCAGTCTTAGTATAAGTGCATTTACGCATAGTTTGTCCCATTCAATTCTTTCTTAATACAAAAGGGAGCATGCCCCCCCCCCCCCCACTATATTATCTTAATACCAATATATTAAAAATCTTTTGGCAACCTTGGTCTTCTTGAAACTTGCCTATCCTAATAAGACAACCAATGATGTAAAAAATTGTAAATAACTGCTAGGATTTAACAAATTACTCTCACATCTATTATAAATCCTTCGTAGAGATTATACACAAATCTTCATATCGAAAAACATACATATCTTAAATATAGCTTGGAACACAACATATATACACACATAACATTACATCCAGTCCAACTTACAATTGCAGATGTTGAATAACTGGATGAAACATTCTGACAACATTTCTGCATACTTGGGGATTGCCACCACATATGTATGTGAAAGCCAATTTGCTTACATCCTCTCCAACAGATGTTGTGCTCTTCTATTTTACTAATCTGCCACAATTGTATTGGTACTATATGCCATCCCTTAATGATTTTGAAGTATGTTTCGAGGCATTCTTAATAATTTTAGCCATTAAGGCTGAATACCACGTTTCAATTGGCCAGAAGGAATCAATATAATTTTTTCCAAAGTCTCCAATTATATGATTGCTCATCCTGAAAGCTCTTTTCAAAAATAGTATAACATTTAGAGATAAGTTGCTTCTTATCATTCGATAATATCAACTTCTCAAAATCTGTTAAAGGTCTTACCTCTTTCAAATGGTAAGGGGAGGATATCAATGTTTTCTGTAGTTTATTAAATTCTAACCAGTAATAATTTGAAATTGAACATTTGCTACATAAATCATGAAAATTAATCAATTTGTTTTCGATATATAGGTCTCTAAGGTGGACTAGGCCTTTTTTATAAGTATCTTAAGCAATGCTGAGTCAAATATGTTGGCTAATTAAATCAGAGGCGTAATTGGACTTGGAAAAGGGATCAAGGAGAATAGACCATTTATCTTGCACCACCATTTGTGATTTTTGATAATGGAGAACTCCCCTTGCCTTTTTCTTTAAACTCTGCACTCTTTTGGAAAAGTAATAATTCTATATCACCTTTCTCTAGCTTAAAATGTTCTATTTACATCCATTGGTATAGTTCAGATAAATGTGACCACATTGTCAGGTGAGCCACTAGTATGGCCTGCTGACATTTTTTAATTATGGGATATGCAATACCGTCTCTGTTGCACATCATATATGATTTTTTGATTCTTATCTTTTTGTTCCTGTTCATATATTTGTCAATAAGCATTTGAAATGTATTAATTATGTGCATCAGAACCCAAATTTGGATACAGCGCGTCAGATATGTAATTTTCGGTAAAAGGCACATCTTTACAGCCGATATCCTCCCTGACCATGTAATATTGCTATGTTTCCAAGCCATGATATTATCATTTATTTTTTTGCATACTAAATCATATTTTGTGTCAATAGATGTCTAAAGTCCAGTTGACAATTCCTAGATGTTTAATTTTATTTTGCCATTTATATGCAAAAGTTGCTTTTAAATCATCCACTTCTGAAGATAATAAATTAAATGGCAAGGCCTCTGATTTTTATATGTTTAGTTTATCCTTAGATATTACACAAAAAATGTTGATTACATCTTGTAGGGCTTTTAGGGAACTTGTTGGATTTTCAACAGATACTACAATATCATCTTCAAAAAGCGATGATGTGTGTTCACTTATACCAATTTTGATACCTGAGATTCTCTCTGAGCTTCTAATGGCTTCTGCCAGAAGCTCAATCAGAAGTGCAAATACGATTGGCGAAAGAGGACAGCCGGGTGCCATTTGAGATTTCAAAGTTCTTTGATGTAAAACCTAGAGACAGAGACCCATAGAGAGCTCTAATAGCACGAGAGACAAACTCTCCTAAACCATATTTATCTAATGTTAACTCCATGTATCTCCATCCAACCCTGTCAAAGGCCTTCTCTGCCCCAGTGGTACAATCGTTGCTGGAGCTTCCAAAGTGAATCGTCTATCTGTTTTTGCTCAATTTTTTAAATCTGACCCTGTTTAGTTCTAATTTGTTCAAGTGTATCCCTATTCAGTGTTTGCTGTTTGTTTCTATCCAATGTTGCAAGATATATATACAATTCTCTAAGCGATTTACCGTTTTGTTCAATCATTTGGGCCTTTGTATTTATGAATACACCTCTGATATACGTTGTATTGTACAATTAATTTTTTTATTTTTACTCCAATTTGGTTTTTTTTTTAGCAAATAAAAGCCCAATTTTCAAGGAGGGCGAACGCTTTAATCATGTATTTAGGGTAATGGAGACCATTTTTTTTTTTTTTTTTAATTGAAAAGCTTCGGGGTTTGTGTCATCGTGACCGTGACCTCTACGTGCAAAACAAGGTGCTTCATGAGTTGCCCCAGTGAAGCCGTTTCGGGTCCCCCCGCCTTGAGGGCTTGAGGACCCCTTTGATCTTCTGGGCTCCGACCTGGATTCCAGCAAGATCCATTTCACCCCCCTCACCCTAGGTATGAGGGGGGCATCTCCACCATCTTCCGGCCGGAGCCCTCCGATGTGGCGTGTTTCTTCACCAGGGGGACTGCTCTCACCTAGTCCACCCTGGCTCAGACGTCTGGGGGAGAAGCTCTCACCTTTCTCCCCCAGTTCCTTCCAAGGGGTCCCCGGCCATAAGGCCCCGCCCTTTCGGGCTAGCGAGACCCCCCGGCTCCACTGGGTAGTGGAGATTCGAGGTGCAAAAACGTGTCCTGTGCCAAAGTCCATAAACGTGCCAAAAAAATCGGTGCCAAACAAATCAAACAGTGATGGTGCCAGCCTCTGATGGGGCCTCTCACACAAACCCCATCAGGCTTAGTGCGAGGCCAGAGAGACCTCTCTCACCAATCTCTCTGGCCCAGGGTGCACTGTGGAGTGCTCCCCCAACCCGAAGGCTAGGGGCAAAAACAAAAATAAGGGATCCCCCCACGAACCATAAGGTCCTGGCTGGGGGGCCCGTGAAGTGCTCAAAAAGAAAGTGCTCTGTGCTATTTTGGGGGAACGGGCAGTTATTCCCCTAAGCCCGAAGCATCTGTTCTACTCGGCCCCTGGCCAGACCAAGGTTTCCCCCCTCTTCATAACTGGTGTGGCAGACCAGCTATTTCAGAGGAGGTACTACACTTGATCTTAGCCAAAAGGCCGAGAAGCGATCTAATCTATAAATCGGATTTATGTCTGCTTTGGGGCCATTTTTAAAAGTTGCTTCATTAGCCAAAATGTAATCTAATTTGACAAAGGGAGAGTGTCTAAGTGAATAAAATTAATATTCTTTTTCTACTGGGTGCCAGCATCTCCAGGTATCAAAGAGATTATATTTACATAATATTTAATTAAACTGCTTGGCTTTCTGTGGCATAGCAGGATCTACAGTATTTCAGGTTGTTTAACCGATTTTCTGTCCTCAGAAGGATCTGCACAAAGATTAAAATCCCCAGATAATTAGGTGGCCTGAAAAGTATTTTTTAAGCTTTTTCAATGTTGAGTTGAGAAATTTAACCTGAGCTTTGTTTGGTGCATAGATATTAACTATTGTAAATTAGATTTTTTTAATCCAACCTGACCATAGTGCAAATCTCCCTTCACTATCTATTTCAAGAAATTCTTCTTAGGTCCAGCTTTTTGTTGAAGAGAATAGCTGTACCTCTAGTTTTCCTTTTAAACGTTGATATACTGCCTTTCAAAAAAGTCTAATTGAGAATTGGAACCTTGTTCGTAGCCGAATGAGTCTCCTGCAAACATATAATGTCCGCATTCTCCATTCTGAACATGTTAAAAAAATATCTGTCTCTTTCCTGATATATTTAAGTTACGGATATTTTGGCTAAGGAGTTCCAAAGATGACATAATAATATTAGTATGACTACATCTTTAGAGCTAGCTCCTGCCTCCTCCCTGACTACTTTCCCTCGGACCGGATGTTCACAAACATAAAAAACAATAAAATAGATGAACAACAAATAAAAACACATCTTCTTCAGGCCCAGGACTTCCATCTCCTCAAAGTGAGGTAATGGCATGGTACACTGGAAATTGTCAACCTTAGAAGACATCATAAAAAGACATAACATTGGCTCAAAGCCTATTCCTGCCTAACTCGGTCCTCTTCCTTAAATGTAGGGTTAACCAAGCAGGACGGAAATCGTCAAACTTACTTAAGTCCGACAATAATCAAAGCGCAACTATTCTGCAGATTTTTAATCAAGATTATCATAATGCTGCTTAGAAACACATCTAAGCAAGAACCATTTTAAAAACTCAGATAATATTCTTCTATCAAACCTATACATTGAAAAATTTGAATCCCATTTTAAACACTGTAAAGCCCCTCTTTAATGCCCCTGTGATAATATCTTACCCCTTTCAAAGTTTACTTATAATAGGGCTTAATCACTTCCTTACATCATTTAAGGTAATAGATGTAAATATGTAGCATAGCTTTCTTCAACAACAAAATTATAAAATCGCTACGGTTCAAAGTTTCATAAAAGGCTGTATATAATCCCCTTTGCCCTTAAAACAATTATTTTGCATTTACCTATACCTACAATTATTTGTGCATACCTTAACCCATATGTACTATTGGACAGATAACCATTTTAACATTTAATTCATAAAACTTTCTAGTCTATGGTGTGTGTCCATCCATATACAGATACTTTTGTGTTCAAATTGCAGATCTAAAGTGTTAAGCCACTAAGAGTGGATATCAAATATATATTACTGTACTTTCTGTGTTTCACCTCAAATAAGTTTTAGCAAACATCTATCAGTGTAAATTCAGTGTAATTTTTTCAGTGAGCAATTACAAATATCGCCTATAAAATGTATCCTAATTCGGTACTCTGTGAAAAAAAATTAAAGCATATATAACATTTTTGAAGATTGCCAAACAGAAAGAAACCCTTTTCCCTTTATCGTAAATGGGTTACTTTCACTCTTAATAAGATTTACTAAAGTTACCACCCTGACTCTTTGTATTAGTGCCTAATAATCTAAGTATTTTTAAATGCCAAATATATATAAAACTTAGTGCGAATCTCCAGCTTTTTTTAAAACTTTCCCCTTCTGCCTTCTGCTGGTGTGTTCCCCTTCTGTTGGTGCACTTCTCTATATGTTTTTGTTGACAGGCGAATACGATGAATTCCGTCTATCATGTTATCCAGAGGGAAGTCAGGCCTGATCAAAGAGGATAAACAGGACGTTACTTATTTAGCAAGCTCTTTATAGGTTACTTTTTCCAATATACCTCTGATTCTTAAGTTGTTCCTCCTGGAGAAATCGTCTAGTTTAATATATTTATTTTGTATATCTTTCACTTCCTCTTTTAGCCTCTTTAGCTCCTCTAAAACTTCGATGTTCATCTTTCAGTTTTTTTTTTAGATGTTTCCAATTCATCTGTTTTAATTAACACAGCTTTAATAGAACCTGGATCTTTAGCAACTTCTGACATTAATTCTGATACCAGAGATAGCTTGAATTCACTCAGTAATTGTTTCATTGAGTTAACGGTTAAAGATGTTGATGATAGTTCTAGTGAGTTGGCTATATTGTAACTAAGATTTTTCTGTCTCAACTTCTTTTGGGAGCGAAATAAATTACCAGAAGATTTAACATTGCTATTTTTCTTTACTTTGGCTCTAGATTTAGTATTAAGGGGTTCTATATTCATTTTTGGCTTAAAAGCTGTTACTAAAACAGCTGCCTACAGATTATACAAATGAGCCAATTATACGAACACTACCCAAAAGTAAGTCCTATAGCAGTCATAAGTTTTACTCTAGATGCAAAAAAAAGGAGGACAGTAGCTCTGTGTCTCTATAGGGTTATATCTTTGTTTAACAGATAAACTATATAAGCCCACATAGGGGGAGCACTGGTCTGTGAAGAACAGCTGAAATCCATATGCCACCCATTTGCTTCTGTCTCTACTTTGAGAGAATTACCTACATACACTTATATTGATATTATAAAGAAACAGCAATAATTTAGAACCTATGGAAAAGGAAATATTCCAAAGCCATTTGAAATTAAATCATTACTGTTTCTTAACATTTTCAGTCAAATAGATACAGTGACAGAACTCAAGACTTTAGCTTCACATCCTCGTCTACTTATTAAAAATGTTTACATGTTACCTAGTCTGGGCCACTTAGGAAGATCTTCCTACAAAATCTTAATAAATTAGTAATACATCCCTCATTGTAGGGAGATATGAATCAAAAAGCTGTGGAAAAAATAAGGAATTAGTACAGTTTGACAAGCTATTTACGTCATCCAATGCCAGTATTTTTGATGTGGCAATTCACTAGAAGTTCATACATAGCTGAAAAACAGAACCTAAAGGTTCAGGGTCAATGTCTATCAACCCCTCTTCAGGTCTAACAATCTCTTGAACCATTTTTCCTTCACATTAATCTTTCTTTCCCAGATAATGACAAAGAGGACCCGCAGTCTTTATTGTTGAAAAGGGGCTCCCAGAGCTCAAACCTGCTGGCTATGTCAGGATTTAAAATGCTAATATAAATTTAGATACAAAAAAATGTTCCTCAATAGCTCCAGATCTTAGCTGTACCACCAATTCCACTTATCGCTTAAAGGAAAGTTTTCCCGTCCAGGCAGCAGGGTACTCACAGGCTTCAGCAGATTTAGGAGAAAGGGGGCTATTGCCGCAGCAATGCTATCCTCTCAGTATATCTGCACTTATTTTGCATAGTCCACCCCTCTCTCATTTCACCCTCTTTGTGCTTTTACTGGCCTACCATGCCGCCGATCCTTGTATGCATAAACATTAGTGACAGCCAGATCGATCCCCCAATAGGGAGCTATTTCCATGTTACACCTCAATGAGGTGAAGACCTTCGGCGTCTGGGCAGTTGTGCCGCCAAGAAATCAAAAGCACATTCATACTTGGGAGAGAGACGCCATCAAAAACTCTAGGGTCCTCATTTCAATTTGAATTTTGGCAATTGAATAGGGCTCTATATAAGCACATAACATATTTTTTTGACGTCATTTTTTAGTTGTTGAAAACCTTGGTTTTGGATAGAGGTTCCGTAACTAAAAAGTTCTGTGAAAAAATGTTGTATGTGCTTATATAGAGCCCTATTCAATTGGGCAACTTGGAATTGAATGAGACTCTAGATCTCCATCTTGGGTCCAGCTTCCCCTTGCTCGTGGGTCTAAAAAAGGACTTGAAGCTACTGCTAACATCCTCCTTCTTTTGGGTCAACGTCTTGGAGTTTTGGTGCCAATGTGCTGCTAGCTACGCATGCTAGCACTACCTGGACGTGATTATCCTGAACCTATTTATGATATTGTGTAATGAATTACATATTTGTTCGCCAGGCATGGAGAACCCATTTATGACCCTGTGTAATGAATTTGTTCCCCAGAAATGGAGAACCTATTTATGACATTGTATATTAATTTAACATTTTCGTTCACCAAGCATGGAGAACCTGTTTATTTCATTTTTAAATAATGAAATGTTCATTTGACAGACATGGAGAAGATATTCATGACATTAATGAATTTAATATTCAAATAATTAATATATTTACATACAGTAGGTTCCAGTACAGTAGAGCATTCAGGTTCACTTTATTTGAACATGTATTATAGTTCCTTTTAACTTAATGTTTTATGGTACAATTTACAAAAATCCTCACCAAAGAGCAATTGTTTTGAAATAATTTTATACACAACCCAAATATAATACAATTTTGGTCAGGTTTTTTAAAGGGACAATGAACTTGACTGGTTTTTTTTTAATGCATTTAGAAGAGCATGTTTCAAACATTACAAAGTCGTTTTTATATAAAAAAATATTAAGTAATTTAAAAAAAAACTTTGTTGAAAACGAACAGGAAATTCACTGCTTTAGCATTTATCAAGCCCCTACGAGCAGTTAAAATTCTACATATTTTTTGTGCTCTGAGATCCTCATTTGAAAAATTAACACAACACACTGTGGCACATTATGAAATTCCATATTTCTTATGAAACAACAAAAAAATACTTACATGTCCCTTTAAGTAAATCTACAGAAGGGAAAACACATGCATTTCGAATCTGGCCTCTTTAGCACTGTACTTGAACAACATCGAAACAAAAATACTAGTTCCCCAGAGACAATTATATTTTCACTGACATGTCTGCTTATGAGTTTTCAGGTTTGCAGAGCTCCAGATGTAAGCCATATGTGAATTACTGTGGGTCATTCACCACCTCTGAGCTAAGGAAAATAAGTAAAAATGAATAAATCTCAAGTTGTATACTGGGATAATCGGGTTCATATTATTCATGTCACAGATTTTTCGTAATTATAGCAAGTATTTATTGGTTGTTTGTATTGACTCATTTTTATTCAACAAGAGTGCTTGTGAATATGCTTATATTAGCTGATGTGTTTTTCTAACCCCAGTGAATCAGAGCTCCTGACATAACAGTGAAAGAAGATATCTGAATTAGTTTACGAGCCAAATGTAAGAATCATTATATTCGATTAAAATACATGACCAAAGTATGCAGAAGTAGTCCTCCATTTTTTGTAGTTTGTTAAAATTATATTTTTCCTTGTTCTTTTCCTCTGTATAGCGCTAGGGAATATGTTGGCGCAGTACAAATAAAAGTAATAATAAAAGTAATAATAATAATATGCAAATATCCAGAATATTTAACCAGAAACTAGCTGAAAATTAATTATGGGGAAATATTTCTGAAATAAAATAATGCATGCAATATAAAAATATCATCATACAATATTTTAATGCATGGGGTTTACATTTTTAGTGTAGGTATTTCAGCAACATTGTGCAAGAAGTCTGTTTAAGGTTGCTTATGGATGTTCTTCCCACAGTTCCACTTTTCTTCTGGAACATCTTGTATGGAACAACCTTTGGCATACATATGTAAAATGTCACTCTGGGGGCTTTCTTAAATAGGATTGTGTAATGTTCTCACTGGTAGATTTCTCATCCTCGACTTTAAGATGACTCAGTTCCATTTAACCATAGCCAAATGTATACACTAGGCACATATTGTTTCAATCTGGGGCTCATATTCATGCATTTCTGACAGGAAGTCATATTAACTGGACTGAACATATGAGCTGTTTGCTTCATAGAAGTGGCCATATGATTACAGACTTCACATTATGATTATAATATATTATGAAATATATAAAGATAGACTAAGTGTCTCATAATCTTAAATCTTGTTTATTTAGCATTTTAAATGTTAGCATTGAAGTGTATTCAAATAGGAAACATTTACAATATGGGAAGTAAAATGCTTATCATAAGGCTTTATTGTCATTGTGGATACAAAAAGATATTCCGACTCTTTCAATAACAATTAACAAATGTAAAATATTGTTTAACATCGATTAGATGGAAATCCAAATACATAAACAGAACTTGACTGGTATTTTTTTCCTACCTTACTTTATTTAGTGATACTTAAATACAAATAATAAATCAATTTCGGTATACATCCTGGTATTCTATGAACACTCTTTAATTTAGACATCCAACTGATATCTGAGAGCCAACCCTATCCATATTGATATAAAATGGCATTATGTCCATAGAAATCCAGTTGATGTATGGGACCTTTAATATCACTTTGATATTCAAATACACATGTTCTTGGATCCCCTACTATGACCTTAATATTAGTATTAATTACAATATTTTCTTAACCTATATCAGTAAAAAAAATCTGATGATATATATAATTTATTTATATATTTATTTATTTTGTCTATACTTCATTTTGTTGTTATTGTGAAACCTTTTAAGTTTCAATTTAATTGATTTTGGTTTAAAACAAATAAATAAGTGCAATATTTTCTTCTTGAAGCATGAATAAATACTATATTACTTGTTTGTAATATATTCCAAATACATTTTCTTCTTTATTTCTGTGTTTTTGCCTACAAATAACCTACTTACAAACTTAATTTCATCTTGGGTTTATACCTTGAATATACCTTGTGTAAACTATATAACATGCTATTGCTAAGAATAAACTCATTATAAATATTATATGCAAATTTGAATTATACATAACAGTATAATAGCTGGGTTAGAATTACAGCATGTATCTGCAGTGGAAGGTAAATTAGATGTCATTTATTTTCAAAAATAAATGTTTTATCCTAAACCCTTTGTCTTTGGTTAGATTACTTAAACACCTGAAAAACATATGTAAATGGATTAATTGATTAAATAAAATGTAATCCAAATTTTACTTTTTCTTTGTTTGTATGATCCCTTTCAATTTTTCTAACTAAATGCGTCTGAAAAGCTAATCACTCAAAATGTATGAATATTAAAAAATACTGCCAATGGGTTTAATTTTTCTATAATTGCTCTCACATAATATAATCATAATTCTCTAAGAATGGTCATGTTTCATAATCAAAGAAAAGGAACAAATCATTCTATGAGAAGAAATTATATCTGCTATGTAATATTTCTGTATATATATATCTGTTTCCCACTGGGTCTGTGCAATTGTTTCCCGCACTTTCCATGGAGAAACGCAATTACAGAAGGCTTTAACCCTCCTAGCGGTAATCCCGAGCATGGCTCTGGGTTAATTTTTAGTACTTAAAGCCGTAACCCTGAGCCAAGCTCGGGATTACATTGGAATTGCAGGGAGTGCAGGAGTGGATCTGGAGGGCCCCCAGTGTTGCCTAATTTGCCTGGGCCCCCTCAGCACACCATTCCTCCTCCTCCTTTTCCCCCTTATCATCCTCCTTATCCTCCTCCCTTTTCCCCTCTCCCCTTACGATGATCAATGATCCTTCCCCTGTGGCACCTCATCTGGCTGTAACCGGGACCAGCAAACACTAATGACGTGTCGTGCATGTGACATCACTCGGGATGCCAGTCACGTCATTAGAGTTTGCCAATCCCTGTCAAAGCCAGAAAACGTGCTGCAGAGGAAGGATGAGCATTGGATCATAGTTAGGGGAGAGGGAAAAGGGGAAAGGGAGGAGGATGATAAGGGGGAAGGGGAAAAGGGAGGAGGAGGGGAAGGTGGAAGGGAGGAGGAGGATAAGGAGGAAAATGGAGGAGGAGGAAAGGAAAATAATAAATGGAGGAGGAGGAGGAGGAGGATGATAAGGGGGAAGGGGGTAAAGGGAGGAGGAGTAGGATGATAAGGGGGAATGGGCGAAAGGGAGGAGGATAAGGCGGGATGGGGAAAGGGAGGAGGATAAGGGGGAATGGGGGAAAGGGAGGAAGAGGGGGATAAGGGGGAAGGTGGGAAACGGAGGAGGAGAGGGGGGAGGGGTAATGGTGCTTGGCGGGGACTACGGTGGGGGATGGTCCAGAATATAGAAAAAGTTTAAGTGTATATTGTATGTATGTATGTATGTATGTACAGTGCCTTGCAAAAGTATTCACGCCCCATTTGCATCATTTAATTTACAGAACATGCCCACAACTTTGAAGATGAATTTTTTTTATAATTGTGAAGCAAACAACAAATAGGACAAAATGACAGAAAAAGTAAATGTGCATAACTATTCACCCCCCTAAAGTCAATACTTTGTAGAGCCACCTTTTGCGGCAATCACAGGTCAAAGTCGCTTTGGATAAGTCTCTATGAGCTTGCCACATCTTACCACTGGGATTTTTGCCCATTCTTTCTTGCAAAACTGCTCCAGCTCCTTCAAGTTGGATAGTTTGCGCTTGTGAACAGCAATCTTTAAGTCTGACCACAGATTTTCTGTTGGATTAAGATCTGGGCTCTGACTAGGCCAAAATCTTGCTTTAGCAGTGTGTTTGACGTCATTGTCCTCCTGGAAGGTGAACCTTCATCCTAGCCTCAAATCACGCACAGAGTGGTGCAGGTTTTGCTCAAGAATATCCCTGTATTTAGCACCATCCATCTTTCCCCCAACTCTAACCAGTTTCCCAGTCCTGGCTGCTGAAAAACATCCCCACAGCCTGATGCTGCCACCACCATGTTTCACTGTGTGATGGTGTTCTTTGGGTGATGTGTTGGGTTTGCTCCCGACATAGCATTTTCTTTGATGGCTGAAAAGTTAAATTTCAGTCTCATCAGACCAGAGCACCTTCGTCCATACATTTTGTGAGTCTCCCACATGCCTTTTCGCAAACTCAAAACGTGCCATTTAATTTTTTTTCCTGAAAGTAATGGCCTTCTTCTGGCCACTCTGTCATAAAGCCCAACTCTGTGGAGCTTATAGCTTATTGCCTATGTACAGATACCCCAGTCTCTGCTGTGGAACTCTGCAGCTCCTCCAGGGTTACCTCCAGGGCTGCCTCTCTGCTTAATGCCCTCCTTGCCCGGTCCGTGAGTTTTGGTGGGCAGCCGTCTCTTGGCAGGTTTGCTGTTGTGCCATGTTCTTTCCATTTGGTTATGATAGATTTGATGGTGCTCCTGAGGATCATCAAATATTTGGATATTTTTTTATAACCTAACCCTGACTTGTACTTGTCAACAACATTGTCCCTTACTTGGTTGGAGAGTTCCTTGTTCTTCATGGCAGTGTTTGGTTAGTGGTGCCTCTTGCTTAGGTGTTGCAGCCTCTGGGGCCTTTCAAAAATGTGTGTATATTTAATGACAGATCATGTGATACTTAGATTGTACACAGGGGGACATCATTTCACTAATTATGTGTCTTCTGAAGGTAATTGGTTGCACCAGAGGTTTGTATGAGCTTCATAACAAAGGGGGTGAATACATACGCACATGCCAATTTTCTGTTTTCTATTTTTTTTTTTAAAGTTTATATTTTTCTCATTTCACTTTACCAACTTAGACTATTGTGTTCTGATCCATCACATAAAATTCAGATTAACAAAACATTGAACTTAAGGCTGTAATGTAACAAAATAGGTAAAAAGTCAAGGGGGTGAATACTTTTGCAAGGCCCTGTATACATATATATATATCATCCCTTCCCTGTGTGCGTAGGTGACACAGGGGGGCAGAGGAAGGTGGTATGATTATGTCAGTATTTTTGAATGTGCTGCTTTAACATTCTAAATACTGACATAACCATACCGCTAGGAGGGTTAAATGCTTTTTTCAAACCTTACTTACTTTCAAGAGTAGTACATAATAATACACCAAAAGCAAATAAAGGAAAGTAAAAGGTCTAGCTCCCATCAGAGCACTACCTCCAATGTTAAACAGATCCTTAACTAACAGAGCTTCAATCTAGCTAAACCTGGATGGAGCAAAAAACCAAACCGTCCATTACTTTATATAACCATTCCTGGCTTGTATTCTTAAAAGTCCAGTTGTTCACTTTTCCTCTACTTATCAGCTCCACACTTCTATATATAAATGTGGCTTTTCTCAAGCTTCATACAAATACACTTTTCTCTCTGGGTGTCTGTTAAATCTCCAATAAACACCCATCTATGTTTCTCTTTGTAGTGCTCACAAACAGCATACACTTCCAATAGTCTGTATTCTGCTGTAACCAATCTTTCCACAGTTTGCTTTCACAGCCGTTCCAAGGCTGAAGGCACCAAACAAAGTCTGCCTCAATGAGAGCCCCTCACTGACAGGATCTGTTGCATAAAATGGGCCACCCATTTCTCTCTCCCAATATTTTGAAGTCTGTGGTGTATCTGATTAACTCCAGGAGTTAACTCTTTTCCTGGGGGAAAGGGAGCTTTGCAATATCTGTGGTCCATACTAATCCCAGGTCTCACAGTGTATATATATATATATATATATATATATATATATATATATATATATATAGAGAGAGAGAGAGAGAGAGAGAGAGAAAGAATAAACAGAGTTAACATGAAGAATGAATATTATTTCACTAATACGTATTTGTAAAATTATTATTAATGCCCTTCTTATGTAGAAGATAAACTCCTAAAAATTATGTAATGCATGTAAAAGAGTTTTCAGGAAATATTAGAGAAACAAAGCCTTACATGATAAATTAGTTATTAAGGTCTTATGCTTTTTTTTCCGGCATAACCTCACGTTCTTCAGTATGACAACGTGAGGATAAAATGATTTGTGAGCAACCAATAAGAATCTGTTAACATCTTTTTTTCAGCCAGCTATATAAAGTGATTATTCAGTGCATGACATGCAAATTTGTTAATAAAGCTACTTATGAAAAAGATATTTGAATTTCCTTATCTTCTTATAGAAGAGAAAGTGAGATAACTTAATGTCTATTTAAACAATTCTAATGTTTAAATGCACAAGTATCTGTGTGCCATCTGGAAGTAATTACTTGTTTCATAGTGTGTTCATTTTCTAAAATGAAGGTTCTATAGCAGAATAAACTGCCTTCAATGTGAAGCTGTTCTATAACCGTGTGAGTTATATATTTCTGCCAAGGAGACCATGGCATAATTTGTGAACAGTGAGACATGTTTTTGAGCTTCAAAGAAGTTTAAACAAGTATTGGCTAATATTTTTTAATGTAATTAGCATTTTTTCTATTGTTTAAAATACATATTTAAATGCATGATATTGCTAAAAGAACACTACATTTATTATATACTAGAACGTTTGTGTTCATTCACATGAATTGTGATGCTGAGCTTGACTCCACGCATCATTGTAGTGGTGGAATCAGTGCCTGAATGTATTGTTGCTTGTGACCCATCTGATACTTTGAAACCTAAGGGTGATAGGGGACTCCAGACGTGGAGTAGGGAGTTATCAGCTACACCTCACTGACGAGGCCCTTTGAAGGCCGAAAGGTACATCTGGGATTTGTGGTTTCTCCTGTTCAGGGTAGAATTGCCTGGTATTTAGGGGCTGATATACTACAGGATACTTCTCCCTGTAAAGGGCACAAGTGAGCTAAAAGAGGCTGCTCTCAGAGTGGGTTATCATGTCCCTACAGCTAACCTATTAAGGATAATTTGTTCTCTGATTGAGGATCTCCATTTTGCATTTTTTGTTTATTCAAATGACCCTTAGGAATTAGTTTCCCTAAGGGTGATAGGGGACTCCAGTTGTGGACCCCTTGCTCACTGTGCCTTATCAGCTACACCTTACTAACAAGGCCGAAACGTCCGTCTGGGGTTTGCTGTTTCTCCTTTTCAGGGTAGAACTGCCTGGTATTTCGGGGCTGGATCACTCTATTGGGTGAGACCAGACTGATATACTACAGGATACTTCTCTCTGTGAAGAGCGTAAGTGAGCTAAAAGAGGCTGCTCTCTGAGTGGATTATCATGTCCATAGTACTAACGTATTAAAGCTATTGTACTTATAACTTATAACCAGGAGTAGAAATTTCTCAGGATTAGTAAAATGGCTACTGATGAAGCCTAAAAATGTTTCCAAAGTATAATGTATCTGTGTGAAGTGCTTCTTGACAGGCTCCTAAAAAACAGCCTGTCTTGGCTCTTAAAAAATTGTTCTGCCCGGTTTATCAAAAAATATTTGTTGTGGAATTTTAATCAAAATACTATTGTCTTATAATAAATAAAATGAAATGTTTATTATACCAGAATTTCAAAACAATTTCAAAACAAACACGTAAGCATGATACACACAACACAGAAAGAAATATACTGATATAACATACTGTGTTCTAAGTACAACTGCTCACATTGATTATATAACAACAGATACAGTGGATATAAAAAGTCTACACACCCCTGTTAAAATGTCAGGTTTCTGTGCTGTAAAAAAACGAGACAAAGATAAATCATTGCAGAACTTTTTCCACCTTTAATGTGACCTATAAACTGTACAACTCAATTGAAAAACAAACTGAAATATTTTAGGTAGAGTGAAGAAAAAATATAAAAATACAATAATATGGTTGCATAAGTATGCACACCCTTAAACTAATACTTTGTTGAAGCACCTTTTGATTTTATTACAGCACTCAGTCTTTTTAAGTATGAGTCTATCAGCATGGCACATTTTGACTTGGCAAGATTTGCCCACTCTTCTTTGCAAAAACACTCCAAATCTGTCAGATTGCAAGGCCATCTCCTGTGCACAGCCGTCTTCAGATCACCCCACAGATCGGATTCAGGTCTGGGCCATTTCAAAACTTTAATCTTCTTCTGGTGAAGCCATTCCTTTGTTGATTTGGATGTATGCTTTGGGTCGTTGTCATGCTGAAAGATAAAGTTCCTCTTCATGTTCAGCTTTCTAGCAGAAGCCTGAAGGTTTTGTGCCAATATTGACTGGTATTTGGAACTGTTCATAATTCCCTCTATCTTAACTAAGGCCCCAGTTCCAGCTAAAGAAAAACAACCCCAAAGCACGATGCTGCCACCACCATGGTTCACTGTGGGTATGGTGTTCTTTTGGTGATGTGCAGTGTTGATTTTGCACCAAACATATCTTTTGGAATTATGGCCAAAAAGTTCAACCTTGGTTTCATCAGACCATAACACCTTTTCCCACATGCTTTTGGGAGACTTCAGATGTTTTTTTTTTGTTTCAAAATGTAGCCTGGCTTGCATGTTTTTCTTTGTAAGAAAAGGCTTTCGTCTTGCCACTCTACCCCATAGCCCAGACATATGAAGAATACGGGAGATTGTTGTCACATGTACCACACAGCCAGTACTTGCCAGATATTCCTGCAGCTCCTTTAATGTTGCTGTAGGTCTCTTGGTAGCCTCCCAGACCAGTTTTCTTTCTCGTCTTTTCATCAATTTTGGAGGGAGCTCTAGTTCTTGGTAATGTCACTGTTGTGCCATATTTTCTCCACTTGATGATAACTGTCTTCACTGTGTTCCATGGTATATCTAATGCCTTATTATTATTATTATTATTATTATTTTGTACCCTTCTCCTGACTAAAACCTTTTACCTCTGAGGGTTTGGAAGCTCTCTGTGGACCATGGCTTTTGCGGTGGGATGCAACTAAGAAAATTTCAGGAAAGACCAACTAGACCAGCTGAACTTTATTTGGGGTTAATCAGAGGCACTTTAAATGATGGTGTGGTGTATCACCAAATTAATATATATAAATATTACACAAGGTTCGTCTACATTAAAAGGTATTTATTAAAAGGCAACAACACAATACTATAAATGTATTACAAACACAACAGCCCAGACCCACGGAGCAACACCCCTTTTTAAATCTATCTACCTATATAGTAATTCCCTTCCCCAAACGCTTGATCTTACCCACGGTTAGACCATTGCCATCAGTACACCATCAACCATCACCAACACCATCCAGCAAGAAAACAGGAAACAGCACCAGTTTCCTGCCTGGATATATCCTTAGTTGAGATGATGTAATTTACATCACATCCTGTCCATGACTTCCTTTAGCAATTGTGGGAGGGAAGTAAAGATTCTCAGCCCTCCTACAAAGGCCTGTTTAAGGAAGTCCTGAATTACCATTCAAGGAAGACAAGTTACCACAGATGGCAGGTGTATGCTGACTCCTATTAAACACAATTTGGAATGTGATTGCTTAATTCTGAACACAGCTACATCCCCAGTTATAAGAGGGTGTGCAGACTTATGCAACCACATTATTTTTGTTTTTTTATTTTTCTTCACTCCACCTAAAAGATTTCAGTTTGTTTTTCAATTGAGTTGTACAGTTTATAAGTCACATTAAAGGTGGAAAAAGTTCTGAAATGATTTATCTTTGTCTCATTTTTTTACAGCACAGAAACCTGACATTTTTTAACAGAGGTGTGTAGACTTTTTATATCCACTGTACATACATTGCATTTTAGGCTATAGATTATTATGACTTGTATCTTGTTTCTCAAAAAACAAATCCCCACAACTGCAATATTCATGTAATTTCTTTCTCAACATTAATGTATCATTAATATAGTTTCAAGGAGTTTTCAAAATATTGTATGGGTTACAAGATATATTCAGATACAGTCAGTGGTGTCGCTAGAAAAAAAAATATATATATATATATATTTTTTTGTTTTGTTGCTGTGCTGGTCCCTCCTGGGTCCCCTTCTGGCTCCAACATTATACATATTTATATTTATATGTATATGGGCCCAGTACAGAAAAAAACACAAACAGGCTGGGTACATTTGTACTTACATACACAAGGCTGGGCACATTGGTACTTACATACACAGGCTAGGCACATTGGGCTGTTACACAAACAGGCTGGGCACGTTGGTACTTACATACACAGCCTGGGCATATTAGCTGGTACAGACATAAGGCTGGGTACATTAGCTGGTACAGAAACAAGGCTGGGTACATTGGTACTTATATACACAGGCCGGTCACATTAGCTGGTACAGACACAGGCCCGGCACATTGGGCTCTTACATACACAGGCTGGGCACATTAGCTGGTACAGACACAAGGCTGGATACATTGGTACTTATATACACAGGCCGGGCACATAAGCTGGTACAGACACAGGCTGCTGGACACATTTCTCCCTCTCTTTCTCACTTTATGCCTGTCTTCTCTCACCTGCTTCTCACCTCTGCTGCAGCTCCTCCTCTTAATGGCTCTTCCTCTCCCCGGTCAAAGTATGAGAGAGTTGAGAGCAGGATGCCTGGGAGAATAATATAGCTGTGGGAAGGGGGCAGATGGGCAAAGATCTGCCACCTGGGGCACACCGCCCCCTCCCCTTGCTACGCCAGTGGATACAATGGCTCAAACCTTATGATAGAGGAGGCAAGATCAGCATCACCTTTTCTGAGGGACAAACTCTAAATGTTAAACTTAACGTAAAAAATATCATACACATCACATCACAGGGTTTACCAATAAATTCTCAATCAGTTAATTTGACACTACCTTTAATTTAGCAATCCATGTTAGAGAAGGTAGGCAACTAGCACCATTAAAATATGCTCCATTTGTATCTGACATTTAGAGTTGTGAACTGTGTAATTTAATTTGGGCTAAAAGTCAGTTTCAAACTCTTAAAGATAAAAAAAAATGTATGTCCTTTTGGATCTCACATTTAAAAGAACTTTTCAAGAGAAAACCTTTACAGCCTTATTAAATTGAGATTCAGCCAATTGAAGAGGGCTCTATAGAAGCACAAAGCATATTTTTTTACAAAATCTTTTAGTTAGCAAGGTCTTCACTAACTAAAAACTTCTGTTACAAAATATGCTCTGTGCTTATATAGAGCCCTATTCAATTGGCCAAGTCACAATTTAGTAAGGCTGTTAGACTGCATTATCATTAACATTTACTTTACAATCATTTACATTTCACTTTTCTCTCTCAGTAAATTTGATACACACACACATATCATTTGAGGATACTGTCACATATTATATTTAGGCTCTGTAGTCTAGATAATGAATACTTAGTTTTGACCATATATTTTGTTATGAATAAAAGTTAAATAATACTTTCACAATAACCCTTTATCCGTGTATATTGACAATCTGGGGTGGGAGTTTCTCTCAGTTAGAGAAGTAAAGTCTGTCTAAGGGGTGCAGCTCTGCAATCTGGTAATTAATAGATACTAGCGAATTGCCCGTCAAAAAATGACGGCAATGAACTTGTAAGTGAGCTAATGCTGTTTGGTGTATAATAATAAAAGAAATAATATATTAATAAAGTAATATACTTTACCTATTTTGAGGTAATATATGCAGGAAGCATTCTGTTGAAGAGCTGCAATCTGTTTTGATGTTGCTGCAGCATTAGTGGTGTGGAGCTGCTGTGTAAGCGTCATGAATGTGTGCAGTGTAATAGTGTGCGTGCGCGAGACAAATCCATTAGAGTAGCTGTGTACTTCCGCATTGTATAAGTTATTGTTCTAAAATGGCTGCTAATGTGTGGTATGCGGCTGTGGCTAATTTAGCGTCCTTCGTTTTCTATTTCGTATGACTTTTTCGGAATATCTGTAGCTGTTTGGTGGTGTTTTGTGTGTTTATGGTGGTGTTTTGCGTGTTTAGGGTCCTTTAGCCTCGTTCTCGTTTTGTTCGGCGGCCATTTTTTCTCTCGCTTAGGTGATTTTTGAGTGTCTAAACTCCGAAATGTGTACTTAAATCGAGGTCTATCTTTACTTGCAGAGGTCCTGGGTGCACCACCTTGCTGTGGGTAAGCTTTTTATGTGTTTGATGTTTGTATTTATTGTGTTTGTAATGTTTTTGGGGTCGCGCGGGTTGTGTCCTTGTTTTTTAATCTCGTAGGTGTTTTTTGGCAAATCCGTAGGTGTTTGGTGGTGTTCTGCGTCTTTAGACTGCTGTAGCCTTGTTTTCGTTTTTTTGGGGCGGCCATTTTTTCTCTCGCTTAGAGAATTTTTCAGTGTCTAAACTCTTTTATTTTGAGTTAAATTGAGGTGTAACTTTAGTTTTCAAGGTCCTGGATGCCCCCTCTTCCTGTAGGTAAGCTTTTTATGTATTTGTTGTATTTTTCATGTTTTGATGTGCGCGTGTTGCGGACGATTTTTGCGAGGTCGTAACGGGGTCGTAACGTGTCTCGTATTTTCCTTTCGTAACTATGTAAATTTTGCGCCTTTGGCGCTCCTTGCCAGCAACTCCGACCCTCACTTCGCGAGCCCGCAATCGTTAGCAACAGCTTGCATGCTCACAACTATATATGTGATATTCTGTACATTTAAACCGTATATGTTGTTACTTTGTATACCCTGTTTGAAACTTGATGTATTCTTTTTGTATCAACCAAGTTTGTTCTTTGAATACTGTTGTTTACTTTTGTAATAGTTTTTAAAAAAAATTAATACTCTATGGCTGTGGTTCTCAACCTGTGGACGAATGACGATTTGCCGGGGTCACCTGGAGCTATCAGGGGTGTGTTTTTTCTCTATTCTGGTCTGTAGCTTTGCTGTTGGGGGTCGCCACTGGGATGTTTTGTCAGGGGGTTGCGGCACTGGAAGGGATGAGAGCTGCTCTGTGGTTTTCCAAAGCCCACCAAATGCTATAAGTGCTATCCTGTATACAGCAGTGGATATGCAAATAGTTTAAGCAATTTAAATGCTGCTTTTTTATTTATTTATTTAAACAGCAGTTGTTTATAGCAATTAAAGTGCTGCTTATTTTTTACAGCTCTTTAATATATGTGCTTGCTTGTTTTAAATATCTCTGAATAGCTTTTTGTTTTTAATGCTTTGTTTGTCTTTGACAGTATCATATGGATTCATACATTAGCTGTTTACTTATGTTTAAAGCAATTCTTGCTTGGGCTTGGTATATTTGCGCTTATCTTTAGTACCAGTTATACTTCAACACCCTTCTGATACTGATGCTTAATATTTTTTTCTTTAGGAACGCAATTTATCAGATGCCAATGGTGTTGGTCACTTTTGTTATTATTACAAACCCATTTTTCTCTACTTGAATAAAAAAAATATATTTAAGCTTATTCTCCTATACACACTCTTGCACACTGTTCATTGAGATGAAATACTTTTTTTTGTGTATGCCTATTTTTACTGCACTATCTATGCTTAGTTCACTACCCGTGCTGGTTGTGCTTATTTTATCTGACTCTGTGCAAGATACAAAACATAGGTAATACATCTTATATAGTCTTGCTGAATAAAGTTAATATTGCTGCAATTCTAGTGCTATGATAGCCATGCATCTCATCTTTGGGTATTTCTATATCCCAGGATATGTAATCAATTTACACAGTCATTGTCACTGTCCTAGGATATATATAGCCTTATTCAATTAGTGAACTCAGAAATTTGGCTATGGGTGTTTTTTTATTTATAAATGTTTATATGCATTCTATTGCCTTTAGATTCATTAGTGCCAATAAGTAACATTTGCTAAATATGTAGCAATATTAAGAGGGATTTTAAGTGTGTAAAAATGTATGAATTGGGCAGTTGAATCAGGCCCATACTCAATGTACATGGTCATTGCCGTTGGAATCATGCTGACTGCAAGCCAACGCTGGCTAGCTATCTACGTCATCAATGTAAGCCCTAACTCTGACATTGTTTCAGTCCACATGCTGTATTTTGGAAAAGATTATTTAGTTATAACTCATACCCCACTTTTAAGAAAAAAAGAACACATCATCACATTTTCAATTACTATTGACTACAAAGTGATTGGTAATAGAGTCTTATTTAGTTCACATAATTTCACCTCCACAAACATATTACATAATTTTGTCCATTTTATACTGATGAAAAAGGAATCAACAATAACATGGCTTTCACTTATTTTTTATTATATTTTATCATCACCATCTTATTATAATTACTGTACACAATCAGAAGAATAGGGTCAATGGCTTTATTCTATACTATATTTTATGAATGGGTAGAAAAACCCCAACAACAATATGGTTTTCACCTATTTTTTATTAATATGTTGTCATCCCCTCTTTATCACAATCACAATTCCATATTATGCTTGTATCCAATTCCCATTCAGAGGGATTTTTAAGCCTCACTTTACAGTCACTATTCACTTTATTACCATCATTTCACATTTATTTTATTATTTTTTTGCATTTTGGTGCTCTGGATTCATCAAATTACATCAAATTATACCACAGTGACAGCTTTTTTGTCTGAATTTTAGGATGGCACAATAATTTTAATTTATCTATCAATGTTAGTAATACACAAGTTTATGGCAAAATTAAAAAAGGTCTGCATAGTTTGAACAATGGTATACTCAGTAGTAACATATGGATGTGAGAGCTGGACCATAAATAAGTCTGATCGCCATAGAATTGATGCCTTTGAATTGTGGTGTTGGAGAAGACTGCTTAGAGTCCCTTGGACTGCAAGAAGATCCAATAAATCAGTACTTCAGGAAATCAAGACGAACTTTTCACTAAAAGGTATGATCATGAGACTGAAGATCAAATATTTTTGCCATATTATGAGACGGCAGGATTCCCCAGAAAAGACTTTGATGCTGGAAAAGATTGAAGGCACAAGAAGAAGGGGATGACGATGGAGAGATGAAGCCACTGAAGCAATGAACATGAACTTGATTGACACCAGAGGGGCAGTGAGTGAGAGATGTATCTGGCGTGCTGCTGTCCATAGAGTCACAGAGACTTGTACATGGATTAAACGACTAAACAAGAAAAATATTAATTGGATTGATACTGTATACAGAGAAGAGTTTATTTTATAAAGGGACCTGGAAGAAAAAAATCCATCAATTGCTTCCTGAATTCGTTTTTTAATAGTGTTTGGGTCCATTGATGGTGAATTGGAGATTTCAATGATTGAGAGAGGAGATACAATTTTCTTTAATCCAGTAGGAATTTAGTTGGCTGAATCTCTATCTGGAGAAAAATAACAGGGATTCATGAATATTTTTGGTTTGATTATTTTTTATTATGTCTTATAGCAGATGTGGAGAAGTCTATATCCTCTAATAGCAACTTGCCCGTCAAATATGACGGCAATAAAATGTGAATCCTGGCAATGCTGTTTGCCACACAATGGTAGCCTCTCCCCCCCTACTTCACTGGCCTCGCGATGAGCGCCTTTGGTGCTCATCACGGGCCTCGCAATGAGCACCTTCGGTGCTCATTGCGAGTCTCTCCCTCTGTCTACTTCCTCCCTTGTGTCTCATTTCCTCCCTCCTCTCCCTCCCTTGTGCCTCTTCCCCCCCTGTGTTTTTACCCCCTCTCCCCCTGTGTCTTTCCCCCTGTCCCCCCGTGTCTCTTTCCCCACCTCTCCCTCCCCTGTGTCTCTTAACGTCACTCTCCCTCCCCTGTGTCTCTTGCCCACCTCGCCCTCCCCTGTGTCTCTTTAACCCCCCTGTGTCTCTTTCCCCATGTCTCTTCCCCCCTCCCTCGTGTCCATTCCCCCCCATTTCCCTCTCATGTGTCTCTTCCCTCTCCTCTCCCTCCCCTTTGTGTCTACTCCCCTCCTCTCCCACACCTGTGTGTCTCCCCCTCCCCTTAGTCTCTTCCCCCTCCTCTCCCTCCCCTGTGTGTCTCCCCCTCCTCCTCTGTGTCTCTTCCCCCTCCTCTCACTCCTTTTTGTCTCTCCCCCTCTCACTCCCCTGTATCTCCCCCCCTCCTCTGTGTCTCTCCCCTGCTCCCATGCCGCGCCTGCGCGGCCCGTTAAGCAATGCGCATGCATGGCTTACGCCACGATATGCTCATGCGTGGGCTATAGCGCAATGTGCATGCACAGCTTACACCGCGTTGCGCAATGCACAGTTGTCAAACTGCGATTTGTTGCAAGCGTGACAACGAATCGCAGTTTGACAACTATTATATGTGATAAGTGAAGCCCTGTTCAATGAAGCTATTGCCGATAGCAGATGCACCATGATATGAAATGGGGAGGCCTAAACAATTATCAGTGGGTTTAAAAACATATGGGTGAACAGCTGATGGTTGTGGTGGTACTAGGTTTTTGTGGATTAGGGAGCAAAGTGGTGGTGTGTCTGGAATTAAAAAAGTTATCGCAAATAGTAGGTTTTAAGGTGGAAAAGTGTCTGTTAGAAGGTTGCCAATGAGAAATTGATGATGTTACTTGATTGATGATTTGAATGGAAAGAGTGGTTATTGAATTATTAAGAATTGACATTTTGAAATGGCAGAAAAAACATTGTTAATGAGTGAACTGAGCTGCTGAAAATCTAATTGTTTAATGTTATGAACTGGAGGTGTCATAGGGGGTTGCACTAGGGCAGTAAATTGAGGATTGATTTGGGAATTGTGGAAAAGTAGTATTTACAGTTCAGTTTTTGACTGTAGTAGTGAATGGACTATTCCTTTTCTTAAATTCAGTGACAAGCTCCAGTATGGTCCGTGTTCTGTAGGAGTTATGAGTAGTATCTTGGTTGCTGTTATGATCTACATAATTAAATTAATTATTTTTATAAAGTGATATAAGGAAATGTGAAAGATTGTGGATTACTGTATAAACTCGAGTATAAGCCGAGTTTTTCAGCCCTTTTTTTAAGGCAAAAAAGGGCCCCCTCGGCTTATACTCGAGTCACTTTCCCCCCCCCCCCCCCCCGTGTCTCTCTACCCCCCCCCCCCCCCGTGTGTCTCTAACCCCCCCCGTGTGTCTCTCTACCCTCCGTGTCTCTTTCCCTCCCCCCTCCTCAACCTAAACCCCCCTCCTCAGCATAATCCCCCCTCAACCCCCCTCCTCCACCTAAACCCCCTAAATACCTCCCCCCTCTCCCCTCACTTACCTGCTTGTGCTCCGGCCTCCGCTGACAGCAACTGATGCCCTCGCTTCCGCAAATGCGGATCCTCGCGAAGCGAGGGGCCGCATTTGCGGTGGTGGAGCATCCCAACGTCTCCGCAAATGCGGGTCCTCACAAAGCACTTAGGGAATGAGGAAATGAGCGCCGCAGGCGTTCATTGCTGGCGAGCCTCGAGTAGCAAGGCGAGCCATTAAACCCACCTCGGAACCAACCTTAACGTAACAAACAACCACACGCACGAAAAATGGCGGAACTGCGCGCACCTAAAAACAGTCAAAACACACCAAATACTCACAAAACGACATAAAAAGCTTACCCATAGCAAGGGGGCACCCAGGACCTCTGAAAGTGAAGTTACACCTCCATTTAAGTCCAAATTCCCGAGTTCAGACACACGAAAAACCCCTAAGCGAGAGAAAAAATGGCCGCCGAAAAAAATGAAAACGAGGCTCAAAGACCCAGGACCGCTCAGCCACCTACATCTTACCCAAGAAGGAATCCGAGATAAGCTCGGAAATCCGGATTAACCACAGGGGATCCGAGATAAGCTCCAAGCCCGGCATTAACCCCACATTAACCATCGCAGTGGTGGTCCCGATTGCACGCGATTGGGGACCCCCACTGCAATCAAAATTAAAAATTCCCACGTTACAGGTCCTTAAAGGACCCGTTGTAAAAGAAAAATATATATACACTGTCACTCTGTCAATCATGGGGGTCAATACAGACCCCCATAAAACCCTCATTAACCCTGTCATTCATGGGGGTCAATATGGACCCCTATAAGCCCTTCATTAACCCTGTCACTCATGGTGTCAATACAGACCCCCATAAACCCATCATTAATCCTGTCACTCATGGGGGTCAATATAGACCGCCATAAGCCCTTCATTAAGCCTGTCACTCATGGGGGTCAATACAGACCCCCATAAGCCCTTCATTAACCCTGTCACTCATGGGGTTCAATACAGACCCCCATAAGCCGCTATTATGGGCCTGTTACAACACTACATTAACTACATAAGTGCCATGATGGTCCTCAAGGACCATCATGACATTAAGTATAAACACTATACTGCACTATACCACCCCCAATAAAACATTAAAGATCAACTAAACACCCTCTACACTAACCTATTAACATCTACACTACCTACCCCCTATTAACCCCCACCACTCTAATTACAGAAAATAAAAAAGCCTAAAGTCACACAAAAAAAATCTACATTACATGAAATAAAAAACCTAACTCGCAATAAAAAAAACTACATTACACAAAATAAAAAAACCTAAGTCACAAGAAATAAAAAAAGGAACATTACAGAAAATTTAAAAAAAACATTACAACCCCCCCCCTCACTACAGAAAAAAAAATACACACCTGAAAAGGAAATAGATATAATACAAAATACATACAATACAAATACAAACAATTACAATACAATACACCTCTATCTAATATACATCACACAATCTATCTAAATAAATAGCATAATCTAATGTACATGCTATCTATATAGTAATACATCCCCAATCTATCTAAATAAATACCATAATCTAATATACATCCTATCTATATAATAATACATCCCCAATCTATCTAAATAAATAGCATAATCTAATATACATGCTATCTATATAATAATACATCCCCAATCTATCTAAATAAATACCACAATCTATCTACAATACATCCTATGCTATCTATATAAAATGCATACCCCTAGCTAACATACAATAAATGCTGTCTATATATTAACTAATCTAAGTCTAAGCAAAAATAAAATAATTAAGACCACTTACCTTTGCAGATGGCCATTGGGATAAGCCACCTACGAAAAAAAAAAAAAATTAGTGCAACACGTTTACAGTTATAAAATAAACATTCTATACATTCTATACATTCTAAATATTCTACTCACCTTTCCGGCATGTCCCGTCCTTATTCTTTTAATTCTTCTCCGGCGCGGCACCTGTTAAAAAAAACACAACATTAATACACATACATCAAAATAAAAGAAACATAATCTACATTCTACTTACCTCCCCGCGATGTCTCCGGCCTCCTCCGGATCCTCTTCTGCCACGCCCTGTAAAAAAAAAAATATATATATATATATATATACTTACATCCGCACTCCCGGACATCCCCGACGCTAATGAGGCTCCAGGAGACTTTTCCAGAAGAAAACAAGCAATGGTGCCTTCTGATTGGTTTAAAACAATGTCTATCAAATTCACCCAAACAGGAGGCGCCAATTTGTGAACCAATCACAAACGGATACACCTTAAAGTACCACTCTGATTGGATAATGCACCTGTCAATCTTTATTTAAACCAATCACAAGGTGCAGATGCCTTCAGCCAATCACAATGAAATACACCCCCGCAGGGTGATTGGTTGGAGCCTCTGCGCATTCTGATTGGTTGCACTGACAATAGCCAATCACAATGGAATACACCCTCACGTACTGATTGGTGAAGGATTTGCGCATTCTCATTGGCTACAGTTAATATCAATAAATGTTACAGCCAATGGGAAGGTGCAGATGTCTTCACCAATCAGTACGCGGGGGTATATTCCATTGTGATTGGCTGATGGCAATAAAGCCTTAGGATTGGTTCAAATATGAAAAAATGAATTGTAATTTTGCAGCCAGCATCTTTGAAAATATTTTGTAATTAGGGGAGATATTGGTCTATAGGATGTCAGTTCTTATTTATCCTTATATTTTTTTAACAAACACCTTAATATGTGATTCTGAAAAAGTTCTAGGAATTTCTTCCTATTGCAACAAATCATTATCAAAAACACTAGTTAGAACAGGTACAAAGCTCTTATTCAGAACATTGTAGTATTCTGTCTGGAAACCAGGTAGCCCTGGCAACTCTCCCAAAGTAATTTTTTTCATTGTGATAGAAATATCTTCCTTTGGAAAAGGTTGATTCAGGTTCTCCAACTAAGAGACTTTAGGCAATAATATTTTCTCCCCAATTCTTTCCCTTATTAATTTCTTCCTTGGCATACAGCTTCCTAAAAAAAAAAAATCTTTAAAAAAATCTTTACTATACATTTTGAGTTGAAAATCTTTTAAAATCCATCTTAATTGGCACAATAGATTTAGGGCCTTTCTTGCCCTATGAACTCTTTCTCTTAATATAGGAGGTGCTTCTGGGTCTTGATTTATTGAACTGGATAGTGCAATGGACACAAAAAACAATAGATCTTTAAGTGCCAACAATCTTAAATTATTTCTCCTCAGATGATTTTCCATTTCATCCACTTTTTAATTTAAATGTTCACTGTCATGGCCCTGAGACAAGTGTCTCATTACACCCCTAATTCACCTATTGTATAGTATAGGAGCAATCTGCAGGTTGTGACTTTATATTCACTCAGACCAGCAACACCCTTAGTTAGTGCAGACATCAGATTGAGACTTTGTTCTTGCTTCAGACACATTTTAACAATCCCAAAATAAACCATCCCCTCAGTTCTATAGCCAACTCCCCAGTTTTGCTCTGCTGTCAGGAATGGTGGGGTTATCTACCTGGTGATCTTATCAACTTTTACGACTATCTGAGGCCAGAGTGAGTGAGCCTGGCTGCTCTCAAAGGTCGTTTATCCATATAAATTATTGTAGAAATGTAACCCTTTGTTATCCCACTAACAATCATGCCAGAAACTGTATCTACGCTAGTTACAGGTGAGATAACAATTTTACAGTGCATATAATATGATATAGCAACCCCAATATTAATTACTGTGGCTACGCACAAAAACCATCATGTCATAGTCCCCACAAAACGTTTCATGCCCATTTTATTAGTCTTGGATATTAGCAATCAGATGTGTAAAAGTCCCAGATAACAGGGTTACTTGTAGGTTTTAGGGGAGCCCCAAAATCAGTCATGACATTCACGATTTCTAGTCAGTTTATATATATTTTTTGCTCCTGATTTGGTCTTTCAAATCTGATATTCTCTGCTCCATTAAAATTAACCTGATATTCAAGGCTCTGAATTACAATTATCTAAAAATTAGCAGAAGAACATCTACTACACATTTGATTAAAACAATTTAAGTTCCCTACTTACAATACAGACAGAAAAAGTGAAAGATAAAACAAGTATAACAATGGTTAGTGATCATCATACAGTCATTAAATTCCTATTTTGTGAGACAACTTTCTTTAAAACTTGCATTGGATCTATTAGTTTGTTCTCATAACATAAGGTGTATGCTTGCTAATGCCAGAAGCTTGCCAGAGAAAATTGGAGAGTTAAAATTATTAGCAATTAATGAAAAATGGGATTTAATAGGCTTTACCGAAACGTGGTGGGAGGAATCTCATGATTGGACTGTTAATCTTGATGGTTATAATCTATTTAGGAAATATTGGGGCAATGGTAAAAGAGGAGGAGGGATTTGTCTGTATGTTAAACCTGAATTTAAGCCTATAGTCAGAGAAGATATTTATGGTGGAACTGGCGGTAATGTTGAATGTTTGTGGGTAGAGTTAAATAGCGGAGCAGCAAATCCCAAAAGAATATTAGTAGGAGTATGCTATAAACCCCCAAATATAGGTAATAGTGAGGAAATACAATCATTGTTACAGATTGGAAATGCAGCTAAGCATGGGCAAGTTCTAATAATGGGAGATTTTAATTAACCTGAAAAAAAAATGGGTAAATGAGACCAGCAGTTCAGCTAAGGGGAGCATGTTCTTGAGTATATTCAGGGATCATAATCTGGCCCAGGTTATACTAGAAATGATGCTATCTTGGATTTAGTTATCACAAATAATATCGATATAGTAGCAAATGTTGAAATAGGGCAACCTTTGGGAAACAGTGATCACAACACAGTTTCATTTGAAATTGAATTAAAAAAAACAACATTTTAAGGGGCCAACAAAAACTCTTAATTTTAAACTGGCAGATTTTAACGGTATAAGGGCAGCAATACAAAGAACTGGCAGGTAAAAATACTAAACATAAATGGACAACATTTAAATCCTTACTAAATATACATACTTATCACCATATACCAAGTGGGAATAAAAGTAAAAGGAGTAAATCACATCCAGTGTGGCTTAACAGTGATTTAAAGATCAAGATACAGAGTAAAAAACAGGAATTTGTTAACAAACAAGAGGGGACAGAGACTGCTTGTGACGAAGTGCTTTTCGCCACTTTGTCATGGAGAGGACTGTTTGCCAGCCTCCTGCCCTGCGACTATGGCCCTGGTACATATTGCCCTTCAAACACAGTATTCGGCCATACCAGAGTGTATGTCACTCATTCTGGCCCTTTACATACAGGGGGGTCATTCGGTACTTGCCCTGTGTGAACCATGATACCACAGATAGCTATGCCATGGAGCCCATTCATATAATGAAAGACTATGGGAAAGACTTTAGCTACATGGCAATGGAACTGTGTGAAGAGGATCTGAGCGCTATTCGGTAGTTTTGTGCGCTCAGATCCCAGCTGTAACGGAACCCATCACTGTTTTACCCTGTTTATGGTTATTTAATTCTTGGTTAAAATATGATCCTAGTAATATACTGTATGTGTGTTGGTTTGTGCTCTGCAGAATATTGGCCCCAGGCTAGTGCAGACCTTGGCAGGAGAGATAATCCTGTTACAGATAAGGGAGTCGATTGTGTGGAGTGTTTTCATTCTCAGATAAGAACAAAGAGGGCTGATTTAATCATTGTCTGATTATATCAAGTTACCTCAGGGAGGGGTGACCACACCTATTGTCCTATATGTGTATTGTGTGGGAGATATGTGAAATGTCTGTGTGTTATGTGAAAAACATACTTTTACTAACTTTTGAACCCCTGGTCTGATTCATGCCATTTTTTAATATGGTGTTCCCCTGGGTGAGAGATATTGAATGGTGCTGGACTTAAAGGTGTACCCCCTGTTTTTGGGGTACATCCAGAATGTGGTTAAAATTGTGTCTGTTTTAATTGTGTTACCTGTTATCTGAAGGGAGGAGACGTGGGGGTTGAACCATGTATCTAATTGGCTGTGATAATTATGTGGGTGTAGCCCTTCAGAGGGCACCATTGCATAAAAGGAGATCCCCTGTCATTAAAGAATAGTTCTTCTTGACCCTTCAAAACGTAGTTTCATCTCATTATTGGAGGGGGTGGCTCTATCATACTGGGGATTGCTATGCTTTTGCATACTCCCTTGAGCTGTAACTACTGAACGCTTGTTCCTGATGTGTCCTCCTTGGAGGAGAGGTCTTCCCCACACGGTCCTGGATGCTGGAGATTCATACAGGGTGGAAGGAAGACGGCGCGGCTCCAGCTAAACTACGGCGGTTGTGGAGTCTGTGGTGGTTGAGGTGTCCGGTGCGGTGCTTGTAGGCCTCGGCGCAAACTAGGACGCGTCTATCAACGGAGGTACCCGGTCGGGGTGCCAGGACATCCGTTACATTGGCTGGCAGCGGTGGGATGGCGTCCTAGTGAGAGGAAAAGCAGCCCGGAGACACTGGTAACGTTTGGAGTTACAAATTGGGGGCGGCGCTGGTGTCCATGCAGCGCCCCTGGCTACAGCGGGATGGAACCGGCTAGTTTTCGGACAGCGTTCCATGATGAGGATGAGGAGGAGGCCGCAGACTACAGGGATGCAGACAGAAAGGAACTCTGGTATGATGCCCTGGAAGATGCCCAATGGCGGCGAGGTGAGAGTCTCCCCAGTGATGAGCAGCGGCTACAGAAGCGTGTGGCGATGCGGATGTATCTATTGGGAGAGCAGCCCCTGGATGAATGGGTGACAAGACTAGAGATCCTGGTACGGCGAGAGATCTGGCTAGACAACGCATACCAGGCCCTCTGGTGGCATACCGTTCGACTTACCCCCTGGACGGCTGAACACGACTTACCAGAGGGGGATGATTATGATGGCCCAGGTTTATTATGGGATGCCTTGGAGGACGACATTGATCTTGGCAGCACAGAGGAGTCTAGGTTTTGGGACATCTACGACTACCGGATGGGCATGTATGTCTGGGATGACGAAGGCGAGGTGAGCAAAGACATGACCCACCTGGTAACAAGAGAGTGGGAGCTGGAGCAGGACTACCAACACCTGCTCAGCTTCGTGCATACTCGACAAGCAGAACCAGACCTCATTGACTGGTCCTGGGATGACCTCCAGATGGCAGGTAGAGATGGGACTGAGGTCTCTCTACCGGCCCTACAGGGGGCAGAAGGTGTCGTCCTTCCCCCCCAGCGGCAGTGTGAACCCCAGGGGGCAGAAGGTGTCATCCTTCCCCCCCAGCGGCAGTGTGAACCCCAGGGGGCAGAAGGTATCATCCTTCCCCTCCAGCGGCAGTGTGAACCACAGGGGGCAGAAGGTGTCGTCCTTCCCCCCCAGCGGCAGTGTGAACCCCAGCGGCAGTGTGAACCCCAGGGGGCAGAAGGTGTCGTCCTTCCCCCCCAGCGGCAGTGTGAACCACAGGGGGCAGAAGGTGTCGTCCTTCCCCCCCAGCGGCAGTGTGAACCCCAGGGGGCAGAAGGTGTCGTCCTTCCCCCCCAGCGGCAGTGTGAACCCCAGGGGGCAGAAGGTGTTGTCCTTCCCCCCCAGCGGCAGTGTGAACCCCATGGGGCAGAAGGTGTCGTCCTTCCCCCCAGCAGCAGTGTGATCCCCAGGGGGCAGAAGGTGTCATCCTTCCCCCCCAGCAGCAGTGTGAACCCCAGGGGGCAGAAGGTGTCATCCTTCCCCCCCAGCAGCAGTGTGAACCCCAGGGGGCAGAAGGTGTCGTCCTTCCCCCCCAGCGGCAGTGTGAACCCCAGGGGGCAGAAGGTGTCGTCCTTTGCCCCCAGCGACAGTTTACCCTAACCAGGGGAGACACCAATCTCCCAGACGGCGCAGATGGGACCGTGGTCTCTGCGCCCACAGCCTGTCCAGATCTCCAACTACTCTCACTGGGACAACCGGAGGAGGGGGTAAGTACAAATTCCCCTCCCAAGCTAACTTCTAATGTGGCCCCACGGTTAACAGAGGAAATGTTAATCCCCACTGACCTCCACGTTTCCCTGGCTACTGAGCCGGAATATGTCCCAAGTACCCCAGCAGAAGAGCTGACAGCGGGGCAGAGTGCAGTCGGCCTCTGCCCTCCCTTTGTCCCTTGTACAGAGCAGGATGTCCTGCAGGTTATACCAGCAGAAGAGCTGGCATCAGGGCAGAGTGCCGCTGGCCTCTGCCCCTCAAGTCCCCTCAGCGTGTTGCCCCATCACCACAGCGAAATTTCCAGGTGCCGTAACGGTTTGTTGTGGGTGGGCTGCTCTTGCACTTTGTTGTTGTGGGGGGGCTGCTCTAGCACTGGTTTATTGTGGGTTGGTGGATCGTCTAACGGAGGCACTGACCGGCAGGAGGTCAGGTGCCTGGTTAGACTTCCCCCCAAAGGGGAGATGTGTGACGAAGTGCCCTTCGCCACTTTGTCTTGGAGAGGACTGTTTGCCAGCCTCCTGCCCTGCGACTATGGCCCTGGTACATATTGCCCTTCAAACACAGTATTCGGCCATACCAGAGTGTATGTAAATCATTCTGGCCCTTTACATACAGGGGGGTCATTCGGTACTTGCCCTGTGTGAACCATGATACCACAGATAGCTATGCCATGGAGCCCATTCATATAATGAAAGACTATGGGAAAGACTTCAGCTACATGGCAATGGAACTGTGTGAAGAGGATCTGAGCGCTATTCGGTAGTTTTGTGCACTCAGATCCCAGCTGTAACGGAACCCATCACTGTTTTACCCTGTTTATGGTTATTTAATTCTTGGTTAAAATAGGATCCTAGTAATATACTGTATGTGTGTTGGTTTGTGGTCTGCAGAATATTGGCCCCAGGCTAGTGCAGACCTTGGCAGGAGAGATAATCCTGTTACAGATAAGGGAGTCGATTGTGTGGAGTGTTTTCATTCTCAGATAAGAACAAAGAGGGCTGATTTAATCATTGTCTGATTATATCAAGTTGCCTCAGGGAGGGGTGACCACACCTATTGTCCTATATGTGTATTGTGTGGGAGATATGTGAAATGTCTGTGTGTTATGTGAAAAACATACTTTTACTAACTTTTGAACCCCTGGTCTGATTCATGCCATTTTTTAATATGGTGTTCCCCTGGGTGAGAGATATTGAATGGTGCTGGACTTAAAGGTGTACCCCCTGTTTTTGGGGTACATCCAGAATGTGGTTAAAATTGTGTCTGTTTTAATTGTGTTACCTGTTATCTGAGGGGAGGAGACGTGGGGGTTGAACCATGTATCTAATTGGCTGTGATAATTATGTGGGTGTAGCCCTTCAGAGGGCATCATTGCATAAAAGGAGATCCCCTGTCATTAAAGAATAGTTCTTCTTGACCCTTCAAAACATAGTCTCATCTCGTTATTGGAGGGGATGGCTCTATCATACTGGGGATTGCTATGCTTTTGCATACTCCCTTGAGCTGTAACTACTGAACGCTTGTTCCTGATGTGTCCTCCTTGGAGGAGAGGTCTTCCCCACACGGTCCTGGATGCTGGAGATTCATACAGGGTGGAAGGAAGACGGCGCGACTCCAGCTAAACTACGGCGGTTGTGGAGTCTGTGGTGTTTGAGGTGCCCGGTGCGGTGCTTGTAGGCCTCGGCGCAAACTAGGAAGCGTCTATCAACGGAGGTACCCGGTCGGGGTGCCAGGAGATCCGTTACACTGCTTTACCGGAGTACAAGGAAATCAACAAGGCTTGCAGAAGGGCTATTAGACTGGCTAAAATAGAAAATAAAAAATGAATTGCAAAAGAGAGTAAGATTAACCCTAAAATATGTTTTAAGTATATTAATGGGAAGAAGGTGAGAAAGGAAGCTATAGGAACATTACAATGTGACACAGGCCATCTGAAATTAGTGACCAGGAAAAGGCAGATGAGCTAAATAGGTTCTTTTCTTCGGTATAGGTGACTGAGCTATTATTTATCTAAAACATTTTTTTTTTATTTCCTCTTATCTTCTTTTTCATAGGTTCTTCATCAAAAAGGGAGCTATCCAATCTCCATGTTGGACTAGTAGTATTACTGTTGTTTCCTTTAATCGTCATTTTAATCATCGCATGGTCTGACCATAAAATAGAGCCAATTTCTATATCTGAGATATAATTCAAAGTATTAGAGTCCACTAAAGAATAATCCAGTCTTACATAAGTGTCATGTCTATGTGAAAAAAATTAGTAATCCCTTTATTTGTGGTGGAATATCCTCTACACATCATACAAGTTATATTTCACAATACTGTTATTAAACATTCTTGATTTCCTAAGCATTTGGGAGTCTGGAGTAGAGCATTTTACTGATCTTCTATCAACTTCTGGGTTGAGGCACATTTTAAAGTCTCTGCAGACTATCACAGAGCCTTGAATTTACTTACTCAGAATCCGCCAAGGTACAATTTAAAAATCTAATGTGGCCACTGTTAAGAGCATACAGATTTAGGGCCTCATTAAGTTCCAGCAGTTACAGAGCGATTAAATTGAACAAGCCCGTAAGTACAGGCCTGAAGCCTTAAACTTGCAAACCCTCCTTCCATATGTAATATTTCAGTGCCTGATCATGATCAATGAGGCAAGCCCATATGTTGCTGCTTAGACAGAGCCAATAGCAAATGAGACCGTCATCATGACGTCAGTTAAAGGTGCGGTTTACATCAATCAACTAGTGTTTTGAAGTCTGATATACGATCAGACTCGTAATCCAGTAATGTAAACATCAATAAAAATTAATGAAGAAATCGGTCTAGTTCATGTGGGTGGCCTTATATGTATTAACCCCTTGATTCCCAAAATTGATATAACATGAAAATAAAATGTAAAAAAAAAATGTTTTATTGAAGATATGCAAGCTTGAGACTGTTGTGCAATTAATTCTAATATCTTACATCGCTTTTCCAGCATTTTAAAGTGCAGTATTGATTTTTTTATTTGCATTTACAGTGCTACGACCAGGTGTTTTATCCCCATGCGAGTCCTCTTTAGTACCTGTAGGATTTCTGTCTACATTTGCCATTTGAGGGTTTGAAAGCAAGTGCGGCTTTAGGGAATTGTAGCAATTTAATAGCGATTTGCAATTGCAGCGATCGTAACATTTGCAGGCTTGAAAGATCAAAAGCTTAGCTGAGTCGGATAAATAAATAGTAAATTTATGTTTGTTGATATTTTCTATCCATATAATATATCTGGTCTGAACAAATCTCTATATACTCTTCTACCAGATTAAATTATTATGGAAAAATATTGAGACACCTCAGGATTTCTTTTAAACATATCATTATAACTAACTGTAAAATATCTATCAGTAACTTTAGGAATTTTCCCTTGTTGCCAATGAGTTTCTTGCAGCCAGGTAATATCTGCCTTTTCTTTCTAAAAAATCCTAAAGGCTATATATCTATTAACAGTTAAGTTTTAACCTTGCACGTTTTGACTAACAATCTTTGTTTGTTTATATGTTTCATACCATTGAAGTCAACCACTAGTCCATTAAACATGTAACACAAAATTCATATATACAACAACCTCCATTGATCTATTGATTGAATAATTTTTTGATCTTGAGATTGTTCTGGGTTTTTAGGACAGTGTTCAACAATTTTTCTATTTGAGTTATTGCATCTTCGTTCTTTTGCCTCTTTGGCACAACTATATACTATATACTCGAGTATAAGCCAACCCGAATATAAGCCGAGGCACTTAATTTTACCACAAATAACTGGGAAAACTTATTGACTCGAGTATAAGCCTAGGGTGGGAAATGCAGCAGCTACTTATTCATTTCAAAATTAAAAATAGATACCAATAAAATTACATTAATTGAGGCATCAGTAGGTTAAATGTTTTTGAATATTTATTTCAAAGAAAAACAGTAAACTAGCTATGTAAGTGGAAAATAGGGTCAACAAAAACATATATTATGAGCCCTAAACCCCCCTCATCCTCCTCCCCCTCATCCTCCTCCTTTCCCCTGATCCTTCTCCTCCCTCATCCTTCTCCTTCCCCCCCTCATCCTCCTCCTTTCCCCCTCATCCTCCTCCTTTCCCCTGTCATCCTCCTCCTTCCCCCCTCATCCTCCTCTTCCCCACTCATCCTCCTCTTCCCCCCTCATCCCCCCATCCTTTTCTTCCCCCTCTTATACTCGAGTATATACGGTATTCTTTTTTTCAGACTTTTGTGCCTAAGTGCCAGCCATTTCTGCAATCAGACTCTTTAAGAATCTTTCCATTAAACTGGATCTCAAACAGCTTTTATACTTAGTTATTACTTTATCAATGTGAATGGGCCAGTACTCTAATATTTATCGAAAAATCACTTAAATTCCCACCAGTACATCATTTGCATTATTGACAGGTGGTATTCCCAAATAGGCTATAATCCCAAAGAATAGCGAGGAAAGAACAATCTGACCCGCCTCTCCTATTAAGCCAAACTCTCCCCAATTTATCCAGGTTGCCTTAGAGCTACAATTCTCTAAGCTCCTCTTTTCTTTCCTTTCTTTTTTCAAATTATTACCTGCATTTATTTAAGTACACACTGACCCATGTATCTAATTTATCCACCAGCCATATCAATTAATAGCATCATAAATGTTGCTTTATTTGGCTGACTGTGCATCCAAATGGCTAGGCTCCCACAGTGTCACTGAAGAAAGGACAGTCTTTACCCTCACTACATAAACTCCTATTCAATATCAGCTCACAACCCTCAACTTATCAGGGACACCTTTGGGTTACAGCACTCACAAAGGTTTTGCTGCACTGTTCCTCCTCAGTCCTCCGCAGAGATTTACACCTGGCATCTCTCACAACGTACTGCTTCACTCTTGTGAGTTCCCACTCAAACTCTCTCACAAGCCACACTCAGCACTTAATTGCTAACAGTGACTCTCTCTCACTCCATTGTCTTTCTCCACGCTTTCCATGCCATTAATAGCTCTGCCAGACTCCCCTGATTACTCCAAACCCTTTGTGCCTGTTTCCCAGCCTGTAAGTACCGCTGTGTCAATTTCGGGATGACGAGACACACCATATTATTCACCCTGTGGTTACAGAAGATACGTTTTTTGTAAATGATTCCTGTTTTGTTTGGCATCCAGAAATGTTGTCATTCCTCCAGGTATTTAAGCTTTCATTGTCTCTTGTAAAATGGTTGATCATGGTGGACTTGGATTCTCAAATGAAAAATTGCATTGACAACAGCAAAGTTATGAATAATAAAATATCATGGATTGAAAATGTGTTTTGCTGTTGTGCAATACAATAGCATGGTTCCAAACAAGTTAATATGTTAGATGTTGTACATTTCAAGCTGCAATATTTCTTGGTAAAATTTGATTTATTACATTTAATATCTTCATGGAACAGATTCATGCAATTCTAATGTGATTTATTTCCTGGATATGTTTTTCCTCACAAATACATACATTTTACGAAAACAAAATTAAACTGTGCCTTCGTTTGTGATTACCTTGGAAATAATTAAGTTAAAGTGCCACTGTAGTACAAAATTACTATCTTGCTTTTAAAAGATCGTATTTTAAACTTTTCAAAAAAAGATTTTTTAAGAAAAATATGTAGTTTATAGTGTAGATGAATTACATTAAATTAAGATATAATGGAAATGTTTTTCTCTTCCTCTGTCCTGACGTTACAAGAAACAAAAAGATCATGAACCTTATGAACGTCTGGACTGCAACTCATTGTGCCTGTGTTCCCATTCAATTGAATGTTATCAGACGAGAAAACTGTCATGCCCAGGGGCCGCTAGGGGTTTCTCTAAGGGTTGATTAAAAAAACGGATGGGTACGGAGTGTGTGGTAAAAGGATCCCCATTCAGGGCAAATATTGCACCCCCAATGTGTATCTGGACTGTTCAAATGGATATATGCATTGTGTCTGGAATGCTATTTCCCTGTGAGCAGGGTGATCATAATTGTGCTACCCCCTGGATGTGTGCGTTAGAGTTGCCCTCCTGGCATATGTGGGTTGAAAATAAGTATGGCAGTATGCATGGCATGGGTAGTTAATATTGTGATTTAATATTGCCTGTGGTATAAGTATAACATAAAATACTTTCGAAGTCAGACTTTGAGGAGCCGGGAAATTTTATTCAGGGAAGGCAGAGAAAGATCTAATTAGCCATTATGGTCTCCAGAAGAGCTAGCGTCCTGACAGGGGAATCTTAAAGTGTGAATACCTCTACCTAGGATAAAAGGTCTCATTAGTTATTCAGCTGGTTAGGATCCAACACCACAGGGGCGATAAGAAAGGCTAACAGCATTGATTGACAGGTGGGTCACATAGGTAGAAGGAGAAAGGTTGAGCATTGGTTAAGAGAACTGTTGCTAGGGGGTGTGGCTTGTGATGAGGGGTGACCCATGTGTATAAATAAGGTTGTTGAATTTTTGAAAAGGTGCTAAAGTGGTCATAAATAATTTAAGTGTGTGCTCATTATTGAGGCAAGGGTTAACTCTGATCCTAGGAGTTACTAAATCTACATCTGTCGAAAATAAGAGTTGCAGCCTGTAACTCTGCTGCCCCGATTGATAATTCATATGTCCCTGTGATTGTCCTCATGGTCCAATAATGGTCTGGTTCTATCTCTGCTAGCATGGATAATAACAAGAAGCATGAAGCCTCGTTGGATGGGTCAGAACTAAGTTCTGAGTTAGCTCAATTGAAGAAGTGATTGTAATAAAAACTTTGATTACACTTCATCTCAACTTACTTACAAGATCAAACACATTACTTGCTATCTGTTTCTGTGATTTTCTTGAATGCATATAAATAATATTTCATACAAACTAAAATGTTGGTAATGTATATGACATGTTCTTTTAAATGTATCACAGAAAGTTTTGAATGGCAGTGGTCATTTAAGCCTAATAAAGGTAATGCAAGATATTTACAGCCATAATAATATTGGACATTTTTGCATTTTCCACTTTCAACAGGAAGAAAGAACTAGCAGAGTTTTTTTTAAGTAAAAGAAGCAAATATGCTCTTCATACAATGATGTAGGAACACAACTAAATCTGGGGAGGATGACATTTAAAGCTTGTGGACCTGAGTGTCTTGCAACAAATAATAGCAGTGTGCATCTAAAATTTTTGCAGGCTGCTGATAATACACAGAACTGTACTGATATATACACTTTACAGACTCCCGCAGGTACTTAACATGTAATCCCTTGCACCTCTTGGTTGTTCCTCTCTGTATACCAGGTTATTCACCTGTTTGACGTCAGTGGTTTACTGTGACCTACCATCTCCTCTCGAGCTCCCTGGGTCTTATCCCCTTCTATAACATAGTTACACAGTTACATAGTAATTGAGGTTGAAAAAATACTTTTAGTCCTTCAAGTTCAACCTTTTTGGATCTCCATTGATCTGCAATATGTGAATTCATTGTTAATTGTTAATTGATCCAGAGGAAGCCAAACAGAAAAAAAAAACACTTTTTTGCCACTTGTATCAAAGGGGGAAAAAATGCTTCTTGACCACAGATACTGGCGATCGGATTCCTCCCTGGATCAATACTCCCTCTCCAATTATCCAGGAAAACCCTGAACACCCTTTTTATTTAAAAATATATCCAATCCCTTTTTAAAGTTATCAAATCCACTGTTACTACCTCCTTTGGTAGAGAATTCCACAGTTTAACCACCCTTACTGTGAAGAACCCTTTTCTTTCTTTAAGGTGAAATCTTTACTAACTTCAAAGGATGCCCTCCTGTCAGTTGTATACCTCTTGGCACAAAAAGTTCCCTTGACAAATCTTTATACTAACCCTGGAAATATTTATATAAGGTAATCATATCTCCTCTTAGGCGTCTTTTTTCTAGAGAAAATCAGTTTAATTTGGTTAGTCTTTTTTCCTAACTTAGCCCCTCCATCCCCCTTATTATTTTTTTTGCCCTTCTATGTCCTTTTTCCAGCTCTAAAATTTAACTTTTTATGAAGTGGTGCCCAAAACTGTACTCCATATTCCAAATGAGGGTGTACTAGAGATTTGTATAGTGGCAGAATTATATTTGCTTCCCTTGCTTCTATACCTCTCTTAATACAGCACTATTACCTAGGTGGTTGTCCAAAAGTACTCCCAAATCATTTTCAATATCTGATACCCCTATATTTGCTCCATTAAGATTATAAATTGAATGGATATTTTTCCTTCCCAGATGCATAACTTTTATTCTTATTATATTTCATCTGCCATTTAGTTTCCCATTTTTCTAATTTATGCAAATACCTTTGGAGGGAAAGTAAATAATGTTCTGATTTAATGACCTTGCACAACTTAGTATCATCAGCAAAAATGGAGAGACTACTTTCCAGTCATACTTCCAAGTCATTAATAAATGTGTTAAAAAGGAGGGGACCTAATACTGAACCCTGCTGAACCTTACATATCACTTTAGTCCAATCGGAGTATGTTCCATTTACAACAACCCTTTTCTTCCTGCCTTTAGTCAGTTCTCAATCCATGAGCAGATATAGTGCAATACCTATATCCCTTAGTTTGCATAGTGCACTGTATCAAAAGCCTTTGCAAAATCCCCCAAAAAACCTACATCCACTAAGTTGCCTTGATTCAAATTCCTACTAACCTCCTATCCTTCATAAATCTATGTTGACTCCTACTAATAATCCTGTTCAAATTGATATATTCTTGTATAGTATCCCTTATTAACCCTTCTAAAAGCTTTCCCATTACAGAAGTGAGGCTGACAGGTCTATGATTCCCCAGATTTGCTCTTGATCCCTTCTTAAATATACATATCACAACTGCTTTTCTACAGTCATTTGGTAACGACCCTGTGTTGAGTGAATCTTTAAAAATTAAATATAATGGTTTGGCTATTACAGAACCCCGTTCCCTCAGTACCCTTGGATGTATTCCATCAGGACCTGGGGCTTTATTAACATTTATTTTTTTCCAACCTCTTTTGGATTTCTTCCTGTGTTAACCTATTATTTGGTGAAGGTAATGTAGCCCCATATGGTTGCAGTGTCCCAACAACTGGTACATCCCTTGTATATTCCAAAGAAAATAACCTATTTAGCTAATCTGCCTTTTCCTGGTCTCTAATTATCAGATGGCCTTGTTCACTTTGTAATGCTCCTATAGCTTCCTTCCTGACCTTTTTCCCATTAATACATTTAAAAACTATTTTAGGGTTAGTATTACTCTCCTTTGCAACTAACTTTTAATTTTCTATTACTATTTTATCCAGTCTTATAGTTCTTTTGCAAGCCTTGGCAATTTCCTTGTACTTACATATTGCAGTTTTGTCCCTCTCTTAATTATATCATTTAAATACCTGTTTTAAACTCAGTAGCTTGATCTCTAAATCATTGTTAAGCCATATTGGAAGTGATTTACACCTTTTACTTTTATTCCCACATGGTATATAGGGATAAGTATGTATATTTAAGGATTTAAATGTTGTCCATTTATGTTTAGTATTTTTACCCATCATTCCTTGTCCCAGTCTATACTTTGTATTGCTGCTTTATAACATGCTGATACCTCCCCCTGAAGCTGATCCAGACCAGACGTATGCTGCTGTTTCAATATTAAGATGAAGGGAGAGGTACTTCTTCAGAATTCTTTTTGTATTTTGTATTTGTATGAATTTGTATGAATGTATTTTGAGAGGGAGATGACTCCTTTAGGCAAAGTATTTCTATGTTTCGTTGACTTGAATAAAGCTTTGAAGTCATTCTGGAACACAGGTCTAAATTATAAAAAATATTGCAGAATGGAATTGGGGGAAATATTTGATAAAATAAAGTCCATGTATTCATCCATCAGCTGCGGGGTAAAAATGATTAACATGCAGACAGAAAGCTTTAAACAAAAGAGAGAATTCAATCAAGAGGCAGAAAAGAGAAATGGAAATTGAACAAACAGAAGAGGACAAACAGGAAATGAAAAAAAATTGAGTGAGAATGAAAGGACAGAGAGAAAATAGATGGGGAAAAGAGAAAAGGTCAAAGAGAAATAGCAAAAAAGAGGAGGGAGAGAGAGAAAGAAAAGTGGATAGAGGAAGACAATACACTTGGGGGATATAGAGACTGGAAAGAGTCAGGGAGGGGGAGATTTCAAACGTGGGACAAAACATGCGGTAGAGAGAAACAGAGACAGAAATAGAGCACAGAGAAAGATGAATTCTGAGAAAGAAACAGATAGGAGGGGACTGGAAAGAAAGAGGTGAGAGAGACAAAGGGAGGGTAAGAAGGTTAAACAGTTAGGGGAAGGGAGATAAAAGGGAAGGGGTGACAGAAGTGGTGGGGAGATAAGATGTTGAGAGACAGATTTTGCGAGAAAGAGAATGTGAGAAAGAAAAAACTAGAGAGATAGAGAAAGAGGAATGGGGACGGGGAGAGGAAGAGACACAAAGCAGGGGAGACAGACAGGGATTGGTGAGGAAGAAGGGAGAGAGAGATAAATGAAAGTCAGAAAGAAGGGATAGAGGGAGACAAATATGCAAGATATATGCAAATGGGAAGAGAAAAACCAAGAGGGAGAAATAGTGGGGAGAGCAAGAAACAGTGGAGAAGGGCAGAAATTGTGGTTAACTGAGCTCTACTTAACTATATAACCAATGCGACACTAACCCTCACTTATTCAAATCATTTTCTATGGATGTTTTTACCTCAAGAGCACTTGCAAAACAGACACAAGTTAGGTAGTTGATATAGTATAATGTGAAGCCAAAGTGTAAGGTGTTACCTTGCTGGCTTTTTTAGTTGGCAGGTTACCAGACTGGTAACAGACCCTCAAGGCAAAGGCATGGATATAACCGGCCTGCATCCTAGAATTGGGAAGCCAATTGGTAGTATTAGGACTGAATATACAGTGCCTTGCAAAAATATTCCCCTTCCTTGAGTTGTTACCTATTTCATTACATTACAGCCTTAAGTTCAATGTTTTGTTAATCTGAATTTTAAGTGAGGAATCAGAACACAATAGTCTAAGTTAGTGAAGTAAAATGAGAAAAATATACACATAAAACTATGTTTTAGAAATAGAAAGCAGAAAATTGGCATGAGCATATGTATACACCCCCTTTGTTATGAAGACCATAAAAAGCTTTGGTGCAACCAATTACCTCCAGAAGTCCCATAATTAGTTAAATGATGTCCACCTGTGTGCAATCTAAGTGTCACATGATCTGTCATTACATATACACACCTTTTTTGAAAGGCCCCAGAGGCTGCAACACCTATGAAAGAGGCACCACTAACCAAATGCTGCCATGAAGACCAAGGAACTCTCCAAACAAGTAAGGGACAATGTTGTTGAGAAGTACAAGTCAGGGTAATGTTATAAAAACATATCCAAATCTTTGATTATCCCCAGGAGCACCAACAAATCTATCATAACCAAATGGAAAGAACATGGCACAACAGCAAACCTGCCAAGAGACGGCCGCCCACCAAAACTCACGGACCCGGCAAGGAGCGCATTAATCAGAGAGGCAGCACAGAGACCTAAGATAACCCTGGAGGAGCTGCAGAGTTCCACAGCAGAGACTGGAGTATCTGAACATAGGATGACAATAAGCTGTACGCTCCATAGAGTTGGGCTTTATGGCAGAGTGGCTAGAAGAAAGCCATTACTTTCAGCAAAAAACAAAATGGCACATTTTGAGTTTACGAAAGGCATGTGGGAGACTCCCAAAATGTATGGAGGAAGGTGCTCTGGCCTGATGAGACTAAAATTGAACTTTTCTGCCATCAAAGAAAACGCTATGTCTGGCGCAAAACCAACACATCACATCACCCAAAGAACACCATCATTTTTCAGCAGCCGGGACTGTGAAACTGGTCAGAGTTGAGGGAAAGATGGATGGTGCTAAATACAGAGACATTCTTGGGCAAAACCTTTACCACTCTGTGCGTGATTTGAGGCTAGGACAGAGGTTCACCTTCCAGCAGGACAATGACCCCAAACACACTGCTAAAGCAACACTTGAGTGGTTTAAGGAGACCAGCAGCTAATTTGACCTGAGGGATTGCATCTTTCATCCTGCAATTCTGCCCTGGCTGGAGGACCAGCCAGTGAACGATCAAGTGATGATGTGGTTCAGAGCCTGGGTTGTTATCATACCAGTTGAACTGTCCACAGAACAAGCCTAGGGGGTTGTTGGATCACATCAGCCAAGCCCCAGAGGAACGGAAGGAGTCCCTCTCCGCCTAAGTAAAAATGACACTTCAATTAAGTCAGGAGGTCAGGTTTTCTCCAATATTTTAAAATACAGTTTGAGCTACATCAGATTCTCCACTCTTTAGCTGATCTAACCCAGCAGATGTAGCAGATCTGTGGTATTCGTCACCTGTGCTCTTCTCCTTAACATCCTCAAATGGCTTATGTTAAAGATTTAACAGGAGCCTCAAGAGGATACTTAGAGCTTTCATAGAGCAATAATTGGATTGGGAGAAATTGCTACCCCATCTCCTCTATGCTTAGGAGTCCATCAGGTTCTCCCCTTCAAACTCCTGTACCTCCAAAATGTGAGAAATCATCTGAGAGGAAGGAAAATAGAAAGTGGGAAGGAACATATGAGCTCAATGAGGTACCAGTAGTCCCCTGTGTTTAGCTTTATGTGAGAGATTAGTCACACGTGCTGGGTTATATTTGAAACACTTACAGCTAGCCCAAAGAAAACAGAAGCAATGGTATGACCAGGGTACCCGATACAGAGAATTCTCAGAAGGTCAGCTAGTTCTCCTGTTGGTTCTTCATCCCCAGAATGAATTGCAAGCTTCATGGGAGGAAGATCCGGGAGGCTACCTTCAGAATTGAGCTAGATCCTGACCAAAATATCCATATGTGACTATTGTTGCAGAAAATTATACAAATATCCTTACTTTTTAGCATATAGATATATATATATATATATATACACACACAATTAGCAATCTCTCCAGTTACTGTGATATTTGGCTAGCTGTGAACCAGTAATTTTTCAATTGCAAGATATTAGGTATGAAATAGTTAAGTCTAAATGACCCATGATCTAGCTGTTTTATTTCGAGGCTAGTACACAAATTTAGACAAAGCAAATATGTGTTTTTTTCACTCATATTCAAGGTCTAATAAGAGTTATGTTCTGCGCACAAGTGTATCATATAAAAAAGATGTACGCAAAGATTTTACCAAAGTATGTGTACTATTCTTATTGGATATCATAAATAAATAAAATGTAATTGGCTGTGTAATGATTGTTTTCACTGTTTTATGTAAATGGATATAAAAGTGTGTGTCTGCTGATTTTTCAGTGGCAGTAGGGTGAGTGAATTAGTGGCATCCATTTTGAATGTATTTTCTGCTAATTCACATTTCCTTTTCTAATAAACTCATTTTGAGAAATAACCAAAATACTCTGGTTTCCTTGGTGTCAGGCATGCGAGAGGGGAAGTGGGGTAAGTATAAGGATATATTTTTCCCTAAAATATGGTGTCGTGCCTGTGAGTGGGGTGAGTATGATAGTGTTGGAGAAAATATCTTCAATCTCACGCAGTAGGTCGTGGGGTTCTTTCAGCATCCCTGTTTAGCAGTAATGAATTCTAGGACAGCATGCAACCACCACAGGCACATGCATCAGTGACTAGGAGCAGAATTGAAGGCGGTATCAGTAGCAATAATTCCAGAGATCAGAAATATTATTTCTCCTCAGAATAAACATATACTTAGCTTATGTATGTTTAATCTGACAACCTGAGAGTTATTCCTTTTAATTAGGATAGCACCTGGTACAAGCAGTATCAGCACATACATTTTCACCCAGAAATCGTGATAGTAATTGGATGTCCAGCTGTCCATCTAGTTGTGTCACCATAGATCTGCCCATATCAATATCAATCATATAAAGTTGTACCAGGACAGGGCACCTATGGTATGAACATATGTGCAGCTACCGGTAGCAAACCCTAGATAATGCTCGGTATGGGCGTCCATGCAAGACCTCCATGGCATATATCTAAGATGGCAAAGGGACATAGTTTTAGTCCATGGGAGCATAGTTTTAGTGTCATGGAGGTTCATCAAGGACCTCCATGGCATATAGCTAAGATGGCATAGGGACATAGTTTTAGTCCATGGTGGCATACTTTTAATGCCATGTAGGTTTATCAAGGACCTCCATGGCTAGGGTAATATTTAGATACCACAGGGGTGGTATCGAGGTTAATTATAGGTTCTATGGAGGTTCTGTAAGAACCTTCATGGCATATAGGTTAATGTTAGATGCCATGGAAGTCTTCGCAGGATAGCATAAAGGTTTATTATAGGTGCCATCAGGACCTCCATGACAGGGTTAATGCTTTGATGCCACAAGGTTCCTTACTCAATCTCTGTGCCATGGGGGTTCATTTTCTATATAGACCCCCATGGTCAGATAATAGCAATGACAACAATAATAAATACTGGCAGTGTCACTGGAATAAGACAACATGCACTTTCACAGAGTACTCCTTGTAGTACAGTAGGTTTTAAAGTCTGGCACACCTTAGTGGAGTGGTGGCTACATTTTACAACAGAAATTATGGATTATGGTTACTTTAGATAATGTATAAAACATAGAAAATTATGCATAATTTCCATGACAAATGTGTCCATTCCTTTTGTTTTCCCAACTATTATGAACTCACTAAAAGCAGTGTCATTGTCTGTAAGCTCCTATTATTTTAATTGTTTGGACTAAGATCGTCTTATGACATAATAAACCTTCTACACTGGAATGATAGTCTAAAGATAGTCAAACATATATCTCCTCGCTATGAGCAAGTAACAGATCTCATACTATAAGAATAAGCTTCAGTTGACTGTACTTCTGCAGGATATGCAGCCACATTAAAATCGACGACCGTAAGGGCAACGTGAAGCTTGCAACGGCTGCTAGCTTGAAATTTGGCCGAGTTACTGTGCTATTAATTTCAAACGGGCTGCGAGTTACGAGCTTGAGACATAAACCCGTAAACCATTTGTAGAATGTTGGAGGCGAGTGATCAATTAGTCACACCCGTATTTACAGGTTTAGATGGAGCCAATGTAAACAGAGATCGTCATTATTGTGTCACAGGTTAATGGAGCATGGATTTCAAAGTATTACGGCATTCAATTACGAGTTACTATCGGACCCTCATTCCAGATATAATGCAATATCAATAAAGCCGTAAATATGATATTCTATTACATGCGAGTTACAGTATATGTCTTAACACATTCATTGTTCCATGGGTTCTATTCCATTATGGCACTGGATGGCACAATCGACAATATACTCACTAACAAAAGCTGAGGTCATTATTTATATTATTAGTAGTGTCCCTATATTTATACTAACCTGTAAGATTAGAATTAAATGACTGATTAAAACTGCTTGGCACAGCTATATAAAATTGTGTATACATTGCCTCTATACATAGGTCTCAAAGATAAACATACATTTTTTTTTAGGTCTTCCATAGTGATGTAGTTTAGAATTTAAAACAGTGTTTAACTAGAAACATTTTTACTGACTAATTTCAAAAACGTCTTGAATCTTGGAGGGAGGTACATCTTACAGGCTGGCAAATACAGTACATATTGTGATACTTCATGTTGTATGTTAATGTGTATTGGATATTGATAATGTGATGAAGCAGTTTATAACAGAAGAGATAGAAAAATTGGAAGCAGAACTGGATGTAAGTTATGAATAGAACTGTAAGTGTATAGAGAGACTTGTAGGAATTAGTCAACCCTTGACATTCACAAGTTTCCCATTCCGCACTACTGTACGTTTATTTTTCATTTTTTACGCAAGATTTGCATTCAGACAGTATAAACTGTGTGCCATGTGTCCAAAATGTTGTTCTGCCACTTATGGAAGTGCTTCTAAGAAACAGAAGGAAAATATTGAATTAATAAATATGCTTAGTAAAGCAAAGTCAAAAAAAGAAATTTGAAATTCAATCAGCAGTTGCTGTAGCACAAACTTTACATCAACTGCAAGATCCACATCTCTCTCACGTAGAAAGTGCAGTTTTTCCGTGGGTGCAGGACTGCTATAAAAAAGTTATTCCAGAAGATGCAAATAGGATAAAAGAAAAAAAAAAGGTTATATATTTATATAAAGGAAAGGGGTGGTGGTGGCAAAGGGTCTGGAAAACGATTAGGCTTATGTAATAAAAAAAATATTTCCTAAGAAATTTAGGAAACGTTTTTAAAGAGAAGGGTTATGAGCAAGTATTCAACGAAGACAAAATGGTACTCTTTTGGGAGGAAATGCCTTAATGAACATTTATCAGTAAAGAAGAAAAGCATGCACCAGGCTTTAAGAAAGGACTTTATAGACTTACCATGTTGCTGAGTGCAAATTCATCTGAATTTATAATAAAGCAGAAGCATAGGAAGGGGGGGGGGATGGGGGGGAGCGCCCCGGTGTCACCTCTTTGGGGGTGTCAAAAATGCCCCCTCCTGCCTTCCACCGCACGTGGCTCTCATTCCCCTTCCCCTGGTCCCCTGCTCCTGCTTCCTGCTTGTCTGCTGGCAAGGGGAGGAGCTGTCAAGGGGAGGAGCCTGCAGACCAGCAGCATAAAGCAGGAGAAGAAGGTAAGAGTGAGGGGAGAGTCATAGAGAAAGAGGGGGAGACAGGAGAGGAGGGAGAGGCTTGGGGGGAGAGAAGGAGACATGGAGGGAGAGGCATGGGGGAGGGAGAGGCATGGGAGAGAGAAGGAGACGTGGAGAAAGCGAGAGGCATGGGGAAGAGAGGAAAAAGGAAGACACATGGAGAGATAAAGGGAATGAGACATTGAGGAAGAGGGGGAAACATGGGGGAGAGGCGTGGACATGTGGGGAGAAAGAGAGGAATAGAATAAGAGGGGAAGAGAGGAGGATGGGAGAGAGAGGGGAGAGGAGAGAAAGAAAGGAGGAGAGAGAGGGGGGGAGAGAAAGAGAGAGAAGGGAGGGGAATAGGGAGAGAGACATGGAGAGAAAGGGAGGGGGAGAGAAAGAGGGGAGAAAGAGAGAGAAAGAGAGGGGAGATATAGAGAAGAGGGAGTGAGAGAGAAGGCTATATATATATATATATACATATATATTTATATTTATATATATATATATATATTTATATTTATATATATATATATATATATATTTTAATATATATATATATTTATGTATATATGTATTTGCATTGGGGGGGGGGGTGGCAAACTCAGGGATAGGCCCGGGTCACTGTAATAAAGCCTACCATAGTTTCCAAATATGTTAATTCTCGAGCATTGAAGGGAAAGGATAAGTCGCAGCTCCCAGGATTTTGGATGAGCGATAAAAAAGCTTGGACTACAAGAACACTTTTCCTGGATTGCTTTAAACAGTGTCTTGTTTTGGAGGTCAGAAAATACCTTGTCAGTAAGCAAAATGCCCTTTAAAGTTTTGTTAATACTTGTTAATGCCCCTGGACACACAGATGTTCAAAATTCATGACGTGGACGTCCTCCACGTGCTCCACAACACAATTATCTATTATCCAACTATTATCAAGCCACTGATCAGGAAGTAATACAAGCTTTTAAGGCTTACTACACACATTACTCAATGGAGAGGATTGTGCAGGCTACCGAAGAAGTTCCCAGTGCAGAAAATGTCATGAAAATATGGAAGGATTACACTATCACCAAAGCCATTAGTGTCGTTAAAGAGATGCAAAAGCTATAAAGTTGGAATCCTTCAGTTGTAAGAATCATTGGCCACAATGTGTATGTGAGCGCACTTCCATTGCTGCAGAGCCAAGCAAAGAGATTCTGAAAGACAGGAGAAAGGTAAGACAAATTTACCTTGAACAACGTAGCAAAGGAGCTACTTAAGGTCAAATCTACAATGGATTATTTCCACGACATTGACCCATGTATGGTAAGTTCCTTGCATGTAAAATAATTGGTAAAATTGGTAGAGTGTCAACATACAAAAACATTTTGTAATGAAATGAAGAAGAAACAGCAGAGATAACATTGTATCTGAAGAAGACAACCCCTAGAATTCCTGTCTTCTACCTCTGCTGCACCTGTGGCACCCCGCTCTTCTCTCATAACAGATAAGGATGAAGACCCTGATGACCCATTTCCAATGCTTGAATAACTAACAGACTATAATAAGAATGAAATAGAATTATAACCATGTTATAGTGCACTCAAGATTGAAGGACATTGAAAAAATAAATCTAATAATTATAAAATATAACTTTTATATGTGTGAAACAGCGCAAAAAAGAGAAATGTCATTAAAATCATAACATGGCCTCCTCTGCAATATAAAGGTAAAATGCAAGGGACTCTGATTTATCATACTCTCTGTGACTATGTTATTGTTTTTTGTATCTCTGTTTGCCTTTATATTGCAGAGGAGTCCATGTTATAATTTTAATGACATTTCTCCTTTTTGCTCCATTTGTATATTCACATATACCAGTTTTTAGATTTAACTGAATAAAATGTATATTTTAGGAATATTATATTTATTTTTTCACATTCCCGTTAAATCATGATTGCAACATAAAGTGGTTATACAGTAATTATGTTTATATATATTTATATATATATATAGTATAAAGTCATAACAGACTTTTCCATTAATCTGCTTACCTCAGCTGGCAGAGTGTTAGACTAATCTCTATAGTTGCCAAAAGTACCAGGTAAGGACATAACGCTGTCCAAAATGCATTTTGCAAACAGCTTTCTCAGTTAGTTAACGTTAATGTTGCCCTCTGTTTGACTCCTCCTTTAAAACTCAATAGCTCCTCCCACTTATGACATAAAAAAATGCCAAGATGCAGTCAAACAAGTCTCTGTGTTATATACGGTATGCATTTCTACAGAGCACAGGTATATCATAATACATAAAGTACATAGATGGAGCAATTGAGAAACATTGTCATAATAGTAAATACAAGAAACAATTATATACAAATTATTTACATATATACATGCATACATTTATGCATAATCTATCAAATACTGATGCAGTCCAAAAAAGCAGCCCAGATAAGTAGTATGGTATCTAATCTGAGTACCACCAGAGTAAAAAATGGAAGGAGGAAACTTATAAATAGGGAGCAAAGCTGTTAAAATCATTCATTCCAAATGAATAAACAGAATTCATCATGTAGATCCATTTGGTTTCCTTTTGGTAAAGTATCTTCTCCCTATCTCCTCCTCTTATATTAGCCTTCACTGATTCTTAACCCCAGCAAGTAAAAAATGTAGGGTTTCCATGATGGCATTCTAAAAAATGATGTGCCACTGATGAAATGTTATTTGGATTATCATGTATCTCCATGTCTCTTGCTGCATTCCTTATATTGCTCTTATGTTTAGTTATACGGATTCTAAAAGGTCTAGTAGAGAGGCCAACATAATAAAGGTTACATGGATACATGATACAGTAAATAATAAAATCGGTGTGGCAATTAATATAGCTGTTAATATACTGTTTTTTGCCAAAACGATCCCCTACCCAACTCGTTTTTTCATATGATTACAGACTGTGCAGTGGCCACAGGTTATTGAACCTTTAAAAAGCGGCTTAGATTTTCTTTCTGTGAAATGGCTGGACACTAATATATCATTTACATTTTTAGCCCTTCTAAAACCAAACATAGGTTTATCAGGAATAACTGTACTCAATATATTGTCAGTTTTTAAAACATTCCAATGTTGTGCAATAATCTGACTTTATATGACTGGTCGCTATATGTACTTATGAAACGTAAATCGCTCTCATTGTTGGTGCTTTTCTTTTTCTGAATCAAAAGATTATTTCTGTCCATTTTTTTACAGTGATTGTAGCCCCTCTCTACAGTTTTGACACGATAACCTCTATTTAAGAACCTGCATCCTTATTAAATAGCAATTCGGCCAATTGAATAGTGCTCTATACTAGCACACATCATGTTTTTTTTACAGAAGTTTTTAGCTAGTGAAGACCTTGCTTTTAGAAGTTCACTAACTAAACACTTCGGTAAAAAAAACATGCTATGTGCTTATATAGAGCCCTATTCAATTGGCCAAATCGCAATTTAATAAGGCTGCTAGTTTTTAAAAGGTCTGCTGCCTTTATAAAGAGAAGTTTGAGCAATTTCTCTTTATCCTTATGTATTCCCCTTTAGGAAGATTTTCAATGATATGGGCAGGATTTGCACTTTCTGCTCTTAAGATATTATTCGTGGAAGTCATCCTTACAGAATAATCCGGTGTCAAAATTGCCTTCCATATTTTTGGTGATAGTAATGTCTAGGAATTCTAATGATTTTTCTTGTATGTTACTTGTTAAATTAATATTCAAATTATTTACATTCAATATAGATATGAACTCTTGTAATAAATCCTGAGGTCCTGTCCATATAAACAACACATCATCGATGTATCTCATCCAATGATAATGTGACCTAGAAGAGGCTTGGGTGTAACCATGGATGCACATTTGAATTGATTGGTCTGTTGTTGCTGAGGATGTGGTATAAATAGTTCTGTTGTCAATAGATGTAGTTATTATAATGGTTCACATAATTAAAGTGTGAATTTCGTAATTAATGCTGCAAATTCTGTTTGCTGGAGTAAGTTCTTTGAGAAAGAATATAGAAAGATCCTTATGCTACACAAGACCACAGACATCTCTCAATCTAATCTAAGGGTGGAAAGTTCTTCCTGCTGTACAGAGGTAAAAGGAACCGGTCACACCTGTAGGGAGAGGTTTGGGCAATAGGCTCTTATCATACCCCATTCAACATACAGGTTGTGACAGGATACAAATGTACTTTTAACTTTAAGTTTATTCCTCCTATTGTCACTATTATCTTTGGGGTCACTATTCTCATCTTTAACCAATAAAGTTGTTAAGGCATTTAATATATCCATTTCCGGTGTATCAAATAAATCCCTATCCTCTCTTCTGGTTTTTTGATTATGAAAAACATTTTTAAGTAAAATCTTTCTAACAAATAAAGTCACATCGTTGACCACTTCAAAGTTATCAATGGTTGCTGTAAGAAAAACCTTTATTTAAAACTGAAATCTGGGGTTTAGTAAGTTTTCGTTGTGAACTGTTGTATTTTGGGTTGGTGTTGGAATCTGTGTCTTAAATGTATTTCCCTTCCCCCTCCCTGCAGGTCTTGTACGTTTTTTGACTCATACTGATTATGTCTACATTTGGAAGGTGTGGGATTCCTATCATAAGAACCACCACTTTCACAATATTTGCTGTTTTTCCACATTCACAGGTACCTCAGGAACGGAACCCCTTTTGTACGTTAAAGAAAGTAACAGCTGTTTATGGCATCCAGATGGTTCATTATGGAGAGAGCAGAAAGCAAATCCTCATATCTGAAACTATGATATCACTATGTATTTGTCTTCAACACACCAGGATATACTACCAGCACTGTGTAATTGTACGATTTTAAGCTGTCCTATATGCACTTTTTAAAAATGTTTTAGTATAAATACTTAGATTAAGTTCCCATGAGATATGCCACCACTTTGCTACCATGGGAAAAGCATTATAATGTTTTGTTGGGGGGGTTTGTGTAAAAGAAGTTATTGCTGTACAGTATATTACAGAAAATCAGAGAACATTTTAGTGGCATTAGAAACTACAGAGGAATTTTTAAGATTATTATTACTATAATTCTCTTTTATTTGTATCACGCCAACATATTCCGAAGTGCTGTACAGGGAAAAAGGACAAAGAAGAGCATAATAATAACAAACTGCAGAAAATGGAGGGCCCTGTTTTGAGCTTAGAATCTTTGTAGAAAGTGTTTTTTCCAAAGCACACTACAAGATTGGAAACTCGCTAATAACAATCTAAAGGGAATGGAAGAGGCAGAAACCTGGGGAAGAGCAGATAAGGAATAGCAGGGTCAGGAAGAAGGTGAGAGTTAGAAATGGCTTTCATTTAGTGGGAGAGGGAAGAGATCACATAGAGAGTTATTGTGAGGTGAATAGCTGTAGTGTGTAATATATTATCTGCTCCTAGTGGTCAGATAATATAACCTGCAAATGGGAATTGGCAGGTGAATTGACTGTTAAATACGGTTATATGTAATATATATGTCTCTCCGTCTGGATCACTATTTTGTAGTGTTGAAGGGTCATGTGTATCTCAGTAAAGATGTGAGCTATATTGTGTAGGGTCACCCAAGATGGGTTGATCACAGCAAAGAGGCCAAGCAAAATGTGTTTCACTGTAGAGGGAACTGACAACCCACTCCAGTATCTTTGCCAGGAAAAACATATGGATAAGCACATCCATTTACATAACGATATGGCATCGGAAGATGAGCCCCTCAGGTCAGAATGTGCCTACTACATTACTGGGAAAGAGCAGAGGTCAAGTATGAGTATCACCAGATATAGTGAAGTGGTTGGGTCAGAGTGGAGCAAACGCCCCACTGCAGATGTGTCTGGAGGGAAAAAGAAAGTCCACTGTGTCATGCCTGTAGCATGCCAAGGTACAAGCTGTGCAATACCTTACAGCCTTATAGGATAGGCATATTGTGCCAGGGGAAAGTGGCCCACTGAGATATGGGTTAACATTGGGGACATTGTGTGTTATTCCTTGTTATGCCTGTTAGAAGCATAGGATAGAGAAAATTGCCTGGGTACGACTAGGCCCATACTATGGTACCCATGTTTTAGTTGGGTGTGAGTAAGAACATGATAGTAATGGGATGTATGTCTATATTGTGCTTGGGGGTGGGGGGGGAAGCAATAACAAGGGAAATATTGTATATGCCCAATATTTCATAGTAATGGACTAGTTCCTTATTAACCAGATTAGGGAAATAACTGACTCCTATGAGTCACATAACACACAGCCAGATTGCTATCTTTCAGTCCAGGGCTGATGTGGATCATGACTGTGGATTGTTGTTAATGCAATTACTGTAATTAATGTATTTTTACAGTAGCATGGGTGATTCTCTTAGACTTTCAGGCTCCTAGCCCAGGGAGGTAAATAAAAGCCATGATATCATATAGTAAGAGGGTAAAAGGGAAGCTGTCATTCAAACCCACCTGGGCATGAGTGGTAACGTGAGCTATAAGGTAATTGGGGTAACCATGGATGCAAATTTTATTTGATTGGCCTTTTGTTGCTAAGAGTGCGGTATACATAGGTCTGTTGTTTGAGTAATAAACATGCTATAACTGGTTCACATAATTAATGTGTGGATTTTGTTATTGAAGCTGTAATCATGATTGATGGAGTAAGTTCTTTTCAGAAGATCACAGACATCTCTCAGTCTGACCCAAGGGCTGAAAATTCTTCCTGCTGTACAGAGGTAAAATGAGTTGGGCAAACCTGGCGAAAGAAGTTTGGGCGAAGAAGTGTTCAGCATTAAAATTCTAGAATGTCAAAGTTATGAACCAAGACAAGCTGGATGTGGTCAAGCTTGGGATGTCAAGATTAAACATTGATATCCTGGGAATTAGTGAACTGAAATGGACTGGAATGGGACATTTCATACCAGACAACCACCAGATTTTCTACCGTGGCCCAAAATCTCGAAGAAGAAATAAAGTAGCCCGCATAATCAATTAAAGGGTAACCAAAGCAGTGCTTGGCTGCAACTCAAAAAATGGCAGAATTATTCACAATTCAAGATAAGCCATTTAACATCACAGTGATCCAACCATGGATGCTGAAGTTGTCTAATTCTATAAGAATATTCAATATTCCCTACATATAACACAAATAACAGATGTTACTCTAATCATAGGAGATTGGAAAGCCAAAGTAGCAAAACACAAGATACCTGGAATAACTGGCAAGTATGGCCTTGAAGTACAAAATGAAGCAGGTCAGACATTTAGAAGAATTCGGCCAAGATTGTTCTCTAGTCAAGGTAAACACTTTCTTCCAACAGCCTTAGAGATGACTCTGCACATGGGCATCATTTGATGGACCGAGAACTACCAGATGTGCTAGAAGAGACAGAGGCACAAGAGATCCAATTGCCAATGTCAACTGGATAATAAAAGAAGGAGAGTTCCAGAAAACCATTTACTTCTGCTTCATAGACTATTTTAAAACGTTTAATTATGTGGATGACAACAAAGTGTGACACATGGTTAAAAACATGGGAGTATCAAACAATCTCATCTGTCTCCTAAGGAGGTTGTGTATTGTCAACTTATTTAAACATAGAATACATCATGTGTAAGAATGGTCTGGATGAATCCAAAGACGGAATTAATATTACTGGGAGAAATATCAGCAATCTCAACATTGATAATACTACTCTAATGACTGAAAGTAAGGAGGAACTAAAGGGATAATTGATGAGTGTGAATGAAGAGAGTGCAAAAGCTGGCCTGATATATACATACACACATCTGATTTGTTACTCCACAAGTGTTGATAGAGCAACATGGAAAAGCATGCGCTTGTGCACCCAGGGAGCGGCTAAGGAGTTAGGCCCTCATTCAATTGTGATTTGGCCAATTGAATAGGGCTCTAAATAAGCACATAGGGCCTCATTCAATTGCAATTTGGCCAATTGAATAGGGCTCTAAATAAGAAGATAGCATATTTTTTTAAAGAAGTTTTTAGTTAGTGAAAAACTGTCTTTTGAATAGATGTTTACTAACTAAAAACTTCTTAAAAAAATAAAAATATGCTGTGTGCTTATTTAGAGCGCTATTCAATTGTCCAAATCGCAATTGAATGAGGGCCATAGTATTTAAAAAAAAGTTTTTTAGTTAGTGAAAATCCTGCTTTTGGATAGATGCTTACTAACTAAAAACTTATTTAAAAAAATATATGTTATGTGCCTAATTAGGACCCTATTCAATTGGCCAAATTGCAGGGCTTTAGTGTCTAGGAGTGCCACATATATTTAAATCCTGCCCTGACCACGTGACCAAGTGGACCAATAGGTGTCACAAGCATCAGAAGATACAGAATATGGAAGCTCACAGTTTGCTGCCCCCTAGACCCCAGTGATACAATCTGTGAATTTGGAGGAGGCAGGTCAACATGCAAAGCTCCAAGGGGTAAGCAAAGAAACATTTAAAAAAAAAAATCATAAATTTATATATATATATATCTATATTTATATTGTGTCTTTAGATGCTTGGCGCTTATCTTCAGTTTCTTTTTCCTTGGTGCTGAAAAATAGACAAGGAGAAAAGAGGCTCCTCTAAGGTAGTAGGTTTTGCAAATGAGGAAAGTAGGTAATTTCCTTACATGTATGTCAAATTATTGAGGCCCTGAGATCCTGTCACTGCTCTCCTTGTGCAGGGTTATGTGTGCAGTCAGCTTTATGCATGCAGTCATCAGGGGGAAAGAGGTATGGTCAATAAAGTTTTAATCCAAAGTAAAAAATAATTAAAAAACTTACATTAGGTTTAGTAATGTCCACAAATGGAAGATAACTTCCTTCAGTCCTCTGTGTCTGTATCTCCACAGGTCAGCAGCAGCAGCCCTCCACATGCTGTGGTTCTGTTTCCTGCTTTGGTAGTCACAGGTGGAACTGTTTAATCACTCAACCGGTTTCACACTTGTGCTTCATCTGGAGTGAAAACGAGATTTAGCAAGTGCAATTAAATCTCTCTCTCCATATATATATATATAAATATATATATATATATATATATATATAAATATATAGATATATATATATATTTATGTATATATATATATATATATATATATATATGTATATATATATATATATATATATATATATATATATATATATATATATATGTGTGTATATATATATGGAGAGAGAGATTTAATTGCACTTGCTAAATCTCGTTTTATCCCAGTGTAACTTTAAATTATTGTTTGTGAACTGTATTCAATAATTTTCTGTAGTTCACTGAAACAAACGTGTTTAAATTTTCTTATTTAGTGATGCTAATCAGCAATCACTACTTTACTCTGTAGTTTGCATTGCCAAGCATATGACTTTTCCAGTAATGATATATTATTAAAAAGGAAAAAATATGAATTTAAAATCTTACATCTTTTAAAATACTTGTGTAATGAAAGTCTGTAATATCTTTCATAGCTTTGTAAAATGCTCAAATGTATAACCACCAGCTTCAATTCGGATATATAATTTTTTTTAAATGTAGTCCAAAATGATTAGGAAGAACAACGGTAATTGGCCTTTTCGAAAGCACAAGCTGTTACTTCTTTTCTATCGGAAGGTTTTATTAATGACTCACTGTTAATTCCTGAACGAGATGTTTTCAAGGTGCATTAATGACTATTCTGCCGTCATCTTCTTGTTAACAATTGAAGTTGAAAAACAGCAGTTTCAGAATGTTCAAAGTAGAGGGACAATCATCTATTACATTACATGTTAATACAAAAAATTATTTTAATCACTAACCCTACTGTGTCTATTTCCTATGCTGGTATTTACACTAAAGTAATGGAAACTAAGACTTTAATTTTATAATCAGCTGATGGGAAATTAATTTAAAAAAGTTAAATTTTAATTTGATGCTACTGTGAGGTTCAGTTTAAATTTCCTGAAACTGCATGTAAGGAAATGCCAATAATGTATTTATTTAATTGCCCTATAGTTATTTATGTAGAAAGAAAGGCCAGTCATGGAATGAGGTTTGGACTTCATTAAAATTATAAAGATTAAAACTCTGCAAATGTCTGTGATTAAAAGTTCAGTAAATATGAAAGTTGATGGTCTCAAAGCCTTCAGTGAAGCATTTATATTGATTCTACAGCCCTAATTACAAGAGTGTGCATTTTTCCTAGACCCATGAGGTACAGGGCACCACATTTTAAAGGTGTAACAGGCTGCCTATATATATATGTATACACAGTGTATATATATATATATATATATATATATATACAGGTATACGCTGCTTAAAGCTACCCCATTTAGAGCTGATTCACTATGAATTGTTTTTTCCTGCCAGACCCCTTTTAATGCTTAACCCTGCTATAACGCTGTTTTTGACTGCCGGACCCCTTGGAACGCTCTGAATCCAGGATGACCCAGAAGCTTCAACATCAATAATGTAAAGTTTATATTTCTGCTAATGTTCAGTTTGTGTTAGGGCTGTTTCTTTGAAGTCCATATAAAACCAAAAAAGTTTAAATTTCAATTGAAATTGTGTGTTTTTTCATGAGTTTCCCTGTCCCTGTCTTCCCCATGTTAAACTGCCCCATTTAGTGCTGTTTTGCTTAGCACTCCTATTGCCTGGAACCTATCTAGAGCATTAAATGAGGAATAGCTGTATATACAGTGTCTTGCCAAAGTATTCACCCCCCTTGACTTTTTGCCTATTTTGTTACTTTACAGCCTTAAGTTCAATATTTTGTTAATCTGAATTTTATCTGATGGATCAGAACACAATAGTCTACTTTGGTAAAGTGAAATGAGAAAAATATACACATAAAACAATTTTTTAGAAATAGAAAACAGAAAATTGGCATGTGCGTATGTATTCACCCCCTTATGTTATGAAGCCGATAAAAAGCTCTGGTGCTACCAATTAGCTTCAGAAGTCACATAATTAGTGAAATGATGTCCACCTGTGTGCAATCTAAGTGTCACATGATCTGTCATTACATATACACACCTTTTTTGAAAGGCACCAGAGGCTGCAATACCTAAGCAAGAGGCACCACTAACCAATAAACCAAATTACATATACACAGGGACAATGTTGTTGAAAAGTACAAGTCAGGGTTAGGTTTTAAAAAAATATCCAAATCTTTGATCATCCCCAATATCACCATCAAATCTATCATAACCAAATGGAAAGAACATGGCACAATAGCAAACCTGCCAAGAGACAGCCGCCCACGGACCGTGCAAGGAGGGCATTAATCAGAGTGGCAGCACAGAGACCTAAGGTAATCCTGGATGAGCTGCAGAGTTGGGCTTTATGACAGAAGAAAACCATTACTTTCATCAAAAAACAAAATGGCAAGTTTGCGAAAAGGCATGTGGGAGACTCATGAGACTAAAATTTTACTTTTAAGCCATCAAAGAAAACGCTATGTCTGTCGCATACCCAACACATCACATCACCCAAAGAAAACCATCCCCACAGTGAGACATGGTGGTGGCAGCATCATGCTGTAAGGAAGTTTTTTAGTAGCCAGGACTGGGAAACTGGTCAGAGTTGAGGGAAAGATGGATGGTGCTAAATACAAGGATATTCTTGAGCAAAACCTGTACGATTTGAGGCTAGGACGTAGGGTCACCTTCCAACAGTACAATGACCCCAAATACACTGCTAAATCAACACTTGAGTAGTTTAAGGGGAAACATGTAAATATGTTGGAATGGCCAAGTCAAAGCCCAGACCTAAATCCAATAGAAAATCTGTGGTCAGACTTAAAGATTGCTGTTCACAAGCGCAAACCATCCAACTTGAAGGAGCTGAAGCAGTTTTGCAAGCAGGAATTGGCAAATATCCCAGTGGTAAGATGTGGCAAGCTCATAGAGATTTATCCAAAGCGACTTAGAGCTGTGATTTCCGCAAAAGGTGGCTCTACAAAGTACCGTATTGGTCCGAATATAAGCCGCACCCGCATATAAGCTGCACCCGTAAAGTTCAAGGGGAAAAAATTGAAAAAAGATAGTACTCACATATAAGCCGCACCCGTAAAATTGGAGAGAAAAAGACTCTCAAAGTGATCAGCCATTGAAATAAACAGGCTTTCTAATTAGCACTGTAGCTTTTTTTGCAGGTTACAGGCTTTACAGGATGTTAGAATCACTAACACCGAAAATCGCTATTCAATACCGCAGTCTGAAGCACGAAAATCGGCACCCTTAACTCGCAATCGCGCACCCTTAACTCGCAATCGCACACGCTTAACTCGCAATCGCGCAAATCGGCAGTAATTTTGCATTCGCGAATAGAAGCCGCACACGTTACAAGCAAAGTTCGCAAATCGGCAATGATTTTTTGACGGTCGCGAATATAAGCCGCACCCTTACCTCGCAAGCTCAAAAATCGGAAAAAAGGTGCGGCTTATATTCTGACCAATACGGTATTGACTTTAAGGGGGTGAATAGTTATGCACATTGACTTTTTCTGTTATTTTGTCCTATTTGCTGTTTGCTTCACAACAACAACAACAAAAAATCTTCAAAGTTGTGGACATGTTCTGTAAATTAAATGATGCAAATCCTCAAACAATCCATGAATACTTTTGCAAGCATATATATATAGATAGACAGCGCACAGAGAGACAGTGAACAGAGAGAGAGAGAGAGAAAGGGCGCACGGAGAGGGTGCACATAGAGAGACAGCACAGAGAGAGACAGAACGGACAATTGAACATAACATATGATACCACCATTTATGATGGTCAAGTTACTTGTCCACTATAATAGTTGGTAGCTCGTGAGTAACACCGCTGTGGTGAGTTCTACTACTAAAGCTAAATTCTGGCAATCACATTGTTTTCGCACATGCTTAGTAGCGACGTGTTCATGCAGGTACTTTGGAGGCGGCTGGTGAGCCTGGGGAGAGAGGGGGGGGGGGGAGTGAGAGAGAGAGAGAGATGTGAGACAGAGAGAGGGGAGAGAAAGGGGAGGGAGAGAGAGAGTGGGAGCGAGAGAACGGTGGGAGAGAGAGAGGGGAGAGAGAAGGAAGGAGAGGAAGAGCATGGAGAGACAGAGGTTGTGAGAGAGAGAGAGGGGATGGAGAGGGAGGGAGGGAGATAGAGGTGGAGGGAGAGAGAGAGGTAGAGAGAAAGAGAGAAATGGAGTAGTGCAGTGAGGGTGCACAGAGAGAAAGACAGAGGGCACAGAGAGAGATAGAGCACTGAGAGAGAAAGAACAGATAATTAAAGATAGTATATGGTACCATTTATGACTGGCAAGTTACTAGTCTTAAAAATAATAGCTACATTCCTAGTCATTCTAGGCACTCTCACAGCAAAGACTTAGATATGCACTTCCAAAACCTCAGGAGAGGCGTTATTAGTTGGGTGTACAATACCAGGGTCACAGACACTCATCTACAGAGAGCTACCAATATCCACATAACATGGAGTACCTCTCCATGCATACACAAGAGATGCACGTCATGTAATAGAAATAACCCACTCAGATCAAATATTAACAAGAAAAGAACGGAAACTCCAGGGGGTAAATTTCTGTGAAACTGAACACAACATAAAAGATCTTAAAGTTACAATATTGATGTGGAACTTTCAGACACAGAAAAGCAGAAAGATTTTGGGAAGTTAAATTTATGAAGACTTTTGGCTCTTTGACTCATGGATTAAATCATGACAAGAAATTACTGTCACATTATTCCATTTAATTTTATAATGTCACCATATCCAATATATCCCTATCTCCTGACCCTTCCTGTCTCACAGCTCAAGACTTTGCCAGCCACTTTAAAGTTGAAAACATCCGTAATAAACTCTCCTCTCAACATGGCTCAAACCTACCCTCCTCTCAACAAACAAACACAACCTTTACCCTTCCCCAATCTCGCATGCATCATGGACATCATGGAATGAAGTCTCTAGTCTACTACCAACCTCTCACCGTATAACTTATCCCTCCCCTCTCTATATAACCCTTATCCCAACTCTCACACATATATAAACATTTGCCTAAACACTGGCACATTTCCATCTCTTTAAAATATCCATAATTACATTCATTCTTAAGCAACCCTCATCTGAATCAACTATTCAACTATTAACTATCACCATATCTCTCAACTTCCCCTGGCTTCAAAACTGCTTGAGCAACTTTGTTACAACTAAATCCAATTTATTTCTTCCAACTCCCACCTTGACCCCTTCAAATCTGGCTTCCGACCCCGATACCCCACAGAGACAGCTCTCACAAAAGTCACTAATGACTTGATTACCTACAAGTCAAAGGGTTAGTTTTCTATTCAAATTCTTCTGTATCTCTCTGCTGTCTTTGACACAGCTGTCCTTATTTAAATTCTTGTCACTCTTGGCATCCATGACACTGCTCTCTCATAGTTCACTTCATACCTAGAAGATCAAATATTCAGTATGTCTTTCTCTGTCACCTCTTATTCTCCTCGCCCACTGACTGTTGTTGTAACCCGAATTTCAGTCCTCAGCCCCTCCTCTTCTCCATCATTACATTCCATTGTTTTTTAATAAAATCATTTGTATTTCAGTATCATCTATATGCAGATTTACCTCTCAGCACTAGATCTATCTCCTCTATTCTACCATGAGTTGACAACTATGTCTTAAAAAGATCCTCCTGGATGTCTGCCCATTAACTCAAAATCAGCAAGTCAAGGACTGTGCTCCTAATCGTCCCACTCTCTACCATTGCTTCCAATCCTCAAATATCTCTCACTGTTAACAATGCCATCCTCACTCCCACCTCCCAGGCTCATTGTCTTGGGGTTTTACTGGACCTCGCCCATTCCGCACATATAACCAAACACACAATCTTTTCATTTTCACCTAAAACATTTCCTAAACAAGACCCAATTAAGATGTTTTTGCCTTGTACTTAACCCCTATTATTATTATTATTATTATTATTATCTTTTAGTTGCTTCGCGCCAACATATTCAGTAGCACTGTACAGGGGATAAGAACAAGGGAAATACACGTTTAACAAAATTCAAAAGTTGAAGAGCCCTGTTTTGAGCTTAGAATCTTAGCAGAAAGTGCTTTATCCCAAAGCACGCTACAAGACTGGAAACTCGCTACTTACAATCTAAAGGGAATTAAAGGGCAGAGAACTGGGGAAGAGTAACAAATAAGGAATAGCAAGGGCCAGGAAGAAAGTGAAAGATAGAAAGAGTTTTATTTTAGAGGGAGAGAGGAGGGATCTGAGGTGAAAGACTAGTATGTTGGCTGACCCCTATATAACACTACAGAAATTGTTGACGTGTTACAAATAAACCATAATAATAATGTCTTATATATTAGTACATTTTAGCCCACCAAATAAATTAGATTAGTTTCAAGCCAGAATGATCAAATGAGCTATGTTGTTCATGTGCTGGCACAATCTTATCTCTTCACACTATCACTGTGCTGTTCATCCTGTCTGTCTATCTAATGTAATGCCAGATCCTAATGTACATATTATAGTAGATTATGAGATTAAGAAAGTTTGAGCTGCACTCCCACTTAGTTAGCCATTATAGTTATCACATTCTACTCCTCTTTGTTTCTTACGATGAGTAAGACACACATAAAGGAAAGAAAAATGCAGGAAAAACAAAATCCTATTTAGAACAAGGCAGATTCAAAAAGATATACTGATATGTACTGACAGATATTACTCGTTACTAGTTCATTATAAACAATAAAGGAATAGGGACAGATAAAAAAGTTCAAACCACTTAAATTTAGTTAAAACCATGTGATGAAAACACAACATTCATTGGAACCACATATCTTACAAAAGTAATTTTTTAGGAATGTATACTGACCGAACAATTACTAAGGAAGAAGGGAAGCTTTGCTGTTAACAATATGAATAGTAATGACTCCTGGAGGTGAGACTATCCAGTTCAGTGCATCTAGTTTGTTTGGATTCACTTTTTAGTTACTACCCTCAGCAGTCTCTGACTTGCCTAATTGTTCTGTGAAATGATTAATGAAGGAAACAAACTAGCAATAATATATTAAACTTGATATGTTGTTACAAGTGGCTTTCCTCCAAGTAAAAAGCAGTCATCTGGACCCATTAGATAGGTTTTCTATGTTTAAACGTTCACATAAATATTTTTAAGTGTATAAAGGAATATTACAAAAGTAAAGCAATCGTTCAACTGATATAGTGTGAAAAAAGTAAGCATAACCTATAAAGTTTTTTTTTTTGTAGTATAGATATATATATACGCATTTGGAATGAGTAACTTGTCTCTTAAAACATACATGTCCCTGGTGAGTGCAGGGATGTAAATAAGGCTTAGTCAACAAAATAATTATTTGAAAAAGTACAGATCTAAACAAATAATTGTTTGTATTTTTTTTTTTTATTAATGATAGGTTTTCTGGGTACAGAAAAGAAGAAGGTAAAGAAAATAACACTATAGATAATACAGTTTTTATGGCTGTATGTTCTCTTCCAACTTTTGAAAATATCCCAGTATAAACACTCACAGTTAATATACCAACCTTTTTATATTTAGATTAATATTCAGACAGAGATTGGTGGATAAGGATATAGGCAAAAGGGGAGAGAATATGGATACATTAGAGTTAGGTAGCATGGAATTGAAGCACTTTAAGGAAATACAGAAGGAGAGGAAAGAAGGAAGACAGCATGTAAGTAAGCTACCAAACTTTCTCAAATAGAATCTCACTACTAGTGATGTTGCGAACATAAAATTTTCGGTTCGCGAACGCGAACCGCCGCAAATGTTCGCGAACCGGCGAACCCGGCGAACCGCCATAGACTTCAATGGGCAGGCGGATTTTAAAACCCACAGGGACTCTTTCTGGCCACAATAGTGATGGAAAAGTTGTTTTAAGGGGACTAACACCTGGACTGTGGCATGCCGGAGGGGGATCCATGTCAAAACTCCCACGGAAAATTACATAGTTGATGCAGAGTCTGGTTTTAATCCATAAAGGGCATAAATAACCTAACATCCCCCTCTATCATCATCCTCCCATGTATCTCTTTACCCCCTCCCTCATCATCCTCCCCTTGTCTCTTTCCCCCCTTCCTCATCACCCTCCCCTGTGTCTCATCCCCCCTCCCTCATCATCCTCCCACCTCCCTCATCATCCTCCCCTGTATCTCTTTACCCCCTCCCTCATCATCCTCCCCTGTGTCTCTTCCCCCCTCCATCATCATCCTCCCCTGTGTCTCTTTCCCCCCTCCCTCATCATCCTCCCCTGTGTCTCTTTTCCCACTCCCTCATCATCTTCCCCTGTGTCTCTTCCCCCCTCTCTCATCATCCTCCCCTGTGTCTCTTTCCCCCTTCCTCATCACCCTCCCCTGTATCTCTTTACCCCCTCCCTCATCATCCTCCCATGTGTCTGTTTCCCCCCTCCCTCATCATCCTCCCCTGTGTCTCTTCCCCCCTCCCTCATCATCCTCCCCCTCCCTTGATGATAAGGGGGGGAAGAGACACAGGGATAAGTGTGAGGGGTGTTAGGGTAAGGGGTGTTAGGGATAAGGGTGATGGGTGTTTGGGTAAGGGATGTTAGGGTTAGGTGTTAGGGTAAGGGCTGTTAGGGATAAGTGTAAGGGGGTATTAGGGTTAGGTGTTAGGGTGAGGGGTGTTAGTGATAAGTGTGGGGGGTGTTAGGGTGAGGGATGTTAGGGTTAGGTGTTAGGGATAAGTGTGAGGGGTGTTAGGGTTAGGGTAAGGGGTGTTAGGGATAAGTGTGATGGGTGTTAGGGTAAGGGATGTTAGGGTTAGGTGTTAGGGTAAGGGCTGTTAGGGATAAGTGTGGGGGGTATTAGTGTAAGGGGTGTTAGGGATATGTGTGAGAGGTGTTAGGGTAAGGGATGTTAGGGTTAGGTGTTAGGGATAAGTGTGAGGGGTGTTAGGGTTAGGGTGAGGGGTGTTAGGGATAAGTGTGAGGGGTGTTAGGGTTAGGTGTTAGGGTGAGGGGTGTTAGGGATAAGTGTGATGGGTGTTAGGGTAAGGGATGCTAGGGTTAGGTGTTAGGGTGAGGGGTGTTAGGGACAAGTGTGGGGGGTGTTAGGGTGAGGGATGTTAGGGTTAGGTGTTAGGGATAAGTGTGAGGGGTGTTAGGGTAAGGGGTGTTAGGGATAAGTGTGAGGGGTGTTAGGGTTAGGTGTTAGGGTGAGGAGTGTAAGGGATAAGTGTGAGGGGTGTTAGGGTTATGTGTTAGGGTGAGGGGTGTTAGGGATAAGTGTGATGGGTGTTAGGGTTAGGTGTTAGGGTGAGGGGTGTTAGGGATAAGTGTGGGGGGTGTTAGGGTGAGGGCTGTTAGGGATAAGTGTAAGGGGGTATTAGGGTTAGGTGTTAGGGTGAGGGGTGTTAGGGATAAGTGTGAGGGGTGTTAGTGTAAGGGGTGTTAGGGATAATTGTGAGGGGTGTTAGGGTTAGGTGTTAGGGTGAGGGGTGTTAGGGATAAGTGTGGGCTGTGTTAGGGTGAGGGATGTTAGGGTTAGGTGTTAGGGATAAGTGTGAGGGGTGTTAGTGTTAGGGTGAGGGGTGTTAGGGATAAGTGTGAGGGGTGTTAGGGTTAGGTGTTAGGTTGAGGGGTGTTAGGGATAAGTGTGATGGGTGTTAGGGTAAGGGATGTTAGGGTTAGGTGTTAGGGTAAGGGGTGTTAGGGATAAGTGTGAGGGGGTATTAGGGTTAGGTGTTAGGGTGAGGCATGTTATGAAGTGTGAGGGGTGTTAGGTCTTAGGGATAAGTGTGAGGGGTGTTAGGGTTAGGTGTTAGGTTGATGGGTGTTATGGATAAGTGTGAGGGGTGTTAGGGTTGGGTGCTAAGGTGAGGGGAGGATGATGATAAGGGGGGGAAGAGACACAGGGGTGTCCTTGCAGCAGAGATCAAAAGAGTCCTTCAGGACTGTATTGCACACTGTGTACAGTAGCCTAGCTATGGTTTTCCCTATTGATGCAGTATCACCTACACTCAGCCTCCTCTCAGTAAGACTGCAAGTTAGTTATGATTCCAAAATGGCTGCTGTCCATGAGGTAGAAGGCTCTGGAAGGGAGTGTATGCTGCTGATTGGCTGGAATGTGTCTGCTGACTGTGAGTTGCAGGGTCAAAGTTTGCTCAATGATAAAGTATAGGGGGCGGATCAAACATCGCATATGTTCACAGTTCGCCGCGAACGCAAACATGCTATGTTCGCCGAGAACAGTCCGCCGGCGAACTATTCGCTACATCTCTACTCACTACAATAACAACTCTCTATAAATAATAGTAGACATAATTTTTTGGAACAATATATATGTAACACATAACACCCCTACAACTAGGTTTAATCTAAGTGTCCATTCAATGGTGCATGAATACTTGGGAATAAGAGGAAAAGATAAAAAATATATTTTGGTCCAGTGTTGTGTAATTCTTTGCAACAAAACTTTAAGATTGCAGTAGTTGAAGACCAGGAATGTCAATGTAACAGAGGGGTGTTGCCATTAATAGTAGCTAGGAGTAAGTGCAGTGCCTTGCAAAATTATTCACCCCCCTTGGAATTTTTCGTGTTTTGTTGCCTCACAAGCTGGAATTAACATGGATTGTTTGAGGATTTGCATAATTTCATTTACACAACATGCCCACAACTTTGAAGATGTTTTTTTTTTGATTGTGAAGCAAACAACAAATAGGACAAAATAACAGAAAAAGTCAATGTGCATAACTATTCACCCCCCTAAAGTCAATACTGTGTAGAGACACCTTTTGCGGTAATCACAGCTCCAAGTCGCTTTGGATAAGTCTCTATGAGCTTGCCACATCTTACCACTGGGATTTTTGCCCATTCCTCCTTGCAAAACTGCTCCAGCTCCTTCAAGTTGGATGGTTTGCACTTGTGAACAGCAATGTTTAAGTCTGACCACAGATTTTCTATTGGATTGAGGTCTGGGCTTTGACTAGGCCATTCCAACACATTTACATGTTCCCACTTAAAGTGTTGCTTTAGCAGTGTGTTTAGGGTCATTGTCCTGCTGGAAGGTGAACCTCCATTCTAGCCTCAAATCACGTACAGAGTGGTACAGGTTTTGCTCAAGAATATCCCTGTATTTAGCACCATGCATCTTTCCCTCAACTCTGACCAGTTTCCCAGTCCCGGCTGCTGAAAAACATCCCCACAGCATGATGCTGTCACCACCATGTTTCACTTAAAACGTGCCATTTTGTTTTTTGCTGAAAGTAATGGCTTTCTTCTGGCCACTCTGCCATAAAGCCCAACTCTATGGAGCGTACAGCTTATTGTTGTCCTATGTACAGATACTCCAGGGTCTCTGTGCTGCCTCTCTGATTAATGCCCTTCTTGCCCGGTCCATGAGTTTTGGTGGGCGGCCGTCTCTTGGCAGGTTTGCTGTTGTGCCATGTTTTTTCCATTTGGTTATGATAGATTTGATGGTGATCCTGGGGATCATCAAAGATTTGGATATTTTTTTATAACCTAACCCTGACTTGTACTTCTCAACAACATTGTCCCTTACTTGTTTGGAGAGTTCCATGGTCTTCATTGCAGTGTTTGCTTAGTGGTGCCTCTTGCTTAGGTATTGCAGCCTCTGGGGCCTTTCAAAAAAGGTGTGTATATGTAATGACAGATCATGTGACACTTAGATTGCTCACAGGTGGACATCATTTCACTAATTATGTGACTTCTGAAAGTAATTGGTTGCACCAGAGCTTTTTATGGGCTTCATAACAAAGGGGGTGAATACATATGCACATGCCAATTTTCTGTTTTCTATTTCAAAATGTTTTATTTATGTATACATTTTTCTCATTTCACTTCACCAACTTAGACTATTGTGTTCTGATCCATAAGATAAAATTCAAATTAATAACACATTGAACTTAAGGCTGTAATGTAACAAAATAGGTAAAAAGTCAAGGGGTGAATACTTTTGCAAGGCACTGTAGTAGCAGAAAGCTAGAGAGGATTATTGTTGTGTGGAGTCTAGTAGGGTTTTAAAAAACAGAATCCACAGGCATGACTTTCTCATGAGCACAATGTCTTAAAGCATACAATTAATTTGATATTCAAGAAGATTGATCTGGATTGTCTAATTGAAAGGGGGACCGTCTGGCCCATTTTGTAAGCTGTGCCTATAAGATAGATATTTAGAGATACATTTATCATTAAAATTAATCTACCCTACCAAACAGACACTGAAGATATTCAAGGTGTAGCTTTTGCCTAATAGATGTATTGCATGGATGACTCGTCTGAGGTTAATGGAGGAATATTTTCCCAGTTTGGCTCAGGTGGATCAAGAAAGGCAGTATGTAAAATAACTTGCGGTTAGAATTTTCATTAAAATTTTGTAGTCAGTATTCAGTAAAGTATTTGTACAAATTGTGTTTTCCAATAATAGATTCTCAGGTTGTCAAGTATCAACTGCCAATATCTGGAGATGCTCTTTGTGTTTGTAAATAGTATCTTAGCATTTTATGTGCAGTTGGCCTTAAATTGTTAAAAAAAAAATCTGAGCAGGACAAATTTAGAGTTATGTGAGGGATTATAACATCTCCACAGGATAATCATGTTTCTGTGGTCAGTAAACCCCTCGGGAAGCAGTTTAAAAAAATGTAAGATGCTTCATTGTATAATTGTGTATTCTGTTTAGGTATGTATGGGGAGTTAAAATTAAGACTTTACTGATAATACTGTATAATACTTCAGCAGAATACAGTGTTGTGAAAAAGCGTGTATGTGCTTTATTTCGCAACATAACTTAAGTAACAGGTACTCTGCAGAGTATTACATGTAGCTGTATATCTCTTACATATCACAAATACCATTTTTTTATGTATAGGGAACACAGCTAACTGGTGTGACTAAGGGTGGCCTTAAATTGGTATTGTCCAAGGTCTCCAACTGAAAAAAAATTACATGGCTATTAACAGTAGTAATAATTTCAAGTTATGAACACAGACTTGAGTCAGTGAAGCTTTGACTAGGGGGGTGGTTAGTAACAGCTGTAGAGTGGGGTAATGCAAAAATACAGTTGCGTAAAAGGAGACTTGATTTGTTTAAGGTAGCTATAGTGAGGTGAGACACATTGGAGCTATGGGAAAAATGTTAAGGTATAAGGGAAATTATATGGACATAAACAAATCAGGTGCATTTAATATAGGGTAACCCACATTGCACCATCATCTGAGTGGTATTGATATTTGTTTAACATGACTAGGTATCTTTCAGTGTAACTGCATCATACATTTAAACTTACTAATTTATTATCAAAATTATAACTATAATGATACATTAATAATTGCATTCTCAACAAAAAAAACAGTGAAAGATGTGGAGTTCATGATTATACGAAAAAATATCAAAATAACTTATGAGGATACTAATGCTAAGGTTGTAGTGGGAGGCTGAAGTAAAAGCTGAAGTGACAAAATAAATAAGGCAATTTCAATATGTTGCAATGTTACAGGTTGAAATACTTTTAGAAATTTTGAAATACATGCCTTTTTTACAAAGATATCTCATCTTAAAAAATGATAGATTTTCTGTCTGTTTACATCTCAGACACTGCCCCCTCTCTGCTTTACAGCACTGATAGAGTGTTGTTCCTCCTCCTAAGTGACTTCCACCAATTATTATGGAGGGGATTGTGCATTAGTGGAATTGATTTTGAGTGACAGGGTGTGTGTGCATACCACAGCAGTGACATCATGCACAGAGGCTGAATCGCCTGCCTGGCTTTGTAGGAAGTTCCCTCTGTGAAAGCTACAGCTCCCTCTGGTAAACTCACTTTCTGTGAGTTCAGATTACTGTGTAGGGATTTAATCCAATTGGCTGATACTTCCCCATAGACATATAAAGCGGCAGCAGGCTGAATAGAACACACCTTTGTCTATTCTAGGTGGAGAGAACTGAGGGGAAAGGCCATAACATGTAAACACACCAATAAAAAGCGTCCTACACCTCTACTAATATAATTATTTTAAAACCTACACATGGATTTTGGGATACAAAAAAAATGGCTCTACAAGATGCTGCAGACAACTTCTGTGAGGTAAATTGCCTTTTAAATGGAATCCTGACCCACAGCTATGAGAGATTTGAAAAGCTACGTACCAAAGCTATTCTATGGGCAATAGTATAAAGTTCTCCTTTGGCATCTTTGATCTAACTCCTGACTTATCACAGATGTTAAAAGAAAGCAAAGCTTAGGAATTTGCTCAATTCAGTCCAGGAGGATCCTGTTTGAGGGGTGTGGCCTGAAAATATTATTATCCTTTATTTGAAACACACCAACATACTCTGTAGCGCTATACAGGGGTTAAGTAAAAAGCAAAAACTATAACTATAACACATTGCAAAAGAATGGACCGCCCTGTCTTTGAGCTTAAAATCAAACATACACAGTGCTTTCCCCAAAGCACCTTACAAGATGGAAAAACTTGCAAACTACAGTGACCAGATTTGGCTAGATGGAAGTTCTGTTAGTTAAGGATCTGTTTAACATTGGAGGTAGTGCTCTGATGGGAGCTAGGCCTTTTACTTTCCTTTATTTGCTTTTGGTGTATTATTATGTATTACTGGTGAAAGTAAGTAAGGTTTGAAAAAAGCATTTAACCCTCCTAGTGGTATGGTTATGTCAGTATTTAGAATGTTAAAGCAGTACATTCAAAAATACTGACATAATCATACCGCCTTGTTCCGCCCCCCTTTGTCGCCTACGCTCCCATGGAAGGGATAATATATATATGTATACAGGGTCTTGCAAAAGTATTCACCCCCTTGACTTTTTACCTATTTTGTTACATTACAGCCTTAAGTTCAATGTTTTGTTAATCTGAATTTTATCTGATGGATCAGAACACAATAGTCTAAGTTGGTGAAGTGAAATGAGAAAAATATATACATAAAACTATTTTTTAGAAACAGAAAACAGAAAATTGGCATGTGCATATGTATTCACCCCCTTTGTTATGAAGCCCATAAAAAGCTAACTAATTACCTTCAGAAGTCACATAATTAGTGAAATGATGTCCACCTGTGTGCAAACTAAGTGTTACATGATCTGTCATTACATATACACAGGGACAATGTTGTTGAAAAGTACAAGTCAGGGTTAAGGTTATAAAAAAATACCCAAATCTTTGATGATCCCCAGTAGCACCATCAAATCTATCATAACCAAATGGAAGAACATGGCACAACAGCAAACCTGCCAAGAGACGGCTGCCCACCAAAACTCACAGACCGGGCAAGGAGGACATTAATCCGAGAGGCAGCACAGAGACCTAAGGTAACCCTGTAGGAGCTGCAGAGTTCCAAAGCAGAGACTGGAGTATCTGTACATAGGACGACAATAAGCCGTACTCTCCATAGAGTTGGGCTTTATGGCAGAGTGGCCAGAAGAAAGCCATTACTTTCAGCAAAAAACCAAATGGCTCGTTTTGAGTTTGCGAAAAGGGATGTGGGAGACTCCCAAAATGTATGGAGGAAAGTGCTCTGGTCTGATGAGACTAAAATATGCTGTGGGGATGTTTTTCAGTAGCTGGGACTGGGAATCTGGTCAGAGGTGAGGGAAAGATGGATGGTGCTAAATACAGGGATATTCTTGAGCAAAACCTGTACCACTCTGTGCGTGATTTGAGGCTAGGACGGAGGTTCACCTTCCAGCAGGACAATGACCCCAAACACACTGCTAAAGCAACACTTGAGTGGTTTAAGGGTGAACATGTAAATATGTTGGAATGGCCTAGTCAAAGCCACAAGCGCAAACCATCCAACTTGAAGGAGCTGGAGCAGTTTTGCAAGGAGGAATGGGCAAAAATCCGAGTGGTAAGATGTGGCAAGCTCATAGAGACAAAGTGACTTGGAGCTGTGATTGCGGCAAAAGGTGGCTCTACTTAGTATTGACTTTAGGGGGGTGAATAGTTATGCACATTGACTTTTTCTGTTATTTTGTCCTATTTGTTGATTGCTTCGCAATAACAAAAAAAAAAAACATCTTCAAAGTTGTGGTCATGTTCTCTAAATTAAATGATGCAAATCCTGAAACAATCCATGTTAATTCCAAGTTCTGAAGCAACAAAATACGAAAAGGGGGGTGAATACTTTTACAAGGCGCTTTCTAAAGACATATTTTCAATATAAAGACAATATAAAGACATATTGACTGGTACTATTAGCAATTCTTCAGATATATTTATACTTGTGCCTGCAACAATTCCTCATATTCTGGTTGCATAAATATATCATATTCTGACGTATATCTCTGTTGCCTTTGATACTGTCAATCACCTCCTTCATCTGCATATTCTACACTCCATTGGAATATATGGCAGTGTCCTCTCTTCCTATCTAATGATCCATTTTCTCAGTATCTCCTTTTCTGGCACTTACTCTAGTCCTCTTCCTTTGTCAGTTGGCATTCCCCATGGCTTAGTCCTCGAACCTGTTCTATTTTCTATACACCTCCTTACTTCAATAACTGACCCAGTCATTTGCTTTACAGCATAATTATCTATACAAATAATACATTAATTTATATCTCCTTTCTTGATATCTCCCCTAATCTTCTTACTGCAGTCTCCTTTTGTATGTCTAAAGCTAAGTATGCCCAAAATGGAATCAGTAGTCCTTTCTCCTATCAATAATGCAACAATACTAACAATATCCTTCACCAGTGACAGTGCCACTGTATCTTCTACCACCTGGCCCATTGAGTAGGTGTCACTTTAGATTCAAGCTCTCCTTTAGGCATTGTATCTAAAACCTCACTCAATTTTGTCAGTCCACTTAGCGAACATAGCCAGAATTTGCCCTTAGCTCAATAACAATCCCCCAAAAATCCTAATTCACTTACTAATCATTTACCACTTGGACAACTGTAACTCCATCCTAAACTGCAACACTCTCACACATCTGACTCATTTCCAATCCATCCTAAACTTAGCTGCAAGACCAGACTTCCTCACCCACTGCTGTTCATCTTCTGCTCTTCTCTGTAAATCCTTGCAATGTTCCATGTCAACATTACAATGTTCAGTGGAAGGTTTGATCATGAGGCTGAAGCTCAAATAGTTTGGCCATATAATTAGAAGGCATGCTTCCCTAGAGAAGACTCTGATGCTAGGAAAGCTTGAAGGTACATAAAGAAAGGGGACGGCAGAGGCGGAGATGTATAGATGAAGTAATTGAAGCAATGAACATGAGCTTGATGAAGGAGTGGCTGACAGATATACCTAGTGTGCTGCAGTCCACAGGGTCCAGAGAATTGGACATGAGTGAACGACGGATAAACAACTACAATAAATCTGGCCCACTTGGAAACACATGAGCAATAAATTGGAAGTATTATTACATATTTTAAGTAACAGAGCTACTTCATTCTTGATAAAATAATACAGACTAAAGTTGTTAGCCATGCATCACTGATAAAAGACAAAACCTTTCATTTTGTACTTGAATAATCATCCAATCTGTGAAACAATGTATTTTTCTGCATTCTTTCAACCTCATATTTCACAGAGCTTGTTAAAATAAAAAGAAATTATAAATATTTCTGTATTTTTAAAGACTAGAGTCATAAAGTTTTTAAAACCATAGAATGCATACCGGCAGCCCCCGGGTTACGGACCAGATGCATTCCTGAGAACGCCTTGAACCTTTAGATTGTAAGTCTGCGAGTTTCAATCCTGCGAGGTGCTTTAGGGAAAGCGCTATGGACACTGGATTCCAAGCTCAAAGACAGGGCCCCCCATTCATTGCAATGTGTGAATCTTGAACTTGTCATTGCCTGTAACTTAACTTATGTATAGCGCTACGGAATATGTTGGCGCGTTACAAATTAACGATAATAATATTAATAATAGTAATACCCGGTTTGTATGTAACTCGGATCCCTGATAAATAATAATAAGATTAGCAATACTATAATGGCTCATATGTAGTTAAAGTATTACAGTGTAATACTGTAATAATAATAATATCACTGTGCTGTAATAATAAGTTACAGAAACTATTGTTCTTAAGAATGGGTCGTCTATATTTCGGGTTGTCTGTAACCTGGGGACCTGCTGTATTTTAAAAAATATTGTAAAGTTTTCAGCATTTTCTATAACATGCTTTCTATAAAGGATCATAGGTGATTAATGTATATAAGAAGCTCAGTAATGTTCTCAAAAACCAGCCAGAATATATTCATGACAATTTCTGTCTGCATTACGGTAACGAATCTAGAGGAAATTAATCACTAATAAATTGTCGGTGTTAAGTTATCTAATAATAATATTAATAATAATAATAGCAGTGGTTTATGAGCTGATCTTTATTCCCTTAGGTTACTAAGATTACTCATTGATAAGCCTTTCAGTACGTGTTGCTTGTATAGCCAGATTGATGTGAGTCTTTAATAAAATGCTATTTATGTCATGTCTTTCTTGAAGCTGTCAGATGAGATCAGCAGAGGCGTGTCTGTACAATTGATGAGGAGGATAAGGCACCCTGCTCAAGTGCAGTTGTGTACAGCTGGAAGTGGATGATCATAAAATGAACACTGCTTGCTCAGATAGCTCTGCTGTGGCTGCTGCTTCAGATAATCCTCCCTCTGAGCAGAATTTCCCATGTAACTTGATGCATTAGAGGAGCTCTGTTTGCTGAGGTATCCTCAATCTGTGCAAATGACTTTCCAGACTGGCTTTTGATTCAGTAAATGAGAGTGCTGTCAAACATTAACAGAAACCTCATCCAGATTGGCAACGTGAATACTGAAGCTATAAATCAAGTAAGTAGTACTAGATCTTCTACAAAACCTTAATGGTATTAAAAGTAGATTGGTAAATGTCATCCTTTGTAACATATACTCAGTATTGCAACCAAGGAAAGATAGTCACATTTAATTAAATATGTGTCCAATGCTGCAATATTCCTAGTTTTCTGGACAATTTTTTTTGTGTTTTGCTACAGCATGTTTGCAAATTATAAGTTAAGAAAGAAGTTACATCTTTTGCCAGATTCTGTGTTCTTTTCACTGAAACACAAGACAATGTGCCAAATAAAATTAGGCATTTATCTTCATTATAGAAATGTTTATCCAAAATTCAGGGCTGTTGGACACTTTGGAAGTTTATATTGGACATAGTTATTTGCAATACAGCAACACCCATTATAATGTTGTAATAGGGTTGTTATTTTGCTGATTAAAGTGTATCAATTAACTTATAATTCTATTTACATGAATGTAAGTATTTTAACTATGCAGAGCAGCATGTGAAAGTGGTTATTTCCAGCAAAATATGAAAAGCAAAAAAATGTTTAATATTTTTATTGAAGGAAAGAAAATACATTTTAAAATTGTTTGTGTGATGTGATTGTGTTAAAAGTATGCTACATTCCTTATATTATGAAAAAAAAAATGTATGAACTGAAAATAGCTTGTATGTACTAGTAATCAGCTTGTCTATTTTGTTTAAATCTCATATTATCATTAAGAAAACAGACTAATGGTCAGTTCAAAACAACAAAGTTACTTTTTTGTATCAAAGACTCTGGATACATTTCTCTTCACCTTTTGGCTTTTGAGAACTTAAGGCTGGCATTAAGGTATATCACACTATCTACAATATGTGCATAAAGTTATGTTTTATGTAGTATAATTGTGCAGCTGAATGACGAAACAGACTCACATATGGAGAGATTTAGTAAATTATTGCAGTTCTGCAAAGCGATCCAAAGGGCTGTAATGGCAATTTTCCCCACAGGACATAGAGCACAGCAAAGGCAAATACAGCCCCTTGTGATGGTTAGCAAATCCATGCCAGAGTATTTACTGATATGAAATATTTGTCTTAAAGGTACAAAAACAAAAACATTTCTTTCTGTCTGGGTCTGACATTTTAATCTTTATCTAATTGGGTCAAATGTGTGAAGTGTTGATGAACTCTTTAAGAATCTCACCAAAGAGCCAAGTTTTCATATGAGGCTTATATACTTGGTATCCCCATTAGTTTTCAAAAACTTTGCCCTTTAGTAAATAAGCGGCCACATTCAATTCCAAACCCGTAACTCAGAACCCGTTCCGACCCTGCAAAAAGACGCCAATTAAATAGCAAATTTGCCTGCGACCAGACTCCCGGATCACTAATTCTGCCAACTGAATGTGGCCCAGGGTCCCTTGTTTTTAACTTGTCTTTGTGCGTCAACTATTGTGGTCAGTTGTTGCCTCTGTAATGTATGGTATGTAACTTATAGGCAAGAACTCACTAAGCATTTCAGTGACTGTGATATGTGTTCTTAAAGACTGTGACTACTTTGCTTTAGCCATTGTATCAAAGTGCCTATTTTATGATATGTGTGTGGATAAAACTACACTTCTTGTAATGGAGATGTGTTTAGTATGTTTGCCATATGAGGATTTTTGCTGACACATATTTGAAGAGACCAGTACAGTGCATGTTGTGCAATGAAGACTTGGCTGGTTTGATAGGTTATGTTGTCTGGTTAGTCTGATATGCTGGTTCCAACTTGCGCAAATATATACAGTGTTCACATAATCTTTAGCAAAAAAATAATAATAAATGTTTTCTCACTGATGCCAATGATGCAAGGTGAGCAAGAGGGGTTTCTGTGATATTCTATGGAACCTCATAAAAGTTGGATAACTATTACCAAACTAATGGATAGACTATGTAGAATAACATTTGAAACCAAAAAGATATTTTTTAAACCTCTCACTTCAGTGAAAATATCTCTACAAGTTACAACTATTAGTGCAGCTAAACACATTTATGATGAATTTGTTTTTATGGTTAATGATTTGTTTATAAAATTAGTTCTAAATTGTACAACTTTTTTAATTGCGGCAGCATTTTAATACAAATATAAGTAATGGTGCAGAATATACAACAAAAAAGTCTTCCGAAAGTAAAGAAAAATGAATTTGTGACGTAAAGGTTATACAGTAGGGTATTAGGATGCATTCTGCAGAAAATATGATGGTATATTATAATAAATAATAGTAATGAGTCTCTAATTTTGTATAGGAATAGACTCATTTGCTACAGCTCTTACACAGCTCCATGTCCATGTGATGCCATGATTATTGGCATGATCCCACAGGCAGATTCTTTAATTATCATCAACACTTAGATATATATTTTTTTTAAAATTTTCAAGCAGAATAGAGCATATACCTGAATTGGACTGATTTGATATTTTGTTTTGATTTTTCATTTTGCTTTCATATTTGCTATGAGATTTATTTTTGTATGATGCGAAGGTACTTTGCAAAATGGTGTCCTAGTACAATACTTAGCTACAGTATGATATTACAGTTTGGTGCCACTGATAAATAGAGAACATTATTTGCCTTCAAAACATTTTTTTTTGGTATACTGTTAAAAATTAAAATGATAAATTGCATTTAAAATTCCAATATCTATGCTATTCTATGTATCCTATATATCAGAAAATATATACGTTTAATACGTTAAGTAGGCTCCACAGAATAATGTAGAGAGCCAAATCAGAAATGATCAGGTGTTTTGTGATTCTGTCCTTAAAATAATTTTTAAAATATTCTCCTCAAAATATCAATTGTTTACATCATTGCCTCATCCAACGCACATTTTGGCTGATAAAGAACAGCCCCTCAAAACTTAGTATGTCTGGATTGTTTTTAAATAGTGATCAATATGGCTGTCACCTACATGAAGGTGCCTGTGTATTACCATATTGTTTGTTGGATACTTCCATCTTGTATACTGCCAGAGGTAGCTTGAAGTATTTCCCAATAAGAAACTTTAAACCATCTAGTTTTAAACTGACAAGAGGCCATATCTTTAGGTTAGACTTATTATTATTATTATTATTATTGTTTATTTGTTTCCCAAAAGCACCTTACAAGATTGAAAACTCACAGACTTACAATCTAAAGAGTTAAAAATAATTAGGTGATAAAGTAAGAAAAGGGTTCTTCACAGTAAAGGCAGTCAAACTGTGGAACTCTCTGCCAAAGGAGGTTGGGACAGCAGATTCATTAGATTAATTTAAAAAGGGGTTTAATATATTTTTGATAAAACTGGCATTCAGGGTTATTTGGATAAATAGAGAAGGAGGAGTATTGATCAAGGTAGTAATCCGATTGCCAGTATTTGGGGTCAGGAAGAATGTTTTTCCTTATGAGACAATTGGCAATGTTTCAATTGTTTTTTGTTTGTCTTCCTCTGGATCAATTAACAAGTTATCCACATATCACAAGGATCAGAGGAGATTTAAAAAGGTTACGCTTAATGCACACAAAAAAAAAAGCTTTTCTTCTATTATTTTATGTAATCGGGATTCGTTCTTGAATTAAATAGCTAATAGCATTGTTTGTGCAATTTGCATCACAGTGCTTCTATGTGCGACAAGAGTGTACTAAATGTGTGAAATATCACTGCAATTCTGAGTGGTAAAACATTTCTTAAGTAATAATCCTCCTTATGAGTAATGCACTCTTTGCTGATTTATGATGACCTTCTAATGGCCAATGTAACATTATAGACAGGGGAGTTTAAGATGGAAACTGTTTCCAGAAATATCTGTTATTTATGTCAAAATGCGCTGGTAATTGCAAAGAATCAGGGAATGAATGGATGAATTCAAAGTAAATTAGTTTTTTTATGCAATGCAGAATGCATGTTCTATGTCATATTAGCTGGAGTAAACACTGTATATACTGCACTTTCTTAAATAAGCATGTTTGAAAATAACCTCTTTACAGACCTCTCCCTACATAGCAAGCTTGTGCAATGAAGAAAAAAATACTGCACAGCCCTCATAAGATTTCATGGGGAAAAATCAAGTAAAAGCATTCTGTTTGTTTAAGATCTGAGAGATAGAGATCGTACGCCACAGAAATCTGTTTTATAAAGTGACAGCTTGGGAATGAATATTTTTTCTAGATAGTGATATGAAGAAGGTCTTCAGTTTGATGAGTCCTTTCAAAGTACATTTGGAAGCTTTATGAAATAGTGCTTCTTCTGATTTAAATTCACAGTATTTGGTATCCAATAGGCACAATGAGCTATAACCATAGTGAGGTAATCCCATCATATTATTATTATTATTATTATCGTTTACTTTTAACTTGCTAACATATTACATAGAGCAAGACAAGGGTACAGTAAAAAACAAAATAACAAAGCTATAAATATGATACAAACCCTTCAATTTTATTGCCTACCTAATGCAAACAGGGTTTTTCCGCTATAGTGTGAGGATAAAAAATCCTCCATAAAATTTGAATAGTCAAAGCCATATGGTAAAACAGCATATTTTAGATTAAAGGCGCTGGGGGAATTTACTAAACATTTTCTTATAAATTGTTATATTAATTGATATTTGGGCATGTAACAAGTAATTTACACCCTGTGATATAGATACACTTCCATCTACCCAATTATTTAATTGGCAAAATTGTAAATTAAGAACTAAAGAACTGACATTGAATAATATATTATGGCTACTTATCTTCTATAGATCTGTGGCTGCTTTATTGGAGACTTTTAATATATGAACTATCAATAGTAGATATCGTCATCATTAATACTGTATGCCTGTCATCAAACATTTTTAGCCCTATTAAATTCCAGCCTCGTAGATAAGAGGCTTCTACTTAAGCCCTACGTGCTGCAAATTTATAAAAGTTACAACGCTATTAAATTAGCCCTGCTGCGAGCAACGTGTGAGCTAAGCGGCAGGGCCGTACGTATCAACACGGAGAAAATGTACATGAGGAGTGACAGCCTGCGAGATGATCTTGCAGGCTCCCACACCTCATCGATTGCTGCGGGGGTCCTAAACGGGACCTCCACGGCAGTCCGACACAAAAGCCCTGGGGGTACTCCAACTACCCCCCTGGCACCTTAAATTAACCCCCTTCTATGCGGGGGGTCCAAATCGGGACCCCCGAAGTGTTCCCACATTAACCCCTTGCTGCAAGGGTCCATAGGGACCCCCGTAGCCCCCACATTAACCCCTTGAAGCGGGGGTCCCCGATCGGCACCGATCAGGCCCCCGCTGCATTTAAAACTTTTAAAATCCCCGCCGCGGCTCCGTAAAGGGCCCGCGGCACACTATTAGCAAGCCCGGCCGCGGCACCTAAAATTAACCCATCTCTATGCTGGGGGTCCCCATCGTGACCCCTGAAGTATCCCCACATTAACCCATTGCTTCAGGGGTCCATAGGGACCGCCCGCAGTCCCCCACACGATCGTGACCCGCTGCATTTAAAATTTTACATTTCCCGCCTCGCGGGTCCTGAAGGGACCATAAAGGTCCTGAAAGGACTTGCGCTAAAAAATATTAACCCCAGGCAACTAAAATTAACCCCATAACTCATGGGATTCAATACAGACCCCCATAAGCCCTTAATTAACTTTATAACTCATAGGGGCTCAATACAGACCCCGATAAGCCTTAATTAACCCTATAACTCATGGGGGTCAATACAGACCCCCATAAGCCCTTAATTAACCCTATAACTCATTGTTCTGTCAATACAGACCCCCATAAGACCTTAATTAACCCTGTCACTTATGGGGTCAATACAGACCCTCATAAGCCCTTAATTAACCCTGTAACTCATGAGGGTCAATACAGACCCCCATAAGCCTTAATTAACCCAATAACTCATGGGGGTCAATACAGACCCCCATAAGCCCTTAATTAACCCTATAACTCATTGTTCGGTCAATACAGACCCCCATAAGCCCTTAATTAACTCTGTCACTCATTGGGGTCAATACAGACCCTAATAAGCCCTTAATTAACCCCATAACACATGGGGGTCAATACAGATGCCCATAAGCCTTAATTAACCCTATAACTCAATGGGGGTCAATACAGACCCCTATAAGCCCTTAATTAACCCTATAACTCATGGGAGTCAATACAGACCACCATAAGCCCTTAATTAACCCTGTCACTCATGGGGTTCAATACAGACCCCCATAACTCATGTGGGTCAATACAGACCCCCATAAGCCTTAATTAACCCTATAACTAATGGGGGTCAATACCCCTGCAGCAAGGGGTTTATGTGGGGATACTTCGGGGGTCCCGATGGGGACCCCCAGCATAGAGGGAGTTAATTTTAGGTGCCACAGCCGGGATTGCTTATAGTGTGCCACGGGCCCTTTAAGGTGCCGCAGCAGGGAATTTAAAAGTTTTAAATGCAGCAGGGGCCTGATCTAAGCCTATGGGGCCCCCAGCTGCAAAGGGTTAATGTGGGAGGCTGCAGGGGTCCCGATAGGGACCCCTGCAGCATTGGGATGTGTTTAGGGAGCAGGGGGGAAGCATCACACGGCTGTCTCGGGCTGCTCCGAGGCAGCACGTATGTGATTTAGGATCCCTTGCTAGCACTTTTTGTGCCCTTAGGGGTTCCATAGCTCTCTCAGAGCTTATTCTCGGCCATTTTTCGGAGTCATCTCGCAAAGCAGGCTCCGAGGGAAGTATTGGGGTTTCGGTCTTCGCAAACAGCAAAAAACTGCCTTTTGCGAGGACCGAGGGAAGTACGAGGGCTAATTTAATGAGGCCCTTTGTTTCTATGTTTCCTAATTCAGCGTTTATTTTAAGTATCATTAGTAAAGATCATATATTTTTAATTCCCTTATTCTTTCTTTTAATTTATTTGACATACTCGAGAGTGTTATGCACATAGGGACTAAAATGTGTGTTTTCATACATTACTAAGCATTTTCTCACCTGAGATGAGGTGAGAAAAGCTTAAAGTAGGTGAGAAGGGCTGTTTTTCCCCATTGGAAATAGTGCACAGTAAATTAAGTAAATTAAAATATGGGGTTCCATGTTGGTCCAGTGGTTAGGATTCAATGATTTCATCACTGCGAACTGGGTTAGATTCCAGTCAGGGAACCAAGAGCTCACATCACCTTGAAGCCGAGCAGGGTTAGGCCTGGTTAGTACTTGTTTGGAGACCACCTAGGAATACCAGAAGGAACTGGTAACCCACTAGTATCTCTGCCATGAATATCAAGTGGATAAGCATGACCATAGACATAAACATGTCCTGTGTGTTATGGTCCATGAGGTCACAGAGAGTCGAAAATGACTCAACGAATCAAAAATAAAACAAAAATAGGAATGACAGGAGATACACTTGAGATATTTAGTAAATTCCCACACACTAAATGTATTTGTTAAACAGGGTAAAAATTGAGTGTAAGTGGTGTTAAAAAAATCTAGAGTTAATATACCCACTTTCAATGTGTCTGTGGAACTTATTCATCACACAGGTATGCATGATATCTGTCAGTCACAGTCTATGCATTTTCAATGAAGAAACATATTTTTGCTATGTTGAAAAAAGTTTAGATTTTTTTTGTCCCTGTTAGTTTTTATCTCCATAAATGCACACATTTTACCCTATTTGATAAATGATTACAACATAATTCTTCCTTTTTATTTAAAATTAAAAAAAAATTGGTGCAATTTTTCAAAAGAACATATTGTTAGGAAGTCTTTAATGATTTTTGGAGTGTTCTGTTTGGATTAACCTACCATATTCAAGTAGCTATTTGTAAATCCAATACAATTAATTGTATTTATTTTGGCACAGTATGGATTAATGGACAGATGCATCTGCCGTCACTTACTTTTCCTTTGTTCAATCTGCTAATGCTCAGAGCAAGAACAAAAATTCAATAATGTCAAACAAATATGGTTACATTTTGTTAAGTCAAACCCCTGGCTATCAGTTTCAGAAGGAAATTCTGTATAATTGCATTTGGAAAATAAAATGTATGAAAACCTCTAAATCAATTAGAAAGCAACAGGGAAACCTGAAGCCATCATATTGATTTCATATTTGTAATGTATTGAACACTGTAAAATTAGACACAGAGGTTTGTATTAGTGATAAACCACTGACATGCTGTATGACTAATGATGTACAGTTAATAGAAGATAAAAGGAACCGGACCATTATCTGCTACAAAGAACTGTATATGAGATTACTCTAGAAAAAAAACAATTGTATTGTGCTTTAATGTCCATCAGCAACCTACTATTTCTACCATCTTGTGATCTTTACGCAACATTATGTAACAAATCCATCTTATCATTCCTTTTAAACTATGTTTATTATAATGAATAAATGTAAAGTTATGCATCTGGGAAGGAAAAATAGCCATGCAATTTCTAATCTTAACTAGCCACTTGCCCTTCAAAAATGACGGGGCAATAAAATTTGAAGCCATGGGAATGCTGTTTGACACACAATGTAAATCATTTTGTACCCTGAGGACCTTCAGCCTCTTTGCAAGCCTCTCCTGTCGTGTACTTTTGCTCCTCTGAGCACCTTCATCAGTCATGATGAAGAGATATATATATTTATCTATATGTAGTTAAGTAATAATTACTTATTTTTTTAATAAATTAATATACTTTACCTATTTGTAATTAATATATCCAGCCTGAAGAGCTAACAATCTGTTTGTATTTTCCATCAGCATCCAATGTACAGTTTGAGTGTTGGTTCCCTGATGATAAAGTGTAATGAATGTTCCAACTGTGCATTACAAATAGGCTGCGTGTGCAAGGGAAAGCCATTGGTTTTGTGCGCTCCTCGCCTAAGTCATACGCACCACGGAAAGTGTGAAGACGTCTCATAGTTTGGCAACTATTACATGTGATGGAGCAAATCAAGGGGTATCAGATATGGAAAGGGATTTGGGAGTACTTGTGAACAACCACCTAGGTAACAGTGCTCAATGCCAAGCAGCATCTGCAAAGGCAAGCCAAATATTAGCATGTATTAAGAAGGGTATAGAAGCAAGGGAAGCAAATATAATTCTGCCACTATACAAATCCCTAGTATGCCCTCATTTGGAATATGGAGTACAATTTTGGGCACCACTGCATAAAAAGCACATTTTAGAGCTGGAAAAACTACAGAGAAGGGCAACAAAACTAATAAGGGGAATGGAGGGACTAAGTTATGAAGAAAGACTAACGAAATTAAACGTATTTACTCTAGAAAAAAGGCGTCTAAAAGGGGATATGATTATCCTATATAAATACATGCAGGGTCAAGGGAACTTTTTTGTGCCAAGAGTTTTTCAACTGGCAAGGGGATATCCTTTGAGATTAGAAGTAAAAAGATTTCACCTTAAAGAAAGAAAAGGGTTCTTCACAGTAAGGGTGGTTAATCTGTGGAATTATCTACCAAAGGAGGTGGCGACAGCGGATTCAATAGATAACTTTAAAAAGGGATTGGATATATTTTTAAATAAAAAGGGCATTAAGGGCTATCCTGGATAAATAGAGAGGGAGTATTGATCCAGGGATGAATCCAATTGCCAGTATCTGGGGTCAGGAAGGAATTTTATATTTTTCCCTGTTGAGACAATTGGTAAAGTTCCACTGTTTTGTTTTTTTCTGTTTGCCTTCCTCTGGATCAGTTAACAATAAATCTGCGTATTGCAGATCAGAGGAGATCTAAAAAGGTTGAACTTGAACTAAAGTATTTGTTCAACTTAAATTACTATGTAACTATGTAACTAAGCAACAGCTCTAGTTTTATAATTAAAACCATGTCATTTCTACTGCAGGAAAGGGGTTCAAATTTAATAAAAAATAATGTAGTGATATTATTGATGCCTCCACCTATGTCAAGTTATCCCCCTCTACAATATGAGCCTGGTGTCCCCAGGACCCTATAAACATCCAGGGGTGGGCATGATGTCCCCCTTTTACCCCTTGTGTTTTTTGGTGGAAGACAATGCACTACTATAGTTGTTGTTTAGTCATTCAGTCACGTCCAACTCTCCTTGACTCTATGGACCGCAGCACTCCAGGTACATGTCTCAGTCACTGCCATTCTGAGCTCCATCAAGTTCATGTCCATTGCTTCAGTGACTTCATCTATCCATTTCTGCTTCTTTCGTCCCTTTCTTCTTGTGACTTCAATCTTTCCCAGCATCAGAGTCTTTTCTAAGGAATCCTGCCGTCTCATGATATGGCCAAAATATTTTAGCTTCAGCCTCATGATCATACTTTCCAGTGAACAGTCCGTCTTGATTTCCTGAAGTACTGATTTATTGGATCTGCTTGCTGTCCAAGGGACTCTAAGCAGTCTTCTCCAACACCACAGTTCAAAGGTGTCAATTATATGGTGCTCAGACTCTCCATCCAGCTCTCACATCCGTATGTCACTACTGGGAATACCATAGTTCGAACTATGCAGACCTTTGTTGATAGTTTAATAGCTTTACCTTTTACTAGCTTGTCCAAGCTTGCCATAGCTTTCGTCCCCGGGATCAAACATATTTTAATTTCATGATTTCAGTCACTATCTGCAGAGATCTTGGATCCCAGAAAAATAAATTCTGTCACTGCCTCCCCTTCTTCCCCGTCTATTTGCCAGGAAGTGAGATTGCCATTTGCCATGATCTTTGTCTTTTTAACGTTGAGCAGCAGGCCAACTTTTGCACTCTTTTCTTTTACTTTCATCAGTAGGTCCTTTAGTTCCACCTCACTTTCAGCTATTAAAGTAGTATCATTAGCGTATCTGAGGTTGTAGATATTTCTTCCAAGTATATTGATTCTGGCTTTGGATTCATCCAGCCCAGTCTTTCACATGATGTACTCTGCATATAAGTTGAATAATAGGTGACAATATACAACCTTGTCACACTCCTTTTCAAATCTTGAACCAAGATCTTGAACTTCTGTAGTCCCATGTTCGGTTCTGACTGTGGCTTTGTGATTCACAAACAGATTCTTTAGGAGGAGATCTGGTACTCCCATCTTTTAAAAGTATGGCCGAAGGCGCTCATTGCGATCCATGCCACTGCGAGCCACGCCGAAGGTGATCATTGCAAAGCAGGAAAATTGCGACTTGCAATGAAGGGGGCCATAGCCTTGCATTGCGTGGCAAACATCATTGCAAGGCTACAAATGTTATTGCCGACGGGCAAGTCGCTAGTAGAAATATAATTAGAGTTGGGAGGATGTCAAGGCTAGTGTAAAGTGATCACGTTAGGTAGTGGGTAGCATTGTGTTGTCACACTATGGAGACTACTGAGTTTCACATTTGGAGGCTCCTACTGATATATACAGATTGAGAGCACACTTTACAGTTACAGAGTCACAAACAATACTCCCTGGGAGCTAGTCAGTGACTTTTACATGAATTATTTTTTTAGAGCCATGTAATATCTCTGCAAACTTGGTTGTAAATACACCTGTAAGCCAAGTCAGGTTTAGATAGGGGGAACTAAGTAGTTGCTGCATTGCTTCTTATGTTGGGTTTGGGATATTTGTAGCTCTGCATTGATGAAGGAGGATGTGAACACCAGAAACATTGTGAATTTTATATGCCTTTGTTTTTATATATTCAATAAAAATAAGTTAAAGGTATATGAAAATTTCCCTATTTTTAATATTAAAATATACTGCCTGAGTGTTTGTTTGCATATCTAAACATAATTTTATTAGCAAGCATTTTTTTTAAATACAGCTGCGAGACAATCTGCAAGTGGTGAGTACATCTAGATAGAAACATGGAGCATCATTCAATTGAGGCATCGGGAGATCCGGGCTTCGGAAATGGAGGCTGTAACTTATTTTGCTATTCAATTGACGTCTTTTTGTGGACTCCGATCCCGTTATGTGCTCCGGACTCCGATTAATTGTGATGGTTCCCATGGCAAGTTAATGACGCTCCAAGCCTTTTATCTTTCATGGCCGGAAGAGTTACGATCACTAAAATTACAAATCGCTATTCAATTGTTCCGATTCCCCCTCGCTAACCACCCGCTAATGCCGCAAATGGCTAAAGTTAGAGGTTCCAAGGAGGATTCGGAAAGGGATTAAAGACATGTCCGGAGCACTTTAAAAGCACATATACACACACTACTGTAATTATATTTAAAGGGAAAGTGATGTTAGGTCTTAGAATTAATAGCAAAGATTCTCAAGCTCGCAAATCGGCAAAAAACAATACTTTATTTCATGTTCAATTTCTGTTTTATATCGATCCTGGCAAGCAATGTGTTAATACATCTAATGGAACTCGCATGTAATATAATATCATATTTACGGCATTATCAATATTGCAATTCAGGAATGTGGGTCCGATCGTAACTCGTAATTGAATCCCGTAGGACTTTGAAATTCAAACTCCATTTTTCATTGATGTAATGATGACAATCTCCATTTCCATTGGCTATTTCTAACTCGGGAATTACGACCTTGCTTAATTGATCATGTTCAAGCTCACAAATGATACATAAGATTGCATAGTTTACGAAATGCTCTATCAGCCCCTAACTTGAGGTCTTGCCGAATTGAATAGCTCTGTAACTCGAGTGGCCCGCAGACATGTAGCCTACATCCCCTAAATTGCAACCTCCGAATTAATTGAGGCTCATGGTATGCATGAGCTGTGGGGGCAGACTTTTGCAGGGACTCATTGAATGGTTTGAATAAGTGAAAACAGAGCTTTAAGCACTTGTTTAGATATGGAAACAAACACTTAGGTAGTTTATTTTAATATTAAAAACAGGTAAACGTCCATATATCTTGAGAATTATATTGTGTGACAGGTGGTTGCCGTGGACACTTTTTTAATGTGCACTTTTCCCAGTGACTGAAATCTTTATAATGTTGACATTAAACAGGTAATGCTGACATTATCCAGTTTCTAACTTTAATCATAACATTTATACGATCTGATCTGACCTCAGTAATCTGTAGCGTGCCATGTTTCTGTTCTGAGCCAGTTTTTCATATAATTAAGTTTTTTATTTGTCCATTAGGAAATGAATATTCTTGGGAATAGTTTATGACATTTTCCTGCGGAATGTTCTCCCACAAAGAAATGTGCTTTTTATTACAACTAAATATGATATATTTTTCATCTCTTCCATAGCATATTAAGAACATATTGTTATGTTACAGAAATACTATGGGCTCATTAAGTCTGCGGGCTTGAAATCTGCAGCAGCTACAGATCAATTAAATTGAACAAGCCCGCAAGTACAGGGACGAAGACTCAAAAACGTAAACCATGCACCAGTAAGTAGCATTTCAGGGCATGATCATGATCAATTAAGCAAGTCCGTAACTACCGATTTAGAAACAGCCAACAGTAAATGAGACCGTCATCCTGACGCCAGTAAACGTTAATCAATTATCATTTAGACGTCCGATATGTGATCGAACTCGCAATCCAGCATTGTAAAAATCTATAAAAATTAAATAAAATTGAATGATGTCCTATGTTTTTAAAGGTTTGCCAGCTAAAAATAAAAAAAAATGATTTCAAGACGTTACTAAAACTCACTGTAAAGTTGCAAAATAAGGAAGCCAGGTGCAGATGTTCTTCTATTCCCAGTTCTTTTTTAGACTGAGAGAGACTTCTCAGCCAGTTCCAAGGGATCTTGTAGAAAAAGCAAAGCAGGATATGACTTGAGAATGAGAAGCCAACATGTGATTTTGATTATAAATGAAAGCTGGCAGAGGGTACAGAAAATATTTGAACCTAGTTTCCATTTTGGGAGACTTTAGAAAGGGTTCACATCATAAAAAAAGCATTTTTATCAAGTTAAGAACACAAGGATGATTGTTTTGAAAATTAAAACTTGAAATGGCATTGTTTTCCCCAAAAATAATTTTCAAAAATGTCTTCAAAACACCATGTTTATAATCTATAAACATGTTCTGCATGAAAAGCAAATGATCTAATTTTTTAAAATATAACACAAAACATGATGTGTGATTCGCCTCTAGCCTGACTTATTAAATAGATTTGTTGAGTGGTCATAAATTAATGTTAATAGAGATTGCTTAACCGGCTACACTTCCAAAACTAGGTCAATAAATAAGCATCCAGCATAAAAGATTGTTGCAAGAAAATGAAAAAATTAGTGTGAGCGTTATATACTGTATATATATACATAGTTACATAGTAATTAAGATTGAAAAAATTATTTCAACCCATCAAGTTCAACCTTTTAAGATCTCCTCTGATCTGCAATATGCGGAATAGTTGTTCAGTACCGTAATTTGGCTGAGTCCGGTGCTATTAAATTGGAAAGGCTGTGAGCAACGAGCTGGAGACACAAAACCGTAAACCATCTGTCCGCCAGCAGCTTTGCAGGCTAGAACGTAATCAATTAAGCAAGCCCGTAGTTACGGGTTTAGATAGAGCCAATGTAAAAAGAGATAGTCAGCATTGCGTCACAAGAAAATGAAGGATGGATCTATGAGCGAACCCACATTCTATTCAAATTGCAATATTAATAAAGCTGCAAATATGATATTCTATCACATACGAGTTACAGTATATGTATTAGCACATTGATTCCCAGGTTCGATATAACACAAAATATTCACATGAAATGAAGTATTTTTCTGAGCCGATTTGCTGGCTTGAGAATGTTGTGTTATTAATTCTAAGGCCTAACATCACTTTCACTTGAAATAAAAGTACAGTAGTGTGTTTTTATTTGCATTACAAGTGCTACGTATTGGACTTTACCCCCCTTGCGGGTGCTCTCGAGCACAAAGGCTTTGGGCTCCATTTGCGTGTTGCGGGCTTGCATGCGAGTGACTTTGTTGCAATTTAATAGCTAAATTGAAGACGTAGCGGTTACGGGCTTGACGGATCAAAAGAGTTACAGGCACGAAGTTCAACGTTGCTCAACACGTAGGCTTTTCTCAGCCTTGCTGTGTTGTAACCCGCAAGTCGACTGCGGACTGCGTAACGGGCTAATTTAATAGCAAATCTAATTTAAGATCTACATTACGAGCTACGTTTTAACACGTAGCCAAAATTTTATGTGGCTGTATATTTGTAATTAAAAACGTCTTTAAAATTAGCAGTATTAAGTATTTTAAAATAAGTACAAAATGTGTTTAGAGACATTTTTGGAATCAGTAGTATTCCTGATCGTCTAAGACAATCACTATTTTGTAATGTTTAACAAAATGTAAGATGTTATTACATTACATGACAGTAACGTGCTTCAGAACTAGCTCTTTGCCATATTGAATTATTAGTAAACGTAGACAATTTTATCTTTTGATGATAAAACTCGGTAATTATTTGTGATTTATTTTTCAGTTTTTCTATAGCCAAGGTACACAGGTGTATTGTGAAATGTTGGTAGACACAGCCACCATATTATAATCATATATTTAACCTTTAATGACTGATATTGTTGTACATTATACCTAAAAATTAAACTTTGGGCAAACCCCAGTGCTCATTTGGATCACCTTTGAGATCTTTAGCATTTTAACAGGGTGATGCTACATGTGCAACATGCACTTTTCATAAAGTTTTGCACTGATTTGAATAGAGTACATTTTAACTGCAGATATAAGTGATAGGGTTTCCTCTGGCCCCTGAGTATTAGACAATAAGGTCTCTGAGTGCAGCACAGGTTCTAGCACTGAATTCTGCATATCACTTCTCTAAAGAGTATATCAGTATGTTTAACCTCTATAAAGGAGATCAAATTAAGGGGCATCGAGTAATAAGTAGTAAAGTGATGTGTTACGTGGGGAAGGAGAGTGTTTTCAATACTTTGGTGAAAATAAACTACAATGTAAAAAACATGCTTTAACACCTGAGAAAATAGGCTCTGTATGAGATGATCTGAGCTCCACATTTGCCAACCAGGCTATATTTCCCATCAATGACCTAAGCAGTACAATATTCAGTATTGAACTACCAATTTCTAGAAACTTGCATGGCTACCACCCTTTCATCACCCCTGAGAAAAGCATCACATCATTCATACTGAATTTATATTTATTTAAAATGTTGTTGTTGTTGGGGTTTATGCCATGTATGAGTCTGACCTTATGGACCACAGCATGCCAGCACATCTATCAACCACTGCTCGTCTGGGCTCCATGAAGCTCAAGTTTGTCTCTTCAATTTGATCTCTTGTGCCACTTGCTCTGCGGAACCCGGCTTGCATATCTGGTCATTTCCAGCCCATATTTAATTGGATCTGGGCTGTTAGGGTTTTAAGTATTACCTTGCTTGCATGTGAAATGAGTACAATTGATAATTGGAGCACTCTTTGGCACAGCCTTTTTTGGGGATTTGGATGTAGACTGACTTTTTGTCAGTCTATTGGTCACTGTTGATTGTTTCACATTTGTTGGTGTAAGTCAAGCAACACTTTCACAGCATTATCTTCTAGAATTTTGAATAGTGGGATTCCATCAACTCCTGCAGCCGTGTTATCAGCAAGACATCCCAGGGTCAATCTCACAACTATCAAAAATGTTTGACTCCAGCTCCTTGGACAAATTATTGAGGTCATGACTGCTGTTAAGATCCTTCCTATATAGATCTTTAGTGTATTCCTGTCACATCTTCTTTATCTGATCTGCTTCTGTTAGGTCCCTGCAATTTTTTTATTTTATCACACCCAGTTTGGCATGAAAGGTTCCTTTGAGATTCCCAATTTTCTTGAAGAGATCTCTTGACTTTCCCATTCTGTCATCTTCTTCTATCTCTTTACATCGCTCCTTGTAGAATGTCTCCTTGCCTCTTCTTGCTAGCCTATGAATTCTGCATTCATTTCCTGCCTCCACTACCTTCACTTTCCTTCTTTCCTGGGCTACTTTCAAAGTCTCAACAGAAAGGCAATTTGTCTTCTTAGTTTTCTTTCTTTTGGGGGAAATCTTTGTTGCTGTTTCATGAATAATCAAACTGGGCAAAACGTAGAGCATAAAAGAAATATAAAACAAAGCAAGTGGTGTTATTAATTATATTTGTTCTGTTTATCAATTTAAGTAATCTGTGTTTCTTAGTAAAACACTCAGAAAGCAACAGCCCCCCACCCCTAGCAAAAGAAAAAAACAAATTACATTTCTATTTCCCTCTAATCCAAATATATTGATTTATTATTGCTCTAATCCTTTATATGCATTATATTCTAACCTGTATTTTTAGTTTTTATCTGTTGCTTGGACTGGGTTATAGTAGTAATATCGAAGTGCTCCTGTAAAGGCTTGTGCATAATCACTGCAGATATCACTGCTCTGGCAGTGGCTCTTGTTGAAGGGAGCTACTGCATCCAATGTCTTGTATACAGGGATATGTGCAGAATGGCTACATAAGAAGCTCTAGTGTCTCCTACACTGTGTGTGATCTCTGATAAAAAATATGGTGACAAGAATGCCATGTATAAGATGCACATAATAATGTTTTAGTGAAAGTAATATAACACATGACTGTGAGCTTCAGCAGTTCAAAGACATGTAGAATCACCAATGTATCCAATGAGGAATATGAATAGATTTTATGCAAGTAAGTTTAAGTCTGGTTTCATCAAAATGGTTAAAATCGGGATTAAAATACTTATTAAACACTATTGTAGCTAGCTGAGTCAACTCAATTTCTATGAGCAATAATAATAGCTGAGTACAAATAAAAATCCATATGTTAAATGTGCTAATGTTAGCAATGTAAAGCTGCAATTATAACAAATCAAAATGAATGCATATTTTTAAAGCAATGGTTTTGGCAATAATAATGATTAAATCCTTAGCTGTTTTGTTACACAACAATATGTGTTGGAACAAAGAGGTTTTCATTTGTACTCTCCCCTAGCACTTACTGATGTCATTGTGGGCATTACTCCCATGAACCTGAATCATTTATAACTGTCCACAGTTTTTTGAACTATGGGAGTCTATGGTAGCACAATACTCCATTAGAATTGATTAGTAAATCTTGAACTTTATCTCTTGAAGATTTTTATAACATTATGACAACATTTCAGACAAAAAAAAAGAAAAAAAAGTGGTTCAACTGACCTAAAGAAGCTCTTGAACTCATAAAGTTAATATAGAACAGGCTGCAATACAACCCCGGTTTTAAGTTAAATAATTTTATTATTAAGAAGTTACACTACCTAATCATTCACTCGCTCAATACAAATTCTATAACACATTACTATAGAGCGGGATCATGATACTGCTAACTATATCATGAGTCCAACTAGCAGAAACGTACTTATAAGCTATTGTTATTATTATTATTATTATTAATAATTATTATTATATGAGTTCAGTTAGATCAGTTTGAGACTATGTTGCACCATTCATATTAAGAGATATATATATACTATTGGCAAACTAGTAATCTAGCAATTTTGGGTTTCATAATACTGAATCTTAGTGAAGTAAATTAGGCTGTATTAAGGGAGTTAATTCTACTGTGTATAACAATCAGAAAAATTACCATCGCAATCTGAAAGAAATCATAAGTTTTGTGAAGTTCGTAATTTACTAATGGTTTAATAAAAATCATTCCATTTCATGTTGTTCTATGAAGAATGTATAAAGATTGATATTCAAATTGAAAGTTTAATTATTTAGCACCACTTTGTAAATTATTTGATAAATACCCTGCCTATACATGACAGCAAACAACTGACCTTAAATTGGTGAAAGTAATTAAATAATGTAATTATCAACTCAAAACATTGATTAGAAATACAAAAGTAAGAATCGTACACCAGAGAATGGGTACATCTTCAGAGAGTGTCCTATGGTACAATACCCACCCAGGGTTCAGTCTCTTGAATTTATACCCATTTGTGCCATTACAAAAAAATAAATCTGCTTATATCAGATAATCATCCACAATGCTAAACAGCTCTGAGCAGAACCTACAAGCCTCAAACCGCCACATATTTGTATCTTTATCAAGATGTGTGATCATTTTAATAGCAACATCTCATAATACTATGATAACATAACACATCAGGAATGTATTTCATGAATTCAACCTTGGGAGCCATATCATGTATTATTAATGCTCATTCTTCTACATGTGCTTTTTATCTACGCAAATCCTACTTGTTTCATCTCAACTGTAACACTGTAACTCTATCAGGTACTGTCAAAATAAATCTAGTAAAACATATTTTACATATATGCTTTAATGAAATCAAATGTTTCTAAATGTTTAACCAATTAGGTCTAATACCAGTCCATTAACAGTGCAAATACAGAGAAGCTCAGAAATATGCTTCATGTCTAATTTATCACTATAGTGAATCTATTTTTTTAACAAGACACTCACCATGTCCATCTCCATTGCATTCAAATAACTATCCAATATAAAGTGATGAGTAAGGGCATTTTGACTGTAAAGGCATCCCCGCAATGAATAACTAACATCTGCCAAAGGCTAAATAGAGGAAGTAATTTTTTATAGTCTTTATAGCAGTAGTCTCTAACAGCTGGAAGAAAAATTATAGCAGTGTGATATAGAGCATTATCATTATTTCACATACTCGTAACTTGCCCATCATAAATGATGGTGTCATATGTTATGTTCAATTGTCTGTGCTGTCTCTCTCTGTCTCTCTCTGTGTGACCTCTTCCTTTCTCTCTATCTGCCTTCCTCCAACTCTCTCTGGACCACTCCCTCTTTCAATCTCTCTCTCCCTCTCCTTCCATTTAGTTAAAACATAAAATACCTCCACTTCCTGTGTTTTCTGTAGGAGCTACAGTATTTATCATGCTGTAACTCTACTCAATCAATAGATCCTATAGAAAAGATAGGAAATTGATTAATAAAAATCAAAGAATTAATATACCCCACTTGATGAATGTACCACAAAGTGTCTTGGGATATGCAATCTTTATGTTATCAATGTTATATGTAAATTATTGTATATGATATACTGTATTTATTTTCTAAATTATTGTCTTTACAGGTGAAATCCACCCTTCTTCATTCTCATTAAATACGTGTACTTTCTTCACTACTGAACTGTGGAATTTACCTTAAAAAGAAGTTATTTTTCCTAGGTAAGAACACAAGTCTCTATACTATTGTTTATAATAATTTAATATGAATTTGTATATTGTGTTTAATTATTGTTTTATTGTAAGGTATGCACTAAGAAAAAAACATTTTTCTCATAAGTCATGTAGTTGTATTTCCTATCCTCTCCCTACAAAGCAGTCCGAAAAAAACATGAACTGTGGTGTTCCAATTTTTTTCCATTTATAAATGAGACTATAAGGGGGTTTACTTACGGATTGCGGGTGCAAATGTACCGCAGTAGCCCTTGTTAACCCTGGATGCAATTTCTCAGTTCAATGTGTGCTTTATTAAACTCCCTTCTCCCGTGTTATAGCTAGCTCATTGCGGCTCATTATTGATCAGGGAGTGTTATTGGCGGATTAGGGGCATGTGACCTGCATCTATCCGAATTTACTAAACTTTTACCTTGCTTTTTACTACCCCACATTAGCAGTATATTTTACATTTGAATAAAATAATATAACCAATATTCATCTCCTATTAAACAACATTTGCTGCTATATGTCATATATAGAACTATGTTTTATATAGGTAAATATTAGTTGTATTATTTTATTTGTAGATAAAATATACTGCACTACAGGACTTGAAAGCCGCAATGCTAAATATCAGCATCATTGGTAGTAAAATATTTAAGACCCCTATGGAGCCTCTAAGTATTACCTTATGGATTCCCACAGCAATCTAATCTATAAGCACAAGTTGCCTATTTTCCAGACCAAGTTGCGGTTTCAGGGACAAGTTGATGAGTCTTAGGACAATTTACCGGGTATCAGTATAAGTTACAGAAATGAATATTCTGATTAAAGAAATAAACGCTTTGCCTCTAAATTAAACACACCATGCATGTATCCCAAACAGAGGGTAAACTTTATTTTTTGGTTCACACTTTTTACAGTTCTTGCACCAATAACCCTTGGTAAAAATAAATGTGACACCTTTTGCCTTTGAACTACCACCAATGGGCCAGGTATGTCTCCAGGGTCTTGTCACCAGTCTGTCTTTTCTCCATCTGCAGTGCCCAGTTATTAGCTACCTTCGGGCAGGATCTGGGCACAGCAGTGGTTGATTATGTAGCATGACTACTGGAGACAGAGTGTCTGGATGATGATTCAGAGTCTAACCCATGTGGGAGACCATAGGTCTGGGGTGTGATACTTGGGGAAAAGGTTATTGGAGGACCCCATGTTGGGTAGAGGAACTGGTTAGGGGGTTTAGGGCACCTCCTGCATGGGGTGGAAACAGTGGTATGGCCTAGTGAGTTTAGGGGACTAAGTGGTTGGGTCTATCCACTACCTAGCCGACTTTTCCATGGATAGAGATTGAGTTGGAGGGGAGTCAGCTAGAGGAATTGAAGAGGTTCCAGGGTGTATTCACTTTTCTTGGCCGATTCATAACAATTTTTGAAATGTTGGCTCCTATTAGATTGAGTGGGAGGCCAGGAACAATGCCTAAGGTCAAATGCTTCTTAATTTGCGGTTAACCAGAAAACAAAAGATCAAAGGGGTATAATTTGTAAAGCACTTGCCTCCACTTGACCCTTGTCTATTGAAACAAGTGTTGAAAGCATGTTTAAGAATACTTGATGACTTAATCAGTACCGTAGATCTCCCATGGAAGTCTATGGAGCCTAATCTACCACTTCCTGCAAGTTCAGACCCAGCCAGGACCCTGTGACTAGGAGCAAACTAGGTATCACTGTTCGCTACTGGTTGCCCTTAAAGTTTTAACACCCTCAAAATATATTGTTTAGCCCAATGTGCTAGGTACACCCCAAAACACACTATACTCATAAATCACTATTCCCAAAATGAAAGATTGGAATAGAGCCACCTAGGCTCAAATGACCTGTTAAAAATGAATTTAAATGGCCTAGAGCATGCAACCAGTGCTTAGGGAAAAACATCACATAGCAATACAGTCAGCAATTTACATAGTCCTTTTGAAAATGTGTATGGCCATTAGAATAGCCCTCCTTGGGTTAGATAGCCACATGTCCGATTTCCAGTTCCAAAAAAAAGTCTATGAGTACAGGTACCAAACTCCCAAATCTATAACCATCGGGGTCCTTATAAATCCCCATAGTACTTAAACTTAATCTACATTAACTGGCTAATATAGTGTGTTAACATTTAGATCGATATTTTATTAAAATGTAGTGCAGCTGACCATGAACGTGTTTCACCAGAGTTGTTGGTGTTTTATGTCATATTGACATATTGCCAACCATTGCAGGTTTGCCAAACAATATGGTTCACAGTAGATTGCGAGTCATTGTGCTCCTCTTAGTAAATTCCCTTTCACATGTAAAATGGAATGATACAATTTTTTTACTGAGCATTGTGGCAATACCACTCTCACTCAAAAACTGCTAATCACTGAGCCAAATTGCCTACTAAGTATGTCACTTTCTATGAGCCTGTATGATGTTATACATTTCTATACTTATGGAGTTATTGAACAGTTAGGATGCCTCTTGGATTTGCCACTCCACATTAAAGGTATCTAGTCTTTGCTTGCTATCTAGGCCCTAGAGCATCAATCTTTTTGGCTTTGTCATAATTTCATCTTGTGTTTGCACCCTCCAAATCCCATTAGTTTTTAAGATTATTAAATGTATTTTTAAGATTTATTTAAAATATATATATATCCTTAGCACATCTGAAATTCCTAAGAAAGTCAGTAGTTTACAAACAGAATTTCTTATTATACAGTATTTCCAATTACTCTAGTAAAAACATGCAAATATGGCTTACACTGTGTCACTTCGCTTCTGCCTACGTTATGCATGAATCCATTTAGTGTATGTTCTAAAAATTAAAACAACACATAAGCATAATGGATCCATATTTCAAGTTGATAGAAGTAAAAGGTGCTACAGTGAGGAAAAGGATTGCATATCACTACCCAAAAACATTGGCATCAGTGGAAGCACTCTGTTCTGAATAATTCTATGAGAAATCTGTACATTTTCTAACAAAATACATTTTATAAATTATAAAGTATATTAAAAAGTTGTTTTTACTGATCTTTATTACGTAAAAATCCTAAAAGCTGTCACATTACAATGGCTTTTTAATAAAATCCTAAAATGGTGCTGGTGTCTATCCTAATTCCAACCATCTGGTGTTTGGAATCTTCTTGGAGCATATAGTCCCGATCCTACTTCCTGTGATATATTAATTGCTCCCCAGGCCAACCCTCCCTCTCTTCCACACTTGCACTAACTCATTCTTCTGTGTCCCCACATAAACTTAAAATGAATACTTGCTTTTGTTTCTGTGGAAAATTTGTTAAAACTGTTTTGCTTATATGAACTTAACATTCCTTACATACACTTTTATAAGGAAACAAAGAAGTTGATATAAGAGCTCAATGTACACATTACATCATGATCAAAACAATAACACAGCTGAATTATTTGTCAAATTCAGAATTTTATGAACTAGTAGATTTATCTTGGAATATGAACAATATGATTTAGAAAGGAAAAAGTACAGCAGTGAAGGGATAATCACATACACATATGCCCAATACACGCAAGCACATTCATGACAAATGCATTTATTAATTCTCAATTTATGGAGTTATACAGCATCCGAAAGTTACTTAAGGTCATAGTTAATGATGGAAACAAATAACACATCTTTAAAACTATGTCTGGGAATATTGTCTGCCATAGCAGAGCTTTTCATTTTAATATTATTATAAACCCAGAAGATGCTTTGTGAAAATGTCATTAATATTTTTTCCAAAATGTTTTTCTTTTTGTATTAATTTAATTTGAATGTACAGTTATTTGTTGTAATAAAAGCAACACATATACTGTCTATCAATAGTGGTGTCCTGATAAGATATGTAAGATTATTTTTGTAAATGTCCGATAGTTCTTATAGTATATAAGTATTACTATACATGTGCAAAAAAATGGTCAGCATTTTTTATTGATCCTTCTTAAATATTTTAAATGTTTGTTGGTATTTTGGAGTAGTATTTCTTAGCCATTAAAGGGATACTAATAGAAACTATTTTCAGTCTGAATGATAATAAAAAAATTGCTAACCCAACAAAGTTTAAATATTTTATTTCAAATACATTTTTATTGTTTATTTTCTGACTTTTAGGTTTAATCTGTTTTCAGTTTCTCTGCCTGTTTCATTCATTTTCATCCTAATGCATCATAATTGTTAACATGTGGAGCAAACATCATGCCTTTTCCCAAGTACCAAGTACCACTAATTGCACTATTCTAAAGCTGGCCACTTGCATAAGTAAACAATGTAGCAGACTATCAGCCCTATTAAATTCCAAGCGTAAGAGCAACGTGAGACATGAAATATGGCCGAGTTACAAAGCTATTAAATTTAATCTGGGAGCGGGTTATGGGCTTGAGATGCAAACCTAAATCTTTTCTGCACCCGCAAGCTGTAAAGGAGACGGATGAGGCCGTAAATATCCAATTGCGGTATAACGTAGTGCGACACAGACCTCTCAGCTAATAAAAAGCAGTCTAGCCGAATATGACTGAAAGTGGGAGCTTATAAATTTGCGTTACATATGCCCATGCGTTGACTGTGTTGTATTTTGCATTCAAAGTAGCACGTAGGTCCTGGAGTTGAAGGTTAGAGTTTTTTGGAGTGAGAGTAGCACGCAGGTCCTGGAGTTGAAGGTTAGAGTTTTTTGGAGTGAGAGTAGCACGCAGGTCCTGGAGTTGGAGGTTAGAGTCTTTTGGAGTGAGAGTATCAGCTAGGTGAGAGAGGCGTTTTTATTAATTTATATTCTATTTTATACAGACATATTTACAGATTACAAATATTTGCAATACACATAGGTTAAAGAACACACATAGAGACATATAGGTCGCACCAGAACCCCCCCACCCCCTTCCCATCCCCCAACAGTTATTAATAACACATAGCACACACATTTTTTTCTACACATATATACAGAACAACTTTTGTTTATTTTCCTTATTTTAATTGTGTGATATGATGGAGGGAGGAGATAGGAGGGGAGTGGAGTGGAGAGTTGGGAAGGAGGAGGGTGGAGGAGGAGAGAGAGGAGCGGCAGGTGGCAATGGGGAGTAGAGGTGTCGAGGAGGAGGTGAGGAGTGAGGTGGAGGAGGGAGAAGAGGTGGAGGATGGAGAAGAGGGGGGAGGAGGGAGGAGAGTAGTGAGAGGAGGGAGGAGAGGAGAGTGAGGAGGTGGAGGAGGAGGGAGAGGAGAGGAGGAGAGGTGAGGAGGAGGAGGGAGAGGAGGAGGGAAAGGATTAGGAGGAGAAGGGAGAAGAGGAGAGTGCAGTGGTGGGTGGTGGAAGAGCAGCCCAAGCGTCGGGCGCACAGAGGAGAGGGACAGATGGGAAGGGGGCTATCCCAGGGGTGTTGTAGTTTGCGGAAGGGACAGGCCCCAGGACAGGCCAGGGAGGCAAAGGTCCCCGCCCACAGTCGAGAGGGCAAGAGGCTAGGGACAAGCACAGGGCCCACAATCATACGTACCGGGAGAATGTGGTACTCATCGGTGCTATCCGCGGCCACCCATCATTCTTGCAGGAGGAGGGAAGTGAAGCCAGGGCCCAAGGCTCAAGCTTGGAAGGAGGTAGTGGCAGAAGTTACTGCGGTAGGCACAGCTCCAAGGGATGTGAGGTCTGTCAAGCACAGATTTGTTGACATCAGGGCCAAGGTGAGAAGGATGATGGCGAAGGAGGACAGAGACTGCAGCATGACCTATAATGAGTGGGAGAGGGTAGCAAGAGACCTTCTGAGATCGCCTGCCGCCGCTGGAGCATCAGGCGTGGTGGCCTAGCAGGACCCAGCTTCCATGTCAGGTGAATATCATATACACCAACATTCCACCACATGTGCATCACACACACTAACCATATACATGATGACCAGCAAGGACACTGACATGTCAGCTCCATGGAATTAACAAGGGATAGATGGATGCATCATTAAAACAGCAGTAATCAAGCAAAAGAGTGCAATTAGGAGAATCACCCAGGTTTAAGCCTAGATATCAGGTAGTTAGGAATGAACACATAACAATGTATTATTCATCATACTAATGACATATATCTTTCTATCTTTCAGCATCCAGGAGTAGGTCTGGGCCCAGTGGCTAGCCAGAGGCGGGGGCGCCAGCTCCATCTCAGCAGGATGTGGAGGAGCATGCCCCCGCCCACATAGCTACTGAGGAATCCTCACATTGATCCCGTCTCACCCGCAGCTGCTGATCTCAGGGTTAGGAAAATAGATCCTTGTTTGCCAAGCTCAGCCACCCTGACCTCACACAGTGTGCCCCTCTGCCAGGGCTGGTGGTATCGCCCATGACCCCTGTCTCCAGCCCTCCCATCTCCATTGTGAGCACAATTCGTGCAAACTCCTAATGGTGTAATTTTTTTGGGTGGAGGGGGCAGAGACACACACACACAGACTGGAACACACAGAGACTGAGACCTGAGAGACACAGGCCATGTGGCTATGTAAGGCTGGGCTGGGCATGGTGGGTGCAGGGTGATGGGATGCAAGGTACAGTCCCTGCAATATCTCACAGTGATGAGGCGATGGGCGCAGGCGATGCGATGCAGGGTGGCGCGCTATAGTGTCGTCACCACACTGTATGTGTGAAACTGGATTGGATTACACAGCCAAGAGGTTGATTCATCTCTTTCAATGAGCAGATCTAGACAAGTTGTAAGTGTAATGCACAATAATGGTTTCTTCAATTAAACTGCACCAGTTGCAGTGGTGTAGTGACCACATGTGACCCTGGTAGGTGCTATGCACCATGCTTATTCTACACTATGACATTACCCCCTGTAGGTATCACCTCTTGCTCTCTCAGGACCCGCCCTCACGCACATGATATTAATGCACAGTCTTGACCATTTCTGATTGTGGTCTGTGTATAAAATAAATCTTTGTGATACCGTTCTAACCGTGTCAGTGTGTTTTCAATGGTTGGGGTTATGGGACATCAACATGCATCACATTAGTGTCACATTCCTATAGATGTAAACTAATGAGCCCTAGTTAGCATGCAATAGATAAATACCTATAAAACAAATTAGTCATAATAGCATTAGATATCATATAATACTAAATATATATAATAATAACAAATGGTTAATACATTCCCCTGAGGGCCTAAAATGAATATGGCAGGTGATACTGGAGTGGGTTGCCAGTTCCTTCTCCAGTGGCCTGTGATTTGTCTGACCTCTCTGCTATGACGTGCCCACCTAGAGTGACCCTACATGGTATAGCTCACAGCTTCATTGCAGTACACAAGCCCCTTCACCACCACCACCATTTAGCAATGCTGACGAGGACTAGGGGAACATACACTACACTAACCTACTCAAACCCATCAGGAAGGGCCACAAAAACACATAGAGGCTGTGCAGAGGCACGTGGATCAAGACCCAACTCACCTCCATCAGGGGTAATCTCCGCTACACCCATCCTGGTAAGTTCCACGCCATTGCTGGTGGCCATATGCCATGATGTCTAGCCATTCCCATTTAGTGATCTCCCATTATGTTCTGCAATTCATCAATTTACATTAGTGTGGAATGCTAAGTGGTGGTGAAGGGGCTTGTGTACCTGTATGAAGCTGTGAGCTATTCCATGTAGGGCCAGTGTAGGTGAACAGGTGATAGCAGAGAGGTCAGACAAATCCCAGTCCACTAGAGAAGGAATTGGCAACTCACTCCAGTATTTTTGGCATGCAAACCTTGAAGAACTGCACAGACAGAGACTTAGCTAAATGTGTTGCCGTTCATAGGGACACAGAGAGTCGGACACGACTGAACGACTGAAAAACAAATAATTAAATGTTCACTGGGTACTTAATATATATGATGTGGCGGTGTAATTTGGTCACTATTTGTGATGTCATGAGCGAGATGTATATGCAATTATATTTATATTTTAGGGTCCACATTAGAGCCTCTGTGAGTGTGACAGGGTTAATATGGCATGATTTTTATGTTTTTGTGTTGCTATTTAATCAGGTAGCGTGTCTGCATGTTGCAGCATGGTTTTTCATATTGGCATGTGCATGGCCATTCCAACATATAATAAAAAAATAAAACTTTTTTAAATGTATTTTTTTTATTTGGGGATTATTGTGCAAGTAATTGTAATGCATTTCCATGCTTTCAATATTTTTTAAGAGCACTGGTGTGTTTATATTGCCCTTTGCAGTGTTTAAATGTTGTCTATAAACCCTTTGCGGGTCCTATTTGGAGGCCGTAATGTTTTGGCCTCCATTTGCGGGTTAACGGCTTGAACGCCATGCCGTCTTTTTGGAAATTTGTTGCAATTTAATAGCAAAACTGACACGTAGCAGTTACGGGCTTGAGAGAAAAAAGGATTTGCAGCCACGAAGTTCCACGTTCCACGTCCCATAGGCTTTTTTCGGCCTTAACCCACAAGTCGTGTACAGCTTGCTTTGTGTGTCTAATTTAATAGCAGTAAGTCTTGCGGGCTACGTTACGGGCTACGGTTTTACATGTTAAGGGAATTTAATTGGGCTATATGACACAATATAGTGGAAAGAAAGAAACAGGTAGAGGCACTGAAAATAGACTATCACATGAGGGAAGCAAATGCTTAACACAATGAAGAATACAGCTTAGTATGTCTGTATACTCAAATTGAAAAGAGCTTAAGAGCTTCTTTTGCAAAGTACTTTTAAGCACCTCCTCCCTTCCCTTTGTAGCTATATACCACCCAAAATAAAGCAACAACCTGCATATGTTGGGGGGGGGGGGGGGGGGGATTTTAAAGGCCCAGTGATTTATTAATTATCTTATAATATATGAGTTATAGTAAAAAAAAGTAGATTCAAACTAATTGACCAAGAAAATAATCCAGTTGCCAGTTTTGTGGGTAGGCTTTCCCTCCTAAGGTATTTACATAAATTAGAGGAATGGGCATCTAAGTGGCAGATGAGATTTAATACGAATAAATGTAAAGTTATGCATCTGGGAAGGAAAAATAGCCATGCAATTTATAATCTTAATGGAGAAAATCTAGGGGTATCAGATATTGAAAGAGATTTGGGAGTACTTGTGGACAAACGCCCAGGTAACAGTGCTCAATGCCAAGCAGCATCTGCAAAGGCAAGTAAAATATTAGTATGCATTAAGAAGGGTATAGAAGCAAGTTAAGCAAATATAATTCTCCCACTATACAAATCTCTAGTTTGCCCTCATTTGGAATATGGAGTACAATTTTGGGCACCACTACATAAAAAGGACATTTAGAGCTGGAAAAAGTACAGAGGAGGGCAACAAAACTAATAAAGGGAATGGAGGGGCTAAGTTATGAAGAAAGACTAACAAAATTAAACTTATTTACTCTAGACAAAAGGCGTCTAAGAGTGGATATGATTACCTTATATACTGGAAATATATCCAGGGTCAATACAAGGCTTTGTCAAAGGAACTTTTTGTGCTAAGAGGTTTTCAACTGACAAGGGGACATCCTTTGAGATTAGAAGTAAAAAGATTTTGCATTAAAGAAAGAAAAAGGGTTCTTCACAGTAAGGGTGGTTAATCTGTGGAATTCTCTACCAGAGGAGGTGGTGACAGTGGATTCGATAGATAACTTTAAAAAGGGATTGGATATATTTTTAAATAAAAAGGGCATTAAGGGCTATCCTGGATAAACAGAGAGGGAGTACTGATCTAGGGATGAATCCGATCGCCAGTATCTGGGGTCAGAAAGGATATTTTTTTACCTGTTTAAACAAATGGCAAAGTTTCACTGTTTTTTTTCTTCTATTTGCCTTCCTCTGGATCAATTAACAATAAATTTGCGTATTGCAGATCAGAGGAGATCTAAAAAGGTTGAACTTGATAGATGCAAGTCTTTTTTCAACCTAAATTACTATCTAACTACTATTAGACAATTGTGAATTTAGTCAAAACTCTTGTTTTCTTAACCGAATCTCCCTCAGTCATTTCAGTACAGCTAAACCATTTTGCTGTTCCTGATAGTAGTAAAACAAAGACTCACTCCTAGAATTCCTTATGTAGGCAACCTTGAAAAGAAACATTTACAGCCTTATTAAATTGCGATTCGGCCAATTGAACAGGGCTCTATTTAAGCACACAGCATATTTTTTTTACAAAAAAAAATAGTTAGTGAACTTCTATCCAAAAGCAAGGTCTTCACTAACTAAAAACTTCTGTAAATAATTTATGTTGTGTGCATAAATAGAGCTCTTTTAAATTTACTGAATCGCTATTTAATAAGGCTGTTAGCATCTAAACTTAAAAGTAATTTTAAAGAACACTGCAGAAACAATTGCAACAGATATTACATTTGTAATCCATGACAAATTAGTGCTTGAAAGGATAAACATTGTTTTTAACTACGGTAAATAACTATGCAGACCTCTTTTGAAATAGTCATGACTTTCTGTAACAGTTGAGCTAAGGAGCTCTATCAACCATTTAGTTACTCTCTCTATTGTCTAAATCTGACGCTTTCAAAAATGTTGCTTTAATCCTTTTGCTTGAACACATAAACAGCAAGCCATGATGCTTGGCATAGATCCCAATCTAATCCAAAAGCTCTGCAACTCCAAATTCACTCTCCCTTCAATAAAATAAACTGTAATGGGAGAGTTTGATATTCTGTGTTTGTGCTTCATGACAAAATTGTCACTCATTGTCCATTTTCTCCTAACCAGCAACATACCCACTGTCTAATTTAAAACACATACAAGCTCCTAGTCAAGTAAAGACTCCTGTGTTGAAGCTCAGCAAATATGTTGAAACTATAAATGCTTTGTATGATGCAGCATTGTTTAGGAATCTTATTTAATATATATACATGTGGTTCATTTTTCAAATATTTCTAAGGCATCAAAAAAGAAAAATGTGATCACGTCATTTAAAACCTAATGTTTTAATTGCTGGCATTCAAGGGTCTAAACTATAAGGGGCTTACTACCTGAAGGAACTCATGCATCCTGATCTCCCTTCCGTGCTCCTTGATTTTGCTTGGCATAATTTGGTATTGGCGTCATTAGTGATGCAGCTCCAGTTCTATGCAACTTCCATCCCATTAGAGTCCACATCAGTGTGTAACTTTAAAAGCAAGCTCAAAACGTATCTATTTACCCAAACATTTGAGTAACATCATTTTTGAGGTAAAATTGTAAAGCTCTTTGAGCCCTCGGAGAAAACAGCTATATAAGTTGTTTATTATATGCCTGCTAAAAAATCCATTTCATATAGAACCACTTTGTAGATGACACCCACTATCTCTTTAAACCATATTGTACTTTAATAAAGGCTGTCTTATGCCCAAAATATGCTAGAAACTGAATTAATACATCTGACAAATTGATGTTTCAGTTCAGCATCCTAATTTTTAGTCCATTGACGTTCTTCTTTCTTATACATATGTTTTCAATGTTTCATTTGTTTCGGTTTTGATTGCTCTGCTGGTTTTTGCTATATTCTTGGGAGATGTTGCTCTCTTTCTTAGAAGCATGTTGGAGGGATTAGAATGTTGTGTGCTGATTCTAGGAATATATATTTTTTTTACCTTTAATTGCTGATCATTATTCTGTGTGCTGCAAGTGATCATTTTGCAAAAGGCTTGTATTTTAAACGACCACTGTTGTCAGATTGTTTCTATATTTGTTTTTGAAAACTAAACATGATGATGGGCAAATGGATTTTAGAAATAAAAAAACCAACAAACACAACCTTTATATTTTGCAGCTTTTGTGTACATTTTATTTTTTACTGTGTGGCTTCATTTTGTTTTTTCCCTGTCGATGTTAGTTTCTTCATGGGTGTGTTGTTGTAAACGAAAGAGCTTCCATGAGTTGAGATCACTGGTAGATATAGCAGCCTCATTGTGTCTACAGAACTTCAGAATATTAACTAATCATTTTGAGTGTATTTAGTTTCATATTTAACCCTGGTATAGCTATACAGAATATGGGCCCTATTGCCCAATTCGTAAATTTATACACACTTAAAATCTCTCTTAATATTGCCACAGATTCTATTAGCTACTCGCAATCCGATCACAATCACTACGGGACACCCAAAGAAGCAAATTTGGTCTTAGACCTCCATTGGTTTTAGCACAGATTGAATATAACCAGCTCTAAATAATTAAAGTTACACAAAATCTATATTCTATTAGACCCATAGCTCTAGCTCGCAATTAAAGTCTAACCCGCAACTGAAAAAAAGTATCACTTTTCTGTAAAAAATATTACCAATACTAAATAGGGCTCACAAGGGCTTTTTCAAACACTTATTAGAGCTGTAGCAGCAATACTGTACTTTAAAAGCAAGTGAATGCATGGAAACACATTAGAATTAATTGCACAGCAGTCTCAAAAATATTATTTTAAAATGTTAGTTCTGAGTAATATCGATCCTGGAACTCAAGGGGTTAATACATAATATAAAACCCACGTGAATGATCTAATGTATTTTATAGATTCCATGCTTGCAAGGCCGATCGACAAATATTACTTATTGGTACTAATTAATTCTTAGCCTCCGATTGCAGATTACGTCTATCTTCCATGTTTTACTAACATCATGACAACGTTCTCATTTACTATTTGCTATGTCTAAGAAGTAAATTACAGGCTTGCTTAAATATGGTCAAATCATATGCGGAGGTGGAGGCTCCCACGTCGGCTGCAATGAGCCAAAGGCTCATTGCAGGCCGCAAATGGGAGGGACCGCTTCACAAGCGGTTACAAACAGCCACAGAAGCGGGACTTTGAAAAAAAAAACTATAGCACACAATGACTAAATACGGACTTACACAAAAAAAATATGAGCCGCTGGACTTAGAAAAAAAATTCCGAACTCGCAAAAATACAAACTTAACGGCCGAACCGTGCACAGTGAAAAACATTAAAAAAACACAAAACACACAAAAATAAAATAAAAACATCACACACAGCAATAGGGGACACCCAGGACGTCTGGAAGTGAGGTTACACCTCAATTTAAGTCCAATTTATAGAGTTTAGACACTCGACAATCCCCTAATCGAGAGAAAAACGGCAGCCGAAAAATACGAAAACGAGGCTACATGACCCCTAAAGCCGCCAAACACCGCCAAGCACATATGACTTTTACAAAAACCCGTATAATGTACAAAATACACTATTATCAAGGATGCAAAATCATCCACACCCGCGTACCACATACACAATCGCCGCCATTTTACAACACTAACTTACAGAATGTGGAAGTACACAGCTACACAAACGGTTTCCCCTCGCGCACGCAGACTATTTACACTACACGCTGCACACATTGCTGACACTTACACCTCAGCTCAACAACAGCGCAAATCTAAATTGTATTCTGCAGGAACATCAAAATAGATTGTTAGCTCTTCATCACATTGCTTGTTGCATATATTAATTACAAATAGGTAAATTATATTAATTTATCATTTCATTCATTAATTAATTATCATGAACAAAATCCATATACAGAACAAAAAAAAACACCACAGTATCGCAATAAACCACAAAGGCCTTCACTGTGCGCCTCACAAGGAGTGCCAACCATAAATACACCAGTCGAGAGGCTTGCAATAAGCGCCAAAAGGAGATCAGGGTGGACCTTACAATGAGCACAAAAGCGCCTCTGATAACAACAAATACACCAACTGAGTGGCTTGCAATGAACGCCGAAGGAGCTCATTGAGATCCACGTGATGAGCGGCAAAGGTGCTCCGCGAGAGGCTCACTATGAGCGTCGAAGGATCTCAGACGACCAAAACACTTACTGTCTGTGGCAAACAGCATTACCTGCCTTACAATTGTATTGCCCCGTAATTTTTAATGAGCAAGTCGCTAGTAATATAATCACATATATAGTTGTCACCATGCGAGTTGTTGCTAACGCTTGCGAGGGCCGCAGTTGCTGGCAAGGAGCGCCAAAGGCGCTCCTTGCGCTGGTGGAGATGAGCGCCATAGGCGCTCATCCCTACGACCCCCTACGACTTTCGGACCGCAAATGCGGACCCCGGCAAAGCAAGGGTCCGCATTTGCGGAGGTGGAGGCTCCCATGTCGGCTGCAATGAGCCACAGGCTCATTGCAGGCCGCAAATGCGGACCCTCACAAAGTGGAGGTGGAGGCTCTACGGTGCCTCACAACCCCTTACAAAGAACAACACAAGCGGGACTTTGAAGAAAAAAAAACATGCTATGACAAACTATGGACTTACACAAAAAAATACGAACCGCAGGACTTAGAACATAAAAAATTGCGGACTTACACAAAAATAATTACGACCCCCGGGGCTTAGAAAAAATCCATTAGCCATGTGATTTGTCAAGTAAGGGAAATAGCTGGGCAGGGTCCTTACAAAAACAGCTGTGAGTATGAACATGCAAGTCAGGGGCAATAAAGTGATGTAGCAATCCCAGTACATTTAAAAAGCATCAGTAAAGATTGCAATTTAGCTACATGTTTCCACCTCCAATGTTAACAACACAGTGAGGTTTCCTATTGTATACGAACATTGCAGTTTGTGCACATCAAATTATATATTAATATATTAATGTCAGTGGATAAACATTGAACTAAAACAGATTGTTTTTTTTAGGCGAATTGTAAATGTGTTTTTATGGCAGATGTGTATATGTTAACCCCTGGAGCTCTGTAATAATAAAGGTGTGACTTAGCACTTGTTGGGTGTCTGTGTTTTATTTTGTGAACAGGTATTTTGTAATTGACATTGTGATTTATTTGATTGTTTTTGTATTGTTTTGTAGAGTATGCCTTAGATCGCTTTCCCCGTCTTTAAAGGTAGTTATTGAGTCCTTGTGACTCCTATTTGGTACCCGTAAGATTTTCTTCCACATTTGACATTTACGGGTGTGAAAATATTTGCGGGCTTTAGGAACTGTAGCAATTGAATAGCTATTGTAACTCTTGCAGGCTTGAAAGATCAAAGGCTTAGATGGGTTGTAAGCTATGGTTGTAACACCTGCAGCAATTTTCAGCCCGTAACCCTTAGATTGATTGCGGCTGGCAAAAAGACGCCAATTGCATTGCAAATTAGATTACAGCCTCCTGTAAACTACAATTTATCAATTAATTGAGGCTCACAGTGTAGCCTGCCTACTGGCTGTTGCATGAGTAATAACAGATAGCTGAGCGTGCAGTAAGGGTTTGTGATAGATAGCAGATTTTCCTTGGACTCAGGACTGCACTGATCAGTTAACTCATAACTGACCTGTTTAGGTGGTTCCAGCATGCCATGCTCTCCACAGACAGATTTGTTAGGGGTAGCTGCGGGTCTGGCAGTGGATAGTCAGTGACATATGTAAACACAGATTTTATTATTTGATTTCCCAGTGAAAAATGCAAAAATGAAAACATTTCAATATGCTTTTAGGAGATCTTTACTGTGATGTGGCCCAATTGTGCTGGATTAAGTCGGGCTTTAATAAGGTATGATTAATCAGAGGTAATTTCTTCTGTTTCGACAGGTTGTAAAATAATTCACCTAACTCCTCCCTGATTTCTTGATAATATTCGTATTTAATGTTATTAGGTAATTCAAGCAAATAATATGCATAACATTTAATACAGCTGTTTACCTTGCTATGGAGCCATTCTATTGCTCTTCTCCCAAAAATACCCTCAAGGTAAGTGATATGCACCAAGGACTGTTTTCCCATTCCTCCCTAGCGCTAACATGTGCACACAGCAGACCCCTGAGTATGAAGCTCAGCAGTCTCTATAGCAATGCTGCTCAATGGTATCCACTACATGAAAACACTATTTTAGCCCTAACATCCTCCCTTTTCCCTATCTATCGATCTATCTATCTATCTTTCTACCTATATATTTATATATCTATATCACCATTTCAATGTCAGGGAAGAGGTTAAATAAAAATAAATATTATGCAGAGGGTTTATGACTCCTCTGGATATTACCTTCTACCCCCTGTGAGCCTCGGGATTCCTGGGATTCCTCCCAAAACACGCTAATAGCAGGCGGATCTCCAGGGATCTACCCTTCCCACGCAATATGAGCCAGGAAATCACCAGGAATTTACCATTCCCACATACTCATTGTCAATAAGGGTATTATGAGGTGTCCTTGGGATCTCTGGGCTCATAAAACATTGCAGATAATTATGGCACTTATCGGAGTGGGGGTATTTATTGTGTTGTATAAGAGAAACCAATCTTCATATCCATCAGTATTAAGGTATGCGGTTGATAATAGCATCAGATTTGACTCTTGCATGCTTCTCTGAGGCATTTTTTGCACTTCTACAGGTAGGAGAAGGTACACATTGGATTTTTTTTCACAATCTGAGGGCTTACAAGCATTGGTAAGTTATTGTGTTGGGTCAATGTGATGGGCATTTTAAAGAAATCTAAACTGAGTCATGGGATGGAGCCAATAGCCTCTCATACCCCTGCTATACTTATTCAGAGTTTTGCACTATGGCTATGATTCAGATATATATATTCCCTCTCTACCACCATTTCTCTATTCAAATCCTTCTGAATTTGTCTACTGCCTTTGACACGGTTGGCCAGCCTCTTCTGATCCAAATTCTCAACTCTCTTGGAATCAGTGACACAGCTTTCGCACGATTCACATCGTATCTACAAGGTCAAACATTTAGTGCCTCCTTCTCTGGGACCCCTTCTTCGCCTCACCTTCTGTCTGTTGGCATACCCTAAAGTTCAGTGCTAGGTCTCCTCCTCTTCTCCATCTATACATTCTTACTTGGTAAAACCTTTTGGATTTAAGTATCATCTCTATGCAGATGAAACAAAAATCTTGCTCTTAGCACCTGATCGACACACTCTCTTCTTGCACAATTTTGCAACTGCCGTTTAAAGACTGAGCATCTAATCTTCCCACACTTTACTACAGCTTACACTCCCCAAATATCTCTCACTGTTAACAATGCGATCATAACTCCCACCTCCCAGGACTGTTGTCTTGGGGTTCTATTGGACTCTGCCGACTCTTTCATTCCTCCCTTACAAGCTCTAACAAAAAAAAAGTTATTTATAGCTCTAAATCAGGGGTGTCCAAACTCGGTCCTGGAGGGCCGCACCCAGGCCTGGATTTGAATATATCCTTTATGTGCACAGGTGAGTCAATCAGGATGACTGAAGAGGGGATTGGCTCACCTGTGCACAGCAGGGTTATCATCAAATCCAGGCATGTGTGTGGCCCTCCAGGACAGAGTTTGGACACCCCTGATCTAAATCATGGCTCTGCTGGGTTCTTATCTAAAACCTTCTCTATAGACCCACATACTGACATATCAGGACATAATTTGCAATGTGCGTCTGTGCCTCTAATCTCTGCCCAGTGATTTCTCTGTATATTTTTATCAGTATTGCTTTTGACTTGATAAAGAGAGGTTCATCTCTCGAAAGCTCTTGCTATAATTATAAATATATTTATTTATTTGTCCAATAAAAAAGGTATCACTATATGCTGCAATACTCTCATTATTCCTCTCTATATATATATTTGTATCAATGTTTATATATATATATATATATATATATATATATATATCACATATAAAGTTGTGAACTAAAAACGTTGTGCGGAACGTTTGCAATTTTGGAAACGCAGTTGCGACCTCGCAAAGCAAGGTCGCAACCGTGAGCCTCGTAAAGCGAAGCGAGCCATGGCGCCATCACACATGCCCCGGAGTCACAACACCCTATCACCACTTACCTAGATGGGATCCTGCCAGCTGCGCCGTACTCACCTCCTCTGCTGTTCCCGTCCGGCCGAAACTATTTTCTGGATCAAGCAGCGCAATGTGCGGCTTGTTACAGAAAGTAGTTCTGGCTGGACGGGAACAGCAGAGGAGGTGAGTGCGGCGCTACTGGCAGGATTCAATCTAGGTACCAGACACAGGGGGGGAAAGGGGGGAGGGGGGAAATGAGACAAGGGGGGAAAGGAGGAAAGTAAGGGGGAAAGGAAGAAAGGGAGGGGGAGAAGACAAGGGAGTGAAAGGGGAGAAAGAAACAAGGGACGAAGAGGAGAGGGGGAAAGGACACATGGGGGAAGGAGACAAGGGAGGGTGAGGAGGGGGGAAAAGAGACCAGAGAGAGGGAGAGGAGTTGAAACGGAGAAACAAGCCAGGGAGAGGGGGAGAAGGAGACACAGGGGAGGGAGAGTGGGAAACGAGACACGATGGGGAAAGGGAGAGTGGGAAAGAAAAAACACATGGGGAAAGGGACAGGGGGAAAAGAGGAACAGGAGAGGGAGAGAGGGGGATAGAAGACAGCGAGGAGGGAGAGGGGGGAAATAAGGAAGGAGACACGGGAGAGAGGGGGGAAGGAGACACTAGGAGGGGCGGAGGAGACACAGGGGAGGGGGAAGGACACACAGGGGAGGGACAGGTGGGGAAAACTTATTCCCATCATTTTTGACACCCAATGTGTCAAAAATGACGTGGTGAAAGGAGACACGGGAGGGAGAGGGGGAAAGGGAGTGGGGGAAAGAGGCACAGGTGAGGGAGAGGGGAAAGGGAGACACAGGGGAGAGAGGGCAGGGGAAGGAGACACAGGAGAGAGGGGGGAAGGAGACACTGGGAGGGGCGGAGGAGACACAGGGGAGGGGGGAAGGCCACACAGGGGAGGGACAGGTGGAGAAAACGTATTTCCGTCATTTTTGACACCCAATGTGTGGCAAACAGCATTGTCTGCCTTAAAATTTTAAACCCGTCATTCTTGACGGGCAAGTTACTAGTATATTTATATTCTCTGTTATTCAGAGCCCTGAATAGGAGGAGTGAATCCCCCCATTTAGAGTAGGTATTATAGGTGGATTCATAGGTAATAGTGGGTTATGGTCAGAGTGGTCAGAATTCTCTTAGTAAGATTTTATTATTTAACCCCTTCCATGCCAAAATAGATATGGCATAGGGATGTAATTAGAACTAGTGTAGTGTTTATGCAGCATTGCTAAGGAGACTACTGAGCTTCAGACTCAGGGTCTCCTGTGAGCAGGCTGCATGTACCCTAGGTTAGGCTGAGAGTAATGGTGAACAGCTACTTTGAAGGACAGTTTTAGGAGAGCTTCATTAGAAAGACTCGAAAGTAAGAATAGAAAGAAAAAAAGCTCCCACATTTACGAAGGAGCCTTGCCTGGCATCTAGGTAGCCAATTGAAATGGAGCACTTAATCCTTTATGGCAATGGGTAAAATCTGTAATGCATAATTTTTATTGTAAGTTTATTAATACTAAAAGTAAAACAAGTTAAAACAAAGTATTGAGTCCTGTATGTATGAAGATGAAATCATATATCCATATACACACTGACTTATCCATAAACATTAAGATACAATAGCCATATAAACACTGACTTATCCATAGATAATAGATATTAAATCCGCAAGCTCACTGACTTATCCATATACACTTAGATACCATATCCATATATTCACTGACTTATCCATAAACACTTAGATACCATATCCATATATACACTGACTTATCCATAAACACTTAGATACCATATCCATATATACACTGACTTATCCATAAACACTGAGATATTATATTTATGTAACCACTAACATTCCCATACACATTGAGATACTACACCAATTTACAACTACTGTAATCCATTCACAAGGTCAAGTGGATTTGCAATATTGTTTAAACTTGTTTTCCTTGTTTTTCCTGTTGGTGAATGAACACATTCTTCATCTTACAAACTATTTGCTGTGGAGGGCTGATTCCTCACATACCACTGTATATGGCTGCCAATGTGTGTTACTATTAGCATTATAGTTGGGTGTACAGCTGTTAATGTGTATATGTATTTGTCAGTGTAGTAATATAGTTTGTATGTAGAACTGGAAGTATATATGAATATGTCAGTGTATTATCTTTAGTAAATATGGAAATTGCAGCAAAAAAGGCTGACTATATTTTATTGTACTTAGACACATAACCCATTACCTGAAGCTAGAAATCCTTACACCTGTATACAGGTGCAATATTTTTTATCTGAGAGTGAGTTTACTTAATAGAGCGGTCCAGGTTTTTCTTTTACTGATGGTATAGCTCAGCTTAATCAATATTATGGTAAGCTAACATATGTGTTAAAAATGATATTCTAATATACCTGCATCATATATCTGAGTATGCCTGACTGTATATAGTTCTCTACCTTGCTTTGTCAGGCATTCATGCTTTCTTCACAGGTTCTATACACCTCTGAAAACTTAGATAAGCTTATAACCCTGCTCCCGAGTGTGCAGTTAACAAGCTCTCCTGTAAGACACAGCAATTGCCTCCTTTGCATAAACCCTGCAACTTAACCAAACTACCTTCTAGTAATTAACATTATTTTGTCTCCACAATTTTGCTATACTAACCCCAAAAAAGCAAGGTTCTTATAATGTACAGTATACATTATTTCCACTTATCTGTCTTTAGTGTTCACTCTAAACCCTGAACTTATGCTCTGGAACATGTCAAGGCTTTATAAAAAATAAGTGGTAGTAATAATGAGAACTATTAACTCACATCTACATATTGAGGAATCCATTTACAGTTTGCATATGTCATCAGAGCCAAGGAAGCTGTAGTACATACAGCCAATGTGACTTTCCTTTTGAGCATTCACAGGCCACACTCTCATGCCTGGTCATGTACACATTGTAAGTGCTTTGAAAGGTATATATTTTTGAATTATTTCTTATTTCCTAAACATGTAAGGTGGTTTCTGCTTTACTCTTGCTTTACTATTTACTCTGCCCAGTGTCCTTTTGCAGAGAGTGACCAATTGTAGTGGCAGTGTCCTTTAAATGTCTAACTGGTCAGTTCAGTTTATGAATATATTTACTTTAAGTTTTAACTGAATGTCATCACAAGTGTGATTATGAGTGTATATGTCAATGCTTACCAAGATGGGTTCTATATTATCATGTTATTATCATTGCAGTGAAATAGATTTTCAATGCAGCACTACGAAGAGCTACTTATACACCATTAATATTGTGGAAATTCTTATTCAGTGAAAAGAAATACTGATATTTATTTTGAGAAGACTGGCAAATATTTTTTTGTTCTCAGTTTGTCATGGCATCTGTCACCTACATAAACTCTGAGTAGTTCAAATGGATTCTATTAATAAGAGTTTAGTATTTGACGTTGACTTTCAAAACTATTGAACTAATCATTTAACTAGAACAAAAGGTCAACGAAATGATACTGCTTCTCACAGAAAGAAAAGGATATGAGCCACTGAAAGAGCTCTTCAAATATTTCAAAGACAGATGAGTCATATGAATCTGGTCTAGTAGAGTGTCACAATTACATTCACATAGTCATTAAATATTTATTAAAGGTCCACTATACTCACTAAACACTGATAAAACGAAAGTACGCTCATATCTATGAATGGTTTATAATGTTTAAACATTGCAAACATTACTAGTAGTTATAATTTCAACTCTTACTTGTATAGGTATCTGTCTGTTACTCTATGCTACTTAGCATGGCAGCTGTAGCAGACTTCCTGCATCTAAGTATCTATATAAATGTCCCATCTAACTTATTTTTCCTTCAAATGTTTGTTCAAATGTATCCTAGCACTATGGAATCTATTAGAGCTCTACACATAAAATATAATAATAATAATAATAATAATAATAATAATCACAAAGTCATGCTATGTAAAAAAATTACTATGAGTACATTAAAGTATTTAAAGATGTACAGTAGGTTATATGACCATGCTTTGATATATTACAATATTAGATAATGTATTGTTATGAGTCCACACAGTCCATGGATTCTGCATGAAAAACTGTCAGAGGCAACAATTATGTGACTTATCTTTCATCAATAATTCTTACTTTACCATAATCAACAGTAATCATTATTTCTAGTTATGTTAGTATTTGGCTCTTAATGGTACTCTGTCAATGAAACAAATAGTTTATCCATTGGAGCCATGAGTTTAGCATATCCTCATGAACAGAATATTGCTTACAGACGTCAGATCTCCATATAGTTTCATTCCATATTCTACACTGAGCAACATATCATTTTTAAAAGTGCTAAGGACATGATAACTATACGTGCAGTCTATGAAATGCTTACACACAGAAGCTGCAGGTATGTAGGTATTTATGCTGACCTAGGCCCATTCAGTTTTGTACCACCTCACCACCCAACTACTCTTCCATTTTCTATGCTTCTTAACCAGGATTGTGTCACTCTTGCTTTGGCTCATGTACAGTATAGTTTCTCCCATGACCCGTGAAAGGCCCAGTGGGTATGTACGTATGACCCTTTGGGATAACTTCTCCTAGAAATAATTTGTTAGGCACAAACACTTCCTAAACCCTCTAATTAAATAATTAGACACAACCACTTTTTTGGAGAGATACTGGCCACAGCGTTTATTGGTAAACCCAAATTCACATAATAACAATACCATTTGTTTAAATATACATAAAGAGAGGGGAGGAGCCTGACGACCGAGACAGTACACTCTGCGCCCTGACCCTCGCCCAGGGTCTACCTTGATGGAGCATCCGTACCCCCGTAGGGTAGGATCACCCCCACTTTACCACTGTCCCGGCGACTCCCCTCACCACCGCCACGCTGTGACAACAACAAATACAGACACATCATAAATCAAACTGAAAATGAAAGCATATACAACTGTTAATGACGTAGCAGATTAAACTAAAATACTTGACCGCTTACTTTTTTTTTTTTACACATACTTTCCAATCCTTTTTATACCTAACACCTAATTTTCCATTTACAATAGATTAACACCTATGCTTCCAATGTTAGGGATGGGTGGGTGGGATCTAACTTCTTGGCTAGCTGGGGGCATAATGGCCAAATTGGCGCCAATCCCATAGGTGGCTCTGCCCCCAGCTAGCCCCTCCTACTCTCCCATACTCCCGGGCCTGCACAGGTCACGTGGCCCTCCGACCGAACCCAGTGCCTGGGTAGGTCTCCAGCCCGTCAGTAGCTTGATTTCTTCTAAGACCAACGCTTATTTTGTCATTGATTAGAGTCTGTAGAAATGTGTTGTGCACTAAAGACCGCTATTAAGATGTACACGTGAAATATATGAATACAAAGAAAGCGTCTTACACTTTATTGTTTGTCGACAGAAAATATCATATAGTGCCACATTAAATTGTATAGTAGAGTAATTGTGTTAACAGGATGGATTTTGGCTGTAAGGTTTAATTACTTGCAGCAGTGTTCTGACACAGTATGTCTCAGCTGTGTTAAATATAGGAAGTAAACATGATAAACAGACAAATTAGATAATTGTATTAGGAGACAATGTGCAAACAGACCAAAATGGTGACTATAGATTACGTATTTGTCCATTAAATGTCCCTGTGTTTTTCCATGTAAATTAATTTATTTCTAATGAGTTCATGCTGCTGTCATGTATTATGTAAAGTGAAACGTGCTTGCAAGGCTAACAGCTACATGACTCAGGAAGCATTAACTAAGAATCCACATTATAATAGCAGCGGGAGTATAGGAAGAGTTTTAGCTTTAACTCACATGAGTCCTACAACTACCTCTAATAACATAATAACAGAATTCAGTATGAGATGACAACATCAGACCAAATGCACATTTCTTGTGTAATAATGTTAGTATGCAAAAATGTGTGTATATTAAGAAGTAATATTAGACCTACACATTCAATAAAAAAAAAAATAACAGCTTAACGTGGATAATATTTGTATATGCACAGTTAATGTTCTAAGTTTGTTTAATTTGTATTATTAACTACATATGAGATATCCAACTAATGTTGCTTCTAATCTATTAAAGTCATAGGGAAGTTTCCCTGTTTTTAAAATAAAAATAAACTACCTAAGTATAATTTTGTTAACAAGTGCTTAACAGCTATGGCTTCACTTACTCAAATCTTCCAAACAGCCCCTCCAAAGGACTGCCCTGGTAAGAGATGTAAACTAGTCACTTACAGCACTTGGTCCAGGTATCTCCTTCTCAATACTCCACATATATTTAATGTCCTTCCCATTCTTCCTCTCCTCCCCTATTGGCTCCGGCGGTGCTATAGAGGAGGAATGAACCTTCCATGTCCCTTTATGATCGGTCTGGGGATTGACACGATGGAGAATACAATTTCGCTGTTGTGTCCATGATGTAACCTAAGACTTGTATTAAACCATGGATTTGACTAATTGTAACTGTATGGCCTTTTTCGTCTATGTTTAGAATCAGTATCGCATCACACATTTTTGGCACAATGATTACTAGTCTTCAGCTACATTATATGTAAAATCAAATATATTGCAGCTGATTTCCAGAGCCATTGTTATGTGATCGAGGCCATATCAGTGTGTAAAAGTGTAATTTGATGAAAATTATTGTGATTGTGTTGTAAGAATGGTAGTGCATGTGCTCACATTGCAGGAGTAGCCCATATCCATTGGACCAGGAATCCCAATGACCTTCATGGTGGACATCCTGCCCATCAGAAGCTGCCCGTTGTTATTTTACACCACAGTTGGAGGACCACCACCTGTGGCTCTTGCACTGACTGCTCACTTATCTTCTTCTTCACAATAGTCTAGCGGTCATTGTAGCTGTGCTTAACACTGTTGGCAACCCTTATGTAAACCCTCACAGCTCTGATCTCTGCTGCCACCTCTCTCTACATATTTGCCCTCTGATCTGCTCTGATTCCACACCCACCATGTGAGACCAGTTATAAATGGCATTACAGAGCATCATAAGGGTGTAATTGGGGGCCTGTGTAAGCCATATGACTACCTGACTGCATCTGGAGATCAAGAACTCACTCCCCACTACTATCCATATGGCTGGTGTGCCTTCAGCCCTACTTTCATTCTATCTCCTCCTCTCCCCCTCTCTCCACTTCTCTGCTCTCTGCATCTACTCTTCCCCTCAAAAATGTCCACCTCTCCTCATCTCAACTGCACTCCTCTCCCCCTCTTTCCCTCCTCACTGCTCTCTCTGCCAATTAAGAAGGCACACCACTCACTCATGGATGCATTTACAGATACATTAACACTAACGCACACTATCACCCCACTCAGATGAATAAATACAAAAAGGTTGTACGTCTGTTCTGTGTGTTAGATAAAAAAAAGAGTGCTGTTTTTTCATGTCTGCTAATTGTGTAAGGTGAAAGAGTAACAGGCTAATGTGATGGAGTAGGTAGCGTGGGATGTAGGGATGTATGTGGCAGGTATGTACGATGTGTTGTGTAATAGAGGTATATATAGTTTATTTGGTAGGGGGTATGCAAGCAAAAGTATATGGGTAGGGGTATGTGTTGGGTTAGGGGGTAGATAAAGGTGGCTATGGGGTATAGGGTAGTTTGATATGGGTTGAGGTAAGGCCTAGTAAAGCTGTAATATATATCAATAATATAGGGGTATGCACACTATAAGCCTTATTAAATTGTGATTCTGAAAATTGAAAAGGGCTCTATCTACGCACAGAGCATATTTTTTTTTACAGAAGATTTTAGTTAGTGAACTTCTATCCAAAAGCAAGGTCTTCACTTCTCTAAAAAAAAAATATGCTATGTGCTTATATGTAGCCCTTTTCAATTGGCCAAATCACAATTTAATATGGCTGTATATCAGTAAACTCTTATGAAAAACAGCCTACGGGAGCAATGTAAAATCTATTTACCTTCTCTTGTAAATTTACCTTCTCAGCCTTGCAGGCCTTTCAGGAGGTCTTAAGGGAACCATGTAATCAAGCTCTAAGTTCTTTGGTCCTCACATGCAATGATGAAAGAAAGGTCGTTCATACACACCAAAACTGTATTCAACAAAGTTTACTTAGCTGCGAGTACATGGTAGAAAAATAGCACCATGGAATTCTATGGAAAGCTCTTGTTATGCAGGTCATAACTTGTGGTTATTCTAGCTCAATGTTATCTTAGCAGTTGGGCAGCTGTTCCAGCATCTAGTCCCCCTCACCATAACCACAGTTCAATTGTGACCTTTATTATGTTTCCATTCTATCCTTGTGGGTAGATTTTCAGAAGGAAATGCACTTGTCTCTTTGCATTACAACTTTTGCACTTTCTTCATATCAGAGAAGTATCATCCTCTTATCTGAGGTTGTTTGATATTTCTCCCAGCAATATTAATTTCTAGTATGGATTCAGCCAGCCCTGCCTTACACATGATGTATTCCACATATGAGTTGAAAAAATAAGCTGACAATATAATGCCTTTTAACACTTGTTGTTACATGTTAGTTTCTGACCTTGGTTTCTTGGTCCACATACAGATTCTTCAGGAGGTGATTGAGATAGTTGGTACCTCCATCTCTTTAAGAACTTGAGACATTTTGTTGTGATCCACACAGTCAAAGACTTTAGAATATCTACGAAGCAGAAGTAAATGTTTTTCTGGAACTCTCTTGCTTTCTGTATTATCTCACATACATTGTATTCTTTTGTCTCTGCCTCTGCAGAACTCTGCTTGCAGATCTGGTATTTCCCTGTCCTTTTATTGTTTGAGCCGAGCTTGCATGATCTTAAGCATTACCTTGCTGGCATGTGAATGAGTGAACTTGTCCAATAATTGGAGCACTCGTTGGTACTGCCTTTCCAAATGTATTGACATAAGGCAAGCAACACCTTCACATCATCATCCTGTAAGATTTTGAATAGGTCAGCTGGGATTCCATTAACTCCTGCAGCCTTGTTATCAGCAAGGCTTCATAGGGCCCATCTCATGTCTCTCCAAGATATCTGGCTCCAGCTCACTGGACAAATTATTGAGGTTAGCAAAGCTGTTAATATACTTACTGTGTAGATTGCATGTGTATTCCTGCCAACTCTTCTTTATCTGATCTGCTTCTGTTAAATCCTTACAACTGTTGTCTTTATCACACCCACTGAAAGGTTCCCTTGAGATCCCCAATTTCCTAGAAGAGATCTCATGAGTTTCTTATTCGGTTATCTTATATCTATTTACATCACTTATTATAGAATGTCTCCTTGTGTTATCTTGCTATCCTTTGGAATTCTGCAGTCAGATGGACAATATTTTTCTATCTCCTCTACCTTTTGCTTTACATCCAAATAGTGCATAGTAAATACATTAGAATCACTTGAAATGCTTAGGAAAATCCCCCCTATAAAATATTGTGATCATTATGAAATCCAACCTAAACTAAGTTTAAACCACAGTGATTTCAAAGCGGTTTCAAGTATATTCTCTTAAATCAGTATATGCCATATGCCAGTTAATTTATTTACAAGACTTATAGTGAGCATTATCATAAAAGCTGGTTAGATAGTTAAGGATCAGCTTTCTCCTGAGCTGAATTAAGGTTTTTACAGCAGCAATAGGTAGTTTCCATTTAAAATCATTAACCTGCTCTATGAAATTGCTCTTTTGACTCCCACTCATTTATTGTTCTTCAGGTCTCACATCCTGATGAAACTTGCATTTTTTTGAATCTTGCGTGATGACATCATCATATGTTTCACTTTTATAATTGTTAGTGAGCAAAATGAAAATCAAGTTTCTTGTTCTAAACAATAGCAAATTAGTGCATGAGAGTCTAGCAGTATTAACATGTGAGAGCAAGTCAAAGGATCATCTTTTTGTATCGGTGGGACGATAAAAAATGAAGAGCATCATAATTTAGTTTAGGTGGAAAATCATTGTGATTACTCCTGTTGATGATTAACATATTATTTCAATGACTAAATTTCATTTATACAAGCCTTTTCCACATACAGTAAGACATTATAAGGCTATTGTGTGCAATAAGTGTCATTTTGTTGTGATTTCTATGTGTATTAAATTCTGCTATGCACTTAAGCAACATCATAGAGTTGATACATTAACCTCTAAGATGCTTTATTTTTTTTATGGGAGCTGAAGTCTATTGAGCGGCTACCACAATTAGAGTGGAACTGAATAACTGAATTGAGTGAAAATGCAACAGTAAAATCATCCCCTCAACATCCAGGCCAACAAACTGTGCTCTGGAGATCCAAAATGGAAATTCCAAAAACAAGCAGAGGTGCTAAAATTAAGATGTTCTTTGAAAATGTAACTTGACTTGACATAATTGCTAGTAATATTAGTTTATTACATATTTCACAAACATGTTTTTTTATTCCAAAGCTACAGTGGTATTTGAATGTTTGTTAATAAATGGAGTATTTTTTAAAGCAAATGTAAGATTAGAAAAAACTTATAGAAAAAAAAGTCCTTAATCAAGGGAATACACTATGTGAGAGACCATAAACTTGCTTAAAACTCACTAGAGCTGAAAAGTAATAGCATGTGAATTTTTCCTAGATTAAAATGAAATTAGTCATATAAATTATTTAATGTTTTGTTATAGTATTGATTCCAGTATTGTAATGTCCTCACAAAATGTTTTTAACTAAATATTGGATGAAATGCTTCATATTGGAACTGTTTGATTATAACTGCGGATAAACATCCTTCTTTTATGCTCTTTATTAAAACAAAGGCTATTAACAATTGTATTCTGAGCTTTTTCTTCATTTAAATACTTTTCTAGAAGTATTAATCAAGTAGGATGTAACCAAGTAACAATGACTTTCCATTTATTCTCAGGCCTTTAATTGGAATGAAAGGTGAACTTTCAGCCTTAATTGAATTTCCTGGATTTTGTCATCTCATATATGTGACACTGATTATTGTGAAAAAGCTGTTTTTATGTGTGGATTTAAAACAGTATGTCATTCTAATTATAGCCTAGTAGATGTAAAAGGTAATTCAATTGCTTTGAATATTGCAAGGTCAATCAAAATGTTAGCAGTTAAATCACCATTACAAGAAATGGTTGTAATACTATACATTCAACATATATTAATATAAAAAAGTGTAAAATATATATTTGAAATAATAATATATAATACTTATACTAATATTTCAAACATTTTAGTTACATATGTAGAATATTTCTGTTTATGGCAAGACTGGCGTTGAAGAGTGAACTGTTTTTTACTCTGTTATAGTTATGGTGTATTTATGTAAATGGATTTTTAAAATGTATAAATTAATAACATTGCGTTAGAACTAAGCTGACATTTTTGTTAAAAATAATAATGAATGAAGATGAATAATAATTATGTTATTACTATTATTGTTTATTGTACAGCAAGATACATGAAAGAAGAAATTATAATACAGGAGAAAGAAAGAGGATTGCAGTAGGAGAAATTTTTATTTTTTAGTGGCCGTAATAAGTAAAAGGCTCCCACTGCAATCCTCTTCTATGCCCTTTCTCATTCCTTATATCAACGTAGCTGGGATTTTTCAAGGACAGGTTATTATATATGGACCCTTATGAAGTGTTGGTTGACCACTGAGCTTAATTATCTCCCTTCCTGATCATTTGCAGTTCCCTGGTGGTCTACAGCCTTATTAAATTGTGATTCAGCAAATTGAATAGGGCTCTATATGAGCTCATAGCATATTGTTTTTACAGAAGTTTTTAGTTAGTGAACTTCTATCCAAAAGCAAGGTCTTCAGTAACTAAAAACTTCTGAAAACAAAATATGCTGTGTGCTTATATAGCCGAGTCACAATTTAATAAGGCTGCTAGTGTTTAGGTTTTGGTACTTTCAATGCTATGACCTGGGTTTGATTCCAGTCAGAGAACCAAGAGATCACACCACCCTGAAGCCCTGCAGGGTTGGGCCTGGTCAGTAGTTGGATGGGAGACCACTTAGGAATACCAGGAGCGGTATGCTGTGGCCCACTGGAGAATGGAACTGGCAACCCACTCCAGTATCTCTGCCATAAATACCAAATGGATCAGTATGGTGAGTTGCGGTCCGTGAGGTTATGGAGAGTCAGACACCACTGAACAACGCACAAATACACTTCATCCTATAGTACAAAAAGACAACAATGGTTGCACCTACAGTGGGGAGGGAGAGGGGAGTATTTGATCCCCTGCTCATTTTAAACGTTGTCCACTGACAAAGAAATGATCAGGCTATTATTTTAATGGTAGGTGTATTTTAACAGTAAGAGGCAGAATAACCCCCACCCCAAAAAAAAAAAAACAAGAAAAACGCATGTCAAAAAAGTTATAAATTGATTTGCAGGTCAGTGAGGGAGAAAAAAGTATTTGACCCCTTCGTCTTAGTACTTGGTGGCAAAACCCCTGTTGGCAATAACAGAGGTCAGACGTTTCTTGTAGTTGGCCACCAGGTTTGCACACATCTCAGGAGGGATTTTGTCCCACTCCACTTTGTAGATCCTCTCCAAGTCCTTAAGGTTTCGAGGCTGATGTTTGGCAACTCAAACCTTCAGCTCCCTCCACAGATTTTCTATGGGATTAAGGTCTGGAGACTGGCTAGGCCACTCCAGGACCTTAATGTGCTTATTCTTGAGCCACTACTTTGTTGCCTTGGCTATGTGTTTTGGGTCATTGTTATGCTGGAATACCCATCCACGACCCATTTTCAATGCCCTGGCTGAGGGAAGGAGGTTCTCACCCAAGATTTGACGGTACATGGCCCCGTCCATCGTCCCTTTGATGAGGTGCAGTTGTTCTGTCCCCTTAGCAGAAAAACACGCCCAAAGCATAATGTTTCAACCTCCATGTTTCAACGGTGGGGATGGTGTTCTTGGGGTTATAGGCAGCTTTCCTCATCCTCCAAACACGGCAAGTTGAGTTGATGCTGATTTTGGTCTCATTTGACCACAACACTTTCACCCAGTTCACCTCTGAATCATTCAGATGTTCATTGGCAAACTTCAGACAGGCCTGTACATGTGCTTTCTTGAGCAGGGGGACCTTGCGGGCGCTGCAGGATTTCATTTCTTCACGGCGTAGTGTGTTACCAATTGTTTTCTTGGTGGCAATGGTCCCAGCTGCCTTGAGATCATTTACAAGCTCCTCCTGTGTAGTTCCTCACCTTTCTCATGACCATTGAAACTCCACAAGGTGAGATCTTGCATGGAGCATCAGACTGAGAGAGACTGGCAGTTTTTTTGTGTTTCTTTTTGTGAATTTGCGAATAATTGAAACAAACTGTTGTCACCTTTTCACCAAGCTGCTTGGCGATGGTCTTGAAGCCCATTGCAGCCTTGTGTAGGTCTACAATCGTGTCCCTGACATCCTTGGACAGCTCTTTGGTCTTGGCCATGGTGGAGAGTTTGGAATCTGATTGATTGATTGCTTTTGTGCACAGGTGTCTTTTATACAGGTAACAAGCTGAGATTAGGAGCACTCTCTTTAAAAGGCCTGTATAAAAGACACCTGGGAGCCAGAAATCTTGCTGATTGATAGGGGATCAAATACTTATTTCCCTCACTGATCAGCAAATCAATTTATAACTTTTTTGACATGCGTTTTTCTTGTTTTTTTTTTTCTATTTTGTCTCCCACTGTTAAAATACACCTACCATTAAAATTATAGGCTGATCACTTCTTTGTCAGTGGACAACCGTTCAAAATCAGCAGGAGATCAAATACTTTCCCTCCCACTGTATGTAAATATTTGCACATATACAGACTATGACATGCCAAGGTTAATCAGCTGATACATTTATCCCAGCAGATCTGACCCTTAGTGCTTACAGCCTTCACTCTCCTCATACTGTCTGACAAGTACATCAGAACTGCATTCAATTTAAGTTAATGAAAACAAATATGAATTTGCACAAATATAGCTGAGCTGGAAGCTTTTTCCTAATTAATAGATCTTCTTAGTTCCTGTGTTCATTGCATTTCAACTGTTTCCTGTTTTTAAAAACATTACTTTAAATTGCAAAAGGGTGTACAGTTAGTCGTGGGGCTGTAGAATAGAGGAGGTGTGATACTGTTTGGGATTAGGTGATGCTATAATATTCATTGGGAAGAAAATGTTTAAGAGCATTACAAGAGGACAGCATGTAGATAGCATTATATACATCTTCAATGGAGCGATAAATATTCTGCATTGTGATTTTGATAGTACAACACAGTGAACGTCCATGGTTTCCACATTAGGTTAAATGAGGAGTGTAGGCCATTCCTTTGTCTCACCAAAATTTGGTCCTAACTACCATAATATATTTGAAGTTTTTAATACGTGTGCTATAAATGTATATCATGTGTTTCCAATGCTATTCTTTTGTAAGTGCTTTATCTCACAAAAATGATATGACATTTTTTTTTCTTGGATGAAAGTTTAAAGGAACACTCTAAGCCCCAGGACCTGTTACGTATAATTAACATTTTAAAAACACAAGTGTAGTAAACACAGAAAGCTTCATTATTTTTCTGAAGAAAGTCCCATGCAAAAATCAATTCTCCTCCTGTTGATGGTTGACATATTATGTTTGGCTGGCTGTTTCATAGAATCACCTGCTGCTTCACACAAGAAATAGCCACTAAAACAAAGTTCATTGCACATTATTAGCTTTTCCTCCTTTTTTTTATAATCCAAGTGAAAGAAATGTGATTGGTAACAGGATGGATAACCTTGCTTGTAGAATTTGGAACGTTGCTAATATAAAATAGAAATCACTTTTAATTCAAATTGAATATGCCTCTTTTAAGTAGTTTAAGGTGTCAGCACCAGTGGCATAGCGCGTTCACTGTGGCTCAGAGGGCAGCAAACACTCATTTGTTTTTGTTTTCTAACAATAGTTAAAACTGTTGGATGTACTACATTATATGATTGATCCTCTCTACTATCGTAAACTCTACCCTGCTGCCTCTACTTATGTCCATCATGTCAGTGTCACTGGTTCCCTCTATTGTGACATATGTCTGCACATCCTGCAAAAAGGAAATGTATCTCTGTCAGTGTAAAGTGGAATTATTTAGGTAGTGGAGGTAATGAAGGAGGAGAAGGAAAGTGAGGCACTAAACAAAGAATTAATAAGCAGCAAACATTTTACTTGCATTTTTATAATATTATTTATTTGTAAGTACAGTACAGAAGGGGTGGTGGTTCAGTGGTTAGGATTCAGTGCTTTCACCAGTGCAACCTGGATTTGATTCCAGGCAGGGAACCAAGAGGTCACACCACCTTGAAGCCATGCAGGGTTGGGCTTGGTTAGTACCTGGATGGGAGACCACTGTGGAATACCAGGAGCTGTATGCTGTGGCCCACTGGAAAAGAAACTTGCAGCCCACTCCAGTATCTCTGCCATGAATACCAAGTGGATCAGCATGATATGTTGCAGTCCATGAGGTCACAGAGAGTCGGACACGATTAAGCAACACAAACATGCACAGTACAGTATCCCATAGGGGAAATACCTCTAGTACAAATCAAGAAATGTATCTTAATTTTTCTAAACAAAGTTATTTCACTTTTTTTCTTAGTTTTGCTTTTCTACTGTTATTTAATATCTGCTCATTTGAACCAAGATGTACAAGTTACATCAACTTACAGTCTGAATTTGTTTTTGAATAAAATTGAATTAGTGTTGCCACTAAACAGTGTTTATATAGATAGTGAAGGAGTAGAATAAATGCACAAAAACCACTTGTAACTTGAGTAGATTTGCTTTATTTGTTTTAGTATTTCTTTCAATAAAGTACCTCTCTGAGATAAAATAAATAACCAAAAAAAAATAAAAAATAGTAAGGAAATATATATAGATTAGTTTCCAGGTGAAGCACAAATGAAAATAGAAGAGTGTGTGTCATTAGTCTCTACTCCCAATTAACCTTTCAAGATTCTCAATTTCTCTGCTTTTTTTTCAGTCATAATAACCTTCACAATGCAGCATGTACAAAAATGGGTAGAAACGTAAGTCTCACTTACAGCATGATCAGTATTTCAGTAAGTATGACTTTAGATAAGATAAGACAAAAATATCTATGAGAGCTTTACATTTTTAACTAAATTTCAAAACATTTTGGACACATTGAAAATATAACACATAACAAAGTTGTCAAGGAAATGCTAAAGTAATATTGCAATATATTTTCTATATGTAAAACTTGTAAATTTCACACAGGAATCATGCCTAAAAAAAAACTAAATTCGAAAAGTGTATAATTTACATTAACTTTTTCCATACAACACATGTCCATTTAGGTAAGAATTATTGTTATTATTATTATTATTATTATTATTGTTATTATATTTTATTTGTTACATGCCAACAAATTCTGTAGCACTAACATTACAATTAATACATCTATAGATTTGTAAATACAAGTGTAAAACAGTGTAAATAAGAGATAAACCATTTGAACATGGATGTTGGTATAGGAGGAGTAGGGGGCTATAATCCTATAACTCCTATAATCTAGGAGAATGACAATAAAAACTACATGATTATGATTATGACATTTTCAATGCCAACAAATAATGATGTACATCATACATTGAACCCAAAGTGAAAAAGCATGCAGCTATGTATTCAGTACTTACAATGAATACCTTATTATAAACCTGTGTGTGTTATTGACATTTCACCAGAAACACTAGAACAAAATGAAAGAAATAGGTCAGTGGAAATAAATGTATCTTTAAGCATGTACATTAGCACTGTTTATAACTTTTTCTGATTTTCTCTAATTTCCCTTTGTATTGTTTCATAGCTATTCTGACATTTGTCCAAAAAGATACACATTAATTTCCACAGGGCATGCACACTGGAATAAATACAAATGTCTGCATGAAAGAACCCCCAGTTGTATACGGATCATGCTGTAAGTGAAACTTACTTTGCTACTCAATCTTGTATATGCTCCATTGTGAAGTTATCATGCCTGAAAAAAGCTAAGAAATTGATAATAAAAGTTAAAAGGATGTAGAGACTAATGGCACAAACTCTATTTTCAGGACCCTCATCTGAACCATTCGTGCTTCACCGTGAAAACTATCTGGATATATTTCTTTACTATTTTTTATTATATATGCATGTCCTCAGCCTACTTTCCTATGCCCAGCATGAGAATATATGGCAAAAGGAACTTGGCAAAAGGAAGTGACACTTCATGAAAACTCATGTCATAAAACTGAAAGTTAGCCCAATAAAAAAAATATGTCACAGCTGTGTCTTGTCCTTTTGAGACACCATATACTAACAGCAGTGACCTAATCCAAGTGTCTGGCTCTTTCTACTAATACACCAACCATGCTTTCAGAGGGCAGATCTCGTCCCAGAACTGGTTGCTTAGAACTGCTGATCACAAGGTAATCCAAGGGGTTTATGTGAGACATAGACTCTGCAAAGCTATCTTCCCCCAGTTAGACTGCAGGGGTTAACTCGCCTGCTCAGTTAATTAGCTGTACTTAGGCAGCCGTGATTTAAGACTGTTCCTCTTATATGGGAGGATTAGCTAAAGGACCGCTTGTTTACAGTTGTGTCAGAGCGGAGAGGCAGCTTATGGCCTCTTGGAGCAGAATGGATACTGGGAAATCTGAAGACTATAAAGGCCAGTGATTTTACAAACTATTGGACTATCTGTTTCTCTCCACCCAGGGTTTAATTGCATGATAGCTGGTTAGTGAGGGATCTGTTTAATGGTTAAGGTAGCTTCAGTAGAAGCTAGGCCTATTATCTTATTTGGTTTGGTTTATTATTTCTGTATCACTGGGAAAACTTGGAAAGATATTTAAAGCCTCTTGTATTGTGTTCCTCCATCAAAGAACTGGACCTGAAACAAGGACACAAACCCACAGGAGACTGGTACCTTGTCACACTTACAAGGACCAATTTGTTTTTCTCTTGGACAAGTGCAGTAATATTTAAGTAATCAACTTTGTAGTACCAAAACAATTGGCAAATGTTAAATTCTAGAAATATGACCTACGGTCAGGTTTCTGCTGGTGAGAATAAAAGTTTGAAAATAAAGTCTTTAAATCCTATTTTCATAACTAACACACAGACAAATAATAATAATCATTATTTATTTTTGAAAAAGGAAAAAAAAACTTTCTTAAAACAGAGAATTCCAAATGGATTAAGCAACAATTTTGTGAGAAAATAATTTTAATATTTTTTTTATGACAAATAAATAATCTTTTACTAGACTTTAAGAGAACACTTCATTGAAGGCTACAATCAATATATAATGGGCATAAAACATTTTCCTCATATATATATTTTTTCTAAAATACATTTTTATTAGACTAATAGTCAGGTATATAAACATTACAGATATTTATTTTTACAAATTAATAGAGATACAATACACAGTGTGATATCTAATGATAAAACACTTATATTTATCTGTCTTCCTCTAAATTAAACTAAACCTCTTCAAACAAAGCAAATTTAACAATTTAGTTCAGATAAATAAACATATCATTCAAAATAGTAATGAAATTTCCAATTTAAACAAAGAAAACATTCAAAACGTTCTTCCTATTTTAAAGGGACATGAAATAACATACCTAAGTGTTTATTTTCATATTTAAACATTTATTTATTAACAAATGTTTAAAAGCTATGTGCCCGATTCAATTGAGCTCTCGCTCGATTCGGTTGCCCGTAAGTGAGTTGGCAAGTTCATTTCCTATTTAATTGGCGTCTTTTTGCAGGCTCCAAACAACTTACGAGTTTTTGCCTTGAAAATATTGTGATGGTTAAACCCGTAACTTACAGCCTCCAGAAGCCTTTGATCTTTCACTTTCGCAAAGCTAAAATCGCAAATTTCTATTCAATTGATCAATTTCCCCAAGCCTGCAAATATTTTCACACCCGTAAATGGCAAAAACTATCCTACGATAGCACTGTAAATGCAAATAAAAAAATCAGTACTGCACTGTAGGTAACAGGAAAGCAATGACAGACATTAGAATTAATTGCACAACAGTCTCAAACTCGCAAATCAGCAGGAAATTACATTTATTTGTATGTTTCATTTTGGGGTTAAATCGATCTTGGGTATCAATGAGTTAATACATATCAGGCCACCCATATGTACCAGAACAGCATTGGCATTCATTTTCATAATTCTTTATTTTGCTGGTTTGTGAGCCTGATCTCATATCGGACCCCTGAACCCAATTGATTGACATGTAACCTCCATGTTTTGCTGCCGTAATAATGACGGTCTCATTTTCTATTGGCTGATTTGAAATGGGAGGTTACGGGCTTGCTTAGTTGCTCATGTTCCGCCCTGAACGGCTACAAACCAGTGCAGACATACGGCCTACACTGATCGAGTTGCAGGCTTGCAATTGAATAAGGCCCTATGTATTTAGTTAATGAAATGTCACAAACAGTCCTTGCTGTAGCTCATGCATACAATGTTTCTATAGTACTAAATGTTCTAGCCAATTACAGATTATCTCAGCAGTTATCGAAATGTTGCTGAGGCATATTCTGTCATTGGCTAGTACATCTAGTCCCAATAGAAACAATGTGTGCATGAGCCACAAGGGGCTGACCTTTTCAGTGCCTCCTCATGAATGCAAACCAGTGGTCTATGAACTCCTTACACCTTCATGAGGAGGGGCTAAAAGCCAAACCGGTAACAGATACAAATATATCTTACTCCTTCTCTCTATTTATCTGTTGGCAAGATACATGTTGGTGAGTGGGGACAGAAAGAAACAATTAAAATGGGAAAATTTGATGGCACAGGGGAAGAGAGTGAAGAATCTATGAGCCATGACCCATTGTGTTTAATAAAGATCACAACAAAGGACAATACTCTCGTAAATATACTAATTGTCAAAAACTTCAGTACAATACAAGGGGCAAAAATGGTGGCATAATCTATGATTACACAAGTATTCATTTTAAGAAATTAATAAAGGTTATGTTTTAGCCTAGTAGGAACAGTTGCTTATAAATATGTGTCTTTTAGTCTTCAGATAGCCTGTAAGTTCTATCAAAGATATCTGGAGAATATTTCTGAAAATTCAATATGTCACACGTATACATTAAGAAGTCCACTTGTCCACAAAATTACACAGAGAGAAGGGACACAGGGAGAGAAACAGGGAAAATTGGGAAATATGATGACACAGGGGGAGAGAGGAAAGAAAAGATGGGAGGGAGTAGACCATGGGTGTAAGTTTTCAAGTTTTCAATCTCAATAGGTGCTTTACGGAAAGCACTGTGCATATCTGATTGAAAGCTCAATAACAGGGCCCTCCATACTTTGCACTGTTTGAAATTGTTCTTGACTTGTACTTAACCCCTATATAGCCCTACGGAATATGTTGGCGCGTTATAGATAAAGGATAATAATAAAAATAAAATAATCATTCCCTTTATGTGTCATACATTTTTGGAGGCCTTTTTCTCTCCACTCAAGGCCTCTCTATCTTTCCCACCCAGTATTCAGTGCCTTTCCATGTCTTCTTCCCAAGGTACCATCCTAACCCCCCTCCACTCCCGCTCCTTTATCAGTTCTATCTCTTCCTGTCCACTAGAATAATACTCATCATTTATTTCTCTAAATTCAGCTGCTTCTTTCCCACAGCCCTTCCATGCACTGTTTTTAGTTTTATGTCCTTTAGACCTTTTTATAAACATAAACAACAAGATTTTGACGTCATATGAAAACACTAGTCTGCAGTTTGTGATACCTGTTTCAAAATCGGGATCTTGTTTTATTTCTATGTCTTTAGAATAATGCATTGTATATTTATACCATGTTAGATTTCCCTTATTGCATTTATGCCTTCTGTTGGGAGGTCTTGTCATGCGTTCATCAGTGACTGTCATTTCCTACATTCAGTTATTATTATCTTTTATATAAAAAGCACCAATAATTGCTATACAGTAGCTCTAATACAAGGGTACATTAAACCAAGATTGGTACAGTGTCTACAAGAGAATCTAGAATGTGAAAAGAAATACACAATTAGCAGTGATCCAGGCAGCAAGCTGTAACATTGTACTGCACCATGCTCCTCACTGACACACAAATAGTCCTAAAAGACATTATTAATATACCTCTACCCACACAATCATCATTGGTCTAGATTATAAAGATGATGGAAACAGAGGTTGGCATAACTCATCTCTATATGGCAGTAATAGTTTTTTGCAGTAGGAGCATTCCAATGGTTGTTCCTCACCACAAGCGCCAATTCCATGGTTGCTCCTCTCTCCAAGACCCCTTTCCATGGTTCCTCCTCTCCCCTAGACCCCTTCCCACAGCTGCTCCCATCCCAAGAAACCCATTCCATGGTTGCTCTCCTCTCCAAGATGCCTTCCCCTGACTGGTCTCTTTCACAGAACCACTTTACATGCCCCCTCCCCGAAACCCCTTTCCACAGCTGCTCCCCTCCCCAAGACCCCTTTCCATGATTGCTCTCCTGCCCAAGACCATTTCCCATAGCTGTCCATGGCCGTTTCCTTCTCCAGGATGCTTTCTCATGGCTGCTCCCCTCCTCGAGACCCCTTCCCACTCCAAGACCCGTTTCATGGCGACTCTCCTTCCCAAGACCCCTAATGATGACTGCCCCAAGACCCATTTCCATGGTTTCCCTGTGTTCCCTTTGCCAAGATCACTTCCCATGGCTGCTCCCCTCCCAAGATTCTATTCTATGTTTGCTCTCCTGCCATATTGCAAGGAACAGAAGAGATCTAAAAAGGTTGAACTAGATGGGTTAAATGTCTTTTTTCAACCTCAATTACTATGTAACTATAAAGCTACATTTCCAAATTACTACAAGTAAGTTTTGTTACCCTTAGCAGAACTTTATTATCATACAAAGAAAAAAAATAACATTTAGTAATCTATACAGCTTGGTCTTTTAAATACATTTTAGGCAAATATGTGAGTTTTATGTCAATTTTAAGGGGCAATGAGTTAAGGATCCACTGTTACCTGCAGCTTTTATTGAACATGGAGGAAATGATCGAAAGGAATTTATTTTGGACTTGGGCTCACCATTCATCCGTCAGCCAGTGATAATAATTCTGGGCTTACATGCCACTCATATTGGCCTTGTAATTAACACAATTATAAATAAATAAATAAAAAACACATATTCAGTGTATACATAACACAGGAAACTTACATTTAAAATAAGGTGTCAGCTCTAAAGTACACTTACCTTTAAACTACATAGCATTTTAATAAGGCCAAGTGTGTTGATATAGTTGACCAATAAGATACAAAGAAAATAATAGGATATTAATTATTAAAGTAACACAATAACTGTGATAGGAAATGGCAAGCAACTTGTGAATGGTGAAGTGAAATTGGTATTAAACAAACACAACTATAAAACATTTACCTCCTGATCTAAAGTGGGATATATCTGGGCACAGATGTGAAACTTGGACACAATTTCAAAAAACTATCCCTAGAAAAATAGGTCCATTGGCAAGTATGACAAAGCAATGTTCCATTATTACTCTGCAAAACCAAAACAGAAAAAAGAACAAGGCAAAAGTCAGGCTGATAATCATAATAGCCTAATAAGTGTTTTGTATTTATGCAGAATGGTTACTTATTTAAATTATATTACATTGTGTTCTCTTTTATGAATAGTTTGTAATGAGAACATTTAATAAAGGCTGCAGCCGAATAAGACAAACTGTTTTTTTCTATATGTGTCATCTAACACTATTTCATTTCACATACCTTGAGAATTACTTATTTCTTATGTAGACCATATTAAATACCAATATTCACTTTTCTCATTTTAAACAGCTGTTTTCATGTTGTTTTTTCCCCATAAGGAAATCTGAAAGCCTCTTAGTTTCAGTACTGCTATAATTAGCCATCCAGTGTAAAGGTTGATAAGATAAAGAGCCAAAACCAGTAATGTCTTCATTGCAGTAAGTGTAGGCCACAGGTCACAGCAATACAATCAAACTGGACATTATCAGGTGAATGAGAATCAAAATGACTGTGTAAAATCAAATACAGAAAAAGCTGCAAAAATACAATAATATTTAGTCTATTAATGTAATTAATTGTCTAGTTAAATTACCTGTTTGTCAAAATGGCATTAACCATTAATAGTAAAGATAAAGTACAGAGTCTCATTAACACTACATTTAAGGAAAGCCAGAAATAAGCTGTTTCAACTGTGTTGACAAGTATTGCAAGCATATTAGCATTATATTATACAAACTAAACAAAACAGTCACGTCTGTGCATATTTAATTGTCATTCAAATCGTACTAAACCTACTGGGTTATACTTTCTGAATCAGTAAAGATGTAAAGCCAGACCTCTCCCACACCTGCTTAAACCCTCAGGCACTACCCTCTAGCGCACACTCACATCACCCTTCCTCTCTAATCACCTCTATTCTCCCTAGCCTTCTAATTAGGCTAGGAAGACATAATTCTAAATACCACAAGCTACCTTCATAATACGATAGAAGGATCTGAATACAAATATATACAATGCCTTGCAAAAGTATTCACACCCTTGGCATTGTTTGTGTTTTGTTGCCTCACAACCTGGAATTAACATGGATTGTTTGAGGGTTTGCATCATTTAATTTACAGAACATGCCCACAACTTTGAAGATGTTTTTTTTGTGTGAAGCAAACAACAAATAGGACAAAATAACAGAAAAAGTCAATGTGCATAACTATTCACCTCCCTAACATCAATACTTTGTAGAGACACTTTTTGCGGTAATCACAGCTCCAAGTCTCTTTGGATAAGTCTCTATGAGCTTGCCACATCTTACCACTCTGATTTTTGCCCATTACTCCTTGCAAAACTGCTCCAGCTCCTTCAAGTTGGATGGTTTGCCCTTGTGAACAGCAATCTTTAAGTCTGACCACAGTTTTCTATTGGATTGAGGTCTGGGCTTTGACTAGGCCATTCCCAAACATTTTTTCAAGTTTCCCCATAAATCACTCAAGTGTTGCGTTAGCAGTGTATTTGGAGTCATTGTCCTGCTGGAAGGTGAACCTCCGTCCTAGCCTCAAATCACGCACAGAGTGGTACAGGTTTTGCTCAAGAATATCCCTGTATCTAGCACCATCCATCTTTCCCTCAACTCTGACCAGTTTCCCAGTCCCGGATGCTGAAAAACATCCCCACAGCATGATGCTGCCACCACTAATGATGGTGTTCTTTGGGTGATGTGTTGGGTTTTCACCAGACATAGTGTTTTCTTTGAGTTAAATTTCAGTCTCATCAGACCAGAGCACCTTCCTCTATACATTTTGGGAGTCTCCCACATGCCTTTTTGCAAACTCAAAATGTGCCATTTTGTTTTTTGCTGAAAGTAATCGCTTTCTTCTGGCCACTCTGCCATAAAGCCCAACTCTATGGAGCGCACAGCTTATTGTCGTCCTATGTACAGATACTGTCTGTGCTACCTGTCTGAATAATGCCCTTCTTGCCCGGTCCGTGAGTTTTGGTGGGCGGCCATCTCTTTGCAGGTTTGGTTCTTTCCATTTGTTATGATAGATTTGATAGTGCTCCTGGGGTTCATCAAATATTTGGATATTTTTTTATAACCTAACCCTGACTTGTACTTCTCAACAACATTGTCCCTTACTTGTTTGGAGAGTTCATTGGTCTTCATGGCAGTGTTTGGTTAGTGGTGCCTCTTGCTTAGTTGTTGCAGCCTCTTTGGCCTTTCAAAAAAGGTGTGTATATGTAATGACAGATCATGTGACACTTAGATTGCCCACAGGTGGACATCATTTCACTAACTATGTGACTTCTGAAGGTAATTGGTTGCATCAGAGCTTTTTATGGGCGTCATAACAAAGGGGTTGAATACATACGCACATGCCAATTTTCTGTTTTCTATTTCTAAAAAATAGTTTTATGTATATATTTTTCTCATTTTACTGCACCAACTTTGACTATTGTGTCCTGATCCATCAGATAAAATTCAGATTAACAAAACATTGAACTTAAGGCTGTAATGTAACAAAATAGGTAAAAAGTCAAGGGGGGTGAATACTTTTGCAAGACACATATATATACAAATGTAAATCTGAGAAAAGGGCAATGGAAAAGTAGTGGTGGGGGTATTTGTCTTGCATCCTCTACTCAATTGATTTACCAGCTGTGGTATGTGTAAAAATAGTCTGATCAAAATGTTGTGATAGATTATATGTTTTGCTTTAATAAGCAGCTAAAACTGTTTATCTTCATATGTTACAGGTGGACTATAAAGAGTAATCAAGATGCACTCAAACACATCAGAGGTGGAAGATGGTGGCCTGAAGCCAATTCACATAAATTGTTCTTTGTCCGGACAACATGGATACATTTATATTGTTGTGCCCATAGTTTACAGCATAATATTTGTTGTAGGAATCTTTGGGAATAGTCTTGTTGTCATTGTCATTTATTGGTATATGAAAATGAAGACAGTGGCAAGTGTTTTTTTGTTGAATTTGGCCTTGGCTGATTTGTGTTTTGTGATCACGCTACCTCTGTGGGCAGCTTTTACAGCCATGCGCTACCACTGGCCATTTGGCAGACTCTTGTGTAAAATAACTTCAACTGCAATCACAATTAATCTTTATACCAGTGTCTTTTTACTTACTTGCCTCAGCCTTGATCGATACATAGCCATTGTCCATCCAATGAAATCCCGTGTTCAGCGCACAATGATGTTTGCCAGGTTAACATGTATTGCTGTATGGCTCCTTGCATTTGTGGCCAGCTTACCCACTGTAATATATCGTGATACATTTCTCCTTGATGGCACCAACAATACAGTCTGTGCTTTTTTCTATCCTTCTAATGACAGTTATAGCAATAAAGCTCTTCGTGTTGGCATGGATGCAACTAAGACTATTGTTGGCTTTTTTATTCCATTTTTCATCATTTTAACAAGCTACACATTAATTGGGAGGACATTGAAGAAATCCTACCAAGCCCCAAAGGGTAAGGCCAGGAATGATGATATTTTTAAAATGATTGTGGCCATCGTGCTAGTATTTTTCTTCTGCTGGATTCCTCATCAAGTGTTTACCATTCTTAACATCTTGATTCAAATGAATGTAATTGACAACTGTCAAATTAATGACATAGTGGACACAGGTATGCCCATCACCATATGCATTGCTTACTGCAACAGTTGCTTGAACCCTTTCTTATATGGGTTCTTTGGAAAGAATTTCAGAAAATATTTCCTGCAACTCTTAAAATATATTCCACCAAAGATGAGAACACGTGAGAGTACAAACACGAAAATGAGCACTCTTTCATATCGACCATCTGAAAACCATAGTCTGTCAACCAAAAACAGTGTCAATGAAAGACAATGCAAGTAAGCTTATAACTTACTGTATTAAGTGTCAAATAAAAAAAAGATTTATAAAGAATTATAATCATAGAGTGTCCGTAAAAAAAACAATACAATACTCTTAAACCCTGTTATATTGAAACTAGGTATCTCTTCCGCTTTAAAATGTAACTTTTTTTTATACAAACCTAAGGTACTACCTAAACAGGAGAAGTATAGACATTTTTATTTCCTGCTTCTCGCTTTGAATATTAGTAAAATATGTTGGAGAAGGGTTTGCTTATGTTAAAAACATCAGAGAAGTTGCATATGGGAGATGGATTCACTGGTGTTAAAAAGCGGAAGAGTTTTCTTTGTCCCATTTGCCTTAATCTGGACATACAGCAGTTTCCAGTAAGAAGGCATATTTAAATAACAGCGTGAGAAAATCTAATTTTTGACAGTTATATGAAAATAATGTATAATTTTGATTTTACTGAGTGGAAAAACATACAAGAATACCTCATTCTCTGCAACTTTGGTTTTACTGAACCTTACATACATTAATTTATTTGAGTTTATTATGATACATTTAGAACACATTTTTCTATTACAATCACACTGTATTGTGCATTATCCTGGTACATTCATTTTATATTGTACATACATTTTTATCTGTTAGTATATTTTTTTGTATTTATGTTGCACATAAAAAAAAAAGGAAATTCTTTATACTTACATGTTCACAAAAGTAGAGTATATTGTTTATGCTTATTTGTATTCATATTTAAGTTGAAGAAGCTGCCCTCACAGTCTATTCATTTGTTCATTGAACACATTACAGTATTGAGACGGTATGTAACTGACCATGGAATGTAGATCAGAGAAATGTATTGCTAGCACTTTCGCATTGATGCCTTTAATCAAAGTTGTGACTTCTACTTGTCACATACACAGCCTGCATACATAACAATTATAAACTGGTACCAGTTTCCAGTAATGGCTAGTTGCCATTTTAAAAGCAGTCTGAAAATAGTGAAGTCAATTGGATCTATCATTTTTCACATTTACAACTGTATATAATGTATGTTTAGACAAGCTTCTACAATTTATGAAATGTTAATGTTAATTTGCTGGATGCTTAGGTACCTAAGATCTCCTTTATCATACTTGTCATCAACTAGATGTTTAACATAAGAAGATAAATACTAAGAATTATACAGAAATCAGAAAAATCCAGTGTTGTACTGCAGCTTTTAGTGCTTAAAGTTTTAAGAATCATTCAGTAATTTAAGTAAGAGCAACTCCTCCAGATGCAATGAAAGTATTTGACTGGATAGGCCCCACTTCTCTGGCTTTGGCCCATAAATCATGGATAACGTTTCACATCTTTATTACTAACAAGTATCAACTGTTTGTAACACTACTCAAGCCTCTGACTTGAGTTGATTGGATTTGGTGCACTTTTCCATTTTGATTCATAGATGTTGAACCACAACTAATGAAACTAACTACAGTGGTGACTACCTTGACTAGCATGCTGTTTCCAATTTGTCCCATTGCTCCTTCGCATTCCTTTACTTCCCAATCCACACCTAAGCTACCAAGGCCACAGTGTACTTTTGTTGGTGGGGGTTTCCAGTCATTATACCTTGTTGCAATCACTGATATCCCTTGCTTCGGCATTGTGCATAATTGTTTTCCAATTATGAATAAATACATTTGCAGGATATAAGGATATATATATATATATATATATATATATATATATATATATATATATATATATATACCTTCATTTCCAAAATAAACTGTGAGAGAAAATTCTCCTGCCCATTTTGTAACAAATATCCCTAAATTCCAACTATTATTACCGTTTATTTATAATCAAAGGCAATTATTTGCAAGATCATATGCAAAAGTGAGTTGACATGCCTAAACCTGAAGGAGGAGTGACACATGTCATGTCCATGTCTATGTGCTTTAAAAATGATATGAACCCCATTGTCTTGTGTTGGATCTCCTGTAACATTAAATTCACTTCATGAATGGTGGGGCATAGTATTGAGCTCAGCCTTCTTCCCCAGTGTCAGTAAAGATAAACACATTCTGCAACTGTTGTTTGACTGATCATCTAGGATGCCACTGTCATTTTACAAGAGATCATAGACCATACTAAGTATGGTCTATGAGCTCTTGTAAACTTACAGCTAAAGGTCATTTAATTGTCAATTTCCAAAAGATCATTTGTCATCTAAAGGTCATTTATAAATCCAGAAACACACTTCAAAAGAATAAAAAGTTAGGGTATGTTGTCTTAACCACATTTTATGTGCACATGGATGTCACCTGTTAGAGTGACATTTTAAAAAGCTTCAGCAAGAGGAATATGAAGCCAGATGTACGCCAACAACCAGACCTATGCCATTGTGGCTTTCTATTCACTGTCTACACTGATCTTAATATACAGACATCTCTAAGCACCCAAAAAACACAACACAATTATCTACGTTACTGACACAATGTGAACTTGTCCTATATTTATGTTGTTTCCTTTATTGATTCACTCTTGTTGTGTAAACACTTACACAAGATTAACGTTGTGATGTGACAATCTTATCTTTATTTATCTACTGTATTTTTATGTTCTGTAACCGCTTTAGCTTATTTGTGTGTTGTGAATACTGTGATGCTAATTGTTGATTGTTAATTGATTTTATACAATGAAGGTAATCTTGTAGCATTGAAAAATGTAAGCTTTGATACTGTGCTGTTAGTGATATAGTAAGTTTCACATCTTAGTATATAGGGCACATTATGTTTTCATTGATGTTGTTTGATTATGTTGAATATTGAGAGAAATTGTAAAATACATGTCTAAAGTAGATATATTAAGGGCTAGAAACTTTTATTAAATTAAATATTAATATTGTGATTGCTAAAAAAGGAAGGACATGATAGATTTATACATTTTGCTCAGAATAATCTATTTTCAAGGGTAAATAAAAGGTCATATTGTATTCATTCTACACTTACTTAGTAGCCTGATTATTGTTTATACAGTCAAACCCACTATGGGGCCATATTAAATTCCAGCTTCGTAAGTCCAACGTGTCACACGTAAGAGCTGCATGCTTGAAATTTGGACGTTTTACGTCACTATTAAATTAGAAGTGCTGCGAGCTATGAGCAAGATATTTCGTGAACCAGTTCAAGCAAGCATGTAGTTACGCGTTCAGATGGAGCCAATGGAAAAAGAGATTGTTAGCGTTACTTCACTGAAAAAGGGAGGGTAGATTTCAAAGTCCTACGTGCTTCAATTACAGTTTGCGATCGGACCCACATTTAAGATATAATGCAATATTAATAAAGCAGTAAATATGATATTCTATTACATGCGAGTTACAATATATGTCTTGACACATTTATTGCGGGGATCGATATAACACAAAATATAAACATGAAATAAATTATTTTTCGGGGCCGATTTGCGAGCTTGAGAATGTTGTGCTATTAATTCTAAGACCTAACATCACTTGCCCTTATAATAAATGTACAGTAGAGTGTTGTTATTTGCATTAAAAGTGCTACATATTGGACTTTACCCCCCTTGCCGGTGCTCTTGAGCCCATGTTGGGCTTTCGGCTCCATTTGCATGTTACATGCTTGCTCATGAGTGCAATTTAATAGCTGAATTGAACAAGTAGCGGTTACGGGCATGAGAGATCAAAGAATTTACGTGCGCAAAATTCAATGTTGCTCCACACGTACCCTATTCTCGGCCGTCCTGCGTCTTAACACGCAAGACCACTGCAAGCAACGTTACAGGGCTAGTTTAATACCTGTAACACGTAAATTTGGAGTTATGGGCTGCGCTTTAAAACGTAGCCCCAATTTAATGAGCGCACAGCGTCCACATATCAGTATTTACCAGACTGTGCTTCACAGTAACCTCTCATTCCATTGCAAGCCGATTGGTGCTTTTTATGGGTGTGTTACTGTCATACACTAGTCACAATTCAACATCACAGTATTCACTAAGATTTGTTATGATCTTTAAGCGCAGAAAAGCTACTATCCATCTTTCTTATTTTAAAATAGTGAAGTGCCTATTCCCATAATTTAAAATAATCTTAAATCTATATATTCTAAATCTTATTAGAATAAAGCAATCTTCACTAAAGTGAATTTTGTGAGAGTGCAAATCTTGAGAGTTATAGTGCCTCTAATCTTAAGAACTCTACCAATAAATGAAGGTTTAGTTGTCTTTCTTTTCCGAAATATTAAAAATAGTGTGATTGATAATGTCTAATAATTTAGTGTTGGCTCACTTGTGTGTTATTTCTGCTCCAACATAGTTACAAAAATCATATGAGTAAAAACATCCTTAAAACCTCTCCTGTTATCAGCTATTGTTAAGTAATGGAAATAAACACATCTGCTAGAATGTGTTCTTCAGTGGCATTAATAGTACTTAGTCATATTTATAGTACATAGACAAGTGTTATTAAAAAGCTAGACACTTTACATGCCATGCTGGTACAAAATAGGAACATGACGGCACTACATTTTGCTGTGTTTTTAACTCTTTCATAAAATTCTCTTTTCTTCAATTGTGAAAAAACATTTTCATGCCCATAATTGCTCTATGTTTGAGAATACAAAGGGAAATATTAATTAAAGAAGTACACTTGAAAATAGGCAACATGAAGAAGAATATATAAAAAATAATACAGCCTGTAATGTATTACTGTTATGTGCAATAGTATTGCTGTAGAATCCATTTCTGCTTTCAGTGGTCTTCTTCCTGGGAAGAGAAATTTAAATACTGGATGTTTCTATCTGGCATTGACATTTACAACTTCCAGCACTCTCAAATAAAATGGGAGCCTATAGGAAAGAATAATTGCATATACAATAGAAAAAAATGTAAAAACAGTTTTTGTAATTTTATGTTTTTAAAGTACCGTATTGGTCCAAATATAAGCCGCACCCGCATATAAGCCGAACCTGTAAAATTCAAGGGGAAAAAAATAGAAAAAATATAGTACTGAACTATAAGCCGCACCCTTAAAATTGGAGAGAAAAGGACTCTCAGCCATTGAAAGAAGCAGGCTTTCTAATTATTACTGTAACTTTTTTTGCAGGTTTCAGGCCTTACAGGATGTTAGAATCACTAAAAACGTAAATCGCTATTCAATACCGTAGTCTCAAGCACGCAAATCGGCACCCTTAACTCGCAATTGCGCAAATTGGCAGTAATTTTACATTCACGAATAGAAGCCGCACACGTAACTCGCAAGCTCGCAAATCGGCAGTGATTTTTTTTACGGTCTCGGATATAAGCCACACCCATAACTCGCAAACTAAAAAATCGGAAAAAAGGTGCGGCTTATATTCGGACCAATACGGTATGTTGTCTTTCATAAAGTTTAGTTATTTAAATGACCATATGGATACACTTTGATGACCTGTAACATTTGTTTTAGTGTTGTTACTGGCACATTAGTGATCTGGCTCAAAATACAAGATCCAATCAGATTACTGTACCTGTGCCTATGGCACGAGTAACACTGTAAATGATTAATAACTCCCTATATCCAGAGAGAGAGAGAGAGAGAGAGGGCATGGAGAGATAGAGAGTGCAGAGAGAGAGCACATAAAAAGAGAGAGCAAAGAGAGAGAGAGCTCAGAGAGAGAGCGCAGAGAGAGCAACAATAGGGGAATAAAACAGGCTTCACAACTGTCGTGTTAATATCTGAAATAATTGAAAAATAATTCAAGATGTTTTTATAACATAAATAAATTAAGCACAAGTTTGCATGTTTCCCTTTATAACAAACTATTCTTTACTGCAGTCACGCATTTTATGTCATCAGATGATTCAAGAGGGTACGTCCTGTTAAACCAATGATCTTTCCATTACTGCTACTGAAAGCTACATCTCCCTATATAGGCAACAGATTCTCTACATAAAAGTTAATTAAATTAATTTTGTAAGAGCCAAGCATTAAGACCCAACCCTACAAAACTCATTCCTGCCATTTATATCTATAATATTGTCAATGAAGTTCCCATTTCCGTAGCAGTTAGCATCTCTTCATCAACAACAAACTTCAGTTTCGTTTTATAATATAATAACTTTGTCCAATTACAGAAATGTTTCTACTGTATTGTAATGCCAGACAGTTCAAAAACGTCATAGTTGCCCATTTGCTAATAAATATGTCTCAATACAACAATAATGCATATATTTTAATGTCTGGTGTTTTATCAATGCGGTTTAAGCTCAAATATCCATGGCAAATATTTCTTGAATAGCGGGCCAGATACATTAAGGTTCTCATAGGCCTTTTCATTTTCCATAGAATACTGCAATTGCTACTCATTCACAACTTTGCAGAACTTTAATGAATCTGAGATGCTGTGCTCTTTGTATTTTGAATGTATTGTATTCATTTTTTTTAAAGTTGTTCTCTTGAAAGCTATAGACGATCTTTATATTGTTGTTGTGAATGTAATAACATGATTGTAACCAGTCCTTTTATGTTGTACTACTGTATTTCTAATGTATTTACATAAAATAAATGCTTATTAAAATCATTAAGTGTATAAGTATTTTGTAACAAATATAATGTTTGCCTGTAAACCCATAAATCCGATGCTCCCCCCATTTCCAAAGAGTTACTGGCGTGATTGGATTATTTTGGCACATTCATTTGGCCACAGAGTGACATCCTAGTGTCAGAGCTGTTTTTCCGTTAGAGAGTGCACAGACAGAGAGAGAGAGGGCATAGAGAGAGAGAGCAGCAAGACAGAGCACACAGAGAGAGAGAGAGCACACAAAAAGAAAGAGCAAAGAGAGAGCTCAGAGAAAGACATCACATAGAGAGAGATGAAGTGCACAGATAGAGAGAGAGCACACGCAGAGAGAGACAGATAGCACAGAGAGAGAGAGACAGCACAGACAATTGAAGATAACATTATATGATACCGTCAATAATGATGGGCAAGTAACTAGTATATATATAAGAATGCAGCTGTTGTGCTTCTATTGTAACTATTCCAGTTATAAAGACCCAGAAGTTGAGCCAGATTAAGAAATCATTTTGTGAGTCCTCTGGGAATCTAATGGCAATGTGTATTCCCTTTTGGTTTACATACAAAATGAGAATGCTACTTTGAATTGAATGATAAATAGGTTTGATGTTTTCTGCTCCCACAATGCCAAATATGCAGTTCTTATGAGTAAGACCATAAAAGCTGTTTACAGACGCCAGGAACAAAACATTCATCATTTAGAAGATGTAAACAACACAACGATATTTTATCAATACATATAAATATCAACCTGGAAAACTAATGTAATATGATTCAGTTACTATATTATACTACATTTTTATAATGTGCCAAGACTTAGTGTTCAGTGTGGGAAAAAGCCAGTCCAAGCTTTAAAAACAGCTGCAAGTGTTTGTCCTTATTTATAGTCACTCTTTCACTATAGCTTAAGTACAGCTGGGTCAACATGATTGCAGCAAAATTAAGATAAGATATTTTGAGATGTAAAGGAATGATTTATTTAAAAATATTTTCCACCATATACATGAAAAATTGTCTAACCCTCATAAAATTTCCTTATGCCCTTAATGTTCTGTTTAGCCATAAAGACTTATGCCGTCTCTTCCTATCTGTGCCCACTAATAAAATTGAATGTCAGACCTTATAAGATGAGGGACGGTAAGGGACAGTAGAAAGTGTATTAAGTGCATGAATAGCAGTAAAATATCTTTGTGTTCTAACTTATATTTTCATAGGGTTATACCCCTTGTGTGTCATGTACTGCAGATTTTCTTTTTTTTTTTTTGTTTCTTTTAAACATACAAATACATAATTAGAATAAATACTACATATAAAAATAATTCATATATTTCAGTCAATATGAATCAAATTAGTTGTACAAAAGACACAATAAATCAAACATAATGCTTGAAGAGGAAGGAGAACAAGTGGTTATTCTAAAACTGCAATTTTTTTTACAGATCTATCAGAAGGATTGTTAGACTGTTTCCAAAAATCTATTTCTTTATTTTTTTCTACTATAGTTTGTACCATATCCCAAGTTGTAATGGTAGATTTTTTTCCAAAATCTTGTTATAGACCATGTAGCTTAAAAAAAAAATTGGATAATCAAACTTTAGCTTGGAAATTAGTCTGGATGCTTTTCCATATTTTTCCCATGAAGATGAAATCAGGAGATAATTCCATCTTACAATTCAGTATTTTGCAAATATTGGTAAGACAAGAGGACTGAAACACTTGAATTTTTTACAAGACCACCATATGGGAAGATGAGAAGCATTGTTCTCCCGCACATCACCAACACTCGTTTAGTATTTATTAGGTGCTATCTTTACTAAAACAGAAGGTACCATGTACCACCTTTGTATTAATTTCAAGTATACTTTTCTATAATGGGAACATTTATTTGCCCTCGTTGTTATTTCAAAAGCAGTGTTCCAGTCCTTCTCATTCCATGCATTGCCTATATCAAATTCCTATGCTTTAATCCTCATCATTTTAGGCCCATGAGAGTGATTTTTTATTATTTTATAGCATTTAGAAATCAAATGTTTCTCCGCACTCCTCAAACATAAGGCTACAAATTCTGTTAATTTTCTAGCTTCTATCAGATTATATACTCTGACTTCAAGAGCGAAGACTTCAGAGAATAGTATTCCAACCAACTATTACTTGAGATACCAAAGTCTCTTACCAAATCTGCAATTTATTTCAAGATTAAATTTAAATACAGATCCGCCAAAGTAAGATTTAGTGCAGATTTGCTTGAAACCAATTTTATGACTGTAATTTGAAATGTAGTAAGCATGTAGTAAACATCTAAGTGACATTGAGAATTGCATATTATAAATATCATGGTGAGTGGTAAGCGATCAGTTTGCTATTTTATTTAACAATGTATATTTCAGATCTTTAAACAGTTTGGTGGATGTCATAAATACATTGTTTAGTGACTGCTGAAATGTAATTATGTGTTGCCTGTACATTGTTATCTTGTATTCTAGTTATAATATGTTATAGAGGGAAAATGGGATATAGAAAAGAATATACTATATGTGGAAATGGTGAAAATGCTCTGCACAGAAGCTTAACTGCAGAACCTCACATCTGCACACATACAGGCCTTGATTCAAGGCAGATGACTGCTTCTTAGGAGGCCTGTGCCAACACTTAAGATTAACATCAAGGTTTTTGCCCTATCTAGCTATAGACACCTGTCATGTAGTTTAGACACCTGGTGAGTTTTGTCTCAAGGGCTTCTAGAGCAGCCAAGGTGGCAAGGCAGATGTGCTGACATCACACACATACACAACAGTACACAAGGGTGTGGTATGGGAGATGTATAATAATAATATGTTGGTTCTATGATTCAATAAAGGTTCAGTTCTAGTATCACATATCCACAGTGTGAGGCTGTTTTTGTGTTTGTATCCTGAATTGGGGAGTGGTGTTGCCGGAGGCCACTAGTAACCTGTATCCAGTATTCTCTGCCTGTACATTTGGGCATTGCCCTCTTCAGATGCCATCTTTTGTGCCACAGAGAAAAAGAACTACACGATTCTGGTGAGGTAGGTTTGAACTAGGTTTATATCAAGCCCCCTTGAACAAGCAGGTCGTGACAGTGGAATTCAAGGACCACACCACAAATGACTGTAGTGTAACCCCATAACACCATCTGAATACCCTAAACTAGTTCCTAATGGTCTAAAATGTCTTCTCCTGACCCCTTAGTTGCACTACACTCCTGACTTATTTCTATACTTTACTTTCTATTGCAGGTAAAATGCTAAACAGATAACATTTGGACATTGAAGCATTGCTCTTCCTAAAGAGATGTCCATCGAAGTATATTGACATTCTGTATAAGTAAAGTTACTGATAAATGTATCCTGACGATTGGGATATAAGGAACCAAAGAAAGAAAGTAAATATTATCAGACCTGAAAGAGAAAACATGTTGATTTAAATGCCCCTTTAAAAGTGGGACATATGGAGGCTGTAAAAAGTCAGCTGTCAGGAATCAGTCACATATATAACACCTATGTAATGACTTGTTTGCCACTGATGGGTTACAAAAATGTGAAAGTATCTGTGCACATTTCCAAGGACTTAATCATTTGTTTTCTAAAGTTGAACCAGATAAGTGCTTAACAAAAAAAACATGTTTCAGAGAAGTCTGATTCAGTGTAAAGAATGAAAGGTTAATAAGGCAAACAAATGACTTTCCAAGATTCAAGTCAAGAAGCAATCTGCAGACCTCATGATATACAACAAATACAAGAATGTGCTATCAGCAGTTTTATGGAACGAAAAAATGTTTGTAAAACTGTGTTGTACTCCCAGCTGTAAAATGTCATGTAACCAAGCTTGACATTAACTGAACAAGCCGGACACAGAGCTTCCACGCCCAGACATTACTTGGCATAGATTTAACATGAAAACTGAGCTGCTGAAGAGGCCCATCAAATGTGAAGTACAAAAATATGTAAATAACTGTATGTGCCTCAGAGTAGACAAAAATATTTTAATGTTAAAGGGAAACTGCCAAGTCCTAATGGTAGAAATTAAAACTGTAAGAGTTGGTTCAAGAAGAGTAAACAAAAAAGCTTATAAGCACTGGAAGTCCAATGTAGTCCAGAACTTTCCATTGTGCATTTAAATGTGCATTTTTATATATTACTCACATTTATTACATGGAAGTTGTTATGTTAAGAGACACAAAACTGTTTAACTGGATTAACAGTGAATTGAAAGAAGCTTAAAAGGAAAATAAAATATCTGTGTTTTCTAATACGATTTACATTCAAAACAATTTGGATAAAAACACGATGTTGTTGCAGTCCATAGGTTCAACAAGAATACCCCTCTATTCCTCCCAGCTTCACTTTAGTACAGTTCAATACAATTGTTCTGTTTATTATAAATAATTAATTTTTTTTTAATTAAAGTGTGCTTTTTAAATGCATGATAGAAAATGTTGGCAGCAGGTAACACTATTATTTGCATTGTGTGTTATGTTTAAAAGATAAAAAATAGGAATTAAATAAGATTGAACACATTTAATGGTGCATCACTCTTGACAAAAGAAACAAAGGCAATGTCTTTTTGCCTACACAGATTGTGTCACAATGTTTCCTTATATTTTTTTGACTTTCTTTATCAGACTCTTCTCCTCAGCTTCTCAACATAACATCTCCAACAGCATAATCAATTCCCCTTCTCTTTTCTCCTCTCCCCTTGTTTGGTCCCACATGCCCTCTCCATCCTCGCCCATCTCCTCCTTCTTCTAAAACTCAGAGCAGAACAACTCCTGTAAGTCCTTCTCAATATGGATACATATTCCATAACCCAGACCCTTCAGTTATTTCCACCTGCTGTCAGCCATGCACAGTCTACAGGGCAGTAAACACCCATAATCGTATATCCATTACCTGTCACAAACCATTTGCTTTGCCTTTCTATTGGGTCATGTGACCTCCTATGTACGTTCCATTTGCAATAAAACTCATTTCCATTCATGACCAATTTATTTCTAACTCGTTTAATCTGTTGGCTATAAAAATAAACTTGGCTCACTCGAACAGATAGTGCCTTCCCTGCGGCACTCTCACTTCAGTCTCCCCCCTAAACCTGGGAACAAGCAAGTTGGAGGTGTGGACACACACTTACCTCCCTCAGAGCCACAAAATTACTTTCACTTACCTCTTCTGTTGGTCTATCACAATGGACATAGTATCCTACTCACAGTGATGAAAACTCTCTTCACTTTATCTTTACAAATCTCTGCACAATCTATAACCTTGTCATCTCCCTACTCCCTCTATCTGACCACCATCTCCTAACCTGCAACTTCGCCACACCATACACTTATTGCATTTTTTTCAAACACCTCCCCCACAGAAACCTCCAATCACTTGGCCCACAACAACTTTCCAAAGTACTATCACCCCTTCTCTCCACCTTCACCTCCCATGACATTGCCACCTCACAGTAAAACAAGATACTAACGTTCACCCTTTGTAATCTTACACCCAAAACAACAAACTGACTCCCTGGCACCCATCCTATGCAAACAAGCTACAACAGTGTTTCCCAAACCTCTCCTCAGGGCTCCTCAGACAGGTCGGGATTTCAATTTAACAGTGTGTGAACATAGGTGGGAAAATAAGAGGCTCCATTGCCTGGTGAATACTAATTGCTTTGTTCACACATGGTTAAATTGAAATCCTGAACTGTCTGGGGAGCCGTGAGGAGAGGTTTAAGAGCCACTGCGCTACATACAGAAGTTCTCCCGCACTGCTGAATGACTATGGTGGAAATCATGCACTTCAGCAGACTTCTTCCACTACATGTTTACTTTCTGATCCTACTTCTTCCCTCAATACCAACTCTGTTCTGCAACCCCAAACATTTGCTCTCAACATTCAACACTCTCCTCTCTCCACATCCACCTCCTACTAGTGTATAGTGTTGTACTGACACTATATATTAGCATTTATTTATGACTAACACAGACAAGACACTGTCAAGAGCATAACATCTTTTTTCGCAGCCTGCAAAACATGAAATACATGCACTGTATAATTAACCAGGGTATACAGCCGAAATATCAAAATAAACATATAAAAGCACAGTGTATATCATTTGAAAGAACACATCCCAGAGAACTAAAAAACTTCACACAAAAAATTATTTTAGTTGCTTAAATGATATATTGTAATTAGTTTAAACAAATGAGATCAGGAAGGTGTCATAACAAGATCAACATCCAAAGAGGTGCATGGGGGACCATGAGCTTTCTCACTAGGCACCAGGGTTAATAGTCACCATCCTGCAGAGAAGGGGTAAGTCATTCTGGTTGTAGATGGGCAGCAATAAGCAATATAGACATACAAGCAATAAGAATACAAATCAGAATACCACTCTCTCCAATCCACAGATCAGTGCAAAAAGGTTAAATAATTTTTTTATTAATTTATGCCATTTTTATTAAAAATTGGGTAAAAGAATTGTGATCTTCTTCATCCCTTACTGTTACCCCAATGCTGGTGATTACCTCTACTGCTTTTGCTAATGCAGAGCAGGAGAGGTTATCAATTTATAATTGCACAGAGCCCAGGCGGGCAATCCTTTTAATTTAACATGGTTGGAACTCTGAGGTCCTCATTCAAATGCGATTTGGCTAATTGAATAGGGCTCTATGGCCCTCATTCAATTGCAATTTGGCCAATTGAATAGGTCTAAATAAGCACATAATATATTTTTTAAAGAAGTTTTTAGTTAGTAAACATCTATCCAAAAGCAAGGTTTTCACTAACTAAAAACGTATTTAAAAAAAATATGTTATGTGCTTATTTAGAGCACTATTGAATTGGCCAAATCGCAATTGAATGAGGGCCTATATAAGCACATAGCATATTTTTTTACAGAAGTTTTTATTTAGTGAAGACCTAGTTTTTGGATAGAAGTTCACTAACTAAAAACTTTTGTAAAAACATATGCTATCTGCTTATATAGAGCCCTATTCAATTGGCCAAATTGCATTTGAATGAGGCCCTGAGGATTTATTGGCTGTATTATCAAGTGAACATGATATATCCTCTCTTCAGTTGCTATGTTATTTCTGTGAAGACTATTAATTCAATATCCAGCATCCATCTTTAAAGCCTCCAGCATCCATCTTTAAAACACTCACCTGGCTTCCTACAGACACTGCTACAAGCCTCCAGCATCCATCTTTAAAACACTCACCTGGCTTCCTACAGACACTGCTACAAGGTATCTACAGCCATCTAACTGATTCACCTTTGACTCTACTGTATCCTCCTGTAACATTAATTATAAATATCCATATCTGATATAATTTTTGTTCACATAGAAACTTTATTACTACTCTGGTAAATTTTAAACTTTCACACTGTATTTCTCCACCACAATCTCCCGCCCCCTTCACACCTTCTTATCTGTCTGCAGCAAATGCTCCTTTTAAATTCATAAATACTGGGCTAGCCAAAAACTATATCTCACAATCTCTTCTCTGTTCCAGCCTCCAGCATCCATCTTTAAAACACTCACCTGGCTTCCTACAGACACTGCTACAAGGTATCTACAGCCATCTAACTGATTCACCTTTGGCTCTACTGTATCCTCCTGTAACATTAATTATAAATATCCATATCTGATATAATTTTTGTTCACATAGAAACTTTATTACTACTCTGGTAAATTTTAAACTTTCACACTGTATTTCTCCACCACAATCTCCCGCCCCCTTCACACCTTTTTATCTGTCTGCAGCAAATGCTCCTTTTAAATGCATAAATACTGGGCTAGCCACAAACTATATCTCACAATCTCTTCTCTGTTCCAGCCTCCAGCATCCATCTTTAAAACACTCACCTGGCTTCCTACAGACACTGCTCTCTCTGCCCTCCCTCCCTGCTCCACTCCCACCCACCCTTGCGTTGTCTCAATTTATAGATACTCATCTGACTTACACCTGCTCACTCAGCATCACCTGCTTCAAATGATTCAACTAATTTAATACACACACAAAATATATATATATATATATATATATATATATATATATATATATATATATATATAATTACACACAACCCAGCTACTCTCCCATCTTGGTCACTAACAATTTTTCTTTTACTCTCACACCTTTATCTCATCTACTCCCTACACCTACACACTGTGTCGAAATGCTCTCTCACTTTTTTCTCCTCCTCATCTTCTACTGCCTCTCTCTCAGACTATCATTTGCAGCCTATCCGTATCACACCTCCAATACTATAACCATCTCACCTTCCTTGCTTTCCTCTCCTCTTCTCTGCTCCCATGAGCTATTCTCTCTCCTCCAATCACAATCTCATCCCCTCCCCAACACTCATAAGCAGAAACATCACTGTAAGTCCCACTCCCATATTCTCTCACTCTCACTCCTCCTTCTGCTAGCTGCTGGAGACATATCCCCTAACCCAGGTCCCTCCCTCATTTCTACCTGCTTTCAGCCACGCTCTACTCCAAGGGCAGAAAACACCAGAAAAACACAAAATTTGATACCCATCACTTGTCACAAACCTTCCACTCTTTATTTCTCCTGTGCTCTCCAGAACGCACGATTTATCTGCAATAAACTTACTTTCACTCACGACCTTTTCACTACCAACTCCCTCAATCTACTGGCTCTTACTGAAACCTGGCTCTCCTCTTCTGATACTGCCTCCCCTGCAGCACTCTCGCATGGTGGTTTTCACCTCAGTCACACACCTAGACCTGGGAACAAACAAGGTGGTGGTGTGGGTGTATTACTTTCTTCTCGCTGTACGTTCCACCTCATACCCCTGTCCCATCCCTCCAATTTTCGTCTTTTGAAGCTCATACTATCCGCCTCTTCTCTCCTATCTCTACGTGTTGCTGTAATCTATCGCCCCCCAGGTACTTCCTCTCAATTTCTCGATCACTTTTCCGCCTGGCTCCCACACTTTCTTTCCTCCAACATTCCCACACTGATACTTGGCGACTTCAACATTGCCATTGACACCCCCACCTCCTCAGCAGCAGCCAAACTACTTGCACTCACCTCTTCCCTCGGCCTCTCACAACTTACAGATTCTTCAACTCACCATGCTGGACACTCTCTTGACCTTATTTTTACCAATATTACCCATACCTCCAACCTAGTCATCCACCCTCTCCCTCTATCTGACCATCACCTCCTTACCTTCAACCTCACCACATCTTCCTCCCATCACTCTTCTTCAACCCCAGCCACAATAACCCACAGAAACCTGCTAGAACTCGACCCTACACAACTCTCCACCGTGCTCCAACCTCTTCTCAGCACTATCACCAACCTCAACTGCCCTGACACTGCCACCACACACTACAACTCTACTCTCTCTTCCACTCTTGACACTCTGGCCCCCATAACTACACGCAGACGCCCTCAATCTCATCCACAACCATGGCACACTACACACACACGTTACATTCAGAAGTGCTCCCGCACTGCTGAACGACTATGGAGGAAATCACGCTCCGCAGCAGATTTCCTTCACTACAAGTTTATGCTACGTTCCTACTCCACTGCCCTCAACCTGGCCAAACAGCAGTACTTTACATCACTAATATCAACTCTGTCCTCTAACCCAAAACGTCAATTTTGCCACTTTCAATACTCTCCTTCGCCCACCACCTCCCCCCATCCCTTCCTGTCTCACGGCTGAAGACTTTGCCAACCATTTTACACATAAAATTCAATCTATCCACAATGAACTCTCCTCTCACCGTGGCTCACACACTTCACTCTCTCAACTAACTCTACTAACCAACAACACCCAATCTACCCCCCCTTCCATTCTCACAGCCACTCTGGACTACTTTACCCCTGCAACAGAAGATGAAGTCTCCATCCTAATATTATCCTCTCACCTCACTACCTGTCCTTCAGATCCTATTCCATCTCAGCTCATCCCTCCCCTCTCTACTACACTTATCCCAGCTCTCACACATATCTTCAACCTTTCCCTAAACACTGGCACGTTTCCATCATCTCTAAAACATGCCATAATTACACCCACTCTCAAGAAACCCTCATCCGATTCTAACATTGCATCTAACTATCGCCCTATCTCTCTACTTCCCCTGGCTTCCAAACTGCTGGAGAGGCTCGTCTATAACCGCCTCACCAGTTTCATCTCCTCTAACTCTCTTCTGGACACTTTCCAATCCGGCTTTCGGCCCCAACACTCCACTTAGACAGCCCTCATAAAAGTCACCAATGCCCTGCTCACCGCCAAGTCGAAAGGCCACTTTTCTATTTTGCTTCTCCTGGATCTCTCTGCCGCCTTTGACACCGTTGACCATTCAATTCTACTCCACATTCTCTCCTCCCTCGTCATTCGAGACACTGCTCTCTTGTGGTTCTCATCATACCTCCAAGAACGATCATTTAGCGTCTCCTTCTCCGGCACATCTTCTTCTCCTCACCCCCTGTCTATTGGCGTACCCCAAGGATCAGTCCTAGGCCCCCTCCTCTTCTCCATCTACACATCCTCACTCGGCACCCTAATAAACTCTTTTGGGTTCCAGTACCATCTCTATGCAGACGACACCCAAATCTATCTCTCAGAACCAGATCTATCCCCCTCTCTTCTAGCACACGTCTCCGACTGCCTCTCTAGTATATCCTCTTGGATGTCCACCCACCATCTGAAACTCAACATGTCTAAGACTGAACTCTTAATCTTCCCACCCTCTACTACAGCTTCAATTCCTCACATCTCTCTCTCTGTCAACAACGCCATCATCACTCCCACCTCCCAAGCCCGTTGTCTCGGGGTTCTACTGGACCCTGCCCTCTCTTTCATCCCACACATACAGTCTCTAACCAAATCCTGTCTTTTCCATCTAAAAAACATATCCAAAATACGCCATTACCTTACACAAGACACTACTAAGATTCTAATACACTCTCTTATCATTTCTCGTCTTGACTATTGCAACTCGCTCCTTGTTGGCCTGCCCATCACTCGCCTCTCCCCCCTTCAATCCATAATAAATGTCTCCGCCAGACTCATCTTCAGTACACATCGTTCAGTGTCGGCAGCTCCTCTTTGTCAATCACTCCACTGGCTTCCCTTAGCCTCCAGAATAAAGTTTAAAATCTTGACCCTAACTTATAAAGCCCTCAACAACAGCGCACCCCCATACATCTCTGCTCTCATCTCCAAATACTCCCCCACACGCCCTCTTCGTTCTGCTAACGACCTTCTTCTTTCTACCACTCTTGTCACCTCCTCTCACTCCCGCCTCCAGGACTTTTCTCGCGCTGCCCCTATTCTCTGGAACTCCTTGCCTCGCTTCACCAGACTATCCTCCTGCCTTAAATCCTTCAAAACATCAATAAAAACGCACCTCTTTAAAGAAGCCTATAACCTTCCTCCCTAACATGCTCAGCACTACTCTCTCCCTACTGTACCACATACAAACTTTAACCTTTAGATTGTAAGTCTGCGAGTTTCAATCCTGCAAGGTGCTTTAGGGAAAGCGCTATGGACACTGGATTCCAAGCTCAAAGACAGGGCCATACATTCTTTGCAATGTATGAATCTTTAACTTGTCATTGCCTGTAACTTAACTTATGTATAGCGCTACGGAATATGCTGGCGCGTTACAAATAAACGATAATAATAATAATATCAGAAATAACTTCAAAAACATAAGACTACAATCCACAAGCTCGTCCTTAGAATCTCCACAGCTGAATCCCTGCTCCCTTTACAAATATGTCAATATTTTGAGATAATTATCTCTGATTCTATGAAACTGAACCCAGTGTTGGCAGGGACCTCAGGTTTGGAAATACTGCAATACAGCTTCAGAAAGAGTCTTCATAGAATAACATAGGAATGGAAAGTTGTCACTCTACTTATTATGTTCCAATATTTTAGGAAATCATCATTTATTTTTACATGCAGCAATTTACTTCTTTTACTGCATACTGACAAAGGAGAGTGGAATAAAAAAATTATATTGTTCTAAATTCAAAAGAAATTGATATAAATTCTTAATACTCATTTGGCATAAAGGATTATTTTATTTATATAAAACAGCTTCACTTTGCTATTCATGATAAACCTGGTTTTATTGAACTATAAATATTTATTAACTGACCATACTAAAGGGACACAAATTCGGTAGAAATCAGCCTTTGACATCATTAAGATCTCATTAAAATATGTGGAAAACATTTTATTAATTTTTGATGTAGATGCTTATTGCTTACTTATCTTATTTTAAAGAGTTTGTCTTTACATTGCTTGCAGTCCTCCCTCTTGCTTCTTCACTGCTAAGATTTTTCGGGCGCAACTCAGAATGAAGATGTTTTTTCACAGTTACAGATGAGAACACAATAAACGTTAGATAGATAGAGCCCTATTCAATTGTCCAAATTGCAATTACAAACCCGTAAATGGCAAATTATACAAGTACTGGGGCCTCATTCTAATCCTACGTTTTTTAAATAAGTAGCCACAAGGGAAGGCCGCAAGGTACTTAGCTATTGAATTTGTGGCAGCCGGCGGCTTATGGCCGTCAAACTGCGATCCCTTGCGATTCGCTCAATCCCAGCTTACTTCCATCAAAGCCTTTGATCGTGCGCGGCCATAAGAAATCCCAAATCGCTATTTAAATGCTATGCTCACCCTTCCGTCAAGCCCATAAAACGCTCTTACGTACAAAACGTTGCACTAATTAAGCAAATAAAAAAGACATCCTGTGCTTTTATTAGAAGTGAAGGTGATTTTAGGACTTAGAATTTATAGTACAACATTCCCCTAACCCTCAAATCGGCAAATAAAAATATTTTATTTCATTTAAATGTTCGTTAAAGTCCGATGGGCTTCAATATCTCAGACCCAGGACGTTTGAATTCAACCTCCGGGCTTTGAGGTTGAAGCCTGTAGGATTTCATGACGGAAATTTAACATGCAATAAAGTAGTTATTTATGCTGATTTGTTAGTCTGGGAATGTTGTGCTATTAATTCTAAGACCTAACATTACTTTATTTTTTAATAAAGTACCGGATGGCTTTTTTATTTGCCTATAAAGTGCTACGATTTGAAAGTAAGACCTACAGGCTTGTATAACCTCCAAGCCAGTAAGTCGTGTTTCAAGCCTGCAAGCCGGTGACTCGTGGTTCAAGCCCGCAAACTCAGAGCACTGTAAATGTAAATATAAATTCAAGACAGCACTGTAAATGATGGGGTAAACAATGGGTGACATGAGGAATAAAGGCACAACCTTCTCAAGCTGGGACATCACCACAATACAATACTTGACTTCACATTTATTTCTGTCCAAAGTCCGATGGGCTTCAATAACCTCCAAGCCTGTAACAAGGGGCTTGAATGACCTCCAAACACTTAACTCGTTATGCAAGTCCATCGGACTTTGGACGGAAATTAAATGTGAAATAAAGTATTGTATTTTGGCGATGTGCCAGCCTGAGAATGTTGTGCCTTTAATCCTCATGTCACCCATTGCGCTCCCCATCATTTACAGTGCTTTACAGTGCTGTCTTGAATTTATATTTGCATTTACATTGCTCTGAGATTGCGGCCTTGAAAACACGAGTTACGGCCCTGCGGCCGCGATCCTGTTCATGCACAGAAGTGCTTACTGCCTATAGCATGGTTTGCGATTAGCCATAAGGGGACCGCCTTGCAGCACCGCCCGACTGAATACCAGCATAGACATAGCGCTAAGTGGGGCCATAAGCCGGCTGCAAGGAATCGCAGACTTGCGGACGTTTTACGGCCCAGATTAGAATGAGGCCCCTAGATAGGACCCGCAAGTGGGTTACACACTTGTTCGTATAGCTGCAGCAGCAAATAAACAAACACAACTGTACTTTCAAATACTGGGAAAGCAATGAAAGGCATTAGAATTAATTGCACAACAGTCTCAAGCTCGCACATCTGCAATAAAAAATATATTTTTTAAGTTTTATCTCCGTGTTATATGAATCCAGAGAATCACAGGGTTAATACATATCATGGAACCCGCATAGACAAGAACAGTTGCTTTACTGATTTTTATTGATTTCTACATTTCTAATTACAGACTTGCAATTGAACTAGGCTCATAGTCAGCATATATGCATTAACATTGTGTTGGATCCCAAATACAGGATCCTAAGTAAAAAAAAGTGCATATTTTATTAAATACCTCGGAATTAGACAGATTTGCCCTTTTCTCCTAATTTAAACACTTTTCCATACTGTGAGTGAGATCCATGTTTAAAATATATATCTTTATATATCTTTATGTTTATATGTGTGTATAAATCCCCTGCTTCATGAGAATCTCTATCGAAAATCCATCTTGTTCTTCTATATCTGCCTGTGTCCTACACAACTTTATCTGAATCTCTGAGTACCGTCTCACTATATACGTGCATTCCAGGGCAACATCAGTCATTGATAGCCTCTGCTTCTAGGGCCCTCAATGTTAGCGTGCGCAGCAAAACACAGTCAATGGTTGAGCAAAAAATAACTGCTAACTAGACTCAATGTTACAATTTTGGCTGAAGTTCTTTCATTTAAGTAGCGTTGCTATGTGTCGATGGTCCCTTACTCACAAATTCATACTCATATCATATTATGTGTACACATTAAACACATTGGGAGTGTGCATTAGGCAATAATGTTCAATGCCCATTGTCTACGTTTATGTGCATTTTATGGAGTGGGCAATGTAAGATCATAATGCCTGCAAAAATGATTGAGAAACTAAAGCAGCTTACAGAGCATTGTTATGTGAGTCTTGTAATCAAGACCTTAGTCAAGAGTGCACATTAACACATCTATCATAAGTGTATCTTCTTAAGGTTTTTATGTTCATCACTTGATCCATTGAGCCTTCTCGAAATATCTCATATAGCTGAAATTATGATTACAATTCATTTACCATCATTTTTGCCTGTACGTGATATCTGGTTATCTTTTAAAGACTGGCTACTGATAAAAAGCAGTAACTTATGACACAGTAGTATCCACTAAACATGACACCACTACTCATGGTCTAGGGCCTCCTAAAAAATACTAACACAATTCAATTTCAATTTCACTTCCTATCGCTGCTCCACTGTTTTGTAGTAAGTCCACAACTATAAAAGCAAACTCCTCTTAATCAAATAGCCCACCAATATTAGTGAAAATCAAGACAGTCACATTAAAAAGTTAGGGCGCACATAGCACCGCAACGTAAAAAGGTCCCGATAACATTGAGCTTTTTCTTCAGCGCTACATGAAAGCAGCTCTGACTAGGGGAAAAAGCTCAGTTTTACTAAGCTATATATGGTGCCTTGTCATATTCAAATTTCCCTCCTAGTGATCAATATCACCTTTTACATGGTTATATAGATATCTTCAATACCTTACTCTTGAGCTTCTGTTTCACCAACATAAAGTGAATATTATCAATCCTACTAGCATACAGCATACACCACTAGCTTACATCATTAAATAATCACCATCTGATATGTTCCAGCCTTTATGCTGATACAGTGACCAGGGTGCCTTAATTTGATTATGTGGCAAGGTGATGCAAGCTCAGACTTTAGTAAATAGATTGCACTTGTTAACACTTTGCTATTTGTAACAATCAAGTTTGATTGCAAGATCTTCTAGACACATTCATTCTACTTAACCACGTGTTTATACATTGTCGCACATTTTATTAGTACAGAAACCTTAGCAAAATGTGTTTAACTTGTCTATCCCAAGCATCTGCTACCAGACTTTAAGGACCACACTAATACTTAGTTCTATCATGATTAACTCACTGTAATACAAATTCATAGGATCAAGTATATTTGCATTTATTGACTTTATGGCATCTCTACATTTATTTAATTCCACTACCCACATTTTCATGGGAAAATATGTTTACTAAGATGTGTAGATATGCAAGCATCTCATTCTGCCTAATGATACATCCAGGGTCTGCAGAATGCATGGGAATGTTAATTGCATAGTCCTTGTGGCAATGTTCCAGTGCTTTTCAGAAAGTAACAAGTTTTAAAAATACCAAACAAATACTGGAACACTCCATTTGAAAAACAAAATGTGGACTGGATCTGCTGAAAAGTATATAAAATGACGCTTTTATTATAATCTTCAAAGTTCAAAATAAGGAATTTAAGGTTTCCCCTGGGTGTTTTCCACCCCAAACTAGTCAGTACACAGATAGTGGGACTAATAAAGGCTAAATGAATATACATTTTATTCGTATATAACAGCGACGAGTAAAAATGGTTAAAAATACCAAAGGGGACAAAAGTTAGTTAAAAAAAAGGCAATTGTATGGATTAATTTATTTTTAATTTCCCGTTATCCCCTTTGGTATTTTTAACCATTTTTACTCGTCGCTGTTATATACAAATAAAATGTATATTCATTTAGCCTTTATTAGTCCCACTATCTGTGTACTGACTATTTATTATAATCTTCACATAAAAAAAAAAAAAATCAAACATTGTTCAGGCATATTCTCAAAAGATGAGTGAATATTTTTCTGTATGGTTGCTTTTTTGTAAGATATAACACCACAATTAACTCCTGTAATATAAAACACCACAATTAACACTATAAGATATAATACCACAATTAGCCCGTCATAATTTCACTACCACTGAAATAGAATCTTTCAGCCAGGAAATGTTTTTTCCTTAGAGCATGCTTATATTTGTTTTTCTGTGAGTGCATATTTGTCCTCAAAATAAATAGTGTTTATTATAAATACTACACTATGAATGGTTTTATGTTTCTCTGTTTTGATTTATATTTTGACCAGATATGCTTAGGGTTTGAGCTTAACCCTCTAGCGAATATGAGCAGCACAAGCCCGTGGATTTGATATTGTGGGGAAATTGAAGAAAGTAGCCACTCAGGGCACCCACAAGAGCCTCCAGCGAGACTTTTATCATTTTGATGTTAGGACTTTTTAAATATTGATAAGTCTAATATTTATTTATCCCACTTTACTTTTTGAATGTTTTCTGTTCTTCAGTTATTATTTCCTGACTTTTGCTTCTCATTGTGTAGTTGCTTCTTTGCTTTAGACCTTCGCTTTAGACCTTCACCATTGGCGCACCATCTCATTGTCAATGGCTTGTGAATACTATTCTGCTGTGAAAGTTGTCTGTGATTTCCATCGCACCATGCTGTTGATTTATGTGAATAATCCAGCCATGCCTGTGTATCATCTTAATGTTCCAACAGTTCCTGACTGTCTCACTGTTGCTAATTCTAAATACCCTAGAAAGTCTCTTGTCCTTTGTGCTACTTGTCCGATTTTGCCTTGCCTCTGGTGGTTTTACATATGCATTAGGCTCAACGAAGATGTATTATACTCCTGGTGTGTACATTCTTTACTGAGATGCTTCATTTTGCTTCTGTCTTGGCAAACTGTGTCCTTAATCTAGTTAGCTTTCCATTACTGAGGGCTTAGTATATTTTTAAATATAACTGCATATATAGAGTTGTAATGACTCTCTTCTAGGGGATTAGTGGCATGCAAAATGAAGTCTTAAGAGTTTTAGGAGTGAGTTGCATTTTACTCTTTCTTTGTAGTTACTCTATTATGTGTAGGCAGAAACGGCAAATCCCTTGCTGATGCCCACCTGGCCTTAATATTCCAAACCTAGGCTTAGGCCAGTTGGACTACACATAAATACACTCAAGGCCAGATAGCTCATGAGACGAACAGGGTAGCCACCAAGTGAGGGTGTCTCACTTGCATATCAATGCAAATTCATGCAAATGTATAAATATGCAAATTTCAGATTATTAATATCCCCTGCTTTTATATAGGCTGCGGACTTGTGGTTTGGGTTGGGAGGTGGATGTGAAGTAGAAGTAGTGAAGTAGTTTGCAATGTGCTTCACTGTAGTAAAAGAAATGGTATGGAAGCACATGGGCAATATTACTGTCTACACCACCATGCGCCTCGGTCCACACACAGATGCAGGAGGTGTCAGTTTGTTATACTACAGTCCATTATACTAGCTCATCCTTTTTCTACTTGCCTACCACCAATATCTCCTCTTCCCTCAGGTCCTGAAAGCACCATAAACAGCTCACTAACTAGCTTCTCTCAATAGCACAGCATACCATTGCTCCGCTTATTTATAGGTCCCCATAATGACCAACTATTATTATTCTTATATCTAGTAAGTAAGTAAAAACGATTGAGCATTGCCCTCACATGTATGAAGTATTATGTGTTCAACAGGAAAATATAAGATTATATTATATTTCAATGTTTTTTTTTAAAAATTTCCTTTTCCATCAGAAAAAGGGTACTTTTGGAGACTTTTTTCACCATATATTCCTTTACTAAACTTTATTACACTCCTTCACTTAAAGGGACATGGAGCACAACTGTTTTTTCAAGCATTTAAAAGACCATGCTTTAAACATTACAAACATTTTTTTCTTTTTTTTTTGTCTAAATATATTAAGTGTTTAATCTTCACTGAAACTAACTGGAAATGTACAGAACATACTTTAGTCTGTAGATCTCATTTGCTGGCAGAGGGCAAGATCCCAAGAGCAGTTAAACTTGTGAATAAACATACTTACACATTATCAAATACCTTCTGACGCAACAAAGAAAAAAAATAATTCCATGTCCCTTTAAAATCAATAAAAATATTTTTTAAAGAAAAAAGAACAGTTGATAAAGCTCATAAAAAAGGAATTACCAGAATGAATGAAACAGAGTAAAAAATATGCTTATAACAACAGTATGCTATTGATTAGTCTAATCGTCACAATGAGGTAATTACATTAAAATGTTATTTAATAAATAAATTATAAATTAAATATTAACTTATAAATAAAAATACACCATACTACTGTGACTGTATAGGACAGCTAAACATATGCTGAATCTTTTACAACGTTGCTGGAAGCTTAGTAGCTTAGTATCTTGATGAGATGAACTAACAATTAACCTGCATATTACAAATATCAGAGGAAATCTAAAATGGTTGAACTTGATGCACTAAAAGTATTTTTCCAACCTTAATTACTATTACTATTAAACTAAACCCTGCAATTTTTACATGTTTTAATTTTAATGAAGTGTGAAAAGCAATTAATCTGGAAATGTAAATTGTACCGATTTAACAAAAATATTTCTAACAAACTACTAACAGCCACATTTCAGCACATGCTGCTACTGTCACAAAACATATGACAATGACGTTCCAGATGTCAGAGCAATAAAAACAACCGAGGCTCAGAAGGACCAAGTACGCAGTGAGTGCCCTAATATAGCTCATATCCGTCATAATGGGCAACACAGAGCACCCAAAATAAACAAAGTACCAGTGAAGTGTAATTTCTTATTACTTACATGTAAACCATGTGAAGCTCCAAACTTTGTGGGAACCAAGGGCACCAATAAGAGTAAAATCATCATTCCATGTTTATTCAATTTGAACTGGTCATTTTCCGAGCAATGCTGCTTTATATCTGTCCAAGTATTTTTTGAATGTTTAGCCAATAGCTTCTCAGTGACATTGATAATAATTAATGATGGCATGATGATTAGATTGTATGCACACTATATATATCAGACCTGAACATATCTCTTTATTGTTGTCATTACTGAAATGCCTGTGAGGAAGTTTTCAGAACTTACTATATCATTCAACAAAGAAAAAAACAATAATAACCACTTTGGATACTTAGGTTTTCAAAGGAATAACAATGTTGGTTTAAGGGTTGTCAACAAACAAATCAACCATTATGATTAAAGTAGTTACAGCTTCAATGGATTAGCACATGGATATTTACGTGCTACACTCAGTTGCCAATTTAAGGTCAACAGCAAGATAACAATGCCACCCTGGCTTTGATTATCCATATACTGAAGGCCAGTACTGTTGCAATTAGATCTAATCTGTTTTGACCTATTCAACATCATTATTCTAAGTTAGTTTTTAGGTCTCTACAGTATCATTAATTGTGCCCGGGAGAGAACACATTTGATGAAAATAATGGAGAGCAAACTAGGAAGAACAGTAAGTTTATGCTTTGGATGTATTAAATGTGCACTAATGCTATTTTTTTTTTTACTTTTATATAGAAAGTACATTTTAAAAACATTTATGGAAAATTACTTTTATAATATGAAGTAGAACACAAACTGCTTAGGTTAATGACCATTGTTCTCATGGTTCCCCTACTCCCTCCTTCTCCTATATGTTTATGTTCACAGACTGACTTGTATAATTAAAAGAGCAAAACACTTGGGGCTTCATTCCATTGGGATATTGTAGCTTACAGGAGCCCATAATGTAGCCCGTAAACTAATTTGCTTTTCAATTGGCGTCTTTTTGCGATCCGCGAACAACCTATGGGATACGGGCTGAAAATCCCTGCGGTTGTTACAACCGTAACTTACAACCCATCTAAGCCTTTGATCTTTCAAGACCGCAAGAGTTACAATCACTAAAATCGCAAATCGCTATTCAATTGCTACAATTCCTCAAGTATTTATAAATATTTTCACACCCGTAAATGTCAAAAGTAGAAGTAAATCCTATGGGTACCAGATAGGCTCACAAGGGGGTTTAACCCTTGTTTGTAAATGCAATGGAAAAAAAATCAATACTGCACTTTAAAAGACAGGGAAAGCGATGAAAGACATTAGAATTAATTGCACAACGGCCTCAAGCTGATAAATCTGCAATCAAAAATATTTTTTGTTATGTGTCATTTCAGTGTTATATCAATCTCAGGAATGAATGAGTTAATACATATCAGGCCACCCACATGGACTAGAACATTTCCTTCATCCATTTTGATTATTTTGTACATTGCAGGATTGCGAGTCTGATCGCATAATGGACCCATAAATGCTAATTGATTGACATGTAACCTCCATGTTTTACTGACCTAATGATGACGGTCTAATTTTCTTTTGGCTGTTTTTAAATGGGTAGTTATGGCCTTGCTTAATTGATCATGTTCACGATCTGAAATGCTACATACGATTGCATGGTTTACGGTTTCGACTTTTGGCCCGTAACTTCTGGGTTTGTTCAATTGAATTGCTCTGTAATTGTAGCAAATCTCAAGCCCGTAGACATATGGCCTGTAGCAATTGAATGAGGCCCTTGACCTTCAAGTAGTTTTAAGTGCATCAATGAACTCTGCAGCATGGGTTAATATATAGGGAACACGTTCCTTATAACTGTGCATTTTAAGTATATCTAATTTATTGTGGTTGTTTTAATATGTGTGTAGTATGTGTCTGTTTGCATAGTTCAGTCGTGTCTGACTCTCCGTGACCTCATGGACCGTAACACGATATGCTGATCGACTTGGTTTTCATGGCAGAGATACTGAAGTGGGTTGCCAGTTCCTTTTCCAGTGGGCAACAGCATACAGCTCCTGGTATTCCTAGGTGGTCTCCTATCCAAGTACTGATCAGACCCAACATGGTTTTAGGGTGGTGTGACCTCTTGGTTCCCTGACTGCAATCAAACCCAAGTCTCATTGGTGAAAGCACCGAAACCTATCAACTGGACTACCGGGGAGCCCATGTGTGCATAATACTTTTAATTGATACCAATTATGCAGATCGCTGATAAGTTTCCTATACTGTTGGCAAATTATTGTGAATAGCTACTGTTCAGGTGAAGAAGATACTAAGATGCTGAAATCAAAGATGGAAAGATGAAGAGTGGGCCCCATTGTCTGCCTGGCTCAATAATGCACTTTCCAACATACTACCTGAGGGCAGCCCTGACAATTTTATTAGTTTTCATTTAATTGTCAAAAATTCCTTGATAAACTGATCTATCTGCTTGATGGCTCTAGTGGGTTGGATTGGAGAAATGAGTTGCTGATATTTCATCACATATGCTAGTTTATTTCAAAGTATTACCTTGAACTGAAAACATGAGAGAAACCGCTGCTGTTTCAGTTGACATTTTACCTGCATGTTAACTTCTTGAATGTGCTTTGTAGAAAAATATCAAATATTTGTTAACTTATGTTGAACTGTGTTAAAGTCTGTTCTAAAAATAAATAAAGAAATATGCTGATTCACTCACCTTCTATCGCAAGTAGTATCTGATACATGCCTTCCATTAAAAGTAATATTAAACAGTGAATTCTGTATTAAGTTATATTATTAGGCACAACTCCATTGACTTTAGCAATATTTTTGGATGAAACTGACAAGACATTTGAGAGACAACAAGGTAGGGATTCATTATAAACCACTGATGTGATTCCAGAAGCATAGATAATTAGCATGATTAGTAGATGATGACATATTTTTGCTGGAACCAAGTTGTGAAAACTCATACACACTTTTATATATTTTGTAAAATAGTGAGCAACCCATATCAAATTCGATATAATCATTGTCATACTCTCAAAAAAAAGTTACACAGTAATCCTGCCACATATTGTTTCACTATTTGTCACCATCACTGAGAACGCAAATCCCCTCACCACATACCATGCACCTAATTAATGTTCCGACTGATCTCCAACCACTTGTACTATATTCCATTTCACACTCATAGATGCCTTACTTCCTCTAGAGTATGAGCTCTTTTAAGCAGGACCACAATATAATTTTTTGTCTTTATAGTGACTGCTACGACATTTATTACTTTTCAATTTTTTAAATATAACAGTACATAATATTTATGATGAATCCTCCAACTGTGAAACTGCTGAGTTACTTTAGGTACAATACATACAATATAATTATGTTTATTGATATCTCTCTCAGAACAATGCCCAAAGGACACACCTAAATATATCATACACCAGTTGTGATAACCCTCTAATAAAGCAAATTCAGCCAATGCAGAACATTCAAATAAATAACTTAAATTTTTTGATGTGTAATTCATGTAATATATTACTTATAAAAAGTAGTATAATAAAATATAAATTGTAGAAATGAAGCAACTACTATACCATTATTTATGCATTTATGATATCTATTGTCTTTTAATTAATATGATTTGTTCAACTGGTGTCATGATTGTTTGTATAAAGTTTAGTAACTTAATTCAATGAATTATTGAGATACATAAATTAATTCACTACACAATTATTCTTTTTAGCCAATAAGCTTAAAAGTAAGTTTGTCAAAGATCAAAACCTATTGGTACACCAAGTTGCTTTTTCTACAAATAGCAATCAACACAAGTTAAATTGCACTATACAATTTTCAGAATAAGGATAGTTTATTTTTAGATTCTTGGGAATTGGATGGTGCAAAATTCTTAGTGTTATTACCAGACCATTATGTTGGCCATGAATCTTTCCACAGGTGTGAAAAAAACAAGTTCAGTTTTTGCCATTGGTAAATACAACAAGGCCATGGCTACAATTAATCAAATGTCAAAATGGCGTGTTGCCACGTACTGCAAAGGGACAAAAACAAACAGACCAGCATATAAAAGGGGCAGAATGCCTTTCAACCACCTATCTGAAACCATGTGGTACATAGTCCTCCTCGTGAGCATCGCAGCAGTTTCTGCTGAACCAAGAAGCTTCCATGGGTAAGAAAAACTAGCAATCCACAGCTCTAAATAGACAGCAGAAATAAAAAAAATATCTAAAATATATTTGTTTTTTATATCAAGGGAGAAGGTGTTTAGAGTAGTCCCTCAAACACCTGAACATGTGGAACTTATCAAATCCCTGGCCATCAATGCAAAGGTAAGATACCACCAATCTTACACAACTTTACTGTTGTATATTGTATTACATTCTAAGCTGTTATGAAGTTTTGAGAATGTTGCTTATGCTTAGTATATTCTTTGATTACCTAGGACATGAAGAATAGTGGAAACTTAACATTTCTTTGGGAAATATCCTCTAAGACCCTGTGAAGGTTTATTCCACAAAAAAAACTCTTATTTCCTGATAAATTACAATCTACTGATTTTAATTTCCATTTTTATCCATTTATATGAGTTATTATTATACCATAGCATTTCTCACATAATCTTTTATAAACAGTATAGAATTCATACAGTATATTGATTAATTATTCATTACTTCTTAGTATTGTTGGTTAAACTTGCATATATTTGTAGGGTTTTTGTCACAGACTTTGTGATATAGCATTAAAGTAACAGTATTGCTTTAACCTTCATTCTGTCATGTGTGAGTCTTTTGAACTTTTCAAAAACCTTTTATCTGAATTATATTCAAACTTCAAGTCCCACTGTCCTTGTATTTTGGAAACAACAATAAAGAATAGGGCAGCAGCCAAGTTTTTAGCTGTGTTGTTCGGTTCCTTTTCATCATTGGACATTTCTTTGTAGGATGGCTATAAGTACTTCTTAACTCAATAGCACTTACATGCATATACTGTATATGTTTTTGAAAAGGAAGTCGATTAAATAAACATATTAAGATACGCAGCAATCAAGTCATGAGAGTTTTCTCTTTTCAACTATATACCACTTGAAAATATTGTACAGGGTGCTTGTTTAGTACTAAGGGCGCTCCTTTTGCCAGTATATGTGACTACATAGCTATGTCCTATAGCAGAGAACTCTTCATGGCTGATCACTACCATTTTTAGGGAAATTGTTGGGCAACTATTTTGATTAGTGAGCTCACAATTCATGTCTTCCTGCTACACTTTAAATGTACATTTTTAATGAATGTTCTTAGTACTTTACAAAAAATGAATGCAGCCTATCAGATGCACAGGAGTGCATACAGTGGGGGTGAAACATGTATATTTGCAGCAGCCATTTAACACTTTACAGTACTCTGAAAATGCTATTAGTGCTCACTTAGTTAAAAGCAGAAAAACTGCTGAGCTATATAAAAGCATTTCAGGAAATGTGTTATGGCAACTTGACATTTTTCTAATTATCTAAAGGAGTAGGAGGCAGTCGTGACTGTAGATTAGAAAGGGAATACTGAACAATCCTCACTCCTACAAAGCTTCATTCCTGAAATCTTTTGTATAAAAAAAACAAATAACTGAATAGATACGTACATTGAGATAACTATGCTAAGTGTACAGTACTTGAAAGTTTACTGAATGAGAAAATATTTCTGTACTAAATTGTTTTATGACATTTAAATCCTGTCCATGTATATTTGGGTTTTGCTGTCAAGCTATAGTGATTTATTGCTTAAACAATTAACTTTATTGTGAACAAAAATTGCATATATTAGATTCAAGTGATAATCGATTGACAGCCAAATTCCATATATCTGATACATATTATGCAGTTTATTTAACACCTTTGTTTTTTACATTAACTATTTTAAAAATTAGCAGTACAAACTCTCCAAATCAGGACATTTTTGTATTGTAAAATAGCGAACATTACTGGGAAAATGTTATATTAGTTTTACTACCAAGTCTACATTTGCTGTCCTATTCCCTTTCAAAATAGAGCTTTGATGCATACCTGAAAGGTGTTTTGGGTGTATAGACTGTCCTTACAAAGCAGGGAAACTATGTTTATTTGTGGTGTAAGCCCCCCTACTACATCTAAGTACAGAAAAGCTCTTCTTTAAAAAAAGCGCATTGGTCTTGCTTTTTGTTATTGTTAATAAAATATTACTTAGAGGTTAGTATTCCAAGAAATTAAGCAAATAAAAAAGCATTTAGCCCACTGGATAAATTATTAACATTAATAAATACATAAGTAAATTTTCTTTCTTATAAATAAAGTATTCTTTCTATACTATAACAGAGACTAATTGATTATTTTAGCTGATAAATTCAAAACAATTTCTAAATGAGGCACATGGCTTTCAAAAATGTGTTTCCGGGAAAGTTTTTAAAACTCTATAACTCAAAAAAAAATGTTATGTTGGCTGTTGTTATTAATTGGATATTTTATGTGTTCTTGTATTAGGTTAATGAGTTTGACCATGACTGTCATCCGCTTGACTAGTATCTCCATTTAGAAAAGATTAGTTTTCATTCGGGGAAACCAAAGACTTTTCAATAAATGTGATTCTCAAATTTTGACAATATTCTTTGTTTTAATTTCTAGCTTGATTTCTGGATCCCTGATTCTCCTTATCTTGTAGAACAAGGAAAGCGTGCTGACTTCCGTGCTGAGGGTCATGTTGCTTATGATGTTCAGGCACTTATTGACCAAAGTGGAATGCAGTATGAGTAAGTTAAACTATTATCAACAATTTATAATAATTTCCCTAAGGAAAAAAACATTCTAATAGACTCTACCACGTAAGAAACCTGGGTAATATAGTCAAAGCTCCTTCTTCTACAAGACACCTTCCATCAAATCTATTCAGGAACCCCCTTTCATGCTTCTTTCCAACCTGACTGAGATATATTTTAGAACATGATATTTGATGTTTTTCTGAATGTAGATTTAATTCTCCTCCTTTACAATGAAGTATTTGTTTTAGTTACCCAAGAAACCACAAACCTCTTATATTATATGACCGTAAAACCTAAAAAGAAGAATTCCACTACTACCATATCAGAAGTGACGATGACATTGATATTTCATTCTATTCCTTCATCAATAACAATGTGTTTACAATAAAATGTCCAGTTTTGCTGCTCCATTTTGTAATCCAGTTGGATTCATATAAATTGTAGACATTTCATATTTCTGCAGAATTATGATTGATGATTTGCAGAAAGCTCTGGAAGAGCAACGCGATAGCAACATCCGTGCAGTGCACAGTTACGAGAAGTACAATGATCTAGATACGGTATGATCTAAAATGTCTTCTTCTGGAATATTCAGAAAACATATAGTAATGTCCACTTTCTAAAACAGTGTTTATTCTACAGATTAATGCCTGGTCTGCTAACATTGCTGCTCAAAACCCAGGTCTTGTGTCACGCTCCCAACTCGGAACCTCCTATCAGGGTCGCCCTCTTTATTTACTGAAGGTAATATAATCAAAAACATCAATCTTATCATCAACAGTAAAACAATTATAATTTAGCCTCTATTTAACTGAGATTTCTAATTATTCAAATTATATAAAATATATACTTTACAACATTATATAAAATACATATTTTTATTTCCATCAGAATTTATTGACATACGATTAGTTAAGTATATTGAAGAGTTTTCCATCTGCTAATGTCAACTTCCAATCTACAATGCCTGCTTCAAAATTATGATTTGTCATAAAGTGATAGCTTTTGTGTCTGCCATATGATAGAAAGGAAAAAACAAACAACATTTAGCTGTCACTCTGCAGAATACAAAGCTTTATTAATAGTATTTATAATATCTGTAAGTTATGCAACCTACATGTCAATGTAACACACATGATTTTATACCTTTGCTGTGCATATTCATAAGCAGTATTGCTACTATACATAACTGATTACAGATTCCCTTGTTTTTTATACTATATTCTTAGACTTTACTAGAGTTATCATCTCTTTACTATAGTTATCATTATTGGTAATTTTCTCTAATAACAATTATATGTGATTTGAAAACTATTCTCATATTTCATAGGTTGGAAAGAGTGGTGTCAACAAGAAAGCTGTCTTCATTGACTGTGGTTTTCATGCAAGAGAATGGATTTCTCCAGCTTTTTGCCAGTGGTTTGTGAAGGAGGTGAGTGATCTTTACCTATAGACAGCCAAAGTATTCCACAGAACTGCATAATGAAGTATTAAATAACAAAAATTGATAACACTGACTAACAACAGAGCATTTCAGGACTCCCTACTGCTTAGTTCTCACATATTTAGTTTCATGTTTCTTTGAAGATAGTAGCAATTTTATCTAGTATGATAATAAATGTTCTATGTTTTATGACAAAGTGTATTTCTTCCACAAAAAATAGGCTGTTGCCACATATGGTAGTGATGCCGAATTCACCAATCTGCTCAACAAACTGGATTTCTATGTTCTACCTGTTCTCAATGTTGACGGCTATGCTTATACCTGGACCAATGTAAGTATTCTTATAATATTAATAATTACTATAGTTACTTTTTAGATTCATGTTTCTAACAGGAAAAAAAAATGGATATTAAAAATATTATTACTGGTTGTTTTGTCAGAACCGTATGTGGAGAAAGACTCGTTCACCTAACGCTGGTAGTACTTGCATTGGTACTGATCCAAACAGGAATTTCAATGCTGGGTGGTGCAGTAAGTGTTTTTACATGTCTTCAGAATTTCAAATCTTAATTTGTAATCATTTCCAGAAGAGGTATGATGAGCATAAAGTCCCAAAAGAGGAATTCAGTTAAATTGTACTAAATATGAGTCAAATATAATGATATAAATCAACATAAAATGCTTGATCTTACCAGAATACCCTAGGTTTTTGCAAAATACCAATAACTGCTTATTATAGCTATATATCTATTGTAGCTGATATTAAATTTGCTATTAACACTTGGTTTTTATTTAATTCATTTTAAGACAGACTCTGATTGTCCAATGAACTTTCTACAAATATTTAGAACTTTGTCATTTTTTATTTTTTTTTGCTTTTTTATATTTGGATGATAAACCAATAATTTTGCTTTTAGCAGTCTCACATATCTCATTGGACTATTGTATTATGTTTAAGCTGCTGGAGCTTCTGCAAAACCTTGTGATGATACCTACTGTGGTTCTTCACCCGAATCTGAAAAGGAAACAAAGGCTCTGGCTGACTTCATTCGCAAAAACGTTGCTTCTATCAGGGGCTACCTGACTATCCACTCTTACTCTCAGATGATTCTGTTCCCCTACTCTTACTCCTATGCTGTTGCTAAAGATCACACTGAGTTGGTGAGTGCAGTTGTCAAATAAGTTGATCTATGTAAAATCACCTTTAGTTTTAATACAGAAAAGTAAAAAGCTTCCTAATTTGATCAAGAAGCAACTGTTATAGCATGTCTTGCTATCTGATATGTATGATAGTGGACTGTATTGTATATAGCTGAAATTTGCCATTGGGGTAAATTCACAAATCTTTTAGCAGATGACTCAAAGCTGCTATGGCTATATCTTTAGGAAACATTGCCATTACAGCTATTCAGAGCTACTGCACTAGCTTAGTGGATCTATGCAATTGTCATTTTAAAAAGATCTTCAAAACCCAGGCTGCTTACTAGTGGACTTCTTTTTAACAGTAGACCCCAGTGGTTTGCCCCTACTACACCTGCAGTCCACCTCTGCTTAAATTGACAATCATGATTGACTTATGTCAACCTTGATGTTAAGTCCCCTATCTATACATGTGTTATGAGGAAATTCCATATACTAACAACCCTTTATGTCAAATAGTAGAAATTCAATTATATAGTTTTTGAGGTTTGCATCTTCAATTTTCTATATGTATTTTAGATTCTGAATCCAAATTACATGAACCTATTTATTTCAGAACAATGTTGCCAAAGCTGCATCTGCTAGACTGACCTCATTGTATGGAACTAGGTACACTTATGGAGCTGGAGGAACAACAATCTGTAAGTTATACATTTATACAATCTGTATTACAGCAAATGCAGTGAATGTAATATGAACTATACATAAGTATGTTATCTTGAATATATATTAAATTCTTGTTGCCTTTGTGGGCACATTTGCATGTCCCTTCCAAGTTTCCCAGAATGCAGTTTAATAACTGTATTTCTCGGAAATTCTGGGCATGAAACAAGTTTTATTTTACTTGTTTTAGACATTAGAATGTGAACACAAAGTACTATTTATTATTTATTTATTTATATATATATATATATATATATATTTGTAGGATCTTTATAGAAATTTTAAAATAAATAGTAATGAAACATATATATTGAATATAATTATTAGTTCTGATTTAAATAATTAGTACTGTACCATGTTTTAAATCTCTGTTGTAGAATATTGGGATATATTGCCTTGGCTATAGCTTATTTGTATTCCTTACTTTTGATATGATCTTATTACATTTCATTGGCTTTCTCCATCTATTGCAGACCTTGCTGCTGGAGGCTCAGATGATTGGGCATATGATGCTGGTGTTAAGTATTCATACACTTTTGAGCTTCGTGACACTGGAAGATACGGGTTTGCTCTCCCTGAATCTCAAATCAAGGCTACCAGTGAAGAAACCCTATTGGCTGTTAAATACATTGCCACACACATCAGTAATAATGTGTAATAATTCATCCATTGAAATCTGTAGCAGTTCAAACCATTTTTCACTCTAAATCCTACTTAATTTTGTAATCATTGTTTTTCTAATTATTGAACAAATGGTTTGCTAATTATTACAATAAAAATAAAGTATACATTACAAATGTATGACATTTGTTTGATTTTTGTGCTTTGGTGGTTTCTTTATTAATTTCTTAGTTTGTTTTCTTTTTTATCATGTGTTCAATTTTCAATGTGATATTGAAGATTTATTAACATCTGAAAAATATATATTTAACAAGTTTTAACTCAACTTCCAGAAATCTATGTTTAATAGAACAAAAATTGTTTTTTTTAAATATCAGAACCATATCTAGGCCTAGTAGGAAGATGTTCTGGTCAATGCTGCTCTCCACCAAGATTTATCATCATCATCATCATCTCTTCATTTGTATAGCGCAACTAATTTTGTAGTAAAATAATTTGGCAGACTGATACAAAAGGATTGGATGATCCAGGCCTTACACTTTTATACAAGGTTCTTTGCAAGACTGAGATATCCCACATTTAAAGAATAAAGGAGTAATAAAACAAAAGATGAAGGGATAAAAAGGAAGAAGCAGCTTGGCAAGTAAATAAAAAATAAACAGAGGGTTAATTAGTGATTAAGCCTGTGGGTGTCGCAGCTGTGAGAGCTGGAGGTGATACAGTAATACTGTGGACAGGCTAGGTGAAGGGCATGTTAAATGAGTTCAGAGGCAAAAGAGAAGGTGGTGAAATTTGAGGCTCTAGGTCTGAACTGAGGTGTATGGAAGTGGAAAGCTGTTAGTTGGTGAGTTTCTGCTTAGCTGGAAGGTAATAGGCCCAATGTTACTGGCTGAGCCCCTGCAGAAATGGCTGCCTCAGTCCTGGTGCTGAGTGGAACTACCATCTCATCACGCTTCATATAGAGCAATATTATGTTTATGTAGAGCATAGCATCCATTATGTTTATGCCTCCATTTTGTGCTAAGCTTTCACTATTGTATTTCTCTTTTGCTTATGTAGGGAAATTATACAACACTTTTCTCTTGCTTTATTACATTTTTACCAACCTGTTTCTAACTGTTGCACATCTTGATAACGCTTTCTAGAAACCATAAGGCCACCTCCTCATACCAGGGAGAGAGAGAATCACGGGGAACACTTGCTATGTTCATGTGTGTTAGTCTCTGTTTGTATGTGTTTGTTTATTATTCTCGATGAGGACCTTGAGAACTCATTGATTGGTTGACTGGGCTCTGTTTGACTGAAAATGATAGAACAGTCTGATTCAGGAGTAGAACATCCTGTCACACGTCGGTAATGTATAGGCAGCTCTGAACGTGCACAGGTCACACTTTATTTAAGCCTCAGACGTACACCTCACTGCAGAGGTTTGGCTGCATTTGTGAATGAGGCTGCGCCATCCTGGTCAGGTCATTAAGATATTTTCTCGGGTGGCTACATTGATATTGAGGGACTTCAAGGAGCACTTCAGCATGCCCTTAAACCTCTTCTTTTGTCCTCCATGGGATCACTTTCCCTGAGTGAGTTCTCAGTAGAACTGCTATTTGGGGATGTGCTCATCTGACACTCTGATATCATGGTCTTGGCTTTTATTAGCAGTATATGTACTGATGGCAGACTGGTCCTGGAAAGGACTTCAGTATCCAGCACTTGAGTCATTGTGCATGACTTCGGTAGACAGTCCACGTCTTGCAGGTAGAAAGCATAGTTGGAAGCACCACTGCTCTGTTTAACTTCAGAGTTAGGCTGATCACTCAACATCCTCAAACTATGGTCTGTAATCTACCGATGGCAGAGCTGGCTTCCTCAATTCTGCAGTTTAATTCAGCATTGATTGACACTGCTCGGGAGAGGGTAAGGCCAAAGTGCATTAAGTGGTCCACTGGCTGCAATATCTGTCCAATTAGAATGATGGATGGTTCTGTGTATGAAGCGTGGAGAGCTGGCTGGTGCATGACCTAGTCATGACTTCACTTTATGCCTACTCCTTCAAAGCAGTGCTGAAATGCATCAGTCAAGTAGCAGAGAATATCATGCTGAACATCATGGGTTTTTGATACCGTGGGGGACTGGGAAGGCCTTGGATGTTTCACCATCATCTACAACACAAGCCATCATAACTTCATGAAGTTGCCGTACAATTAGTATGAATCTGTCATGACAGACGAAATTTGACATGATCTACCACAGTCGCTGGTGACTGGCATCAAACACTTTTGTGAGGTCCAAAAAAATTGTGTAGAGTCACAATTCTGCTCTTGACATTCTCCTGTAGTTGACGCATAGTGAAAACCATGTCAATGGTCCCATGTCCCTTGCAGAAGCACCGTTCCTGGCAATAGACCCTGCTTCAAGTGAGTGATCAAACAGTTCAGCAGAACTTGTGAAAGTACTTTCCCCGCTGTTAAGAGCATCAGTATCCCACAGTAATTGATGCATATCTACCAGTAGCTCTTCCTCTTCTGCATGTGTAGAAGAAGGACTGAAAAAGCTCAGTTAGTATCTGTAGCAGCACAGGACAACCAACTTTGTAAACTTCTGCTGATATGGTATCAGAACCTGGGGCTTTGCCACTTGACAGCTGGTTGATGGGTTTCTGTTGGATCCATGGAGTAATTGACAGCAACATGAGTCTCATCGTTAATGACAGAGGGGTGGTTGGAAGAACTATGTCTTTTCTGTAAAAGAGGGTAGTCCATTAAGTGTGTTGAGAGCTTCATAAAACTGCTTGGAATCATTCCTACGACATTTCAATAAATTAACCTGTATCTCAAAGCTCTGCTTTGGCGCTCAGTCATAAGTCCTGAATATTGCACAATTTGTTTTGTACTGTTCTGCAAGCGTTGATGAAGGCAGTATTCTTTGCCACTGAGGGTGGGCCATTCTGGTGAGAACAATCCAGGTGGTGCTTCACAGTAGATAATGCCCAGAATTCTGCATCAATTTTGTCAACCTAGTCCTGATGCCTGTGTGTGAAGAGTCCTAATAACTTTGATGCAGCTGTGTGGACTATTCACTCACGATTCACTCACAATCTTTATCAGTGTCATCATCAGGATGACAATCAACAAGCTCATTCTCTAGGTCTTTAACTAGATTTTCATTGTACTTCAGCTTTGACACATTGCACCTTTGAGGGCCTTACAGCCTTGTGGTCATCTCTTTGGCATGATACAGAGCTTCATTTTGGATAGTGTGAACCTGAGATCTGTTCAACAGTCAGCATATATTTTTCACTGTCCCTTTCTTCAAAAGTTCCTACTGTCATACAATCTAGATACAAAAATACACATGTGATTACTGAATAAGGTTTGTTTTTAAAAGTTGATTTGCTGCAACGGAAGGTTCCCTCATAGGATTGAGGTGTGGCACTGTCAATATTTTATGTACACTCTGTGTGTGAAAATAGCATTGAAAGTCCTTATGGCAAACCAATACTTTGGAAAAGGGCAAAGTCTAACATAAATATTTAGAAGTTGGTAAAGTATACTTCCAAATGCCCTGAAACCTGGCCAAAGAAAGGATATTGAGCCACACTAATGAATGGTGATATTAAGGCAGCTATGGATGTGTGAGAGTCCAAAAATGTCTAAGCAGAAGTACGATTTCACGAAAGAGTGCTTGAAAGTCTGGGTTAAGGAATCTAGAAGGAGACAGATTCATTGAGGACATCGCCGATGGTGGAGATAGGATCAGTATTGCAGCAATTGCTATATGTCTCTATATGTGAACTGTTTTATTTTTGAAAAGTCAGCAATATTTATAGCAGTTAGATACAGAGGGATGTACACAATGTAACAATGGTGTGGCAGACAATTACAGGAGATGACAATAGGGCTACATTCTAATACACATACTGTCACATCCTGTCTAGCACATCAGAGATGTTCTTAGCTTATCTGGCAAACAGTGGGATAAAGCAGATTACAATACAATGGAGTGGCTGGAGTCAAACCATCTGTCCTTTAATGGGCTAAGATCCAGGAACTAGAAAAGAGGTCCGTGACACTGGCTCATATGGCATAAGGAAGAATATTGATGATTCTGTTATACAGGTTACGGTGAACTCCTCTGACCCTAAATAAGATGTTGATGCCTATCTATATTACATTTTAATTGGTGAATTATTGATATTTCTAGGAAATATGTTATCTTTACATTTTTGCAGGTTGTCCTGAACCTAAATGGTTTTTATCTTGATGTCTTGGAGTAGAGTTAATTAGATTTAATTTATTCTTACCAGCGGGGAAAGAGAGTTGGAGCTTACTTTGAAGTGAGAGAAAAGGGTTCAGCTTCAATATAACTCAATACTGGGTGCTATGTAACCCAATCACAAGTTCACAAGTTTTGGGATTTTAAGTAGTTTTACTTTCCTCTCATTATGGAAAAAAGGAGGGGCGATGACCTCATTCTTCTGCTCTCGGCACAATGTTACTTTTTGAGGAAATGTTTTATTCATGCTGTTAGCTATGTTTATGCTCTCTTTGATTAATTTTGCCTTCCCTCTACTTTCTCTGCAGACATGTAATTTTGTTTTGGCAATCCTCCTCCACTTTTAGGTTGGTGGCACCTGGGCCTCCAGTCTCCTCTGGATCAAATTCATATCCAATGATAGGGAGTATACTTTTTATTTGACAATTCATGGGTCCTGCTCTATTGATACATTTTGATAGACTCTTCTTTAACTGATCATATAGGTTTGGTTAAAATCTATTTGTGCCCATGGTGCATCAGCTGGGGTTGGTATTCGGTCCCCCGGTGATGACATCACAGCCAGTCGCATGATCGCTTGATCGGATGGGAGGAGCTTTCCTTGTTTGTCTCCCCTGTTTACATTTTGACTTAAGTGTGCCCACATTTTATTTCTTTTAGTTTAGTCAGGGAGGAAGAGCCATTTTTAAGGGGGTAAGTGGTGCTTGTGTTAGGGTATATATAGCTAGTTTAACGCGTCCTTATCTGAGTCAGTGGTAGGCTCCAGTACCACCACGCAGACAAGCTATATGGATCCTATTTCTTCATTACTTATTACATAGTTTTTTACTGGTAATGATTATGGCTTATTCATTATGCACTTTATATGCTGTTTTTATTTCATTTAAAACGTTTTCACTATTAGTGGATAATTCATTACTGGCTTGTGTCATATATGTAATCTCTGTTATAACTTCTACCCGCTATAACTTGCGTTGCAATTGGCTGTATTTATATGTATTATACTTTCCCATTTTGTGGGCTAGATTTGTGTCAATTTACTGACAATTCATTCTGGGGGATCTATTGTATTTTATTGTTTTATACGGCAAAATAATTTAGTTTTCTAACCTGATATAATTAACATATTTTTTTTATTTTACATTTTTGTTGGTTGATCTAAATTACTACTATATATATTTTAGTGGCATTTGGATCATGTTGGATTAAGGAAGTTCTTTGTTCTCTATTTACCAATCACTCACTTGTCAGAATCTCTATATACTTTGGTCCTAACTGTAGGCCTCTCTAATGAGATGCTGCTAACTAATCCAGTTTTCAGAGAGCAAATTGCTCAGGAAATTGAGCTCTGTTTTAATATGAATTGAAACCAATACTTGGAGATTGGATGGTTGTGGGTGATCTTTATTTGGGGTGCCAGTATTAAAATGGCCACATTGCATACAATGAAGCTACAGCTTAGAAAAGAGATCATACAAAGACAGTTAATGGATTTAGAAAAACTAAATCAAAGATGCCTCTCTCGTGCCTTGTGCCAGAAAATTGATAGGAACTAGGTTGGAGCTTGACTTGGTTCTGTCTGATCGTACAGAGAAGGCTATGAGATGGACACAACATAAGTTATTCACTAAAGCAAATAAACCTGACTCCTCCTGGCCAGCAAGTTGAGAATTAAAATTTCACAACCTAAATATTTCCAGGTAAAGATGTCTGCAGGCTTAATTACTACTAGCCCAAATAAAATTCATAAAACAATATTCAACTATTACCAGAATCTATACTTCTCCTCTAGGCAAAATAATGATCATCTCATGCAGATTGTTGAACTTCAGCTTGCCTCCTGATTTGGTGAAATGGCCTTACTTACATGCAGTCTTGTCTAAAATTGGGTTTAAGGGCCACTTTATAAATTGAATTTATGCCTAATACCACTCTCCTAAGGCCTCCTTAAAATTACCTGGTAAAGATAAGGTATATATTGATATTCAAAATGTACTAGACAGGGCTGTCCATTGTCCCCTCTTCTCTTTGCCTTAGTGATTGAGCCTCTTGCTCAATCTATTAGATTTGATTCAGGCATCCACAGGTCAACATAGACTTTCACCATTTCAAATGTTGTCTATTTGCTGATAAACACTTATGTACCAGAATTTCTCTGCCTCAATTATAACTTTTCCTGGCAAAAATACCATATTAAATATATTGGGGTTAACATTACTTCTTGTTTTGGAGACCTATATATGGCCAATTATCTCCCAATATATAAAGTACTAATGACTGACTTGAAGAAATGGCTAAAATGTCAAATTTCAGTAATTCAGCCAAGATGTATATTTTGCCACGGTTATACCTTTTTTGCATGCTGTCAATTGCAATAAACTTTAAAGAGATTCCTGATGCAGGTTTTCAAATTTATTTGGCATAATAAGCCCCCAAGAATCACCAGATCTATAAATGTTTATGCACAAATGCAGGGAGGCCTCTCATGCCCAAATGTAAATGATATTTTAAAGCAGCACAATTGTCATTTTTACCCATTGCCCACTCTGCTATGCATCAACAAATTTGGGTCTTCACAGATAATTTTTTGATCACGTAACAAATACAAAATTTACGCCATTTTACGAATACCAACATTATTCACATAGACAAGATTTAAATCACAGATAAATGTTTTTGTGGGGTAACATGTTGTAAATTTAGAAACAAAAAAAAGAGACACTTCTATAAAAAATAGCTTTTATTAACACAGATTTTAACAAATAACCTATGCTCTTAGCAAAATAAATTATAAATATTTACAGTGGATTTCAACATTTGCATATTTCTGTAATTTCCAACAGACTTTGCCTGAAGAGTATCACTGACTAATTTGCATACTGCACAGTGTAACACAGACTGTAAACTCTGCAGAAATTTACAGAAAACAAATTACACCAGGTAACTTACAAAAATACATTTGCTTAACAAAAATAGTATGGTCTTAGTCAAAAAAACAAAAAAAAGTTACTTCAACATCACCATTTCTGTTTCTCATTTTCACCAGGCACTGCCTAAAGAGTGTCACAGGGAGATTGGCAGCAGGGGACCCTCTGTCATTTATACACAACACATTCAAGACAACAGGTACAGTATAAGTACCAAAAACGAAAAATAATCTATCCTGTTTGCTTTGTGCCAATGTGAAAACGTACTGCAACCTAACTAACCCTCTAAGCCTAACCCCACAACCTAAACCCCTAATGCCAACAGTGGTGCACACCAAACAGCATAGGACAGCAAATGTTGTTAATATAAACAAAATGGAAGGATTTATCCTGTTTGGTGTGCATCATTGTGGAAAACCACTGCACTATAACTAAATCTATAACTAAATCTCTAAGAATAACCCCATAATGCAAACAGTGCCACACACCAAACAGGATAGGGCAAGCAATGCTGTTAACACATACAAAATGGAAGCATCAATTCTGTTTGGTGTGCGCCAATGTCAAAATGCACTGTAATCTAAGTAATCCTCTAAGTCTAAACCTATAAACATAAGCCCATAATGACAACAGTGGCGAGCAACAAACAGGATAGGACAAGAAATGCTTACTCATACAAAATGGAAGGATCTATCCTCTTTGGTGTGCGCCAATGTGGAAAAGCACTGCAATCTAACAAAACCTCTAAGAATTACCCCATAACGCAAACAGTGCCACACACCAAACAGGATAGGACAAGCAATGCTGTTAACACATACAAAATGGAAACATCAATCCAATTCGGTGTGCGCCAATGTCAAAATGCACTTTATTGTAACTAACCCTCTAAGCCTAACCCCATAATCTATGCCCCTAATGCCAACAGTGGTGCACACAAGACAGGATAGCACAGCAAATGTTGTTAACACATACAAAATAGAATGATCTATGCTGTTTTATGTGCGACACCCTCTAAGCTTCACCCGATAATCTAAATTCCTAATGGCAACCGTGGCGCACTCCAAACAGGATAGGACAAGAAATGTTGGGAACAAACAAAAAGGCATTGAAAACTTAATTTAACATTTCCATCTCTCTCTGTATTTTTCAACAAACACTGCCTGAAGAGTCGGAGCATCTCTACAGAAATTTAGACACAAAAAATTGAAGACAAGAGGTACAGTATTACAAGTTTAAAAACACATATAAAATAGAAGGACCTATCCCCTTTTGTGTGAACCTATGTGAAAATGCAATGCAACTAACCCTCTAAGCCTAACACCATAACCCTAACTCCATAATGGCATACTGGTGCACACAAAACAGGATAGGACAAACAATGCTATTAACACATACAACATAGAAGGACGTATCATGTTTTCTGTGCACCTTTCATAAAATGCACTGCAACAAAACTAACACTAAACAGGATAGCATAAGAAATAAGCAAAATAAAAAAAATTGCATTTAAAAAACAAAAACAAAACAAATCTAATGTACTATTTATATTTATAGATTACTATGGGTGATAACGAAAACAAAGAGGAACAGAAAAGACGTCAAACACGAGAACGTGTACAAAGATGGAAACATCGACAGACACCGGAGGAAAAGAAAATTTGATGCGAAAAAGAAGCGAGAGAATCGCAAGCAAAAGACAAGCGCCTGAGAAAGTAACATCCAAGCCCAAGAAGGCAACCAAAAAACAAAAACATCTAGAAAATGTTTCGGAACAATCTGATAACAATTGCAATGTTGATTTATAGAGTCAGATTGATAGATATTCTCACAATTGTCCTTTAGTTAAATCATTAACAGTAGAGGTTCATAACTGAGGTATGATGAATATTGTCTGTCAATTTTGTGGGGCTTATCATTATAAACAGGAAAGAGCCAGAGATGCTGAGTTCGTTAGTTGCTGTCAAAAAGGCAAGGTAAGACTTCCACAAAGACAACAATTCCCAATATATTTAGAAAGCTTTATGAGTGAGCCTACTTTCCCTAACTAGCAAAATTTCAAATTAAACATAAGATCTTATAATAGTGTCATATTTTTTGAATCTATGGGTGCAACATTAGCTGGTAATGTGCCAGGACATGGCCCTTGCTGCTTCAAAGTACAAGGACACATTTACCACCATACTTCACATTTACATCCAGAAGAAGGGAAGCAAAGAACATTTGCTCAACTATATGTCTTAGATACAATGGAAGCTGTTATACAACGTATGCAGCTTCAAGAAAATAAAAAATGCTTACCCATTGTTTTTATAGAGCTTGATAAAATTATGGCCCAAAACCCGTACACTCAAGCTTATAAAAATGTGTCAGAAGTAGAAAAGGAACAACAAATTCATGCAGAAATACAGCAATTACCAATCCCAAAAGTCAATATGGTTTTTAAAAGAGATCACCATACTGATAAACGCCATTATAACTTACCAACATCAAATGAGGTTGCAATGGTCTTTCAAAATGACGAGGGAGAACCACCATTTCAAAGGGATATTAGAATATATCCCAGAAATGATGAGCAACCTTTCATTAACATAAGTATCTTAAGTACTAATTTGGATCCAATGACATATCCCATTTTTTTTTCCACATAGGAAGCAGGTTGGCCACCCAAATTAACACTTAACAGTTACCCAAATTCTAAAGTACGTGTCAGAAATAATATTTCCATGAAAACTGACACAACAATGGATCTTTGATTCAGATTTGCAAGTTGAGGCAAATAATTTAAACTTCATAAAATATCAACAAGATAAACTATGTGCAGAACAGTATTGTGGACTGATGGATTATGTCGCTGAGGTGGCAACAACCAGAGAGCTGCCAGCTGGCAAAGCCATCATTTTACCTTCTTCTTTCCAAGGATCTCCTCACAATATGCGAGAAAGATACAATGATGCAATGGCTATTGTAACTAAATTTGGAAAACCAGGTTTATTTATTACATTTACATGTAATCCACAATGGCCAGAGATTGTACAGAATCTGCTAATTGGACAAACTGCTTCCGATAAACCAGATTTAGTGACAAGAGTCTTAGATTAGAGTCTTTAAAATCAAATTAACTGAATTAATATGTGACATAACCATAACTCAGTTATTTGGCAAATGCCTGGCTTATGTTTATACAATAGAATTTTAAAAAAGAGGCTTTCCACATGCACATATTCTTATAATCCTTCAAGAGAAAGATAAATTGGATACTGGTGACAAAGTGGATTCAGTGATTGTTGCTGAACTACCAGATCCAGAAATACATGGTAGACTATATGAGATTGGCACTCATCATATGATTTATGGACCGTGTGGAGATATTAATCCACAGTCACCATGTATGGAAAATAAGAAATGCACTAAAGAATTTCCAAAAGATTATAGAGACAAAACGTATGCTAATTGTGATGGCTATCCATTATATAGAAGAAGAGAAGGCCAAAATGCCTTTATTCATGGAAAAAAGGTAGATAACAGATATGTGCTACCATAAAATTCACATTTGCTCATGAACTATAATGCACACATTAATGTGGAAGCTTGCACTTCTAAAAGAACAATAAATATGTATACAAATATATTTACAAAGGCTATATTGCAACTAGTGGTCCAAAGTGCAGAAAATCCAGAACAAAGTGAGTTATTACATAATGAACTTGCATCTCATGTAGATGCTCGATATGTAAGTGCACCAGAAGCAATGCGGCTTCTTCTCAATTTTGAAATGCATGCAGTATATAATTTAGCTGTACATTTGCCTCAAAGACACTTAGTTTACTTGACTGTTGGGAATGAAAGAAATGCTTTAGCACAAAGTGAGCATCAACAAACTACACTAACTGCATGGTTTGAATTAAATTGTAATGACTTGGAGGCAAAGGAATTGTTATATATTGACATTCCCTACCATTATGTTTTCGTTTGGATGGATTATGGCGAAAAAGAAAAAGCCATGGAAATAAAATAATACCAAGAATTTACACTGTAAGTCCAAGAGACCTTGAACATTTCTTCTTAAGTTTACTCCTTCTAAATGTTCCTGGTGCACAAAGTTTTGAACAGTTGAGAACTGTTAATGATATAGTTCATGAAACATTTCATTTAGCTGCGCGACACAGAAACTTCCTGGCTGATGATACAGAATGGGAAAGATGTATAGAAGAAGCAGCACTATGTCAAATGCCATGGAAGATGAGGGAACAATTTGCATTCATTTGCATCTTCTCATATGCTCCAAATGCATTAGCTTTGTGGGACAAATTTAAAACAAATATGTCTGAAGAATATTTGCAACATTACAATTAGCCTATTGCAGAATTAAAAGCATTACTTGAGATGCAAGAGGTCTTTCTTTCTCATGGATTAAGATGTGCAAGTACTAATCTTCCAGATGCAGGACTCATAGACGACATAAACTTTCAAAAGTATGGCACTCAGCTTCAAAAACAAAGAACAGAAGAAAGACTTGCAACTTTAAATACATTACAATTGCAAGCATTTATATGCCCTAGATGATGACATGCTCAAAGAGCATTATTTCTATCTAGATGGACCTGGCGGATCAGGAAAAATGTATCTGTATAATTTATTGATGAGTTCCATTCGAGCACAAGGTCAAATAGCACTGCCATTTGCAACCACTGGGAATTGCCGCACTTTTGTTAGAAGCTGGGAGAACTGTGCATAGTGGAATTAAACTACCAGTTCCCCTTTCTGGAAACATCAGTGTCGGATATTTGAATGACATCATTACAAGCAAAAAAAAGAAAAAAAAGTAATTAAATTATAATAGATGAAGCTACAATGATGTCATGCCATGCCCTACAATGTATTGACCACTTGTAACGTGAAGTCATGGATAATGATTTGCCATTTGGTGGCAAGGCAATGTTGTTATGTGGAGATTTTATACAAACAGTACCTGTCGTTGTACATGGAAATCAAACTGACATTGTTGAAACATGTATAAAGTCAAGTACACTATGGAAACTATTTACCCATCTTCAATTACAACAAAATATGAGATCAGAAGGACAAAATGAATTCAATGATTGGCTCATTGAAATTGGAGAAGGATAAACAGAGCGAATACAAAATGATACAGTGGAAATTCCATCTCATGTGATTTGCAAACAGGATCTCAGCTATTTTCCAAAATACAATAAATAACACAGAGCTTGCAAACATAAGGATGCATTGTTTCTCAATAATGAAATCTTAAAAATATTTGATGCACCAAAACAAATATCACAGTGCTGACTCTGTACTTGGTGATGACAAAGAAAGTCAGACAAACTTTTCAACTGAAATTATTAATTCATTAACTCCCTCTGGAATGCCACCGCATATTTTGCAGCTAAAGAAAGGTGCAATTGTCATGTTAGTGTGAAATATGAACCCAAAAAAGGACTACCGTATATACTCGAGTATAAGCCGACCCGAGTAGAAGCCGAGGCACCTATTTTACCACAAAATACTGGGTAAAATGAGTGACTCGAGTATAAGCCGAGGGTGGAAAATGTGCTGCCCCCTGTGTCCCTCTTGTGCCCTCTGTGTCCCCCTCTTGTGTCCCCATCTCTCTCCCGTGCCTCTTCTCCCCTCTCCCTTTCCTGTGTCTCTTCCAACCTCTCCCTTCCCTGTGTCTCTTCCAACCGCTCCCCTCCCTGTGTCTCTTCCCCCCTCCCTTATCACCCTCCTCAACCCCACTCCTAATCCTCCCTCATCCTCAACCTCCCTCCTCATCTTCAACATCCCTCCTCATCCTCAACCCCCTCCTCAACCTCCTTCCTCATACTCAACCTCCCTCCTCATCCTCAACCCCCTCCTCAACCTCCCTCCTCATCCTCAACCTCTCTAATCATCCTCAACCTCCCTCCTTATCCTCGACCCCCTCCTCAACCTCCCTCCTCATCCTCAACCTCCCTCCTCCTCCTCAACCCCCTCCTCAACCTCCCTCCTCAGCCCCCATCCTCAACCCCCTCTTCAACTTCCCTCCTCAGCCCCCTCCTCATTCCCCATCCTCATCCTCCCTCCTCAACCCCCCATCCTTATGCTCAACCCCCTCCTAACCCCCCTCCTCAACCTCAACCCCCCTCAACCTCAACCCCCCTCAACCTCCCTCCTCAACCCCCCTCAACCCTCTTCCTCCATCCTCATCCTCCCTCCTCAACCCCTCTCCTCAACCCCCATCCTCATCCTCTCTCCTCAACCGCCCATCCTCAACCCCCCTCCTCAACCCCACCCCCCCTCCTCAACCCCTCCTCCTTATCCTCAACCTCCCTTCTCATCCTCAACCTCCCTCCTCATCCTCCCTCCTCAACCCACCCATCCTCAACCCCCTCCTCAACCTCCCTCCTCAACCCCCCCATCCTCAATCCCCTCCTCAACCCCCCCATCCTCATCCTCAACCTCCCTCCTCAACCCCCCTCAACCTCCCTCCTCAACCTCAACCCCCCTCAACCCCCCTCCTCAGCCTCAACTCCCTTCAACCCCCCTCAACCCCAACCCCCCTCCTCAACCTAAACCCCCCCTCAACCTGAACCCCCCTCAACCCCCCTCCTTAACCTAAACCCCCCTAAATACCTCCCCCTCTCCCCTCACTTACCTGCTACTGCTTGGCCTCCCGCTATATGCTAATGGCGTGGCCCGCATGTGACATAGACACGGGGTGGTAGAGAGACACGGGGGTAGAGAGACACGGGGGGGGGGTTAGAGAGACACGGGGGGGTTAGAGAGACACAGGGGGAGAGTTACTCGAGTATAAGCCGAGGTGGCCCATTTTAGCCTTAGAAAAAGGGCTGAAAAAATTGGCTTATACTCGAGTATATACGGTAAGTAATGGGACCAGATTCATTGTTCAAGAATTAAAGGACCATTTCATAGATGCTGAAATTCTAACTGGTAACCACAAGGAGAGAGAGATTTCATACGAAGAATAGATTTGGCACCAAGTGAAAGTAGTCTCCCTTTTGTACTTTAAATGAGACAATTTCCCATCATCATGAAAAATACTTTGATCACAAGGACAAATTCACAAGAAAAAAAATAACAAATATTATTTGAGGACAAAATTTTATGTTACTCTGACTCTTTTTAGAGGACCACTATTTCACTAAGAACATTTATAAAATGGCAAAAAACATAAATATCAGTGGATATACCCTGTGGACGAACTATTATGTCTGGCAGTCTCTTTAAAGAGGACCACTATTTCACATAGGAAACTCAATGTACCATTTTCAAGAATTACAACAATAACAACAAAAAGTGAACAAAAAATGTAAACAAACAGAAAGTAACATATTCAAATGTCTTGAAAGTGGCCTTTTAGCATGATTAGCCCCACAAAACACTTTGCTTGCATTTTATAACAATTCAAGTTTAAATGTTACTACATTAAGTTACTGTTTGTAATGTTATAATTTAAAAAAAAAGTGTGCTAAGTTGTTTTATTTTATATATTTAAAGTTTTATGTTAAGAGGAGGAGCAGCTTTTGTTGTACAATTTAAATTTATAATTAAATGGGAAATATTAATCTAGGGAGTAATCCGATCGCCAGTTAATGGGGTCAGGAAAGAATTCATTTTTCCCCCCTTTGATACAATTGGCTAAGTTTCAATGGGGGTTTTTACTGTTTGCCTTCCTCTGGATTCAATACCTATGTGGTTTACCAGTTGTTCATCTACAAGTTGCTTGTTGCAAACCATTATGTAATGTTTACAATACTCATTCATACAACGTTGACCTATTCTTACATTAAAATGTTAATATTGTGTAAAAAAAGATGGTTTACCAGTTGGTCACCTACAAGTTGCATCTTAAAAAAATAAACAAATCTAATATAATTGTTGTAATTCGTTATAGATAATAAAAAGGTTAAAAGTGTCAAACACTCATATTAAGTGCAAAACAGAATTCAAAGCATACACATTTAATTGGCGTCATTTTTTGACGGGCAAGTCGCTAGTAAAATATTAATGATCACTTCTAAAATATGTATGGATGACAGAAAACTCTTAGGCCTTCATTCTATTATCGGCCGTAGGAGATGCGGGGCCGCAAGGACCGGCCGCAGGCTATTTGCCTATTCTATTCCCTTCCTGCCGGGGACTCCGGCAGGCTTGCGGCCGGCGCCTTGTTATCCCTTGCGGCCGCACGCGCCGGAGGAAAGCCTTTGATCTTAAACGGCCGCAAGAGTTTTGGCCGCAAGAAAATCCCGGTTGCTATTCAATTGCTCCGGGAACCCTCTCTGCAAGGCTAAAACCAAGCCGCAGCTTACTTGCAGCAAAAAGTTCCCGCAAGCAATTAATTAAGCACATAATAAAGCCATAATAAAGCCATCCTGCACTCTGATGAGACGATAAAGTGATTGTAGGTGTTAGCATTCATAGCACAACATTCCCCTATACTCAAATCCGTAAATAATTTTTATTTTAATTCATGTCAAATATCCGTGGACAAAGTCCCGAGGGCTTGGAGCACCTCAGACCCGCCCACGCTGCGGCCGTAAAATAAAAAGTTAATGAAATATCGGTTTTGGGCTGTTGTGCAAGAGGGGGTTACTATTAATCCTCATGTCCCCCATTATGATCCCTAGCATTTACAGAGCTTTACAGTGCCGTCTTGAATTTATATTTGCTTTTAAAGTTTTCAGACCTTGCGGCCGGTTGCATGATATGCGGCTGGCCGTAAGGCGGATATCCTTGCTGTGCCGTCTATTTGAATTGCAAGGTAACTGGAGCACCGCAAGGAATCGCAGCTTTGCGGCCGTTTTACGGCCGATAATAGAATGAGGGCCTTATTGTTTAAATATTCTCTAGCTAAATGTGTTCCCCTACCATCCACAATCTAAGCATACACTCCACAAACACCAGCAATATATTCTAATTATCAGCAGTTGTAGTCTCAGTAATATAAAGGGAAAATTATCAAGTCCACGTTAAATACCAGATAGGGGAGCAATATAAACTTGAGTAAATGTTCACAAATTCAAGCAACCAGATTTTAATCAAGCCAACAAATGTTTGTTCTTCTTATCTTGAATCCTTAGCTGCCATTGAGCTTCTGTCATAGGATCATATTATGCACCCTTTGCAGCAGTCATGCTCATAAACTACACATTCATAAATCAGTCACTTAGAGGATTCTGTTCTAGCTGGTACCGAAACACAGTTAGCACCAAAAACAAAGTCAGCACAGTCAACATTTGCTAAAACCACAAATAAAGAGTCATGTATTGCTCTTCTGATTGCCATCAGTAACTGCATCTTGCTGTGGAATTAAAGCCAACTTGAATTTCAGTTTAGATTCTTGGGCTGGCATGTACTGGCTTAATCAATTATTAACCTCACCAATTTAATTAAACAGTTAAAGTAGCATTATTTTTGTGTTTTGATTTTGATGCTATACTCCTTTTTTATAATTTACATATGTTACTTAAAGGGACAGTTAATTCAGTACAACTTGGAGCACACCAATGTAAAGTTATCATAAAACCATGTTGAGATACTCTGAATTTTTGAAATATGTCCTTTTTCTACAGAGAAATTTAAATTGTGATTTAAATGTCTGTTTAGATAAGAATCTGACAAGCCTTTAGACAAATCCACAACAGCAGCTCCGTGCAGAGAGCGTAAGTAGAAAGACAGTTATCCCTTCAAAATGTATCTGTGCAGGGAAAAGACTGCTGGAATCAACTAAAAATGACATTTGGGAGGTTAATATCTCCTGCTACATTCCTGAAGTTCAGGGAGAAACTATAATTATTTGTGTTCACAGATCATTCACTGCTCAGTTTGGGCAGATGTTATTAATCATGGATCAGTCAGGAGTGTGTTTGTAAACAGACCTAAGACCTTATATTTGTAGCTGTTATTAGTGTAATTAAAAAACAAAAGATCCTTTTAACATAGAATCTTGTGCTCTTTCATACCATGAAGAGCACTTATACAGCCCTATTCAATTTAAAACGTAGCTCGTTTAAAATGTGGCTCGTAACGTCTTAGGACTTACAGCGATTAAATAAGACCAGTAAAGCAGACTGCTGCCAATCTGCGGGTTTGCTGCAAAAAAAAACTATGGGATGAGCAATGCTGAATTCTGCGGCCGTAAATCCTCTGATCCATAAAGACCGTAACCGCTACACTTCCAATTTAGTTAGTAAATTGCAAAAAAGTCACTCACAAGCAAGCCCGTAGCACGCAATTGGAGCCCAAAGGCCAAGGAGTGCTGTAGAGGACTCACAAGGGGGGCAAAGTCCAATACGTTGCACTTTAACTGCAAATAAAAACACACTACTGCACTAATATTAAAAGGGAAAAATATGTTAGGTCTTAAAATTAATAGCACAACATTCTCAAGCCTGCAAATTGGACCAGAAAAATATTTTATTTCATGTATAACTTTAGTGTTATATCGATCCCGGCAATCAGTGTGTTAATACATTTACTGTAACTTGCATGTGATAGAATATCATATTTATGGCTTTATATATATTGCATTATGACTGGAATGTGGGTTTGATGGTAAATTGTAATTGAATCCCGTAACACTTTGAAATCTATCCTCCATTTTCTTGTGACAGAATGATGATGATCTCAGTTTCCATTGGCTCGATCTTAGCCCATAACTACAGGCTTGCTTAATTGATTACATTCAAGGCCGCAAATCCGCTGTCCGACATATGGTTTACGGGTTTGTTTCTCAAGCTCGTAGGTCACAGTCCGTTCTTATTTAACAGCACAGCAACTTGGCCAAATTTCCAGCCCGCAGTCATTGCGAGATTCACTTTGGACTTACGGTGCTCAAATTTAATAGGGATAATAGTGAAGTAAATGGCCCTTTAATGTTCATGAATAACGGCAGATCTTATGCTATTTTCTTGGAGCTCACATGCTTTTTCGAATGTTTTTAAAATATTTGAAACTTTATCATAATTGGTAAGCTTCTTCCCATTTCTTTGTTTTTAGTGCTATTGAAATTGAATTGGTAAATTTTTGCAAGTTACTCTTGTGCAAGTTTTCTTCTCTTGCATGCAGACTGGTTCATGTATAATGGAACATATTAAGATATGTGCATATAGATAAGAGGCCATTTGAATTGCATTAAAATACCAATTTATAGAGACAAGCCTACACACATAAATAACTTGTCAACAAGTTTATAAAGTATCATTTTATTTGTTATAATTTAAATACAATAATCACTGAAAATCACTGGTTTAAACCAATCCTTACCTATAGTTTGTATATTACATGCCATATGTTTTCTATTTATCGTAAATATTATGGTCATTTATTACCATTTTCACCTTAAAAGTTTTGTTACACAAGCATCTTGATTTTTGAATGCTATCTATATTTACTACACTATTCCCAAAACTTTTTTAGGTTTCTTGTAAGCAAATAATTTCAAGTACTGTCGTCAAAAACTATGATAAATCACTGTAAAACTAGATTTACATAGGAACACATATTAGTCCTAACAATCACATCCATTTTTAATCTAGAAACATAGGATTGGTTGGCAACCAAAGTTTGCAATGTGTTGTGTACAAAGAACATGGGCTTCAAAGAACAGCTGGATCTCATTTAGGAAACAGTAATGGTATTTGCTGAATCAGTGGGTCTCACACAATAAGCATAGACAAGATCTCCTCCTCTCAACATTGTCAACATAAAATGTTTTCTTCTCTAACCAAAGAAGTAGAAGGAGCCTGCTAGTAATAAAAACCTGGCAAAGTATTTCACATTGACAATGTATTGACATGGACATTCCAGGATTAAATAAGAAAATACCTAAAGCAAATAAAAAACTTATATATAGGGACATAAATGAAAACATATTTTGTGTGAAGGGAAGTTTCCCATGGACTGGGCTGTGAGAGCACTACATTGTACGAGAAACTTAGAAATAGAAATTAATTGTTCATGTGAGAAAAGGGATGTTTTGTTGAAAAACAAATTCGGGCAGAACAAGGAACGATCAAGGCTGCCATTCATTAGTACATTAAGATAACCTTAATTTACCAGTGAAAATATGTGTTTATTATTAAATAAAAAACAAGAATTGTGTCCCTCTACTTTGATTCACCCAACCCATAGTCCTTTGCTGATTTCTCACTTCCCAATGGAAACTTAAAGTGCTACAACTACAAAATGTAACTGATTGTAAAACATTCTGATCTATTTCACAGAAGATCATTTTAATCACAACCAATTGGACTTTTTTATGGTCTGATATTTGCTACTTAAATGTTATGAAAGCTATGCTATTAAATGTTTTTTTAAGCATTATAAGGGATTTTGTTAGTATATAACTATGTTTTCAACATGTGCAAAGATTTGTTAGATGCCTAGGAAAGTTCTCATGCAGGAACTTAAATTCTTTCTTGAGGGAGAGTAATTACACTACCGGTCAATTTCTATGTGTAGGTCATGCACTTGCATATTTTTAAAATGATCGGAAGCATGGGTGGAATAAAAAGTCCATCCAACATTGTCTATTACACATCTAAAAATATTTTTTTCAATAACTCTATTTATCTTACAATTTTAAAATATATTTAAGAATTGTACCTGCGGTCTGTAAGCACTTATTAAGCAGAAAAATTAACATTTTCCTTGTCCTTTTACGATTCTAAAAATCATATCGACACCAAGTCAGACACTGGAACAAACGGCATATAGTCTTCTATAACTGGCCCACCCCTAATTATGCAAAAGTGATAGAGCTATGCGGCACAGAGCATCTGACAGAAACCTTTAAAAGTAAGAGCTTTAAGGTATAACTATTGTCATTACAAAGTTTAAACACGATAAATCAAGTATTATTATACGTGCACTTTCATTTTAACAGACATTATTTTTTTAGTATATTGACCCTTTTAATTCTCAAAAAAGGTCAATATATCATGCCATTGCTTCTCATTGTTTTTATTTAGTGGCCCAACATTTATGAAGTTTACCTTTTTTATATTTTGGGAAGTTTCTATTTGACATACTTTAATGAATCCTTGGTCACATGCAGACACTTTTGTGTGCATACAGATATACAGTAAATTTGCATACTGTGGGACAATATTTATGAATGTATTTATATATGCTTGCTTATATGGAGTTACTAACCAACATTGAGAAATGTATGAGTTTAAATTAGTTTTTCTTTGCTTGCTTTTCTGTTGATGTCCAGGAACATGAAATGTCAATCTTGCCATCTGATTAAATGCAATAGCTTTAAAACCGTCATATACACACTTCAATACAGAGTAATAATGGCAAAGAATAATGGATGCTATTAATGTTCTGAGAGCGATGATATGTTCCGAAAGGAAAATGGAAAGCACATTTTCTTTGTTGCACATCAAAACAGAAATATGATAAAGTGTTACTGTGTGTCTTCTTTTTTAAAGAAGATTATCCAGTGGTAATTTTCTAAATGAGGGTATTGTTAGGCCCCCAAAAAGAAGTTCAAGCTCTCAAATATATTGAAAAATATTTAACACTAGCGACTTGCCCGTCAAAAATGATGGGGCAATAAAAAAGTGTTGAAAAGCAGTCTGTGACATAATGTGAGTATACTGGGTGCCTCAACTATATAGAACTCTATAGGACACTAATGAACCCATGTAATAACACTATAAGTGCCATGAGGGCCATCCAGGACTCTCATGACACAAAGTGTAAGGACTACACTATTAACTCTAACTATACTCCATTAACCCAACCCTGGGCCTATTTAATCCTAACAGTATGCATTTAACTCTAACAGTACCTATGTAACCCTAAGTGGGCCTATTGTACCCTAACTGGGCCTATTTAACCCTCTGTAAGCCTATTTAACCTGGTCTCTTATGGGGCTCTATACAGACCCTCATAAGCCTCTATTTAACCACATCAGTCCCATAAGGGTATATAAAAACCCTCATGGGACAATTAGAAGCCTAACATTAACCCCATAAGTGCCATGAGGGTCCTCCAGGACCCTCATGACACAAAGTACAAACACTACACTGCACTATCCCCCCAATAAACCATTAAATCTAAACTACCCCCTGTAACATAACCTATAAACAACTACACTACCTACCTACCCCTAGTAAACCCCCCACTCCAATAATTACAGAAAATAATAAAACCTAACTCATCAAAAATAATAAAACCTAAGTCACAGAAATTAATAAAACTTAAGTCACAGAAAATAAAAAGCTACATTACAGAAAATATATGTATATATATATATTGCAAACCCTCCCCCATTACATAAAATAAAAAATATTACACACCTGAAAATGAAATACATACACAATATATACATTACATTGCAATACAATACAATACCATCTAGCTAAAATACAATACCCTCTATCTAAATACAATACACTGTATCTAAAATACAATACGCCCTATCTAAAATACTGTACATACATACCCGCCTATCTAAAATACATACCCCCTATGTAACATACGTTAAATCCTATCTAGATACACAAACCCTAAATCTAACCTAAAATAGAAGAATTAAGAGCACTTACCTTTGCAGATGTCCCTTTATATTGCCCCCTAGGAAAAAAATAAATAAATAAATTAGTACAAAACAGTACATAGTAAAACTAAACATTCAAAATATTCTAAATATTCAACTCACCTTTCCAGCATGTCCCCGTCCTTCTTATTTTCTTCTCCGGCGCGGCCCCTGTTAAAAATAAACATGACATTCGTACAACAGAAAATAAAATATAATAAACATGATATACATTCAACTTACCTTGGGCATTTGTAGAATCCGCGCTGTAACAAAAAAAACAATTAACTAACGGATACACCTCCATGTGGTGATTGGCTGAAGGCATCTGCACCTACTGATTGGCTGCAGTCTGATTGACAGTGACAACAGACAATCAGAAGGTGCAGATACCTTCAGCCAATCACCCCGTGGGGGTGTATCCCATTGTGATTGGCTGAAGGGAATAGCGCCTTCTGATTGGCTTTTATCACTGTCAATAATCCCACAGCCAATCTGAATTTGCAAATGCCAACAGCCAATCACCCCATGGGAGTGTATTCCATTGTGATTGGCTGATGGCAATAGAGCCTTCTGATTGCTTGAAAAAAAGATTGACAGGTGCATTAACCAATCAGAATGGGATATGGGGGTGTATCTCATTCTGATTGGCTCACACCATTGGCATTTTTCTTGCAGCAAAGGCTCTAGGGGCCTCATTAGCGTTAGTTTTTTTTTTTTGTTAGAGCGCAGAATCTTCCAGAGCCCAGCCGGGGCAGAAGAGGAGGAGCACTGGGACATCAAGTTGAGGTAAGTTGAATGTTTATTATGTTTATTATATTTTATTTTGAATATGTATATGTTGTATTAATGTAAGAAGAAAATAAGAAGGACGGGGACATTCTGGAAAGGTGAGTTGAATATTTACAATATATAGAATGTTTATTTTTACTATGTACTGTTTTGTACTAATTTGTTTTGTTTGTTTTTTTCCTTGAGGGGGCTATCTGAAGGGACATCTGCAAAGGTAAGGGGTCTAAATTATTCTATTTTACTTTAGATTTAGGGTTTGTGTATGTAGATAGGATTTAATGTATGTTCAATAGGGGGGATGTATTTTAGATAGGGGGGTATGTATTTATTTCAGATAGGGGGTATGTATTTTAGATAGGGGGTATGTATGTATTTTAGACAGGGGGTATGTATGTATTTACATGGGGGGGTATGTATGTATTTGTATTGTAATGTAATGTATATATTTTGTATGAATTTCCTTTTCAGGTGTGTAATATTTAGGTATTTTCTGTAGTGGGGGGGCAGTTGTAATGTAGCTTTTTTATTTTTTGTAATGTAGCTTTTTTAATTTTTTGTAATGTATTTTTTTCTGTAATGTATCTTTTTTATTTTTTGTAATGTAGCTTATTTATTTTTTGTAACAGGCTTTTTTATTTTCTGTGACTTATGTTTTATTATTTTCTGTAATTAGTGGGGTGGTGTTTTTATTAGTGGGTAGGTAGTGTAGGTAGGTAGTGTAGGTGTTAATAGGTTAGTGTAGAGGGGGTTAGTTTAGATGTAACATTGTTTTGGGGGTGTATAGTGCAGTGTAGTGTTTGTACTCAGTGTCATGAGGGTCCTTGAGGACCCTCATGGCACCTATGTGGTTAATGTTAGGGTTCTAACTGGCCCATAAGGGTCTTTATATACCCTTATGGGATTGATGGGGTTAAATAGAGGCTTATGAGGGTCTGTTTAGACCCCCATAAGAGACCGGATTAAATATTCTTAGATGGGGTTAAATAGGCCCAGTTAGGGTTAGATAGGTACTGTTAGGGTTAAATGTGTACTGTTAGGATGAAATAGCACCAGGGTTGGGTAAATGGGGCATAGTTAGGGTTAATAGTGTACTGCTTACACTTTGTGTTATGAGGGTCCTGGATGAGCCTCATGGCACTTATAGTGTTATTACATGTGTTAATTAGTGTCCTATAGGGGTCTATATAGACCCCTAATGGACTGATGGGGTTAATTAGTGGCTTATTGGGGGTCTGTATTGACCCCCATAGTTGACAGGGTTATTTAAGAAAGTATGGGGGTCTGAATTGTCCCCCATGAGTGAAAGAGTTAATTAAGGGTTTATGGGGGTCTGTATTGACCCCCATAGGTGACAGGGGTAATTAAGTGCTTATGGGTGTCTGTATTGACCCCTATGAGTGACAGGGTTAGTTAATGGATCATGGGGGTCTGTATTTACCACCATGAGTGACAGGGTTAATTTGTGGCTTATGGTGGTCTGTATTGACCCCTTTGAGTGACAGGGTTAATTAATGGATTATGGGGGTCTGTATTGACCCCCATGAGTGAAAGGGTTAATTAAGGGATTATGGGGTCTGTATTGACCCCCATGAGTGACAGGGTTAATTAAGGGTTTATGGGGGTCTGTATTGACCCGCATGAGTGACAGGGTTAATTAAGGGCTTATGGGTGTCTGTATTGACCCCCATGAGTGACAGAGTTAATTAATGGATTATGGGACTCTGTATTGACCCCCATGAGTGACAGGGGTAATTAAGGGGGTTATGGTGGTCTGTATTGAACACCATTAATGACAGGGTAAATTAAGGGATAATGGGTGTCTGTATTGACCCCCATGAGTGACAGGGTCAAGTAAGGGATTATGGAAGTCTGTTTTGACCCCCATGAGTGACAGGGTTAATTATGGGATTATGGGGTCTGTATTGACCCCCATGAGTGACAGGGTTAATTAAGGGATTATGGGGGTCTGTATTGACCCCATGAGTGACAGGGTTAATTAAGGGATTATGGAAGTCTGTATGGACCCACATGAGTGACAGGGTTAATTAAGGAATTGTGGGGGTCTGTATTGACCCCACATGAGTGACAGGGTTATTTAGGGGCTCTTGGGGCTCTGTAAAGAGCCCCATGAGTGATAGGGTTAACTTTTTATTTAGTATGGGTCCTTTAAGGACCAGCAAGGGGTGAAATTCCAATTTTGTTTGCACTGTGAGGGTTAATGTGGGGTTAATATGGGGACCATCCGGGGGTTAATTTTATGTGCCGGTGGGAGTACTTACAGTAGCCACGCTGCCGGGCTTAACTGTTTGTGTGCTTTCGCCCTTTAAGGACCCGAGGCAGGGAATTGAGACCTTTTAAATGCAGTGGTGGACACAATCGTGACCCCCACTACAAGGGTTAATGTCAGGACACTGCAGGTGTCCCGCAGCATGGGCTTAATGTGGGCATTCTTTGTGGGTCCAATCGGACCTCCACAGCAAGGGGTTAATGTGGAGTCCCGAGCTTATCTCAGATCTCTTAATGTGGGGGTAGTGTTTTGCGAGGTCCGGGGTCATGGAGCCTAGTTTTCATTTTTTTCGGCAGCCATTTTTTTCTGGCTTAGCCTGTTTTTGAGTGCCGAAACTGGGGAAATTGGGGTTAAATCCACGTGCAACCTCACTTCCTGACGTCCTGGCTGTCCCCTGTGCTGTGTGTATTTTTTTATTAATGTGCTGTTGTGTGTGTTTTTCGTGTTTTGGGGTGTGCACGCTTACTGCGTTGTTTTTTGACCTCAGGTATTTTTTTTCTAAGTCCCGCAGCTCTTAATCTTGGGTCACAGGCAAAGAGGGAGAGGAGGAGGGGAAGAGAGACACAGGGGAGGGAGAGGAGGAGGGGAAAATAGACACAGGGTATGGAGAGGAGGAGGGGAAGAGAGACAGAAGGTAAGGAGAGGAGGAGAGGAAGAGATTCTCAGGGTAAGGAGAGGAGGAGGGGAAGAGAGACACAGGGTAAGGAGACGAGAAGGGGAAGAGACACAGGGTAAGAAGAGGAGGAGGGGAAGAGAGACACAGGGGAAGGAGAGAAGGAGGGGAAGAGAGACACAGGGTAAGGAGAGGAGGAGGGGAAGAGAGACACAGGATAAGGAGAGGAGGAGAGGAAGAGAGACACGGGGTAGGGAGAGGAGTAGGGAAAGAAACACTGGGTAAAGAGAGGATTTTTGTGTAAGTCCTGCATGTTTAATTGGCTCGCAGGCGATGAGTGCCTTTGGCTCTCATCCCTTCAGTGGTGCGAGTTAAGAGCTTGCCTCGCTACACGAGGCTCACAGGTCGACGAGAGCCTTTTTCGCTCATCCCCTCAGTGGTGCGAGTTAACAGCTCGGCTCGCTATGTGAGGCTCGCAGGCGATGAGCGCCTTCTGCGTTCATCGCCTAAGTTGTAAGCACCACGCAAAGCGTGACAACGCTCGTAGTTTGACAGCTATTATATGTGATAAGACTGAAAACTTAAATTCACCAAGAGCAGGATGCACAATGTTGGAAATTACTAAATAAAATAAAGTGAATTGTGTTGTGTTGAGAGGTTGTAAAAGATGAAAGTTCTAAACAAAATATGCCAGAATGGAAACTTCGGTTAGACCTAATCTCTTCGAACAGACCATGGCAGGCATTTCATCTGATGAATTGCAATGGCTCTACAGGTTTCATATTATTGTGTACCTCAACAACTAAAAACAGAGCCATTTTTGCTATATGTTTTCTGTTAGTGATAACCTGTTCTTAAAGGGAAATTAATTGCCCAATTCTCTTGCACCTCAAAGCAGGTATTTGAAAATACACCACAATGTGTTTTCTTTTTAAAACAACGGCCCTTGTCCTTAAGAAACTGCTTCTAATTTAGAAATTACCTGTGTAGGTAATCCCTTTTAGTCAACTGTATGAGACTTACCTGCTACCAGCAATGCCAGCATAGTTACTGTATACTGTTTAAAGCTAGTACACGATAAAACATCTGTTTTTTCCATAAACAAGTACTCTGGTGCTTACTTACTGGTACTTAGATTATCTCTGAGCTAATGCTGCTTTGGAACATTGGCAGGACATACACCATATAAAATACAATTTAAGGGTATTGTTGCACATCACCAGTTTAGTTATAACTCCCTAAGACGTTTTCTGAAGGACGGTCATTAGGCTTGCAAAAACCTGGGCCATTCTCAGAAATGTTGAGGACATTCTCAGAAATGTTGAGAAATGTTGAGGCATGAGCCCCAGCACACACACTGAGCCCAATTCAATTGCAACCCAGCATCTTGTGGGATCCACGCTGTATGTCTGTGGGCGTGCTGCAGGCTCCCGTTCGTCTGCGATTCCAGTGCTATTCAATTGAAGGAGCCTGCAAGCTACGGGCCGAACGCCGACTCTATAAACCATGCACTCGTCCATAGCAGTTGAAGGCAGGAATATGATCATATAAGCAAGACCGTAACCTCCCATTTCGTAATAACAATGAGCCTGCCATCATTACATCAGTAAAACACGGAGGTTACATGTCAATCTATTAGGTTCTGGGGTCCGATATGAGATGGGACTCGCAAACCCTAAAAATACGAAAATTATGAACGTGAATGCCAATACTGTTCTAGTCCATATGGGTGGCCAGATATGTATTAACTCATTGATTCCCGAGATTGATATAACCCCGAAATGACACATACATTTTTTTTATTGCCCATTTGCGAGCTTAAGACTGTTGTGCAATTAATTCTAATGTCTTTTATCGATTTCCCCGTTATTTACAGTTCTGTATTGATTTTTTATTTGCATTTACAGTGCTGCAGACAGGGGTTAAACCCCCTTGCGAGTCCTATCTGGTACTCTTTGGATTTTCTCCTACATTTTCTCCTACATTTGCCATAGAGTAGTACAGTAAATAAATAGTACATTTGTGTTTACATTTGAATGTCTAAAAAATTTAAAAAAACCTGTTTCCAGCTCAGAATTCCGAGAAATACAGAAACACAGGGGAGGGGGGGAGGGGGGAAGCCGCTCAATATGGGGATTGCGATGAGCGCAAAAGGCACTTATCGCAAGGCCCGTAAAGTAGAGGGGGGAGAGGCTCGCAATGAGCGCAGAACGCGCTCATCACAAGACCCGCAAGTTTGAGGGGCAAGTTGCTAGTAATATACATAAATATACATCAGTAAACTATACATTACACATATAATATTTAACAACAACAGTAACAAATTCACACTGCTGCCTCTTACCAGGTACAATTTTGTAGAGAAAAGTAGTGGAATCATACATAGAAAGTGAACTGTGACAAGCCAGTTGAAGAAAATGTTTAATCATGGGTAGAAACATGGGTATATGTACGTGTATGTGTGTGTGTGTGTGTGTGGGGGGGGGGGGTTGAGAGGGACACCCCTCCCCCAGATTTTTCAGTGTTTGTATCTATGTATATAGAAGCTACTTTGTGTTATGTGTATGCAATGAGCTGTGTCCCCCACCCCCAGAATAATTTAACATCCTAGACTCCTGGGTAGGAATGTGAAGAGGGAGAGACATTGCTAGCTCTGCACGGACAGTTGTACATCAGAGCATCTGTGGAAAAGTTAATGAGGGGTAAGATGTACTATTTGGTGGACACAGTAATTTACAGGCACTCTTAACTTCAGTTGCTACCCAGGAGTTAGGCTGTGGCTGATACATAGCCTTACACTATTAAACATACAATTCCACAATGGCTGCTCACTATGGTACCAATGTACCTATACTGACTATCTCTTCATCTGCTCCCATTCTTAGTTTACAGAACCAAGGGTGTAGGAACCAAAATAATTAAGAGGGGGGATACAGCTCAATGGATATACCGAACACTTAACAGCTTGTATACGCATACATACACACAATGAGAAATTTTGGGGGGATTTGTCCACCTCACCCCCCCCCCCCCCCCCAGTTACTTCACCCATGGACAGAGCTCAGTCATGAGGTACTAGCGGGAGTAAATTAAAAATGGGGAATTGATGCCGGTGCCAGTTGCTTGTTGGTTAGGTGCCGGATAATCAGGAGTTTACTGTTTTATCTTTAATCTTGAGCAGCAGGGATCCTAATAACCTAATAACCCCCACTGGAAACCATTTATCAATCAGAGATATGCATAGTAATCAGTAATCCCTAATCTGATTGGCTATGTATATAAGAATAGGAGACAGCAACCTTCTAAGATTGGCTAATGTTAAGCAATCAGATTACAAGAATGTCACTCTCTAATTGGCTGAAATGTGATTGATCACTATTTCAACCAATCAGAATCCTTAAAAGTCCCTATTTAATAAGTGCCACCTAGAATGCCCATTTGTTGGGTGGAGCTACTAGAATTTTTATTATATTTTTTAGACCAGCAAGGCAAATTTTTTGGATTGGACATATTTCCAGGGACCTAAAGAGAGGATACAAGGATGTTGCATGATTACATTGGAAGAGAGACCTGTGAGTATTATTCTTATTCCCAAAACAGTATTTTTTATTTTAAATTGTTAACTCACATTATCAGCATCCAAACCATTTCATTGTCTTAATGCTTTGGGGCATATACAAAGTTTACAGCATCCAAACGTTTTATATGCCCCAAAGCGTTAAGACAATTAAAATAGCCTTTTGGCAAATTAATTGTTCTACCGCCCACCATGTGTTTTGAATAAAGGCTAGCCCAGATTGTGGTGGATACTGATGTGACGCTTTGGGGGGGGTGTTTTTAGAAGAGAAAAAGTCTTCAGTAAATTACTTGATGACCTGAATTGCAGGATCTCAGGTCAACATGGCCCATCGCAGGATATCACAGCAACCTGTGATGCTTTAGTAAAGTACCCCCACTACTTGTAGTATGTATAACATATAATAGTTGTCAAACTGCGATTCATCGCCATGTCTGTGAGCTCCGCGAAGCAAGGCAAGTCGTGGGTGGCCCATAGGGCCGCAACTGCGATCCTCGCGAAGCAAGGCAAGCCGTTAACGCATAGAAGCCTTCCGAGCTCGGAGGACTTAGACGATGAGCGCCAAACAGTTGAGCCATTGATATACGCAGGAGACCCAAAAGCACTCATCGCTCTTCAAGCCTTGCAAAGCGAGCCATTGAGGCATTAAAACACATGGGCAAACAGTTAAGAAATGCAGGACTTACTTAGGCTGCAAGCAGTTGAAAAAAAATCTGATCTCGGGGGCAAAAAAACGACCTCACAAAAATACGACTTTAAGGCTGAACCGCTGAAATCGAAAAACACGACAAAAAAAAAAAAAAAAAATAACACTCACACACAGCACAGGGGGAACATCAGGACATCTGGGGGTGAGGTTGCACGCAAATGTAAGCTGAATTTGGCAAGTTTCGCCACTCTAAAATCGGCTAAGCAAGAAAAAAAAAATGGTGGCCGAAAAAAATTAAAACAAGGCTAAAGGAGGCCGAGGTGCGCAAATCACCACCAGGCACATATGAGTTAGCCAGGATTAACCTCAGAATCTCAGGGGCAAAAAAAAAACGACCTTGCAAAACTACTAATTTAACAGCCGAATCACGGTAATCGAAAAACATAAAAAATAAGCATAAAAACACACTCAGATACAGCACGGGGGGTACGCCAGGACGCTAGGTTGCACACGAATTTAACCTGAAAATCGGCTAAGCGACAAAAAAATGGCGGAAGAAAAAAATGAAAACGAGGCTAAAGGAGACCGAGGCACGCAAATCACCACCAGGCACAGAGTTAGCCAGGAACATAGGAGATACAAAATATATGATTACAATGGACGGAAAATGCTCGCAAGCCAAGTAACACATAGAAAATTTCCGCCAATTTTACAACACTAACTTGCAAATAACATTACAATTCTAAAATGGCGCTTTACGCGCCTAAACAAACGGTTTGGCCTCCCGTATGCAGCCTATTTATACTGCACACTTGCCACAATTGTGACACTTTGTCCTTAGAGGATTAACAGTCCAACTGTACATTTTCAGATGCAAGAAAATCCAAAGAGATTGTTAGCTCTCCAGGATATTGATTGCTGCATATTAAATATAAATAGGTAAAGTATATTCATTCATTAATTCATATTAATTTATTAATTCACTGTACTAAATACATTTTATATTTTACACTGTAATATATATCTGTTTTCGCGATGAGTGCAGAAGGTGATCTTTGCAAAGCAGGAAACTTGAAGTACACCAGGGGAGAGGCTCGCAATGAGCGCCGAAGGTCCTCAGAGGAGCAAAAGCCTTACATTGTGTGGTAAACAGCATTGCCATGGCTACAAATTGTATTGCCGTCATTTTTGACGGGCAAGTCGCTAGTATGAATATATTGTTCATTATTTGTTTAGAGATAAAAATATACAGTGGATATAAAAAGTCTACACACCCCTGTTAAAATGTCAGGTTTCTGTGCTGTAAAAAAATTAGACAAAGATAAATCATTTCAGAACTTTTTCCACCTTTAATGTGACCTATACACTGTACAACTCAATTGAAAAACAAACTGAAATCTTTTAGGTGGAGGGAAGAAAAAATATAAAAATAAAATAATATGGTTGCATAGGTATGCACACCCTTAAACTAATACTTTGTTGAAGCACCTATTGATTTTATTACAGCACTCAGTCTTTTTGGGTATGAGTCTATCAGCATTGCACATTTTGACTTGGCAAGATTTGCCCACTCTTCTTTGCAAAAACACTCCAAATCTGTCAGATTGCAAGGGCATCTCCTGTGCACAGCCCTCTTCAGATCACCCCACAGATCGGATTCAGGTCTGGGCTCTGGCTAGGCCATTCCAAAACTTTAATCTTCTTCTGGTGAAGCCATTCCTTTGTTGATTTGGATGTATGCTTTGGGTCGTTGTCATGCTGAAAGATGAAGTTCTTCTTCATGTTCAGCTTTCTGTCAGAAGCCTGAAGGTTTTGTACCAATATTGACTGGTATTTGAAACTGTTCATAATTCCCTCTATCTTAACTAAGGCCCCAGTTCCAGCTGAAGAAAAACAACCCCAAAGCATGTACAAATTGGATGTAATAAAAAATATAATATTTTTAGTGATTTACTGAATTATTCAATATTTTGGAAACCGTCAGAAAAGACACACGAGGTGTATAGAGAGACACGCAGGGTACACAGAAAGACTACATAAACAGACAGAAAACACAATGGGCAAGTCGCTAGTATATACTTATTTGTAATATATACTGCAAGGCATTATTACAATTAAAATAAGCGCTGTAGCAAGTTCATTGTTTCCCAGCCCACCTTCTGTTTTTAAATAAATTCCACGAATAAAAACTCAGATTATAATGTGCGGCATTGGAGTGTGTTCTTTGAAGAAAAAAAAGTCTTTATCATTAAGCAATGTTTTGGTCCCCACTGTATGTATATGTTTATATACTATCACTTACAGTGCCTTGCAAAAGTATTCACCCCCTTGACTTTTTACCTATTTTGTTATATTACAACCTTAAGTTCCATGTTTTGTTAATCTGAATTTTATGTGATGGATCAGAACACAATAGTCTAAGTTGGTGAATTAAAAAATGAAAAAAAAAAATACATTACACTATTTTTTCGAAATAGAAAACAAAAAATTGGCATGTGCGTATGTATTCACCCCCTTTCTAATGAAGCCCATAAAAAGTACTGGTGCAAATCCCAGTGGTAAGATGTTCCAAGCTCATAGAGACTTATCGAAAGCGACTTGGAGCTGTGATTGCTGCGAAAGGTGGCTCTACAAAGTATTGACTTTAGGTGGGTGAATAGTTATGCACATTGACTTTTTCTTTTATTTTGTCCTATTTGTTGTCTTCTTCACAAAAATAATAAAAAAAACATCTTCAAAGTTGTGGGCATGTTCTGTACAAATCCTCAAACAATCCATGTTAATTCCAGGTTGTGAGGCAACAAAAAATGAAAAAAGGCAAAGGGGGTGAAAACTTTTGCAAGGCACTATATATTTTAGACACTATATACACTATATACTAAATATAAGAGTTCTATCTAACATCGGGAGTGAAGCAGTCACTTCTGCAAGAGGCTCTGCAAATACCACTGGGCCTCATTCCATCCACTCAGCAGACTCTCACTCCAATTGCCATTTTGCCAGTTCTATCTTCAATCAGGACTGAATAAGTATTTACCTTGTTTTCTCCCCCCCCCCCCCCTAGACTTAGAACCTCACACACACCACTCTTCTGTCTCTGAACTCATATAACATGCCTTCTTTTCTACCCTGTATACCCCACCCATCTATGATTTGTGTTAATTCATAGTGCAGGTTTAGCACCATCATCTATTTTTCACAGCTGATACGCCCACAACCTTAATCACTAATGAACCATCTACTCAATTTGTATTCACTAGCCAAGCCCTTTTTTCCTTCTTTTAATTACTTCTTTTGTTTCATTAATCCCTTTAGATTGTAAAGTGTCCATTTTTCTTGTATGGTATTTTGAAAAAAACACTGTGTATGTAAGATTATAAACTCAAAACCAGAGCCATCTACTTTTTGTCATGTGTTTAATATTGTATTTTCATTTTTTTCTTTATACTTAACCCTGTACAGCCTAGGGAACATGTCGGCACTTTATAAAAAAACTGCAATAATAATAATAATAACAGTAAAAAAAAACATATTGTGGTGGATTGTGATGTGCTGTATTGAGCTGTGTTTTTAGAAGAAAATGGTCTTTCACAAATTGCATGATGACTTGGGATGTAGGTCATTATGGCCCATCATAGCATATAACAACCACCAGTGATGCTTTAGCACACTGTCCCACTGTTTGTAGATTGTATAAAAACATTATTTATCTTTCGCAATTGAATAATTTAACAGGAAGCCCAAGCATTTTGCTTTATTCCACCGGATAATATATGAACTTGGAAGATCTAATATCATTGGTCAGAAATAATTAATTTACTGTTATAATAAAAAAAAATTATAAAGCACATTTTTGAGAGATGGCTTTTTTCCAAACAAAAATACATAACTCATAGTAAGTTAAATAATTAATATAGAGAATACAAGAGTCAGAAAGTGTCACGACCGGTGTTGCTTTAGTAGATTGCCCAGCTTGCTTTTTGTTCTTTCAAACAGGTTTCTGATCCTTTCACCAGGATGGCACTTCAAGGCTTCAGAGCATAAAACCGAGCAAACATCCCCAATTAAGACACACTTGCAATTATGTGTCCCCAGTAGGGCACATCACTTTATTCCATTGTGCTACTTCTTATACCCAAGTACCACAATGAACCTCCATCCTAGTTGCTGGTCAAGGCCAGAAACCATTGGTGGCTGAGCTGTGGTTAGCTGATGAATAGCATGATTTGCTGGTGGGGAAGAAGGCCTGCTCCCACCCCACAAGTGGTAGAGCTGAAAGCATAATATGACAGCACTTCAAGGCTTCAGAGCATAAAATAGCATACACTATCCCAATAGGGCATATCACTTTATTTCCCAGTGCCCCTTCTTATACGCAGGTATCACAATGAAACTATTAGAATGATTTACAGTAAAACACACCTTGTGTAACTTTCCGATATAGTCCCTGGTCATGTTTGTATTTCTTCCCCTGTCACCAATTAGCAAATCTGCAGGGAATATGGTAGGCCATCTTGCTATTCGTCACTCGTTTTTGGGTCTACCAAGCAGGGAAAGAAGGTATGAAATTACCTCAGGGGTGGCCAGGCACCAGGTAGTCTGGTCAAATTCCCAGTTGGCCTATGTGATCACTTGACTTGGGACAAGCACCTGATAATCTGTGGAGCTGGTTAGGCTAAGATCTAGATTTTCACTTTCTGCTCTTCCCCATTTTCACCTTCCTACATGAGTGACCCGGCCTTTGTGGTCAGCTGTGTCAACCCCAATCTAGTCGCAATAGTAGTTTTCTTTTGAGCAGCATTGTTGTGATCCTATAGCCGATCCTGAAGAGTTTGAACCAAGTGAGCGGTATAGAAAGTTATGTAAATTTGTGGTTAACCCCAGGCAATGGTTCAAAGGGGAAATAAATGCATCACTTAACACGATCAAAGGGTTATTGGTTACAGAACTTGACACTCCTTAACCTCATGTCATTTCCCCAATAACAGCTTAAATAGTTCACAAGGCAAGCTGTCACTTTTCTTCCCACACCAATCCAGCTGGTCTAGACTCTATACAAGACTCTCATAACCACCCAGGGAGACCTAGCTACAGCAAAAGTGCCATGTTGTGGCTAAGTCCTAGTACTGAGAATGGGGCAGAGCAGGGTGCTCACAGCTAGGGTTGTCCTGGGGATCCAGAAGCTTAAAGAGTCAGTCCTGTAGAGCCTATATTTTCTTTCCCCATCACACATGTTACAACATTATTACACCAGGAGAAATAACAAGCATAACAATGATTTCAACCCCCATGAGGCATAGTATTATGCCAAGTGTTTTTCGGCATTCTGTACTACATTACATTTTCCAACCCTCCACCGCCACAGTACACCATTATAATATTTTGCAACTGATTGAAGCAGAAAGGTGAACCAGGTTTTTGTTATTAAAACTACTGTTAGTTCATTAGACCTCGAGAGTCCATTACAGTCAGTGCTGCTACATGTGCTATAGCAGACTCTTTTTAAAGTAGATATGGTCCCTGCTTCAGGAACTGCTAGGCAAGTAGTAATTCTACAAAGAGAGGACAATGCCAGAACCACTTTAAAAAAACTTTTGGTGGAAAACAACTTTTTGTAAATCTAGCAGATATAACAAATTTGTGAAAAAAATTACTGAAAATGTACCCATCTCAGAGAGAAGAGTTATATGTAGTTTCATGAACAATAAGGACATTGTAATGAATATAGTGGGCAGAGGTGGAGGGATTGTTGTCCATAATATATAAACTCATTTGAACGAAGCAACTAAGATCATAAGTGTTATTTCAACGTACATCCTGCTTAAAAAAAGATCCAACCCGAGAATGCGACGAAGAGCTTTGTAAGAAGAGTTAAGTTATTGATGATCAAGAATTCAATTACCTATGTCATGCCTTTCGGAAACTTGCCATCTACAATTATATAACTAAAGCAACATATACATTAACAATGTCTACCTGGGAGACCAATTATGTCAAGAACAGACTTAATCCCATGCAATCTTTCCTTATGTATAGATTATTTCCTCCAATCAAAGATGTTTACATTAAAACCTTTAGTGATATTTTATACATTCCAAACATGATTTCATGTACAGAATGAAAATCGAATTTAATGTAGATTATATATAATGTAAACTCATTGTACACTGTGATCAATTCATAGTCCTGTAGGAAAGTATAAATTATGGATCTCAAGAGACCTGGATCTATCTTTTTGGAGCCCCTGGGCAGTAAAGTGGAGGAGCCACTGCAAGTACGTGCACATAGTATGCACACACCCATTTTCCCTTTTCTGTGTGTGTATATCACTCTCTTGCTGTGTGAGCAAATCACAGACATTTCCCCCATAAAAGCTATTTTAACTACACTGTTACTCATTCACACCCAAGCTATTACTTGTTTATTACATGCATTTGATGTTGGGCCATATTATTTCTATTTTTCCATGGGAGGGCAACAAGTATGTTACACAAACACATGTAATGATAACTTGTATCACAAATAAAAACGTAGTAATCAAGAGAGTTAAAGGACCGCTACACAAAAACAGAAATTGCTTGTAAAATTTAGTCTAACCAAGAGCATAAGTAATCAGGAAAAAAGTCATACAGCTAGTTTTTAATTAGAAAAAATAAATGTTGAAGCCTCTGCTGGGCTCTGGGGGAGTCATAGGTAGAAGTATTGCGTGTATGAGAGGGGTGTTTACATTTCTGGAGAGATATGGTTGTATTTCCTGAAGCAAGTGTCATAAACCTTGTGCTTCTTTTATTTTAAACAAAACAAATATATACACTACAGAATTGTAAATAATGTATGAATGGCCCCAGTGCAAAGTAAGGATGGCATGAAAAACACATTCCGTATGTGTGCAGCATCAGTACTCATGTTTTAAAGGCGTTCTTGCTGGAATATAATTGGTAAAAGAGTTGTAGAAGTGTGATATTAGAGTTTGCAGTTTTATCAAATTCAATAATGTGCGAAATATAAAACAAATAAAGTAAATAACCTTAATAATAATAATAGCAATAATAATAATAAAAAAAAGTAATAATGTTCTATTCAATTATTCTTTATTGTGATTGTGTGTTGATTAATTTGCTTTCCTTACTTGTTAACTGTGAGGATTATCCAGTCATATATTCTGTTTATGTGTATGTCATGTTTTGTTATACTGTGTTTCCCTGAGATTACAGCACCCTACTGTATAAGACTTTCTATATTTAACATGAACTTGCAGTGATTAGATGTTAAAATGAGCATTACTGCTTCCAATAATCTCCACCTGCTTAAATGTGTAAGACCAAAACATAAATCATTTTTATTTCTATAAATATTTGCCCTTATTAGGGTAAGGTAGAACCAGGGGCGTAGCAACTTAATCTCATGTGATCTTGCGACATAATATTGTGTGCTCTCATGAGATCACACAAGAGTTATCCTGACAGGGTAGTCAAATGAACAAAAGGTGAGGGGGAAGAGGGAGAGAAGAGATCACAGGGAGATATATCTGAGAGAGAGATATGCATATAGAGATAGATAGATATTATATATTTAGATCAAGATTATATATATATATATATATATATATATATATATTGTGAGACAACGCCCCCAGAGGTGGTACAAGCCTTGAAGGATTCAAGCCTTGAAGGGTTCGATACAGGAGTGACAGAGTTAAATATCCTGGATGAGATTTAATTAGCAGGGGAAGCAGCATATAACGGTCTGGAAAGGAGAGATTGGAGGGGCCCAGGTTGTGTGCTGCTGCTAGCAGCCAGTGCAAGCCAGAGAGAGGCGCTTGCTTGCTGGTCCTGTGTGGATCTGCATTCTGGACTTTGAAAGCAAACCTGAAGGAGAAAACCTTGTTTACTGTGGCTGTCAGTTTTGGATGAAAGAAAGGAGTGTGTGCTGTTTTGAAGTTACTTGACTAACAGAGCTGTCAGAGAGAGCAACTACAGAGTTAGGGGGTGAAGCTACAAAGGCACTAAGTAATTGAATTGCATACTGAGGATTCCCAGACAGAGTTGCCGCAGTAAGTTAGTATTGCAATATCAAAGGATCCCTGGGGTGAAGCATATGGAAAGATGGGCGGGCCCTATGCTTCATCCACTGTTACTTATTTGAAAAAGTGGAAAAAACTTCTTGTAAAACAGAGACTATGTGGTGCAGACCAGTGGGAGGAACTGTTGTCTCCTATGTTTTCCTGATGCCGAGTAGTCATTCAGGCTGCTCGGGGTGTTCCGGGAAGTCAGTAACAGTTTAAGTAGATTTTTATTTTCCTTAGCCAAGTTGCCGCTAATGCCGTAATTTTATTTCTACTGGCACAATAAAATACCAGTATACTGCACTGTACTGTACGTGCTTTGCATACTCCTTTAAGGATACCTCAGTTCCAGGCGGCCATCTTTGTCACAATATTTATATACATATATACACTGCCTTGCAAAAGTATTCACCCCCTTGGCATTTTTCGTGTTTTGTTGCCTCACAACCTGGAATTAACATGGATTGTTTGAGGATTTGCATCGTTTAATTTACAGAACATGCCCACAACTTTGAAGATGTTTTTTTTTTTATTGTGAAGCAAACAACAAATAGGACAAAATAACAGAAAAGGTCAATGTGCATAACTATTCAGCCCCCTCTAAAGTCAATACTGTGTAGAGCCACCTTTTGCAGCAATAACAGCTCCAATTCCCTTTGGATAAGTCTCTATGAGCTTGCCACATCTTACCACTGGGATTTTTGCCCACTCCTCCTTGCAAAACTGCTCCAGCTCCGTCTGACCACAGTCACTTTTAGAGTAGGTTAGCTTGCTCTGGTATATTAGAATAGGGGGTAATTGGTGGATCCCCAGTACCACCATCAGGATTAGTTTATTTAGTTTTCAGGTTTTGTGCAGACAGCATATTTAGAATTAGTATAAAGAAGTAAATGTGTGCTCCGCTACCACCAAATTAAAATAGTATGCATTTTTCATTGAATCATAACTTTATAGCACTGTGCACTTTATCACTTACATTTTTATTTAGGTTATATTTAAATGTAATTATTTTGCGGTGTCTCTATAGCAATTATATCATCATACTTACTTTTTTCAGTGTTATGGTGTTTGTTCATTGCTGCTATATGTTACATTTTTAATTGTTTTCAATATGTCGTACTTGTATATGTATTGAATAAATTGAGAAATGTTACTTATTAAGATAAAAATGTTTGCATTATAATTAATCAATTACTCACCTATCTTAGGAGGTTAAATCGGTCTGGATATATAGGTGTTCTTTTTCTCTTCTTTTGTTTATTTAACTTATTTACACCTTTTCATTCCGATAAGTAAGAATTCAATACATGTAATTAGTATTTACTATTTCAATAGATTTATTTAGCTTTTTCATACTACCTCCCCTCAGATTATTAATTTCATATTTTGCATTAATCTTTAAATCTGACCACAGACTTTCTATTGGATTGAGGTCTGGGCATTGACTAGGCCATTCCAACACATTTACATGTTTCCCCTTAAACCACTCAAGTGTTGCTTTAGCAGTGTATTTGGGGTCATTGTCCTGCTGGAAAGTGATTCTCCGTCCCAGGCTCAAATCACGCACAGGTTTTGGGCCCCGGTACAGGTTTTGCTCAAGAATAACCCTGTATTTAGCACCATCCATCTTTCCCTCAACTCTGACTAGATTCCCAGTCCCGGCTGCTGAAAAACATCCCCACAGCATGATGCTGCCACCACCATGTTTCACTGTGGATGGTGTTCTTTGGTTGATGTGATGTGTTGGGTTTGCGACAGACATAGCGTTTTCTTTGATGGCCTAAAAGTAAAATTTTACTCTCATCAGACAAAAGCACCTTCCTACATACATTTTGGGAGTCTCTCACATGCCTTTTTGCAAACTCAAAATGTGCCAAAATTGTTTTTTGCTGAAAGTAATGACTTTCTTTTGGCCACTCTACCATAAAGCATAACTCTATGGAGAATATGGCTTATTGTCGTCCTATGTACAGATACTCCAGTCTCTGCTGTAGAACTCTGCAGCTCCTCCAGGGTTACCCTAGGTCTCTGTGCTGCCTCTGATGAATGCCCTCCTTGCCGCACTGTGAGTTTTGGTGGGCGGAAGTCTCTTGGCAGGTTTGCTGTTGTGCCATGTTCTTTGCATTTGGTTATGCTAGATTTGATGGTGCTCCTGGGGATCATCAAAGTTTTGGAATTTTTTTATAACCTAACCCTGACCCTGTACTTCTCAACAATATTTCCCTTACTTGTTTGGATAGTTCCTTGGTCTTCATGGCAGTGTTTGGTTAGTGGTGTAATGACAGATCATGTGACACTTAGATTGCACACAGGTGGACATCATTTCACTAAAGTGACTTCTGAAGGTAATTATTTGCACCAGAGCTTTCTATGGGCTTCATAACAAAGGGGGTGAATACTAATAATAGTTTTAAGTATATATTTTTATTCCCCAACTTAGACTATTGTGTTCTGACCCTTTACATAAAATTCAGATTAACAAAACATTGAATTTATGGCTGTAATGTAACAAAATATGTAAAAAGTCAGGAGGTGTGAATACTTTTGCAAGGCACTGTATCTCCTCGTAACTACTTTGCTTGCCTGAAAGGGCACTCTCATTGCTGGAGAGTGATGAATACTCTCCAGGTAAGTTATCCTGACTCCCTTACGCTTTCCTACTATAGATCTAGGCCTGAACCTACTTGTCTATGCCCTTGTCCTCGTCAAAGGTAGCACTTCAGCTTCCCTACGCCTTATTCATGTTTCTGGTCCAGATCTACTAAACATCTACCCTCCTTAAACTCTCTACTCAGCCCTCTCTGGGCACCACTTCCAATATCTCCATAAATCCTATACTCACCTTCGCTAGGCACCGCCTCAATAACGCTTTCATAGTCCCATTCGCTAGGCTCAACCACATTGGCAATCCACATCAGCCTTCACTAGGCTCCACCTCAATAATGCTTTAATAGTTGCACTTGCCTTCGCTAGGCTTCATCATACTTGCAAGCCCCACATCAGCCTTCGGTAGGAACCACTGCACCACACACTAGCCCTCTCGTCTATTGCCGCTAATGTCATTTCATGTATCTCCTAATACACTTTCCCTCCAGTAGCCTCCTCCAACATTACCATCTTGGAATCAGGTAAAGAACTTGATTAAGTTAAGCAGAGAGTTGATGAGGGGTAATATAATTACATACTATGTTAAAAGAGTAAATTACCTTAACTGGCAATTATGGGATCATTATCTTGTCCTACCAACTAATTTAAAGGTAGCCATTTCTTTAGTCTATTCTCTCGGTTTCCTACCTGTATATCATTTTAACATTGTTTCATGATTGCTGCCCAATTGAAACCCAAAAACCTGAATATATTTCTTGTATGTATATATTAATGTATTCTTTGTACTGAAAACAATATTAAAAAAAAAAAAAAAAAAAGCACAATCACACACATTATTGTCAACCTTCCTATACAATTCATATCTTTAATAGAGATCACTACACATCTACAATGATCCCTGGGCTGCGAGTTGTTGGATAACATAACTTCTCTGGCATCTCTCACTCTGACTATGATTATTAAGTTAATCAGTATTATGTGCATTGCCTCACACATTACATATACCGTATATACTCGAGTATAAGCACCTATTTTAACACAAAATACTGGGAAAAATGAGTGACTCGAGTATAAGCCGAGGGTGGGAAACATGCTGCCCCCTGTGTCCCTCTTGTGCACTCTGTGTCCCCCTCTTGTGTGCCCTGTTCTTGTGTCCCCCCTCTCTCTCCCCTGTGTCTCTTCTCCCCTCTCCCTCCCCTGTGTCTCCTCACCCTTCCCTGTGTCTCTTCTGCCCTCTCCCTTCCCTGTGTCTCTTTCCCCCTCCCTTATCAGCCTCCTCAACCCCCCTCCTGATTCTCAACCTCCCTCCTCAACCCCACTCCTCATCCTCAACCTCCCTCCTCATCCTCCCTCCTCCTCCTCAACCTCCCTCCTGAACCGCATCATCCTCAACCCCCTCCTCAACCCCCTCCTCAACCCCCCATCCTCATCCTCAACCCCCCATCCTCAATCCCCTCCTCAACCCCCTCCTCAACCCCGCTCCTCAACCTCAACCCACCTCCTCATCCTCAATCCCCTCCTCATCCCCAACCCCCTCCTCAACCTCCCTCCTCATCCTCAACCTCCCTCCTCAACCCCCATCCTCATCCTCAACCTTCCTCCTCATCCTCAACCTTCCTCATCCTCAACCTCCCCATCCTCAACCCCCTCCTCAACCTCCCTCCTTAACCCCCCCATGCTCATCCTCAACCCCCCATCCTCAACCCCCTCCTGTGGTTAGGGGGACTGACACAGAGTCCCCGTTATGTTAATTAAGTTTGGCTCTCTTAGTTTGGCATGTTGAGCTTATCATACAAGGCCATCTTTGCCTCTGCTTTTCTGGTCTCTGACACTTGGCCAGCTCGACCTCCAATAAATGGATACCAATGATTAGATCCTCTCTTCTATCTATAGTTGTCCCATGGACATAGCTTGGGGGCCCTTAGGGGTCACATAGAGGATAGGGACTATAGTGGTACATTGGACTTCATGGGGTTGTTGGGGTTAATTGGTTCCCCATGGGGGTGGGGGGGAGGGTTGTATAGAGGGATGCATGGGAAATTTCATTTATTAGGTTAATAAGGCATGGGGTGAGGGGTCATAAGCCCCATATAACTTTTTATTAAAAATAAATATATATTCACTAATATTTGGGAGCACTTACAGTTTTCTAGGAGGGGGAATGTAATGATTACTCACAAAGGGTTATAGTTAGGGTTTGTTATAGGCAGCATGAAGTAGCAATGTTAGGGCTTACATGGGTCTTGTACTAGTAAGATTTCCTACAAAGTCAGGTAACCGAGCCAAGTGGAGTTCTTTGCAAAATAACTTTACTAGAGTAGGTTACACAACTCCAGGTTCTGGAGGTTCAGCATCATTTCACTTTCAGAATATTTGTTTGCTAAGGATGGATGAGTCATTAACTCATTTATTTTGATTTACCTATCTATGGTCACATAAGAGTATTCTAAAATTCTTCCCTTGAGAACTGAAATTCGACAAGTTTAAACTAGAGCATAAGTTCAAGTAAATGACTTAAACCTAGGTTGTTTATATAGCCTGTGATTGGCTGAGATATACTTACCACACCATTGTGTAAACATTTTAGCAGTAGATCAGAAAACTGTGCACTTCTGTAATAAAAACATCCAATAGTCCATTCTGTTACTAGTTATTGCTCCTTAGTGTTTAGCTGTTGCTCACCAGCCCTTCTCTTCCTCTTCTGAATATTCTGGAAATATGGTTATTCAAGTATATACAGCTATACCTCACTTAACGCTGTAGATAGGTTCCAGGCAATAGGAGTGCTAAGCGAAACAGCTCTAAATAGGGCAGTTTAACATTGGGAAGATAGGGAGAGGGGAACTCATGAAAAAAAACACACAATTTCAATTATAATTTAAACGTTTTGGGATTTATATGAACTCCAATGAAACAGCAAACATAACACTGACACAAACTGACATTAGCAGAAATATAAACTTTAAATTATTGATGTTGAAGCTTTTGCTTCATCCTGGATTCTGTTTTCTTACAGTGAATTAGAGCGTTAAAAGGGCCCCGGCAGCCAAAAACAGTGGTATAGTTGGTCAATGCTATAGAAAATCAGAGCGATAAAGGGGATTTGGCAGGCAAAAACAGAGTTATACAGGAGTTTAGCATTAAAAGGGGTCTGGCAGGAAAAACAGTGCTATAGCGAATCACCTCTAAACGGGGTAGCTATAAGAGGGGTATACCTGTACTTTACTTTATAACAAAATTATATATAGAACTATTCTATTATTGATCAAAAGTTAAATACCATATTGATGATAATTAGACTGACACCCATAATTACAGTAATATTAGCAGCCACAGAGCTTTATTAGTTACTTTCAAATTGTTTAGATAAGTAAGAAAAGAAGTGAAAGAGATAGTAGAAGACCAAAGGGTTTTAGGTTGCAAACGGCAGTTTTATATCAAATATTATGTGAGGTGTAGGTACATGATTTTCAAAAAATAAGTGGCAGTATGCTCTGAAATTGATTGAGTTTCATCTCAGTTGTGAATCAATAAACTGTCTAAATTTGAAACAATTAGCTTGATAAACAACAACATAAAACATAAACATTTAATTTGAATGTTAAAATTAATTTAAATATATACATTTATTAAGCAACAACATATAACGTGAGATGGTAAAATTATGTTCATGTGTAGGGCATAACTCTGCAATGAGTGAATGTTATATTGCTACTTTTATTACTAGAGTTGATCCTTAGAAAAAAGCGCATTCAACATACCTCACTCATCTGCTCCACTTGGGGCCATATTAAATTCCAAGCCCGTAGCGGCACCGGTACACCTGCAAAGCCTGCTGGCTTGAAATTTGGCTTAGTTACAGAGCGATTAAATTAGCCAAGCTTGCAACAGACGTGGTCGACATCCAAACACGTAAACCATTTTTGCGCACGTTGCATGTGCAGCTGTGAACATGATCGTTTAGTCAAACCCACAGTTACGAGTTTAGATAGAGCAAATGGTAAAAGAGATCATCATCATTATGTCACTGAAAAATGGTGGTTAGATTTCAATCCCTTACGGGTTTGAATTACGAGTTATGATTGGACCCACATTCCAGAAATAATGCAATATTAATAAATCAGTAAATATGATATTCTAGTCCATGCAAGTGCCATTATATGTATTAACACATTGATTGCCGGGATTGATATGACATGGAAATTAAACATAAAATAAAGTATTTTACATTGCAGATTTGCGAGCTTGAGAATGTGGTGCTATTCATTTTAATACCTAACATCACTTTCTTATTAATTCAAAATAATGTAGTGTGTTGATATTTGCATTTACAGTGCTAAGGATAGGATTTTAACCCACTTGCGGGTCCTTTCTAGTACCCGTAGGCTTTTTGGCTCCATTTGCCGTTTACGGGTTTGAACTCCAGGGCATATGTAGCAATTTAATAGCGATTTGCGAACGTAACATTTGCGGGCTTGACAGATCAAAGGCTTAGTGGCAACAGAGTTCTGATTTTGACAGCTAGGGGTTTTCTGCCTGTAACCCGCAGATCGAGTAGGTAGCTGTAAGAGGCCAATTTAATAGCCGTAAGTCTAGTGGGCTACGAGTTTTAACGTGGGGGGGGGGGGGGGGGGGTTAATAGGGCTATTGGTCTCCTACTGTCTCTTTCACTTCTTTTCTTACTTGTTTTTCTTATTTTATTTCTTCCTGATTCTATTTGGGCCTTTAGATCAAACATAATTTTAGCAAAATTCACACCATTAATGAATAAATAAAGCATTTCCCCAAATAAAAAACAAACAAACAATTTATCAACTGGACCAGGCAGTCAATGTATAATATAGTGTTTTTTTACCATGGGAAAGCTGTAGTTGCAAATACTTGTAATATATTTTATTTAACAAGAGTTACAATTCATAAATCAAAATTATCAAAACAAAATTAAAACTTGCTGTCCAGAAAATATAAAGTGTGTTTACTTTAAATCATACAATAGTTTTGATTATTGCAGAATACATGGTGAATACAGCTGGGAGGCCATATACAAATGAGAACAGAAAAATTGAGGAGAATTAGCAATAGTATATTTATCCTTAAATATATACTATGACCCCCCCCCCCCCCCCACAGGAATGTTTTTTTTTTGTAGTTTCTTTTTTATTTTATTTTTCAGTTTTTTTTATTTGTAGTTCTATTCTATTTTTTATAGTATTGTTTTATTTTACATATTTTTTTGTTTTCTGTAGATGGTAAATATTGTTTTGTATTTTGCTTATTTAATTTGGGGATTGTAATAGGTACTATGTGAACCACAATGTTCCCCATGGTTATACTATAGTATACCATGGAGATTAATAGGGTTAATGTTATTTTGCCATGGGTCCATAGGGACACCATGGTAATGGGTTAATTGTATCTGCCATGTGGGTCGATAGGGGCTCCCATGTTTATGGCTAGAGGCCCTGTAGGAACCCCATGGGGGTTAATGGACCCCCATCCCACAGCACAAGGGCTGGACGCAGGGGATCCAAATGGTCCCCTAAGCTGTTGAGGTGGAATCCCAGGGGATACCTGGGCTCATAAATAAATGGGAGTAATTAATATATACAAACTGAAAAAAAATGTCAGGGAACATTTCTATGTGTTAGGCTGGTGTTCTTCCATAGAGCTTTTTATCTTGTACTAATGATGCCACCTAGTGGTAATTGTACTGTTGCAGACATGCAAAATTGAATTTAACCTTGGTTAATCAGGATTTATAAAGTGTTCCCAAGGGTGCTTGACACTAAACAATTGCAGTAAATAAAAATGTTTTTGTTCTGACAGAGGTGAATATTGAAAACAGGTTAAATTGTATTAAAAATGAGTAACCCTTTGTGGAGTAGCACTCATTAGGGCAGATCAACAGATATTTATATGACCCTGAAAGGGGTTCCTCCTGAACTGGAAGGTGCAGTGAGTTACTATCACCCCAAATCTGACTGATCACTATTTCTGATAAGATAGTATAAATCACAGGTCTAAATCTGAGCATTTAATGTATGTGAAACTATCAATAATAATGCTCAAGCAAATGCTATGTGTATAGCAACTATATGGATTTATATGCATGAACATTCATAGTGGCTAAATATAATATTACTAGAATATTGCCCGTCAAAAAATTACGGCTATGAAATTGTAAGTGAGCTAGTGCTGTTTGGTGTATGGTAATCAAATAAATAATACATTAATAAATGAATATACTTTACCTATTTGGAAGTAATATATGCAGGAAGCATTGTGTTGAAGAGCTGGCAATCTGTTTTTATGTTGCCGCAGCATACAATGTGTGTTTTCAGTGTTGTGGAGCTGCTGTGTAAGTGTCAACAATGTATGCAGTGTGTAGTGTAAATAGTGTGTGTGCGCGAGTAAAATCTGTTAGGGTAGCTGTGTACTTCCGCATTGTGTAACTTAGTGTTGTAACATGGCACCTAATGTGTGTGGTACGCGTCCTTGTTGTTGGACCTCGTACGGCTTTTTGGAAAAATCTGTATGTGTTTCGTGGCGTTTTGCGTGTTTAGGGTCCTGTAGCCTCATTTTCGTTTTTTTCAGCAGCCATTTTTTCTCTCGCTTAGGGAACTTTCGGGTGTCTAAACTCTTTCATTTCTACTTAAATTGAGTTGTAACTTCACTTTTAGAGGTGCTGGGTGCCCCCCTTGCTGTGGGTAAGCTTTTTATGTGTTTGTTGTGTGTATTTTTTGTGCTTTTAGTGTTTTCATGTGCGCGGGTTTCAGCGGCTAATGTCGTATTTTTGCGAGGTCGTAATATTGTTTTTTGTAAGTGGCGCAGCTCGTATTTGCAGATGCTACGTCCGAAAATGTTGCGGTCGCGGTGGGAGCCTTCACCTCTGCAAATGCGGCCCCTCACTTCGCAAGGGTCCGCATTTGCGGGCCTAAAGTCCGCAGTTGCTGGCAAGGAGCGCATTTGCTAGGGTTGCAGCGTTAGCAACAACTTTTGTCAACCCGCACTGTTGATAACTATATATGTGATAATATTATAGCATCAATTTCGAGAGACCAAGATATATCAGCATGGTAACACTGAAAATATAACACATTTTGTATGAACATTTCCAAATACCATGAGGTGTACATATATATTCAAGAACATATAAAGGTAACTATATTGCTACACTGCTTCTGGGTGATATTGAAACCACCATTTGAGGGGGAAAGTACTAGAGTGTATGCTAGATATCTAAATTTTAGAAAATGTACAGAACTTTTAGTAGTTTCTATAATAAGATAGGCTGGACCTTAGTGTTAGAGATACTAACTACTATATCAAATAAAGAAAAGAACACTAGTAAGTCTGGTGTCCAGCTTATACTGGATTTGGTTAACTTAACTTTTATTTCAGCCCATAAAATGCTAGAGGGTGAAGAAGAGTTTTGAAACGTGCATCAAAATTATTAGTGTTCTTTTCTTTCTTTGATATAATAATTATTCTCTTTAGGCTATCTGTCAGGATATAATACTATATCTGACTGTCTAGGTCGATAAACAATAAGGTGTTCCCTATACAATATACATCTCCAAGAGAGAGCCCATATTATATGTGTGGTATATGAAGAAGTCCTGTCCAGAATAACATTTATTTTGGCAGTACTTCTAGTCTTTATCCACATATGCCTAAGATGATATTGCTTAGACATAGTTAATGTTACACATACTAAGACAATTTAAAATCCCTTAGGACAGAATTAACTAATATGGGCAACAATCCCAAAATGATAATATTGAGTATATAATGAGTATAAATGGTATAGATTGATAGTATATGCTTTAAGAAGGTGCAAGCTAATTACACTAACTATATGTGTTAGGCTGTTTGTAAAAGTTATATACCCTTGCAATGTGTGGTGCTTTGAGACTATTGTACTAAAGAACATATAAGACATATTGGTTGTAAATTAAAATTGTAGTGGTAAATAAATAAATGGATGCATGTGCTCTCTTGGCTTATTGTTAAATATTGGAATATATTCATACAGACCAGCTGAGTACTTATAATGATTCTTACTTTTTCAGGTGACTAGACTTCATTGAAAGGAGAGAGTTGTCAACATCTGCTACAATTACAAACAGCATATTTTACTTACAGATAAAAAATGAAAGAGATTGTGTTTTATAGCATAAATAAATTCTGTTACCTTTTGTAAGCATGCTGGAGTGCAATCGAGAGGACAACCTATGAGTTGCAACTTTATATTCTTAACTTTATATTCTGTACTACTGTACGGTGGAGGGCTTCTATCGCTCTTTTGCCCACCATATTATAAATGATTGTTGTGGTGAACTACCTACTCATAATTTCCACAACACAGGCTGAGATCCCGCTCCATGCTGATGATAGCCAGTAAGCTTGAAACATGTACATGGATTGGATACTCAGCCTGTGTTTATTCCAACCTTGGCTTTGCATTAAAGCTGTGTAATAATACAGCATGCATAAGCTTAAAGGAAGCCATGTTTGATGATGGCTACGGAATGAAGAGCGAGGCATTTGTGGACATATTTGTATGTCCCAGCTCAACTTCCCAGAATGCAGTGTAATAACTGTTTTTTCTCGGAACTCTGAGCTGGAAGCAGGTTTTTTTAACTTGCTTTGGACATTCAAATGTGAACACAGATGTACTTTTTATTTACTGTACTACTGTACGGTGGAGGGCTTCTATCGCTCTTTTGCCCACCATATTATAAATGATTGTTGTGGTGAACTACCTACTCATAATTTCCACAACACAGGCTGAGATCCCGCTCCATGCTGATGATAGCCAGTAAGCTTGAAACATGTACATGGATTGGATACTCAGCCTGTGTTTATTCCAACCTTGGCTTTGCATTAAAGCTGTGTAATAATACAGCATGCATAAGCTTAAAGGAAGCCATGTTTGATGATGGCTACGGAATGAAGAGCGAGGCATTTGTGGACATATTTGTATGTCCCAGCTCAACTTCCCAGAATGCAGTGTAATAACTGTTTTTTCTCGGAACTCTGAGCTGGAAGCAGGTTTTTTAACTTGCTTTGGACATTCAAATGTGAACACAGATGTACTTTTTATTTACTATTCTTAAGAGATAAAGATTGTCTTAGTACACATTAAATTGATTGATAGCTGCTATCTAGTGATGTCGCGAACATAACATTTTCAGTTCGCGAACCGCGAACGCAAACCGCCGCAAATGTTTGTGAACCGGCGAACCTGGCGAACTGCCATAGACTTCAATGGGCAGGCGGATTTTAAAACCCACTGGGACTCTTTCTGGCCACAATAGTGATGGAAAAGTTGTTTTAAGGGGACTAACACCTGGACTGTGGCATGCCGGAGGGGGATCCATGTCAAAACTCCCACGGAAAATTACATAGTTGATGCAGAGTCTGGTTTTAATCCATAAAGGGCATAAATAACCTAACATCCCCCTCCATCATCATCCTCCCCTGTATCTCTTTACCCCCTTCCTCATCATTCTCCCCTGTGTCTCATCCCCTCTCCCTCATCATCCTCCCACCTCCCTCATCATCCTCCCCTGTATCTCTTTACCCCCTCCCTCATCATCCTCCCCTGTATCTCTTCCTCCCTCCATCATCATCCTCTCATGTGTCTCTTTCCCCCCTCCCTCATCATCCTCCCCTGTGTCTCTTTTCCCCCTCCCTCATCATATTCCCCTGTGTCTCTTCCCCCCCTCCCTCATCATCCTCCCCTGTGTCTCTTTCCCCCCTCCCTCATCATCCTCCACCCTCCCTTGATGATTAGGGGGGAAGAGACACAGGGATAAGCGTGAGGGGTGTTAGGGTAAGGGGTGTTAGGGATAAGGGTGAGGGGGTTAGGTCTAAGTGTGAGGGGTGTTAGGGTTAGGGTGAGGGGTTTTAGGGATAAGTGTGAGGGGTGTTAGGGTTAGGTGTTACGGTGAGGGGTTTTAGGGATAAGTGTGAGGGGTGTTAGGGTAAGGGTGAGGGGTGTTAGGGATAAGTGTGAGGGGTGTTAGGGTTAGGGTAAGGGGTGTTAGGGATAAGTGTGAGGGGTGTTAGAGTTAGGGTGAGGGGTGTTAGGGATAAGTGTGAGGGATGTTAGGTCTTAGGGATAAGTGTGAGAATGTTAGGGTTAGGTGTTAGGTTGATGGGTTTTATGGATAAGTGTGAGGGGTGTTAGGGTTAGGGTAAGGGGTGTTAGGGATAAGTGTGAGGGGTGTTAGGGTAAGGGTGAGTGGTGTTAGGGATAAGTGTGAGGGGTATTAGGGTTAGGGGTGTTAGGGATAAGTGTGAGGGGTGTTAGGTCTTAGGGATAAGTTTGAGAATGTTAGGGTTAGGTGTTAGGTTGATTGGTGTTATGGAAAGTGTGAGGGGTGTTAGGGTTAGGGTAAGGGGTGTTAGGGATAAGTGTGAGGGGTGTTAGGGTTAGGGTGAGGGGTGTTAGTGATAAGTGTGAGGGGTGTTAGGGTTAGGTGTTAGGGTGAGGGGTGTTAGGGATAAGTGTGAGGGGTGTTAGGGTTAGGGTGAGGGGTGTTAGGGATAAGTGTGAGGGGTATTAGGGTTAGGTGTTAGGGTAAGGGGTGTTAGGGATAAGTGTGAGGGATGTTAGGGTTAGGGTGAGGGGTGTTAGGGATAAGTGTGAGGGGTGTTAGGGTTAGGTGTTAGGGTGAGGGGTGTTAGGGATACGTGTGAGGGGTGTGGGGGTTAGGTGTTAGGGGTGTTAAGGATAAGTGTGAGGGGTGTTAGGGTTAGGGTGAGGGGTGTTAGGGATAAGTGTGAGGGGTGTTAGGTCTTAGGGATAAGTATGAGAATGTTAGGTGTTAGGTTGATGGGTGTTATGGATAAGTGTGAGGGGTGTTAGGGTTAGGGTAAGGGGTGTTAGGGATAAGTGTGAGGGGTGTGAGAGTTTGGGTGAGGGGTGTTAGGGATAAGTGTGAGGGATGTTAGGGTTAGGTGTTAGGGTGAGGGGTGTTAGGGATAAGTGTGAGGGGTGTTAGGGTTAGGTGTTAGGGGTGTTAGGGATAAGTGTGAGGGGTGTTAGGGTTAGGGTGAGGGGTGTTAGGGATAAGTGTGAGGGGTGTTAGGTCTTAGGGATAAGTGTGAGAATGTTAGGGTTAGGTGTTAGGTTGATGGGTTTCATGGATAAGTGTTAGGGTGTGTTAGGGTTAGGGTAAGGGGTGTTAGGGATAAGTGTGAGGGGTGTTAGGGTAAGGGTGAGGGGTGTTAGGGATAAGTGTGACGGGTATTAGGGTTAGGGTGAGTGGTGTTAGGGATAAGTGTAAGGGGTGTTAGGGTGAGGCATGTTAGGAATAAGTGTTAGGGGTGTTAGGTCTTAGGGATAAGTGTGAGGGGTGTTAGGGTTAGGTGTTAGGTTGATGGGTGTTATGGATAAGTGTGAGGGGTGTTAGGGTTGGATGCTAAGGTGAGGGGAGGATGATGATAAGGGGGGGAAGAGACACAGGCGTGTCCTTGCAGCAGAGATCAAAAGAGTCCTTCAGGACTGTATTGCACACTGTGTACAGTAGCCTAGCTATGGTTTTCCCTATTGATGCAGTATCACATACACTCAGCCTCCTCTCAGTTAGTTATGATTCCAAAATGGCTGCTGTCCATGAGGTAGAAGGCTCTGAAAGGGAGTGTATGCTGCTGATTGGCTGGAATGTGTCTGCTGACTGTGACATGCAGGGTCAAAGTTTGCTCAATGATAAAGTATAGGGGGCGGGTCGAATATTGCATATGTTCGCAGTTCGCCGCGAACGCGAACATGCTATGTTCGCCGGGAACAGTCCGCCGGGGAACTATTCGCAAAATCTCTACTGCTATCACTACCTGACACAAAATTGAAGAGATTGAGTTTCACAGTACAAATACACTGTTAGATTTGTAAGTGCTCTGTTGTCAGAAATAAGACACTTCAGGAACTTCAACTTTGTCCTTTTTTATTTTCTTTAAAGGAGAGAAAGACTTTCTGAGTATACACCAAATTGAATAATAGTTGCCATTATTAAATATTGTCAAAATTGACACTTATACATTATAAGTGTATATAAACAACTAATACAAACTTGGCGCTCTACAATATTAAGACACTTTGTTACATTTTGCTAGTGTGCCACAGTGTTAGCGATAAGATATTGTGTGTTGAAAGTTTGTTTTTTAAAGAGATAAAGACTGTCTCAGGATAAAGATTGCCTGAGCATATATCAAACTGAACGTTAACTGCTATTATTGATTATCATAACATTTTTATTAATCCTAATTGCATCTAAGTAGCTAGTATAAATCTGGTATTTACCCAGTGATAGTTTATCCTCTGACCAATTGTTTTTAACTATTGTTTTTATTAGGAGATTTTTAACTCGGCATATCTATACAAAATGAATAAGGACTGCTATTAAATCCCTTTATCTCATTCCAATCCTTTGATTATTAATTCCCCATTTTCATTTCATATTATCGGCCGCTATTGAGAGTTTTGTGCACTCAGGGACCTAATTATGTGTCTTCACATGTAATGGGGAAGTTCTCTTGAGTATCTCCAGTATCAGTTTCAAGATGAATAAAAATGTTTGTAGGTGTAATGTGCTGCATCTGTATCTGCTATTTACAGGCTTTAACCAGGTTTTGTCTCTTCTTGGAAATGACTATGCACCAGAAAATCACTTCTATCACCTAAGATCTTTTTATTTATCTCACCAGAGTCATATCCAAAGGCCTTGATACATCTAATTAAAAGTTTGTCTTTCACATTTTGAGTTTACATCTTTTATTTTGTATAGAGGGGAGATGCATTGGGTTACTTTTGAGTGCTTGTTGATATGCTAATTTGAGGCATCTGTTAGGATATCCTCCATTTTTAAACCTCTGCCTCAGTTTATCTGCTTCAATCTTAAAATTGTTTCTTTGACAGTAGTTTGTGCACATACTTAGTTACTGTCCGTTAGGAATGTGTCTCTTCAATGACTCATAATGTTGGCTAGGCCAATGCAACACAGTATTTGTGGCCGTTTCTTTTCTGTGTGTGATGGTGCTAATGTTCCTAAGCAATCCTTTTATACTTCTATGTCAGATTGATGGGCTTCATAGGTGAAAATCAATCCTAGAGAGTTTTTTTATTGAGCATCTCAATAAAAGGTGTTAATTCCCATCAACGCCCTGTACAGAACATAAGGATATCATCCATGTAACGCCTCCAAACAAGTATGTTGCCCATAAAGTCGTTCATTGACTCATCAAACACACAGTTAGCCTTCCACCACCCTAGAAACAGGTTGGATAGTTTGGGGTAACGTGCAGATGACTTTATGGGACTTCTTTCTTTCTTGAACACCAATAAAGCTATCAAAAGTGTGTTGAATTGGTCCAGAACAGTGCTCTCATACACAAAAAATTTTTTGCACCTTTTGTGCCACCGGCGTATGAAATATTGTTGTAGATGGCGTCAACATTTATCCTTATTAGCCAAGCATCTGATGAAATATTGAGGTCCTCTAATTGTTTTAGTGCATTTAGTGCATACAAAGTTAGACTAGTGAAGATACTTTTTAGATAATAATCTATGAAGAGACTTACATACTGCAATAAATTATTGATGTCTGAGACTATAAATCTGCCTGGAAAGGGTAAAATATTTTGTGCACTTTGGGCAGGGTATACAGCGTCGATGTGGTCAGACTTTGTTGGTAACAGGAGATCATATGTTTGGTTGCTGAAAATATTGGCCCCCTATTCAACTGAGCAATTATAAGTTACTGGAGCCCGTAATGGAGACCGTAAATTAATTTGCTATTCAATTGACGTCTTTTACCTACTTGCAAACGATCTATGGGTTACAGACTGAAAATCCCTGCGGTTGTCCCATCCAAGCCTTTTATCTTGCAAGCCCGCAAAAGCTAAAATCTCTAATAGCTATTCAATTGCTACAATTTCTCAAGCCCGCAAATATTTTCACACTTGTAAATGGCATGTAGAAGAAAATCCTACGGGTACCAGAAAGGACTTGCAAGGGGGTTTAAACCCTGTTCTTAGCACTGTAAATATAAAAAAAATCAATACTGCACTTTTAAAGATGGGGAAAGCGATGAAAGACATTAGAATTAATTGAACAACAGTGTCAAGCTCGCACAATTATTTTTTTATAATTATTTTTAGGTTTCATTTTGGTGTCATATCAATCTCGGGAATCACTTAGTTAATACATATTACTCAAAAGGACTAAAGCAGTATCGCCATAAATTTTTATTATTTTGTACAAATTACAATCATCAGTCTGATCACATATGGGATCTCTAAACGTTAATTGATTGCTGTGTAACCTCCATATTTTACTGACATAATGATGGTCTCATTTACTAGTTTTCTAGTGAATAGATTTAAGACCTTAATGTCAGAGAGTAATTCTGGTCTAGAAGTGGGAACAAAAGTGAGACTCTTTTTTAATATCACATATATAGTTGTGAGCATGCGATTTGTTGCTAACGCTTGCTGGCTCGCGCAGTTGGAGAGGGCCTCAGTTGCTCCATGCCAGCAACTGCGACCCTCGCAAACTTAGCGTTGCAACGCAAACAACACGACACACCAATTACGACCCTCGCAAACTTTTACTAGCAACGCAAACAACATACGACACACGTTAACACACATTACGACCTTGCAACACTCGGATGCAACTCGCGAACATTACAAAATTCAAAACACAATACATACACACAGCACATACATAAAAAACTTACCTACAGCAACAGGGAGCATCCAGGACCTCAAAAAAACAACTTACACCTTCATTTCACTCAAAAAAAAAGAGTTTACACACTAAAAAATTTCATAAGCAACAGAAAAAATGGCCGCCAAGCAAAACTAAAACGAGTCTACACACGCAAACACCATACGAGACACGTTAGCACACATTACGACCTCGCAAAAATCGGACGCAACAAGCCGACATACAAACATTTAAAACACAATAAATACACACAACACACACATAAAAAGCTTACCTACAGCAAGAGGAACCATCCAGCACCTCAAAAAACCAAGTTACACCTTCATTTAAATAAAAATAAAACACTTTAGACACTAATAAAATCGCTAAGCGAGAGAAAAAATGGCCGATGAACAAAACGAAAACGAGGCTACAGCACCCTCAACACGCAAAACACCACAACACACTCGCAAAACACCACAAGAAACTCGCAAAACACCACGAAGCACCTACGGATAATCCGCGAAGACGCATACCACAGATAACCCGCCATTTTACGCCAATGCGGAGGTACACCACTACGCTAACGGTTTTGTCTCGCGCACGCAAAGTATTACACTGCACACATTCATCACGCTTACACAGCAGCTCCACACCACTAATGCTGCAGCAACATCAAAACAGATTGCAGCTCTTCAACACAATGCTTCACAATAGGTAAAGTATATTCATTTATTAATGTATTATATATTTCATTATTACACACCAAACACCATTAGCTCACTTACGATTTCATTGCCGTCATTTTTTGATGGGCAATTCGCTAGTGATTTAATATGCATCATTTAGTTTGAAACTGGAAAATTCATAATTTGTTGTTTGTCTTCTATGTCACAGGTTACATTTGGGTTCAGAAGAACTGATTTCTTCTTGGCATGGGATTTTTTCCCAGATTCATTCTTTGGTATCACACTCTACCTAAAAATCACTTTCATAAGACCTGTCTTGAAATGAGAGACCTGTTTAGCTCGAAAGCAGATTCCATGTTGTGTATTTTCTGTGCTGTTTTTTTGAGCCCTTATTACATTTGATTGCTCTTCCATGTGGCTGGTTCAAAACTTTTTATAAATACTGTTTTTGCACTATTAAGTTCATTAAATCCATTGTGCATTCTGAGGCAGGTATATATTGTATGAAAAAATTGCATACATTTTCCTCACCTTATGGGTAATAGGGGGAACCAGATGTGGACTACTTTCTCACTGTGCCTTAGTTACAGCTGCACCTCTCTGACAAGGCCCATAGAGGCCAAAATGTATCTGAGGTCTCCTGTTCAGGGTAGAATTGCCTGGTATTTTGGGGCTGGGTCACTCTTTTGAGTGAGACCAGACTGATATACTACATGATATTTCACCCTATGAAGGGCACAAGTGAGCTAAAAGAGGTTGCTCTCTGAGTAGGTAACCAGACCTAAAGTAAAAACTCACTGAGGTATTTTCCGTTCTCAGAAGAGCACTTCTACTCTTTTGACAGGTATAAAATCATTAACTCATTTGGTATTTTTTTTTTTTTTTTTTTTCTTTATTAAGACACTGAGATAGCATATAAAATCAATTTGTAACATACAAACGTGTGACAAATTCCAACAAATAAACACTGTGTCTTAGCCTTTTTCAGTATTTTGTCTCCACAATAATACATTTTTGTTATCATCAGTGTGATTTGTGCAGTCATAAACTGAAATAATAAAAAAAAGTAGAAAAGGGGAGGGGGAGGGGTTGTCAAGGTTGTAGGTGAACTTTCCGCCATTCCAATCCTATGTTACTCCATTGTATCTCAGTCCCAACCTACTCTAAGCAGTGGCGGCTGGTGACTTTTCAAGTTGGAGGGGCGACAGGGCGAAACATAGCCACTCCCACTTTTTCAAACCACACCCATTTTGTAACTCCTCCCCCTGATGTCATGATGACCTTTATAAGCCCCGCCCAATGACCTTATACTTGTGAAGCCCATTGAAATACATGATCACCAATGCAGAAATGTCAAGAAGTAAAGTAACAATGTGGTAAATTCATTGGTATACAATATAGATTGAAAAAACTCATGTGACAAGACTGCAGCAATATCATAATTGCACCTATACGTATTAACAGAAAAATTAAAGGAGTGACACCTACCATTAGTCGGGTCTTCTTCTCAGGGTATTCACGTTCATTAAGTTGACCAACGAGTAGAAACAAATCTGCAGCCACATAGGGTTTGCACCTGGGGTTGAAAGAAAACAAGCAAATCAATCAGACCATTCAAGAACAAAACCATACTTAAAAAACATTAAATGACCAAGTGGAACCATATAGGCCCCAAACATACCTTAGAAGACCAAGTGGAACCATATAGGCCTCAAACATACCTTAGAAGACCAAGTGTGACCATAGGCCCCAAACATACCTTAGAAGACCAAGTGGAACTATATAGGCCCCAAACATACCTTAGAAGACCAAGTGTGACCATATAGGCCTCAAACATACCTTAGAAGACCAAGTGTGACCATAGGCCCCAAACATACCTTAGAAGACCAAGTGGGACCATATAGGCCTCAAACATACCTTAGAAGACCAATCAGCACTGCATAGGCCCAAACCAGTGGATCTTGGGATTCAAGAAAACAACAACATTTAACTTCTGTTTAGACAACACAATGATCAATGTCAAACAAACACGTTGAATTAGCATATGGATAACCATATGAGCAGTAACGCCACGCCAAGGCTTCAACAATTGTTACTGACCATTCACACACCTTTCATAGCTCCTTCAATATGCACACCCACACACCATTCATACTTTACTTACCACTAGTTATTTTTGGTAGTGAGGTGGTGCTATTTCTGAGAACTTTACGTACCCTTGAAGGTGCCTCCAATTCCTTCAAACCAATGCATTTAACCGCTACAGGGCCATGGTGCTTTTTAATTACTTTTTTGACCCTCTTCAATGTGGAGAAGCATCTTTCTGGTTCTTTAGTAGTCTTCGTTGTTGTAAGCAGGATTCCTTATAGCTTCACTCACTCTGTTAAATTATGTAGATTAAATTGATGCTAAAGTTGCTGCAGAGCAACAGCACTTGTACAGACATGGAATTCTTGCTTCCCGTACACAAGTGACAGCTACCCTTGGAAGTGCCTCCAATTCCTTCAAACCACGCCAAGGCTTGTTACTGACCATGCACACACCTTTCATAGCTCCTTCCATATGCACACCCACACCGTTCATACTTTACTTACCACTAGTTATGTTTGGCAGTGTGAGGTGGTGCTGCTTAACGCAGTTTATCTTTGCACACCTTGGGGGTATGCATTCTTCTTTGCTTCAATCACTTGTATTTTAATTTTGCACGGCGATCTTTCAAAGAAGAAAACTTCTCAATGGTTTTTTCATTGAAGTCTGGTATCTCGGAAATCAGTTGCCTTTCCATTGAGAGCATCGCCAATGCATTCAACCGCTCCAGGGACATGGTGCTTCTTAAAAAGGTTTTTATCCTCTTCAATGTGGAGAAGCATCTTTCTGATTCTGCAGTGGTAATCGGTGTTGTAATCAGGATTCTTAATAATTTTACTGTCTCTGTGAAATCATTCTGCAGATTAAATTGATGGAAAAGTTTGTGCAGAGCAACAGCACTTGTACAAGTATGAAAATCTGTCTTCCCATACAGAAGTGACAGCTCAGTGCGTAATTGTTCCTTCTTCAGTATTGGATATGCTTGCACGGTGTCTTGCAGAGCTTGGGTTGGAAAGCAAGTGTCATGGGTTTTATACAAGTCACTTTGAACAAGTTTGGCACTGACTAGGTGATTTGAAAATGAAAAACGTTCTTTTGCATGAACCACCACTATGTCACATACCTCTCTTGAAAGTTGTCTCAAGGTTGAGATCTCTGCACTCCGTCTGTTGACTGTTACATCGCTCGGCAAACTTGCTTCTATCTCTTCAACAGAATTACGGATTTTCTGGATGCTGGCGACAAAGTCTTCTGTGACTTTTTTGATATAAACAGTATCCGTGTCTCGCTTCTGAAGCTGACTATAGAGGATGTCAACATGTGGCATTATTAAATGAAATAATTTAAGGAAGTAAAGGAACTCCCTGTCTTCCAGCATTCCAATGAAACCTGCGGCTTCACGTATAGATGTTGGATCAAAGTTTAGACATGCTTCAATTGTCTGGAAACACTCAAGTAGCGCATCTCTGTTCTCGTAGATCACGTTCACGGTCCTAACGTTGAAGTTCCATCGTGTCGGTGCACCTCTTGGAAGTCTTCTACCAACTACCTCATCCAGAACTCCAGTCCTTTTTGGAGAGCGTGAAAAAAAAGATGGTATGCCGCCTATGTTGGAAAAAAAAAACTCGAACTCTTCCAATCCTTGAAACTGCTTTCTCCATTATTAGGTTCAGTTGGTGAGCATAGCAATGGACGTAGTGTGCGTTCGGGTACACGTCTTTTATTTTTCTTTGAACTCCTCCTTGATCTCCACGCATCACACTGGCACCATCGTAGCTTTGAGCTATGAGTTTCTTCTTGTCTTCTGGCTCTGGGAGAACAGTATTCAGTGTTTCCAGCACAACAGCAGCAATCGAGTCTGCATCCGTTGATTTCATTTCCGTGAAGCCATCAAATCTTTCCACCACTTGATGCTTCTTGTCAATGTAGCGATAGACTACAACGCACTGTGTCCTAGCGGAAATATCGGTTGTTTCATCCGCTTGGATTGCCACAAACTGGGCTTCCTTAAGCTCTTGGTGAATCACTTCCTTAATAACTTCATGCATGCAGTCCAGTAGCTCATTCTGCACGGTTTTGGACGTGCCCTTAAACACAGTTGCAGTCTTCAAATGCTGTTCCATTGCACTATCGATACTGCCAACCAAATCCACCAGGCCTCGAAACACTCCTGGATTTAGCGATGTTTCACTCTCGTCGTGTCCTCTTAATGCCAGTTCAAAAGCGCCACAAAAGCGAACACAATCAATTATCTTGGAAAGGATGTACCGGTTCTTAGCCACTTCATTGTTGTGTTTTTGAATGCTGACTTGGTATCCTTGGTCCAGTTGAACAGCAATGTTCGCCTGTCCAAGCATCTCAAACTTGATCCTGTTATCCAAGTGAGCTTTAGAACTTTTGTGTTTCGCCAATTTATCAGCTAGATGTTTGACGTCAGTCACTCCAGTTTTGGTCCAAGCAGCGTCACCACCAAATAGGATGCATGGGAAACAATATAAGGACTTCCTAGAAACGCTTCCAGAAAGCCAGTCGTTCTTCTTGTACCATTCAGTATTAAAATTACGGATATATTGCTTCCCTCTATCTCTTGCGATTTGCTGCAGATTTGGTCAGCTCCTAACCGTTTTACTTCCACCTTCTCCTCATAGATTAGGGTGCCGAAAGGCTTCACAAGTAGAGAGTCAATAGTATTCATTTCTGATACCAATAGAAGAAAGAGATCACGGTATATTAATTTATATTATGTCACAAAATTACTTTAAAATAACAGTGTGTTGATTTCATTGGTATACATTACAGATTGCAAACCCTCATGTGACAAGACTACATCAACATCAAATTTGCACCTATACGCATGGACAGAAAATTAAAGGCAATGATACTCACCTACAGCTGACTCTCCTTCTCGGGGTATTCACGTCCAGTAAGTCAACCAACGAGTCCAAACAAATCTGCTTCCACAGATAGTTTGCACCTGGGAAGTGATAGAAAACAACAAAAAATAACATTAGAACGTTCAAGACCCAAACCTTAACTTTTAAAACCTTGAAAGACCAAGTGTGACCATATAGGCCCCAACCGCACCTTAAAAACCCTAAATAACAAATTGGGACCATATAGTGCCCAACCGCACCTTAAAAACCCTAAATAACAAATTGGGACCATATAGGTCCCAACCGCACCTTAAAAACCCTAAATAACAAATTGGGACCATATAGGCCCCAACCGCACCTTAAAAACCGTAAATAACAAATTGGGACCATATAGGCCCCAACCGCACCTTAAAAACCTTAAATAACAAATTGGGACCATATAGGCCCCAACCGCACCTTAAAAACCTTAAATAACAAATTGGGACCATATAGGCCCCAACCGCACCTTAAAAACCTTAAATAACAAAGTGGGACCATATAGGCCCCAACCGCACCTTAAAAACCCTAAATAACAAATTGGGACCATATAGGCCCCAACCGCACCTTAAAAACCCTAAATAACAAATTGGGACCATATAGGCCCCAACCGCACCTTAAAAACCCTAAATAACAAATTGGGACCATATAGGCCCCAACCGCACCTTAAAAACCTTAAATAACAAAGTGGGACCATATAGGCCCCAACCGCACCTTAAAAACCCTAAATAACAAATTGGGACCATATAGGCCCCAACCGCACCTTAAAAACCCTAAATAACAAATTGGGACCATATAGTCCCCAACCGCACCTTAAAAACCCTAAATAACAAATTGGGACCATATAGGCCCCAACCGCACCTTAAAAACCTTAAATAACAAAGTGGGACCATATAGGCCCCAACCGCACCTTAAAAACCTTAAATAACCAATTTTGACCATATAGGCCCCAACCGCACCTTAAAAACCCTAAATAACAAATTGGGACCATATAGGCCCCAACCGCACCTTAAAAACCTTAAATAACAAATTGGGACCATATAGGCCCCAACCGCACCTTAAAAACCTTAAATAACAAAGTGGGACCATATTGGCCCCAACAGCACCTTAAAAACCCTAAATAACAAATTGGGACCATATAGGCCCCAACCGCACCTTAAAAACCTTAAATAACAAAGTGGGACCATATAGGCCCCAACCGCACCTTAAAAACCCTAAATAACAAATTGGGACCATATAGGCCCCAACCGCACCTTAAAAACCCTAAATAACAAATTGGGACCATATAGGCCCCAACCGCACCTTAAAAACCTTAAATAACAAAGTGGGACCATATAGGCCCCAACCGCACCTTAAAAACCTTAAATAACCAATTTTGACCATATAGGCCCCAACCGCACCTTAAAAACCGTAAATAACAAATTGGGACCATATAGGCCCCAACCGCACCTTAAAAACCTTGAATAACAAAGTGGGACCAAATAGGCCCCAACCGCACCTTAAAAACCCTAAATAACAAATTGGGACCATATAGGCCCCAACCGTACCTTAAAAACCTTAAATAACAAAGTGGGACCATATAGGCCCCAACCGCACCTTAAAAACCCTAAATAACAAATTGGGACCATATAGGCCCCAACCGCACCTTAAAAACCTTAAATAACAAAGTGGGACCATATAGGCCCCAACCGCACCTTAAAAACCCTAAATAACAAATTGGGACCATATAGGCCCCAACCGCACCTTAAAAACCCTAAATAACAAATTGGGACCATATAGTCCCCAACCGCACCTTAAAAACCCTAAATAACAAATTGGGACCATATAGGCCCCAACCGCACCTTAAAAACCTTAAATAACAAAGTGGGACCATATAGGCCCCAACCGCACCTTAAAAACCTTAAATAACCAATTTTGACCATATAGGCCCCAACCGCACCTTAAAAACCCTAAATAACAAATTGGGACCATATAGGCCCCAACCGCACCTTAAAAACCTTAAATAACAAATTGTGACCATATAGGCCCCAACCGCACCTTAAAAACCTTAAATAACAAAGTGGGACCATATTGGCCCCAACAGCACCTTAAAAACCCTAAATAACAAATTGGGACCATATAGGCCCCAACCGCACCTTAAAAACCTTAAATAACAAAGTGGGACCATATAGGCCCCAACCGCACCTTAAAAACCCTAAATAACAAATTGGGACCATATAGGCCCCAACCGCACCTTAAAAACCCTAAATAACAAATTGGGACCATATAGGCCCCAACCGCACCTTAAAAACCTTAAATAACAAAGTGGGACCATATAGGCCCCAACCGCACCTTAAAAACCTTAAATAACCAATTTTGACCATATAGGCCCCAACCGCACCTTAAAAACCGTAAATAACAAATTGGGACCATATAGGCCCCAACCGCACCTTAAAAACCTTGAATAACAAAGTGGGACCAAATAGGCCCCAACCGCACCTTAAAAACCCTAAATAACAAATTGGGACCATATAGGCCCCAACCGTACCTTAAAAACCTTAAATAACAAAGTGGGACCATATAGGCCCCAACCGCACCTTAAAAACCCTAAATAACAAATTGGGACCATATAGGCCCAAATTGTAAAATAAAAAAAAAATATATATATATATATATATATATATATATATATATATATATATATCAATTGATATCAATATATCACAATAAATAAATATATATATATATAGCAATCAATATATCTATCAATTAATATACCATATAGGCCCCAACCGCACCTTAAAAACCCTAAATAACAAATTGGGACCATATAGGTCCAAATTGTAAAAAAAAAAAAAATATATATATATATATATATATATATATATATAAATCAATATATCTATCAATCAATATATATATATATATATATATATATATATATATATATATATATATATACATTTTATATATATTATATATATATATATATATATATATATATTATATATATATATATATATATATATATATATATATTATATATATACAAATATATATATACGCATAAATAATACACATAAATATACATAAACATATACATAAAACAATATATATTAATTGATATTTATTATTTGATTAATTGATGTTCTTTATTACTTGTTATATTATATTGTTCATGCATTTCTATTACACATAATTTTTTATACATATTACAGTGCTATTTTTTGGCTATACATGTTACAGGATATTATCCTGTAACATGTATATCACATAAAATAGCCCTGTAATATGTATAATACATACAGGGTCAAACAAGTTCACACTAACCTTTTTTACCCTTACAGGCTTCCATACCTGCTTGCTGATTTGCTAATTTTTTAAAGACTCTCATTGGTTGAAATCGATGTCAATCAAAAATTTCAGCCAATCAGAGTCCTTCAAAAATTAGTATATAAAGCAGACCGTGGGAAAAAATCAATTAATCGCGGGAGGGGCTCCTTGTAGGAGGAGCTCTTTTAGTTTGTTGTTTTTTTTTTTTTAGAGCGTCGTTTTTTTTTTTTAGTGGAGGCCTCTTTCAATGGGCCAGAATGGATGGATGGACAATGGCTTCAATCAAGATTGGATTATTTGACCAGTGGCTTCAATCAACATTGGATTGTTTGACCAGTGGCTTCAATCAACATTGGATTATTTATTTGACCAGTGGCTTCAATCAACATTGGATTATTTATTTGACCAGTGGCTTCAATCAACATTGGATTATTTGACATGGGCTTCAATCAACATTGGATTATTTGACATGGGCTTCAATCAACATTGGATTATTTTCATGACTATATCCAGAGGACAGAAGGCCAACGCTGGAGGGGTCAATTTGACAGGTAAGTATATGCTGTTGTTTATTTTATTTTTATTAATGTTTGTTTAAAGCTGTTTATTTTTGTATAATAATTTGTTACTGTGTTTACTGTATTGTTTTTCCCTTCCCTTATTTTTATTTTATCTTTAAAAGTGACAGGCACATATACATGCCTGTTACTTCTAAACATGGAATAAAAATAGGGGGGGGGGGGGGGTGCTAGGTAGGTAGTTGGATCAGGGTGGGGTCTGTCACGCTCAGGCGCCCATCGGTCGGTCGGTGACCGCGTAGGCCACGATCAGGGGTGGCACAGGCCTCATGGGGGTGAACATCCACCCCCATGTGGCCTGGTCAACCCCGCTCACCGCCCGAATACCCCGATCACCGTGATCGGGGTAATCGGGCGGTGTCATAGCATAGGCCGCATCGGGGTGGTGGTGATCGGGCCTCGGGGGTGGCATAGGGCGGCGACATGGAGGTGATCAGGGGTGGCACAGGCCTCATCAAGGGGGTGATCCGATCACCCCCATGTGGGCCTGTGCCACCCCGCTCACCACCCGACTACCCAGATCGCGTGATCGGGGTAATCCGGCGGTGGCATGATGGCATCGCATAGGGCAGGCCTGATCGGGGGTGGCACAGGCCACATGGGGGTGATGGCTGGGGGTGGCACCAGGCATTGCAGGCCTAGGGTCGTCGGTGGTAGTTGGTGGGTGGCTGGGTAGGTGGCAGGCCAGGCAGGCATAGTGGGGTAACTGGTCACCCCTAACTTTTATTAGGGGCTACTAGGGGTTTGGTTTGGCCAGGGGCAGGGCAGGTGCCAGGTAGACTTACTGTGTTAGGCAGGCAGCAGAGCAGATGTGAGTAGATTCAGCCAGGGAGGTCTCTCAGTCTCAGCGTGAGCAGGGTCAGGAAACAGAAAGGGGGAAGGGACAGGCAACTGGTGGTTTTATTGACTGTATCAGTCAATCAAAATGAAAACTCGAGGCCCTATTTGCTGGCGGGCGCTCAGGGCTAACGGTCTGGGTGGGTTTACAATGTTCTCTTAGTAACTGTACAGCCTTCCATCATTGATTGGTCCATAGATCCCAGCTGGTCACCCATTTTCTGAACCTCTCATCTATCTCTGCTGATAATATACACATTCTATAAATATATGTTTGAATGTTTGAATAATTAGCCCCATAAATTAAGTTATTTTGCTTAAATATGTTGATGCCTAAGTACTTAATTGATCTCTGTGCTCATTTGAAAGAAAAATTCCCTGCTAACAGGCTCTCCGTTTGCTGTGGAAGAGATATGTTCAGAGCCTCACTTTTACTTGCATTAACCTTAAGCCCTGATATGTGTCCACAGTTTTCCAGTACATTAAACAAGTTGGGAAGCCCCATTAGTGGTTCAGAAATTGTTACTAAAATGTCATCTGCAAACATTCTTAGTTTATATTCCTTCTCTCCTATATTAATGCCCTTGATGTTTGGGCAATTCCTGATTTGTATTGCTAATGGTTCAATACATAATGCAAAATTTAGTGGTGATAGGGGGCAACCCTGCTTTGCTACTCTACTAATGTTAAATAAAGAATATCTAAATCCTTAGTAGGAAACGTACGCTCTTGGACCAGAGTAAAGTGTCATAATACTTTTAACAAAGTGTCATATAATCTGATCTTGCTCAAACTTCTATCATGTAGCACCAATCTATTCTGTCAAATGCCTTTTCTGCATCTAAGGAGAGAAGCATCATAGGAACTTTCCTTATGGATGGAACATCCATCAGATTAAAGGTCCGCCTAGTGTTGTCGGAGACTCCCTTCCAGGGATGAAGCCAACCTGATCTGGGTGGATCAAATGCGGACACAATTGTGTCAATCGGTTCGCTAATATTTTAGAATATAATTTATTATCGCCATTGATCAGGGAGATCGGTCTATAACTCTGGCATTGGGCTGGATCCTTCCCTTCCTTGTGCAGTACAATAATTTTTGCCTCAAGAAACTCTGTCTTAATTGAATTCATGGAATAGTAATTTTAGAGAATGTCCCTGAATTGTTTATAATAATAGTTTGTAAAGCCATTAGGCCCAGGTGCTTTTTGTGCTTTAATGGATGAGATTGCCATTGAAATTTCCTCATCTGTAATGGGGTCACTTAGTGAGTGTATTAAATCTACATCCAATTAAGGGACATTTATATTAGATAGGAATTTTCTAATCTGTGCAGTATGCAAAACCGAACCAGAGCTCGATTTCTCTGAATAAAGTTCTGCATAAAACTCAGGAAAAGTGTCTGTTATTGCCGTTGGTTGATATATATATATATGTACTTTTGCTGGATTTCAGTTTAGCAATAAATGAGTTTGCCTTTTGTTGTGCAAGTTTTTTTGCTAACATGTAATCAGGTTTATTAGAAAATACAAAAATCCCTGCCTGAGTCCTCTCCATGCCTGTCACAATTGTCCTCCGCAGAACCCCTCCAAGGTCACGCTTAAGGGCAAGGATTTCTCACAAAATTCTCTGGTACCTCTGAGCATAGTACAGTGTTTTCAGCTTGGAGATTTTGGCATTAAACTCATTAATTTGTGCCCACTCTAGCTTCTTAGCTCATGCAACTAATTATATATACAAAGACTTCTCATGACCGCCTTATGGGCTGCCCATACCTCCGTCTGGTCCACCTCTCCGCCACGATTCAACTGAAAATAATCTAAATATTTCCTAATCTTCTCCCTCATACAATTATCATTAAGCAAGGCTGGATTAAGAGACCAGCCTGGGGAACGGCCCCTTGGAAGCAAATCCAGAATAGAGATACTGACCAAATTTTGGTCTGACCAAGATATGGGGTGGATCTGGACTTCTGACAAATTTATGGCTAAATGTTGCTGCAACATAATCAATTCTAGAGTGAGTATTTTGACTAGCTCAGTAAAATGTATAATTGTTTTCCGTCTGGTTTAGAACTCTCCAGACGTCAAATAAACAATGATTTTTGATTAAGGATTTAAGTGCTTTTGTTGCTGTTGGGATCAAGGAAGGGAAACATCTCTAGTTTTGTCCCTCATACGGTCTAAAATTGCATTCATATCTTCTCCGACCACCCATGCCGAATGCTATAGTGTGATCATTAAATCAGAGATTCTGCAGAAGAAGAAGACTGATTGTTCCACGTTTGGAGCATATATGTTTATTAAAGACACTTCTCTCCCATTGATGGACCCTTGCACTACAATGTACCTTCCATGGCTATCTCTGTAATTTTTTTGTGTGCTGAAAGTTCAGCCTCTTGTGAATTAAAATAGAGACACCTTTCTTTTTCTCTGTTGAGATAGCATGAAAAGTTAGCGAAAAACTTTCCCCCCAGTACTTCGGGATTAAATTATTTTTAAAGTGTGTTTCCTGCAACAAATCGATATCAGCATCCGATCTATGGTATTCCTTGAGAGAACCCCCCTCTTTACCGGCTCATTCAGCCCTTGGACATTATGAGTTACAATCTTAATACTACTAATGTTAAATAACTAATGTTATTTTTAATCTTACGAATTATGACTTACCTATTAATGTGACTGTCCACTCCCAGTTGTCAGAACAGAACCTGCACCTTGAGACTGACCTCCTCAATTCCGGATTTATCATCTATTAGATCTATTATGACCCATTAGATCAGGAAGGGTATGGAAAGAAAGGAGGGAATAGGGACAAATCAAAACTCAAAATAAATAGATAAAAATGACAAATTGATAAGTAAATAAAATGAGATAGCGAAAAGATAAAGGTTAATAGATTGATTAATGGATCAAACTTAGTATATGTGCACACCGCCAAAGAGCTGCTATGTAGCTTGGTTATTTTATTATTCTCTCTTACAGAAATAAACTTTTCAAAAAATAATAATTGACAAATCTGCAAATACAGAGGATAACAGTAGTTGTCCTCTAAATTAAAAAGTGAGTCGTAATGTATCCATAAAAAACGAAACAGATACAATCACGGGTCGCCTGTTTAAACTTAAGTAAACATCTTTCCCAGGGGCTATTCCTGGTACAGTCTCATACAGGGTGGCATTTCCAAGTTTAATTACCACTTGGGACAATGCTTGGTGAACATATCATAGACTTTACCCCCATGCCCTCTCTGCGAATTGTAACTCTTAAACAACTATACATTATAGTGTGGTACATAGGATCATTCTCCATCCCAAATATATAACTACAGGTAGGCTTGGTATAGTTTTCAGTAGTTGATCAAGACTACAAATAGTCTTACGCCTATTAAGCGAAGAAAAACAGTTAGAGCATGTCTACTGAAACCACATTGTTTGAAAAAGAGGTCTTTCCCTTGCTGTAATTCCTCCTTGATATAGGCAGCATTTTAACAAAGTTCATCAAGAAGGAACCAGATGTCTATAAACTCGTCTTAAGAAATTATCGGTGCTACAGCACACAAGTGTTGTATATTTAACATTGATTCTACCAATTAATTTCCTTTCCTTCATTTAATTTTCTGGGTTTTCTTTGTGGGCGAGAAGGGTGTCCTAGCACCAGGTCAGGAGACTCCTGAAATGCAAGATTCCAGGAACAAAGAACTTCCCATCTCTATTTATGGTTAGCCTGAACGGGAAACCCCACGAGTAGCTATAGCCATGGGTTGTTAGAACTTCCAGTATCGGTTTTAGAGATCATCTCTTATATAGGGTAACTAGAGATAGGTCTGAAAAAATGCTCGGAGTACAACCCTGTATTTCAGGAACTCCTGACCTGGCTTCCTTCATACATTATTCTTTCGTAGAGGAGTAGTGAAACCGAATTATAACGTCTCTTGGCCTTTCATTGGGAGAGGGCTGTCTGCCCAATGCTCTATGTATTCTGTCAATCCTGAACTCTGCCTCCTCAAAGTTGGGTAAGAGAGCCTTACAGAGCTCCATTGTGTACACAGGCAAGTCCCGCAATGACTCCTGCAAATTACATATTCTTACATTTTGTCGCCTTGATCTATTTTCCAAGTCCTCCTGGTGGGATTGGAGTTGACTCTGTTCGTTCCGTAACATAGCCACTTCTTCCAACTCCTCATGCTCCTTAAGGAGATTGCTATTTTTTTCCTCTAGCTTAACGACTTTGGCATCCACAGCTTGGATTTCATTAGTTAGATCAGTAGCTATCTTTTGCATGTCAGTTTTAATTTCAGTTCTAAATGAGCCAATGAGCTCATCTAATGTCTGCTTTCGTGCTTAGAGATGTTATTTCTATATTTGGTTTAATAGAATGCCCGTCGCCTGCCGTGGATTATTGAAAGGCTTGCATGCTTGTCTTAGACCCTGTGTGTTTCTCCTTGAAGAGTCACCAGCCATCTCCTCTCACCCTGTTTATACTCTTCCCCACTTGGTTCCTCTTTTTTTTGTCTTCTCTTTTTTTTTAATGTTGTTTCCCTTCCTCCTTATTTATTCAAAAGTTGTAACCTATCTTTTCTTAAATGCCACCTGGCTAATGCATGCCCCTGTGCTGGGAGGGGTGGATGTACTTACATAGTTAATGAGTGCTCAAACCCGCATTTTCAAAAGTTGAGGGTCATTGGTATTGCTTATTACACAGCGTTATTGGCTCCCGAAGTGTCCACTGTAATTCATAAAGATTTCCACAGAAAGAAACAAAAAACAGTTTGTTGAATTGCTTTGTAACGTATCCCTAGAATAACAAGCTGGACCTCTCTTACCCTAGAGTGCAGATGACCGAATATAAATTATATTATTGTCAGGACCGGACAATTTGGGGGACCACGCTCACCCAAAATCTCTCTCTCTCCACGGTCGCAACTTTTTGTTCAGGTCTCAACACCAGCAGACACTTCAGATGACAGCATCATTACTGCAGAGACATGCATCTCAGACCCCTATTCTTAGGATCTAAGGATCACACCCATGTACCTTGGATTAGTACAAGCAGACTCTAACACCACCTGTGTTTAGTGTGTCCAAAGTCAGACTGGCCACTTCTTTATTGTTACAAAGATATATAAAAAAACAAAACAGAAAGATGACACAAAACACCAAAGACTGCCCCCAGTTCTAGCCCATCCTCCTAGGCAAATAGCTTGCTATTCCCCCTCACCCACATGATTTCCTGATGTAGAGAGGCATCTAACTTTCTTCTAATTACACCTTTTGTTTCTCCTCTTACAGAGCCATAAAACTAGTTACCCCTTTCATGAATAAAGCCAGAGCCTTCACACGTGGCCGATCGCAGGGCCATATAAATTCCACTATCCTATTTCTAACACAGATACAGTTTTGCAATGTTAGTCAATTACAGCACCACATGCACTTATTACATCCATGATATAAATGTTAAGCAAATTGTTAGTACCTTCTAACCACACATATAATAACAGATAAACCCCAAATAGTCCAGTGGGCCCTTCTGTTCATAACAGCTAGTTTCCCCCATCCTAGTGTGGCCTAGGAATTCGTCCTGACGGACAAATTTCTAGCCACACTGATCTCACTTGTGCAAGTGATGGTGATTGTAATAGCCTCACAGTCCACATTTCTTCCAATTCCAATGGGCACACAATTTTGGGCATAGCCTCCATGGCTCAATTGCCAACCGCCTTCCTTGGGCCATGGCACATGCCCCCTTCCTCCCCATCCATTGGGGAAAACAATTTAATTGGGCAGCTGCATCCAAAACAGTCCTTGGGCCTATTCGTTCACCCAGTCCAAAGGGTCCCAGGGTGGTACAAAGTCCAGGTGACAGTTCCCAAGGTGACATGGCTCGTCCCCCTCCCAAAAACCAGGGCCAGTGCCCTCCTCTTCCCAATGTCTGAGGGGAAACATTTTCCTTGGGAGTCCCATAAACTAACACCTCCAGGGAGGAACATACCAGTCTGATACTGAACCCAGCATCCATGATGGTGGTCTGGAATGGAGGCTCCACTTTCACCTGCACCGCAGTCTGGGCATGGTAACCCCTCTCACCTGCAGCAATGGTCTGGGCATGGGACTCCATTTTTCCATCTCCTTGGACCACAGTTGGTGCGTTGTATTCCATCTCGCCTCCCTTGGGATCTTTGGTCACTGTGTTCCCTGGCAGGACCTCACAGCTCTCATCCAGACATCTCCTTGGGCCATCAGTTTTACAGACATTCTCTGTCTTCTCAATTGCCTTGTTATTAGCAATTGTGCCCCAGCCATTTGGGTCTGGCTGGCCCCCTTGGTCTGACACAGTCCCAAGGTTGTTCTCGGTGTTCGCCCCTGTACCAATGGCTGGTTCCTGGACTGTAGTTATCCATGGGAACCCCATGTTAGGTTCACAATCCATCTCTGGTTCTTTCCAGAACTCTCCCAGGCCCTCCATCTGGCCTGCTATTCCTGTCTGAGATTCAGACTCCACCGGTTTTGAGATGTACCCATAATGTATGGTACCCTCCTCATCTGTCCCAGTTGTAGCAAAAATTAACTGGGCCTTGTCCATTTGTATCTCCACATTGGTATTGTCCTGGTCAGAGTCCACAATATCCTCTCCCTAGACCTCTGGTAACCAATCATTTTCCTCCCTGTCCGCCTGACAGGGTTCCTCCCAACTGGATGGCCAAAACCCCTCCATGGATGCCTCATCCAGCAATTCAACATACTCAGCCTCCAGCTGCAGCTCTTGCTGAATCAGGGGTTCCAGCAAATTAGCCTCCGGGGACCATGGTTCTAATCCCAGACCATGACAGCGTTTAAGAAATAAGTTATTTTTCCTCCTTTTCTGTCCCCATGCCACATTCAGGATCACCAAAGACGATCTCCCAGAGCCCATCTATTAGCTCCAATTGAACATAGAGCTCCTCTTCAAGGGCACCAACAGGCCCTATCCTGGCATGATACTGTTTCTCTAAGGCAATCTCTTTCCATACCAGTTTCTTCAGCCAGCATGACAGCTCATGGTCCTGCCACAATCCCAGGAACGCCATCCATTGCTTTAGAAGGGCCATTCCTCTGCAGTCCTTTGCCTCTGTCACCTGGCTCTCTTTCTCTACTGGGGATAAGCATTTCCCCTCCACAGGAGCTGAGACAGGGCCATTGCTTACCCTTCTCCTGTTCCCCTGTACCTCCTGTGTGATTTGTATCCGGAGTTCCCTCTGCTGATCCTTAGTAAAACCTGCAGGCATTACCTCCATCCATCTTTGATACCGTCTGGACACTTCCTCCTCCTCTGCTGCAGACATCTCTTCATAAGCTGCCATCCTTCTGTGTTTTATACAGAGATCCCCACCGCTGCCAGCCAAATGTCACGACCGGCCAATTTGGGGGACTACGCTCACCCCAAATCTCTCTCTCTCCACGGTCGCAACTTTTTGTTCAGATCTCAACACCAGCAGACACTTCAGATGACAGCATCATTACTGCAGAGACATGCACCTCAGACCCCTATTCTTAGGATCTAAGGATCACACCCATGTACCTTGGATTAGTACAAGCAGACTCTGACACCACCTGTGTTTAGTGTGTCCAAAGTCAGACTGGCCACTTCTTTATTGTTACAAAGATATATAAAAAAAAAACAGAAAGATGACACAAAACACCAAAGACTGCCCCCAGTTCTAGCCCATCCTCCTAGGCAAATAGCGTGCTATTCCCCCTCACCCACATGATTTCCTGATGTAGAGAGGCATCTAACTTTCTTCTAATTACACCTTTTGTTTCTCCTCTTACAGAGCCATAAAACTAGTTACCCCTTTCATGAATAAAGCCAGAGCCTTCACACGTGGCCGATCGCAGGGCCATATAAATTCCACGATCCTATTTCTAACACAGATACAGTTTTGCAATGTTAGTCAATTACAGCACCACATGCACTTATTACATCCATGATATAAATGTTAAGCAAATTGTTAGTACCTTCTAACCACACATATAATAACAGATAAACCCCAAATAGTCCAGTGGGCCCTTCTGTTCATAACAATTATATATATCCTTCTTCTTTGTATCATGTCCTTTGTGCGCTGGACAACAGCACGCCGTCAACAGCACGCCGTTATCAGCGCGCCGTCATCAACCTTTCGTCATCAGAGTGCGCCGACACCTGCGCTCCAGACAAGAGCGCGCCCGGCAACTGTGCACCACCCTGCATCCCATCACCTCTACTCCACCTCATCAACTCTCCTCTTCTGCAACCCCATCACTTGCATCCTACTGCACCCCATTATCTGCACCCCATCTCCACACTATGTCCCCTGCATCCATCCTCTCCCTCTGTCCCCTGCACCCATCCTCTACCTCCCTCCTCTCCCTCTCTTCTGCACCCATCCTCTATCTCTCTCCTCACCCCATCCCCTCTTTTCTGCACCCCATTCCCACTCTCTGTCCGCTGCACCCATCATCTCACTTTATCCTGCACCCCAACCCCTCTCTCTGTCTTCTCACTCCATCCCCCTCTCTCTCTCTCCTCTGCACTCCACCCTCTATCGGCCCTTCTGCCATTTAACCTGCAGTCTCTCTGGTTGGCACGCAGTTGTCGGGATGCAGGGTGACGTGCTCTTCTCTGGGGCGCAGGGGTCGGCGCACGCTGATGACAGTGCGTTGATGACAGCGCACTGTTTTCCAGAGCGAAAAGGTTGGGGTGTTCTTCTTCTTGTATAGTGAAATACAAGCACTTTCTGTCTCCGATGAGGATATTTTTGATTAAAATAGCAGCTTTAAGGTGTGCAAGGATCCTATAAAATACAGACCAGAATTGTACAATGCTGCCGTTAAATTCCACTCATAGAAGTTCAAGGTTGAATTCAAATGTAGCCTTTTTCTGTGGCTATTCAAGCTTTGAGAGGCTAGTGTCCTATAAGAGCCAGGGTCAAATAACTTTGCATATGAAGGGCAAAGAAGTATAACTCCCTCCAGGTTTAGTGGATCAGGTCTTTAGCTAGGCTTTCTATAGTCCTGAAGATTAAGTGATGCGTAGTTCACATTCTCAAAAGTCTCTTTAAATGGACTGTCCTGAGCCATGTAATCCAGTCTCTAATTATATGTTGAACTCTAAGAGAGAACCCAGACTGCATGTGGCTGTTGTATTTAAAAATCAGATTGCTGATGGCAAGCAAAAAATGTCCTTTGGAGTCTGTACTTCCAACTTCAGCAATAAAAATACAGATCTTGTAGATTTTTGAGCTGTAGGCTCTCAACCTGCAGCCACAGTATATATTTGTCCCTTTATTTATTTTACGTGCTTCTGCACTCTTTGTGTAGCAAGTATATGTTTAAATTAGAATACTTTATTCTCAGTGAAATGTACTCACTCTTTTCCGGGACGGTGTAAAAGCCGGAACGGAACGGAACAGGCCGGAACAGGCCATTTATAAAAGAAATCAATGACAATATCACTGGGATGTGTTAGATATTATTGAGAACAATATTTAAGAACCAAAACAAATTCAATATAATACTTTTTTAACCCTTTAAAAACCCCAAAATCAAACGGAACAGGCAAAAACAGGCCGGAACGCACACTTTATGAAGGGAATCCATGCTAAAATCATTGGGATGTGTTAAATATATTTAAGAACTATATTTAAGAGCTAACCCCAATCTAATAGTAACATGCCAGAATACAATATTTCAAAAAAATTACCCAGAACGGCGGCTTTCTAGATGGTCAAAAATACCAAACTCACCAAATACACATAACTAGGTGGGATTCATGTAATAACCTTCATAAATTTCATATAAACTAATTTCAAGTACCCATTCCGGGCCAAAATACAATATTTCGCAAAATGACCCGGAACGGCGACTTTTTAGAGGGTAAAAAATACCAAATTCACCAAATACACATAACTAGGTGGGATTCATGTAATAACCTTCATAAATTCATCAGAAAATAAATTCAAGTACCTGTTCCGGGCAAAAATACAATATTTCGCAAAATGACCCGGAACGGCAACTTTTTAGAGGGTGAAAAATACCAAATTCACCAAATACACATAACTAGGTGGGATTCATGTAATAACCTTCATAAATTCCATATAAACTAATTTCAAGTACCCATTCCGGGCCAAGATACAATATTTCGCAAAATGACCCGGAACGGCGACTTTTTAGAGGGTCAAAAATTCCAAATTCCCTAAATGCACATAACTAGGTGGGATTTATGTAATAACCTTCATAAATTCCATATAAACTAATTTCAAGTACCCATTCCGGGCAACAATACAATATTTCGCAAAATAAACCGGAACGGCGACTTTTTAGAGGGTGAAAAATACCAAATTCACCAAATATACATAACTAGGTAGGATTCATGTAATAACCTTCATAAATTCCATATAAACTAATTTCAAGTACCCATTCCGGGCCAAAATACAATATTTCGCAAAATGACCCGGAACGGCGACTTTTTAGAGGGTAAAAAATTCCAAATTCCACAAATACACATAACTAGGTGGGATTCATGTAATAACCTTCATAAATTCCACAGAAAAAAAATTCAAGTACCTGTTCCGGGCAAAAATACAATATTTCGCAAAATGACCCGGAACGGCGACTTTTTAGAGGGTCAAAAATACCAAATTCACCAAATACACATAACTAGGTGGGATTCATGTAATAACCTACATAAATTCCACAGAAAATAAATTCAAGTACCTGTTCCGGGCAAAAATACAATATTTCGCAAAATGACCCGGAACGGCGACTTTTTAGAGGGTGAAAAATACCAAAATCACCAAATATACATAACTAGGTGGGATTCATGTAATAACCTTCATAAATTCCATATAAACTAATTTCAAGTACCCATTCCGGGCAACAATACAATATTTCGCAAAATAAACCGGAACGGCGACTTTTTAGAGGGTGAAAAATACCAAATTCACCAAATATACATAACTAGGTAGGATTCATGTAATAACCTTCATAAATTCCATATAAACTAATTTCAAGTACCCATTCCGGGCCAAAATACAATATTTCGCAAAATGACCCGGAACGGCGACTTTTTAGAGGGTAAAAAATTCCAAATTCCACAAATACACATAACTAGGTGGGATTCATGTAATAACCTTCATAAATTCCACAGAAAAAAAATTCAAGTACCTGTTCCGGGCAAAAATACAATATTTCGCAAAATGACCCGGAACGGCGACTTTTTAGAGGGTCAAAAATACCAAATTCACCAAATACACATAACTAGGTGGGATTCATGTAATAACCTACATAAATTCCACAGAAAATAAATTCAAGTACCTGTTCCGGGCAAAAATACAATATTTCGCAAAATGACCCGGAACGGCGACTTTTTAGAGGGTGAAAAATACCAAATTCACCAAATATACATAACTAGGTGGGATTCATGTAATAACCTTCATAAATTCCATATAAACTAATTTCAAGTACCCATTCTGGGCCAAAATACAATATTTCGCAAAATGACCCGGAAAGGCGACTTTTTAGAGGGTCAAAAATTCCAAATTCCCTAAATGCACATAACTAGGTGGGATTTATGTAATAACCTTCATAAATTCCATATAAACTAATTTCAAGTACCCATTCCGGGCAACAATACAATATTTCGCAAAATAAACCGGAACGGCGACTTTTTAGAGGGTGAAAAATACCAAATTCACCAAATATACATAACTAGGGGGGATTCATGTAATAACCTTCATAAATTCCACAGAAAATAAATTCAAGTACCTGTTCCGGGCAAAAATACAATATTTCGCAAAATGACCCGGAACAGCGACTTTTTAGAGGGTCAAAAATTCCAAATTCCCCAAATACACAGAACTAGATGGGATTCATGTAAAAACATTCATAAATTCAACAGAAAATAAATTCAACTACCTTGTCTTGGCAGAATACTTACGAACTGCTACTTCGCAAAGTGTGGGAGATACCCCCCCTTCCCCTGCAAGGAACAGAGTGAGGGGGGAGGGAAAGAGGGGAGGAAAGGGAAAGAGGGGAGGAAAGGGGGAAAGAGACACAGGGAAGGAAGGGGGGTTAGTGGGGGATGAGACACAGGAGATGGAGGGGGTAAGTGGGGGATGAGACACAGGGGAGGGAGGGGGATAAGTGGGGGATGAGACACAGGGGATGGAGGGAGGTAAGTGGGGGTTGAGACACAGGGGAGGGGGGGTAGTGGGGGATGAGACACAGGGGAGGAAGGTAAGTGCGGGATGAGACACAGCGGAGTGAGGGAGGTAAGTGGGGGATGAGACACAGGGGAGGGGGGGTAGTGGAGCATGAGACACAGGGGAGGGGGAAAGTGGGGGATGAGACACAGGGGAGGGAAGGTAAGGTATGAGACACTGGAAGGAAGGGGGGATATGAGACACAGGGGGGGAAGAGACACAGGTGGGGTATGAGACGGGGTGAAGGAGGTGATATGAGACACAGGGGGGTAAGGGGGGTATGAGACACAGGCGCTTATTGTTTTGGGTTCCAGAGGCTCGCATGTGGCGGCCTGCAATGAGTGCCTTTGTCGCTGATTGCAGGCTGCCACATGATTGAAGGCGCTCATTGCAGTGCGGCCTGCAATAAGCGCCTTTTGCACTCATTGCAGACTGCCACATGAGCAAAGGTGCCCCTTTCAGGCCACACTGCAATAAGCACCTGTGTCTCATACCCCCCTTACCCCCCTGTGTCTCATATCACCCCCTTCACCCCGTCTCATACCCCACCTGTGTCTCTTCCCCCCCTGTGTCTCATATCCCCCCTTCCTTCCAGTGTCTCATACCTTACCTTCCCTCCCCTGTGTCTCATCCCCCACTTTCCCCCTCCACTGTGTCTCATGCTCCACTACCCCCCCTCTGTCCCCTGTGTCTCATCCCCCACTTACCTCCCTCCCCTGTGTCTCATCCCCCACTTACCTCCCTCCCCTGTGTCTCATCCCCCACTACCCCCCCTCCTCTGTGTCTCATCCCCCACTTACCTCCCTCCCTCCCCTGTGTCTCATCCCCCACTTACCTCCCTCCCTCCCCTGTGTCTCATCCCCCACTTACCCCCTCCCTCCCCTGTGTCTCATCCCCCACTACCCCCCTCCCCTGTGTCTCATCCCCCACTACCCCCCTCCCCTGTGTCTCATCCCCCACTTAACTCCCTCCCTCCCCTGTGTCTCATCCCCCACTTACCCCCTCCCTCCCCTGTGTCTCATCCACCACTACCCCCCCTCCCCTGTGTCTCATCCCCCACTTACCTCCCTCCCTCCCCTCTGTCTCATCCCCCACTTACCTCCCTCCCCTGTGTCTCATCCCCCACTTCCCTCCCTCCTCTGTGTCTCATCCCCCACTTACCTCCCTCCCTCCCCTGTGTCTCATCCCCCACTTACCTCCCTCCCTCCCCTGTGTCTCATCCCCCACTACCCCCCTACCCTGTGTCTCATCCCCCACTACCCCCCCTCACCTGTGTCTCATCCCCCACTTACCTCCCTCCCTCCCCTGTGTCTCATCCCCCACTTACCCCCTCCCTCCCCTGTGTCTCATCCTCCACTACCCCCTCTCACCTGTGTTTTATCCCCCACTTACCTCCCTCCCCTGTGTCTCATTCCCCACTTACCCCCTCCCTCCCCTGTGTCTCTTTCCCCCTTTCCTCCCCTCTTTCCCTTTCCTCCCCCTCACTCTGTTCCTTGCAGGGGAAGGGGGGGTATCTCCCACACTTTGCAAAGTAGCAGTTCGTAAGTATTCGGCCAAGACAAGGTACTTAAAATTATTTTCTGTGGAAATTATGAAGGTTTTTACATGAATCCCACCTAGTTATGTGTATTTGTTGAATTTGGTATTTTTGACCCTCTTAAAAGTCGCCGTTCCGGGTCATTTTGCAAAATATAGTATTTTGGCCCGGAATGGGTACTTGAAATTATTTTCTGTGGAATTTATGAAGGTTATTACATGAATCCCACCTAGTTATGTGTATTTGGTGAGTTTGGTATTTTTGACCATCTGGAAAGCCGCCGTTTTCCGGTAATTTTTTTGAAATATTGTATTCTGGCATGTTAAAGGGTTAATAAAGCATACTATTAGATTGGGGTTAGCTCTTAAATATAGTTCTCAAATATATTTAACACATCCCAATGATTTTAGCATGGATTCCCTTCATAAAGTGTGGGTTCCGGCCTATTTTTGCCTGTTCCGTTTGATTTTGGGGTTTTAAAGGGTTAAAAAAGTATTATATTGAATTTGTTTTGGTTCTTAAATATTGTTCTCAATAATATCTAACACATCCCAGTGATATTGTCATTGATTTCTTTTATAAATGGCCTGTTCCGGCCTGTTCCGTTCCGTTCCGGCTTTTACACCGTCCCCTCTTTTCCTGCTGTTCATGCAGTGCTAAGAGGTATCCTTTGACCCAGTAATATGGTTTTATGTTTGATGCTGCAATTTTGAGCAAGACAACCAATCCTGCCTGCAGGCTGCCATGTGACTAGACCTCGGGCCTATTTGCAGTCTAACAGCCTTATTAAATTGTGATTCGGCCAATTGAATAGGGCTCTATATAACCACATAGCATATTTTTTTTACAGATGATTTTAGTTATTGAACTTCTATCCAAAAGCAAGGTCTTCACTAACTAAAAACTTCTGTAAAAAAATATGCTCTGTGCTTATATGGAGCACTTTTCAATTGGCTGAATCACAATTTAATAAGGCTGTAATTGATTGCCAACTCTTGAGAGTGTGACTCTATAGTGGCCTCTCACCTCCTGTGTTGCTTATCCAGCAGAAACAAAATCCAGGCTGCAGTTTTGTGTGACAAAATGCCACAATATATATCTTAAAATGTTCATGTGGCTCTCACGAACACTGGGGGATACATCTCCTATCTCGTCTGTTTCTCCCCTTGGCAGATTGAGCTGGATTAACAGCCAGATGGCAGGAGATCTCTCTGTGTGCTTCCTCTCTGCTTTACTGTCGGCCATGTTTTCCCTATTATTTTCTTTTTTATGTAATTTTGCAAACTTGTTAGTTTTCACACATTTATTATGTGTTTTAAAAGTTATTTGAAAGCAAATTTAATATTCGAGTTTACTTCTATATGTTGCATATTAGGAATCGGAAATGTTTGCATTTAAATGTTATTACTTCTTGGCTTTTGGATGTTTATTACTTGCTACAAAATGAACATATGCAGAGCACAGGGCTCCCCAAATGGCTGCAGCAGTGAAGTAGATGCCAAATCACACAAATCCATTTTCAGTTATTATTATTGTATTATTATTATTATTGTTATGGCAGATTCAATTTGTATATATATTTGAAGGCAGATAGCTTGAGACAGCATGTAACTAAATCTGCGAGTTATCGCCATGCTTTGCTGCCCTTGCAAAGTGAGGGTCACAACTGACGATAACTCACAGTTTGACAACTCCCCCTGCCATGGCTCCCCTGCCCCACTGATGCTCATCACGCCACATCAGCCCCCGCCACATCACCCCCCTGCCCCTACCGCAATCATTGCGCCACATCCGCCCCCGACAATACATTGCAGTGCTTGCAGCACTGCCCGCACAGGAAGCCGGCTGCACAAGTATGCGCGCGCAGCATTAAGATGAGGGAGGAGTGGGGGAGAGACATGGGAGGGAGAGGAGTGGGGAAGAGAGACATAGGGGAGGGAGAGGAGGGGAGGGAGAGAGAGACACGAGGGAAAGGAGGGGGAAGAGAGACACAGGGGAGGGAGAGGAGGAGGGGAAGAGAGACACAGTGGAGGGAGAGGTGGAGGGGAAGAGAGACACAGGGGAGGAAGAGGTGGAGGGGAAAAGAGACACAGGGGAGGGAGAGGTGGAGAAGAGAGAGAAGTGGAGGAGAAGAGAGACACAGGGGAGAGAGAGGAGGGAGGAAGAGGAGGGGGAAGAGAGACACAGGGGAGGGAGAGGAGGGGGGAAGAGAGACACAGGGGAGGGGGGAAAAGAGACACAGAGGAGGGACGGGAGGGGGAAGAGAGACACGGGAGGGAGAGAAGGGGGGAAGAGAGACACAGGGTAGGGAGAGGAGTGGGAAGAGAGACACATGGGAGGGAGAGGAGGGGGAAGAGAGACATAGGAGAGAGAGGAGTAGGGGAAGAGAAACACAGTGGAGGGAAAGGGGAGGAGAGACACATGGGAGGGAGAGGAGGAGGGAGAGAGACACAGGGGAGGGAGAGGAGGGGGTAGGAGAGACACAGGTGAGGGAGAGGAGGAGAGAAAAAGACATGGGAGGAAGGGACACAGGGGAGGAAGAGGAGGGGAGAAGGAGACACAGGGGAGGTACAAGAGGGGGGAACAGAGACAGGGGATGGACAGGAGGGGGAAAAGACACAGGGGAGGGAGAGGAGGAAGAAACACAGAGGATGGACAGGAGGGGTAAGAGACACAGCGGGGGGAAGAGACACAGGGGAGGGAGAGGGGGGAAGAGACACAGGGGAGGGAGATGGGATGAAGGAGACACAGGGGAGAGAGATGGGGGAAGGAGAAACAAGGGAGGGAGAGTGGTGAAAGAGACACAGGGGAGGGACAGGAAAGGGAAAGAGACACAGGGGAGGGAGACAGGGGGAAGAGACATAGGAGAGGGAGTGGGGAAAAGAGACACATGGGAGGGAGATGGGGGAAGTAGAAACAAGGGAGGGAGAGTGGGGAATGAGACACAGAGGAGGAGGGGAAGAGACACATCGGAGGGAGAGGGGGGAAAGAGACACAGGGGACGGAGAGGAAGTAGGGGGTGAGAGGCTCTCACTGAGCACCCAAGGCGCTCATTGCGCGGCCTGTGATGAGTGCTGGAGGCGCTCATCGCGAGGCCAGTAAAGTAGAGGGGAAGGAGGCTCACAATGTGTGACAAACACCATTGCCAACCTAAATTTTTTATTGATATAAAGCTAAAATGCACACACACAGTGCAAAATATATTGATTGAATAAATACATTTAGGACTTTTAACATTAGGCACTTATAAAGTCCCTTTTGCTAGAAACACGAAAACCAAATTAATCATTTATTAACATTTCATTTAATGTAAGTACATGTTTCATAAAACTGAACTGCTACAATACAAATGCCAGTCTTCTAAATCTTAGTGTTCTATCAACTAACATAAGTTGCTGATAAGATTATCTCTGGGAGGGCCATCGACAGAATCATTCTTCAAGGTTAACTGTAGTCAACAATGTTCTATGATGCACTTGACTGAATATGTGTTATACATTACCAAAATTTTGTTTTGCATTATAAAATAAATGATATCAATTTAAGAAAATTACTAGTGAAGCATCACAGAAACAGATAAAGATACAATATGCTCAATTCACCTTTATCTTACCAATGAAATAACAAGAAGCATTAACAAAGTCTCATGGAGAGCCTGATAATTGTGTTTTCTTGGGAATGCAAGCACCCTCTCATGCATATATATTAAATGCATTAACAATTTAACTCTGTGTTTTTGTCAATTAGCTGTGGGTGGAGCTTACCAACACATTATCTTACTTTAAATGAGAGGAAATTGCTCCTCCAAGTGCCTGCATGCCCATTTCTTCTCATCCGAAAATCCACTGAGCCATTATTATTATTATTATTTTTAGTGTTTATTTGTAATGCGCCAACATAGAGCCCTATGTAAATCAGATGCTCTAAGTTAGGGCACTGCCGTAAATCGGCTGCGGGAGATATATTTCCCTAAACTACAACACTATGCATATGTTTTGCTCCCCTACATTAGGGCACTCAGCTCTCACCCATAAACCCTTGCCATTGTCAGTAAGAGTATTCAGTGTGGGAGGTACCCAAACTAAGCTTCAAAGAGCCAATAGAAAGCCCTAATGTCATACCCTAGGGATTCCTTCCATTGAAATCCCAGTTGGAAGCAATCTTCCGGGCCCCATTTACATAATTAGCGGGGTCTATATAGACCTCCATGAAAAATAAAGTAAACCCCTGCAAGGGGGGTTCTTAATGAAGACACCTTGCACCTGAAATTAATCTCCCATGGTGCAAGGGGTCCAAATCGGTACCCCCCTTGCCACCTACTATTAACCTGTACAAACCAGGGAGTTACGATCGGGACTCCCTAGCACCTAACATTAACTCCCACCTGCAGTTCCTGATGCATCTTAATAGTTAACCCTGGCGCGGGGGTCCTACAAAGTATTCCCGACGTAACCTAAAATTACCCCCAGAAGCTGGAGGGTCCAGATCGGGATCATTGCAAAGCCCCGACCATTAACCCTTTACGGCCCCCCTTGCATTAGTTGTGATTTTAGGGGCCACGGTAGTTGGGCAGACAGTGTGCTGTCTCTTTAAATGCTGCTGTGGGACCCAGAAAAGGCTTCTAAAGCCTTTACGGCTGGTCTTTGGTACCTGTCAGTATTTATTCCGTTTTTGGGGGGTTAGGGGAATGCTGTAGTTTGAGAGTGAGGGGAATATTTTTATTAGCATAGGGTTTGAATGTCAAAGTCTAACGGAGTAACTTGTATTTTATTATCTGTGCAAAAATCATGGATTTTTTTTTTTAAGTTCACTTGTATCAGTTGATCGCAATGTTTTCGGGGTGAGTGATTAAGATAGCTAAGTCAAAACTTTTGGTGCCAATACAGCACTCGCTATTGTGTTTTCAGGTATTAGCATAGGGCCCATATTCCATTGCGCTATACATGGGTTAAGTAAAAGGTAAAAAACAATAGCAATATTAACACATTAGAAAACAACAAAGTCAGAGGTGCTCATCAGAGAACGGACCAACCTTAATAGGTTAGTTCTATAGCCATGATAAGCTACTCTGAGAGCAACCTCTTTTAGCTCACTTGTGCCCTTCACAGGGAGAAATATCCTGTAGTATATCGGGCTGGTCCCACTCAAAAGAGTGACCCAGCCCCGAAATACCAGGCAATTCTACCCTGAACAGGAGAAACAGCAAACCCCAGACGCGTTTCGGCCTTTATGGGCCTCGTCAGTGAGGTGCAGCTGAACTCCCTAAGGCACAGTGAGCAAGGGGTCCACGTCTGGAGTCCCGTATTACCCTTAGGGAGACTAATCCCTAAAGGTAATTTGCATATAGAAAACAACAAAGTCAGAGGTGCTCATCAGAGAACGGACCAACCTTAATAGGTTAGTTCTATAGCCATGATAAGCTACTCTGAGAGCAACCTCTTTTAGCTCACTTGTGCCGTTCACAGGGAGAAATATCCTGTAGTATATCGGGCTGGTCCCACTCAAAAGAGTGACCCAGCCCCGAAATACCAGGCAATTCTACCCTGAACAGGAGAAACAGCAAACCCCAGACGCGTTTCGGCCTTTATGGGCCTCGTCACATTAACACATTACAAAGAATGGAGGGCCCTGTATTTGAGCTTAGGATCCAGTGTCCATAGTGCTTTCCTCAAAGTACATTGCAAGATTAAAAACTTACAATCTAAAAGAGTCATGTTTACTCACAGTAAAACAAAAAGAAGTGTTAATGTATGCCTTACAGTGAAGGGAATATGGCGTGGTGTGACTTCCTTTCTGTTCAAGGGGGCATAGTGTCTCTTTTCATCTGGTAAGGCATTTCTGCAAGCAAGTGAAAATATAACAAGACATTATGTCCACCATTTAAAATATGCTTCATTCAAATGCAGTTACACCAAAATTCTATGTAAAATGGTGAAAATATATTTTAGAAAGTTAGGTTAATTTATAATATACATATTTAATACACTGATTGCTCTTATCACTTGTCAGCTTTCCTTTATCAGTACTTCCCTATTTTTACATATCAATATTCAGTGTTAAAAGGAAGTCAGTCATCACTAGGACATATATGATAACTGTCATATTCTTATAGTCAAATGAACTTATTAGCAGATAAGAGTATGTTATATAAAAAAAGAAGTTTAGTTAAAAAAGAAAAAGAAACATGAAGCTCTTGATACTATCCTTCCTGGTTGTGGCATCTCACTGTCTTCTAACTAAGCTTCGATTTGACAAGTAAATTGAATCATTTTGGTGACACTCTGAAAATGAAATTATGACATACTGCCAAGATTAAATTATGTATAAAATTGCTAAAATTCTTCATATTTTATGTCCAATATTTCGTTGCACACACAAGCAAACTACGCTCGCAGTCATACACAGCTGATTATGTTATTGTTTTTCCTTTCAGTGAGAAGGTTTTCCAAGTGATACCAAAGAATGACAAGGAAGTGAATTTTCTCAAATATCTGGACAGGGTGATGCAGGTAAGTATTCATTACATTTTTGTATCCAAAGAGTTTATGTCAAATCATGTGTTTTCTTTTTGTGCTAGCCAATGATAAAAGCATATCAAACAAATATGGAAGACACTTGTACATAGTAAAAAGGAATGCATTTTGTAGAAAACAAAAAAATATTTAATAAAGGGTTATGGAAGGACTTACATACAATATTTAAGTGGGATAAACATAGTATCTACTAAAGGTGATGTTCTGAAAAAAAGATTTGAATAACACTGGAATGGAGATTTTCTCCAAGAGTTCTCCAACACTTCATTCCTTATTGGACTTAGTATAAAGCAGCTTTTAGACCTTTGAATATAGACAGCAATGTATACTGCTGTGCTGTATATTATTTTTTATTTTACTATTTTCTACATGATGTTTCACTTTTATTTTGTTCTATGTTGTTTTACACTGTATGTATGCACTTTGTTTTACTGAATGTGTTTCATATATTTCTTTGTTCCAAGTGGTATATATAACAAAGTAAAAATGCAGTTAATATCAGTTTTTATATTATTTTACTGAGCAATGGCATATTAATCTAACCATTTGAAATGTTACTACATTTGATGCATGTAGTTAATAGAATAAAAAAGCAATTGTAATTATTATTCCCTAATTTATTTAAAGGCATATCCAAGGTTCATGGATTAAAATATTTCTGCACGCTTAGGCAAAAAGCAGCCTATACAGTGCCTTGCAAAAGTATTCACCCTCCTTGGCATTTTTCATGTTTTGTTGCCTCACAACCTGGAATTAACATGGATGGTTTGAGAATTTGCATCATTTAATTTACAGAACATGCCCACAACTTTGAAGATGTATTTTTTTTAATTTTATTGTGAAGCAAACAACAAATAGGATAAAATAACAGAAAAAGTCAATGTGCATAACTATTCACCCCCTAAAGTCAATACTTTGTAGAGCCACCTTTTGTGGCAATCACAGCTCCAAGTCACTTTGGATAAGTCTCTATGAGCTTGCCACATCTTACCACTGTGATTTTTGCCCATTCCTACTTGCAAAACTGCTCCAGCTCCTTCAAGTTGGATGGTTTGCGCTTGTGAACAGCAATCTTTAAGTCTGACCACAGATTTTCTATTGGATTAAGGTCTGGGCTTTGACTTGGCCATTCCAACACATTTATATGTTTCCCCTTAAACCACTCAAGTGTTGCTTTAGCACCGTGTTTGGGGTCATTGTGCCGCTGGAAGGTGAACCTCTATCCTAGCCTCAAGTGGTACAGGTTTTGCTCAAGAATATCCCTGTATTTAGCACCATCCATCTTTACCTCAACTCTGACCAGTTTCCCAGTCCCAGCTGTTGAAAAATATCCCCACAGCATGATGCTGCCACCACCATGTTTCACTGTGGGGATGGTGGTCTTTGGGTGATGTGATGTGTTGGGTTTGCGCCAGACATAGCGTTTTCTTTGATGGCCGAAAAGTTACATTTTAGTCTAATCAGACCAGAGCACCTTCCTCCATACATTTTGTGAGTCTCCCACATGCCTTTTTGTAAACTCAAAACGTACCATTTTGTTTTTTGCTGAAAGTAATGGCTTTCTTCTTGCCACTCTGACATAAAGCCGAACTCTATGGAGCGTATGGCTTATTGTCGTCCTATGTACATATACTCCAGTCTCTGCTGTGGAACTCTGCAGCTCCTCCAGGGTTACCTTAGGTCTCCATGCTGCCTCTCTGATTTATGCCCTCCTTGCCTGGTCTGTGAGATTTGGTGGGCGCCCGGCCCTTCTCTTGGCAGGTTTGCTGTTGTGCAATGTTCTTTCCATGTGCTTATGACAGATTTGATGGTGCTCCTGGGGATCATCAAAGATTTGGATATTTTTTTATAACATAACCCTGACTTGTACTTCTCAACAATCAGGTGACACTTAGATTGCACACAGGTGGACATAATTTCACTAATTATGTGACTTCTGAAGGTAATTGGTTGCAGCAGAGCTTTTTATGGGCTTCGTAACAAAGGAAGTGAATACATACGCACATGCCAATTTTCTGTTTTCTATTTTAAAAAAAATGTTTTATGTATATATTTTTCTCATTTCACTTGAACAACTTAGACTATTGTGTTCTTATCCATCACATACAATTCAGATTGACAAAACATTGAACTTAAGGCTGTAATGTAACAAAATAGGTAAAAAGTTAAGGGGGGGTGAATACTTTTACAAGGCACTGTATGTATGCAGCACATCTCCTAAAATATTTTATTTTTATTAATATATAAAAATCCCTCTAATGATTATGTTGACAACTCCAGGGGCATCTAAACAGGCATCTGATCCCCCCAATCAGCATGCAGCATCAGGGGAGCAATATTAACCCACTATTTACATGCTATTGCTTGCTCCGCCAATCTCCTTGCAGCTTCCTCTCTGTATGTCAGCAGCAATACATATCACATCAGTGATACACTACATATCCCAGGCTGCTTTGCAGCATAAACAGTTAATAAAAGTTAATTAAAAAGTTTCAGATAACCTGATTGGCCAAAACAAATCATTTTAAATTTGATGCTAATTTAGCCTGGGTTTGGGGGGTGTTAACCCTAATTTGTAACTGTCAGAAATTACAAGACATTTTGCTGACTTCAATGTAAGTGTTTAAATGTTTAATTTGGGATTTTCATGCAAACAATGTTTGCATACACTACTAATTCCTCTCTATCAGATGCATTTATAATCCAGCAAACTTAAGTATGCCTTTAATTTAGTTTTACATATTTGATATATTTTCCAATTTCTAGCAGAGGCGAGAGAAGCTCACAGTGAGGGGTTTCAAACCAAAGGCAAACCATCAAATAAGATCTGATATTTTATATCTGATGGGAAAAGGATAAGATGGACAAACAGTTGGTATCTGCTGTCACGTTATGTTTTCAGAAAACCTATCTTAGCAAATAAAGTAGATCAGTAAATACACAATTTGCTTGTGGAGAACATTCGATTATGAGCAGAAGATAGGAATTATCTTTCTTTTTCAAAGCAGACTTAAATTAAAACAATACTTTGTTTTACAGAAGAGAAAACACTCAGCTCCTTGGACACAACCACCATAAAACCATAAATATATCACTGTAGGAGAATAATCAAATATGAATCAGAGAATAATTAAGATATAACTTTATTAAAAATAAGTTAAAAAAAAACATTTTTTCATATATTACTAACATATGGACTGTCCCATTATTGTATCATAATACCGCTTTATAGTATGTGGGTTTAAACTCTATCTATTAAATTAAAACAACACACCTAACCGATTAAATACTTGTTATATGGTGCTAAATTATTGATATTTATTGATTATAAATTATTAATTAAGCCCACTTTTTGCCACAATTTATCATTTTAGCACATGTCTGTATTAGAAAATCTCAACATTTCTAATCAAGGAAAACATTGAGTTGTAGAGTTACAAAAACAATATATTTAACCAATTTTAAGTACACTGTTATTCTGACTATGACACAGACATTACTCTGTTTTTTTTACCACAAATGATAATATAGCCTTATGTCTGTATGGCAAGCACCTATGCAGAACATATTTTTTTAATCTATAAATTATAATAAAATCTGTCCAGCCAATGGTGACACTAGCAAATTTCAGAAATGAGTGCAGCCACTCAAATTATTTCAAAGAGATAATAGTATTGGACTTATATATTTTTTTTAAACCACAGACTCTAGAATCTCAAACTCTAAAAAGAAAAATCTTGTTATTTTTGTCTGCTTTATTAACTTTATTGTAATTGTGATTGTAAGGACTGTGCGGGTCATATGCATTAAAAGGTGACTCTTGGAAAACTCTTGGAAATGTCAACGTTATCCCACTGGATAACATAAGAGGTTCTCTATCAGTCTATCCTTTAGTACATTTGAATCAGTTTGATTTGGCAAAATTACAGTATTCAATAATCTGTTATTGTCAATTTTTGTTTCACTTATTTGTCTATTTTCACAAATATCAAACACTTTATTTAACTCTGTTTTCTTTACAGGTTGATTTCTGGAAACCAGGCTCCTCAAAACATATCATTCCTAATATCATTGTGGATTTTCATACAAATGCAGAGGATTCTGAAACAATCAGAGCACTTTTTGATCAAAATGGAATTGACTACAGGTAGGCCTTAATCTAAACTGAAAGCTTCTTTAGCATGCAAAACTATGCTCTCAGGTGCTTTAAGATACATATGTATTATTATTATTTTTAATTTTAATAATCAAAATATAATTGCACTAATTTAAATGAAATAAACTTTAATAACTGACCTTATAATTGTTGTACACTGTTTCATTGTTTTTTGATTTCTCCTCCCCATTGCTCAACAGAAACAGGCAAGATGTGTTATTTTGATGTAGACAAACGGTGGCATTATGGGCAACAGAGTTCTGTTATTGGTTGATAATTAATTATTGTTTGAAAATCATATTATATGATTATAGACATTGCTGTAGGAGCAACAAGTAGCACAGCATAAGCTAACTGTAATTTAACAGGCTTTTCAATTGCTATTTCCCTTTATATGTAATCATACTTCAGTTTTCGATATTAAATCATGATGATATTAAATATTTTATTTTCACTGTCCCTGTATGTATTACTCAAAGATATATTTAAATTTACTTAATTATCAGCTTTCAAAACTTTGGGCACTTTACATTGATTAAAGCCACATAATATATACTACAAATATATTTGAGCAAGGAACTCATCATCATCGATCCTGAACTGTTAAATCAGACAGATTGATTTTCCAATCCTGCATCTAAAAGTATAATAATCATTCAGAGCATCTTTCAAACTTTTTTAAGAGAAAAAAAAGAGGAAGAGCAAAAATCCCATGTCTCAATTCAATATATATGTAATCAATTATAAATTGCTGTTTTTTTATGCAAAACCAAATGTTTGCAGTTAAAAACAAGCTGTTTTAAATGCATGATATAATTTGGGACTATATTTTCACTTAAACCAGAAGACTTTCTAGTTTCATTTTTATTTATGTATAATGTTCTTTCTGCAAGGTAATGTTTTGATTCTGCTTCACACATGCTATTTTTTGTTAGAATTCTATTTCAGAACTTGCAAGAAGTAGTTGATAAGCAGTTTAAGAATGATGAACAATTACAGAAGGGGTTCGACAATGTCTTAGGATACCATTCCTGGGAAAAGGTTTATTTTATCCTTCATTTTCTTTACATTTTTATAGTTACTTTTAAAAAATGCATAAAATGTACTAATGTTTTTTCATTAGATTGCTACCTGGGCTTATCATGTATCTATAGTGAATCCGGAGTTAGTGTCCTCTACCAGCATCGGAAAAACATATGAAGGACGGCCAATACTTCTTCTCAAGGTACAGAACTTTAATCAGAGAATGCATTCTTCAAATGCATCTTCTAGTTTAACTGACCCTTTATGGAAGGGGGAGATTTATTTTGGGAGAGGGGAGTTTATGCATTTATTTAGTATTTATACTGGCAGGATAGAGTGCACATGTTGAGCAATGTTCATCATATCATAATCAAAACATTATTAGTTATTGATACAATTTTATATCTAATGCATAAGGACAGGTGAAGTTAAACCTATTTTCAAAAAACATAGGATAATAATGGACATGCTTGAAATCCCATTGAGAAAACAGTACAGCAACTTCATGCCACTGGGCCACACAACAAAACATAATACAAATAAAGTAATAGGATTAGTGTACATCCAAGAGAGAATGTCTACAGATGGTGAATACTCGTCCATGTTACCAATCTGTACCATCTTATGAATCGCTTTTTGTAACTGATGAAAAATAAACACATGTACCATTTTCAACATGAGACATGTCTCCAGAAGGATGTCAGCTGCTGAATTCTAAAATTTTAACTGGAACAAAGGCATTAAATCAAAGGCCTTTATGTGTCTAGCTCAGTGACACATAATTTGGGTTATTTTTATTAAGCAGGGATAAAAGTGGAGTTAAAACAGTGAAATTGAATATCCCCACTTCTTATGTTTTCTAAAGAAGCAAATTATCAAGCAATATTAAAAAATATCATTACTTGAAGAGTGGGGTAGCCACAAATGTCCAGTAATCTAGTTTACTAATCATAGTATAACAGCATATACAGTAGATATAAAAAGTCTACACACCCCTGTTAAAATGTCAGGTTTCTGTGCTTTAAAAAAGTTAGACAAAGATAAAGCATTTCAGAACTTTTTCTACCTTTAATGTGACCTATAAACTCAATTGAAAACAAACTGAAATCTTTTAGGTGGAGGGAAGAAAAAAAGAAAAGAAAATTAATGTGGTTGCATAAGTCTGAACACCATCTTATAACTGGGGATGTAGCTGTGTTCAGAATTAAGCAATCACATTCCAAATTGTGTTAAATAGGAGTCAGCATACACCTGCCATCATTTAAAGTGCCTCTGATTAACCCCAAATAAAAATCAGCTGCCCTAGTTGGTCTTTCCTGAAATTTTCTTAGTCGCATCCCACAGCAAAAGCCATGGTCCATAGAGAGCTTCCAAAGCATCAGAGGGATCTCACAACAGTGACATTACCAAGAACTGGAGCTGGGAGTCTACCAAGAGGCCTACAGCAACATTAAAGGAGCTGCAGGAATATCTGGCAAGTACTGCCTGTGTGGTACATGTGAAAACAATCTCCCGTATTCTTCATATGTCTGGGCTATGGGGTAGAGTGGCAAGACAAAATCCTTTTCTTACAAAGAAAAACATCCAAGTCAGGCTATATTTAGCAAAAACACATCTGAAGTCTCCCAAAAGCACGTGGGAAAAGGTGTCTGATGAAACCAAGGTTGAACTTTTTGGCCATAATTCTAAAAGATATGTTTGGTGCAAAAACAACACTGCAAATCACCAAAAGAACACCATACCCACAGTGAAGCATGGTGGTGGCAGCATCATGCTTTGGGGTTGTTTTTCTTCAGCTGGAACTGGGGCCTTAGTTAAGATAGAGGGAATTATGAACAGTTCCAAATACTAGTCAATATTGGCATAAAACCTTCAGGGAGAACATCATCTTTCAGCATGACAACGACCCAAAGCATACATCCAAATCAACAAAGGAATGGCTTCACCAGAAGAACATTAAAGTTTTGGAATGGCCCAGCCAGAGCCCAGACCTGAATCCGATTGAAAATCTGTGGGGTGATATGAAGAGGGCTGTGCACAGGAGATGCCCTCGCAATCTGACAGATTTGGAGTGTTTTTGCAAAGAAAAGTGGGCAAATCTTGCCAAGTCAAAATGTGCCATGCTGATAGACTCATACCCAAAAAGACTGAGTGCTGTAATAAAATCAAAAGGTGCTTCAACAAAGAATTAGTTTAAGGGTGTGCATACTTATTCAACCATATTATTTTATTGTTATATTTTTTCTTCCCTCTACCTAAAAGATTTCAGTTTGTTTTTCAATTGACTTGTACAGTTTATAGGTCACAATAAAGGTGGAAAAAGTTCTGAAATGATTTATATTTGTCTCATTTTTTTACAGCACAGAAACCTGACATTTTAACAGGGGTGTGTAGACTTTTTATATCCACTGTAGTGATACTTATTTTATTGCAGAAACATTTTGGTTAGAGTGGCAAGCTTTCAAGAGTTGCACCTCTCTTTATCAAGTTAAATGCAACATGCAGAGCAGGCATAATAAGGAACCTGCTGCTTTAACTCCAGATGGAGAAAATTATAGTTCAGGTAGGCCTAATTATTTACTCTACCAGTAATTTCTATCATAGAGGTAAGAAAAGCTGTAATGCCAATCTTTCTCATCACAGCTACTAAAAAGCTTTGTAAATATCACCAAATATAAGTAGGAGTTCACCAAGATCAACGTATAAACGTATTATTTATTTTCTTTTTTTTTTTACTTTTTTTTTACTTTTTTTTTTTAACATACACAAAAAGACAAAACACATAAAATACAAAACCATATACAGACATATATAGTAATTCAAGAAAAAAGTATTTAGTGCTTATATGTATTAGCACACTAATCTCAGCCGAAATTCTGTAAAAAACATCAGAACAATATTTAATAAAAATGTTATTCCTGCTTGTGGAACAAACATATTTATTATTTAAAGGGCAACATTGAAAATAATTACTTGGATTAAAAATACTGTGAGAACCTATAAACGCTCTTTAGTTTAAGTACCTGTTTTCTGAACATTTGTAAGTAGAAGTATTTATACTTCTACATTACAAAAAGCATGTATGTTAAGTAACTCTTTTTTTCAAAACACTACAGAATTGTGATAAAAAATAATTGTATAATGGTCAAATATTGCATATCACATATTATTTTTCTTTTTGACAAGGTTGGAAGCCAAAAGGGTAATAACAAGGACATCTTCATGGAATGTGGAGTTCATGCCAGGGAATGGATTTCTCCTGCTTTCTGCCAGTGGTTTGTAAATGAGGTACCATAAAGTGCTGTGATGTCATTTAAACAATTATCTTTAATGAAAAACTGTACAACCAATCATTTATATTACAATTTTGTAAGATATCATTGTAGTGTCAATGCAATATCAATAGTATTAGCACATTTGAATCATATGAGCATCTTAGTATTGAGGGTTTTATAGAATATTCTTACATGCCTTCTTATCGGAAGTTTCCTTTAATTGGCTCAATGATTGCCATAGGTGTCCCGGAGGGAGGGGCAAGGCGGGTGCAGTTGTCCCCCCTGACTTGGATGTTATAATATAGCATCCTCTGCCCCAAATCCATGGATGTTATACTGTTCTCCGGTTGTAAGCTTAGCTTTATTTTAATTGCTGTTTTAAATTGTAGTCATACAATACAAATATTTGGGGAATTTGTATGTATTTATGAGTTAGCATGTATGTACTAGAATTTATGTGAACTGATGTGAACTTATATAGATGTTTTAGTGTGCATAAATACGTTTGTTCATACGTATTTGAAAATATATATTCATATAATTTGGACAGGGATATATTAGTTTTGCATTGCACCATATCCTCACCCTGGAAAGATACAGGTTTTGTTTTATCTTCAAAAAATTGTGAGACAAGTAACAGAAATAATGTGGAAATTTGAGTGCAGTCTTATTGAAACACTTAGGAGTCTGTAAAAAGTATAACTGGACATGGAATGCAACTGTTTTTTTAAAGTATATATAACCTGTTTAAACTTTATTGTAACTAATAGGAAATGCAGAGAGCATACTTTAATTTGAGAGAAAGCCCCCAAGGGCAGTTAAGCTTCTGGATAAGTTTTTTTGGTCTTAAAGTTTTTAAAGGTCTTATTTGAAACAAAAAACACACTGTAACATATTATTAAATACCCTCTTCCTAACACAACAAAGAGAACATTTCTTTCCATGCCCCTTTATTGGCGCTACTCCACTGTGTTCCCATATCTCTCAGTTCAGTCCATCCTAACTGGTCTCCTTTAAATGTCAGAGCAGCATCACTTGGTTGGGCACTGTGCATTTTTAGAGGCAATGTAAAAGCGAAGAATGGTATTTTCTTACTGTGTATATTTTGGTTCCAGGCAATCAGGACATATGGAAAAGACAAAATCATGACCAAACTATTGGACAATGTGAACTTTCATGTTCTTCCTGTTTTTAATGTCGATGGATATGTGTGGGCTTGGACTCATGTAACTATATTTTTAAACTATATTTTTATATTAGTATTAATTATGCATTGTAAGTTCCATTCAGAGTAACATATGTTACAGTTCTTTAGCAGTGCCTCTTGACAAATTATATATATGAAATAATGTGATACATCTAATTTATTTTTACAGCCATTAGATTTGTTTCTAATACACTTTGCATACAATAGAATTTTTTTTTTTCATTGTATTATCACATATGGAGATTTATTATAACACAGAACTTCTCTTGGACCTCTAAGTAATTAAATAGACTGCCTCAAGGCATGCCAAAACTTAATATGACTAGTTCTAGTGATTTAGATATGAGGGCTCCCATATGAGTGTGAATCAAGGGTCCTAATGGGTGCTACTCCACTCTGACTTCACATTTCAAGTTATCTCTTTCTCCACTAAGCAAGTATCATCTCTCTATCTCCAAATAGTATTGTCCCCACACCCAATATCCTATTTGTTGGCTTTTATTACATTCCACCATTTAACTAATATTTGCCAATACAATTTGACAAACTCAATGATTCAGCTGCTTTCAACATATTATATGTGAACTATTAATCCCAGTTTATCTACTCACTTTCAGATACACTATCCCTTATCTTAACATGCATTCAATATATTTCTAGGAATTTTTTTATTTGCATCTTCTATCTCTTCAGCTATTCTCTTTAAGCCTCCAAAAATATATATTTTCTTGGATGACATCCCATTACTTGAAATTTAACATCCAAGATACAGTTGGATTTTTACAAATACCTTTATGTAAGAAATTAAAGGGTAATTTCTAGAGATTCTATTCTTTTGAGAATGATTGACAAATAAAACACACCAATAAGATTTATGAATTAACATATATTTATATATTTCTGTGCACAAAAACAAACAATCATAAAAGAATGTGTGGGAAAACAAAGTAACACAAAAACAAATAATCACAAATGTAAAGTTTTATGAAATAACAAAATATAAACAAAATATATCCTATATATTTATATATAAGCACAATTACTTGATATTTAATGGCTGGCTCCTACAAAAAGAAAACACCTAAATTATTTTTAACCCTTCAAGAGGAAAGAAAAACAGCAAACATTTCACCAGTATCCAGAAAGAACAAAACATTAATTAATATATATATATCCACATATCATTGGTATACAGCAAGAAAGAAAACAGTAATTAATATTTTTACCCCAATATATATATCATCAGTATACAGGGAGAAAGAAAAAGTATTAGTCATCAATCAGACATGCAATATAATTACCCTGCGTGGATCAAAAATATTGAGAGGTATAGTTACCACCTATGGTCTACTGGTCACCTCAGAACCTCTCTGTGTGGGATCTCTATGTCCCCTCTCCTTCTGCCATTGTGAATTTAAGCTGGTTTTTTATATGATATTTGGGCTGTCTCCCCCCCTCTATATCTTAATTGGATCTGTTGACAGAGTGGCCTCTTCTGACTTTCTCGCAATCTTAATCAATAGATCTCTTTAGTCAACTGTACTAAAACAATTACCATTATCATTGATTATCATCTCCACGGGTGGTGCCCTGTATTTATGTGAATAGACCCCATAAATCTTGACAGATGTGAAATTGCAATTATGTGTTTTTCTCACCCCTTTGATGTGTTTCTTTTGGAATTTAACCCGGGAATGACTGATTGACCTCTTAATGACATTTATATATCTACACACACACACACATATCTATCTATATATATATATAAAGGAAGAGAGAGAAAATAATAACATTATCATAATGTATTGTAGGCCAATATGTATGACCAATTTCTTATATATTCCCCACCTAGAGAGTGAATGAATTTTCAAATAATGAGCTCTCTCTTGATTATATTTTTCTGTATAATAGTCTTTCCATAGTTTTAACCTTTGATTTGATTCGGCAGAATACAATAGGTCCAAATAGTATAATGGCAGCCTGAATAAGAATGAGTATTTTAAAGGTTAGACGTAAAATCGGATGTTGAGATGCATTATAAATAGAATCCCAGGTTGTTTTGGATAGTTCATCAATAGCATTCTCCACCATCTTTGTATGCTGTTTGACCTGTAACAGATGTTGTGGTGTTCTTTCCATTAACATATGTAAGTCTGTTGATAATGGTGGTATAGGAATTTTGAATTCTGGTACAGACCTACTGATTTCCTCTTCATACCTTAACCTTACCTTGATTTGGGAAATGTCATGGTAAACTGGGACTGGGAGAACTGTGTGACCATTGATTTTCAAAATTTTGTTGACCATCAGACAAAAATTGGGATTTTGAAATTGACACTCTCGATTCCCATATATCAAACTGGATCCAGTTGACACAATACAAAATTTGCCCTCTCCAACGTATGTTACCCTGGTCATCCCCTCATGCCACTTTGTTAATTTTATTGCACAGATTTTGGAAGAAGCCTCTTGGTTTAACTCTTCTTTCTTTGATGAAAATCCACATGGAGGTTTGGCAGTGTCCATGACGTTACACCTACATACATATTGTTCATTTTGCTTAGTACAACAAGACATATGTGGTGTCTTCCATTCACCAGACGACTGTTTGACCATTAGTTGGGGTGGATCGTGGAATTCTTTTAACACATGTCCATCAAGATTTCCAAGGGAATGTATCTGCACCAAGTCTCTGTATATTTCTTCTGTAGACACGATAGGTAACGAAATGGTAAGAGGTATTTTCAAGCTAAAAGGGTTGTCATTCTCTATTGTGTGTCTGGTAATTTTACCCAAATCCCGAATAGTGTACATGGTCACACCAGTTCCAGATTTGCCATACCATTTCCAAATCTGGTCATCTGTAATAAAATCAAAAATACGTTCAAGTTCAATATCTCTGAGGATATCAGTAAGTTTGCTGAGTAAGTAATCCCCATAACCTACACATGCAATGGCTTTTCCTATTTTATTTTCCTGGGCTTCACTGTTATTTATTTCTATTATTCTATTTATTTTGTCCTGTAACTGTGTGAAAATGGATGCTATTGTGTGAATATTATATATAGTGATTATTTCCTCATTTTCCATCTTCTATTGTGACCTAACTATTGGTTTTAAGAGTTTCTGGCTTAGGGCGTCCCTAAGTTTCTCACTGTTATCATATAAGGCCTCAATATCTGCTCTGTTCCAGATAGACATCCCTGATCCGAACAGTCCAGATATTGTGCCTACCCATCCCTCTATACTCCTTTTAGATCTTTGGTTAAAAGTTTGCCTCATATTTCTTTTCCAAAAGGAAAGTATTTTATCTTTAATAAAGGTATTATACATGCTTGTTATTTTTGGATCACACAGTTCTTTTGGGAGGGACCAGTTATTGAAATCCAAAATAACAGGTGCATGTATATACCTTAGATTATTATAGAGGGTGCCAGGAATTTGTTGGGCTACTAAACCACTAGGGGGCATAGGGGTCATCTGAGGACATTCCTCTGCATCTATAATTTTTATTAATATACCCTCACCCCATTGTCTTTCGGCCCATGAGCTGTCTGGTGTGCATGCAACCATACCATTCTGGATCAATGTCAAATTTCTTTCCAGGTGGATTCTTAATCTGGGTCCATCTGTTACATTAGCCCATTCTATGTCTGTTGTTTGATGGAGTGAGCTTCCTCCTGGAAAAACCCATCTTAGAAATTTGTCATGAAGGTTCATGAGAGGTACAGTTACATCACATAGAATTATTGCCCATTCTCCCTCTGGACCACTCACAATATTTTGTGTGACATTAATTGTGGCAGATTTTAACCCAATGTTCAGACTTATCAGAGCAGTAACTTTTTTGTCAAAATGTCTCTTTTCCCTTTTCCAAGTGAGATTCGGGTAGGAATCTGTTTCACTGTTATAATTTCCCTCATTGCCATACACAAAGACAATCCAGCCAAAAATGAATGCTATACTAAAACCCAATAATATCCATTTGGAAATTAGTTTTCCTTTCCGAATGTCCTTGGTCTGCATGCTGAATCTTTTCCCAAAAATGTGGAGTTCCATTTCTGTAAAAGATGAGGCATGATGTTATTAGTGTGATTTATGTAGATTTTAATTGATTGATGTGATACCACTTGAGTAATGGTTTTCCCTTACTCCTTGTCATTTTAAGCAGATAAACAGATGGGCTGGCTTTGTCTACAATGTTGAAAGGTCCTTTCCAAGAAGGAAAAAAGGAATGTTCTTTCTTCCCAAAATCTCGTACCATTACCAAATCACCAACATTGTATTCAAAGGGTCTCACCTTTTTATCAAAATACTTTTTAATTTGTTTCTTGGACCGCCCTGAGTTTTGGGCTACAAAGATATTAATTTCCCTTTAATGGTCAGCTACTTTTCCCACCCAAGTTTCAGTAATTGCCCCTTGTAAAATAGGGGTTGCAGTGGGGAGTAGTGAAAGTCCAGGAGTACGCATAAGTCTACCAGTCATTGCTTCATAAGGGCTGACCCCTGTGGTAGAATGAGGAGTAGATCTTATGGCCATTATACAAAGTGGTAAAACATCTTTCCAGGTTGTAGGTTTCCCTGAGCAAAACTTTGTAAGCATTGTCTTAATGGTGCGGTTTCCCCTTTCAACAGCTCCAGATGATTGCGGGTGATAAGCAATATGAAGTTTATGCTTAATATCCAGCAATTTCTGTAGCTGTGTGAAAATTTGTCCTGTGAATGATGTGCCTCTGTCACTGTCCACTACTTTTGGAAGTCCCCACCTTGAAAACAATTCAAAGAGTAAAGTTTTAGCAGCTGTAAGGGCTGTCTGATCTTTTGTAGGGAATGCTTCAATCCATTTGGTAAATACATCAATCACTACAAGGCAATATGTATATCCACCTGGTGTTTTTGGAAGGGGCCCAATGAAATCAATTTGAATATGGGTCCATGGCCCATCTGGATGGGGTGCTGATCTTAAAAATGACTTTTTTGTGCAAGGGGAAGGATTTACTTGCAAACAGGGGAGGCATGTCGAGCATTTAAGGTTAACATCCTCTTTAATTGAAGGCCACCAAACAGAATTCAATATTTTTGCTATTGTTCTATCTGCAGAGTAATGACCACCAACAGGGTGAGAATGAAACATTTGGAAAAATTCATCATCACAATCAGGGGGAACACACACCACAGGAGAACCTACATTCCTTGTGTACATGAGAATAGAATTGTTACCCATATCTGACATTAATGTGGTACTATCGGCCCATTCAGTTGGCATTGGTGCAGGCTGTCCTGCAACATGCCATTCCCTTACAACCTCATAAGGAGAATAAGATTTCTGCAAGGAAAGCAAGTCAGGTGGTGTAGTCACTTGCAGGGCAGAAACTTCAAGGGCCCTGGGTGTACTCCACAAATCAGCCTGCTTTGCAGCTTTCTTTGCAGCTTGATCTGCCAAACTGTTTCTCTCTGAGTGCTCAGTACCTTTTGAATGACCTTTAACCTTTATGAGTGCACATGGGAGTAATCTATGTTGTAGCAAATTCCAAATATACCGTAACAAATTAGCATGCACTAACAATTTTCCATCTGAGGATCTGAACCCATTATGCACATACAAAGGTAACATTGTGAGAGTGTTTACCACATAGGCGCTGTCACTAAATATATTAATTGCAGTTTCACTGCATTCCTCCAATGTGCAAGCAATCGCTGCTAGTTCTGCATACTGTGAAGAATGAGGGAGACAAGAATGCATGATTACACTCTCAGGTAATATAATGGAAAACCCTGTGTATGCTTTGCCCTGGTCATGATAAGAAGACCCATCACAATACACATTCAACCCTTGCACTGGTGTGTCTGAGATTGGGTTGGGTGGAAGGGTAAGGACAGAGGGAAGGGGACATTCATGTGGTTCTCCTTGATAAAGAAGCAAAGCCGGTAGAAGGGTTGTGTGCTTTGGCGTGATGTCCAGATCTCTCTGCATTAACATCAATGTCCATCTCGAGAGTCGGGCAGAAGAAAGAGTAGTATCCCCTGGTTTTAACAATAAGTTCAGCGGACTGTGAGGGCTATGTATCATTAGGCTTTGCAGTCCAGTGATATATGTGAAGTGTTGCATAGCCCAGAATGTAGCCAGAAGGTGTCTCTCACAAGCTGTATACTTCTGTTCCACAGATGTCAGAACTCGAGAAGCATAAGCAATTCGGTGCAGCTTATTATACTTTTCTTGGCATAAAACAGCAGCTAAGGCAATGTCTGTTGCTGCTACTTCAAGATGAAAAGTCTTAGTAGGGTCTGGCGATATCAATGCAGTGGCTTCCATGACAGCTCTTTTTAGGTCGTTGACAGCTTTTGTATGAGTCTCTTTCCATTCTGTTCTGATGGTGTCATCTGGTACATCCTTCTTTAGCAGGTTATACAGAGGTTTTGCCATGTCAGCAAACTGTGGTATAAAGTCTCTTTGGTACTGGACAAGACCTAGAAAAGACCTCAGTGATGTCTTAGACACAGGCAAATTTAGTCTCTGGATAATGTCCACTTTGTTCTGGTCAGGAAGCTTTCCTTCAGCTGTTATAGACATCCCCAAAAATGTGACTGAAGTCTGCATGAGTTGACATTTTTTAGGATTTACTTTTAAACCAGCAGCACCAAGCAATTCAAGCAACTCTGTCAGGAGGGCAAGATGTTCTTCTTCCGTCTCTGTGGCCAGTAGTAGGTCATCAACATACTGGAGCACGGCTGATGGTTTGGAGAAGGATTTTAGCAATGCTGCCATCTTTTTATGGAATATTGTCGGGGAATTATGGAACCCTTGTGGGATACATGTCCATGTTATCTGTCGGTCCCTCCATGTGAAGGCAAACTTGTACTGCGATTCTCTTTCTAGTTTTATGCTCCAAAAGCCATTCGAAATGTCCAGTGTGGAGAATACCTTGGCAAAAGAAGGGATAAGGGAAAGAAGGGTAGGGGTTTCTCTGACAACCGGTGCACAGGCTGGGGTTATGGAATTAAATTTTCTATAATCAACACATAAGCGCCATGATAAATCTGGTTTTTGTACTGGCCAAATTGGTGAATTTGTTATTGATTCACACTCTCTCAATACACCTTGTTCTAATAATGAATCAATTGTTTGCTGAATAAAAGGCTCACAACCTTTAGGAAGGGAATATTGTTTTTGCGCACTGTGGGCACTACCAGGAATGACTTCCTCTCCTTCCATTCTACCACAATCATGTTTATGTTTGGCAAATGCATAATCATAATCCTGTATTATTTTTGACACCCTGGGGTCTATGTGTGTAGGTAAATCAAGTCTTTCCGGTTTCTTAATAGCATAGACTGCAGGAGAATCAGAAATAACACAATATTCACCTTTTTCCTTAAACCAAATTTTGTTATTTACAAAATCAATTACTGCACCATTATTCCTCAAGAAGTCAGACCCTAGAATAGAAACAGATTCAGGTAAATTCATTAGGTATGCACTCAGATCAAAAGCATTATCCCTAATCCAGATTTTAGCATTTCTGGCCTCCACTGCTTCTGTCTGAGACCCTTGAAAGGCTTCTAGTATTATTTGTTTTCCTGTGGATAGAGGGTGTAAATGAGGTTGTTTAGTGTGAATAATAGATACAGAGGCACCAGTGTCAACCAACATCTTCTGTTGTGGGCCTCTTTCCACAGCAGCAGTGATTATAGGCCTATTGCATCTATCCCGCCCGAACTCCACAACAGGTGAGAGAGATGCAACAAATCCCTATGCAGAGGGACTGTAGCCTGCAATCTGATTTGTAACTTGGATTGCTTTCATTTTTTCCATGTCTTTACTCATTCTATCCAATTCTTGCCTCAGTTCTGCATACACTGAGGTCATTGGCGTATCAGGTGCTTTTGCTTTTGAAAAACTACAGTTTTTGGAAAAATGACCCACCTGACCGCATGTGAAACATTTAAAGGCTTCTCCCTTAACTAAGGGTCCTTGGTTTTTATTTGAAGGCTTATAATGATACTGACTATATCTATTTTGTGGTGATGGCCCTTCTACTGCAGAAATTCTGCCCCTGCTAGATTTATTTTGGTCTTTAAGAATTGCTTCAGCCCTCTTCAAGCAATTCAAGATTCTTGGAAACTGATTCTGAGGTGATACAAATAGACCCACTAATCTACGAATCTCAGGACAAGTTCTGTTTAATAATGCGTTCTTAAAAATGTCATCATTTTGACTTCCTTGTGTTCCTGCTGGAAGAGTTAACTTATAAAAAGCATATAATCTATCTATATACCCCTGAACTGACTCTCCTTTCCTTTGAGTACAATTACCAAATGCTGAGTGGTGATCAGCTTCATCTAAGCCAAGTGATTTTAACAATTCCTCCATGAGTTGTTGTTTTGTTCTAGGATGAACAAACACTGCTGGGGAAAGACTAGATTTTAATGAGCTGTCCAAACTGGCAACAATGACATCAAATGTATCTACTTCATTAAAATTTCTAGGAATTTTATCAAATTGTTCTAATTTTAACAATACTTCTACGGGGTCACTCCCAAAATCTATATGTCCCAGTTCTTTGCTAAGGGAATGTATTTCAGTACTAGTGAGAGGCCTAGAAATACTTGTTTCAGAAATTGCCAGTCCTTGGGCATCCCTTTTGTACTCAATGGAAACAGGAGCCATTTGCAAAGGCATACTATCCTCATTCTCTCCTCTAGAAAACATATCCCAGTTCATCTCCTGAACATCTCTCTCACTATATTCTGAGATATTAAAGGCAGCCACCACCGCATTTCTTTTCCCTAGTTGTACTCTCAGGTAATCTATTTCTGCTAAACATTGAGAATGATCAGCTTCTTTATGTCCGAGAGATGCCAGACATCTGATTGCTCCCTCTGCATCTTTTAGCCTTTCCAGAAGCTGCTCATTCTCACTGCATAATTGTTTATTTTTTAATAATGTCTCCTGGTTTCCTATACTTAATGCAGCTGCTGCATTTGCAGTGACCTGTAGAGATTTTAGAGTCATATTTAACTCAGATATTTTCGATTCTAGTGATTGTTTCTGTACATTTACTATTTTATACTGCTCTGCAATCCATTTTGCAGCAAAAATAAGGGCTGTTTTTCCTTTTGACTTGGACAATTTTTTCTCATTAATAGCATTTGAAACATAAACAGTAGCTTGGAACCACGGGTCTGATGCATCCACCATGGACTTTATAATAGCTTCAGGGTTAGCAACTTTAGAAATCTTTTTCATTAGACCCTCCATTATTTATACAAATTTCTTACTTTCACAATTAACTTTGGAAAGAGGAAATAATAGAAAAATAAAAACGTACCAGCTATATAAACCAACAGCTTATGCAACTATACAACAGAAGTTTTAAACAACAAAAATACTTTATAATGTAACCACTTATATTAACTATCTCCAATACAGTTCATTCACCAGTAAACCACACTTTGTATTAGTTCAACAACAATACCCTTATTAGCACTTCTATTCATGTAAACAAAAGCTAATGTTTATCCCAAAACAACAGATGTAACTTTACTGAAACTTGTGAAAAGACTATTCAACCCAAGCATAACAACCATATAATTTAAACCAAATTATTTCCTCACCAGTAAATGACCTGAAAATTTGTTTAAGCACAGAAATAATATTCTTATAAATATCATACCATATCTCTCCTGGCAGGCTCGCCAACTGTAAGAAATTAAAGGGTAATTTCTAGAGATTCTATTCTTTTGAGAATGATTGACAATTAAAACACACCAATAAGATTTATGAATTAACATATATTTATATATTTCTGTGCACAAAAACAAACAATCATAAAAGAACGTGTGGGAAAACAAAGTAACACAAAAACAAATAATCACAAATGTAAAGTTTTATGAAATAACAAAATATAAACAAAATATATCCTATATATTTATATATAAGCACAATTACTTGATATTTAATGGCTGGCTCCTACAAAAAGAAAACACCTAAATTATTTTTAACCCTTCAAGAGGAAAGAAAAACAGCAAACATTTCACCAGTATCCAGAAAGAACAAAACATTAATTAATATATATATATCCACATATCATTGGTATACAGCAAGAAAGAAAACAGTAATTAATATTTTTACCCCAATATATATATCATCAGTATACAGGGAGAAAGAAAAAGTATTAGTCATCAATCAGACATGCAATATAATTACCCTGCGTGGATCAAAAATATTGAGAGGTATAGTTACCACCTATGGTCTACTGGTCACCTCAGAACCTCTCTGTGTGGGATCTCTATGTCCCCTCTCCTTCTGCCATTGTGAATTTAAGCTGGTTTTTGATATGATATTTGGGCTGTCTCCCCCCCTCTATATCTTAATTGGATCTGTTGACAGAGTGGCCTCTTCTGACTTTCTCGCAATCTTAATCAATAGATCTCTTTAGTCAACTGTACTAAAACAATTACCGTTATCATTGATTATCATCTCCACGGGTGGTGCCCTGTATTTATGTGAATAGACCCCATAAATCTTGACAGATGTGAAAATTGCAATTATGTGTTTTTCTCACCCCTTTGATGTGTTTCTTTTGGAATTTAACCCGGGAATGACTGATTGACCTCTTAATGACATTTATATATCTACACACACACACACATATCTATCTATATATATATATATAAAGGAAGAGAGAGAAAATAATAACATTATCATAATGTATTGTAGGCCTATATGTATGACCAATTTCTTATATATTGTATCAGTCGAGGTATCAGAGAGAAAGTGTTTGCACATGCCATCAACATTTTATAATACTTTTGGTTTTGCACTTCAATAGAATTTTATGAAATATTTAATACATTGTATTATTATATTTATACATGATTTATAACTTTGAATTCTACTTCAAATCATTTCAACTTCCATATTGCATTTCCTATCACCAGTCTCAACTGAATTTATTCATTACTCGTCATTTTCAACTTCAAATGTTCAATCAAAAGGAAAGTTAATACTCAACATAAATTGAATCCTCATATCAGGTTTCCCTTTCTCTATATTCCAGCACTTGTTTTTTTTAAATAAATCTGTTAATATTAGAATATGGAAAAAATGTTGGCATTTTTCACAATTAGCAGGGACAATCGACCAGTGCAGTCAGGAACAATTTTCCACAACTCTAGCACAAAACCTGAAAACCATTATTCTGTTTTTTTCAATATGACATGACCCATTTTATACCATGCAAGTTTATTTAGAATGGTATTTTCAGCAATGAACCAATAAACAGTATTATGAGAAATGTAGTCAGTATCCACCGCAATATAAATAATATTAATTAATATAGGCAAATTTAGTTTTTTTTTGTATATATTATTCTAGCATCCACTTAGCATTAACCAGCCCATATCCTCTAGAATGGTTTAAAATTATGGCACTAACATATAAAGACTTATTAATTAAATATTTTATTTTAAACCATATTTTTAAATACCAGAAAAACATAACTTTTCCTCCTCCATGAATAATGTATTACGTACTATCCTATTACAACCTCTTCTTCTCTATGTCATTCATTAAAGGACCACTGTGGTGCAATGTTTTTTCGATATGGTCTTTTCACTAACTATCCTCGATAATGGCCCCAAAAAATGCTAGAAACACAACCATTTAGCATTTATAACATTTATATGCAATCATTCTTTACTGTGTGGTTCCATTTTCTTTTCTAAGCTGGGTGCTCAGGGAGGTGTGCCCTTAAAAACTAATGAGCATTCAATTGGTTCAATTGTGCAGATAAAAGTTTTTTTTTTACATTCAAAATTTGCTCCCACTTCAGGACATTGATCAGCAGAAACCAAAACTGTAGATTCCACTGTGGTATAATTACACATAAAAAGCTAATACATTACTTTTGTATGATACAGAGATTTTTCCTATTCTCAAGTGTTGGTCTTCAAGTCTGTACTTTTTAGCACTACAATGGTACTTTAATTTATTCCTTTTGTCCGCCCTACAATTTCCAGTTTTTATACCCTGAAAATATTTTACCCAGAGAAGTTTATCATATATCCATAATATTTCCAACCATGTGGGATTTACCACAATTAAACAAAATCTTCACCTAACTCATGCTACAACCTACAGGCACTTCCTGGTTCCAGACAGACAGCCTTATTAAATTGCGATTCGGTAAATTTAAAAGGGCTCTAATTAAGCACACAGCATATTTTTTTTACAGAAGTTTTTAGTTAGTGAACTTCTATCTAAAAGCAAGGTCTTCACTAACTGAAAACTTCTGTAAAAAAATATGCTGTGTGTTTAAATAGAGCCTTTTAAATTTGCCGAATCACAATTTAATAAGGCTGAGAATGCCCATCATTATTTATCAAGCAGTGCCCTAATTTTTTGTCTTCAATCGTCTCCTTTCAACTCTTCTACATTGTTCTTATAACTAGGAATCTCAGTTGTTTTGTTTGTGTTTCACAAAATGATCATATGATTGTAGCAGTTGTTACCTTCATAGATGAGATATAGAGGTTTAGAAACCCCATGAATGTCTTCTTCAATCACCACGTAGAGGCATTATGGAAAGGTGTGAAAATGCATGTCTTGTTTTAGAAATATATGTTTAGTTTTCATGATATCAGTATGTCTTTTTTTCAGTCAAATATTGATAATACTGGGGGGTTTTAAATCACACATACACATACACATGTATATATTTAGATTTTTTTGATAGATAGATAGAACATAAATAAAAATACAATAGATTTTAGTACAGAAGAAAATTGCTATAAACTGCTAAATATTATTCTTACATATTTTACAGGATCGCATGTGGAGAAAAAATCGCTCACCCACTCCTAATTCTAAATGTATTGGCACTGACCTCAACAGGAATTTCAATGTATCATGGGACAGTAAGTAACATATAGTGCATGTTAGTATGATGTTTTAAGCTCACGTGTCTTTAATTTACCAAATACATGACAATTTGTGAAGAAGCAACCATTTGCATCCACATATTCTGCAGAATAATGTAAATATTATAAGCATTGTCCTGTAGGAAAACAAGTGATCTTATTTCCATCCATGGTCCCTCACAGGTGACTAATCCTGTTAGGGGCAAGAGTAAACTCCAGTAAACAAAATTGAAAAATATAATAGTTTTTAAATACATTTTGCCAATTAAAAAGTTAATGTCTTCTGACCCCAACACTTCATTTTACCTTCCTTAGTAGTCCAACTATGCTAGATTAGTTAAACCCTTCACTTGTACCTGCCCATTGCGTGTTACTACTGGTTGGATTATTCTCCCAGGTTTCTGTGGTTGTTCTGAGCTATCACTGCCAGCTTGCTGTCCTTCTATTGTTTTACCTGTACCAGTTATCCATGCCCTTATAATCTGTGAAAATGATATCATGCACCTGCCCTTGACCTGTGTCAGTGTACCTGTGCTCCTATCATCTACCTGTGGTCAAGATTTTGCTCAACTGCGTTAGTGTCCCAGTATTTCTGTTTTTTTACCAGTGCCAGTGTACATGCTTTCTGACCTTCTTTTGCTCAACTTTTTCCTGTTTCACTTTGCTTCTACTTTGCTTGCCCTTAACTTTGACTCTATGGACTACTTTTACTGTTTGTGAACAAAGCTACTGAAGTCCAACCTCAACTAAACAATGTCTGTGGTCTTCACCATTACAAAATAACAGGGCCCACCATGGACCCAGTTAAGGTTTATGATGCTGTGGTGGTGGCTTAGAGTAAAAATCCGTGAACTCACCAGACTCATTTAGATGACCAAGTTGCAGCTTTGAGTATCCTGACAAAAGCCGTTCAGAACTTGGTGTCAAGCCAAGATTTCACAGATATATCAACATCATCCACTTCTAGATCTTCAAACGCTTCACCTTTCTCTCATGTGATTACATGTCACCTGGAACAAAGTCTGTATATAAACTAAATTATAGGGCTTAGCTGGGGTTGCAGAGGATGCCTAAACTTATGTTCATTTTGAATTTCAACCTAGCCTGCACCCAGAAGGCAAATGAAAAATCTGTTTAATTTTTTGACCTGAACCACACCTACGGGTTCTTGGAAGAACTTAAAGGACTGCTGACGTCTTAAGAAAAGTTTTGAGTTTAATTAACAATTCCCATTATAACATATTTTATTATATTAATATATTATTAAAATAAAGGGATACCACTTCTTACTCATGAATTAGGCTTTTGATTTTTTACTGTAGGAACAGCCAGTATGTTTTTAGCTTTCATCCCTTAATAGTATGGCTTCCATTTTTCATAAGCTGCAGTTGCACATCATGCATTAAGGGTGCACTCACACTTTTTTAGACTTCAGCTTGCAAAACATTTATAAACTATCGAATTGCCCGTCAAAAAATATTTACAAAGCTGGTTCATTTTGTACCCTTACATAAGTTACCATCATCTCTGAACTTCATCTCTGAACTTGCTAAAGCTTTATAATTTCCATCTTAATAGGTTTAGAGAAAAAATTGGCACTGATAGAAACATCCAATTTGTGTCCAAATTTGGAGAACTATTTGCGCAAATCTTTGCCCAAATCATTCCTCTCATTGAACTATGTGAATCTGTTTTCTGCTTATCATCCCCATACTAATGAAGACAACCAAAGGAGGACAGCCAAAATCTAAAAAAAAAAAATCTATTGTAAAAAGATGACTGGGTGTCTTCTTTGAATCTTACATTATTTGTACACAATTCCTTGTACAGGAAACTCTCAGCTACAGTATATGGCACCCAAGGGGATTGTCATATGCCGGATAACTGGTTGCTTGAGAGTCACTATTAAAATAGGCCCAATTAACCCTATACCCCTTAGCGGCACCTGTACACCCATAAAAGCCGCCGGGCTTGGAATTCGCCGTAGTTACAAAGCTATTACACTCAAGCATGCCGCGATCAACGGGCCGGAGACGCAAACCTGTGAACCATTCTTGCGCATGTTGCATGTGCGGCCGTGTACATGATCAATTAGTCAAACCCGTAGTTACGGGTTTTGATGGAGCCAATAGTAGAAGAGATTGTCATCTTTATGTCACTGAAAAATGGTTAGCTTTCAAGCCCTTACGAGTTTGAATTACGAGTTACGATCGGACCCACAATCTAGAAATAATGCAACATTAATAAATCAGTAAATATTATATTCTATTACATGCGAGTTCCATTATATGTATTAACACATTGATTTCCGGGATCAATATAACACAGATATTAAACATTAGACAAAGCGGGTTTACTGGGTACATTTAAGGTTAAATAGGCACAGTTAGGGTTAAATAGGACTAGATGGGGTTAAATAGGACTAGATGGAGTTAAATAGGACTAGATAGAGTTACATAGGACTAGACGAGGTTAAATAGGACTAGGTGGGGTTAAATAGGATTAGATAGGGTTACATAGGCCCAATTAGGGTTAAATATGTCTAGATGGGGTTAAATAGGACTAGATATGGTTGCATAGGACTAGACAGGGTAAAATAGGTCTAGAAGGGATTGATTAGGATTAGATAGGGTTACACAGGCCCAGTTAGGGTTAAATAGGTATAGATGTGGTTAAATAGGACTAGATAGGGTTACATAGGACTAGGTGGTGTTAAATAGGTCTAGATTGGACCCCCATAAGTGATGGGGTTAAATATAGGCTTATGGGGGTCTGTATAGAAGCCTTGTGAGTGACGGGGTTAATTTGAGATGCCTGGGAGAGTTTTAATAGTTATTATTTTTTAGTGATCGCAGGTCCTTTAAGGACCTTTAAAATCCTTTCAAGACCTGCGGGGGAAATTGTAAATTTTAAATGCAGCGGGCTCCCAACTGGGACCCCCACTGCAAGGGGTGATATGGGGACACTGCAGGGGACCTCCAGCACAGGGGGGTCAATTTTAGGTGCCGGGGGTACTAGAAGTACCCCTGTTACAGGGGTTAACACTTTGACTGCCATAGGGGTCCTGATCAGGACCATCGCAGCAAGCGTTAATATGGGGAGGGTGCAGGGGTCCTGATGGCGACCACCAGAATAGTGGGGTTAAATTTAGGGGCCGGGGGGGTACTTGGAGTACCCCCCGCGGCAAGGGCTGATGTTGGGAGCCTGCGTGTGATCACGCTTGCTTTCATTAGCCATGATGGCAATCTCTCCTGCCATTGGCTAATTCTGACCTATTGCTACGTAATAGCTTAATTGATCTTAGCATGATCGTACATCCATGAGAGAATTGGTCTACCAAATAGCCACTCGCGCTCGCAGCTTGCAGCTCTTTCTAATTTAATACCAAAGTAACTCAGGAGAATCTAAAGCACGTAGAGTTTACACATTGGATCTACAAGGCTGGAATTTAAAAGGGCTGTTCTGATGCTTATCCTGGATCTTCAGCTCAGTCTGAAGAAGAGACTAAAGCCATTACATCGTACATTCGTAGTAGGCTTTCATCAATGAAAGCATATATCAGTTTCCATTCATGTGGACAAATGCTGATGTACCCTTATGGATATACAGAAAAAGAAGCACCAAATAGTAATTCCTACGTAATTGCTTAATTGATCATAGCACGATTGCACATCCAACATGCATGAGAATTGGTCTATGAAATAGCCTCTCTTGCACACAGCTCGCAGCACTTTATACTTTAATAGCAACGTAACTCAGGAGAATTTGAAGCACGTAGGGTTTAAGAGCCCCACATTGGTTTTTAAGGGTGGAATTTAATAGAGCTTTTTGTCTGGTGCTCCACCCATAACCTTCTACAACCCTCAATTGAGTTATGTACTCTATACATTGATCCATACAAAATCCTTCACCTAAACCCCCTTTCACCTTGAACTACCTCCTATTTTTCATGCAACCTCTGGGATTATATGAACTGGAGGGTGAACTGTTAAAGATGTATGGACATATGAAATGTTAGTATGCACAGTAGAATAAGATAGTAAAATAGAGAACTCTCCAAGATATTTTCAGTATTTCACTATTTAGTACTTATGCCCCCTTGTGTACTGTATAACACATGCTCTTTAAAATATGATAGAGATATTGGTATTTCATGTTACATACATGATTGTCTAAACTAGAAAAACAATTATCAGTATAATATATTTTTTTCTTTAAGCGTCTGATCCTGAGGCAACGGAATGCTCTGATGCTTACCCTGGATCTTCAGCTCAGTCTGAAGAAGAGACTAAAGCCATTACATCGTACATTAGTAGTAGGCTTTCATCAATGAAAGCATATATCAGTTTCCATTCATGTGGACAAATGCTGATGTACCCTTATGGATATACAGAAAAGGAAGCACCAAATAGTGACAAACTGGTAAGTGGAATAGACTGCTAAAGAGCACAGAACGTCATGGCTTAGAACTCATCTGAGATTTGATTAGCTGTTGAACTGTTTCTTGAACTTTTGACTAATCAACTCAGCATTGTGACAATGATAAAACTCAAACTTAAAATGGCAGTTTCTGTTCTCCACAAACATGAAGAGAGCCACGTAATGACTGCAAAAGGTGCTCAGAGGGCCTATAGCCTTGTATTGTGTGGCAAACAGCATTGCCAGGCTTGCAATTTTACTCCCATCATTTTTGACGGGCAAGTTGCTAGTAACTATGTAGTCATGGGCAGAACTTGAACAACTTCAATACAAATACTAGGTAATATGGTGCCATTTGCACAACAATACAGTAAAATTGTATGCATCATTATTATATTTCCTGCCTCACATACAGTGCCTTGCAAAAGTATTCACCCCCCTTGACTTGTTACATTACAGCCTTAAGTTCAATGTTTTGTTAATCTGAATTTTATGTGATGGATCAGAACACAATAGTCTAAGTTGGTGAAGTGAAATGAGAAAAATATATCCATAAAACATTTTCTTTAGAAATAGAAAACAGAAGATTGGAATGTGTGTATGTATTCACCTGCTTTATAAAGCGCATAAAAAGCTCTGGTGCAACCAATTACCTTCAGAAGTCACATAATTAGTGATATGATGTCCACCTGTGTGCAATCTAAGTGTCACATGATCTGCCATTACATATACACACACCTTTTTTTGAAACGCCCCAGAGGCTGCAACACCTAAGCAAGAGGCACCCCTAATCAAACACTGTCATGAAGACCAAGGAACTCTCCAAACAACTAAGGGACAATGTTGTTGAGAAGTACAAGTCAGGGTCAGGTTATAAAAAATATCCAAATCTTTGATGATCCCCAGGAGCACCATAAAATCTGTCATAACCAAATGGAAAGAACATGGCACAACAGCAAACCTGCCAAGAGACGGGCCCCCACCAAAACTCACAGACCGGGCAAGGAGGGCATTAATCAGAGAGGCAGCACCGAGACCTAAGGTAACCCTGGAGGAGCTGCAGAGTTCCACAGCAGAGACTGGAGTATCTGTACATAGGACGACAATAAGCTGTACGCTCCACAGAGTTGACCTTTATGACAGAGTGGATAGAAGAAAGCGATTACTTTCAGCAAAAAATAAAATGGCACATTTTGAGTTTGCAAAAGGGCATGTGGGAGACTCAACTGGTCAGAGTTGAGAGAAAGATTTCAGGCTAGGACGGAGGCTCATCTACCATCAGGACAATGACCCCAAACACACTGCTAAAGCAACACTTGCAAGTGCAAACCATCCAACTTGAAGGAGCTGGAGCAGTTTTGCAAGGAGGAATGGGCAAAAATCCCATTGGTAATATGTGGCAAGCTCATAGAGACTTATCCAAAGTGACTTGGAGCTGTGATTGCCGCAAAAGGTGGCTCTACAAAGTATTGACTTTAGGGGGGTGAATAGTTAGGCACATTGACTTTTTCTGTTATTTTGTCCATTTGCTTCACAATTAAAAAAAAAAATCTTAAAAGTTGTGGGCATGTTCTGTAAATTAAATGATGCAAATCCTCAAACAATCCATGTTGATTTCAGGTTGTGAGGCAACAAAACACTAAAAATGCCAAAGGGGGTGAATATTTTTGCAAGGCACTGTATATACATTTGTATATTACTTGTTTCAGCCAATAAGCCAGTTAATTGAAAGTATTTTTTTTTTGCGCTCAATTAGAGGGAATCATAGTATAGGTGGTAGAGTTAATTAAACTTGTTACAAATACTTGGCATGCTAACAGTTTCTTTTTTGACAAAATAAACGGAACTATGCTAAAACTATAATGTATTGTTTTATGTTTACTTTCGGCAGAAAGAAATAGCAAAAGCTGCACTGAAAGATTTATCCAGTCTTCATGGCACCAATTACACATATGGACCTGTTGCCACTACAATCTGTAAGTTTCATATAAACTACAAAATTGAAACATATGTTTTGGCAACAGTATTTTCAAAGTATATAGCCAAATCCCAGAAAATACTCAAATAGTCTTCTCTGTAACCAGTATAAATATCTGTGAGAATGTGATTTATATCAACTAATATTATTTTACAGATAACAATGAAAAAGGATGACTCTAGTTCTCTACTAAGCAGTAGTGTTAACAATTCTCACAGAAGAGGATGAAAGCAGACTGCCCCAGTCTAAAAATAAATATACAGTACACATATATCTTCTATTTACCCTTTTCTTTTCTGTAATGTAGTGAGAGACCCCCACCCCAGCCCCCACAACCACGATCCACCCTGGGACTCTTCAGGCACTGTCAGCTGCACACATATTCCCCAGTCGAATGAGCCGACGCGCGTACATGCACAGAATTGCGATCGTGAATAAGTATGCGCATACCTAATTCAAATAAAGGGGCAAGAGGGAGGTAATGAAACTCTGTATTGGGGGAGATAATGGAACTCTGCTTCTGCAAATATATATATATATATATATATATATATATATATATAACATATATAGATATTATATATATATATATATATATATATATATATATATATATATAGGGGCAAGGGGAGATAAAGGAACTTTGTATTGGAGGAGGTAATGGAACTCTGCTCTTCAAATATATATATACTGTATAAATATATATATTTTTTTTATTTAGTCATTCAGTAACATCCGACTCTCCAGGATTTTATGGACCGTAGCACGCCATGTACCGTATTTTTCGCCCTATAAGACGCACCGGCAGATAAGACGCACCTACTTTTTAGAGGAGGAAAACAAGAAAAAAAAAAATCTGAATCAAACACAAATACACTTTACACACAGATACACACCTACATTACACACAAATATATATATATATATAGATACACATACATATACATACACACATAAATATACATACATACACATACATACATATATACACACACATACATGCACACATACACACACATACATACACACATACACATACATATCCATATACTGCAGCATTTGGGAGCATTTGGGAGCCCTTGACCCTCCATGACCCTCCTGATCCTCCCTGACCCTCCTGATCCTCCCTGACCCTCCTGATGCTCCCTGACCGTCCTGATCCTCCCTGACCCCCCTGATCCTCACCTTTCTTCTGATCTCTGCCATCTTGATCTCACCCCAGCGCTTCCTACCAGCACTCCTCGTGTACTGCAGCGTTGCGTGTGTGACGTCACTAGGACGCACCGGCCGACGCGATGCTGGTAGGAAGCGCTGGGGTGAGATCAAGAGGACAGAGGCAGTTTGAAAAGGTATATTCGCCGTATAAGACGCACCAACTTTCCTCCCCCAGCTTTGGGGAAGAAAAAGTGCGTCTTATACGGCGAAAAATACGGTACATCTCTCAGTCATTGCCCCTCTGAGCTCCATCAAATTCATGTTCATTGATTCAGTGACCTCATCTATCCATCTCCACCTCTATCGTCCCCATCTTCTTTTGCCTTCAATCTTTCCCAGCATCAGATTATTTTCTAGGGAATCCTGCCGTCTTATGATATGGTCAAAATATTTGAGCTTCAGCCTCATGATTATACCTTCTAGTGAACAGTTCATCTTGACTTCCTTATGTACTGATTTATTGTACAATCTTGTAGTCCAAGGCATTTTATGCAGTTTTCACCAACAACGCAATTCAAAGGCATCAGTTCTACGGCGCTCACATTTTTTTTATGGTACAGCTCTCACATTTGTATTTTACTACTGGGAATACCATGGTTTAAACTATGCGGACCTTTGTTGAGTCACCATCTGCAGAGATCCTGGATCCCAGGAAAATAAAATCTGTCACTAACTCCACTACTTCCCCAACTATTTGCCAGGAACTGAGATTGCCGTTTGCCATGATCTTCATCTTTTTAACTTTGAGCAGCAGGCCAACTTTTGCACTCTCTTCTTTTACCCTCATCAATAGTTTCTCCTCACTTTCAGCCATCAAAGTAGTATCATCAGCGTATCTGAGGTTGTTGATCTTCCAGCAATATTGATTCCAGCTCTGGATTCCTCCAGTCCCCCCTTATGCATGATGTACTCTTCAAATAAGTTGAATAAATAAGGTGACAATATACAGCCTTGCTGCACTCCTTTTCCAAACTTGAACCATTCTGTTGTCCCATGTTCCGACTTTGGATTCTTGCTCCACATACAGATTCTTCAGGAGGAGTATCAGATGATTTAGTACTCCCATCTCTTTAAGAACATACCACACTTTGTTGTGATCCACACAGTCAAGATCTTTAGAATAGTCTATGAAGCAGAAGTAAATGCTTTTTTGGAACTCTCTTACTTTCTCAAATATCCATTGGACATTGGCAATTTGATCTCTTGTGCCTCTTCCTCTGCAGAACCTGGCTTGCACATCTGGTAGTTCCCAGTCCATATATTGTTGGAGTTGAGCTTGTAGAATCTTAAGCATTACCTTGCTGGTATGTAAAATGAGTTCAATTGTTTGATATTTAGAGCACAAATGGGCACCACTGTTTTGGGGGAATTGGAATGTAGACTGACTTTTTCCAGTCTGTTGGCCATTGTTTAGTTTTGGAATGTGTTGGCATAAGGTAAGCAACACTTTCACAGCATCACCTTGTAGAATTTTGAATAGTTCAATTGAGATTCCATAATCTCCTGCAGTCTTCACATCAGCAAGACATCCTAGGGCCCATCTCACTTCACTCTCCAAGAGGTCTGGCTCCAGCTCATTAGAGAAACTATTGAGGTCATCACTGCTGTTAAGATCCTAACTGTATAGATCTTCAGTGTATTCCTGCCACCTCTTCCTTATCTGATCTCCTTCTGTTAAGTCCCCACCATTTATGTCTTTTATCATGCCCACTTTAGCATGAAAGGTGCCCTTGAGGTAAATTTTCTAGAACAGATCTCTTGATTTACCAATTATGTGATCTTCTTCGATCTCTTTACTTCGGTCATTGTAGAATGTCTCCTTGTCTCTTCTTGCTATCCTCTGGAATTCTGCATTCAGTTGGACATATCTTTTCCTATCTCCACTACCTTTCACTTTTCTTAGAGTCATCAGTTTTCCTCCTTATTTTTTTTTGTGGGATATTCTTCGTTGCTGTTTCCATGATAAAACTTTGGTCCAAATTTCTTCAGGTATTCCATCTTCCAAGTCTAGCCCCTTAAATCTATTCTTTACCTCCACTGCATAATTACAAGAAATATTATTTATTTTGTATCTATTTGGTCTGATTATTTTCCCTCTTTTCTTCAGTTTAATTTTGAACTTTATAATAAGAAGCTCATGGTCTGAGCCGCAGTCAGCTCCAGGTCTTGTTTTTGATAATTATATAGAGCTCCTCCACCTTTGGGTGCAAAATATATAGTCAATCTGATTTATATGTTGTCTATCTTGTAATGTCCATGGGCCTCATTCAATTGCGATTTGGCCAATTGAATAAGGCTCTAAATAAGCACATAGCATATTATTTTTACAGAAGTTTTTAGTTAGTGAAAACCTTGCTTTTGGATAGATGTTTACTAACTAAAAACTTCTTTAAAAAAAATATGTTATGTGCTTATTTAGAGCCTTATTCAATTGGCAAAATTGCAATTGAATGAGGGCCCATGTGTAGAGTAATTTCAGAGGCTGTTGGAATAGGTGTTTGCTACGATCAGAGAATTATCTTGACATAATTATTTAATCACTGACCTGCTTCATTTTGTATTCAGAGGCCAAACTTGCTAGTTATTCCAGGTGTTTTTTGGTTTCCTACTTTAGCATTCCAATCTCCTATGATGATAGTAACATATTTTCTTGGTCTTATATCCATGACTTGTTGAACATCTTCATAGAACTGGACAATCATACAAGTTATTTTTTGAGCCTCTTTAGCATCGATGATTGGAGCATAGACATGGATTACTGTGATGTTAAATGGCTTGCCTTTAATTCAAAGATTTATTTATTTATTTTATTAGAAAAATTACAAAAACATCATTACAATACATTATATACAATCTTTTTGTTCATGTAATATACATATAAATAACAAATAACAAAAAAACAAATACAAATACATTTAATTCACTCCACATTCATTTGTTCCATGTTCATTAGCTTGTGGATTTGAGTTAATATCTAAAAAAGAAGAAATACTTCTACTCAGAGCTTAATCCAGGGAGTCCCAAATTTTCCATTTTATTGGGTCTATATTGGCTAAACCAGAAACCACCAAACCTCTTTCTAATTCTCGGTTACCTTGAATTATTATTTTAATTTCGTTCCAAGAGGCGATAATATTACCTTTCCATTTAATTACAGTAAAAAATTGTATTGCAAAGGCTTTTATATCCATAGTAATTTCTTCAGGGAAAATAGGTAACAAGCTGCATTGTACTGAGAAAGGGATATCCACTTTGGCATTAGTTGAAATAAACTTGTAACAACCCCTCCACAGAGATTTAATGCGTGGGCAATCCCACATAACATGAGAGAAGTCTGCCACCATTCCACAATCTCTCCAACATAACTTGTCTGAAATGTTGTATGTAATTTCATAAATCCTTATCGGAGGTATATACCATCTATTTATCGTTTTGAAATACATTTCTCTATATGAAGAGTATTTCACAAATCTATTTGTCATTTTAAAGGCTTTATGCCAATCATCTTTACTAATTGTCACTTTTAAATCATTCTCACAAAATTTCATACAAGTTATTTTTTTATCCTCTACACCACTTCTAATGATGTTAAAACATTTAGAAATCGCGTGAGATTTATCATGTGCCATAATAAATTTGTCAACCAATGTAAGTTTACCTCTAAGAACAATTGAACTTTTATATGAAGTTAGAATTGATATAAGTTATTCGGGAAGTAACCAATTATTAGACAAAACTTTACATTTTTTCCTGATTAGGTTAAAAGGAACCAATTTCCCTTCAAAGTATAGATCACTTTTTGAATACCCTTCTCAATCCATTCCTTGCTTACTGTGATTTTATTCTTACTTAGTAATGAGTTCAAAGGTGTTAAAGGACTCAATGAGGGCATTATATTTATTTATTATTCCTATTCCAAAACATCATATTTTTTCTTATAAAATAGGATCCTTCATTAAAACCTTTACTTGAAATATTATCTAAATATCAAAATTTACAAGATCAAAATTTACAGTCAGTGCTTTTTCAGTTGAATATCATACATATTTTTGGATAGGTTCTAAACATTTTAATACATGAACCATTATATTTGCATCATGGTATATTTGAAGAAATTGAATATGCTATACCACCTTTAAGACTTCTTACAAGAATAGTTTTTTTAAGTATTATGTGTTTTGATTAATGAATTCATTTATCAATTATATGTTGAAATTTGTTAATCCAATAATTCGGAATATTAATTGGCATACAATGCAAAACATAATTAAACCTTGGGAGGAGGGCCATTTTCACAATGGCAATCCTCCCTGAAAATTATGATTTTACTTTTCCCCATCCATTTATAATTTTAAAAAAATGTACGTGTAAAATTTTGTAATTCATTTCAGTAATTTTTAAAATGTGTTTATCAAAAATTCTCTCTAAATGTGTGAAAGCATCTGAATCCCAATTAAATGGAAATTTGGATTTTATTTTCATTTTAACATTGGAAGAAATATTCATTAACAATGTGTCAGATTTTTGAAGATGTACTTTGTAATTGGAGATCAAATTATAGCTTTCAATTAACATCATCAAATGTGCAAGGGATTCTTCTGGGTTGGTCAAAGAAACGACTACATCGTCAGCGTAAAGGCTTATTTTATGTTCCCTCTCTCCCATCTTGATACCCCAAATAAATTGGAATGATCTTATTGCCTCAGCTAAGGGATCATTAGCAATGCAAACAAAATGGGAGACAGGGGACACCCCTGTCTCGTCCCATTTCAATTCTCAAAGACACAAGAACTAAACCCCATTCCGGTTACTGTAGCCGATGGAACCTTATACAACGCACCAATTGCATGGGTGCCAAATTTATCAAAACCAAACTTGGGCAAAGTTAATTTCATATATCTACTCTGTCAAATGCTTTTTCAGCATCTCATGACAAGAATAGGGTAGGAGTATTTACCCCCGCAGTATATGCAATTAAATTCACCTATTGATGAGGGTAAAAGAAGAGAGTGCAAAAGTTGGCCTGCTGCTTTAATTGTGCCTACCCACAATAAAAGCCCAATTGATCTATTGCTACTGATTTACTGCTTACTTTTTTAATTCTAAAAGTAGTCAGAATTTTTTAATATAATTTGACATCTAAATGTAGTATGGGCCTGTAACTAGAACACATTTGTAAATTTTGTTTGGGTTGAGGAATCATAATTATTTTAGCTTTAACGTTTTCTTCTGGTATATTGCCTTCTGTTTTTTTTTTTTTTTGTTGAACATATCTTTAAAATAAATACACAACACTGGAGAAAATATCTTAAAAAAGGAATTTGTGTAACCTTCTGGGTCTGGAGTGATGTAGGTTTTTAACTCCCTTATAACATCTTTAATTTCTTGTTCAGTTATTGGTTTGTTTAAATCCTCCGAATCTATTTCTTAAATGGAAGGTAATTTCAGCTGGTCCAGAAATGATTCTATTTGGGTTTTAGAAGGGGTTTTTAAGTGATGAATCATTTGATATATTATAAAGTTTGTGATAATAATTAGCGAATGTTTCAGCAATATCATCAGGAGATGTAATAGTTTAAGATCACATTTTAAAAATTCTATTCTTTTTTAGTTTTTTTATTCTTATTTTGTTGGCTAAAACTTTACTTATTTTATTATCTTGATGAAATATTAATTGTTATTGTATGATTTATTGAGTTGTAACCAAGCACTGCTTTGGCCACTCTTTGATTGACTATGAGGGCTACTCCATTTCTTCTGCGGGATTCTTGACCGCGTCGAAGATCTGATGGTTGTCCGATGTGAAATGTCCCATTTCAGTCCATTTAAGTTCACAAATATCAATATTGAACCATGTAATTTCCTTCTTCACCACATCCAGTTTGCCTTGATTCATAGTTCTAACATTCCATGTTCCGATGCTGAATTGTTCTTTGCAGCATCAGGCTTTCCTTTCCCCTCCAGACACATCCACAGCTGGGTGTCCTTTTGGCTTTGGCCCAACCAATTCATTAGATCTGGTGCTACGTTTACTTTCCCTCTGTTCTTCCTCTGCTTCTTCCTATTTATTGTAAAAACTTTAGTCAGCTTTGAGGCTGCTGCTAGAGAGCCTTCAAGGCAGGAGGACCCACTGAGGTCATAGGCCTGATCTCCATGCTATCTCTTTGATATATGATTGACTTGGAATGATTAATCTCTATATACTTTATGGTCCCACAGGTTTTTATCCAAATCCATACATTTTAATGGCGGCATATTTGATATAATAAAGATTAGATATTAGAGTTCTCTGAAAGTTTTCTTAAAATGTATGTATGTATGTATATATATATATATATATATATATATATATGCCCTCCATTTACTAGCTCCACAACTCCATGAAAGATATGGTTCTATCGAGTAGAATAGCTACATGATTTCATATATATATATATATATATATATATATATATATATATAATCGGTCTTTAGCAGCTCTGTTCACGCAATATAAATGGTTTTGGCACCCTTTTACAGAAAAGTCCAGGTTCGTCAAAATTTAAAATAAGTTCTCGAGGATAATTCCCTCTTTCAATTGTGTCTTTTAAGATTGATAGAAAGGCTGCACCAGCCTCAGAATCTGCACTTGACTCTTTTCCAGTGATTCAAATGTTATACAGCTTGCTACTTTTTTGAATCTATAAAACCAACCTCTGCTAGCTGCAAAATTTTCAGTCATATCAAGTGTTTGTCTTTGCATATGACAATAGAAGCTTCTGTCTTTTTCCTGTTTCATTATCAACATTTCCCCATTTCCTCCAAGGCGTAGCTTCTGAATCGTGTTATCTTTTTCATAGAAGATGTTGTGCTTGTAGTTGCTGAAAACTTTATTTTATCCTTATTTTCCCCCCCAAAATGCTGTACCTTTCTCTGATTTGTTGATTCTGTCAATTTAGCATCAAGGTTTCCTCCTCTCTGCTGCTGAGACAAACTGAGGGACAATTCCAATAGCATTATGACAATGCGGGGCGTTAAATGGGTTCCGCAGGCAAAAACTGCGTTATAGTGAATTGGAGCGTTAAACAGGGAATTACTGGCCAAAACAGCGTTATAGCAAAATTGCGCTAGGGGTTAGCGTTAATACTGGTCTACCATTATTTGCATTTATATTTTAAATCATATTTACAGCTTTTTATTAGAGTTATTAAATAGGTTTCTATATTTTATCCTGTTTAATATATTGTATATGTTATATGTATAGATATTCTAATATACTTGGAACAATATTCCTTTTTATGTTATAAATATTGTATCATATTTATGCATGTGCATTTATTATTAATGCTCATATGCCACTATAATCAATAGAATCAATACATCTATATACTACTTTAATCTGCTTTTTTAGCAATATGTTAGTAAAACAAAATAAATTAAATAACAAAGCTACTGAGGACACCTTTATTAGAGATTTCTAACACAATATGAACCAATACTACACACTGATCAAATAAAATGTTCACATTTTCCACTTTTTAAGTACATTATTTGGCCCTCATTCAATTGCAATTTGGCCAATTGAATAGGGGTCTAAATAAGCACATACCATATTTTTTTTAAAGAAATTTCTAGTTAGTGAACTTCTATCCAAAAGCAAGGTTTTCACTAGCTAAAAACGTCTTTAAAAAAATATGCTATGTGCTTATTTAGAGCCCTATTCAATTGGCCAAATCGCAATTGAATGAGGCCCTTTGTATTTTCAGATGCAGTTTCTGGATCATCCATTGACTGGGCCTATGATGAAGGGATTAAATACTCATTTGGCTTTGAACTACGTGACGATGGGAGTTACTGCTTTCTTCTACCAGAATATGAAATAAAACCTACCTGCAAAGAGACCATGTTAGCTGTGAAAAGAATTGCCAGCTATGTCCTTGACCAGGATATTTAAATGCAAATCTTTGAAATCTAATCCTTTACCATTAGTTTCTCAAACAACTTAATTTCTTATGCATGCATATACAGTATAAAATGTAGAGCAAAATAATTAAGCTACTTGTGTTAACTAACTGTATACAAATAAAAAAATAGTAATCATTTTGTGTTATTATTTACTACAGGTTTAAATAGTAGTATTTTTCATTCTTTTTTCCACCCATACTGTAATCTAAATACATAGAGACTCATTCAATTGAGACTTCACGAGATCCGAGCTTCGGAAATTGAGGCCGTAAGTTATTTTGCTATTCAATTGGTGTCTTTTTGCGGGCTCTGATCGGGTTACAGGCTCCGGCCTCATTGCGATGGTTACATTATAAGTTAATGCCCCTCCAAGCCTTTGATCTTTCACTGCCGCAAGAGTTCCGAACGTTAAAATCGCGAATGGCTATTCAATTGCTCCGATTTCCCCTTGCTAATAGCCCTATTATATTTGAGCTTCGTGTAGCTTGCATTGGAGAAAGTAAGGCATACGGCTAATAAGTTAGCCTCGTAAAGTAAACCGTTGCAAACCTATGGGTTAGCTGTGAAAAAAGCCTACTGCACGAGCAACGTTGAACTTCGCTGTCGCAAATCGTTTGATCTGTCAAGCCCGTAACTGCTATAATTTTAATCATGCTATTAAATTGCAACAAAGTTACTCACGAGCAAGCCCGTAACACACAAATGTAGCCAATAGCCCTACGAGTGCTGGGGAGAACTTGCAAGGGGGTAAAGTCCAATATGTAGCACTTTAACTGTACATAACATCACACTACTGTACTAATATAAAAAATGAAAGCGATGTTAGGTCTTAGAATTAACAACATTCTCAAGTCGTCCCAATAAAATACTTCATTTCATGGATATTTTTTGTGTTATATCGATCCTGGAAATCAATGTGTTAATACATATCATATTTGCGGCTTTATTAATATTGCATTATGACTGGAATGTGGGTCCGATCTTAACTTTTTTTGAAGTCCGTAGGACTTAAAAATCCACCCTCAATTTTTTCTGTGATGCAATGATGATGATCTCTGTTTCTATTGGCTCCATCTAAACTCGTAACTGCCTGTTTGCTTAATTGATCAACTGGTTTACGAATTTGCGTATCAAGCTCGTAACTTGCAGCCTGTTCTTATTTAATAGCAGAGTAACACGGGGGAATTTCAAGAACGCAGCGGTTGCAGGCTTCACGTTGCACTTACGGTCATGGAATTTAATAGGGCCCTAATCAAGCCTCCAAAGCCTCAAATGGCAAAAGGCGCTCCACAAGTTACAGCTTCCAAGCAGGACTCGCAAAGGGCTTAAAGACATACCCGGAGCACTTTAAATGCACATATACACACACTACTCTACTTTTATTAAAAGGGAAAGTGATGTTAGGACTTAGAATTAATAGCTACATTCTCAAGCTCGCAAATCAGCAAAGAAAAATACTTTATTTCATATGTAATTTCCGTGTTATATCAATCCCGGCAATCAATGTGTTAATTCATATAATGGAACTCACATATAATAAAATATCATATTTACGGCTTTATCAATATTGCAATATTTCATAAATGTGGATCTGATCGTAACTCGAAATTGAAGCCTGTAGGACTTTGAAATTCAACCTCCATTTTTCATTCACGTAATGATGACGATCTCTGTTTCCATTGGAGTTACCGCAGTGCTTAATTAATCTTGTTCAAGCTCGCTAATGCCACATACAATGGCATGGTTTCCTTAAATCGTTACCGGCTCCTACCTTCTGGGCTTGCCAAATTGAACAACACCTTAAGTCACGGACGCTGCAAGCCCGCAGCAGTTCCGCACACAACCGGCCTATACCTCATAACTTGCGGACTCTCAATTGAATGAGGCTTATAGGCTACAAATTGTACAAAATCCCTGTACACACCTAATCTGCTCATTTACCAATATGGTTTACAGGCTAATCATTTTTTTTTAAATGTTTGAACCTTGGTAATGTGGCAGAAAGTACTTTATATTGGACTAAAGGAAGGTGCTGATGATTCTTTTTTAGTGACAATTCCTATGATTAGCTTTATATAACATCCAGGGTCATAAAAAGCTGAGTGTTCCTTTAAGGACTGCTATGGGAGGGGTTTCAATTGTAGGTGCCACTGAGGTCCTTTAAGGGATCCTTAGGGTAGTTTTACATAGTTTGTACTGGGGACTCATGGGGGCATTGTAGACCACTTATTTGTGTTTGGTATAAGGAATGAAGTGTCATAATGAACACTATTGTAGTCTTGTGTTGATAACAGTGACAGATTTTATGATTATTTGCTTCTCAAAGGAATTTTTTATGACTCTTCAGGTGGGTCTTGAGTACACGTAGGATTTTTGGACGTATCTGCTCTCAGGGGTTAACCTGTTTGACCCAGGGGCCAGGGAACAGGTGCCCCCAAAACCTTCTTGTATACAGTTTACAGGAACCCCCTAGAATCTCAGCGTCCAGCTATCTTTTCCTCCCAGGTATCAGGATGCATGCCCCAGATCCCAGAAAAAACAGGAAATCAATTATACCCCCAGTGGTTAGAGGCAGAGTTTCAGGCAGAGTCCGTTGCAATAATTCCAATGTTTAGAAATATTATTCCCTCAGAATAAAACACGCATATTGATTATGACTATTTAAACTGACAACAACCTTTATTGAACCACAATGCAGTATATTTATAGCATACAAAGACCAATCACAAGAGGTTTATTAATATTCCCACCTGGTCAAATTACTGTCAAAGCAGGAATCACTTTCACTGTTCCCTCTAAGCTGTGCGCGTGTGCGCACGCAGACATACCCTGAGATGAGCTCACACAACTAAACATGGAGCGCACAGAGATCCCTAGGGAGATATTTAATCTTCGTTTTCCCCATTAACTTTTTCCAGACAGGGAGAAATAGATCTCCATTGACCCTTTTCCTTTTGTCCTGTGTGTTTTTTTTATTTGTTATCTGCATTTAAACTTTGTTTACACAGCAGGGAAGGGTGAATGACTCTGATGCTCATGGGTGGAGAAACGCATTAGGGCAAAGCCGGATGTCCGGTTCTGACGTCAGATGCCGACGTCCGACATTAGCTTGTTCTCTCAAAGCATTGGCGTCAGTCACCCTTCCATGCTGTGTAAACAGCGTTTAATTATGTGCACATAACAAATAAAAGAATCACACAAGGAAAAGGGTCAATGGAGATCGATTTCTCTGTGGAAGGAAAAAGTTAATGGGGAAAACGTTATATGCACTTAACAAAGAAAAGAATCATACACTGCAAAAGGAAAATGATATAGGGTCAATGGAGATCTATTTCTTCCTAATTGGAAAATGTAATGGGAAAACAAAGATTAAATATCCACCTATAGGGAATTAGAAATTAATGTTCTTTCATATGGAAATAGTACCAGGTGCCACCAGGCTGGTAGAGATAAAGACTGAGTACTTGGTGCGAACAAAGTACAGAAGCTGCGGGTTAAATGACTGACAGACTCCACATATTTAGAATATCTGAAGGAGTTACTATTTAGTAAAAAAATAATTAGTATGCTCTTATATATGGACTAATACCCACCAAAGCTATCATCATTAAAATACTTAAAACGAATACAGTATAAAAGCCATTATTGTATAATTACTCACTGCCTAATTCACAACTCAATCCTATTAAAAGAAACAGAGTAATAGTGAAGTAAAAGATCACTTGTTTCCTTTACTTTAAATAAAAATAAAAATGTATAGGGCTCAACAAATGCCAGGAGCCAGGTTATCATGCTACAAAATGCTTATAGGCACATACATTTCATCCCACTGTACGTCTTTGCAATTCGGTTCTATCTGGAAGCAGAAAGGCATCAGTGACTGAGCCAGCGCAGTGTTGGTGTTACATTCCCCGGGTTCAGCACCGCACCCTTCAGCCAAACGTACCTGTGTGTATGTGATGAGTGAAAGCTGCTGATGCTAGAACAACCTTCATTGACAAATCTACTTAGCAGAGCATCCTATATGCAGCTAATCTAGGCCTCTTTTAATAGTAACTCTCAAGCAACCAGAAACTACATTTATCCAGCATATACCAATTTTATTTTATTAGGGTGTTAGGTAGGTAGTGTAGGAGTTAACACGGTAGAGGGGGGTTAATAGGGTAGAGGGAGGTTAGTAGAGTAGAGGGGGTAACAGGGTAGAGGGGGATTAATAGGGTAGAGGGATTTAATAGGGTAGAGGGGAGTTAATAGAATGGGATAGAGTAGGAAAGGGTTAATAGTGTAGTGTTTAGACTTTGTGTCATGAGGGTCCCGGAGGACCCTCATGGCACTTATAGTGTTAATTCGGAGGGTTGTCTTGTCCCATAAGGGTCTGTATACACCCTTATGGGACTGATAGGGTTAATTAGACTCTAGATAGACTCCCATGATTTATGATTATCATCATCTTTCACAACTCTTACACATAATAATATAGTACTTACCTAACTATTGGTACACATAGAGACTCCATTGGAGTCCCCATTCAAAATCAAAAACATAACAAACAAGAAATGTATTAAAAATTGGAAAGGAAGCTTACAAACTTCTATGTTCAATATCTTGTGTTTACAATGGGAACAAATATCACTGAGGAAGCTGCAAAAAAGTACAGCGAAACGCGTTTCACACACACATTCAGTATTTTACTACTATAATAATTCATAGACCATAGTGTCTTCCATTATCGGCCGTAGGAGATGCAGGGCCGCAAGGACCGGCCGCAAGCTATTTGCCTATTCTATTCCCTTCCGGCCGGGGATTCCGGCAGGCTTGCAGCCGGCGCCTTGCTATCCCTTGCGGCCGCACGCGTCGGAGGAAAGCCTTTGATCTTAAACTGCCGCAAGAGTTTCGGCCGTAAGAAAATCCTGGTTGCTATTCAATTGCTCCGGGAACCCTCTCTGCAAGGCTAAAACCAAGCCGCAGCTTACTTGCAGCAAAAAGGTCCCGCAGGCACACAATTAAGCACATTTTAAAGCCATAATAAAGCCATCCTGCATTTTTATGAGACTATAAAGTGATTGTAGGTGTTAGCATTCATAGCACAACATTCCCCTACACTCAAATCCGTAAATAATTTTTTTTTAAATTTATGTCACATATCCATGTAAAAAGTCCAGAGGGCTTGGAGCACCTCAGACCCGCCCACGCTGCGGCCGGAAAATAAACAGTTAATGTAATCTCGGATTTGGGCTGATGTGCAAGCTTGAGAGGGGGTTGCTATTAATCCTCATGTCCCCCATAATGATCCCTAGCATTTACAGAGCTTTACAGTGCCGAACTGAATTTATTTTTGCATTTAAACATTTCTGAGCTTACGGCCGATTGCAAGATATACGGCCGGCCGTAAGGGGATATCCTTGCGGCGCCGTATAATTGAATTGCAAGGTAAAGGGAGCCCCGCAAGGAATCGCAGCTTTGCGGCCGATTTACGGCCGATAATAGAATGAGGCCCAAAGTATTTGTGATTTTTAATTATCTATTTCCCTATGTTCTATGACTTTTCAGTAAGTCATGATATATTGTACAGCTAAATAAAGTATATATATATATATATATATATATATATATATATATATATATATATTTTATAAGAAAAGCATGGTGTGTGTATATCTTTCCATTGGATAAGAAATCACACAGACACGTATATGTGTACAGTATATTGAAGTACACGAGCCAACCACTATATAGAGGCAGCGAAGCATAAATCGTTTAGCCAGTATATCTTACCAATACACATAGTATCGTCTCAAGACATAAAAGATATTATTCCACAGTATATATCATTGGAGTCATACAACGGAGACTATTTAGAAGTTTGGAAACTTCCATCACGGATCCACCAGTTAAAAAAAAGATCATGCGTACTTGGAAGTACCTCACATTCTTGAGGCCATCACAGGTGAGAGACGAGTCTATAGAAATATACTATTGATTATCATCAAGTGGCACCAAGTGATCTGCACTAGGAGTATCATAGTTGCTGGTGTCTCACGAGAAGCAGCATCCTCCTTTTGTGAGATCAAAGAGCCTCACAAACAAAACTGATAGGTGGTTTAATTACTCCACCGAGAAGAAGAATAGATCGATTGTAAAATAACACCAAAATAATAGCGGTCTGAGGATATTTCTTCTTATCTGGTTTTCCTTTGGAAAATACCAAGCGCTTCAGCCCAGATTGGGAAAAGATTCAGCCCAATCATCTTTATGAGACTCCCATGAGTGATGGGGTTAATTTCAGGGGGGTACTTATATTACCCTTGTGGAAGGGGTTAATTTTTTTAGTTAATGCGGGACCTTTAAGGACCTTTATGGTGCTTTCAGGACCCGTGAGGCGGCAAATTTGAATTTTTAACTGCTGCGGGAGTCCCAGATCAAAGGGTTGCGTGCTGTGATGTCCCATGTTCCACAAAACGTAGGCATTTTTAGTCCGTCCTGCGTTCTAACACACAGGTCGGCAACCTAGAGGTTTACGAGGCTAATTTAATAGTTTTCAGCCCTACTTTTTTCACTTCGGGCTACTTTTTAAAATGTAGCACCAATTTAATGAGGCTGTATGCTTATGTTTTGCTCCCCTACATTAGGGCACTCAGCTCTCATCCATAAACCCTTGCCATTGTCAGTAAGAGAATTCAGTGTGGAAGGTACCCAAACTAAGCTTTATGGAGCCAATAGAAACCTTAATGTCATACCCTGGGGATTCCTTCAACTGAAATCCCCGCTGGAAGTAATCCCCTACCTCTGTTCACTGCCCAATTGCCCCATCTACATAACAATGGGGGGTCTTTACACACCTCCGTGGAAAATAAAGTTAACCCCTGAAAGGAGGGTTTTTAATGAAGCCCCCTTGCACCTAAAATTAACCCCCCATGTTGTAGGGGGTCCCAATCAGCTACTATTAACCCCTACAAGCCAGGGAGTCTCGTTCGGGACTCACTAGCACCTAACATTAACCCTCACCTGCAGTGGCCGTGGCATCTAAATAGTTAACCCTGCTGCAGGGGTACTACAATGGCACTTAAAATTAACCCTCCCATGCTGCAGGGTCCCGCTCGGTTGCCTTGTTTTTGGCTTTTTTGTTGTGAAGTTGACTTGTATCAGTGAGCAGTAGCAGTTTGCTCTCAATGTTTTAGGGGTGAGTGATTAAGATAGCTAGGTATAATTTTTGGTGCCAATACAGCACTCGCTATTGTGTTTTCAGGAATTAGCATAGGGCCCATAATCCACAGGTTAAGTAAAAGGCAAAAAACAATAGCAATATTAACACATTACAATGAATGGAGGGCCCTGTATTTTAGCCTAGGATCCAGTGTAGTGCTTTCCTCAAAGCTCATTGCAAGATTAAAAACTTGCAAACTTACAATCTAAAGGAGCCATGTTTACTCCCAGTAAAACAAAAAGAAGTGTAAATGTATGCCTGACAGTGAAGGGGATATGACGTGGTGTGACCTACTTTCTGTTCCAGGGGGCATAGAGTCTCTTTTCATCGGGCAAGGAATTCGACAAGCAAGTGAAATGTCTTCAATACAGATTCAGCCAATTGTGAAAATATAACAAGACATCATGTCCTCCATTTAAAATCTGCTTCATTAAAATGCAGTTACACCAAAATTATAGGTAAAATGGGGAAATTAGGTTCATTTATAATATATATATTTAATACACCGATTGCTCTTATCACTTGTCAGCTTTACTTTATCAGAAGGTTTTCCAAGTGATACCAAAGAATGACAAGGATGTAAAATTCCTCACATATTTGGACAGGATGATGCAGGTAAACATTCATTAAATAATGTATCCAAAGAATGTATTTCATATCACTTGTTTTCTTTTTGTGCTAACCAATAATAAAAAGCATATCAAAATATGCAAGACATTTTAATAATCAAATCTGAATCAGAGAACAAATAAGATATAACTTTCATTAAAATAAGTTAAAAAGCAAGGATTTTTAAAATCTTAGTAACATATGGACTATGACCCATTACGACCTCAGTGTTCAAAAATACGACCTTACCGCCCGAAACCCGAGCACATGAAAACAAGAAAAACACAATAAATACACACAACAAATACATAAAAAGCTTACCTACAGCAAGGGGGGGGACACCCAGGACCTCGAAAACTGAAGTTACACTTCAATTTCACTCGAAATAAAAGCATTTAGACACCCGAAAATCCCCTAAGTGAGAGAAAAAATGGCCGCCGAACAAAACGAAAACGAGGCTAAAGGACCTTAAACACGCAAAACACCACCAAACACCTATAGATTTTCCGAAAAAGTCTGACGACTTCCAAAAACAAGGACGCAAAATCAGCCACAGTCGCATACCACACATTAGGCGCCATTTTAGAACACTAACTTATACAATTCAGAAGTACACAGCTACCCTAATGGTTTTGCCTCGCGCACGCACACTATTACACTACACACTGCACACATTCATGACACTTACACAGCAGCTCCACAGCACTGATGCTGCAGCAACATGAAAACAGATTGCCAGCTCTTCAACACAATGCTGCCTATATTACTTCACAATAGGTAAAGTATATTAATTTCTTCTTTTATTAATTATTCATTGCCATACCCAAAAAAAAAAAAAACACCAATGCTGCTCATAGCACACAAACAACCCCGAAGGTGCTCAGCATGAGGCTTGCAATGAGCGCTGAAGGATCTTAAAACACCAACAAAATTAATTTTGCACACAAACAACATTACCTGCCTTACAATCTTATTGCCGTCATTTTTTGACGGGCAAGTCGCTTGTACTATATAATATACAATACATTCTATCTATCTAAAATACATCCCCCAATCTAATACTACCTGTGGGGGTGTATTCCATTGTGATTGGCTGAAGGCATCTGTGCCTTGAGATTAGTTTAAATAAAGATTGACAGGTGCATTATCCAATCAGATTGGGATTTTGGGGTGTATCCCTTTCTGATTGGCTCACACATTGGCGCCTTCAGATTGGCTGAATTTGATAGAAAGCTTTTTCAGCCAATCAGAAGGCGCCATTGCCTATTATCTTCCAGAAAAGGCTCTAAGAGGCTCATTAGCGCCGGAGAGGTCCGCGAGAGATCTTCATTCGTTTTTTTTTATTTATTTTTTAGAGCGCAGTTCCAGTGCAGGGCAGAAGAGGAGGAGGCCGAGGACATCGCGGGGAGGTAAGTACAATGCATATTCTATTTATTTTATTTTGTTTTATGTTGATGTATTTGTACTAATGTAATGTTTTTTTTTATCAGGGGCCACGCCGGAGAAGAAAAGAAGAAGGACGGGGACATGCTGGAAAGGTGAGTACAATATTTAGAATGTTTATTTATTTTCTGTAAATGTGTTGTACTAATTGTTTTTTTTTTGCTGATCTGAATGGACATCTGCAAAGGTATTTTAGCTTAGAATTAGGGTTTGTATATAGAGATAGCATTTATTGTATGTTAGATAGGGGATGTATTTTAGATAGATAGGATGTATTGTATATTAGATAGATTTTTCTGTAGTGGGGGGTTGTAATGTATTTTTTTATTTTCTGTAATGTTCCTTTTTTTTATTTTTTGTGACTTAGGTTTTTTTATTTTCTGTAATGTAGATTTTTTATTTTTTGTGATTTAGTTTTTTTTTATTTTATGTAATGTAGATTTGTTATTTTTGGTGACTTTAGTTTTTTTATTTTCTGTAATTAGGGTGGGGGGTTTATTAGAGGGTAGGTAGGTAGTGTAAATAGTAATAGGTTAGTGTAGAGGGGGGTTAGTTTAGATTTAATGTTTTATTGGGGGGTATAGTGCAGTATAGTGTTTATAGTTAGTGTCATGATGGTCCTTGAGGACCGTCATGGCACTTATGTGGTTAATGTTGGGTTGTAACAGCCCCATAAGGGTCATAATATACCCTTATGCGACTGATTGGGTTAATTATATGTTTATGGGGGTCTGTATTGACCCTCATGAGTGACGGGCAATTAAGGGTTTATGGGGGTCTGTATTGACCTCCATGAGTGACAGAGTTAATTCATGCATTATGGGGGTCTGTATTGACTCCCATGAGTGACAGGGTTAATTATGGATTTATAGGGGTCTGTATTGACCCTCATGAGTGACGGGTTTAATTAAGTGCTTATGGGGTCTGTATTGACCCCCATGAGTGATAGGGTTAATTATGGGTTTATGGGGGTCTGTATTGACTCCCATGAGAGACAGGGTTAATTAAGTGCTTATGGGGGTCTGTATTGACCCCCATGAGTGACCAGGTTAATTATATGTATTATGGTGGTCTGTGTTGACCCCAATGAGTGACAGGGTTAATTAGGTGTTTATAGGTGTCTGTATTGACCCCATGAGTGAGGTGGTTAATTAAGTGCTTATTGGGGTCTGTAGAATTTGGGGTTAAGTTCGAGTTGAACCTCACTTACAGATGTCCTGGCTGTCCCCCGTGCTGTGGGTGAGTGTTTTTTTTTTTATTATTGGGTTTTTCTGTGTGTTTTTAGTGTTTTTGTGCTTGCACGCTTCGGGGGGTTAGTGCGGTGTTTCGCAAGACATAGGGGAGGGAGAGGAGGAGGGGAAGGAGAGGACTAAGTGCTGCGAGTTAATGGTTGTGTGGGGTGGTTTGGGGCGTCGTAGGACTAAGTGCTGCGAGTTTAGAGGTTTGTGGGTTTGTGTTGTTTGGAACTCATGCGCCTTAAAGCCTCCAACTTCCGCAAATGCGGCCCTTTGCTTCGCGAGGGTCCGCATTTGCGAACCAAACTGCACCCCTCGCTTTGCGAGGGATGCAGTTCTTGCGAGCTCGCTTTGTGATGACCTCTCGCAGTTTGACAACTATTATATGTGATACGCTCTCAGACAGTAATGGGAAATAATTGGACAAAAACGGTCACATAGTATGAGACAAAGGTGATCCATAGATTTATGTACAGATGCGTAATGTGTTTTTTAAATCTATCATAACTGTCACATAATTCTATACAAAAATATTTCACTATTTTGTCCAGAAAATAATTTTTACCTTATCAGAAATTAAAAACGTTTCTCTCAAATAAAAAAAGTATTGATAACCAGAAAGTTTGACATCTTATCTGGTGTCTTAAGTGGTGTCTTTTTAGTGTGTAAATGATTTTGTGTGATTTTAAAAGTTCTGGACAATCAAAGGCTCCCACAAATTATTTCTTAGGTTGTCTTGGTATTGGCATTGTTTTGTAATAGATTTTGAGGCTTAGTTAATAGTTAAAGGTGTTTTTACAGTTGCTGCAGGTGACACATGGCATGTATAAGCTCTTTTATGGTTAACCGCTTAACCTGTGCACACATAGCGAGTTTACGTGGACACTATAGGCTTTCTGTGACATCCCCTTCTTAGTTTCTCCATCTTTAATATTTCCAACATTCTATTTCACTGTTAGTTGGCTTTTTTTTTCTCTTATGTCTACCCTTTTGTTGTGTTTCTCTTTGTCTCCTCATAATATTTAATAGTCATACAACATTATACACCATGACATAAATCAATTTCATATTATATTGCATGATTACATCAAATAAACACATATGCAGGTATACACATATTTGACATATTTGACATATATAGAGGCATAATAAGGCAATTTAAGAGACATATTGACACACACTTAAAGACATAAAAAAATGCATAGTAATAGTAATATACAAAGAAGGACATAAAAAGAATAATTGCCACACTCAAATAGTTAAATGAGAAGGCATTCTGACACATACAGAGGTATTCTTGCATATAAGACCAGTGCCAGTATTTGGCTAAGTTAACCCAGGCAAAAAGCTGGAGGTCTGAGCTTGGGGAGTGCACTGATTGTCCTAACACTTGGGCATAGACATAAGCATGGAGAAATGTTAAGAGTAACTTGATCGCCCACTGTGACAACGGTCCTGATGGTGGAGGAATTGTAACAAAGTACTATGGTTCTTCTTTCCAAAAGAAGCCCAGTCCAGTTCTCCCCAAGGGAATGCCTTCCCTGGTCCAGCACAAGATGGACATGACACCCTGAACATTGTTGTTTCCAGGCCAGCACCACCATCTTATTCAGCTATCAGCCACTTAGAATATCTGCTAGTACCCTTTTAACAGTCACCTACACCCCAAAATCAATAATATATTATTGCCATCACCAAAGCATTTTAAGATATAAGGATCCATGATAATTTTCTGTTGACCAAATCTATGAAAGTTATACAAAACCCAAATCTGGTCACAAGGTAAAACATAACCCCTTTAATACTATAATATATTTTTTCAGTAATGTGATTTCCTTAAGAGCGCAGAGTCAGAAATGAATAAATATATATTTATTATGGCTTTAGCATGTCTAATTAAATAATATAATGATAAATATGTACCAATCATATGTGTAGATAATAACAAATAAAACAGTGGTAAAAACACTATTAGTCATAGCTAACAGATTATTAAATAACATACTCAGCACACTTATATCTTCCAATGATTCCTCAAGCAAGACAAAAAACTAATGCTTTGCTTTTCTATATTTTACAAATCGAAACCATAGTCTCCCCTCCATTTCATTGGCATTACTTTCTCTCTCAATGTCTATTACAGACCTTTCAGATTACCACAAATCATAGTGAGGATTTGACTCTAAAAACTAACCATTTGCATGTAACAAGAATTACCTGACAACGCCAGGCATTCCTTATTCACAAGAAAACATAAAATGGATAGGAATACTTAACCCCACACCTCAGATAAAGCAATGTCTTTCCTCTTCAGAACTTGCTCATGACTCTCTTTAATATGAGATTGAATTGGAGTAGGCTATCAAGTAGCAAATACTTGTTTGTGATAATTCTATAAACCCTTCAGTGGCATATGCCACTTCTCATGGTAGCTTCAGAATGAGATACTCTTCACCTTCCCAGTTTACCTGACAAAGCTCCTATCCTAGAAGTTGGCAGGACAAGTGAGTCATGAAAAGGAAGATTTAATGCATTTAAGTCCAGCTAATTGTTTGGGGAGGTGTATTCCTAATGAAAACAGTTATTGTTTGGCACTTTCCAGGTTCTATAAATAGTCCAGCGGCAGCAATGAGGTCTAGCACCCGACAAGATGGGTCAAGCATTATAAAAAAAATGACAAAATCCTCTTGACAGGCTAAAACATATATCTCTTGTCACTCTAAAACTGATTTTCTAACCTCTGGAAATGGTTAGGGGCATTCTTCAGTCCAAAGGGAAACTCAGACAACTAAAAGAAGTAATGAATTCTGGGGACTTAGTGATCTGCTAATATGCTCTACTAAGATCCATAATAGGGAAGTACAGGCTAACTGGTCGTGATATTTGTCTATCCTAGGCATGAGATCAAATACAGTAACTATATTTAGTATTCTATACACACATCAGATTTGTCCTTTTGGAACTAGAACTACAAGAAAGGCACAGGGGAGGGCCCTAACATCTCCTCTATTTCTCTTTTGTCAGCCTTAGCTTCCATGATACCCTGTTGGCTGCTTGCTTTGTGAGATGATCTCCAGTGTCCATGTGACTTGTAGCTAAGTGTGTCTTCCCAAGTCTTACAAGCATTTCACTTTGGTTATTATTTTGCCTCCTGGACAATTGTTGACTGACCTTGGCTTACTATAGAGACCCTCCTTCTCTAACTATAGCAGATCCACTAAGTGATCAGCTTCCGACCCCTCTTCAGGAAGATTTCAGACATCTAGCACAGAAGTTTCCTTTTATATTATGCTTCCATGATACACCTTCCATCAACCCCTATCTAGTCATTCCATCTCTTTAGCCTTGCAACTTATTCTGCCTCATGTATATTAGTATGAACACTTTCTGCTCCACCTCATACCTCTTCTCCTAGCACTGCAGTCATACTGCTACTTTTATTTGCCCTGAGTAGCCCTTAAATTCTTATGTACTTGGAGAGGAATAGTAGCTAGCAGTATGTTTGCCAGATATTGTATGGGCAGCTCACCATTAATCCAACACGTAACCCAGCACTTACTGTCACAAGAGCTAGAATCAGGGTTGACATGCCTCACAAATCACTTAATGAACAACTGTACTCTAAAGGGGTACCAATTACATTTCAAGTGACAGGTAACAGGTAATTTTAATTGTATGTATATGTATGTGTTAAGCAGCATTAAGTAAGTGAAGCAATTTCCATTTTAAAATCTATTTATTGCTGTTGAAAATAGGCTGAACATGAAAAGAAAACATATAAGCGTCAAAGAGTTTTCCACAAAAATTGCTGCAAATCAGCTTTATCATAACTGACATTTTATGTTATAACATAGAAAAAGATCATGTTTTCTAATGATATCTTCTGTATCACTTTATCATATAGTAACTGGATTAAAAACAACTACACATGACAGATGTTAGGAATACAATCGTGAGATAAAAGTGATAACGCCAAGCTTGAGATAAGATAAAAAACGATGTTTGTTACACTCACTCATATAAATAAGTTACTTTTGGATGACCTTTAATTCCCCATATATAAAATAACTGGCTTTTAACTAAGTTAACTATGTTTATGGTCAATGTTTTATGTCCCCTAATTTACTACCATTAAAAACATATATTATGAATGCAAAGTGAATGATTAATCGTTTAGAAAACAAATATTAAAAGAATATGGAACACAATTATTTTTTCATGCAATAAAAAGAGCATTCATTACACAAAGTTGTGTTCTGCATGAAAAAAGTCAAGTTTTTAAACTTCATTGAAACTAACATAGCATAGGTTCCTCTCTACATTTCATTGGTAGACAAGTATTATACAGAGAGAGCGGTATTGCTTCTCACTGGATGTCGTGGACAAGGCCCCAGATGAGTTATTCATTTGAGTCAGAGCTCCATTTGAAAAAAAAAACACACACAATCATAGTGGTGCATTATCATATACCCTCTTTCAGATACAACAAAGAAGAATGTCCCTTTAAAGTGATTGCCCAGAGAACTATTTGCTACTTCTTATGCCATGATCCTTTAAATAATATAAATTAGTATATTTTTACAGAAGTTTTTAGCTAGTGAAGAACTTGCTTTTGGCCAGAAATTCACTAACTAAAAAGTCCTGTAAAAAAATTTGCTATGTGCCTATATAGAGCCCTATTCAATTGGCCAAATCGCATTTGAATGAGGACCTAGAGGCAATATAAATCTGATGCATCAGCTTACTAGACAATACAAATTTCCACCTTTCCCATTATATATTGGACAGCACTGCTCTACTGGACAAGGACTCATGACTAATATGATGATGTACAGAGTCGAGCAATTCAGATGTAGTTGTTATGGGGAATGGTTACATTAATTACAGAGGTCATGTAGAATCCTATAGAATTTGTCTTCTCTGTTTGTCCCAAGTTGCTGTGTCCGCACAACCATCATTGTCTATGCTACCAAACAAAGACACTTTCATATAAAGTTACTCGAAAGGAGTTTAGAGGCAGGGATGCAGGATCTGTCTCTCTCTTATCTGATCCATCATGGCAGTTGTTGAAGGGATCTTAATGTTTGGGGTGGTGCAGCCTGTGACATCAAAGATGTGTTTCTAAACTTCATCCCAGAGGGGAGATAGGGATTGGCATTAGAGATACTCTAGGTTGGTATACAAGGAATCTTACTCAGAAATTAGCTCCCACACAAACTGCAGACTTTTAAATATTACTATATACTATTAAATATACTAGGAATCAGATATATAGTTGTGAGCATGCGAGCCGTTGCTAATGTTTGCAGGCTCGCAAAAAAGTACGAGACACGTTACGAACAATTACGACCTCGCAAAAATCGGCCGCAACCCGCGGACATGAAAAAATGAAAAACACAATAAATACACACAACACATACATAAAAAGCTTACCTACAGCAAGAGGGAGCATCCAGGACCTCAAAAACTGAAGTTACACCTCAATTTAACTCCAAATAAAAGAGTTTAGACACTAAAAAATTCTCTAAGCGAGAGAAAAAATGGGCGCCGAAACAAACGAAAACGAGGCTACAGCAGTCTAAAGACGCAAAACACCACCAAACACCTACGGAATTGGCGAAAGAAACATACGAGATTCGAAAACAAGGACGCAACCCGAGTGACCCCAAACACATTACAAACACAATAAACATATACAAAGCTTTTTTGACAGGGAATTCGCTAGTTGTAAATAATGTCCATTGCTTGTATATATGCTAAGTATGCTGTAAATCCTAGTCTGTGTATATAGTCTGATTAAGCCATCAATAGCATTATAAAGCTACCTCTATGTGATGGCACAGAACCAGCTGCAGGGATCAAATTATACTTTTGCGTGCACTGTTTTCATTGATTTTAATATACCGTAAGTGCTTTTTCCAATAATGATTTTTTTTGTCTACCACTGGGATACCAGTACCTCTCTTTAGTCTGCATGTTTTCATACATACCTAATATTATAATAACATAAAATAAATTATTTAAACACCCTGCTTCAATGGACAGATTCATTCCTTTTGAGTTCCTTTTATATGTAAGTTTGCAAGCAGGATGATCATATCAGTGCTTTGGATAATTGCACAGTATATCAATCAACTACTAGGGAATTGTTTTTATGTCCCCTGAGTGTTTTCCACTCGGTATGCAATTTCTATTTCCAATAATGGGTCTATTTTTCTAACTTTAACTTTATTTGATTTGTATTGCAAATCACAGTGATGAAATAAAAACAATTAAAATGATTAAAAATAATATGCCTGGATACTAGAACTCCAAACCCTATAATTCCTCTTGCACTTATTCTCAAGGTACTTCTTGGGCAAACGATTTGCTCATTTGTGGAAGTGGAAATGATTGAGGGGGGTTCTAGATCTTAAAACTCTCAGCTAATATGTCTCTATCTCTATCAGAAGGTCTCTACTCATAGACCTAATTCTTTATGCACACCTTTTATGCTGTTATATTGAATAGGTCTATGAGTAAAGACCTTGGAATATAGGTGTACACTTAAAAGTTAACAATATAAGAGGTGTGCATAAAGGAATAGGTCTATGAGTAGAGTGCTTCTGATAGAGATCCTTTAAATCTGTGTAGGTATCAACTACTTCCAAGACACCATCTAGTTAAATGACTATATTGTCCTATTCAATTATAAGCTGTGCCGGGGTGGTCTATATTTTTTTGGACGTAAAGTGGTTTATTCAAGTTGAGAGTTTTAAGATCTAGAACCCCCTCAAACCTTTTCACTTCCACAAATGAGCAAATTATTTGCCTAAGAAATACCTTGAGAATAAGTGCAAGAGGAATTATAGGGTTGGGAGTTCTAGTATCCAGGCAAGTGCCAAAGGAGCATATTATCTTGTTTTAATCATTTTAATTGTTTTATTTCATTGCTGCAAGTTGCAATAAAAATCTAATAAAGTTAACGATATTAGAATAGACCCTTTATTGTAAATAGTAATTTCACAGTATACCCTAGACTGTTTTCTCATGGGCAGGACCCTCAACTTCTCTGGCATCTATAAGCTAATGTATTGTCATTATACTTTCAATCAATGCCGTTATAAAACATCAAATTATATTCCCATAAACAGTAAAAAGCACTTTGGCTAAAAGCGTTTATAAAATGTAAATGCATTCTAAATAAATACATAAATGGATCAAATGTACATGGGAATTGTAACAAAATAATGAAACTTTTAGTGTATATAATATGTTGAATGTGCCTTCTACTTTTCAAATCTACTTTACTAAATATCGTAATTGAAAATTGTTCGTGTATAATGATACAATGCTATATTAACTTGAAAGGGAAATCCTTCATCAGATAACATTGACTACAAAAGGGAGCTGGCAGCAAATAAATCAGTTTGGGCTACTGAGTAATATTGCATGCTGTCGATTAATACATGCCAAACATAACCATGCAATCCATATGGATTTGGATATTACTGTCAGCTACCTCCTTGGTGTCTTCACGTCTGACTTTTCATGGGTAATATGCATTTATAATTTTGTATATTATATATATTAATTAATAAAATATTAACTAGCTTTCTGTATTTCAGGGAAAATTAAACTCCAAACAAATGTTTACATAAAGCCTCATATCTAAAAACATTATTTTCAGAGACAAAGTTTTCCGGGTCAAACTACAAACTGAAGAGCATGTAACATTAATCCAATGCATGGACAAAAAACTCAAGGTACGTTCCTTACAATGTTGAAAGTTTCTCTTGTAAAATAATAACAATTTTATATTTTTGGATTGCAGAATAAGTAACTTAATAAAGTATTTTTTGTAACTATGATAATGTAGTGTGCGTTTTCAAATAATATTTAAAATGATTATAATGATTGGACTATTTCATTATAATTTGAACACAAATCTTCCTGAATTCTTGAAATAGCAACCATCTAAAGCATGATAAAGTGATAGAGTATTAATTATTAACTGCTAAACATTGGAATATCTTCACATAGTTATTACGTTTCACTTATAGGAGTCAAGAAAAGCAGTTATTCTTATTTGTGCTACAAGAGATAAATAACACAATTAATATTTTTCTTATTGTATGTGATTTAATAATTTGTATAATTATATTTATTAAATGGAATATTTTCACATAAGGTAGACATCACTTTATTCTTCTTTTTATGGAGTTGCTTATCAAGCTGTATCAAAGTAATGTTTGTATTTCGCTTATAAAATATATAAAAAAATTACTTTTATTTGAAATAGTTTCAAACCCTATCTGCTTTAAAATCAAACACAGTATGGTGCGGACTTAATGGAACGCCCACACTAGTTTTGAAATCAAAATCTCACCCTTTTTAAGTATAAATGTAAAAGTAAAAAAAAAAATCACCCATTATATTATTAAGCTTTGTTGCTTCACATTGATACTGTTAAGGCAGTTAACATATGTCTTATAAGTGTTTTGCTGTTGTATTTTCTCATTAGAAATTAACAGTTTACTGTTATTATTTACACTTTACTAAACACATTTTTATTGGACGCACATTCTCTTACACAAATCACTATTATATACCAAGAAAAGTACACTTAGTCCAATAATACTTTCTTTATTGGATAAGTTATTTATTTTAACTCAGATAATTTTGGTTACCCACTTGGTGATGCTAAGGAAGTGAGAAAAACAGCCTACTTATTTCTATTGTATGACACCTGCTAGATTTATTACCCTTACCAGTTACCTTAAGATGTATACATTAATGCCACAAACTGCTAGAATGGATGTTTGTTAACAGGTCATTTTGAATAAGAAGCTGTAGACCATTTAAAATACCCATTTATTTATTTATTTTAAAAGGTTAAAGATGAATGACCATTTAGAGGTTCATTTTGTTTGTCACTGCTAGAAGGAAAGGAAACGTTTTAGAAGAAAATTATGACATGTTTCAGTCTATCAAATATGGATCATAATGTAGATAACCTTCTAATATTCTAGCTGGATTTTTGGCACCCAGACTCAGCAGAACAACTGGCCCCCAAGATGGATGTTGACTTTCATGTTAATGTCAATCATACAGAATCCATCCAGAGTCTTCTGGAGCAGAATGCAATTGAATATGAGTATGATTTCATTATGGTATTTTTTATTATTAAACTAATTTTGGCTGGTTTTAAATTATATTTTTAAAGATAATCAGTAAGAACTCTGAGTGAGAAAAAAATAATGTTATTTATGTGAGTCTGTCAGTGAGGTTTATTACAGCAATGTATAGCCCATAATTTAAATTTGTATATAGGAATGGAGTATATAAAGTATATAGCTTGAGTAAACATAGAAAAGGGAGTATGTGCAGGGGATTGTGTATGCATGCACAACGCATGAGTCTGGTTGTATGTATGACCAGTATACATGTGATTGAATGTATAAGGTTGCTTACTGTGTACATTACAAATATTGTAATAAATAGGCAATCAATAAACTATATGTACACATAATTTGGGCATGAGACATAATTTTAAGCGAAAATTAAAACAAAATCATACTACAAAAAAAGTAATAAGTATATTTTAAATAGACAATTTGTAAGGAGAACTTGCCCATAAATCAACAATCAGAAAAATCATAAGGAATTATATGTATGGCTCCCTATCACAAAATAGGAGACATCTAAACTATGGAAAAATATTCAGATTTGCCTGGCTTTGTAGGGGGTGCAACGTGGTAACTGAAAGCTAAAATATTTGTTTTCTGATTCACATATTCATGAATCACTAAAAGCCAGTGTATTTTAATTACAAATCCCAGCAGATGTTTTCCAGAAGTAGAAGTAGATAACCAGAACTGCATTCCCGAACAAATGGTAGTGATAGATATACTAAGCAGTCTTCTTTTTCAGCATTATCCCATCAGCACTAACCATTTCCCTCACCATTAGAATAGGAAATATCAGTATATCTTCTGCTACCAAAATATATTTTTAGGAATCCTCTTCAACACCAGACTGTCATTCAAGCCTTTCCTTACTTATCACACTTCCTTCTGTCAACATCTCTTATATACCAATGCTAGAATTATTCACACCTTCCTCAGCTATGATTTCCAAATACTCTCTTGCATGCTCCCTCAGCTGCTCCTTAGACCTACACTGAACCCCTCCATTCATAATCATCTTTCATTTATCCTACAAGGATTTGCAACTCACTTCCACACTCCACTGGAATCTCTCCAGTGTGAAGACTCATCTATCATAATCAAGATAGCAAACCTCCAGCCCTGATTCCTGACATAAAAAAAGTCATCTAATAGTCTTTTTTTTATAATGCCTCTGGTCCATTTGCAATACCCTACCAATTACACTGACATCATTACTATAACACTACTTCCCACTATAAAAAAAACAATTGTTCTATATGACACTTGTGATTGAAGCATTTTATTATTGTACTAAAAAAAATTCCCATTCACACACACACAGACAGTGCTTTGCACCCCACCCTTATATTGTGAGCTTTCATGAGCAGGGACCTCACAAACTCCAAACTAGTTGTATGACTTGTAACTAAATAATAACCAGCCTAGACTAGTGATGGTTATAATAATTATAAAAGCACATCATGAATGCCTGGTTCATATCTGCATTCAAACTATAATACATTTCTAAATAGTTGTGCAATAAATAGAGAGTCTGAACAAGTGAAAAGTCTTTCCAGCTTTCATTTAAATAAGATATCGGTTATTCAAACTGTTTATTTTTCTTTTCTAAGAGTTTTAGTTCACAATCTTCAGGAGTCAGTTGAAGCACAGCTGGACAATAAAAGGACCCAAAAAAATAAGAAGCATATGTATAGAAAATACAATGAGTGGGAAGAGGTAAGTGGTTTAGCATAAATTTGTGTTGTCTTTTTAATACCTTCGTTTTTATGTAGTGTGTACAATTCCCTAGACATAACCTGTAAATGAGAGATACTAACTGTAACAACTGGTTAAACTGCAGAGAAACCTTGTAATGACTAAGACATGTAATCATAAAATAAATATCTATAAATAAAGACATATATAAAACACCAATACAATACTGTAGCACTTTACAACTTAATTAATTTTGTATCCTGGTGACATGTTATTCTAAAAATACTGTTCCATAACATTAAAAGGTTTTGACGCTTCCTATATTCCTCAACATTTATTAAATTGTTATTTCTACATTCATCCCCATCCATGCAAAATATTGTGACCATCATCAACAGTTTTAAAGAACCTGTGTTCATTTCATCTAGAAATTACACCAGAATATAACTTTAAACAAGATTCAGTCCATTAGACTGAAACTTTTAGAATATACGTGTGTTAAAGAAACAGTGCAGTTCCAGAAGTATGTACTAAACTAACAACATTAGCAACACCATTTTTGTAGTCTCTATGAATGGTGAATTCCATGTTGTCTTTATTACTAACCTACCACTAAAGTGTCACGGATGCTCACAAAGCATCAAAATACATTGCTTTCTAATTAAAGACTGCTCTTCAAAAGTAAAAAGACAAACATCATGGCAAACAGCAATCTGAGTTCCTGGCCAAATAGATGGGGAAGAAGTGTAGACAATGACAGGGTTTATTTTCCTGGGCTCCAAGAACTCTGCAGCCATAAAATTAAAAGATGTTTGCTTCTGGGGAATAAAGTTATTGCAAGTCTGGACAAGCTATTAAAAAGTAAAGATATTGCACATCAATAAACTTCTGCATAGTTGGAAGTATGGTATTCCCAGGCTGAGAGCTGTAGAATTGAAGCCTTTGAATTGTGGTGTTGGAGAAAACAAATTAAAGTCCCATGGACTGCAAGAAGATCTATCAAATCAGTACTGCAGGAAATCAAGACGAAGTGTTTGCTAGAAATATTTTGACCATTTCTCATGATATGGCCATATTATGAGAAGACAGGATTCCTTAGAGAAGACTCTGATGCTGGGAAAGATTAAAAGTACACAAAGAAGGGGACGGCAAAGGGGGAGATGGTAGATAAGGTAATTGAGCATGAGCTTGATGGAGCTTAGAAGGCCAGTGGGTGGCTGACAGATGTGTCTGGCGTGCTGCAGTCCAAAAGGTCACAGAGAGTCAGATATGACTGAATGACTAAACAACAACAACAACACTATACAATACAGTTGTGCTCAAAAGTTTGCATACCCTCGCAGTAATTGTGAAAGTTTGGCATTTATTTTGAAAATATGACTGATCATGCAAAAAAATGTCTTGTATTGAAGGATAGTGATCATATGAATCCATTATTATTACATAGTTGTTTGGCTCCTTTTTAAATCACAATGATCGCCCTGATCAAAAGTTTGCATTCCCTTAGTTCCTAATACTGTATATTGCCCCCTTTAGCATCGATGACAGCGTGCAGTCTTTTGTAAATAGTTGTCTATGGGGCCCCTAATTCTTGCAGGTGGTATAGCTGCCCATTTGTCATGGCAAAATGCCTCCAGGTCATGGAAAGTCTTTGGTCGTCTTGCATGAACCGAACGTTTGAGATCTCCCCAGAGTGGCTTGATGATATTAAGGTCTGGAGACTGTGATGGCCATTCCACAACCTTCACCTTTTTCTGCTGTGACCACTGGAGGGTCAACTTTGCCTTGTGCTTGTCATGCTGGAAAGTCCAAGAACGTCCCATTCGCAGCCTTCGTGCAGCAGAATGCAAATTGTCTGTCAGTATTTTATGACAACATGCTGCATTTGTCTTGCCATCAATTTTCACAAGATTCCCAATGCCTTTAGAGCTCACATACCCCAAAACATCAGTGAACCACCACCATGCTTCACAGTGGGGATGTTATTCTTTTCACTATAGGCCTTGTTGACCCCTCTCCAAATATAGCACATATGGTTGTGACCATAAAGCTCTATTTTGGTCTCGTCACACCAAATTACAGTGTGCCAGAACCTGTGATGCCTGTCAAGGTGTTGTCTGGCATTTATGTGGCATTGACGTATTAAAGGCTTCTTTCTGGCATCTAGACCATGCAGCTCATTTTTGTCCAAGTATCGTCGTATTGTGCACCTTGAAACAACCACACCATCTTTTTCCAGAGCAGCCAGTATTTCTAGTGAGGTTACCTGTGGGTTTTTCTTGGTATTCCGAACAATTCTTCCGGCAGTTGTGGCTGAAATCTTTCTTGGTCTACCGGACCTTAGCTTGGTATCAAGAGATCCCCAAACTTTCCACTTCTTAATAAGTTATTGAACAGTACTGACTGGCATTTTGAAGGCTTTTGATATGATTTTATATCCTTTTCCATCTTTATGAAGTTCCATTACCTTGTTACGCAGATCTTTTGACAGTTCTTTTCTGCTCCCCATGGCTCAGTATCTAGCCTTTTCACTGCATCCATGTGAGAGCTAACAAACTCATTGACTATACCCACAGGTGTGGGAAATTAACATTTAATTGCCATTTAACCTGTGTGTGTCACCTTGTGTGTCTGTAAAACGGCCAAACATTCAAGGATATGTAAACTTTTGATCAGGGTCATTTGGGTGATTTATTTTATCATTATGATTTAAAAAGGAGCTAAACAACTATCTGATAATAAATGGCTTCATATGATCACTATCCTTCAATAAAAGACATTTTTTTGCATGATCAGTCAAATTTTCAAAATAAATGCCAACATTTCACAATTTCTGCCAGGATATGCAAACTTTTGAGCACAACAATATATATATATATATATATATATATATATATATATATATATATATATATACTGTATATATATACTGTATATATATATATATATATATATATATATATATATATATATATATATATATATATATATTGTGGTAAAGTGCCACCAGGGGTCAGAAGTGAGCTCTTCAAGACTTCTCCACAGGAGTGAAAGAGTTAACAGCCTGCTCAAAAGGCAGGGATGTTGCTGCAATCAGGGCATGCTGCTTCCTCCAGTAGGAGGATTGTTTGGAAGTTTGGAGCCTGTGAAGAGGCAAAGGAAGCTTGAGACAGCTCTGTGTGGCGAGAGAGAGGTCAGTGAGACCTGGAAAGCCAGTCTGGCTGCCTGGAAGTGTACAGCCAGCACAGTTGAGAGACATTGAGCAGAGTGTCCAGCAGGATCGGAGAGGTCAAAGAGACACAGCTCCTCTGCAGATGGATTGCAGACCCTGAAGGGAGTGGACTCTAAAACAGGCAAGTGTGCAGGCCTGTGTTTTGGACTATATTATGAATTACAGAGCAGTGCAGTGAGGGAACTGCAGATAAAAGTGTAGGCAGTGCTTCAAAGAGAAGCTAGGATTTATTTTCTGTTTTGATTATTTTCTTTTATGCTCACAAATAAAGCGCAAGTTCTATTAAACCATACAAAAGGCTCCAGAGTACTCCATTGTGGTGCTGAAAGACAGTGAATCTGTCACATTATGGTGGCAGTGGTGGGAAAGAAAATCGTCTGTGTTTAAGAAGACTGCCCACAGTACAGGATAATAATGGAGGAACTATTGAAAGCCCTGTTAGATGCCACTACATACCAGAAAGTGGGCGGAGCTTGTCAGCAAGAAAACCAGCAGAAAGAGCTGAAAGAAATTGCAGAGCCCATACTGCAGAAGATGCCACACTAAAAGATGCTGCTGCATGTCTGAGAGAGGCCACAGAGAAATAGCAGAGACAAGCAGAAGAGGATATAATCCGCATGAGTGAGGCCACAGAGCAGAAGCGGAGACAAGCGGAAGAGTCCAAATGAAAGAGTTTTTGGAGGCACAGAAAGTGCAGCTGCACAACTGAAGTCTGCAACTAATACTGTGGTTACAGAAGCAAGCAGAAGCATGAATCCTAATTGCTTCCTAAAGAGGATGACCGCTCAGGATGACATTTAAACATATCTCCTGAACTTTGAGATGATTGCCACTAGGGAAGATTGGCCAAAAAGCACTGGGCAACAGTCATTTGTCCCTATTTGTGTGGAGAAGCACAGAGAGCATATTGTGATTTGCCTGAAGAAAAGGCAACAAATTATTGTATCCTGAAAGAAGAGATCCTTGATAGAGTATGAGTGAAAAGAGTACAGAGACTGCACTCCTTGGATTTTTTTGACAGACAGGATCATCGCTACCCAAGGGGCATGCTTTTCTGTCCAAGTTTAAAATGCAGCTTCCCTGTTAAGGGAAGGCAAACCGAGCCTGATGCAGGAGAAAATCAGGAGTTGGAGACCTGGTGGATGGCAGAGAGAGTGAAAAACTTCACCAATTTCAGTGTTGCGAATGACACGGCAGGAGCCACGAATGAGACGGCTGAGAGCGCAGCAGAGAGTGCCACAGTGATGGCTGAGAGCGCAGCAGAGAGTGCCATAGTGACGGCTGAGAGCTCAGCAGAGAGCGCCACAGTGACGGCTGAGAGAACAGCAGAGAGCGCCACAGTGACGGTGAGAGCGCGGCAGAGAGTGCAACAATGACGGCTGAGAGAACAGCAGAGAGCACCACAGTGACGGCTGAGAGAACAGCAGGGTCAGTATAAAGATTTGTCAAGGGAGCTTTTTGTGCCAAGAGGTTTTCAACTGACAAGATGACATCCCTTGAGGTTAGAAGTAAAAAGATTCCACCTTAAAGAAAGAAAATGGTTCTTCACAGTAAGAGTGGTTAATCTGTGGAATTCTCTACCAGAGGAGGTGGTGACAGCGGATTCGATAGATAACTTTAAAAGGGGACTGGATTTATTTCTAATTAAAAAGGGAATTCAGGGTTATCATGGATAATTAGAGAGGCAGTATTGATCCAGGGAGAAGTCCGGTCGCCAATGTCTGGGATCAGGAGGGATTTTTTTTATATATCTATATATGTATATATATTTTTATACAACTAATTAATGAATAGTTAATCCTCATAATGCAGATCGGAGGAGATCTTGAAAGGTTTAACTTGATGGACTGAAGGTCTTTTTTCAACCTTAAATACTATGGGCCTCATTTTATTATCGGCCGTAAAATGTCCGTAAAGCTGCGATTCCTTGCGGCCGTCTTACGGCCCCGTGTAGACGCGCCGCAAGGATATCCCCCTTACTGCCGGCCGCATATCATGCAACCGGCCGCAAGGTCTGAAAACTTTAAATGCAAAAATAAATTCAAGATGGCACTGTAAAGCTCTGTAAATGGTAGGGATCATAATGGGGGACATGAGGATTAATAGCAACCCCCTCTCAAGCTTGCACATCAGCCCAAATCCGATATTTCATTAACGGTTTATTTTCCGTCCATCAGCCTGGGCGGGTCTGAGGTGCTCCAAGGATATTTGACATGAATTAAAATAAAAATTATTTGCGGATTTGAGTGTAGGGGAATGTTGTGCTATGAATGCTAACACCCCCCAATCACTTTATCGTCTCATAAGAGTGCAGGATGGCTTTATTATGTGCCTAATTCTGTGCTTGCGGGACCTTTTTGGTGCAAGTAAGCTGCAGCTCGGTTTTAGCCTTGCCGAAAGGGGTTCCCGGAGCAATAGAATAGCAACCAGGCTTTTCTTGCGGCCGAAACTCTTGCGGCCGTTTAAGATCAAAGGCTTTCCTGCGGCGCGTGCGGCCGCAAGGGATAACAAGGCACCGGCCGCAAGCCTGCCGGAGCCCCCGGCCGGAAGGGAATAGAATAGGCAAATAGCCTGCGGACGGTCCTTGCGGCCCCGCATCTCCCACGGCCGATAATAGAATGAGGCCCTATCTAACTATGTAACTATGTATGTAACAGCAGAGAGTGCAAGTGAGATTGCTGAGAAAGTTGCAGAAGTTGCTGAGAAAGCAAAAGAGACTGTTGATGCTGATAAAGTCATTGAGGAAGAAGGGAACCCAAACAGAAGTGGAAATCTTATAGACAAGAGCAATGAGAAGGCCTCCATAAGAGACCTGGACAGACACAGACACCTGTCCTTGGTGAATACTCCTGAGGTGGAGAGTGATGTTAGAGAAAGAAAATGCTTGCTAATCATCTCTGATCCATGGGAGATCAAGTGGATGAATATAGCCAGTGTACTTACAAAGGAAGAATGTCCTAAATATGATGAAGACACTGGAAACCTTACTAAAGGGAAAGCTAAGGAAGAAAAGAGTCTGGAGATTGAGATGTGAAAGACGAACCACCGTCTCTAAGAGGACATATGAAGCAGAACATGGAGATGTGTCCTTATAAAACTATGAAGTATCCCAAGAGCATTCTGTCTCAGTTTGCCATAGAACAAAGTGCTATGGATAAAGAGAAGCAAGACAGGAAACAAGTAAAGCACAGAGTACAGTTGAACTCTATCCCAGTGGGATTGAAAAAGCCTGAAGTAGAAGACAGGCAAATTGCTACTGAAATTAAGGGTATCAGGATGATGCCAGGTTATATTCCTGAATGGAGAAGGAAGCCTGCGTTTGAGGACAACAGAGTGTCCTATAGGAAGAACACACAGATGTCTAATTGGGAACAGTGGAAGAGTCTCCCCAAGTACAAGATAAATGAGAGAATTATGCAAAAGCGGCTGCACAGTGGCGAACAGATGAAGCGAGACCTCCTCACTGACGGTATATCCCAGAGGGAAGCAGCTGTAATTGAAAAGGAGCTCCTGTTTCATACTCCAGAAAATCAGAGGGTGAGCACACTCCCTGATATTGAGGCACAGTTGAAACAGAGTGGACTTGGTTCAGAAGAGCCTAACACTGATCTTCAGGAACTGTGTGCACAAGATGCTACATTGAATGCAGAGCGATACTTGCAGAAAGCTCATATGCGAGGCATAGCGAAAGAGCTTTTACAAGAAAGATAAAATGGTGAAGAAAACATGGCTGAGCAGCCAAAGATATTCAGGGAGGACCTGATAGAAGAGTCAGAGGAGGTTCCTCAGTTGAACATGCAGCAAAGGATCCAGTACAAGCAGAGTGAACTGGATTTTCAACAAGCTAATGAGGAGAAACTGCGGCTGAAGGAAGCCGAGGAAGATGAAAAGCTGGACGCCTTGGAGGCAAAGCAAGAAGAGAAGCCACTAAAAGAAGAAATAATATGGATGAAGGCTGAGGATGCCGAAAATAAAAGTGTTTTCCAGGAATCTAGGATTCAAGAGGCCACTAAGAAGTGTACTAGCCTATCTGCTGAGTGTCAGCTTGGAGTTGTTGAACAGCTGAAGACATTCCAGCAAAACCAAATGTCAGAGACATCCTTCCTGGCAGAGATAGAGAGCTGCAGACCTTGTAGGATTGGAAGCACATTGTAACAAGTAGGTCTGCTGTGAACAGAAAGAAAGATGAGGTGCAGACCCAGGCTCAAGAAGCAGCCCTGAGAGAGGACATGCCTTTGGAGTCTATGAAGGATACTGTACCAGAACTGAAGCTACATAGCCGTATGAAGATGATATGTTTTGGTGAGAGATATCAACGAGCTAATTGGAGCACCTGGAACAGAGAGAACCAAGACAGAAGGGAAGAAAAGCAACAGAAGAAGTTGCTGTTCTATTGGGAAGGTGGAAATGATGATGATGATGATCCTAACGAGGGAGTATTGGAGACCCTACAGAAAGATCTGACGGGAGCCCGACAAGCTCAAGGGGTCACAGAGGTTGACAAAGAGCTGTACAGATCGACCGCAGAGAACCAGCTGCTATCTGAGCCAGACACAGGTACCCAACTGGGTGAGTTGAAGGAGCAACTGAATGAAGAGATTGAATTAACGACATGTGTTCGCAATGCTCCTAGCAGACCAAAGAAGAGAGCACCAACGGATGGTGCAGCTGGAAGAGCGGTAGCTCCGATGAATAAGATAAAGTCTCAGTGGTGCCACAGTGATGAGAAGAGTGCAGAGAGAACACAGATGGTACAGAGGATGCGTTGGATTGCAGATACGGCCTCACAGCGCTTGACGCTCAACCCAATGGTGTCGAGCTGGGGTGGGGGATATGTGGCGAAGTGCCACCAGGGGTCAGAAGAACGCTCTTCAAGACTTCTCCCCAGGGGTGAGAGAGTTAACAACCTGCTCAAAAGGCAGGGGTGTGGCTGCAATCAGGGCCTGCTGCTACCTCCAGTTGGAGGATTGTTTGAAGGTTGGAGCCTGTGAATAGGCAAAGGAAGCCTGAGACAGCTCTGTGTGGTGAAAGAGAGGTCAGTGAGACCTGGAAAGCCAGTCTGGCTGACCGGAAGTGTACAGCCAGTGCAGTTTCGAGACATTGAGGAGAGTGTCCAGCGGGATCAGATAGGTCAAAGAGACACAGCTCCTCTGCAGATGGATTGCAGACCCCGAAGGGAGTGGACTATAAAACAGACAAATGTGCAAGCCTGTGTTTTGAACTGTATTATGAATTACAGAGCAGAGCAGTGAGGGAACTGCAGATAAAAGTGTAGGTAGTGCTTCAAAGAGAAGCTAGGATTTATTTTCTGTTTTGATTATTTTCTTTTATGCTGACAAATAAAGTGCAAGTTCTGTTAAACCATACAAAAGGCTCCAGAGTACTCCATTGTGGTGCTGAAAGACAATGCATGTATCCTGAGCGTGACAGTGAATCTGTCACAATATATATATATATATATATATATATATATGTATATATATATATATATATATATATATATATATATATATATATATATATATTCATTCATTGTTCAGGGGTTATTTAAGCATTTGATCAGTTATTTAATTGGCCCTCCTTTGTTCTCATTATTCTTAATTTGCTTAATACTTTGGTACTTTGGTTATTTAGCATTTTCAATGACTTCACAAGGGTCACTAAGTCTTCTTTGAATGTTTAATTTGGCTGCTGCAGAGCAGGATATATCTCACTATGCTCAACAGGAAGTTATAATGGAAAAGAACATTTGAGTAATTTTAAAAATGTATAATATTTTGAACAACTTTTTTACATATTGCATGCAGCAATGGACATTCCACAACTATGTTATAAAATGGTCCATATATGTTTGTATAATCTTAACTATCTAAGGTCTCCAGTTGCCTTAAGCCAGCTCAGTAGCAAAATATTCATGTGGCAATCACATACAGATCTAAATCCTTCCTATAGGGGTATCCTGCATAACCATAAGAACACTAACAATATAACAGAAAATAGAACTTTGTTTTTCTTAACTGGATGCCATACTTTCATATTTACTCCTGTATATATTTTTTTAAACTCTACTTGTTTATTCCCTTAGTGACTTTTGTATTTTAGATACACCTTGGGGCCAGATGAAAAGATAGATTTGAATTATTTTTCCAGAATATGCTTTAAGACTGAAACTGTTAGTTAATTTGAACATATAATGAACTTCTTACTTCTATCTAAAACATTTCCATTCAAAGTCTTGGCAAGATTATCTGTTTATTTATATTGTGCACCTCATCTAATTAAACACAGCCATACTGCAAAATACTTTTTGATATCCCCAGATTGTTGCCTGGACAGACAAAATGGCTACTAAGTATCCTGAAGTTGTCAGCCGTTTAGTAATTGGAACTACCTATGAAGGTCGTGATATGTATGTTCTTCAGGTGAGTAGAAAATAACAAATAAGATTTATTCTATATTGCTATGGATAATGTTTAGTGTTTCCTATCCAGAGTTGGGTAATGTATTGACAGAATTATAAATGTCAGAATTAGCATAACAAATAAATTAAAATGTCTTGACAAAGCCATATAGATGCATCATAATTTACATCAATACATTTGGTTACTGTAAAAACAACATGTTGACAGTTTCCAAGTTAAAAATGATTAGAATATATCAGAAACAATATTATTTTTGGAAAAAAGGTAAGCCAATGTTTTCTTTAAGCAATATGCAGATCTGGAAACAATACAATTAGGCAATGTTTTGTCATCAAACATTGTCCCTATCCAAAGTGAATATGACCTTGATACATATTAATTGTGAAAGATACCATTTTGGCATAATTTATTATCTATTACTAGATTGGAAAGCCAAGTGCTAAAACAAAGGCAATCTTCATGGATTGTGGTATACACGCCCGAGAATGGATCTCACCAGCATTCTGTCAGTGGTTTGTAAGAGAGGTCAGTAACTATGTTTTATTAACCACATTTTAAGTGTTCACTTTAATTATCATGTTGAATTTCATTTTCAAACACAGGTAAATAATACAGAGACAATGCTGAATTTTGAGTTAGGACTGTGTTTTGTGAGTGCAAACAGCATCAAATGTGAAATCTGAACACAACACATCATATTATTCCTCAATACTACTTTAATGAAACACTTGTCTAACACTTATATTTTATGTTAATAGGTGATTAGTCTAATGATTTGTTAACAGAATATAAAAGCTAACTTTAATATAATTCCTTATATTGAAACTGCTTATAGAACCACATAAGTCTTGCATGTAAAACTATTTTTAACATAATAAGTTGCCAAAGAAACATTAGACTTCCCACTTCCATTGCAATTAAAAAAAAATTATAGATCTAATGCTGTAAGCATTACAGTGATAGGGCCTCATTCAAATGTGATTTGGCCAATTGAATAGGGCTCTATATAAGCACAGAGCATATTTTTTTACAGACGTTTTTAGTTTGTGAAGACCTTGCTTTTGGATAGAAGTTTATTGACTAAAAACTTCCGTAAAAAAAATATGGTCTGTGCTTATATAGAGCCCTATTCAATTGGCCAAATCGCAATTGAATGAGACCATAAATATTTGCGCCTTAGCGAATACAGAGAAAAAGCTTGTTGGGGTCATTTTGCATGAATTTCAAAACTCCCCCACGCACAGGAGAGTTGATGCAAGGCATTGGAAGAAGGTTGCAGAAAACCAGTCTAGCCAACCCCTTAACCTTTAGTGAATCTGGGATTATTGACAGTCTATTATATTCATTTTTGGGCTCTTCTCCCTTTACTTAATCAGCTCTACTTATTGATCTCTAAACCCTTTATTATACACTAATCTATTCAATGTTCACAGTGGTAACTTTTTTTCTATATGGTGGAGTTTTGAATGATTCAACTTGATAATAGGCCAAGTGTCTTTGGAAAATAAAATAAATTAACACAGCATTTTTTTTTTTTTTAGTTTTCTATGCAAATTTTCTTCTATCTTATTATTATTAATATTGTTGTTATTATAATTAACCTTTATTTGTAACGTGTCAATATAGTCCGTAGCACTAAATGGGGTAGATACAAGTCTAACACAATTTTAACAAATTACAAAAGAACTCAGGGCCCTTTTATTGGGTTTAAAATCAAGCACACAATTTACAATCTAGAGCATAGGTTCCCAAAGTGGGCGGTACCGCCCACCAGTGGGCGATGAAGCCTTCTAGGGGGGCGGCAGCGGGTTGGCTACTTTAGTCCATCTGCGCAGCAGAAAAGTCTCAATAAGTACCAATTTTTTTATATGTGCTACATTTAATCAAAATCGGTATAGCAGTAGTAGTTTCCAAGATGAAGCACGTATTGGCCATTACTTTTTCGCAAATATCAGATGGCTTGAATGGGAAAACTGTGATAATGGGGGGTGTTAAACATTTTTTGTCTTGTAAAGAGGGGGTGGTAACAAAAGTTTGGGAACCTATGATCTAGAGGGTATGGGTATGCACATATTAAGGAGGAAGGTGATAAGATTCTTTAAACAGATGAGGTTTTAGTGAGATTTTGAAGGATTTGAGGCAAGAGGATAGTTTAGTGGAGTGAGGCTGGAAGTTAAAATGGGCAGCACGAGGAGACAGTGAGAGGAGGAGATAAGAGAGGAGGAAAGAAGAGGGTCATTAGCAGAGCGAAGATGACTTTTGGGAAAGCATTTAGAGACAAGAGCAGAGATATAAGAGGGTGCATTATTGTTGAGGCCTATATACGTTAGGGTCAAGATTTTAAATATTATTCTGGAGGCTAAAGGAAGCCAGTGGAGTGACTGATAGAGAGGAGCTGCAGACACAGAGTGATGAGTATGGTAGATGATTCTAGCTGATACTTTCCTTATAGACTGAAGTGGAGAGAGAGGGGTGATGTGGAGTCCAGCAAGGAGAGATATGTAGTAGTCAAGGCAGGATATGAAGACAGTGTATTAGAATTTTGGTTGTGTCTTGTGAGATCTTGTGAAATACTTTGTGAGTGACTGTATGTGACAAATGAAAGAGAGGGCAGGATCCAGTAGAACCCGAAGAGAGGTGGGTGTGATGATGGCTTTGTCAGCAGTCAGAGATATTCGAGGAGGGGAAGCTGTGGGAGAGGGGAAGAGGATGGGAAAATTAAGAGCTCTGTCTTTGACATATTGACTTTGAGTTGATGGGCTGACATCCAGGAGAATATGCTAGAGAGGCATCATGAGCTGGAAGAGCTGGGGATAGTTCTGGCCCAGAGAGGTAGATATGGGTGTCACCTGCACATAGATGGTATTGAAATCCAAAATAATTTATTAGGGTCCAAACAATGAAGTGTAGATGGAGAAAAGGAGAGGACCTAGGACAGAACCTTGAGGTACGTCAACAGTCAGAGAGTGAGGCAAAGAAGAGGAGCCAGACAAGGAGACACTAAATGGAGGAAGTCTTCTGAAGTGTGAGACTTCCTCCATAGTTGTTCAGCAGTGCGGGAGCACGCTGGATGTAGCGTGTTTGTGAAGTGTGCCAAGGTTGTAAGCGAGAGTGAGGGCATCTGCCTGTGGTTATGGGAGCAAGAGTATCAAGGGTGGAAATTAGAGTCAAATAGTAATGTGTGGTGGCAATGTCAGGGAAAGCGAGGGTGGTGAGTGGACAGAGAAGGGGTTGTAGCACAGTAGAGAGATGTTGTGGGTCAAGTGTTTGCCAGACGTGAAGAGGGGCAGAGAGTGGAAGGTGTGGTGAAGGTGTAGGTTAGGAGATAGTGGTCAGAAAGAGGGAGTGGTGAGATGATAAGGTTGGATATAGTGACCATCATGGTGAGTTGGGGATTCTATTAATTGGGAGAGGCCAAGGGAAGAGGTAAGTGCAAGTAGTTTTGCGGTTGTAGTCGAAGAGGGGGTTTCAATGGGAATATTGAAATCGCCAAGAACAAGTAAAGGTATGTTGGAAGAGAGAAACTGAGGAAGCCAGGCAGCAAAATGGTCCAACAATTAAGAGGTTGGTCCAGGCAGGCGGTAAATCACAGCAACTTGCAGAGAGATGAGTGAAAAGAGGCAGATAATGTGAACTTCACAAGATCAGAATTGGAGGGAGGGACGGATATGAGAATGTAGGTAAATGTGCAGCGAGAAGAATAATACCCCACACCTCCACTATCTTAATAGGATGTGTCATTGTAAACAGATTAGTTTGGATGAATCCTAATGAAAGCACTGGTAGTTGTAGCTGCCACATTCCCGCAGTGCAAACAGAACTTTTCTGTCTGCATTTGTAGTCTTCTTCCAATTCAGGGAGTGGATAACTGTAAAATAACATGATAAATTCCACAGTATTTTAATTGCATATAAAAGTAAGACATTAAAGGCTGCGTAATTTTTTTTTTTTTTTTTTTTTAAATATGTAACCTATTTACAAGTGTAGTTGTTGAAAAGAGGATATTTTAAATGAAAAACTTGGTTGGATATTTAACATAAAATATTTTGAATACTTAGTCAATATAACAAAGCTTTAATTTGTAGTATGTCAGTATTCATAATATTGTGACACCCTGGATATTGATAAAACAGCATCCATTTGCAAGTGCTCTAAATGCTGTTTATATGGGAGTGTCAAATATGTTTGCACTTTTTCCCAACAGCTGACTAAAGGATCCTCAAAGAAAAAGAGCATACTGAACAAACTGACATTCTACATTCTTCCTGTATTTAATATCGATGGCTACATTTGGTCATGGACAGAGGTAAGATACACAGCCAAAATAAATATTAATGTAAAATGTACTACGTAGCAAAGTATTGGAAAGCTATTGGACAGGCTTACTAATGAATAACTCCAAAATGTATCCTACATTTTACATTTGAGTAAATATAGTCCACTGTTATTTCGCCTTTTAAACACTAATTTTTACAAAAAAAAATGTGTCTTTTTTTTGTATTTTGATATTTAATAACTTTTACACTCATTCAGATTAATTTATTCTAACAAAAGAGAAAAAGGAAACTCAATAAAAAGTATATGTCCAGTCAATAATGTTATAAAAGTGGTCAGTGCAAAGATGAAATAGAAATTACAAACTTCATAAGAAAAGATTGATTCCTTTAATGAAAATGGAATGTGCCAATTAATAATAATGACCAACTAGAATTAAGTTGTAAAATATAACTTTTATTAAAGTTCATTGAAAACAATCTTTAAAAAAAAGAGGGGTAGGTTATTAGTTGTAGAATAAGAAAAAAAATAGCTGGTGTATCTTCTAAACCCGAAAGCAATTACATTTATTTGAGACAAGCCTGTACGATAGTTCTGCATAGACAATACAGTGTATAACACCCGACATTAGCAAGCATAGCCAAAAGCCCAGGTGATTCAAGGCTACACAATAGTTCTGAATAAACAATAAAATCAATACAATGTATTGATATAAAGTAGACACACAAAAAATATTATAAATTCAAAATTCCATCTTGTTTGCTTCTATTGCATCTGAAAACAGTTTTACCTTACAAATAAGACTGTGGTTGTAAATATAGTTGCCATTTTTAAGACATGTGGTATGTATATATATATATATATATATATATATATATATAGTGATAATCTACCATTCTCCTCTTTATTCTTTGGCCATTATTTGACACTTAGAAAGCGGTATACAATACACAAGAAGCTTTAATAAGTTTTTCCAATTTTACTGAATATACACTGCTCCAAAAAATAAAGGGAACACATAAACAACACAATGTAACTCCAAGTCAATCACACTTCTGTAAAATCAAACTGTACACTTAGGAAGCAACACTGAGTGACAATCAATTTCACATGCTGTTGTGAAAATGGGATAGACAACAGGTGGAAATTATGGGCAATTAGCAAGACACCCCCAATAAAGGAGTGATTCTGCAGGTGGTGACCACAGACCACTTCTCAGTTCCTATGCTTTCTGGCTGATGTTTTGGTCACTTTTTAATGCTGGTGGTGCTTTCACTCTAGTGGTAGCATGAGACAGAGTCTACAACCCACACAAGTGGCTCAGGTAGTGCAGCTCATCCAGGATAGCACATCAATGCGAGCTGTGGCAAGAAGGTATGCTGTGTCTGTCAGCGTAGTGTCCAGAGCATGGAGGCGCTACCAGGATACAGGCCAGTACATCAGGAGATGTGGAGGAGGCCGTATGAGGGCAACAACCCAGCATCAGGACCACTACCTCCGCCTTTGTGCAAGGAGCAACAGGAAGAGCACTGCCAGAGCCCTGCAAAATGACCTCCAGCAGGTCACAAATGTGCATGTATCTGCTCAAACGGTCAGAAACAGACTCCATGAGGGTGGTACGAGGGCCCGACATCCACCGGTGGGGGTTTTGCTTACAGCCCAACACCGTGCAGTATGTTTGGCATTTGCCAGAGAACACCAAGATTGGCAAATTTGCCACTGGGGCCCTGTGCTCTTCACAGATGAAAGCAGGTTCACACTGAGCACATGTGACAGACGTGACAGGGTCTGGAGACGCTGTGGAGAACGTTCTGCTGCCTGCAACATCATCCAGCATGACTGGTTTGGCAGTGGATCAGTAATGGTGTGGGGTGGCATTTCTTTGGGGGGCCACACAGCCCTCCATGTGCTCGCCAGAGGTAGCCTGACTGCCAATAGGTACCGAGATGAGATCCTCAGACCCCTTGTGAGACCATATGCTAGTGTGGTTGGCCCTGGGTTCCTCCTAATGCAAGACAATGCTAGACCTCATGTGGCTGGAGTGTATCAGCAGTTCCTGCAAGACAAAGGCATTGATGCTATGGACTGGCCCGCCCGTTCCCCAGACTTGAATCCAATTGAGCACATCTGGGACATCATGTCTCGCTACATCCACCAACATCACGTTGCACCACAGACTGTCCAGGAGTTGGCAGATGCTTTAGTCCAGGTCTTGGAGGAGATCCCTCAGGAGACCATTCACCACCACATCAGGAGCATGCCCAGGTGTTGTAGGGAGGTCATACAGGCACTTGGAGGCCACACACACTACTGAGCCTCATGTTGACTTGTTTTAAGGACATTACATCAAAGTTGGATCAGCCTGTAGTGTGTTTTTCCACTTTCATAATGGGGGTGACTCCAAATGCAGACCTCCATGGGTTGAAAAATGTGATTTCCATTTTTTTATTTTTGTGTGATTTTGTTGTCAGCACATTCAACTATGTAAAGAACAAAGTATTTCATAAGAATATTTAATTCATTCAGATCTAGGATGTGTTATTTTAGTGTTCCCTTTATTTTTTTGAGCAGTGTTTTTGCCAGAATTACAATATATAACTCAAAACAATATTAAAGAAAATAATAGCTCTAACCAAGCGCTACCTTTACTTTTAGTTAGATCCCTCTCTCTTACGAGGCCCACTCCCAGCTAATCCTGGGAGGGAACATTGGCCTATATCAGCATAAGTCTGGACTTTCTTCTTCCTTTCTTCTGTGTTTTGCTTTAATAGCTTCAGGCTTTTGTTTCTGTGTCTTTGTCTTCTGGCTTCTACGGGATCTCAGCTCCATTACCTCTGTTTTAAAAATTATCTGTACATGGGTTTTTCTTCTGCAGCCCAAAACAAAAACACTTCTCTATCTTGGTTTCTCTCACTGCCGTTTTTCTCTTTCTGCAGTGCCAGCAGCCTCTCAAACTACTTGCACTACTGTGAGTCTTTATTCCTGCTTTAAGCAAACATTCACACAGCCTTTGCATTCCTGCAGGCCACACACACAGCCTTAGGCCTAAACACAGCCTTTCACTTAGCCTCTTACCTCTAGGCTCTAATCCTGCAGTTAATTAATCAAGCTCCATGATTGCTATCAGCTGTCCATAGTAGGCTCTTCTCTTAACTGTTAGCAACAGTCCTTAAACAAGGGCTTAGGCCCCAAGCAGGCCTTGCAAGCTGCATGCTGTAATCCTGCAGTTCATTATTTGGGCAGCCACACTCATCTCTCTGGGTCTCTCGTTTCAAATCAGTGCACAGATTAATTTGATTGACTGCTTCAGGAGTTAACTCCTTCAGAACTCCTTGAGAGAAAACTTCAAAAACATGTCTTTGACACCAGCTCTGGGGGGGCACTTTGTCACAAAATATACACAAATATCAACATTATGCAGAACCATTGTAGAAACACCTGAAAGAGCCTCACTTTGTGCAAGTGCAGATGCTGGCACACACTGTCTAGGCCTACCCCCACAACCTACTCAGAATGTGTTTAAGGCCAAGGCTCCAAAGGCCCAGATTTTTCTGAGGCCACCCCTGGAGGCGACCAGACACAAAATTGCTAAAGCAAAACAAATAAGCATGCAGAGAAATCCAGAAATCCTAGAATTTGTGTGGCCATCTCAGGACTGAGCTGTCTACCACTGATTTCTAGGGCTAAATATACAAAGATTTTTTTATCATAAATTTAAAATAGCATGCTGTAATCTTACAATTTTAAAGAACACATGCATTTCAGTACAACCACTTGTAGATAATAATCCTTATAAAGGATTAATAAACATCCACAGTAAGGCATATGTTGTGAACAAGTTTTTTTCATTGTAATTACTAATCAAGAACTAAGAAGATATGGAAGTGTAATATTGTCTTGCTCCAAAAAGTAGTCACTTTTTTGCTCAAAAAGGGTTACATTAATGTATGGTGGGTTATTTAGTTTCATTTTTATGTAGGATCGCATGTGGAGAAAGAATCGATCCCCAACTACCAATGGCAAATGTCTTGGAGCAGATCTCAACAGAAACTTTAATGCATCATGGTGTAGTAAGAAAATGATACCTTATTGTTCATATTGTCAACAAATCAAACAATGAATCTACTACATGATGTTACTATAAGTGCTTTTTATAGAAAGTGGAGTTTTTACCTCAACTATTCTAATTCTGCTTTAAAAAAATGTTAAAAAAGTTTATTAAGGGGCATTTTACTGCAATACTTTAAATAGTAAAAGCACAATTATTATTGTTTATTTTTAATGCACCAACATATTCTGTAGCACTATATAGGGGTTAAGTACAATTCAAAAATATAAAAACAAGAAATAAAGTGTGAGCAATATATTTAGTAATACCTGAGAAATGCTGCCGTTAGAGAAGCATCTATTTGCCAACAGGATCAGATTTACATCTGAGGTGCTTTAGCAAAAATGCCCTCTGCATCACACTCATGCATTTTAGTATTTAAGCTTATATTGATAGTCCTCAGTACATAAACTGAATGTCGTAATAAAACTGTGTATATGTTATTAAATGTGTTTATAGATAGATGAGTATGTGTTTGTATCATATGCATGAATGTATGTGTGCATAGGTAGAGATGCAGACAGATAGACACAGACAGGCACACAGTTAGGCAGATTAGATAGATAGATAGATAGATAGATAGATAGATAGATAGATGTAGAGATATGATATCAGATGTCAAATACAATAAATAACTTGAGGAAGAAGTAAGAGACAAATGTAAAGCACCCAAAATATGAAGACATAATGCTACAATGGGGCAGTAGAGTGCAATACTTTCCTATTACCTATGGCTATAAAAGAGGTAAAGAGACATTTTCTATATTTGGTTTGCTGTTTATTGGAAGCTGAAGTGTAGAAATGATCTGGACGTTTCTTGATATACCTGATTTGTGTTTCATTCTCTTCAAAGACATTGGTGCATCACATAGACCTTGTTCAGAAACGTACTGTGGATCGTCAGCAGAGTCTGAGAAAGAGTCTAAGAATGTGGCCAACTTCATCAGGAGCCATTTGGAATCTATAAAAGCCTATATCAGCATCCATTCCTACTCACAGTTGTTGTTGTACCCTTATGGCTATAAATTCAAACTACCAGTAAATGCAGAAGAACTGGCAAGTAGAAATTTATCAGACTACTTACATTTTCTTTTTTAACACTGCATGTTAAAAAATGTGCAAACATTTTTAGAGGGTAGTTGATAAAGAAAAATGGGAAAGAAGGAAAGTGATTGGGTTCGTAATGATTGTCATAAAGGTAAGATTAGTACAGAAACAACTAAAATGTACATATCACAGTAGATTAGTTCATGCAGAAAATAATATTTGTAAGAGACTCCTGCCCACCCCTTTCTCTTATGTAAACACAATAACTGACTCTCTCTTCTGTTAAGTCAACTTCCCCAGTACTAGAGGACACTCTTAAGCCATCAGCTGAATTAACCTCCTGCCTCACACCCATTCCATTGCTCTATAATAGACAACTGAAATCCACATTTGCATGTTATTTTAAATATATTTCTTGTTATTGATTTAGATATGACAAATACATATGATCATCGTAGAAATTTGTACTATGATAGATAAGTTTACATATAAACTAACCAAAAATTAACCATGTTTTAATAATCAAACTTTAAACATGTAAACTACAGGTGGCCCCCTAGGTTACCTGACTTACAAAACGCTCCCAATGCTTTTTGCATAAGTCTTTTTTTATTTTCTGTTTGCTTGAATTAAAAGAGAGCAATGTACCTTATTATTACACTACAGGGGTATTATTATTATTATTACACTGTATTATTACCACATATGAGCCATTATAGTATTGTTATTATTATTAATATTATTATTATTGTTATTATTATTATTCAGGGATTCTGTCACAATCAGAATCTGGGGTGAGGGCTCTTTATGACCCAAAACATATTGTCACATCCTCCTGAACTCATGGATTCTGTTACTTGAGACCCTAGTACATGCGGTTGCTTTCACCAAAATGCTATAAAAATGGACATGAGTTGTGCTTTAAGTACGGTGACTGGCTCTTTTTCTTTTATATATAACTAGCGTATTGCCCGTCAAAAAATGACGGCAATGAGATGTGTATGTTTTTAAAGTTGTTTAGTTATTAATATACATATGGAATTGTAAGGTAGCTAATGTTGTTTTGTGTGTACTACTGAAATATAGAATTCAAATTAATAAATGAATATACGTATTTTTATGCATTGTGTTGAAGAGCTGGCAATCTGTGTTGATGTTGCTGCAGCATTAGTGGTGTGGAGGTGCTGTGTAAGCGTGATGAACGTGTACAGTGTAATAGTGTGCGTGCGTGAGCCGAAACCGTTAACGTAGCTGTGTACTTCCGCATTATCCTAAAATGGCGGATAATGTGTGGTATGCGTCTTAGCGGATGATCCGTCCGTCGTTTAATGGTGGGTAATGTGTGGTATGCGTCTTAGCAGATTATCGGTGTTTTCCGTGGTTATAGTGCTGTAGCCTCGTTTTCGTTTTGTTCGTCCGCCATTTTTTCTGCGGCGCTCATTGCCAAAGTACTATGGTTTAACGGCTCGCCTCGCTGCGCGAGGCTCGCCGGGCGATGATCGCCAGCGGCGCTCATCGCTAAGCCCGCTAAAGTACTACGGTTTAACAGTAAATATGGTCAAACGGTAAAATGACGGTCAATAAAAATTAAATGTTGTGAAATTTGTTTGCCAAACAACATTTGTCCCTTTTTTTTTTCTTAAAATAAATTAAAATAAAATTTTTGAACTTTTTATTTTTGTAACTTTCAACTTATATTTCATCAAATGCGTTGGATTAGGCGGGAAATCCGATGTTGCGCGAGACAAAGGCGTTAAATCTGTGTTAATCTGTAATTGCGTTTCGTAAAATGTACTCGCTACTGTCTTTTTACTCATTGTACGGTTAATCCGCATCCTTTATCTCGTTGTTTTTCAAACACATACGTCTGTGGCTGTGTTTTACGCAGTTCGTAGTAGAATAGCCTTGTTTTCATTTTTTTCGGCGGCCATTTTTTTCTCGCTTAGCCGATTTTCGATCTTTGTAACTCGGCTAAATCGATGTAAATTGGAGTTCCAACTCACTTCCACACGTCCTGCCTGGTTCCCCATGCTGTAAGTGACCTTTTTTTTTGTTTTTTAGTGTGTATTTAGTGTTTTTTTTATTGTTTTGGTTCCGCTGCTTATCTCGTAATTTTTTTCATCTCGAATTTTTTTTCTAAGTGCTACGGTTTAACGGCTCGCCTCGCTACGCGAAGCTCGCCTGCAATGAGCGCCTGCGGCGCTCATTGCCAAATTGCTGCGACCAAAGTGCTACGATTTAACGGCTCGCCTCACTGCGGCGCTCATTGCCAAAGGGCTACAATATAACGGCTCGCCTCGCTGCGCGAGGCTCGCCTGCAATGAGCACCTGCGGCGCTCATTGCCAAAGTGCTACGATTTAATGGCTCGCCTCGCAGCGCGAGGCGAGCCGGGCGATGAGCGCCTGCGGCACTCATCGCTAAGTCGTACGCACTACGCAACACAGCGTGACGACAAATCGTATTTAGACAATTATAATATGTAATACTAGTCAATTGCCCGTCACCATGACGGCATAATATTTAATATGTCTCTTCCCCCTCCCTTGTGTCTCTTCCCCCCCTTTCCTGTGTCTCTTCCCCCCTCCCTTGTGTCTCCCCTTGTGTCTCTTTCCCCCTCCCCTGTGTCTTTTTCCTCCCTTCCTCCCTCCCCTGCATATCTTCCCCCCTCCTCCCTCCCCTGTAACTCTTTACTCCTCCTCCCTCCCCTGTGTCTCTTTCCCTCCCCTGTGTCTCTTTCCTTCTCCTCCCTCACCTGTGTCTCTTTTCCTTCTCCCTCCCTCCCCTGTGTCTCTTTCCCCTCCTCCCTCCCCTGTGTCTCTTTCCTCTCCTCCCTCCATCACCTGTGTCTCTTTCCCCTCCTACCCCCACCCCCTAGTGTGCAATGCTCCACTCCCCTACTTCCCTCCCCATCTCTCTCCCCCCATGTTTCTCTCCCATCCTCTCCCCTGTCTCTCCTTTCTCTCCCCCTGTCTCTCTCCCACCCTCTCCCCTGCCGCTCCCCTGTCTCATTGAGCATACTATGCTCTTCGGTCATATTGCGCATGCTCCATTACCATAGTGTGTAACCTCCCACCACAATGCACATGCTCAGCAGGAGCGTTACACACTATGACAACTATTATAGGTGATAATATTGGACCTCAGGCTCTAATCATGTACCATGGATCCACAAAGAGCATTGTCTGTGAGTATTCGTGCCTACTAAGAATTGTTTATAATGTTTAGTGTTCAGGTTGTGGTCAGAACATACTTGGACATGACACTGTTATGCCATGCCCCTTTAAAAACTACCAACTTACAGTGGATATAAAAAGTCTACACACCCCTGTTAAAATGTCAGGTTTCTATGCTGTAAAAAAGTGAGACAAAGATAAATTATTTCAAGACTTTTTCCACCTTTAATGTGACCTATAAACTGTACAACTCAATTGAAAAACAAACTGAAATCTTTTAGGTGGAGGGAAGAAAAATAAAAATTAAAAATAATGTGGTTGCATAAGTCTGCACACCCTGTTATAACTGGGGATGTAGCTGTGTTCAGAATTAAGCAATCACATTCCAAATCATGTTAAATAGGAGTCAGCATACACCTGCCATCATTTAAAGTGCCTCTGATTAAGCCCAAATAAAGTTCAGCTGCTCTAGTTGGTCTTTCCTGAAATGTTCTTAGTTGCACCCCGCAGCAAAAGCCATGGTCCACAGAGAGCTTCCAAAGCATCAGAGGGATCTCATTGTTAAAAGGTATCAGGCAGGAGAAAGGCACAAAATAATTTCCAAGGCATTAGATATACCATGGAACACAGTGAAATCAAATGGAGAAAATATGGCACAACAGTGACATTACCAAGAACTGGAGCTCCCTCCAAAATTGATGAAAAGACGAGAAGAAAACTGGTCTGGGTGGCTACCAAGAGGCCTACAGCAGCATTAAAGGAGCTGCAGGAAAATCTGGCAAGTACTGGCTGTGTGGTACATGTGACAACAATCTCCCGTATTCTTCATATGTCTGGGCTATGGGGTAGAGTGGCAAGACAAAAGCCTTTTCTTACGAAGAAAAACATCCAAGCCAGGCTACATTTTGCAAAAACACATCTGAAGTCTCCCAAAAGCATGTGGGAAAAGGTGTTGTGGTCTGATGAAACCAAGGTTGAACTTTTTGGCCATAATTCCAAAAGATATGTTTGGCGCAAAAGCAACACTGCACATCACCAAAAGAACACCATACCCACAGTGAAGCATGGTGGTAGCAGCATCATGCTTTGGGGCTGTTTTTCTTCAGCTGGAACTGGGGCCTTAGTTAAGATAGAGGGAATTATGAACAGTTCCAAATACCAGTCAATATTGACACAAAACCTTCAGGCTTCTGCTGGAAAGCTGAACATGAAGAGGAACTTCATCTTTCAGCATGACAACGACCCAAAGCATACATCCAAATCAACAAAGGAATGGCTTCACCAGAAGAAGATTAAAGTTTTAGAATGGCCCAGCTAGAGCCCAGACTTGAATCTGATTGAAAATCTGTGGGGTGATCTGAAGAGGGCTGTGCACAGGAAATGCCCTCGCAATCTGACAGATTTGGAGTGTTTTTGCAAAGAAGAGTGGGCAAATCTTGCCAAGTCAAAATGTGCCATGCTGATAGACTCATACCCAAAAAGACTGAGTGCTGTAATAAAATCAAAAGGTGCTTCAACAATGTATTAGTTTAAGGGTGTGCATACTTATGCAACCACATTATTTTATTTTTATATTTTTTCTTCCCTCTACCTAAAAGATTTCAGTTTGTTTTTCAATTGAGTTGTACAGTTTATAGGTCACATTAAAGGTGGAAAAAGTTCTGAAATTATTTATCTTTGTCTCATTTTTTACAGCACAGAAACCTGACATTTTAACAGGGGTGTGTCGACTTTTTATATCCACAGTATCTACGACCAGAGCCAATTGAATGGCAGAGTAAAAGTAGAGCAACAGGATCACGCAACTCAATCTGAGAAAATTGGCTACTTGCGATGGAGTTACGGCCCCAAATTGAATGAGGCTGTTGGTCCCTACCCATCATGGCACAACAAATGTGATTACTGCCAGATGTCGAACAAAAGCATACATATGTTGGGCCTGTACAAAATGATGTACATTTGAGGCATGGCTCAAGGTTGTATAGTGTGAAAATACTACATCTATCCCAATTTCAACACTAACACCTAAACATTTAGAGCCGATTCTATTGAGCAATTGTGGCAGTAAGAAAATTTGCTAATCAATTGGAGTCTTTTTGCAGGCTCCAAAATGATTTACTGGTTACTGCATTGAACACTTTGCGATTGTTAAACCCGGAACTTACAGCTTTCCGAAGCCTTTGATCTTTCCCGTCCACAAGAGTTACAATTGCTAAAATCGTTATTCAATTGCTACAATTCCCCAGGCCCGCAAATGTTTTAGCACCCGTAAACGGCAAATGTAGGAAAAAATCAAACGAGTACTTGAGAGGATGTTTAACCCTTAGCCTTATCACTGTAAATACAAATAAAAAATCAAGACAGCACTGTCAATGATGGGCAAAGCGATGGAAGGCATTAGAATTAATTGCACAACAATCTCAAGTTCGCAAATCAGCAAAAAAAAAATGATGTGTCCTTTCGGGGGTTATATCGATCTTGGAAGTCAATGAGTTAATTCATATAAGGCCATCCATATGGACTTCAACAGTATTGACATCCATTTTTATTGTTTTATATATTGCGGTTTTGCAAGTCCAATCGCATATCGGACCTCCAAATGCTAACTGATTGACATGTAAACTCCATGTTTTACTGCCGTAATGATGGTGGCCTCATTTCGATTCGAAATGGGTAGTTATGGCCTTGCTTAATTGATCATGTTCCGGCCCTGAACTGCTTCATACGAGTGCATGGTTTACGGTTTTGGCATTCGGCCCATAACTTTGTTTTAGTAGCTTGACAAAAATTAGTAGGGAAGAGTCAATGGGGTATATTTATCAAGTAGGAAAAAAGTGGGGATTAGCTGTGTATGTGGGGATAAGTGGAGTTAAGTGGAGCTACAAATAAAATATCTACGCTTGCTATACTTTCTATGAAAGCTTTTTATTAAGCAGGGATAAACTATAACTCTGAAAATACATCAGAAATGGGGATATTTACCCCTACTTTTTATCCCCACTTTTATCCCTATTTGATAAATATACCCTAATGTTCCAAACTACAGAGAATAGTTTAGTAGTGAACAGTTAATACATAATATTAAATTATATTTTCTTTAATCTCAGAATGAACTTTCCAAAGGAGCTGTGGTTGAATTATCTAGCCTTTATGGAACAACGTACGAATATGGACCCTCAAGCACAACAATTTGTAAGTATGGTCTTTTATATTTACTTTATTAATAAGAAAATCAGTTAGAAAGAAGTGAATGATTTAGTTTATATTGAGATGTGTCATACCAATTTCAATAGAAATGCTGCCAAAGTTTGAGGATCAAGTATTTATTTTTTAGAAAGCATAAATAAGATATATACCAGATAAGATCTCTGTCTCGCATATTATACTGTTTATAAGGACACACAAGTTCCTATTTATTAAAGGACCACTGTAGTTAATTTAACAACAAGACCATGATGGTTTAACTAGGATTTGAACATAAATAAAAACCATATTCCGTGATTTAAAAAACAAGTTGCTGGTGTCAACTCACTATAAATTCAGTGGGGAGATGGAAACTTTTTTGCACTGGCTGGAGACTTGCTGTGTTAAAGTGGTTTCCCTGGGCATGGAGCTTTTGCTGCTGTTCATGTTGTTTAGCTGTTCGTTGTGTATGACTCTCCGTGAACCAATGGACCACAGATCAACAGGCATTTGTGTCAGCCACTGCCCCTGTGAGCTCCATCAAGCTCATGTTTATTGCTTCAGTGGTCTCATCTATCCATTTCCACCTCTGCCTTTCCCTTTTTCATGTTCCTCAATCTTTCCCAGTATCAGAGTCTTCTCTAAGGAATCTCTTCTCATGATATGACCAAAATATTTGAGCTTTAGCCTCATGCTCAAAACTTCCATTGAATAGTTTGGCATGATTTTATTGTAGTATGGATTGATTTAATGAGTTTTCTCAGCTTCAGTTCTCACATCCCTTTGTTAATACAGGGAATACCATAGTTCCAACTATGTGGACCTTTTTTGATAATGTAATAAGATTGTCCAGATTTGCCATAGCTTTCCTTCCCAGAAGTAAATGTCTTTAAATTCATAGCTGCAGTCACCATCTTCAGAGTATTTGGAGTCTCCTCACTTTCAGCCATCAGAGTCTTATTATCCGAGTATCTGAGATTGTTGATATTTCTCTAAGCAATATTAATTCCAGCTTTGAACTTGTCTAGACTGGCCTTATGAATGATTCCCCGTAAGTTGAATAATTAAAGTGACATTATACAACCTTGCTGCAATGCCTACCCTTTTGTCATTTATCATGCTCACTTTGACATGAAAGGTTCCTTTCAGATCCCTAATTTTTTTGAAGAGATCTCGACTTAGCTAATTATTTTATCTTCTTCCATTTCTTTACATCACTCATTGTAGAATGTCTCCTTGTCTCTTCTTGCTATCCTCTAGATTTGTTGCTGTCAGTTGGATAAATATCTTCCTATCTCCACTACATTTTGCTTTACTTATTTCAAGAGCTAGTTTAAAAGTCTCATCAGATAGCCAGTTTACTTTCTTAGTTTTCTTTCTTTTGGTGATATTCTTTTTTGCTGTTTTCTGGACAATGTTGCAAACTTCTGTCCAAAGTTCTTCAATCATTCTACCTAGTCCCTTAAATCTGGTCTTTACTTCCACTGCATATTGACTAGGGTATTATTTTTTTTATATCTGCTTGATCAGATAATTTTCCCTTTTTTCCTCAGTTTAATTCTGAGTTTAAGCTCATGACCGGCTCCAGGTTTTGTCTGTATAGAGCTTTTCCATCTTTGGCTGCAAAGTATATAGTCAATGTGATTTCTATATTGCCCACTTGGTGATGTCCATGTTTAGAGTAGTCTCGGAGGCTGTTGGAAGAGGGTGTTTACTATAAGCAGTAAATTACAGAATTCTACTAATCTCTGACCTGCTTCATTTTTCACATATCTTTTGGGTCCCTACCATTACAATCTCCTATCCTGGTAGAATTGGACAACTTCAGCCTCTTCAGCATCCATGGTTGAAGAATAGACTTGGATCACTGTGAAGTTAAATGGCTTACCCTAATTCAAATTGAAATAATTCTGTCATTTATTGTGTTGCAACCGAGCACTGCTTTGGCCACCCTTTGATTGATTATGAGGGCTGCTCCACTTCTTCTGTGGGATTCATGACCACAGTAAACATTCCAGTTGTCTGATATGAAATGTCGCATTGCAGTCCATTTGAGTCCAGTTATACCTAGGATATCAATAATGAATCTTCTCATCTCATGTTTGACCACATCCATTTTGCCTTGGTTCATAGTTCTAACATTCCAGGTTCCTATGCTGATTTGGCAACACCAAATTATTAGATCTGTTGCTACTAGTGGTTATCCTCTACTCTTCCCTAGCAATGTGGTAGGCACCTTCTAACATGAGGTCTCATCTTCTGGTGTTATATCGTTATGTGTCTGGTTGCTCTTACCCATAAGTTTATCTTGGCAAAGATACTCAAATGGGTTACCAATTCCTTCTCCAGTGGATTGTGATTAGTCTGACCTCTCTGATTTCACTAGACCATCTTATATTACCCTACATAGTGTAACTCAGAGCTGCATTGAAGTGCACAAGCCCCTTCACCGCAACATCCTAGAGATACAGCTTTTGCTGTAGAAACACCATATAAAGGATTGTTTGTCTTATCAAATCATCAGTGTAAATAATCAACACAACTGGAGACATAAACTCTAACCCTTGAAAATTATTTTTCTATATGGTCTTTTTAATAACAAACTTTGATAATGGGCAAAATATTTGTAGAATCCAATAAAACAGCATTTTTATTTTTTATACCAAATTATTCTCTACTGCAGGCATCCATTGTCTTTTGTCAGCTGATTCCCCTGGTATTTTTCATTGTATAATGATTAGCTATTCAATACAAATACTATGACATCTATAGATGCCATTTACATTGCAGCAAAAATTGCATATACAAGTTAATATATTAGAGGCTTTATTATTCTATTTTCCATTCCAACAGTCTCTACTTTATTCAATTTTGGAAGCAAATATGCTGCACAGCAATATAACATTTTGGTTTCAGCTAATCAATTTCTTGAGATGGGGAAGACTTTGAATGCACAGAAAATGTCTATCTCAATAACAACAATGTGGCAACTACAACTTCCAATACAATCAGCAGAACTGATAATAAGCCACAAAAGACAGAAAACTTAGGGCCTCATTAAATTCCAGCCTCGTAAATAAGAGGCTTCTACTTAAGCCCTACGTACTGCAAAGTTTCTCTAACTTACAATGCTATTAAATTAGCCCTGCTGCGAGCAACGTATGAGCTACGCAGCAGGCCCGTACGTATCTACACTGCGTAAATGTACATGAGGAGTGACAGCCTGCGAGATGATATCGCAGGCTCCCACTCCTCATCAAGTGCTGCGGGGGTCCTAAAAGGGACCTCCGCGGCAGTCCCCCACATAAGCATTGCCGTGGGGGGTACTCCAAACCCCCCCCAGGCACCTAAAATGAACCCCCCCTCAATGCGGGGGTCCCTGTCGGGACCCCCGAAGTGTCCTCACATGAACACCTTGCTGCAGGGGTCCATAGGAACCCCCGCAGCCCCCACACATTAACCCCTTGCAGCGGGGGTCCCCGATCGGCACTGATCAGGCCCCCGCTGCATTTAAAACTTTTAAATTCCCCGCCGCGGCTCCTTAAAGGGGCCGCGGCACACTATTACCCAATCCCGGCCGCGGCACTTAAAATTAACCCCCCTCTATGCTGGGGGTCCCCATCGGGACCCCCGAAGTGTCCCCACATAAACCCATTGCAGGGGGGGGTCCCCGATCTGCATAGATCAGGCCCCCCGCAGCATTTAAAACTTTTAAATTCCCCGCCGCGGCTCCTTAAAGGGGCCGCGGCACACTATTACCCAATCCCGGCCGCGGCACTTAAAATTAACCCCCCTCTATGCTGGGGGTCCCCATCGGGACCCCCGAAGTGTCCCCATATAAACCCCCTGCAGCGGGGGGCCCCGATCGGCACCGATCGTGACCCTGCTGCAATTCAATTTTAAATTTCCCGCCTCGCGGGTCCTCAAAGGACCGTAAAGGTCCTGAAAGGACTCGCACTAAAAATAATAACCCCAGGCAACTATAATTACCCCATTAACTCATGGTGGTCAATCCAGACCACCATAAGACCTAAATTAACCCATTAACTCATGGTGGTCAATCCAGACCACCATAAGACCTAAATTAACCCATTAACTCATGATGGTCAATCCAGACCACCATAAGACCTAAATTAACCCATTAACTCATGGTGGTCAATCCAGACCACCATAAGACCTAAATTAACCCATTAACTCATGGTGGTCAATCCAGACCACCACAAGACCTAAATTAACCCATTAACTCATGATGGTCAATCCAGACCACCATAAGACCTAAATTAACCCATTAACTCATGGTGGTCAATCCAGACCACCATAAGACCTAAATTACCCCATTAACTCATGGTGGTCAATCCAGACCACCATAAGACCTAAATTAACCCATTAACTCATGATGGTCAATCCAGACCACCATAAGACCTAAATTAACCCATTAACTCATGGTGGTCAATCCAGACCACCATAAGACCTAAATTACCCCATTAACTCATGGTGGTCAATCCAGACCACCATAAGACCTAAATTAACCCATTAACTCATGGTGGTCAATCCAGACCACCATAAGACCTAAATTACCCCATTAACTCATGGTGGTCAATCCAGACCACCATAAGACCTAAATTAACCCATTAACTCATGGTGGTCAATCCAGACCACCATAAGACCTAAATTAACCCATTAACTCATGATGGTCAATCCAGACCACCATAAGACCTAAATTAACCCATTAACTCATGGTGGTCAATCCAGACCACCATAAGACCTAAATTAACCCATTAACTCATGGTGGTCAATCCAGACCACCATAAGACCTAAATTAACCCATTAACTCATGGTGGTCAATCCAGACCACCATAAGACCTAAATTAACCCATTAACTCATGATGGTCAATCCAGACCACCATAAGACCTAAATTAACCCATTAACTCATGGTGGTCAATCCAGACCACCATAAGACCTAAATTAACCCATTAACTCATGGTGGTCAATCCAGACCACCATAAGACCTAAATTAACCCATTAACTCATGATGGTCAATCCAGACCACCATAAGACCTAAATTAACCCATTAACTCATGATGGTCAATACAGACCAGCATAAGGCTCTATTTAACCCCATCAGTCCCATAAGGGTATATTATTACCATTATGGGCCTGTTACAACCCAACATTAACCACATAAGTGCCATGATGGTCCTCAAGGACCATCATGACACTAACTACAAACACTACACTATAACCCCCAATAAACCATTTAATCTAAACTAACCCCCCTCTACACTAATCTATTAACACTTACACTACCTACCTACACTACCTACCCCCTAATAAACCTCCCCAACACTCTAATTACAAAAAACAAAAAACCTACAGTACAAAAAACAAAAAAACCTACAGTACAGAAAACAAAAAAAAATTACAACCCCACCCCCCACTACAGAAAACAAAAAAATACATTACAACCCCACCCCCCACTACAGAAAATAAAAAAATTACACACCTGAAAAGGAAAGACAGATAAACACAATACAATAATACATATAATACATTACATACATTACATACAATACATGACATTACATATAATATATTAAATATAATATATTACATATAATATATTACATATAATACATTACATACATTACATACAATACATGACATTACATATAATATATTAAATATAATATATTAAATATAATATATTACATATAATACATTACATACATTACATACAATACATGACATTACATATAATATATTAAATATAATATATTAAATATAATATATTACATATAATACATTACATACATTACATACAATACATGACATTACATATAATATATTAAATATAATATATTAAATATAATATATTACATATAATACATTACATACATTACATACAATACATGACATTACATATAATATATTAAATATAATATATTAAATATAATATATTACATATAATACATTACATACATTACATACAATACATGACATTACATATAATATATTAAATATAATATATTAAATATAATATATTACATATAATATATTACATATAGTCCTAATCAAATACCCCCTATCTATCTAACATACAATCTATTTAATTTAAAATAAATCCTAACTATATCAAATACATCCCCCTATCTATCTAATATACAAAAAATCCTAACTACATACACAGACCCTTATTCTAAAATAAAATAAAATAATTACAGTCCTAACTACATACACAGACCCTAATTCTAAGCTAAAATCAATAAATTAAGACCACTTACCTTTAAGATGTTGCTTCAGATCACTAACCTATGGGTCAAACAAAAAAAAAAATTAGTACAAAACATTAACATCAAATAAATAAACATTATATACATTCTACATATTCAACTCACCTTTACAGCATGTCCAGTCACTGTTAAGCTCTTCCGGCGCGGCCCTGTTAAAAAAAAAAAACACAATACATGAATACATGAATACAATATATAAACAATAAATAAAATACACAAATAAACATCTAAATATACATTTAACTTACCTCCCCGCGATGTCCCCGGCCTTCTCTCCTTCAGCCCCGGCTGGGCCGCGGAACCATCCGCGCTCTAAAAAAAAATAAAAAAAAAACTAACGGAGGTCTGCACTGGCAGACCTCCCCGACGCTACTGAACCTCCCGGAGTCGTTTCCGGGAGGAAATTGGCATTGGCGGCTTGTGATTGGCTGAAAAAGCTGTCAGCCAATCAAAAGTCGTCAATGTAGGAGCCAATCAGGATGCGCAGATGTCTTCTACCAATCACTCCGTGGGGGTGTATCCCATAGTGATTGGCTGAAGGCATCTGAGCGTTGTGATTGGTTCCCATAAAGATAGACAAGTGTTTTAGCCAATCAGGGTGGGATATTGGGGTGTATCCCATCCTGATTGGCTCACACATTGACGACTTTTGATTGGCTGAAATTGATAGACAGCTTTTTCAGCCAATCACAAGCCGCCAATGCCAATTTCCTCCCGGAAACGACTCCGGGAGGTTCAGTAGCGTCGGGGAGGTCTGCCAGTGCAGACCTCCGTTAGTTTTTTTTCTTTTTTTTTTTTAGAGCGCGGATGGTTCCGCGGCCCAGCCGGGGCTGAAGGAGAGAAGGCCGGGGACATCGCGGGGAGGTAAGTTAAATGTATATTTAGATGTTTATTTGTGTATTTTATTTATTGTTTATATATTGTATTCATGTATTCATGTATTGTGTTTTTTTTTTTTAACAGGGCCGCGCCGGAAGAGCTTAACAGTGACTGGACATGCTGTAAAGGTGAGTTGAATATGTAGAATGTATATAATGTTTATTTATTTGATGTTAATGTTTTGTACTAATTTTTTTTTTTGTTTGACCCATAGGTTAGTGATCTGAAGCAACATCTTAAAGGTAAGTGGTCTTAATTTATTGATTTTAGCTTAGAATTAGGGTCTGTGTATGTAGTTAGGACTGTAATTATTTTATTTTATTTTAGAATAAGGGTCTGTGTATGTAGTTAGGATTTTTTGTATATTAGATAGATAGGGGGATGTATTTGATATAGTTAGGATTTATTTTAAATTAAATAGATTGTATGTTAGATAGATAGGGGGTATTTGATTAGGACTATATGTAATATATTATATGTAATATATTATATTTAATATATTATATTTAATATATTATATGTAATGTCATGTATTGTATGTAATGTATGTAATGTATTATATGTAATATATTATATTTAATATATTATATTTAATATATTATATGTAATGTCATGTATTGTATGTAATGTATGTAATGTATTATATGTAATATATTATATTTAATATATTATATTTAATATATTATATGTAATGTCATGTATTGTATGTAATGTATGTAATGTATTATATGTAATATATTATATTTAATATATTATATTTAATATATTATATGTAATGTCATGTATTGTATGTAATGTATGTAATGTATTATATGTATTATTGTATTGTGTTTATCTGTCTTTCCTTTTCAGGTGTGTAATTTTTTTATTTTCTGTAGTGGGGGGTGGGGTTGTAATGTATTTTTTTGTTTTCTGTAGTGGGGGGTGGGGTTGTAATTTTTTTTTGTTTTCTGTACTGTAGGTTTTTTTGTTTTTTGTACTGTAGGTTTTTTGTTTTTTGTAATTAGAGTGTTGGGGAGGTTTATTAGGGGGTAGGTAGTGTAGGTAGGTAGTGTAAGTGTTAATAGATTAGTGTAGAGGGGGGTTAGTTTAGATTAAATGGTTTATTGGGGGTTATAGTGTAGTGTTTGTAGTTAGTGTCATGATGGTCCTTGAGGACCATCATGGCACTTATGTGGTTAATGTTGGGTTGTAACAGGCCCATAATGGTAATAATATACCCTTATGGGACTGATGGGGTTAAATAGAGCCTTATGCTGGTCTGTATTGACCATCATGAGTTAATGGGTTAATTTAGGTCTTATGGTGGTCTGGATTGACCACCATGAGTTAATGGGTTAATTTAGGCCTTATGGTGGTCTGGATTGACCATCATGAGTTAATGGGTTAATTTAGGTCTTATGGTGGTCTGGATTGACCACCATGAGTTAATGGGTTAATTTAGGTCTTATGGTGGTCTGGATTGACCACCATGAGTTAATGGGTTAATTTAGGTCTTATGGTGGTCTGGATTGACCACCATGAGTTAATGGGTTAATTTAGGCCTTATGGTGGTCTGGATTGACCATCATGAGTTAATGGGGTAATTATAGTTGCCTGGGGTTATTATTTTTAGTGCGAGTCCTTTCAGGACCTTTACGGTCCTTTGAGGACCCGCGAGGCGGGAAATTTAAAATTGAATTGCAGCAGGGTCACGATCGGTGCCGATCGGGGCCCCCCGCTGCAGGGGGTTTATATGGGGACACTTCGGGGGTCCCGATGGGGACCCCCAGCATAGAGGGGGGTTAATTTTAAGTGCCGCGGCCGGGATTGGCTAATAGTGTGCCGCGGTCCCTTTAAGGAGCCGCGGCGGGGAATTTAAAAGTTTTAAATGCAGCGGGGGGCCTGATCTATGCAGATCGGGGACCCCCCCTGCAATGGGTTTATGTGGGGACACTTCGGGGGTCCCGATGGGGACCCCCAGCATAGAGGGGGGTTAATTTTAAGTGCCGCGGCCGGGATTGGCTAATAGTGTGCCGCGGTCCCTTTAAGGAGCCGCGGCGGGGAATTTAAAAGTTTTAAATGCAGCGGGGGGCCTGATCTATGCAGATCGGGGACCCCCGCTGCAAGGGGTTAATGTGGGGGTGCTGCAGGGGTCCTGATAGAGACCCCTGCAGCATGGGGATGTGTATAGGGTGCAGGGGGGAGCCTCACGCTGCTGTCTCGGGCTGTTCCGAGGCAGCACGTAGAGGCTTTCGGATCCCTTGCGTGGACTTTTTGTCCACGTAGGGATTCTTACGATATGCGAGACTCGTGCATAGATTTAAGGCTACGTAGCTCTCTCGGAGCCTATTCTCGGCCATTTTCTCGCAGTCATATCGTAAAGCAGGCTGCGAGAGATTCGGTTCTCGCAAACAGCAGGAAAACTGCCTTTTGCGAGCACCGAGAGAACTACGAGGGAGAATTTAATAGGGCCCTTAATCTGGAAACAAAACAATTACATGTTGCCCAGCTGCAGCACCTGGTGCCTGCAAAAAAGCTACTATGACTTCAGAGTCCAGTGGAGGGATTAAAGCTAATCTCTTGCTACAGAAAATAACTAGTGAAGATGGTGTGGAAGCATACATCCTGACCTCTGAAAGAATTTCCACCAGAGAAGCATGGCCCCAAATCTTCCTCCAGACTTATGAAAATGGATAGGACAAAATGAACCAGAGACCCCAGATGAGTTTATTACACTGACTGAAAGATGCCTGGCTATGAATTAACTTTCATTAGGGAAGGCCTTCAGCACTCAAAGACAGTTTAAGCAATGGAGGCTCAAACCAATAATTTGATTAGAAATCCAGAATCTGGAAGATGCCAGCTACAAAGAAAATACCACAAATAGACTGGTTGTTGAAAATCAAAAGCACAGACATATCCCAGTTTGATTGTAACCTGATCAACTTGATCAACAAAAAGTTTAACCAATTTATAAAAAACGTAAAAGTTGATAGTAAAGAAAACACAGCATTAATCGATTCAAGAAATGCAGTGCATCTTTTTTCAGGCAAAATCATAAAGCCTAGTGAAATAAAAGTATCTAATTAAATAGTCATAAAATGTGTGCATGGAACAGGGAATCTCTAACCTACAGTACAGCAACACTGGAGGTATGTGGGGAAAAGATGATAATTACTGTGCCAGTGGTCTATAATCTGCCTTATCCTGTCATGCTAAGCAGGAATGTTCCCAACTTTGAAAACAACAAATCAACAAATGGAAAACAGAAGAGCTCAAGAATCTTTCTGATCACATCTGTCATGTAAGAGAAGAATGGGAAGAGCAAGCAATGCCAGGTGAAAATATTGTGAATTATGTGAAAATATGAGGCAAAGAATTTCCCAAATTGCCTCTGCTGTACAAGAAACACCAGTAAGAATGTTTAGCCAGGAGATTTCTACAGGGAGTGCAGAATTATTAGGCAAGTTGTATTTTTGAGGATTAATTTTATTATTGAACAACAACCATGTTCTCAATGAACCCAAAAAACTCATTAATATCAAAGCTGAATATTTTTGGAAGTAGTTTTTAGTTTGCTTTTAGTTTTAGCTATTTTAGGGGGATATCTGTGTGTGCAGGTGACTATTACTGTGCATATTTATTAGGCAACTTAACAAAAAACAAATATATACCCATTTCAATTATTTATTTTTACCAGTGAAACCAATATAACATCTCAACATTCACAAATATACATTTCTGACATTCAAAAACAAAACAAAAACAAATCAGTGACCAATATAGCCACCTTTCCTTGCAAGGACACTCAAAAGCCTGCCATCCATGGATTCTGTCAGTGTTTTGATCTGTTCACCATCAACAATGCGTGCAGCAGCAACCACAGCCTCCCAGACACTGTTCAGAGAGGTGTACTGTTTTCCCTCCTTGTAAATCTCACATTTGATGATGGACCACAGGCTCTCAATGGGGTTCAGATCAGGTGAACAAGGAGGCCATGTCATTAGATTTTCTTCTTTTATACCCTTTCTTGCCAGCCACGCTGTGGAGTACTTGGACGCGTGTGATGGAGCATTGTCCTGCATGAAAATCATGTTTTTCTTGAAGGATGCAGACTTCTTCCTGTACCACTGCTTGAAGAAGGTGTCTTCCAGGAACTGGCAGTAGGACTGGGAGTTGAGCTTGACTCCATCCTCAACCCGAAAAGGCCCCACAAACTCATCTTTGATGATACCAGCCCAAACCAGTACTCCACCTCCACCTTGCTGGCGTCTGAGTCGGACTGGAGCTCTCTGCCCTTTACCAATCCAGCCACGGGCCCATCCATCTGGCCCATCAAGACTCACTCTCATTTCATCAGTCCATAAAACCTTGGAAAAATCAGTCTTGAGATATTTCTTGGCCCAGTCTTGACGTTTCAGCTTTTGTGTCTTGTTCAGTGGTGGTCGTCTTTCAGCCTTTCTTACCTTGGCCATGTCTCTGAGTATTGCACACCTTGTGCTTTTGGGCACTCCAGTGATGTTGCAGCTCTGAAATATGGCCAAACTGGTGGCAAGTGGCATCGTGGCAGCTGCACGCTTGACTTTTCTCAGTTCATGGGCAGTTATTTTGCGCCTTGGTTTTTCCACACGCTTCTTGCGACCCTGTTGAGATGTGTCATACCAATTTCAATAGAAATGCTGCCAAAGTTTGAGGATCAAGTATTTATTTTTTAGAAAGCATAAATAAGATATATACCAGATAAGATCTCTGTCTCGCATATTATACTGTTTATAAGGACACACAAGTTCCTATTTATTAAAGGACCACTGTAGTTAATTTAACAACAAGACCATGATGGTTTAACTAGGATTTGAACATAAATAAAAACCATATTCCGTGATTTAAAAAACAAGTTGCTGGTGTCAACTCACTATAAATTCAGTGGGGAGATGGAAACTTTTTTGCACTGGCTGGAGACTTGCTGTGTTAAAGTGGTTTCCCTGGGCATGGAGCTTTTGCTGCTGTTCATGTTGTTTAGCTGTTCGTTGTGTATGACTCTCCGTGAACCAATGGACCACAGATCAACAGGCATTTGTGTCAGCCACTGCCCCTGTGAGCTCCATCAAGCTCATGTTTATTGCTTCAGTGGTCTCATCTATCCATTTCCACCTCTGCCTTTCCCTTTTTCATGTTCCTCAATCTTTCCCAGTATCAGAGTCTTCTCTAAGGAATCTCTTCTCATGATATGACCAAAATATTTGAGCTTTAGCCTCATGCTCAAAACTTCCATTGAATAGTTTGGCATGATTTTATTGTAGTATGGATTGATTTAATGAGTTTTCTCAGCTTCAGTTCTCACATCCCTTTGTTAATACAGGGAATACCATAGTTCCAACTATGTGGACCTTTTTTGATAATGTAATAAGATTGTCCAGATTTGCCATAGCTTTCCTTCCCAGAAGTAAATGTCTTTAAATTCATAGCTGCAGTCACCATCTTCAGAGTATTTGGAGTCTCCTCACTTTCAGCCATCAGAGTCTTATTATCCGAGTATCTGAGATTGTTGATATTTCTCTAAGCAATATTAATTCCAGCTTTGAACTTGTCTAGACTGGCCTTATGAATGATTCCCCGTAAGTTGAATAATTAAAGTGACATTATACAACCTTGCTGCAATGCCTACCCTTTTGTCATTTATCATGCTCACTTTGACATGAAAGGTTCCTTTCAGATCCCTAATTTTTTTGAAGAGATCTCGACTTAGCTAATTATTTTATCTTCTTCCATTTCTTTACATCACTCATTGTAGAATGTCTCCTTGTCTCTTCTTGCTATCCTCTAGATTTGTTGCTGTCAGTTGGATAAATATCTTCCTATCTCCACTACATTTTGCTTTACTTATTTCAAGAGCTAGTTTAAAAGTCTCATCAGATAGCCAGTTTACTTTCTTAGTTTTCTTTCTTTTGGTGATATTCTTTTTTGCTGTTTTCTGGACAATGTTGCAAACTTCTGTCCAAAGTTCTTCAATCATTCTACCTAGTCCCTTAAATCTGGTCTTTACTTCCACTGCATATTGACTAGGGTATTATTTTTTTTATATCTGCTTGATCAGATAATTTTCCCTTTTTTCCTCAGTTTAATTCTGAGTTTAAGCTCATGACCGGCTCCAGGTTTTGTCTGTATAGAGCTTTTCCATCTTTGGCTGCAAAGTATATAGTCAATGTGATTTCTATATTGCCCACTTGGTGATGTCCATGTTTAGAGTAGTCTCGGAGGCTGTTGGAAGAGGGTGTTTACTATAAGCAGTAAATTACAGAATTCTACTAATCTCTGACCTGCTTCATTTTTCACATATCTTTTGGGTCCCTACCATTACAATCTCCTATCCTGGTAGAATTGGACAACTTCAGCCTCTTCAGCATCCATGGTTGAAGAATAGACTTGGATCACTGTGAAGTTAAATGGCTTACCCTAATTCAAATTGAAATAATTCTGTCATTTATTGTGTTGCAACCGAGCACTGCTTTGGCCACCCTTTGATTGATTATGAGGGCTGCTCCACTTCTTCTGTGGGATTCATGACCACAGTAAACATTCCAGTTGTCTGATATGAAATGTCGCATTGCAGTCCATTTGAGTCCAGTTATACCTAGGATATCAATAATGAATCTTCTCATCTCATGTTTGACCACATCCATTTTGCCTTGGTTCATAGTTCTAACATTCCAGGTTCCTATGCTGATTTGGCAACACCAAATTATTAGATCTGTTGCTACTAGTGGTTATCCTCTACTCTTCCCTAGCAATGTGGTAGGCACCTTCTAACATGAGGTCTCATCTTCTGGTGTTATATCGTTATGTGTCTGGTTGCTCTTACCCATAAGTTTATCTTGGCAAAGATACTCAAATGGGTTACCAATTCCTTCTCCAGTGGATTGTGATTAGTCTGACCTCTCTGATTTCACTAGACCATCTTATATTACCCTACATAGTGTAACTCAGAGCTGCATTGAAGTGCACAAGCCCCTTCACCGCAACATCCTAGAGATACAGCTTTTGCTGTAGAAACACCATATAAAGGATTGTTTGTCTTATCAAATCATCAGTGTAAATAATCAACACAACTGGAGACATAAACTCTAACCCTTGAAAACTATTTTTCTATATGGTCTTTTTAATAACAAACTTTGATAATGGGCAAAATATTTGTAGAATCCAATAAAACAGCATTTTTATTTTTTATACCAAATTATTCTCTACTGCAGGCATCCATTGTCTTTTGTCAGCTGATTCCCCTGGTATTTTTCATTGTATAATGATTAGCTATTCAATACAAATACTATGACATCTATAGATGCCATTTACATTGCAGCAAAAATTGCATATACAAGTTAATATATTAGAGGCTTTATTATTCTATTTTCCATTCCAACAGTCTCTACTTTATTCAATTTTGGAAGCAAATATGCTGCACAGCAATATAACATTTTGGTTTCAGCTAATCAATTTCTTGAGATGGGGAAGACTTTGAATGCACAGAAAATGTCTATCTCAATAACAACAATGTGGCAACTACAACTTCCAATACAATCAGCAGAACTGATAATAAGCCACAAAAGACAGAAAACTTAATCTGGAAACAAAACAATTACATGTTGCCCAGCTGCAGCACCTGGTGCCTGCAAAAAAGCTACTATGACTTCAGAGTCCAGTGGAGGGATTAAAGCTAATCTCTTGCTACAGAAAATAACTAGTGAAGATGGTGTGGAAGCATACATCCTGACCTCTGAAAGAATTTCCACCAGAGAAGCATGGCCCCAAATCTTCCTCCAGACTTATGAAAATGGATAGGACAAAATGAACCAGAGACCCCAGATGAGTTTATTACACTGACTGAAAGATGCCTGGCTATGAATTAACTTTCATTAGGGAAGGCCTTCAGCACTCAAAGACAGTTTAAGCAATGGAGGCTCAAACCAATAATTTGATTAGAAATCCAGAATCTGGAAGATGCCAGCTACAAAGAAAATACCACAAATAGACTGGTTGTTGAAAATCAAAAGCACAGACATATCCCAGTTTGATTGTAACCTGATCAACTTGATCAACAAAAAGTTTAACCAATTTATAAAAAACGTAAAAGTTGATAGTAAAGAAAACACAGCATTAATCGATTCAAGAAATGCAGTGCATCTTTTTTCAGGCAAAATCATAAAGCCTAGTGAAATAAAAGTATCTAATTAAATAGTCATAAAATGTGTGCATGGAACAGGGAATCTCTAACCTACAGTACAGCAACACTGGAGGTATGTGGGGAAAAGATGATAATTACTGTGCCAGTGGTCTATAATCTGCCTTATCCTGTCATGCTAAGCAGGAATGTTCCCAACTTTGAAAACAACAAATCAACAAATGGAAAACAGAAGAGCTCAAGAATCTTTCTGATCACATCTGTCATGTAAGAGAAGAATGGGAAGAGCAAGCAATGCCAGGTGAAAATATTGTGAATTATGTGAAAATATGAGGCAAAGAATTTCCCAAATTGCCTCTGCTGTACAAGAAACACCAGTAAGAATGTTTAGCCAGGAGATTTCTACAGGGAGTGCAGAATTATTAGGCAAGTTGTATTTTTGAGGATTAATTTTATTATTGAACAACAACCATGTTCTCAATGAACCCAAAAAACTCATTAATATCAAAGCTGAATATTTTTGGAAGTAGTTTTTAGTTTGCTTTTAGTTTTAGCTATTTTAGGGGGATATCTGTGTGTGCAGGTGACTATTACTGTGCATATTTATTAGGCAACTTAACAAAAAACAAATATATACCCATTTCAATTATTTATTTTTACCAGTGAAACCAATATAACATCTCAACATTCACAAATATACATTTCTGACATTCAAAAACAAAACAAAAACAAATCAGTGACCAATATAGCCACCTTTCCTTGCAAGGACACTCAAAAGCCTGCCATCCATGGATTCTGTCAGTGTTTTGATCTGTTCACCATCAACAATGCGTGCAGCAGCAACCACAGCCTCCCAGACACTGTTCAGAGAGGTGTACTGTTTTCCCTCCTTGTAAATCTCACATTTGATGATGGACCACAGGCTCTCAATGGGGTTCAGATCAGGTGAACAAGGAGGCCATGTCATTAGATTTTCTTCTTTTATACCCTTTCTTGCCAGCCACGCTGTGGAGTACTTGGACGCGTGTGATGGAGCATTGTCCTGCATGAAAATCATGTTTTTCTTGAAGGATGCAGACTTCTTCCTGTACCACTGCTTGAAGAAGGTGTCTTCCAGGAACTGGCAGTAGGACTGGGAGTTGAGCTTGACTCCATCCTCAACCCGAAAAGGCCCCACAAACTCATCTTTGATGATACCAGCCCAAACCAGTACTCCACCTCCACCTTGCTGGCGTCTGAGTCGGACTGGAGCTCTCTGCCCTTTACCAATCCAGCCACGGGCCCATCCATCTGGCCCATCAAGACTCACTCTCATTTCATCAGTCCATAAAACCTTGGAAAAATCAGTCTTGAGATATTTCTTGGCCCAGTCTTGACGTTTCAGCTTTTGTGTCTTGTTCAGTGGTGGTCGTCTTTCAGCCTTTCTTACCTTGGCCATGTCTCTGAGTATTGCACACCTTGTGCTTTTGGGCACTCCAGTGATGTTGCAGCTCTGAAATATGGCCAAACTGGTGGCAAGTGGCATCGTGGCAGCTGCACGCTTGACTTTTCTCAGTTCATGGGCAGTTATTTTGCGCCTTGGTTTTTCCACACGCTTCTTGCGACCCTGTTGACTATTTTGAATGAAACGCTTGATTGTTTGATGATCACGCTTCAGAAGCTTTGCAATTTTAAGAGTGCTGCATCCCTCTGCAAGATATCTCACTATTTTTGACTTTTCTGAGCCTGTCAAGTCCTTCTTTTGATCCATTTTGCCAAAGGAAAGGAAGTTGCCTAATAATTATGCACACCTGATATAGGGTGTTGATGTCATTAGACCACACCCCTTCTCATTACAGAGATGCACATCACCTAATATGCTTAATTGGTAGTAGGCTTTCGAGCCTATACAGCTTGGAGTAAGACAACATGCATAAAGAGAATGATGTGGTCAAAATACTCATTTGCCTAATAATTCTGCACTCCCTGTAGTGTTAGTGGATATACAGCTGGAAGTAAACATCTAGCTAAAAGGCAATAAAGTTGTAGGAAAAGTGAATTATAAGGTGAGGCCACCTGAGCTGCAGAAACCAGAACAGATCTACGATACAAACCTGCTAAAACCATAGAGAGTGCAGGCAGTAGATGTTGGTGTTACATGTTTGGCTAAAGGATCAGAAGTGAAACAGTTTGCTGTGCAGAATCCATGGAGTCAGCACAAGTGAAAGTACATGTTTTACAAGAACTGATGCCTGAACAAACGGAAGAAACCTAAAAGATGCTGGAAGGAATCAATGATTTTAGGTCACACTACCTCCATTTGATAAATCCATAAAGGTTAATGGAAAAGAAACCACAGCATTAATTGATTTAGGAAGTGCAGTGACTCTTTTCAGGTAAAATCATAAAGCCTAGTGAAATAAAAATGTCTGATAAACAGTGAATCTCTACCCTACAAGTACAGCAAAACTGGAGGTATGTGAGAAGAAGATGACAATCAATGCACCAGTGGTAATTTACCTGCCTTATTCTGTTGTTCTAAGCAGGGATTTTTTTTCCAGTTTTTAAGACATCCTTCAGATAAACAAATGGGAAACAGTAAAAAAGTCTGAATAGAAAACCCAGACTACTCAGGAATCTATCTAGTTACATCTGTCATGTTTTGCCAGTGACCCATTCTCTGGACAGAGGAAGGCCCATAAAACAAAGCAGAAAACAAGAAAGCCAAAAGATCGGTACATAAATAGGGAGAAAAGCTTTTTAGGAGGCTTTAGCTGCCAGTCAGGCTGAGGAAGTAAGAGAAGCTGACAGAGAAGGCATTATGCCTCATAATGAAGAATAAAGGCTAGTACAGGAGAACCTGAAGGGGAAGATTTGTCCTTATATCAGTTTTCCTATGAAAACAATCAAACTTCTGTCCCAATACTTCAGAATGCTCGGAAAGAGTAAAGAAGTAAATTGAGTACCTGTTCCTGGAAGAGAGAGGAACCAAGGCCCATATTTCATTCTACAGGACGATCTGATTTACAGAATTGGCTTTGGAGCAACTTCTGGCCCCTTAAACGCAGAGAAGTCCTAGACCTGGCTCACAGGATATCCAGAAGTTATTTCAAAGAAAACTGCTAAATAACTAATTCTAATTTTATTCAAGGGTGGGAATACCAAAGTAAATACTGTTAGAGCAAGGAACACTCGTTGTATCAAAGTTAAGGAAAGACATGTGCAATCTCTACAGATTAAAACTCTGAGAACCTCTGTCTACCACTCACAGACTGTTGGATTCTTGGATCAATTTATTAGGACCTTGAAGAGCATGCTTAGAAAATTTGTAGCACAAGATGGGAAAAACTGGGATCTACTTTTACTTTTTTTTTTGCCATCAGTAAAATATTACTGGATTTTCCCCTTCTCAACTTCTCTGTGGCTGTCATCCAAGAGGGATTCTGGACATATTAAGAGAAGAATGGAAAGAGCAAGCAGTGCCAGGTGAAAATATTGTGGGTATGTGAAAAATCTGGGGTAAAGATTTTTCCAAGTTGCCCCTCTGGATATCTCCATAAAGCTCTGCTCCCTAAGGAGGACTGAAGGAGTTAAAAGCTCTGCTCAGTTCATTAGCTGCATCTGTGCAGACCTGATTTAAGACTGCTCCTGGAATATGGGAGGGCTTTCAATTTGTCTTACCTGGAGAAAGACATGCACAGTAAGACAGTAGCCTGCAGCTTATGACACTTGGAACAGAGTGGAGCCCTGGAAATCTGAAGACTACAGGCCAGTGATTGTTAAACTATTAGACTGTTGGTTTTGTTTTACCCAGGTTTATCTGAATCAGAGCTAGTTAGGGAGGAAACTATTTATCCGTTAAAGTGCCTCAGTGAAAACTAGGAGCCTCATTCAATTGCAAGCCCGCAAGTTGCAAGATGTAGGCCGTAAGTCAAGCGTCCGCGACTTACAAGGGTTATTCAATTGGTCAAGCCCGCAAGTCCCGGCCCAATAGCGCACATCGTAAACCATGCAATTGCAAGCTTGAACATGATCAATTAAGCAAGACCATAACTCCCGATGCTGAAACAGCCGATAGAAAAGGAGCCCGTCAGCATGAAGACCGTACAACATGGAGTTGACATGTCAATCAACTCGCGTTTCGGGGTCCGATATAAATTAAGGCAGATACTGTTCAAGTCCATATGTGTGGCCTGATATGTATTAACTCATTGATCCCCAGAAATCGATATAACCCTGAATTAAAACATAAAAATAAAGGATTTTTGAGTGCCGAATTGCAGGCTTGAGACTGTTGTGCAATTAATTCTAATATCTCTTATCTCTTTCCCCATCATTTACAGTGCAGTATTGAATTTTTATTAGCATTTAAAGTGCTCTGGACATGTCTTTAAGCCTTTTGCGAGTCCTCCTTGGAACTCGTAACTTGTGGTTCGGCTTTTGCCATTTGTGGCCTTGACGGCTTGCTTAGCGAGGGGGACTCTAAACAATTGAATAGCGACTTGGGATTTTAACGTTCTTAACTCTTGTGGCCGTGAAATATCAAAGGCTTGGAGGGGCATTAACTTGCAATGTTAACCATCGCAATGAATCGGAGGCCGGAGCCCTTATCTCGATCGTAGCCTGCAAAAAAAAAACACATTGAATAGCAAAATAACTTATGGCCTCCATTTCCAAAGCACAGATCTCCCAAAGCCTCAATTGAATTAGGCTCTAGGTCTATCATTTTCTTTGATTTGTTTTCTTTTGTTATTTTTGTATCAGTGGTTAAAATTTTAGTAAAATTGGGAAAAGTATTACAGCCTCTTGTATTTTGTTCCTCCATCAAAGCGCCTCAAACACAGACTCAATCCCAAGAAGACTGGTAACTTGTCACAGTATAAAAACTAAAAATGGAATGCCTGCTTTTATTTATTTATTGTTCTCTAAAAAACAGCTTGCTTGTTGTCAAAACACCTTACTGAAAGATATGAGCAAAGTGGTCTTTTAAAGAGGCTTAAAAAAGTGCAGCATATATGTATTTATTGAGGCCATATATTAAACTCTATACAGTAAGACCATGTTTGATATACTGCGCTAAGTGAGATTTTTAACTTAACGCCATTGTTAATGTTTTGAGAAATTGCCTCTTTCTCAAAATTTCAACAACTTGAAATTTCAGATTACTTTCACAGTTTTCAATATTTTTAGTTTGTTATGAGTTGCAAAATGGTGAATATTATACTTCACAAATGTGTCACAAATGATTTTTACACTGACTGTTTTATGTCTTATTACACTCTAGACCCCACTTCTGGTTCATCTGCCGACTGGGCCTATGATCTGGGCATCAAGTATTCATTTACCTTTGAGCTACGTGATAAAGGCATGCATGGCTTCCTCCTCCCAGAGTCAGAGTTACCAGCAACCTGCAAGGAAACTACATTGGCAGTCAATTACATTGCCAACTATGTCCTCCATCACTCTTCATAAGTAAATTACCATAGGCTTTAATAGAGGGATGTCTGACCCTTTTATAAAAGAGCCACGTTGGAATTGGTTATAAATGTGATATTGAGCTAGGTTGGACACCCTAGCTTTATATGTGTCAATATACACACAGTAATAAACATTTTTATCAGCATTACATGAGTGTTTGCATTATTAAATGACATAAATACACATTTTTGATTAAGTCTTGAGTAGAAAAGCTCACACTTCAATTACACATTAGAAGCAAAATTTGCAATCACAAATGAAAATGTTCTTAAGTTTGTTATGCATAATTTATTAAGTTTAGTGTGTATTTTTATAAGTTAATTATAGGATGGCATAATTTCAATTGCAATATCCTGTACAACAGCTTAGTAATCAAGGCATATGTAATATAGACATGAGAGTGTTAGCCTAACAAAATCAGATAATTATTCTTGTTTATCTGCCAAAGCCTTTAAGGCGCATAAAGCTCTGTGGCTATTTTGATTTAACCAACTGCTCCTTATACCACAATGTGACATAAGTCATTAACAGAGAGGGATGGCCTTTTCAGGTAATTATGCTTAGTTATTCACATTCACTAAAACTGTAAACAACAAAATGCAATTATAATTATTTATAAGTGTACTTTTCAAATCTGCAATGACTGATGTCTTCTGTGGCTAATCATATCTTTTTTTCTCTCTTCCCTCATATACGTAAAGTAATTTATGTTCACCCTATGTGGTTTCCTTTTCCTCTGTGGCTTGAGAATAGGAGCCACAATAATTCTGAGGGGATACAGCTCAATGTATACACAGGCTGCAAAATAGCTTATTTATACATACATACAAACATAGAAAAATCTGGGGGGATTTGTCCCTCCCAGCCCCACCAGTTCCTAAACCCATGCCACACTATTTTATCGGTTGCTTCAAAAAAGTAAAATATATGACTCCAGATTTATAGCCACATTAAATTTGAAGTTCGTATGTGCAATGTGAGACCCACAATAGCTGCAAGCTTGAAAAGTTGCGGATTTACGGTGCTATTAAATTAGAACATACTTGAGAGGCAAGCCCATAAACCATTTTTCGTTTGTTGAATGTGCGACCGTGAACGAGATTGTCAGAATTAGGTCACTAAAAAATGTAGGTGGGATTTCAATGTCTTACGGGGTTCAATTGCGAGTTATGATCGGGCCCACATTCCAGATGTAATGCAATATTGCTAAAGCCATAAATATGATATTTTATTACATGCGAGTTCCATTATATGTATTAACACATTGATTCCCGGGATCGATATAACATGGAAATTAAACATGAAATAAAGTATTTTATTTTGCCAATTTGCGAGCTTGAGAATATTGTGCTATTAATTCTAAGACCTAACATCACTTGCCCTGTTCATAAAAGTACAGTGTGTGTATATGTGCATTTAAAGTGCTACGGGTTGGAATTTACCCCCTTTGCGGGTCCTCTCTAGCACTCATGGGTTTCTTGGCTTTATTTGCGAGTTACGGGGTTGAACACCAGTGATTTTGATGCAATTTAATAGCGCAATTGGAATGTAGAGGTTACAGGCTTGACAGCTCACGTCCTGTAGTATTTTCTTGCTCCTACCCCACAAGTCGTCAGCAGGCTGGTTAAAGAGGCCAATTTAATAGCTGTCAGTCTTGCGAGCTACGCTACGAGCTACGTTTTTACACGTTAGGGAAATGTAATGGGGCTGTCTGTGTACCAAATTATCATATCTGATAAATATGATTACCACACAGAAATTATTTTTAAAAAAGTACATTGAATTGCAAATAACTAGATAAATGTATTTACTGCAATTTAAACAATAATATGTAAATATATTTAATAATAGATTCATAAGTAGAAAACACAGGAGCTATATCAGGATTTGCATCATCTTACATTTGTGTTTCTTTTAGATAAGGTGAGCTTTTTTTGGACAAAAATAATGAAAATTAAATGAATGTTACATCAAGATGCTATTTATACAACTGATATATCATATGTAAGTTTCAATATGATTTATTATTAATTTACAATATGTACACTCTTAATATAATGTAGATCCTGCTTTGAAAATATTCTAATTTATGTATTGATTTATAAAATCTTTCTGTATTAGTAAACTATGGGCCTCATTTAATTCCACAAATTGTAGTTACTGAAGTCAGTAAAGAAGCCAGCAAAAGTTACTGCTGTTAAATTAGCCCCTTTTAGGTACCCACAAAATATTTGGGGGTTACAGGCTGAAAACCAACTGAGGTTGCCAAAATCGTAACTCCGACTAAGCTAAGCCTTTGATCTTTTAAGCCCGCAAATATTACAATCGCTAAAACCGCAAATCGCTATTAATTGCTACAATTCCCCAAAGCCACACTTGCTTTCAAACCCACAAAAAGGCAAATGTATTCAAAAATATTATGGGCTCCAAATAGGACTCGCAAAGGGTTTACAGAGAAGTTCTTAACACTCCATTTAATTGAAGTAACCTGGAATTTGCATAGAACTTACAACTTGTCTGAGTGTGATCCCAAAACAAAAATCTGAAAAGAAGTGGTCAAAACAAAAAAATGCGGATGAAAAAAAAAATGCATGTACATTATAGTGCCAAATACTGTAACTGTAACAATATACCAACTCACCCTCTGCAAGCATTACTAACCATTAGCTAGTTTAAAGGATATCTCACTGGTATGACCATTAATAATGATGTGTCATCTTGCAATAAATGCTTAGCTGTGACCACCGTCAGTGGTGCAGGCGGACTATAACCTTCTCCATCTGATATTTTTTATTGACATTGATATCACATACATTGGCTATATAGGTGTTAGCACATTTTAAAGGATACTCATGATATCAGCAATAAGGGGCAAATAGCCATTAATACGGAGAAGACATAAAGGTCAGCAGCCTGAATCACTGTTACCTACATCAGACACAATGATCTGTTCTCATACTGATATTGAGGAGCGGATAACATGCTTCACTAGTGCATGGATTAAGGCTGACTTTAATTAACATGCCATTGTGAGATTTTGAAAGTCCACCGCCATAGTGGTATTAGTCTACATTTAAGCTAACAACAATCATGTCTTAGATATCTGGCTATTTGATATCTTTAAGATTGTGGGAGATACATGTTAAGGGTGGGGGGGCTGAATGTCTACCTCAAAGGCACTGGGAATAGCTTACAATGACTTAATTTATTTTACAATGCTTGCAGATGCAGAAGATGTCTTCATGGATCTGAATTGTGCCTTAAACAAACAACAAAAAATAAAAATAACCTGAAAAATAAGGCCTTACAAAAAAGATAGGAACTGCAACATCACTTCTCAACAGCATTCAGTGACCATCAATTGGTGAAATGTTAAACAGAACCCTACGTGTCCACAGAGAAGGGGATCATGTGATGGGAGGTAGCCATCTGAGTACAAAAAATCACCATTACAAAGATCAAGATCCAAGACTTTGTAACCAGGCTAGATTAGGTTAACATGTGGACCAATAGATTGTCGCTGAGGAGTGCTGTTGAGAAGTCAAAAATATATGTGTAATCCCTACATCCTCCTCCACCTAGCATTAGGGCCCCTATCCCCGGTGCGCAGTTCACAGGTGCTGGAGGAGGCAGCGGCACATGTAGTCATGGTGGAGGGTGAGGTGGAAGAGGCATGGGGGAAGGAGAGAAGTGGCCGGGCTGCGGGTGTGCGTGGAGGCCCCTGGGGCAGATGAGGCAGGGCTGGGAACCAGAGCGTGATGCATAGCATCCGTATTGACATCTATACAAGTGATCTGGTCCGCCCCCGTCCAGAGCAGCACGGCAATGTAAGATTCAGTCATGAGGTGGTATCTCCTCTCCTTTCGATTCCACCTAGCCAAGCTGCTCATTACCTCTGCATGGTTGGAGGAGATGATGGATCCCTTGTAAGCACCCTAGTATCTGGCGCAATACGGCCAACATCTCCACCTGAGCAGCCTGGCTTTGTTGCCCCAGGGATGGAGATCGCTGCTGGGGGCCAGAGCTGTGTGTATGGAGGTGGTGGTGGTGGCCCAGTGGGGAGGATCTGTGGCCTGGCTGATGCCTGACGCCATTGGGTTGGTGGTGGGCCGGTTGGTGGATGCCAGGCTGAGGTACTGCAGGGGGGAGGAGAAGGTGGGAGCATGCCCTGTTGTCCCTCCAAATGTGTGCCGAGTTATGGCTGCAGTTGCTGGAGGAGGGGGACAGTGGGGTGGAAGGCCACCGGGGTGGCAGACGCTCCCACAAGTGCCCCCACTGCCCAGATGAAGTCCTCCTCCTCCTCACCAGGACTCCTCCCCCTGCGCCGGTCCTGCTGGACAGGTGCTTGTTCAATGTCTTCCTGCTCTGATGAAGCCAACGCTCACCACTGGTCCCAGACCTCCTGGAAGCTGAAAAAGAGAAAAAAGAAACTAAAAGGATATGTGCTAATTCTGTTAAATAATACATTGGTTTCTGTTCCTTCCTAACGATCTGACATCTAGGCTTGAATCTGGATGATTCACTTACAGGGCCATTGAACTCACTATGAGTGCTCTGCATTGTGTGAAAGAGCACAAGATTCTATGTTACTTGATGTGTTAACTGCTGGATAATAACATTCCTGAAAGCAGTTAAACCATAATTCTTGGAACATCCATTTCGGCAGAGGCTGTTAATCAGCACTGTGTCTGTAGACCAACCATATTGCATATGTTTAACTGTTCTTATTTAAATTACAAGAAAGCAATAGAAACTTTAACATAGAATGTTGTGCTCTTTCACACAATGAATATCACCTATAGTGAGGTAACTGTCCCTTTGAGTGCATAGCTATCATTTGCTAGATGTGATCTTTTTTGGGTTCTTGATCTAATTTGTTCTTGGCTCCTAACGCATTCTTGATACTGGCTGCGGTCTGTGACTACATACGCTGCAGTGTGCACACCCATACATGGACTGTCTATTGGTTGATGAATGGTGCACTGCCCACTAAAGACAGTGATTTTTCAGCCTTGTGGATTTAATGACGCATGACTGAAGCATCTATCCCTTGTTAATTCCATGGAGCTGACATGTGAGTGTCCTTGATGGTCCCTGATGTGGAGGATGGATCCTGCTGGGCCACCAGTCCTGAAGCTCCAGCGGCGGGCACCTGGCTCATTAGGTCCTTGAGGTCCCTCACCCTCTCATTATAGGTAACAGTCACATTGGGGCCACCACTTGGTGCTGAAGCTGAGCCCATCTCCTTTGCCATCTTCTTCCTCACCAGGACCCTGACATCATCAAATCTGTGCTCGACGGACCTCACATCCCTTACTGCTGTGCCCACTGCTGTTACTTAGGCTGCTACCTCCTTCCATACCTGGACACTAGGCCCGGGCCTCACTTCCCTACCACCTGAAAGTATATTGAGCCGCTCACGGAGGCGAGTAATTTGGGGCCCTGTGCCTGCCCTCAGCCTCTTGCCCTTCGGACTGTGGAGGGGGATCCTGTCCTCCCTCATCTGTCCCTGAGGCCTGTCCCTCATCCCTTCTACCACCACCCCACTCCCGGCATCAGGCCCCTCCCACTCTGACCATGATGTAGATGTGCCTTTCAATATGGGCACCTGCCCACCCACCTCCTCTCCTCCACCTTCTCTTCTTCAACACTCCCCATTGCCACCTCTTTATCCTCCCTCCATATTAATCCCGGAAATAAATAGGAATGAATGAAAAACATATGCATGTATTTATTTGTGATGGAAAAAAAGGAATGTTTTATGTGTAATTACTAACTGTTGGGGTATAGGGAGGGGGGTATAGGATGGGGGTATATGTAGTAACCTGGCTATATGTGTATCTATATGTGTTATTTGTATATTTGTGTATTTGTATTACGTATAATCAGTATATATGTGTAATCATAATTTAAGTGTCAAATAGTTATTGGGATAATATAAAAAAATAGACCTGTAAGAACCTGCTCTCCAACTTCCAACTTCGGGACCTGCGTGCTACTTCGGGAGAAACTACAGCACAGTCAACGCATGGGCATGTGGAAAGCAGCTTTATTATCTCTCTCTGTCAATCATTTTCCTGGAGCCCACTTTTCATTGGCTCTGAGGACTGTGTCGCACCATCAAATTACGGGATTGGATTGTAACGGTGGAATGCATCTATTCCAGCCCACTGTCAGCTTGCAGAGATGGGAATGGATTACGGGTTTGTGGCTCCAGGCCTGTAGTTGCGGCCTTGTTCAATTTAATTACTCTGTAACTGTTGCAAATTCCGCAGACTTAGGGGCTGTATGAAGGTAACTGCGGGCTTGTAATTTAATAAAACCCATTATTTCTAAGTATGTCTGCTAAAGTAATACAGTGGAGGTTCCCGTTATAGTATTATTTAAAACTTTAGGTGATAACAAGTACATTATCAATTCAATGTTATTTGAAAAATAGAAATTTTCTACAGTAAACTAACATTGAAGTTTTCCATTTTGAGCTGTCAGTCTTTCTGATCCCACAAAACACATCATAATCTTTTCTTAATGGGAGATCACTGGGATTAATTACTGATCTGCATCCCAAAATAGATCATATTCTTCAATCTTCAGTGTTAAATAACACAAAATATATTTTTTAATAAAAAAGTACTTGTTACTACCCATAGTTTTAAATTATGCCATAATCAGAGTCTCTTCTGTGTCACTTAATGTATTTTATAATATGGGTTATTGTGTACTTGAAAGGCTACTTCTGCTTAGATTGTTTTTATTAATGGTTATATTCAGTGCTGATAGCTTCAGCCTGTGAGTTTTCATCTCATTTTGTGTCAGTATATTTCTTTATCTCGCTATTTTCAATTTGCAATGCTATTTTCTATTTGGCTTGGCCTTTATCTGATCAAGTTACTGCAAATAATACAGGATCCTGGGTAGAACATTGATTTTAATCTATTCTACACATCCATAGTTGCATAGCTACATAGTAATTATGGTTGAAAATAAGTTTTGTCCATCAAGTTCAACCTTTTAAGATCTCTACTGATCTGCAATATGCAGATTCATTGTTAATTGATCCAGAGGAAGGCAAACAGAAAAAAACCCAAGTAAAACTTGGCCAATTGTCTCAAAGGGGAAAAAATGAATTCCTTCCTGACCCCAGATACTGGATTCCTCCATGGATCAATACTCCCTCTCTAATTAATCAGGATAACCCTTAATGCCCTTTTTAATGAAAAATATATCCAATCCCTTTTTAAAGTTATCTATTGAATCTGCTGTCATCACCACCTTTGGTAGAGAATTCCACAGATTAACAACCCTTACTGTGAAGAACCCTTTTCTTTCTTTAAGGTGGAATCATTTTACTTCTAACCTCAAAGGATGTCCTCTTGTCAGTTATAAACCTCTTAGCACAAAAAGTTCACTTGACAAATCTTTATACCGACCCTGGATGTATTTATATAAGGTACCGTATATACTCGAGTATAAGCCGAGTCTTTCAGCCCTTTTTTAAGGCAAAAAAGGCCCCCCTCAGCTTATACTTGAGTCACTCTCCCCCCGTGTCTCTCTAACCCACCCGTGTCTCTCTAACCCCCTGTGTGTCTCTAACCCCCCGTGTGTCTCTAACCCCCCCGTGTGTCTCTCTACCCCCGTGTCTCTTTCCCTCCCCCCTCCTCACCCTAAACCCCCTCAACCCCCCTTCTTCACCTAAACCCCCCTAAATACCTCCCCCTCTCCCCTCACTTACCTGCTTGTGCTCCCGCCTCCGCTCCTTGACCCGGCGCTCATGTGACGTCACATGCGTGCTGCATCATTATCATATACCGGGTACCCGGTATATGCTAATGACGCGGCGCGCCAGTGTCGGGTCAAGGAGTCAGTATCCAGAAGGCTGCGAGTGTTGTAGTCCCCATGGTGGCTGGATGTCTGCTCTCTGATGTCTCAGCTCTCTGGTTTGTGGTTTGACCAGAGAATGGATAAGCTTTATAAGGAAGGTCAGTAACACCCTCACTGAAGAACTCCCATTTCTTGCGCAACCGTTGCGCAACTTGAGGGGGGAGGTTGAGGGGGGAGGTTGAGGGGGAAGGTTGAGGGGGGTTGAGGAGGGGGGTTGAGGTTGAGGAGGGAGGTTGAGGATGGGGGATTGAGGATGAGGATGGGGGGTTTGAGGAGGAGGGGTTTGAGGAGGAGGGGTTTGAGGAGGAGGGGCTTGAGGATGGGGGGGTTGAGGATGGGGGGTTGAGGAGGGAGGTTGAGGAGGGGGTTGAGGAGGGGGGTTGAGGATAAGGAGGGAGGTTGAGGATGAGGAGGGAGGTTGAGGATGAGGAGGGAGGTTGAGGATGAGGAGGAGGGGTTGAGGATGGGGGGTTGAGGAGAGAAGATGAGGATGGGGGGTTGAGGTTGAGGGGGGGTTGAGGTTGAGGGGGGGTTGAGGTTGAGGAGGGTTGAGGTTGAGGAGGGGGTTGAGGTTGAGGAGGGGGGTTGAGGAGAGAGGATGAGGATCGGGGGTTGAGGAGGGAGGTTGAGGATGAGGAGGGAGCTTGAGGATGAGGAGGGAGGTTGAGGATGAGGAGGAGGGGTTGAGGAGGAGGGGTTGAGGTTGAGGAGGGGGGTTTAGGTTGAGGAGGGGGGTTGAGGTTGAGGAGGGGGGTTGAGGAGAGAGGATGAGGATCGGGGGTTGAGGAGGGGGGTTGAGGATGGGGGGTTGAGGTTGAGGAGGGGGGTTGAGGAGAGAGGATGAGGATCGGGGGTTGAGGAGGGAGGTTGAGGATGAGGAGGGAGCTTGAGGATGAGGGGGTTGAGGATGGGGGGTTGAGGAGGGAGGTTGAGGAGGGGGTTGAGGAGGGGGGTTGAGGATGAGGAGGGAGGTTGAGGATGAGGAGGGAGGTTGAGGATGGGGGGTTGAGGAGAGAAGATGAGGATGGGGGGTTGAGGTTGAGGGGGGTTGAGGTTGAGGGGGGGTTGAGGTTGAGGAGGGTTGAGGTTGAGGAGGGGGTTGAGGATGAGGTTGGGGTGGTTGAGGAGGGAGGATGAGGATGGGGGGCTTGAGGAGGTTGAGGATGGGGGGTTGAGGAGGGAGGTTAAGGAAGGGGTTGAGGATGGGGGGTTGAGGAGGGAGGTTGAGGATGAGGAGGGAGGTTTAGGATGAGGAGGAGGGGTTGAGGAGGAGGGGTTGAGGTTGAGGAGGGGGTTGAGGTTGAGGAGGGGGGTTGAGGTTGAGGAGGGGGGTTGAGGAGAGAGGATGAGGATCGGGGGTTGAGGAGGGGGGTTGAGGAGGGGGGTTGAGGTTGAGGAGGGGGGTTGAGGAGAGAGGATGAGGATCGGGGGTTGAGGAGGGAGGTTGAGGATGAGGAGGGAGCTTGAGGATGAGGAGGGAGGTTGAGGATGAGGAGGGAGGTTGAGGAGGGTGATAAGGGAGGGGGAAGAGACACAGGGAAGGGAGAGGGGAGAAGAGACACAGGGAAGGGAGAGGGGAGAAGAAACACGGAGAGAGAGGGGGACACAGAGGGCACAAGAGGGACAGGGGGCAGCACATTTCCCACCCTCGGCTTATACTCGAGTCACTCATTTTACCCAGTATTTTGTGGTACAATGGGTGCCTCGGCTTATACTCGGGTCAGCTTATACTCAAGTATATACGGTAATCATATCTCCTCTTGAGAAAAAGAAAATAAGTTTAATTTGGTTAGTCTTTCTCCATTCCCCTTATTAGTTTTGTTGTCCTTCTCTGTACTTTTTCCAGTTCTAAAATGTCCTTTTTATGAAGTGGTGCCCAAAACTGTACTCCATATTCCAAATTAGGGCGTTCTAGGGATTTGTATAGTGGCAGAATTATATTTGCTTCCCTTGCTTCTATACCCTTCTTAATAGATGCTAATATTTTATTTGCATTTGCAGCTGCTGCTTGGCATTGAGAACTGTTACGTAGGTGGTTGTCCACAGGCTCTCCCAAATCCCTTTCAATATCTGATAGATTTGTTTTATTATGTTTATAAATTGCATGGTTATTTTTCCTTCCCAGATGCATAACCTTACGTTAATTCGTATTAAACCTCATCTGCCATTTATATCCATGAAGACATAGTGTAGTCTATTGTATTTTCTGAAGTGTGTTCTTTCAGAAATACCGGTGTGTAATAAACAGAATATAAATTTATTTTATAGATATAGAATGAAAACAAACAAACAGCCACAGAAGCGGGACTTTGAAAAAAAAACTGTAACACACAATGACTAAGCCGCAACTGAAAAAAGTATCACTTATCTGAGTACTAAATAGGACTCACAAGGGCTTTTTCAAACACTTAGAGCTGTAGCAGCAATTAAACACACAATACTGTACTTTAAAAGCATGTGAATGCATAGAAACACATTAGAATTAGTTGCACAACAGTCTCAAAAATATTATTTTAAAATGTTAGTTCTGAGTAATATCGATCCCGGGACTCAAGGGGTTAATACATATTATGAAACCCACGTGGATGATCTAATGTATTTTATTGATTCCATGCTTGCGAGCCCAATTGCCAAATATTACTTAGAAGCAGGACTTTGAAAAAAAAACTATAACTCGCAATGACTAAATACGGATTTAGAAAAAAAAATTACGGACTTACACAAAAAAATACGAGCCGCGGGACTTAGAAAAAAAAATTACGATATCACAAAAATATGAACTTAAGGGCCGATCCACGCACAGCGAAAAACATTAAAAAAATACAAAATACACACACAAATAAAAAATAAATTACACACAGCAAGGGGGGACAGCTAGGACATCTGGGAGTCAGATTGCACGCAAATTTAAGTCCAATTTACAGAGTTTAGACACTCGAGAATCCCCTAAGCAACAAAAGAAATGGCCACCGAAAGAACGAAAATGAGGCTACATGACCCCTAAACCCGCAAAACACCGCCAAGCACATACAACTTTTACACAAATCGTACAAGGTACAAAGTACACTATTAGAAAGGACGCAAAATCATGCACACCCTCGTACCACATACACAATCGCCATCATTTTACAACACTAACTTACAGAATGCGGAACTACACAGCTACACAAACAGTTTCCCCTTGCGTATGCAGCCTATTTACACTACACACTGCACACATTGCTGACACTTACACCAGCGTTGTGTAAGTGTCAACATTGCTTGCTGCATATATTAATTACAAATAGGTAAAGTATATTAATTTATGATTTAATTAATTAATTATCAAGAAAAAATACAAATACAGAAAAAAAACACACAATATCGCAATAAACGACAAAGGCCTTCACAGCGCGCCTCACAAGGAGCTCCAACGGTGCTCATAGGACACAAAGTACACCAGGGGAGAGGCTTGCAATAAGTGCAAAAAGGAGATCAGCGCGAACCTTACAATGAGAGCAAAATCGTCTGATAACAAAAAATACACCAACCGAGGGGCTCGCAATAAGCGCCGAAGGATCTCAGACGACCAAAACACTTACTGTCTGTGGCAAACAGCATTACCTGCCTTACAATGTTGTTGCCCCGTCATTTTTGACAGGCAAGTCACTAGTTATGATATATTAGTAAACATACTTACAAATACAGAACATAGATTTGATTGCAAATAAAAACCAAAAAAGGCCCATGGAGTTTGCCCATTCTATTTACCTGAAAGTAAGACTTAAAGGATTGCTACATTGTTGTGGTGAAGGGTCTTGTGTACTTCAATGAAGCTATGAGCTATACCATGAAGGGTCACCCAAAATGGGCAGGTCATAGCAGAAAGGTCAAATAAATTATGGTCCACTTGAGAAGGGACTGGAAACCCACTTTAGTATCTTTGCCATGATAATTTTATGAATAAGCACAATCAGAGACTTAATGGTATGGAACTGAAAGACATTTTATATTAGACAACCACAGATTGTCTATTGTGCTCCGCAGTCTCAAAGAAGAAATAGGGTAGGCTTCACAACTAATCAAAGGGGTGGGCAAAGCAGTGTTCAGGAACAATCCAATAAAATACACAATGATTTCAAATTGAATTCAAGGCAAGACATTTAACATCACCTCTATGCTGCAACCATGGATGCTAAAGAGGCTAAAGTTGGACGCAGGTGAGAGATTAGTAGAATTCTGTCAAGGTAATTCTATGGTCAAAGTAAATACCCTGATCCAACAGCCTCAAAAATGACTCTACACATGGACATCACCAGATGGACAATACAGAAATCAGTTTGGCTATACACTTAGCAATAACAAGACCTGGAGTGGACTGTGGCTCAGATTGAGAGCTTATTATTGCAAAGTTCAGACCAAACAGTTATGAAATAGATAACACCCCCAGTGAATATGCAGTGGAGGTAAATAATAGATTTACAGAACTAGACATGGTAGGTAGAAAGCCTGAAGAACTATGGACAGGTTTGCAATGTTGTCCAGAAAACAGCAACAAATAATAAGCCCCACAAAAGAATGAAAACTAAAAAGGCAAACTGGCTTTAAAAAAGCACAGGAAAAAAAAATAAGTAATAGGTAGTGGAGATAGGAAAATATTTGTCCAACTGAATGTAGAATTAAACGGGATAGCAAGAAGAGACAATGGGATGTAAAGAGATAGAATTAGGTAACAGAATGGGTAAATCAAGAGATCTCTTCAAGAAAATTGTAAATCTCAAGGAAATCTTTTATGCCAAAGTGGGCATGATAAAAGGCAAAAGTCGCAAGGACTTAACAGAAGCAGATCAGATAAGGAAGATGTGTCCTAAAACATGATGCTGTGAAAATGTTTTTTGCATTATGAACACAAATTTGGAAAACTCAACAATGGCTAGTAGACTGGAAAAGGCCATTCTATATCTAAATCCCAAAAAAGAAGCACAAAATAGTGCTCCAATTTTTGATCAATTTCACTCATTTCACATGCGAAAGGTAATGTTTAAGATCCTGCAAGTTTGGCTCCAACAATATATGGATTGAGAACTACCAAATCTGCAGTAACAAAATAGCCTGTAATTTATTACTTTTTTTACTCAATTGTGCTGCTAAAAGAACTATCACAAAACAAAAACATGTTTACAAAGGTGCACTATATAAAAAACAAAATCATAAATTGATGGGGGTAGTGGGAGTAGTACTTATCTGCCCTTTTTCGAAATGTGAGTGAAAAAGTCTTCTTTGGTTGTTAGAAGAACATAATTTGATTGAAGACTGAAATCTTCTGTGAGGAATTATTCTTGCTCTACCACTCACTGGGGTCCAGATCTCAATAGGATCATCCAGAAGGAAACTAAAAAGGGAAAAAGGAGGGAGCTTAGAGCAGAACATGGTGAAGTACATAAAAAAAGTATTTTAATTTGATACGGTATAAAATGATACTCACAAGCTATGTTCCCTCTAATTTTTTGGAGTCTTTTAGCTACCCGCTGAAAATCCCTGTGGTTGTCAAAATCGTAACTCCAACCCATCTAAGCCTTTGATCTTTCAAGCCCGTAAATGTTACAATCGCAAATCGCTATTCAATTGCTACAATTCCTCAAGCCCGTAATTGTTTTCACACCCGTAAATGGCAAATGTAGAAGAAAATCCTACTAGTACCAGATAGGACTCGCAAGGGGGTTAAACACCTGTTCGTAGCACTGTAACTGTAAATAAAAAGTCAATACTGCACTTTAGAAGACAGGGAAAGCAATAAAAGACAATAGAATTAATTGCACAACAAAACATTTTTTTTTTACATTTAATTTCTTTGCTATATCAATCTTGGTAATCGAGGAGTTAATACATATCAGATCACCCACATGGACTATAACATTTACTTCATTCATTTTTATTATTTTGTATATTGCCAGATTGCGAGTCTGATGGCATATCAGACCTCTAAACGCTATTTGATTGGGGTTTAACCTCCATGTTTAACTGACGTAATGATGACAGTCTCATTTACTATTGTCTGTTTCTTTATCAGTAATTACGGCCTTGCTTAATTGATCATAATTGTGCTCTGAAATGCTACTTACTGGTGCGTGGTTTACAGTTTAGGTTTTCGGACAGGTAGCTGTGGGCTTGTTCAATTGAATCGTTCTGTAACTGTTGCAAATTGCAATTGAATAGGGGCCTGTGTGTGCTGAAAAATTCTGTTGTGCAATATTTTGCAAGGAGAGTAAACTTTTGTGCACATTAGCGAGTCAGGTGATAATCAATGATATTGTGTCTTAAGCTCACTAGCAAAACATTGCTTGAAACTTAGCATTTGTTTACAATATAACGGAGTATGGGTTAAGAAATTTAGCAAGTTTTACATATAGAAATCGATTTATTATTAACACTAAGTGTTTCAATTTCGCTTCCACATGTAACAGGAATTCAACCTTCTTAATTGTATATAAATAATATTGGGTAAACTCTTTTCACAATGCTTCAGATCTATTGAATTTACAATAGATCTTAAAGTCCTTTTATAATACAATAGACTCTCAGTTATCCAGCACCTATGGGGATTGGTAGATGCCAGATAAATGTAGTTTCTGGTTGCTTGAGATTTACTATTAAAAGATGCCTAGATTAGCTGCATATAGGATGCTCTGCTAGGTATATTTGTCAGTGAGGGCTTGTCAGAACTTTTACTACGAATAAAATCCAATCTTATATGGTTATTATAATCTAACATTATATTCCTGCTATATTGAGTTGTGCTCAAATGTTTGAATACCCTGGCAGAAATTGTGAATCTTTGGCATTTATTTTGAAAATGGAATGACTGATCATGCAACAAAAATGCCTTTTACTGAAGTATAGTGATCATATGAAGCCATTTATTACCCATCACCCAAATGGCCCTGGTCAAAAGTTTACATACCCTTGAATGTTTGGCCTTGTTACAGACTCACAAGATGACACACACATGTTAAAACTACAATTAAAGGTAAATTTCCCACACCTGGGGTGTTTTAATTTGCAATTAGTGTCTGTGTATAAATAGTCAATGATTTTGTTAGCTCTCATGTGGATTCACTGAGCAGGCTAGATACTGAACCATGGGAGCAGAAAAGAACTGTTAAAGCACCTGCGTAACAAAGTAATGGAACTTCATAAAGATGGAGATGGAAAGATATCCAAAGCCAGTCAGTACTGTTCACTGTTCACTTATTAAGAAGTGGAAAATTCATTGATCTCTCGATACCAAGCCAAGGTCAGGTAGGCCAAGAAAGATTTCAGCCACAACTGCCTGAAGAATTGTTCGGAATACAAAGAAAAACCCACAGGTAACCCCAGGAGAAATACAGGATGCTTTGGAAAAAGATGGTGTGGCTGTTTCAAGGAGCACAATATGACGATACTTAAACAAAAATGAGCTGCATGGTCGAGTTGCCAGAAAGAAGCCTTTACTGCGCCAATGCCACAAAAAAGCCTGGTTACAATATGCCCGACAACACATTGACATGCCTCACAGCTTCTGGCACACTGTAATTTGAGTGACGAGACCAGAATAGAGCTTTATGGTCACAACCATAAGCACTATGTTTGGAGTGGGATCAACTAGGCCTATAGTGACAAAAATACCATCCCCACTGTGAAGCACAATACATGATGTTTTGGGGGGAGTGAGCTCTAAGGGCACAGGGAATATTGTTAACAATGATGGCAAGATTAATGCAGCATGTTATCAGAAAATACTGGCAGATAATTTGCATTCTTCAGCATGAAGGCTGCGCATGGGACACTGTTGGACTTTCCAGCATGACAATGACCCTAAGCCCAAAGCCAGTTGACCCTCCTGACCTTAATATAATTGACTCACTCTGGGTAGAGCTCAACCGTGCAGTTCATGCAATACGTCCAAAGACTTTGCATGACCTGGAGGCATTTTGCCAAGACGACTGGTCAGCTATACCACCTGCAATACTTAGGGGCTTCATAGACAACTATTACAAAAGATTGCATGCTGTCATTGATGTTAAAAAGTGCAATACACAGTATTAAGAACTAAGGGTATGCAAACTTTTGAACAGGGTCATTTTATTTTTTCTTTGTTGCCATGTTTTATTTTATGATTGAGCCATTCTGTTATAACCTACAGTTGAGAATGAATCCCATAAGAAAAAAAATAAATGTGTTTTGCCTGCTCACTCATGTTTTCTTTAAAAATGGTACAAATATTACCAATTCACCAAGGGTATGTAAACTTTTGAGCACAACTGTACTTTCTTGTATATCATATGTATTCATGTTATCCCTGAAATAGAATTCTTAATGATTCCCTTGTTCTGGGATAGATATTACCTAATACATTCTTTAACTAGTTGAAGAGATAAGCATTATTTTTGTATAAACACTCAAGAATACATTCTCTATAGGTTTAAATATTTTCTGATTTCATCATGGTTTCTGATTGGTTGCCAAATATGTAGTATAATTTGAAAACCTGATAAGCTAATTAAGTTTTGGGTATAATTAGGAGACAGACAAAGGAATAGGAGGGAAGATTGAGAGAGAAGATCTAGCATCCAACATCGGATATCTAGCATTAGAGAAACACAGACACACCCCAGGGAGAAACTTTGGTAATCTACTAAGAAGAACATACGTACATATACTGTATATACTCGAGTATAAGCGGAGTTTTTCAGCCCTTTTTTTAAGGCTAAAAAGGCCCCCCTCGGCTTATACTCGAGTCACTCTTGAGGATCGGGGGTTGTGGAGGGAGGTTGAGGAGGAAGGTTGAGGTTGAGGATGAGGAGGGAGGTTGAGGAGGGAGGTTGAGGTTGAGGATGAAGAGGGAGGTTGAGGATGAGGAGAGAGGATGAGGAGGGGGTTGAGGATAGGGGGTTGAGGTTGAGGAGGGGGTTGAGGATGGGGGGGTTGAGGTTGAGGAGGGGGGTTGAGGAAGGAGGTTGAGGTTGAGGATGAAGAGGGAGGTTGAGGATGAGGAGAGAGGATGAGGAGGGGGTTGAGGATGGGGGGTTGAGGTTGAGGAGGGAGGTTGAGGAGGGGGTTGAGGATGGGGGGGTTGAGGTTGAGGAGGGGGGTTGAGGAAGGAGGTTGAGGTTGAGGATGAGGAGGGAGGTTGAGGAGGGAGGTTGAGGTTGAGGAGGGAGGTTGAGGATGAGGAGGGAGGTTGAGGATGAGGAGGGAAGAGGAGGATGAGGAGGGGGGTTGAGGATGGGGGGGTTGAGGTTGAGGACGGAGGTTGAGGAGGGGGTTGAGGATGAGGAGGGAGGTTGAGGATGAGGAGGGAGGTTTAGGAGGGAGGTTGAGGAGGGGGTTGAGGATGAGGAGGGGGGTTGAGGTTGTGGAGGGGGTTGAGGGTGGGGGGGTTGAGGATGAGGATGGGGGGTTGAGGAGGGAGGTTGAGGAGGGGGGTTGAGGAGGGAGTTGAGGAGCAGGTTGAGGAGGAGGTTGAGGAGGGGGGGTTGAGGATGAGGGGGTTGAGGAGAGAGGTTGAGGATGAGGAGGGGGAAGAGACACAGGGAAGGGAGAGGGGGAAGAGACAAAGGGAAGGGAGAGGGGAGAAGAGACACGGAAGAGAGAAGGGGACACAAGAAAAGGGCACACAAGAGGGGGACACAGAGGGCACAAGAGGGACACAGGGGGCAGCACATTTCCCACCCTCGGCTTATACTTGAGTCACTCATTTTACCCAGTATTTTGTGGTAAAATAGGTGCCTCGTCTTATACTCGGGTCGGCTTATACTCGAGTATATACGGTACTATTCGTTTTTTAACCAAAACACATAGCTAATTCAAAATGCATTCCCCAAGATTTACTAAGAAACTTTCACAACTCAGTAACAAAATAATTTACACTCTTACATACCAAGAACTTCTTATTAAACATAAGAAAAGATCCAGACTTTCATTGGGCTGAACTAGCAGCCCTATTAAATACCTCCAACATTAAAACTAGTATCCCTTAACATAGCCTGCTAGACTTATGGCTTTAAAATTCAGCCATTTATGTGTATTTGACCTGCTCTCCAAGAGCCTTTAGAACATAGATTGGATTAGGGTACAGCATCAAAAACTGACTCACGGACTGTGAGTGTGATGTTGCTTTTGGCAACTGTGAAATAAGGCTGGAGTTAGACTCTGACCAAATAAAATATAGACATTTAAAATAATAATTATTTCATCATCATATGTTGGAATGATCATGCATATGCCAATATGAAAAGCCATGCTGCAACATGAATAAATCAATTAAAGACACACTACCTGATTAAATTGCAACACAAAAACATGAAACTGCTTGTCACATTAACCCTTTCTCACTCACAAAGGCTCTAATGTGTACCCTTGAATATATATATATAATTGCATATACATCTCGCTCATCACATCTACATTGGGAAAACAAATAGTGGCCAAATTACACCTCCACATCGCATATATCATGTACCAGGGGAACATTTTATTATTTGTTGTTTAGTCCTTCAGTCGTGTCCGAATCTGTGACCCTATGGACTGCAGCACACCTACTAATGACTCTGTCTGTGCGTATCTAAGGTTTGCATGATAAAGATACTGGAATGGGGTGTCAGTTCCTTCTCTAGTGGACTGTGATTTGTCTGACCTGTCCGCTATGACCTGCCCCCTTACAGTGGCCCTATATGGTATAGCTCACAGCTTCATTCAGGTACACTTCACAACCACCAATCAGGTACCCTTCACGACCACCACTTAGCAATCGACAAGGGGACCAGGGGAACATACAACACACTACTGTAAATTGCTGAATAGCAAAACATAATGGGAGGTCACTAAATGGGAATGGGTATACATCATGGCACATGACTATCAGCAATGGCTTGGGACTTTCCAGGATGGGCGTTGCAGAGATAATCCCTGATGGAGGTGAGTTGGCTGTTGATCCATGTGCCTCTGCAAAGCCTCCATGTGTTTTTTGAGGCCCCTCCTGATGGGTTAGAGTAGATTTCTGTGGTGTATGTTCCCCTAGTCCCCTTCAGGATTATGAAGTGGTGGTGGTGAAGGTGCTGGTGTAGTTCAATGAAGCTGTGAGCTATACCATGTAGGGTTAATCTAGGTGGGCAGGACATAGCAGTGTGGTCAGACAAATCACAGTCCACCAGAGAAGGAACTGGCAACCCACTCCAGTATCACACATCATATTGTTATCAGGCCCTATGCGGAATGTTGATACTCCACAGTATCACAAATTGGACTTTGCATGTGTATTAACCCATTATTATTATTATATATGATATATATTAATATATGATATTGAATGGTATTATTACTATTATTATTATTATGATATGTACTGATCTATTGCATGGTAACTAGGGCTCATTAGGAATGTGACACAAATGTGATGTATGTGGATGTCCCATAAGCCCAACCATTGAAAACACACTGACACTGTGAAAACGGTATAACAAAGCTTTATTTCATACACAGAGCACAATCAGAAATGGACAAGACTGTGCATTAATATCATGGGTGTGGTGTGGGCAGGTCTCGGGAGAGCAAGAGGCTTGTGGGAAAAAGGGGATACCTACAGGGGGTAATGTGATAGTCTAGAATAAGCATGATGCATAGCACCTACCAGGGTCGCATGTGGTCACTACACCACTGCACCTGGAATCTGATGAAAAAAAGGATAATCAGAAATCACTCCATTTATTTGAAGAAACCAATAATGTGCATAGAACTTACAACCTGTCTATATCTGGTCAATGAAACAGATGATTCAACCTCTGGACTGTGTGATCCAGTTTCACACATACAGTGTGGTGACAAAACAAAAATCTGTACAAAAGTGATCAATTAAAAAGAGGTGGAGGAAGACAAAAAAAAATCAACATGCATGTACAGTACAGTGCTAAATACTGTAACAATATACCAACTCACATGATTCCCATCTGCAAGCATAACTATTAGCTACATTTCTGGATAACTCACTGGTCATGACCATTAATAATGATGTGTCATCTCACAGTAAATGCTTAGCTGTGACCAGCGTCAGTGGTCAAGGTGTACTATCACCTTCTCCATATGATATTGTTCATCAACATTGATATCACATCCATCAGCTATACAGCTGTTAGCACATGTTAAAGGATATTCATGATATAAGCAATAGGGGGAAATACCCATTAATACGGAGAGGACACAAAGGTTAGCATATTGAAGTCAGGATCACATGCTTCACTAATGTATATATTAATGCTTGCTGTCAATAACATGCCATTGTGAGACTTTGCAAGCCCACCGCCATAGCAGTATTAGTCCACATTTAAGCTATCAACAATCATGTCTTAGATATCTGGCTATATGATAGCTTTAAGATTTTGGGAGCTATAAGTTAAGGGGGGCTGTCATTGAAGGAATGGTCTGGGGATTGAGGCCCGTAGGGCGTGGCCTGGTGAGAAGGTGGCGGTGGTGGTGTCTGAGGGTGAAGGGTCTTGGGCCCAGCTGGAGCCTGGTGAATAAGGGCGGTTATGTTGTTGTGTCTTGTGGTGGCTGCCAGTCCAGGGCACTGCTGTGGGTGGGGGGGGGGGGGGGAGGTGGTGGCTGGCTGGTATGGTCCCTCCAGTGGGAGGACCCTGGTGATAGTCTCAGTCTCTGTAGGAGGGGGATAGTGGGGTCAAATCCTGGCGGTGTGGCTGGTGGTCTTGATGGTCACCCCCACTAGCCATATTACATCCTCCTCCGAACCAGGGCCCTCGGCTCTGCTTGTCTCCTCCTCCCCCTGCGCCGATGAAAAAGAGAACAGAAAGGTATATGTTATTAGCATTATGAATAATCCATTGTTTTGTGTGCATTCCTAACTATCTGACCTCAAGGCTTGAACCTCGATGATTCTCCTAATTGTAACTCAGATTACCTTTCATTCGCTAGATATGATCTTTTATCTGGTCTTGATCGTTCTTGGCTCCTAACGCTATCTTGATTCAGGCTGTAACTGCATAGGCTGCAGTGGGCACAAAAATACATGGACTCTCTATTGCTTGATTACTGTTGTTGTGCCCAGGAATGACAGTGATTTGTCAGCTTCCTGGATTTAATGATGCATCCATCTATTCCTTGTTAATTCCATGGAGCTGACATGTCAGTGTCCTTGTTAGTCATCATGTACATGTGTAGTGTGTGTGATGTATATGTGGTGGCATGTTGGTGTATGTGATATTCAGCTGACATGGAGGCTGGGACCTGCTGGACCACCAGGCATGAAGCTCCAGCAGCAGGCACCTGGGGGAGAAGGTCCTCGGTGACCCTCTCCCACTCATTATAGCACACAGTCAAGTTCTTCTGCTCCTTGGCTATCATCCTCATCACTTTGGCCCTGATGTTGTCAAAACGGTACTTGAATGTCTTCATATACCTTGGCGCTGTGCCTACTGCTGTAACCTCAGACGCTACCTCTTTCCATGTCTGAGCCCTAGGCCCTGGCCTAATGTCCCTCCTCCCTGCAAGGATCACGGGGCAGCGACGGATAGCATCAATGAGGACTGCATTCTCTTGGTGCGTGTAATTGTGGTCCCTGTGCTTGCCCTTAGCGTCTTACCCTCTCAAATGTGGATGGGATCCTTACCTTCTTGACCTGTCCCTGAGGCCTGTTCCTCCCCTGAACTACCACCCCCTGGGATCAGGCCCCTCCCCTTCTGTCCCTCTTCTATGTGTGCCTGGTGCTAGGGCCACCCTGCCACCACCCACCTCCTCCTCTCCACTCTCCTCCTCCACATCCTTATCCTCCTGCTCCTCCACCACCTCCTCTCCTTTCGCAACTCCCAACCTCCTCCTCCTCTCCTCCACTCCTCCACTCCTCCTCTCTTCCACTCCTCTCCTCCACTACTCCCCAAGGACAACTCTCTCTCCGCCTCGCCTCTCCTCATCTCCTCCTCCCACTCCTCTCCCCTCCTCTCTCCTCCCCCCATTTCAATCCCAAAAAGAATATAACGATAAACAAAAATTAAGTGTTACTGTTAATATATGATGGGGAAAAAATGTGTGTATTATGTGTATTTAATAACTGCTGGGGTATAGGTGTGGGGGATGGGTGTGGGAGGTGTGTGCAGTGACCTAGCTCTATGTGTCTCTATGTGTGTTCTTTGAATTACTGTATATACTCGAGTATAAGCCGACCCGAGTATAAGCCGAGGCACCCATTTTACCACAAAATACTGGGTAAAATTAGTGATTTGAGTATAAGCCGAGGGTGGGAAATGTGCTGCCCCCTGTGTCCCTCTTGTGCCCTCTGTGTCCCCCTCTCTCTCTCTGTGTCTCTTCTCCCCTCTCCCTTCCCTGTGTCTCTTCTCCCCTCTCCCTTCCCTGTGTCTCTTCCAACCTCTCCCTTCCCTGTATCTCTTCCCCCCTCCCTTATCACCCTCCTCAACCCCACTCCTCAACCCCCCTCCTCATCCTTAACCTCCCTCCTCATCCTTAACCACTCTCCTCATCCTCAACCTCCCTGCTCATCCTCAACCTCCCTCCTCAACTTCCCTCCTCATCCTCAACCTCCCTCCTCATCCTCAACCCCCTCCTCAACCTCCCTCGTCATCCTCCCTCCTCAACCCCCCATCCTCAACCCCCCTCTTCAACCTCAACCCCCCTCAACCCCAACCCCCCTTCCTCAACCCCCCTCCTCAACCTCCCTCCTCAATCCCCCCATCCTAAACCCCCCATCCTCATCCTCTCTCCTCAACCCCCATCCTCAACCCCCCTCCTCAACCCCTCCTCCTCATCCTCAACCTCCCTCCTCATCCTCAACCTCCCTCCTCATCCTCCCTCCTAATCCTCAACCTCCCTCCTCAACCCCGCACCTCAACCCCCTCCTCAACCTCCCTCCTCAACCCCCCCATCCTCAACCCCCCCATCCTCAACCCTTCCTCAACCACCCCATCCTCATCCTCAACCCCCCCATCCTCAACCTCAACCCTCCTCAACCTTAACCCCCTCAACCTCAACCCCTCTCCTCAACCTCAACCCCCCTCAACCCCAACCCACCACCTCAACCTCAACCCCCCTCAACCTCCCTCTCAACCCCAACCCCCTTCCTCCACCCCCCTCCTCAACCTAAACCCCCCTCAAGCCCCCTCCTCCACCTAAACCCGCCTAAATACCTCCCCCCCCCTCCCCTCACTTACCTGCTTGTGCTCCGGCCTCCACTCCTTGACCGGGCGCGCATGTGACGTCACATGCAAGCCGCATCATTAGCATATACCAGGTGCCGACACCCGGTATATCCTAATGACAGGGCACCCATGTGACGTCACATGCACGCCGACGCCGGGTCAAGGGGCGGAGTCCGAAGCACAAGCAGGTAAGTGAGGGGAGAGGGGGGCGGTATTTAGGGGGTTTAGGTGGAGGAGGGGGGTTGGGGGGGTTTAGGTTGAGGAGGGGGGAGGGAAAGAGACACGGGGTAGAGAGACACACAGGGGGGTTAGAGAGACACGGGGGGGGTTCGAGTATAAGCCGAGGGGGAGACACAGGGGGGAGAGTGATTCGAGTATAAGCCGAGGGGGCCCTTTTTTGCCTTAAAAAAAGTGCTGAAAAACTCGGCTTATATAAAAATGCAAATTACTGCTCTCAAAATGCTCCTACTCTCTCTCTATCTCAAACCAACCTCCAACTCCGGGACCTGCATGCTACTTCATCAGAAAATACAACACAGTTAACACATGGGCGGATTAGACCGATTTCTATTGGCTGAGAGGACTGTGTCACACTACATTATAACAGGATTGGATCGTAACGGACGATTCCATCTTGGCCAGCCCCTTAGCAGCCTGCGTGTGCGGAAAGGATTTACTGGCTTGCGGCTCTGTCACGTTGGTCGCGGCATAGTTGAATGTAATAGCTCTGTGACTCCGGAGGATTTCAGGCCCGCAGGCCTCACAGGTGTATGTGTGCCACTACGGCTTGGAGTTTAATGTGGCTGTAGGTATTGTATAAGATTAATATTTCTCTAAACCTTAGTTCTTTCTTTATTACAATCATGGAAATATTTTGTTAATTTAATGTAAAATAGATTGCTATATCAATAATTATCTGATGTATACAATATAGCACTGTAATTTGTAAATTATAAGTCAATGTATAATTTGCAAATTAATTTTATAAATACCATGAAGATAAACTGTTATAGCAATCCAAAATATTTTGAATTAGAGATAATCAGCCCGATTCATTTGCTCAGTTTTTTTCGCAAGTGGAAAGTACCTTGATATATATCTGTTACAATTGTTTATACCATCTTGTTATATTAAAATATACTGAAATATTATCTTTTATTCATTTATAATAAATATGTTTTCACATAATACAGTTCTGTTTATTTCCTGAGGCCGAAGCTTTGAATTCGAAATTTAGATGAAAATGGCCCGGTAAATAAAATAAAAAATTCTGGTTGCTTGAGAGTTCTGATTTCTGTAATCATGTCAATAAGAATGATCCTTTCCTTTATCATTCTATCCCTCTGTTCCTTTTGATAGGATTGAGTAGTGAATTAGGGTAGGAGTAATTATACAATAATGGCTTTTATACTGTATTCACTTTAAGTGTTTTAATGATGATAGCTGTATTGGGTATTAGTCCATATATCAGAGCACACCGAAACATAATAGTTTTAGTCCATATCCCAAGGGACACAATCATTTATTATATTAAAGTATACCATTAAAGTGCATTATATTTTACTAAATAGTAACTCCTTCAGGTATTCTAAACATTGGGAGTCCTTCAGTCATTTAACCACAGTTGTTTGTTCCCACCAAGGACTTAGTCTTTTATCTCCATCATCCTGGTGGCACCAGGTACTAATTCCATATGAAAGAACATTCATTACTAATTCCCTATAGGTGGATGTTTAATCTTAATTTTCCCATTAACTTTTTCCAAACTTTTTTTGCAACTGTGATTGACTTTTACACTGGTTTTGTCCAGGTGAGTAGGCAGAAGCTAATATAAACAGGGGAAGTGGCGAATTTGTGAGCTTAAGAACAGTTCTAGTGTCAAGTGCAGTTCTAGTATAAGTGTAGAAGTTTAAATAAAAGGAGGGAGTTCAAAGAAAGGAGGGCAAACTTATAGTGCAGAATAGGGAAGAAAAATAATATTATAATTATATATTATAATAAAATATATTATTTTTATCCTTGTTTATTTATCTTTCCCACTTTATTTTTGTAGACAATAATAATGAGTCAGTCCAGTTGCAACATCACTCAGTGTACATCCTGTCGTATGTATGCACTACTGGAACAGATAAAATTCAGGGTCCATACCTCTGTGACATGTGTGAGCATGTTGCCTCTCTGGAAGCTCAAATTAGAGAACTGGAGAGGAAAATTGCAGCACTTAATGATATTGCTCCACTGGAAAGGGAGTTGGTGCACAAGGTAGGAGTGTGGGATACACAAGGTACCAGTGGTGGGGACACCACAACATAATGGGGATATACTACATTTACCAAATAATTGGTTAACGCAGGAAGAAATCCAAAAGAGGTCAGAAAAATGTAATGTTAATAAAGCCCCAGGTCCTGATGGAATACGTCCAAGGGTACTGAACTGGGTTCTGTAATACCCAAAACATAATATTTGTCTAGCTACTTGCCCGTCAAAAATGATGGGAATGGGGGGCGGAGTTTTGCTGGGGCTCTGTGTTGTGGGCTGCCAAATTGGGGCTTATACCTGGCCCAACCTGCCAAGAGTCACCCAAGAACATCGGGGAGTGGAAGGGGAGGTGATCCCAATCCCCCGCGGGACTCCCTATACCGAGACTCGGTGCTGGAGCAGCCCGGGAGACCTGCCAGCCATCTAGACGGCAGAGACGTGCAACCCCAGCCAGGGAGCGTCTCTGCAGAAGAAGATTAGCCTTGCTGCCCTGCCCAGGAGTGGGAGAGGGGCGCATGGGAGCGGTGCATCCCGAAGGGGAACCCCCTGTAGAGCCCGTGCCAGGAAACCGGGAGGTGAGGGAGGAGAAGGCCCCTTGTGGAGGCAGCGGCCATTTTGTGAGACTGGGGAAGGAGGCCAGCGGCCTGCACTGGAGCCCAAGTGCCTCAGCCTGGTACCCAGGGGATTGCTGGCAGACCTGGAGAGACCTCCGGAGGCGGCTAGTTCCGACCGGAGAGGTCCAGGGGCAATCAGGAGGAGGACAGAGCTACCAGAAGAAGGAGCAAGCAGGGAGAGAAAGCCCACGAACGGCGGCCATCTTAGGTGCCCTCACACAAGGACCTGCAGGTACCTTCCACCACAGAGGGGGAATAAGCTTAAATAAAGGCCCAACTAACTTTCTGATCCTCCTACATTGGACAAATGCCTGGACACTTCTCTAAAATAGCCCATACAGCTATTACTCCACAATAATTGTCTTTCAACAGATACCCATTTAAGAACGTGGGACACCAGTGTATACAATTATCTGAGGGAGAATGTATCTCTGCCTAATTTTCATTTGAGACTGTTCCCATATGCTCCATTAAACACTTCTTCTCCTATTTTATTTCAACCAAGTGTATACATGCAGCTTCTTACTGGGCAAGACTTTGTGAAACCGTGGTACAAGAGTGACCTGCCTCTATATAGGCAAATACAAAGACAAGGTTGAGCAGCCTGCATTGCTGCATTTCTACATCTATACTCCCACCCGGTGGCCACGTAGAGTACTACAGAAACACCTTGGCTGTATATGAATAACAAACTGCTGGATGTACCACTGACAACCACCATAGAGGGGGGTCACAATCTGACCTATTTTATACACAAGCTTATGTACCACCTTACTTCAACAGGCCTTGAGAATTGGGCGAGACTCTGCGCAATATCTATACGAGAGCATACTGCCTACATAGGCATGCACAGGGAATGTTTGCCCCCAAAACTCCTGATTAAGGGCTAGGTCTACAACATGGACTGAGAGCAGAATGTGGATCTGATCCGGCAACACAGCCAGCAGAGGTCTTTACTACACCTACCGATCCTAACATCTGACACAAATTGATGCATTGGAGTATTTAGCAAAGCATTAAACGCAGCCCCCCGTTACATACAGACCAGGTAGTGGAGGCCCATGAAAGAGATCAGTCCTCTATAGCTCAAAATACGTCTCATAAAACTGACCTCGCAGACAAGATAGAGGACCTGGAAAACCGGTCTCGCCGCCACAACATTTGCATCAGAGGCATCCCAAGGGCCATACAAGACCTACCCAACTACCTGAGAGATACTGTGCAGGCAATTCTTCCCAACAAGTCTGAAACTATGTGGGAAATTGAACGCATCCATAGAGCTTTGGGAGGCACGAGGAGCCTAGACTCTCCTAAAGATGTTATAGCCAGATTCTTGAGGCAGCAGGCAAGGGACCTAACTGCTCTCAGCAACCAGGAAGCTGCACGTGGTTAAGGGGCCTGACGACTCGCCCTTACAGTTTTATGCTGACCTGTCCCCTGAGACTCTTAACAAACGGAGACTGATGAAACCGGCTATTGCAATCCTTCTCCAACATAAGATTCAATATCGCTGGATTTTCCATTTGACCTCTCTTTCACATTTCAAGGCGCAACTTATACCACCCGCACACTAGAAGACTGCTTGTCAGTGCTGAATCTTTTCTGCTCAAGCCTTCATCTTTCTACGGTGGCTATAATGAAATTGAGGCAGGAACAACCTCTCGCGCCCATCCCCAAGCGGCAGTGGATGCAGGTGACAGCCCGGGTCCAGGGCAAACAAGCCTCCATCTCCGGGGGAACAAGCAGCCAGTTCCAATGGCTTACATAATAAGCACAAGACTCTGGCCCTACTGCTGAAGTCAAGTCGGGCTCCTGACCTGACTAGCCTCTCCCTCAACGGGACTCTGATAGAACTCTGATTTTTGCAAAGTACACTGTTAGGGGCTCACCGGCCCATACTAAGGGCTTTGATTTATATTAAAAGAATAATTTAAGACACAATCTGTTAGTATTGCTATAGTTTGCCAGGTTTTTTCCCCCCACTTTATGTGGACTGGATTTCTCTATACTATTCGGAGAAATCGACGAAGGTTACTTTTAAAGACTAAACTTTTAAAATACTTAATTTTTGTTTTCCATAGTCGCATTACAAGAGAAAAGCTAACCATAGATTTCATACCACTCTGTAGTCTACCTAAACGTAAATACCTTACTGAAGTACGACTAATGTTCTTTTTCTACACTCTTCTCTTCTCACTTGATTGCAGGAAGATTGTGACGTCAGCAGTAGACCAACTGGTAGTGCAGCTGTTGGCTTCCGGGGCTCCTCATTGCTTTTCTTCCCACGAGATCAACCCTCAGGTAAAGACTTACACATCTAGGGTAGCACACCGAGCTTTAAATGGCTCTCTCTAACTACACTCTAATAACTCACAATGTGAAGGGTTTCAACTGACCTTTTAAAAGGCGGAAAGCTTTTGCATTTTATAAAAAACATAAACCTGCAGTTATCTTTATGCAGGAAACCCACTTCTCCCACAATAATAAACCCACATTTCTACACAAGGATTATCCTACCTATTTCCTGGCAACCCTACCCACTAAGAGAGCTGGCTGTGCAATTCTCCTACATAAAAATGTCCCGTTTCAGTTAGAAAATACCCTTGTTGACAAAGAGAGTAACTATGTTATGGTGACTGGAACTATTGGGGGGGGGGGGGCTAGAACGACTTTAGTCTCCCTATACTCCCCTACTACCTCGCCCTACACAACTTTAATTGGCTTGTTGAAAACAATTGAATCTCTAGATTTGGGGAGACTGATAACTGGGGGGGATCTAAACCTTACCTTAGACTCGACTCTGGATAGATCAGGGAATCCCGTTAAGAACAGATTCCCCAACAGAACCAAACAGATTGAGTCTCTGCTTGATAGACTGGGGCTGGTCGATGCCTGGAGGGGTATGCACCCGGTTAAGAGAGAATATACATCCTATTCCCCGACTCACTCGACGTATTTCAGGATCGATGCTATCCTTGTTGGCTCCTCCCTATATGATTCTATTTTGAGATCTGAGATTGTTCCCCGCCCCTGCCTTGGTACTCATGGAGATAGAGCTGGGGCCTAATCTACAACCCCCCTACACTTGAAGAATAGACACATTTTTATTGACCAATCCGAGTAGCGCGGAATCAATTGCCAAGGACATAAAACTATTTTTTGAGACTAATGTCTATCTTGAAACTAGAGCCGGCTGGCTCTGGGTTGCCCATAAGGCCTTTATCAGGGGAAACGGGCATCAAGCTGGCCTCAACCCTAAGTAAGAACCTTAGGCAAAAGGAGGCAGACCTTACAAGGGCACTAAAGAGGCTAGAAGAGGTTAATCAACAGAACCTTTCCCTTAAGGGACGCAGGTTAATAGATAAGACAAGGCTTGAACTAGATGGCATACTATCGCATTGCACTGAACGGGCGATGAGGAAGATGAAACATCTATACTATTTGAAGGCAAACAAACCTGATACTATGCTAGCTAGAATAAACTTTCCCAACATAGAATCTCCCATATTAGAGGGTCAGATGGCCAAATTTTCTGTAGCCCTGTAGGATTTTTACCAAACCATATATTCTTCCCAGCCCCCAAAAAGTGAATCAGATATTGACTCCTTTCTAAGTTCGCAAGACCTCCCCAGTGTGCCGGACTACCACTTAGAAATCCTGAACTCGGACGTGTCCTGAGAGGAAGTTAAATCGGCCATTTTGCATCCTAAACTGGGCAAATCCCCGGGGCCAGATGGCTTCACTAATCTGTCCTACAAAAAATTTGAGCTCCTGCTTACCCCCTATCTAATGTCCTTTTTTAATGCGATTTTAAATGGGGAATCCATGCCCTCCGAATTAAATCAGGCTGCTTTGGTGGTCTTTCCAAAAGAGGGTAGGTACAATTTAGAGGTCAAAAACTATTGCACTATTTCTTTGATCAATGGAGATGTTAAGATTCTGGCCAAAATCATGGCCAATCGTATCTCAAAATTTTTGCCAGATTTAATTCATAAGGACCAATCAGGATTTATTCCCTTTAGGGAGGCTGGGGACAATGTCAGGAGGGTCTTAAACATTCAGTATCTAGCTAAGAAATCTAACACTCCATTATGCCTCTTGGCTCTAAACATAGAGAAATCGGTTGACACGGTGGAATGGTCGTATATGTATAAAACACTAGACAAGTTCGGATTCAGGGGACGTTTTATTATTCTGCTCAGGAGATACTACGACTCCCTAATAGCTCATCTAAAGTTGCCAGGAGTACATAAAGCAAATATCCAAATTCAAAGAGGGACCAGGCAAGGGTGCCCACTTTCACCACTGTTATTCGCACTTGCCATGGAACCTTTAGCGCAAGCAATAAGAGCTAATCCAGACATTCAGGGGGTTCAAGTAGGACACCAGCATCTTAAATGTTCACTTTTTACGGACGACCTATTATGCACCCTGTCCAGGCCCTCTTATTCTATACCAGCACTCATGTCAACTATAAAGGAGTTTACAAAATCTCATGCCTTAATTTGAATGTAGAGAAAACAGAAACACTGGGGATGGGTATTTCGCAAATTGAGATTGATAAGCTCAAATCAGACTATAATTTCAGCTGGCCCACTCAGTTTATAAAATACCTGGGAGTAAAGCTCACTTCCAACTTTGCTGACCTGTACAAGGCAAATTTTCCCCCTTGTTCAAATCTTTGACTGAAGATATGCAGAAGTGGGCGAGCTTTCATATCTCATGGACGGGCCGTATAGCTGCAGTAAAAATGAGTATTCTGCCTAAACTTCTATATCTATTTAGGACTCTCCCCATCCTAATGCCACTTAAGGATCTGTATAAATTCCAGAACAGCATATTTCGGTTTATTTGGGGTAACAAGCATCCTCGTATCTCCAGACAGGTGATGTTTAGGCATAAAAATAGAGGCGGACTAGTAGCGTGTCCAAATTTGAGGCTCTATTTTAAGGCAGCTCAATTGGCCCATTTGCCCAGGTTACACTCTGTTACCCATTAACCATCCTGGGTATTCATAGAAAACCAGCAAATGCTCCCGCACAGCTGGGATAAGTTGATCTGGATCCCCAAGGAATTAATCCCCTTTGCTATGCATCACAACCCTATGATCTCTCTAACTCTTCATGCTTGGGCGTGGTCCAACTTCAGGTGTCGACTTAGCTCGGGTTGGTCTACCTTACTATCAGTTACGTCTTTCCCACAAATCCTAGATGACACAAATTCCATCTCCAAATTTTGGTGGACTTCCAGAAACCTCGACCGTGTAGGGAACTGGGTCCACAACGATAGACTGTTGACCTACGACCAGTTCTGTACGACCCACGATCTACCAGTTACGGAAATGTATAACTATTTCAAAATTAGAAGTTGGGCCGGTAAGACTTTGAGAGAATTGGGACCTCCCAGGCCCTCCTGGATGTCTACTATATGTAAAAATCTCCCCCTTACGAAAGGCATTCTAGGTTCACTGTATGACTTTTTTCTGGATTCTATCAGTAGCCAGAAAGCAAAATGTATGAAACAATGGGAAAAGGACCTGGGGGTAGAGTGGGACAGGGACAAGTGGACAGAATCTTGTTCCAATCTCTCCAGAGGTTCCCTTAATTCAGCTCTTTTAGACGGCTATCAAGGTATTGCACAGAGCTTACTGTACGCCCGACAAATTGCAGAAATTTACGCCACAATAGAGCAATAAATGCTTTAGAGGCTGCCAACAAGTGGGGGACCACATCCACCTCTGGTGGTCATGACCAATTATACAGAAAACATGGAAACAATTAGCTCAATTAGCCCCCACACTTTTTCAAAAGGTGGTCTCACCCTCTATGGAGTCATGCCTGTTGGGGTACATATTAAGAATCTTACTCAATCTCAAAATAAATTATTTCAATTAATGGTATTGGCTTCCAATATACACATAGCTAGCAGATGGAAAAAAATTACTCTAAACTTCCAGGAGGTAATTAGAATGATCAATTACCCATTTATAAATGAGAGATTAACCCACATTATTCTGGAGAGTGTCCCCCAATTTCTGGCAATTTGGGATCCTTGGGTAGTGTCCTCATTAAGAGTCCCTCTGATATAACACCCAAATCTTTCTATAATGAAAATAGGGGGGAGCATGGAGTAAAGGAGCCCTGGAGGTCCTTCGGCTGCACTATTAAGGTAAATGTCAGGCGATAAACATTGTGGTATCTTGTTGAGGTCTGTACTGGGCCAACTTAGTGGTGGTCAATTTAGCTTACTTTGTTTTATATATTTGGTTAACAGCACTATGGTTTAGCTAATCATTCCAATGTCTGTTCCTCTTTGTTATCTCTCCTTTTCTTTTCTCTTACATTCTTGTTTGTTGTTAGTTTTATTACGTACTATGCTCTGCTTTGACCGAAATTTTAAGATATGATACACGATACTTTCATAACTAAAAATGTAAAATAAGAAGGTGTAGTCAGTTAATCATTGGTTAATGTTTTATTGTAAAAACTTGCATAATTTGACTGACAAAACAGCTGATCAATATGTTTTATATTTTGTAAACCTTCCAATAAAGAAAATATATATAAAAAAAAAATTATGGGAATAAAATTGTAAGGCTGGCAATGCTGTTTGCCACAGAATGTGAGGCTTTTGCTCCTCTGAGCCCCTTTGGTGCTCATCGCGAGCCCCGCGCTGAGCACCTTTGGCGATCATCATGTGGCTCGAAATGAGCGCCTTCGGCCTCTCCCTCCGTGTACTTCAACTTTCCTGCTTTGCAATGATCCCCTTTGGTGCTCATTGCGAGCCTTTCCTCCCGCCTACTGTACTCCCGCTCATTGCAGGGTTCGTTAACCTGCAAGTTTTGTGCTTGGGAATGGCATGTGTCTTTTTCCACCATCTCCCCCTGTCCCTTTCCCTGTGTCTTTCTCCTTGTGCTGAATGCCGTTTGTTTTATTTTCAAAGTCCTGTGTGCCTGGCGTTGTTGGTGTAAGTGTTTCTGTCTTTGCCGTTGGCTTCCTGGCTCTCTAACTGTGCTGTGTGTGAGTGTGTTTTTATTTATTTTTTATTATTTTGCTTGTTTTTCAGGTTTTTAGAGTTACGAGCTTAAACTAAATTTGGCTGTTAAATTAGCAAACTGCGTTCCTTGCGTTCAGTTCTACGTCTTTGGCGGCATTACACGTGCTTCAACTGCCTTCGGCACTCATTGCAGCCTAAGTCCCGCGTGCCTCAACAGCTCACCTCGCTACCAGATGACTGGCGAAAAGCAGAGGTGATACCTATATTTAAGAAGGGAGCAAGAGCAAATCCGGGGAATTATAGAACAGTGAGCCTCACTTCTGTAGTGGGAAAGCTTTAATTTAGGGTCAATAAGGGACTGTACAAGAATATGTCTATTTGAACAGCATTATAAGTAGGAGTCAACATGTATTTATGAGTGATAGGTCATGTCAAACAAATCTAATTAGTTTCTATTAGGAGGTTAGTAGGAACTTGGATCAAGGCAACTTAGTGGATGTAGTCCTTTTGGCTTTTGCAAAGTCTTTTGATACAGTGCCACATGGAAGACGATTGTGCAAACTAAGGGATACAGGAATTGCAGTAAATATCTGCTCATGGATCGAGAGCTGGCTAAAAGACAGGAAGCAAAGGGTTGTGGTAAATGGAACATACTCCGATTGGACTAACATGGTAAGTGGGGTTTCTCAGGGTTCAGTGTTAGGTCATCTCCTTTTTTTTTTTTTTATAATTAACTTTTTTATTGAAAGAATAAACAAATAGAACATCGTAAGTTCAGCAAATCATATAACAAATCTCTCAAGTATCAACAAGATATATCAAAAAGTTTCTTTCAAAGTTTTTCTTTTTTGGTTAGAATAACACATGAACATGTAAAACATATATATAAAGTCACACAAGGTCTTGAACATATATACATTCCTCAAAGCAGACATGTGTCTAGGAGGTACAGTAAGGTGAAACCATAGATCAAACATCAGGTCAACCCATAAAAGTAGTTCACACGAACCTTATTGTGGACCTCGTAGAGTCCATAAGTCCCAGCAGGAGGCCCATCGACGGTATCTTTCATCAATTTCAGCTGAAAGTGAGCTCATAGCCCGAATGAACCTGATTTTGTGAAGTACTTCAATGTGAGTAGGGGAGGTAAGTTTCCAGTGTTTAGCTATGATGCATCTCGTGGCCAAAAATATCTGTGTTGTTAAACATTGTTCTGATTTGAACAGCCCCGTAATTGGAAGGCCTAGCAAAGCTTCCTCAGGCTTTTGTGTTACTGTTGTCCCCAAAAGTGTTTCTAATAGGTCGTATGTTGCTGTCCATATGGGTCTTATTTTCGGACACTCCCACAGCATGTGAATCAGTGTACCAGTGTCTGTGCAGCCCCTAAAACATGTGTCAGGGTGTGTTTTGTTCAGAAGATGGAGTCTTGCTGGTGTAAGGTACCACCTCATTATTGTCTTAAAAGAGTTTTCTTTTAGTGTCACGTTTAGTGAAGAGGTATTGGCTTGTTTTAGGATCTTATTCCATTGGCTGTCGTCTAGAGTTACCTGCAAGTCAGCCTCCCATGCAGTTTGGTAATGTGGTTTAACCCTGTTGGTGAGACACCATCTGATTGTAAATGATGGCTATATTAGCCTTACCTCCGGGATTGTTGATACAGCATTTCTCAAAGGGAGATTTGGTGTGATATTTGTTGATTTTCGTAGAGTGTGTTAGTGTCTCATTAATTGCCATCAGATTAAGCCACTCTCTATGTGGCACCTGAATTATGTCAGTGATAATTGACGATGTGTTGCTTTGTGAGGTCACCCAGGTATCTGCCACAATTGTTATTTTGTTCTTTATCCACCATTTCATCTGGGTAAATTTATTGAGGTGCTGACCTTTGTGTGATTGCCATAGTGGAATCAAGCCAGAACCCACGCTCAGGAGGTCCACCCTTCTGTTCAGGTCTTTCCATAATTTCAAAGAGTGGCTAATACAAATTGGTAACTCTCCTGTTCGTAGGTCCCGACCTAAGCTAAGCCATAAAACCTGCGATAGTACCCAATGCTTGTCTTCTAGAAGTTGCCTCTCTATGTCTGCCCACACCGGTATGGCCTCTTTTTTAAACCAGGTCGTGGTTTGAGCTAATCTAGTGGCCTTATAATACTTGATTAGATCAGGGAAGGCTAGCCCCCCTTTCTGTTTAGGCGCACACATTGTGGTTCTATTAATTCTTGGTTTCTTGTTATTCCATGCGAACTTAAAAAGTGTTTTTTGCAACACTCTAAGGTCGGGTAACCTGATCGGGGTTGGGATTGTCCTAAATAGGTATAATAATTTGGGAATCACATTCATGTTGATGGAATTTATTCTGCCCAACCATGAGATGTTAAGGAAGGACCACTTGGAGATATCTGCCTTGATTCTGTTAAAGACAGGAGGAAAATTTGCCTCGTATACCAACGCTATAGACCGCGGAATATGAATACCCAAATAAGTTATCTGTTTGGGTGCCCATTTTATGGGAAAGCTGTTTTCTAAGTTCTGTTTCACCGTTTGGGGTAGTGTAATGTTGAGGGCTATGCTCTTGTTAGTGTTGATTTTGAACCCTGACACTCTGCCAAAGTCTGTGAGCAATTGGAATAAATTAGGCAGGCTTGGTATTGGATCTGTAAGTGACAGCATGATATCGTCTGCAAAAAGGTTGAGCTTATGCTCATTAGGGCCAATCTGCACTCCTTTAATGTTTGGACAATTTCTAACTGCCGCTGCCAATGGTTCAAGACTAAGGGCGAAGAGCAAGGGGGAGAGTGGGCAGCCCTGTCTAGTTCCCCTAGTAATATTAAATTGTTTGGACACAAATCCCTGATATATAATACATGCTCTGGGATCACTGTATAAAGGCATAATGCCCTTCAAAAAGCCGTCCCCCAGACCAAACTTCGCCAATGTTTTCCACATAAAAGTCCAGTCTATCCTATCAAATGCCTTTTCGGCGTCTAAAGATAGGAGCATTAGCGGGATATCCTCTCTGGTAGCCAAGTCTATCAGGTTAAAGATTCTCCTGGTGTTGTCGGGTGCTTCTCTACCTGAGATGAAGCCTACCTGGTCTGGATGGATCACGTCCGGCAACAATGGGGCCAATCTGTTTGCCATTATTTTGGAATATAGTTTGAGGTCCGTGTTGATCAATGAGATCGGTCTATAACTACCGCACTGTGCTGGGTCTTTCCCCTCTTTGGGTATTACGATAATTTTAGCCTCTAGAAATTCTGGTCTGAATGAAGAACCAGAAAGGAAACTGTTAAATAATTCTTGGAGGTGCGGTAGCAAGAGATCGATGTATTGTTTATAATAAAAATTTGTGAATCCATCCGGACCAGGTGCTGCATGTGATCTCGTGGCCTTAATAGCCTGTTTAATTTCCTCAGCAGTTATGGGGTCTGCTAGGGTCTCTGCCTGTGATTCCTCAATTTGTGGCAGCTGAATCCCAGAAAGAAATTCATCAATTTGTGATTTGTGAGAGCAGGATCCTGAGTGAGAGGGGGCGGAATACAGTTCTGTATAAAATTGTCGAAAGACATCAGCAATCTGGTCTGGTTTAGAGACCGGGCCTTTCCCTTTAGTAAATATCTTTGGGATGAATGAGTCCGCCCTCTGTGCTTTAAGCTTTCTGGCCAACATACTGTCAGGTTTATTGGTGCTCATAAAGAAGCTGGCCTGCGTACGTTGTAGCATGGAGACCACCTTCTTCCTGAGCACTGTGTTTAAGGTGTGTTTGTATTTCAGAATTTCATTGTAGATCTTAGGATCATGATTCCTGGCAAATAGTGATTGTAACTCTGTGATCTTGCTATTGAGGTCCCTAATTTGCACTCTATCTGCTTTTTTCGCTGCTGCTCCTAGCTGAATACAAACTCCTCTAATCACTGCCTTATGGGCTGCCCACACTCCTCCCCCGTCTACCTCACCCCCACTATTGATCCCGAAGTATTCCACAATTGCACTGCTGATTTTTTCCCTTAGGACTAGATCGTTTAATAGACAGGGATTTAGTGCCCACGAGGGGGACCGTCCCGCTGGTAGAAGTCCAGACAGGGAGATCAGAACCAGGTCATGATCTGACCACGAAATGGGTCGAATGGAAGCTGCTTCTAAGTTTAGTGATAGGTGTTGTTGAATGAACAGGTAATCAATTCTGGAGTGTGACAGATGTCTGGGGGAGTAAAAAGTATACTCTCGATCAGTGGGGTTCATTATCCTCCAACTGTCTATCAGGCAATTAGATCTGAGAATATGTTTAAGAGCTCGGGTAGCCGTGGGAGGTGTGAGTTTAGTGGTAGCAGTTGATTTGTCTGTAGATGGATCTAGGACTGTGTTCATGTCCCCCCCTATGATCAGGAGGGAGTGCTCCCAGCCCATAATCAGATCTGAAATCTTAGTGAAGAATTGCTTCTGATCAGTGTTTGGCGCATATATGTTAAGGAAGGTAATTTTCTGGTCATGAATGGTGCCATGTACTGCCACATATCTACCCTCTGGGTCTGTCTGAGTGCGGGTGTGGCGAAATGTAAGCCTATTATGAATAAGGAGAGTCACCCCTCTTTTCTTTTCTGTTGCGGTGGAGTGGAAAGTTTGTTTATATGCTTTCCCCCAGTATTTGGGGACCGCTAGTTTCTTAAAATGTGTTTCTTGCACAAATATTACATCTCCCCCTAGTCTCTGATACTCTTTTATGGCAACCCCTCTCTTAATCGGTTCATTCAGGCCCTGAGCATTATGTGAAATGATATTAATATTCATGACTCACCGTTTGTCTGGGGCTCAAGGCCAAGCTTAGTAGAGCACTAAGGGTTATAGCCGCCTTCGAGTATCTAGTCTGATGAGCCTCCCGCTGGGACTCCGTCCAGAAACCACCTGTGTCACTTCACTGTGCAAATTGATGTAAACGTAAAGTAAAAAGTTAGGGTAGAACGGATGAGGAGAACACAACGATATACAATGGTTGAAACTGCTTGTCAAGTAATCCGGCGTCAAATTTGTTGACACAAATTTATCAAAAAAAAAAAAAAAAAATTCTTTTTTTTTTAATTCTAAAAATAAAATTATACTAATAGAATAGAACAAAACTAGGAACGTAGTATAACACTACTTCAAGGAGAGCGAGCGCTGTCCTTTTAATTAAATTGGTGAGTCCAGTAGTATTAGACTCCAATACTGACTGGATTCGCCGGGGGGTGTGTATATGGTGAAGCCCTTAAGGGACACTATCAATATCTATTTTAAAAAAAAAAGAAGAAATATTTTTCTAAAGTGACAGATAGTTATGCAAGAGTTTAACTAGTCATGTCTGTTCATATTTTTGGTCGCAAGTTTTAGAAGATCAAAATAAGAGGTAGAACCTAACTATAACATATCATATAACAATACATCACAGTGTTATTGGATCTATGGCACATCTGGCTGGTCAGGGGCCCTGTTTTGATGTCTTCTGGAGGGGAGGTTGGAACCTCTACCACGAGAATTAAGACCAACTGTTCTTCCTCGGGGACCCTCTGTCAACTCCCTGACGGGTTGGCTGTCGCCAGAAACTCCAGGAGCATCTGTTAAAGTAATGCCCCAGGTAGCTAGAAGGGCCATCCCCTCCTCTAGGGTTCTGATGGTAAAGAACTTGCCGTCCCTGGCAATCAGTAGGCGAAATGGAAAGCCCCAAGAGTATTTCCAGCCATGGGCCAGGATGTTGTCCAGGAGTGGTTTCATCATTTTCCTCTTGAATAACGTTTGTTGAGCGAGGTCCGCAAAGACACTTGGTCTGTGCCCTTCGATGTCAGGGATACCCCCCCTGGATGCTCTCATGAACATTTCCTTAGTTGTATAGTAATGGAAGCGGGCGATGATATCTCTGGGGCGTTCAGACATGGTGGAACGACCTCCCAGAGCTCTATGGATCCGGTCCAGTCTGTATTGCTTAGAGTCCAGATTTGGTAGCAGAAACTCACAGAGCTCTGACATGTATAGATGGAGGTCAGTTACTGATTCAGGTACGTTTCTCAGTCTGATATTCTGTCTCCGAGATCTATTTTCTAGGTCTTCCTGAAATGTTAAGTGGCGGGCTTGCTCCTCCTTTAGCATGGAGATTTCTTCCTCAATCTTGACATGAGATTGTTTTAGTTTGTTATATTTCTCTTCAAGCGAGTCAGTTTTAGCGTCCACTCTTTTTATCTCGGATGTCAAGTCTGCTGAGACTTTTTGGATGTCCGCTCTGATGTCCTCCCTGAATGTGAGGATCAGGTCTTTGAGGTCTTGGATATCACCCTTAGTGCTTGGCGCTGTATGCTCCATCGTTGTTGCTGCCGTGGTTTTTGAGTTAGGCTGTTGTTTTTGAGATGCAGGGGGTGACGCTCTAGGCAAGTAATAAGATTGTATATTCTTGCTACTTTTTCTCGTAGCTACTCCAGCCATGACATAAGAAAAGGTATTTTGTCACTTTTGCGTTTGTAAGTGTCCCCATGTAACGGGCATATGGGAATAGGAAGTTACATCCTGGAGAATATCAAGTCTCTCATGTGAAACATATGCCCCATAAGCTTTGTGCTATCAGGAAGTCCCTTTGTGGTTTACCACTTTTCTCCACTAGATGGCAGTGGCAGACCAGGGAAGTATCAGATGTAATTGATAGTCTTAATTTCTTGTAGTAGTAAGTTAATGTAGTTTAAAGATCACTGATGTTATATTCCTGAAATTTCTCTGGGTAGTAGCGCTGTATATCTTTATTGCAGTACACTGAATATATGTGCACCCCATTAGACCCCAAGATATAGTAAGTTACCAGAGTGCTTCAGGAATTGTCACTTTGACCATCGGGCGGCTGAATTGTAGTGTGCTCTGCTCAGCACCAGCCACATTGTAGCTTGATCCGCCAAAGAAGGAATAAAATACTTTTATTGTGCACATGAGAATCTGTGAACTTCCAATGTAGGGTAGATGGTGCCCCTTTTCTACTTTGACAGATAACAATTGTATCCACCTGCCTTTGGTGTCAGGCAGCTGCATGCACTTAGTGAAATCAGAATGGCAGTCAGTCACTGGGCCTAGCCCTGCCCTAGTTAGAGCATAGAGACCACAAGTCACAAAATGCCCCCTATCACAGGGGAGTGAGGCATAAGAACTTGCAGAGTTGTGTGTCACAGTTCCAAGGCAATGATAGTTGGATTCTTTGCCACAGCTGTAAATATTGACAACAAAAAATCAGGGCTTGGCTGTCGTTTGAAATAGGACTAGAACATAAGAATGCAAATCAGGCTCTAGTCACACACTTAACAAACTTCAGTAGACAATAGCAACAAAATCAAAGGACACTGGGTTGTAAAGGCCTAAGTAGGCTTGTCAGTTGTAGTGGATTTCAGAGGCACTGATAGGCATGTCAGTTGTAGTGGATTTTCAGAAGCACAGATATATATATTGCATTCCTGATTTGCATTTTTGAGCCTGAGCATGTAATTTTCGTAAGCTGCCACTTGGTGGTAGTGTTGAGCTGTCTTTTATACATGGAGTAGTCATCAGCAAGCTTATACAACCAGTGTAGCCGATCCCTTTATCTCATATAACATAAACAAGTTAAGATGATAAGGGATTGAGGGGGAAAAAAAGTAAATTCCTTGTCTTAAACAGTTCATTACATTTGGCTGTGGCAGTTTTGCTTCAATTGCTTTGCTGATTAGAGTCCAGCACCAATTAGGATTTAATAAACAGAACTTTTAATGATGGTTGCAAACATATGTGTCCCAGCAATGAGATGCTGTAAAGGTACAGTCCCTGGGGTGTGGGGGTACAACTCCACTTGCTCCTTATGATCCCAGATTGGTGTAGAAGTTCATTGAATGCACTTTAATCCCTTTTTTTCTATGTCCACCAGTGTCTGTGTGTAGTTGCAGGGCTATTGCTAGCTTTACCCTGTGTTAGCTTTCAGTAGTAACCCATATAGAGTGCTTGTTAATTTTTATGAAGTGAAAAATTATATGTTGTGCTCCACTTTATATCTCCCATCAAGAGGCCCTTCCCTGGGTAGGTGAGCTGGGGTCTAGCTGGGGTAGGATGACATAAAAGGGTCCCCTTTGGGGTTTAGACTCACCAGACACCTTTCCAATAGTTGTTGATTGTGCCCCATCCAGTATCTTTCAGTCCAGTAGATCTGTGTTAAAGTGAAGTCCAAAAGTTGCTGCACAGTGCCAGAGCAATCCAGACTGTTCAGTCACTGCATCTGGTCTTGTAGATCAAAAATAATCCAAATTGCTTGGTAATTTCATGTTGTATTAAAGCCTTTTTGCAGGGAGCTCTGTAATTGTGCTTCCTCTCTGTTTGCTGCTAGCCACACCTCCCAGGTCATCTCCTTTTTAACATATTTATTAATGACTTAGAAGTGGGACTGGAAAGTAGTGTCTTTATTTTTGCTGATGACACAAAGTTGTGCAAGGTAATCAGATAGTGATGTACTTTCCCTCCAAAGGGATTTACACAAATTAGAGGAATGGGCATCTAAATAGCAGACTAGATTTAATACAAATAAATGCAAAGTTATGCAAGGAAGGAAAAATAGCCATGATATTGAAAATAATTTGGAAGTACTTGTGGACAATCACCTAGGTATCAGTGCTCAATGCCAAGCAGCAGCTGTAAAGGCAAACAAAATATAAGCATGTATTAAGAAGGGTATAGAAACAAGGGAAGCAAATATAATTCTGCGACTATACAAATCCTTAATATGCCCTCATTTGCAATATGGAGTACAATTTTGGGGACCACTTCATAAAAGAACATTTTAAAGCTGGATAAGGTACCGATTTGGGTGACAAAACTAGTAAGGGGGATGGAGGGCCTAAGTCATAAAGAAAGGCTAACCAAATTAAGCTTATGTTCTCTAGAAAAAAAGTTGTCTAAGAGGAGATATGATTACCTTATATAAATATATCCAGGGTCAATACAAGGTTTTGTCAAGTGAGCTTTTTATGTCAAGAGGGTTTCAACTGACAAGAGGACATCCTTTGAGGTTAGAAGAAAAAAAATCCACCTTAAAGAAAAGGGTTCTTCACAGTAAGGGTGGTTAATCTGTGGAATTCTCTACCAAAGGAGGTGGTGACAGCGGATTCGATAAATAACTTTAAAAAGGCACTAGATATATTTTTTATTAAAAAGGGCATTCAGGGTTATCCTGATTAAAAATTGAGTATTGATCCAGGGAGGAATCTGATCACCAGTATCTGGGGTCAGGAATAAATTAATGTTTTCCTCTTTTGAGATGATTGGCCAAGTTTCACTTGTTTTTTTTTCTGTTTGCCTCCCTCTGGATCGATTAACAACTAATTTGCATACATTTTAAATTTTAAGAATTGTATCTCTAAGGCATCCAATGCTTGAATGACACAATGACAATCCAAAAAATAAAACAGACTTAAAAATGTAATGGATAAAAATGGTATCACCACAGAATATTGAAAGGTACCAAAGGTATTAGATAGTAAACATTATATCTCTGTGCCCTTAGACACAGGTAAAAAAGCCTAACTGCAGGTTAAAAACATTAAGTATTGCTTACAAATGGAAGGAAGCTGTAGGCTGAAATACTACTGAACTACCAATAATCAAATAAGGCAAAAATCATACCGTGGTTACACTTTTTCCCAAGCTATCAATAGAATACTATAATTTGATATTATTCCTACTATTAAGTGTAAAAGGTAGCAAGGATTGATAGAACAGATAGATTTGTCTCACCTTATGAGACAATTGGAAATGTTTCAACTGTTTGGTTTTTTTTGCCTTCCTCTAGATCAATTAACAATGAATCTGCATATAATTAGGATCAGAGGAGAACTAAAAAGGATGAACTTTTTGGACTAGAGGTCTTATTTAACCACAAATACTATTGTTGTGGAGAAATACAAATATCCATACATTATTTTGTATATATATATATATATATATATATATATATATATATATAGCATTCATCACCTTTGTAGCATTTGTGATATTTGACTAGATGTAAGCTCTGAACCAGCTCCTCAACTGCCTCCTCAACCTCCCTCCTCAACCTCAAACCCCCCATCCTCAACCCCCTCCTCAACCTCAACGCCCCCATCCTCATCATCAACCTCAACCTCCCTCCTCAACCTCAACCCCCATCCTTAACCCCCTCCTCAACCTCCCTCCTCAACCTCAACCCCCCTCCTCCACGTGGCGGGCATGTGACGTCACGGCATTAGCATATACCGGCCGCCAGAAGGAGCGGAGGCCGGAGCAGGAGCTTCAGATGCAGGTAAGTGAGGGGAAAGGGAGGGGGGGGTATTTAGAGGGGTAGAATGAGGGGGGGTTTAGAATGAGGAGGGGGCGTTGATGATGAGGAGGGAGGAGGGAAAGAGACACAGGGGGTTCAGAGAGACACAGGGGTGGTGAGAGAAACGGGGGTAGAGAAACACGTGGGGTAGAGAGACATGAGGGGGAGAGTGACTTGAGTATAAGCCGAAGGGGCTATTTTTAGCTTTAAAAAAAGGGCTGAAAACTCGGCTTATACTCGAGTATATACGGTATGCCTTTTACCTAATTAATTGTTTTTTTCTCTATAAGTGTAAACAGCCCTTGTTCTCATACTGTTCTCTGTAAGCAAGGCCAACTCCTTATACCCAAAACAAAGACCCAAACCAAAGGTTAACTACAAGTTATTGACTACGCAGAAGTGTACAATATAGAGGTGATGTGCGCATAGATTCAGCCTAGATACGTGTTCCTTTATTAATTGCTTTGCTAATATAAATAATCATTTATTGGTCTAGCAATGGGCTGTGGGTGGGATATTCCACTTTTCTAGAAGGTGGTAATGGGCTATCCCATTGTCTTCACGTAAAATACTATAAATACTTGTGTTGTCTATGTTTTGTCGTCAGTCAGCAGCAGACATTTTGGATGCTTTCCTGTTGCTGACCCACGCGTGTCCAAACAAAATCTCATAATAAGAAAATAATAAGAGGCCTCTGTGTTTTGGTATCATGACTGGGTTTTGGAGTAGAAAGTCGGTTTGTGGATATGTTTTTCTACAACACTATGTAACTATGTATTAAAAGCAACTAAAGAGATGTTGATATTTTATTACATTGTATATTCCAAATAAATATTTTAGTGCAGTATGGTTTTCTCAAAGTAATAACTTCATTGTAAATATTAAATATTCTTTTACATATCATATATATAGTTGTCATACTGTGAGTTGTCGTTACACTTTGAGGGCCTGGCAAAGCAAGACCCGCAACTGCCGCCCTCACGAATCGACGGACGCAGTTGTTGGCCTTGCAATAAGCGATGCATGTGCTTATCGCAAGGCCTGCGAGACTCAGGCTGCAATGAGCGCTGAAGTCGCTCATTGCAGGGGTGGAGATGAGCACCACAGGTGCTCATCATGAGGAACGCGAGACTTAGCTGCAATGAGCATCAAAGGCGCTCATTGCAGGGGTGGAGATGAGCGCCATATTTGGGGATTTTAGTCACTCGTAAATCGGCTAAGCTAGAAAAAACATAGTGGCCGAAAAAACATAACAGGATGAAAACGAGCCCGAAAGCAGTAAAAAAGAGCCCCTAGCCAGTAACACTTAACTCAAGCCAGTAACATTTAACCCAAGCCAGTAACACTTAACCCAAGGCAGTAACACTTAAAAAAACATAACAGGATGAAAAGACGAAGACAGTAAAAAAGAAACCCAAACAAGTAACACTTAACGCAAGCCAGTAGCAGCAATGAGCGCCAAAGGCGTTCATTGCAGTGGTGGAGATGAGCGCCACAGGTGCTCATCGCGAGGACCGGGGGACTTAGCTGCAATGAGCGCCAAAAGTGTTCATTGCGTGGGTGGAGATGAGCGCTCCAGGTGCTCTTCGCTAGGCCTGTGGGATCCCAGGGCACGCAATACTTTACAGGCAAAGGCGCTCATCGCGAGGCCTGCAAAGTACACGGGGGGAGAGGTTTACATTGAGCACAGAAGGCGCTCTTTGCGAGCCACAGCATGAGCGCTGAAGGCTTGCAATGATTGCCGAAGGTGCTCAGAGGGGCCATAGCCTAGTATTGTGTTGCAAACAGCATTGCCTGGCTTCAAATTTTATTGCCGTCATTTTTGACGGGCAAGTTGCTAGTAATAATATATTGATCAAGTATTGAAATTTGCCTAATCAGACACTGTGACCAAGTGATTTCTTTTAGCATGTATTTCTTCTCTTAACTGACCAAAATATATTATTCGTTTTTCTTCATGTTAGTCAGGTCGCTGGGTCTAATAAGGTACATACAACCTACCATTAGTGTGTCACTATACAGGATAGTGGAGACTCAGTTGATGGAAGCTTCATTATATCCAAAATATCAAAATAGGGAGTAATTAAATTGATTACATGTGTTAAACAGCATAAAATAAATGTAAGCACAATTGAATAAAATCTTTTTAGTGTATGTACAAATTGTCTACCTTTTCAGGACTGTTAAGGTATTGTTCAGTGACTTTGTAACTATCACAAAGTGTTAAACATTCACTTTTTACAAATCAGACTCACATCAGAGTCAACATGACAGACATTTCTCTATGATAGAACAAAGAACAGAAGATAATGTTTTTTTTCCAATTTTATCATCTTTTTTATCATATGATAACTAGAAAAAACAGCTGCACATCACTGATACAATTGATAGTTAAACTGTAAAATATTGTTAGTTTAATTTAAAGGGTCATACAATAGAGATGTATTTGTTTATGTATTAATTAATTAATCTAATAGAGCTGCTTTATTCCACCTCCTATTAGGTATCCAGAGATTTAGAGAAAGTCTGCCCAGATGAGTGCCCATAAAATATTTACTAGATTAACATAGGTTTGCCTGCAGTGGCTACTACAGTGAGGGAGACAGATAAAGTATCCTGTCAGGACAGCCTCCTGGACAGATCCTCTCCCAGTCCTAGACTGTAAGCAATATTGATATTATTTTTTTTTCAAATGTTGATATTATTGCTAATCTGTTATTAAATAAGCACTTTAAACTCTATTCTCTATCCTGTTCTACAATGGTAATTTAAATATATAGTCAGTCAAAAATGGTACATACATTATACCAACATTTACATGCACAATTAAAACCAAAATGCTGTCATGTGTCTGTGACCTCCAGAAAGTACCTCTGACTTTTCTAAGTTTAGCCCCGGCGAATTTCTAATACTCCGCTGTTGTATGGAGGTTAATATTAGGTGCCATGGTGGTTTATATGGATCCCCATGGTTAGACTTTAGCTAGGGGTTCCCATGGCTCATAAGAGGTAATGGGTATGAAGGGGGAATCCCAGGGGATGCCAGGCTCATAGAGGATAGTGGGTTTTAAGTGCTGGGGTCATAAACCCGCGACATTCATTTTTATTATTATTTAATTCCTTCCTTGTCAGGGGCAGTGGTTTATATAGATAGACAGGAGGATGTTAGGGCTAGTGCATCGTGTTTAAGTTAGTGGGTAGAGATGTCCTGAATAGTTCGCCGGCAAACTGTTGCCGGCGAACATAACATGTTCGCGTTCGCGGCGAACAGCGAACATTTGCGAGATTCGACCCGCCCCCTATACTTTATCATTGAGCAAACTTTGACCCTGCATGTCAAAGTCTGCAGACACATTCCAGCCAATCAGCAGCATACACTCCCTTCCAGAGCCTTCTAACTCATGGACAGCAGCCATTTTGGAATCATAACTAACTTGCAGTCTTACAGAGAGGAGGCTGAGTGTAGGTGATACTGCATCAATAGGGAAAACCATAGCTAGGCTACTGTACACAGTGTGCAATACAGTCCTGAAGGACTCGTTTGATCTCTGCTGCATGGACACCCCTGTGTCTCTTCCCCCCTTATCATCATCCTCCCCTCACCTTAGCACCCAACCCTATCACCCCTCACACTTATCCATAACACCCACCAACCTAACACCTAACCCTAACACCTAACCCTAACACCCCTCACACTTATCCCTAACACCCCTCACCCTAACACCCCTCACACTTATCCCTGTGTCTCTTCCCCCCCTTATCATCAAGGGAGGGGGGAGGATGATGAGAGGGGGGAAGAGACACAGGGGAGGATGATGAGGGAGGGGGGAAACAGACACAGAGGAGGATGATGAGGGAGGGGGTAAAGAGATACAGGGGAGGATGATGAGGGAGGTGGGAGGATGATGAGGGAGGGGGGATGAGACACAAGGGAGGGTGATGAGGAAGGGGGCAAAGAGACACAGGGGAGGATGATGAGGGAGGGGGGAAAGAGACACAGTGGAGGATGATGATGGAGGGGGGAAGAGACACAGGGGAGGATGATGAGGGAGGGGGTAAAGAGATACAGGGGAGGATGATGAGGGAGGTGGGAGGATGATGAGGGAGGGGGGATGAGACACAGGGGAGGGTGATGAGGGAGGGGGGAAACAGACACAGGGGAGGATGATGAGGGAGGGGGGGAAGAGACACAGGGGAGGATGATGAGGGAGGGGGTAAAGAGATACAGGGGAGGATGATGAGGGAGGTGGGAGGATGATGAGGGAGGGGGGATGAGACACAGGGGCGGGTGATGAGGAAGGGGGCAAAGAGACACAGGGGAGGATGATGAGGGAGGGGGGGAAGAGACAAAGGGGAAGATGATGAGGGAGGGGTAAAAGAGACACAGGGGAGGATGATGAGGGAGGGAGAAAGAGACACAGGGGAGGATGATGAGGGAGGGGGGAACAGACACAGGGGAGGATGATGAGGGTGGGGGTAAAGAGATACAGGGGAGGATGATGAGGGAGGTGGGAGGATGATGAGGGAGGGGGGATGAGACACAGGGGAGGCTGATGAGGAAGGGGGGAAAGAGACAAAGGGTAGGATGATGAGGGAGGGGGGAAGAGACACAGGGGAGGATGATGAGGGAGGGGGTAAAGAGATACAGGGGAGGATGATGAGGGAGGTGGGAGGATGATGAGGGAGGGGGGATGAGACACAGGGGAGGGTGATGAGGAAGGGGGCAAAGAGACACAGGGGAGGATGATGAGGGAGGGGGGAAGAGACAAAGGGGAAGATGATGAGGGAGGGGTAAAAGAGACACAGGGGAGGATGATGAGGGAGGGGGAAAGAGACACAGGAGAGGATGATGAGGGAGGGGGGAAACAGACACAGGGGAGGATGATGAGGGTGGGGGTAAAGAGATACAGGGGAGGATGATGAGGGAGGTGGGAGGATGATGAGGGAGGGGGGATGAGACACAGGGGAGGGTGATGAGGAAGGGGGGAAAGAGACACAGGGTAGGATGATGAGGGAGGGGGGAAGAGACACAGGGGAGGATGATGAGGGAGGGGGTAAAGAGATACAGGGGAGGATGATGAGGATGATATAACTTCTGCAAGTGCACAGTGCCACTCATATCTGTTGTCACAGTAGCTTGCACACATAGTACCAATCTGTCAAAACCTGTAATGATGAATGAGGTCTAGAGTAGCCTGGTTCCCTTATCCTCTACCGGTTGAGGCATAATGTTTGGGTGACTCCTGACCAACACATGAGTACAAGCAGCACACAAACTCAAAGCCGCCATCCTCCTCCTGGTCCAGCATCATCAGCCACATCAACCACTGCTGTCCTCCTTGACCCCTCTCAACCATCCGCCACTCCGTCTCTCGCCTTGAGCAGTTCCTGCTCATCTGCCCATCGTCAGGTGCCTGTAAAGGACATGTTTGACCGTAAGAAGCTAATGTCACAAAGTGCCCCAAATTTGAAGTGATACGACCAACCAAGCATCTTTTTCCATCTCCCGGTCCCAAAAATCCAGGCCTTATACACGTGCCCTGATAGGTGACGTAACAAGTATTAAACTGATAAGAGTAGTACTTACAAACACGCCACTCGTATCTGGTGGCACCTTTGATTGCACATGCCGTGCCCCAAAATTGAAGTGATACGACCAACAAAGCATCTTTTTCCATCTCCTGGTTCTAAAAATCCAGGCCTTATACACGCCCCCTTATAGGTGCTGTAACAGGTATTAAACTGATAAGAGTAGTACTACTTAACACACCTTATAATAATGCAGAGAGAGGCAACGCAGTGAGAGGAGTCTGAAGAAGAGGAGTCAGAGGAGGAAGGTGGCTTTGAGGAGCTGTAAGACCAAACACAGCAGGCGTACCAGGGGGCTTGTTGTCACCTTTCGGGGACCCTTGGTGGCTGGGTGGAGGAAGATACCTTCAATGACATCAGTGAGGACAAGGAACGGGACATGGCTAGATTGGTATCCAACCTTGTGCAAATGGGGAGTTTGCGGTTGTGCAAATGGACTGTTTGCGGTTGTTTGCGGTCCGTTAAACGGGGAGTTTGGTCTGTCACTGTGAAGCGGGCCTAACCCTTACAGTACCTGATCGATACAACATCATACCTCATGTTTTAAAGCACGTTATTCCAAACAATTTAGGAATGTTAGGTAATTTATGCCCTTTATGGCTTAAAACCAGACTCTGCATCAACTATGTAATTTTCCGTGGGAGTTTTGCCATGGATCCCCCTCCGGCATGCCACAGTGCAGGTGTTAGTCCCGTTGAAACAACTTTCTCATCACTATTGTGGCCAGAAAGAGTCCCTGTGGGTTTTAAAATCCGCCTGCCCATTGAAGTCTATGGCGGTTCGCCGATGTTCGCCGGTTCGCGAACATTTGCGGCTGTTCGCGTTTGCGGTTCGCGAACCGAAAATTTTATGTTAGCGACATCACTATTAGTGGGTACCATTCCACAGCATTGCTATGGATCCTACAGAGTTTTTAGACACTGCAAGCACACGTTATGCTTAGGGTGCTCCAGGTAACCCAAAGTAGACACACAAAAGTAGTCGTGAGGCAAGAGGCTTACTAGATGGTAATGAGAAACATGGAAATATATCTTGTATGTATGAGAGGGGCGTATGAGAGGGGCATGTATTGAAGCAGTCTGCCTGTTTGGGGGCCTGTGAGGGTCTGGTGTTAAGTAAAACTGTAAATGAGTATTTAGAAATTCAGATATTCACCAAAAATGTGTTTATGTTCATGTTGCATTAGCTACTTTACAAAGCTGTTAACATTGTTACATATTTTACAAATATATTTAAGGACAGTGGCCGTTTATTGCTATAAACTTTGTTACATATCTTGTAATTTACTTGAAAAAAAGCAAATATATTTTCACTTTGCTGAATCTCCATATCTTGTGACATGAAAAGCAAACTACATAAAGTTCTGGGGGAAATCATTAATCAGATAACAGAAGCTACAAAAGTAAGCTGTCAGCAAGGAAACATATTCTGATCATTGAGTAACATTGTTTATTGTATTGTAATGCATGACAAGCTGAGAAATGAAAGCCTTATGGATTTGGATCTTAGTTTCTGCTGCCTCTTTAGTATCTTCAAAACTGACTTTTCATGGGTAATATATACTTATTTTTTCAAGTAAAATGTATTAAATGATAACCTTTGTGGATTCTGTATTAAAACCAAAATAACATAGCATATGAGTGTAAGTATAATTGTATCCAAGAATTCCTCAATTTCTCCATAACCATAAAACCCAGATTAAATCCATAATATTTCTTTCAGAGACAAGGTTTACCGGGTAAATGTACAAACTGAAGAACATGTAGCACTTATCGAAAGAATGGACAAACAATTCAAGGTATGTCACAAAATTTACCAATGTTTTAGGACTATATATAATGACAATACATCCTGGGAGATTGACTTAGTTTTGTAATGAGAAATCTTGAGGAAGATGAATTAAGTATCACAGAAGCTGCTGTGATGTACTTTACTGTGTTTCATTCTTATATATTTTCTATTAGAAAGCTATTGCAACCTTTCCTGGCCATTGTGAAAGTATTGTGAATTCCTTATGTTTCTGTACCATAAAAACATTGTGATCTGTAGTTTGAAATATAATTTTTACATCATAAAATGCTTGTACTATGCTTACTAAATAATGTTTATCACTTGTTTTGACACTTTTGGTATTCTTTTTATCGGTTAATTACTTTGTTGTAGGTTTTCTGTCATGTCCAACTCTCCGTGATCATATGGATCACATCATACGAGGCACATCTTGTGTCTGGTTGTGCTCATCCATAAGGTTTCCATGACAATTAATTAGTTTTTTACCTCTGTCTTACTATGTTATCTGTTAGGCAGCTAGTTACTTAGAGCTCCATTAAATTCAGGCTACGTATTTAAACGTAGCCCGCAACATAGATCTTAGGGATTTTTGCTATTAAATTAGCGGGTTAAAATGCAGCAAGGCCCGAAAAAAGCCTACTTGTTGAGCAATGTTGAACTTCGCGGCCGTAAATCCTTTGATCTGTCAAGCCCGTAACCGCTAGGTTTCCAATCATGCTATTAAATTGCAACAAAGTCACTCTCGAGCAAGCCCGTAACACTCAAATGGAGCACAAAGGCCAATATATGCTCGAGAGGACCCGCAAGGGGGGTACAGTCCTGCAGCCACGTTGGAGTTATTGCTTGGAATTTAATAGAGCTCCAAGCCAGTAACTCCAACGTGAAGCTTCTAATGGCTGCGGGCTTGAAATTTACCCAAGTTACGGTGCTATTAAATTAGAAAGGCTGCAAGCTACAAGGTAGGGATGCAAAACCATAAACCATTTGTCGACCGTCAGATTTGCGGGTTAGAACATAATCAATTAAGCAAGCCCATAGCAAAAATCCTACTTTAACACATTTGATATAATAGTTATTAAATCAAAAGCACATACACAGATCATTTTAATAACATGTTATGTTGAGTATATTTAAAATTATTATTATTATTATTTATAAAGGCAACTTATAAATAACCAGTAATGACAAGTATCATAAAGACTGCAAAGTGGGTCTCAGGGACACTGATCAAATGGCCCCTTCACAGCCTTTTGGAACCTTAGCAAATCTGACTTTACAATTAGAAATCAAATGTTATATCTAGTGTACAGTAGATAGCAAAGGTGTAGATGGGTGTTTTCACATTTAAATTCACTCTGCTGAGAAAAACTCACTATCATACATTTAAAAGAATCATTTTAAATATTACAAAATATGTGTTCTTTGCATGAAAAACGAGTACTAAAACCATTTGAATTTCTGTATAAACGTTTTTTGTAGAATAATCAGATGTTCCAAATTTATTTTTGTTTTATCGGATTCAGGCAGTAGTGGGAGTAACTGATTTTTTCCATATATGCGTAGCTTATTTGATACAGTTCTCTGACACAGCCTATATAGAGTTAAGCAAGTGGAGATCCCAAAAAAAGTTTGTACAACTAGAAATGTTGTGAACCCTGCAGCATGCATTTTCCACAAAAGAAAAAACGTTGTACTGTAAAAAAAAAAATGGTTTTAAATGCATGCTTACAAATTTTGGACATCAGTGTCCCATTAATAACATTAATGAGTATTATGATCTTAAAGGTATAACACTGACACTTTTGAGAATATGTAATATATATATATATATATATATATATATATATATATATATATATAGCAAATGAATATAAGAAGTTACATTGCTTTCATTAACGTGAAGATATGGGTATTTTTGCTGTGTTTGACAGTGGTCACTTGGTTATAGTCATAGAAAGTGATAGTGCAAATGTTGCCAAAATTAAAGCATAAGTTAGCAATGAGAGCAGTTCTTAAATGAGTCAAATTTAAATATATGTTAGCATTTGCAAATGATATCCTCTGAACTAACTGGACAAATCTCAATTTATGTAACAATCTAATATCTTGAATTAATAAAATAAATATTAAATGGAATATATGCTACATGAAAGTTACATATATTTGAAAAATCATTGAAAAATTGTGTTATTTATTTATTTGTTTATATATGAAGAGTGAGGTAGCCGTGAGTGTCCAGTAATAATATATATATATATATATATATATATATATATATATATATATATATATATATATATATATAAAATCCGGCAAAGCAGGGTTAATAGATATAGCAAAAATTAGAAGACTCTATATGACCACCATTTTTTGTGTGTTTATGAGCTTCCAGGTCATGTCTAGTAAACAGTATTTTGTATTCAGTAAAAGTTTTAGGTTATATAGATCTTCAGTGTATCTTTTGATTGCCATAGCCATAACTAAACATTAATGATGAATAATAATGTGGATATAATATGATTGATTTTCTAGCTGGATTTTTGGCACCCAGACTCAGCAGGACAGTTGGCTCCCAAGATGGTCTCCGATTTTCATGTTAACATAAATCACTCAGCATCCATTCAGGATCTTTTGGAGCAGAATGCAATACAATATGAGTATGGTTTCATTATTTTTAATTTAACTGGTTTCAAAAGAATATGTCCCTCTCACCCTCACAAATGACCCTCTTTTAGTGATAGCCTCACAGTTACTATAAATCCTTTTATTTTAGCCTGACCATTTCCCATTTGTCTAACTCCTCTCTAGCTGTTTTCTCTAAGATATCAGGAGAAAGTTCAAGAATATGTCCTTCTGCAGTATTGAATAAAGAAACTGTATTCATAGTAATAGCTATTCATAGTCTATACAGATTTGAGGAAAGAAATCATTAAAAACTAAAATGGTATATTCCACTGCAGTAAATTTGTATATAAAATTGTATATAAAATGTAATAAATTAAACACTGAATAATTTTTACTTACCTCCTAAAAAACAATTTGTCTGTTACTATGTGCAGTTCTTCACACTAGTATACTTTAAATATAGGACTACCGTAGGTCTTTAAGAGTATGGATGACATTACAAATGTGAATAATGTTGACAGCATCCAGTGTTAGAAATCTAAATATCATGTTTAGTTTTTACAAATATGGTGGGTTTCAAAGCTCTAAACATGAGATGTCTTTAATTTTGTAACTCTATTTATCTGTTATTTTTTTCTGTTAGAATTTTGTTTCACAATCTCCAAGAAGGCATTGAAGCTCAGCTGGACAATCCGAGGAGTCAGAAGGCTAAGAAGTATAGTTATGACAATTATAATAACTGGGAAAATGTAAGTTGTTTTAAATTAGATTTATATAATTTATTAAATCGTCAGTCTGTATTCCTTGGAACATAGGCATGCAATCCAATTTAATTAATTGGACAAATTGAGAACTGTAGTTTCCAGGTAAACTTCACTTAAAATGTTATAAAAAATTTTTTATAACACAATATTAAATCTGAATAAAGAAAATGTGTACAATATGTACAGGTGGTAGTTATTATTATATTATGGTGGGTTTATTGGAACACCATGGCACAATCTACCTTGCTGAAGATAGATAGATAGATAGATAGATAGATAGATAGATAGATAGATAGATAGATAGATAGATAGTTAGATAGATAGATAGATAGATAGATAGATAGATAGATAGATAGATAGATAGATAGATAGATAAATAGATTATGTACATATGTAGCTACATAGATTTCCCTGCTTGGCTATGACAGTTAGCTCTCTAGGGGAGGCTAACAATGGTGCAGGGTCAGGAGTGTAGGGTAGGAGGGTACAACTCTGTTCATTATGAGACGAGCTTCAGGAGAGGTGGGAGAACCTACAGAGATTCAAAGGCAGGCTCAAGCATTCATACTTATGGCGTCTGTTAGAACATCTATATCATTCAATTTACTAATAATTCATCAATAAATTTACCTTCTGACTTTGTTTTTCATTTTGATTACCTTGTATGTAAATTAGTAATTCTGTTTCCTTACTTGCTTAGTCAAGTCACAGAGTGGACACTACAGCCAGGAACTGCATAACTAGGAATCTAACAGTTAACCTTCAAAGTCAATAAGGGGAAGGGGGGGGGGGGGGGTATGACAGCTTATAACTGTCCTCTGTATCTCCTGTAGTATCCCTAGGAAATACATATAGTGCCCTTTGATGCTGGTGGCCATAGCAGTGGGAGCATCGTCCCCGACTCTTACTCGACTGATTATATGCATGCTGATCAGGGTGTCTGCTGTGACTAGTATTAGCCAGGTGTGCTTTACAAGCAAATTAGTATATGGTTCATGTTTCATTATCAGAGGCAGGGGTATGTTCACAAAAGACCACCTCTTCTCATATCAGTATATTATTTGCAAAGAAGAAAGTGGGGTAGGTTTCCACTAGGGGTAGGTTTACACTAGGGGTAGGTTTACACTAGGTACACACTCAATCTTCCTCATTCCAAGCATCAGGACCCTTCCTTTCAACAGGTCCTCCTCTCTAGTCAAGATTTGGCTGGATAGGCTGCATTGGTCTTCTGCAACTAGACTAAATTAAATTACTTTCTATTACTACTTGTTCATGCCAGACACCAATAACCTTATTCAATTGTGATTCTGCCAATTGAAAAGGGCTCTATATAAGCTGCACAGAGCATATTTTTTTACAGAAGTTTTTAGTTAGTGAAGACCTTGTTTTTGGATATAAGTTCATTAACTAAAAACGTCTGTAAAAAAATATGCTATGTGCTAGTACAGAGCCCTTTTCAATCGGCAGAATCGCAATTTAATAAGGCTGCAAGTGTGCTATGTAGAATGATAACTGAATAACCCTCCATTGTATATCCTTTGAGGAAACAGGCACCAAGACATGCTTTCCCCAAATAATTTCTTAAAGAACAGTGTCCCTACTGTCTACAAGAGTTCTGGGTAGTGACATATTCAAATGAGGCTCAAATCCTACCACATTTTAGCATCTAGCCAACTTAACATGTGATCCATTTATGAGTAAGAGTACTGCTCTCGGTCAGCCTTCAGAACATGGTCTTGCTGGCCCTGTGTCTAATCCAAGGTAAGATTGGAATGCTTCCTCCAAGCAGTGTAAAAATGTGCCTAAATGTGCAAAACGACAACAACTCTCAGAGAGACAAGGTTATTTATATGAAAAGATCATCACATATAATAGTTGTGGCAATTGCGAGTTGTCGTCAAGCACTGTTAAAGTTTACGGGCTTGCGCATGTGCAATGAGTGTACAAGGGGCTCATTGCGGGCCTCATTGCAGGCTGAAGGCGCTCTTCATAAGGCCCGAAAGTTACGGGTTTGACAGGGGCTGCATTGAGTGCCAAAGGCAATAAGTAGGTTGGCCGACGCCTGCAATGAGTTGAAGGCGCTCATCGTGAGGCCCGTACATGACTGGCTTGACGGGGCTGAAATGAGCGGCTAAGACGCTCATAACTACCTATATAACTTGCTCCCTGCACTACTCTCTCCAATAAAATAATGTGCATTTGAAACATATTCTATCTACCATCCACAATATCTACCCATAAGTAACCATAGCTCCCAAATTTGTGGCTTAGGGTTGATGACCCACCCACCCTTAGGGACTAGGGTGGGCCTAGGTGGGGGTATATAGGGTTATAATAGGCCCCATTATTTCATAATAGGAGAGCAGAGTGGATTGTAGCTGGTGGAGATTTGATGTGATTAACCCAACAGTTTGGATCTATCCAGGTTACAGCACCAGAATATATCCAATAACAATGTGCTTCAAACAAGGCCCAAACAATACTAGTCAGTTAGGCTATTAAAAGACCACTAAAAGCATATGCCTAGGGTTTAATTTGTTTATTTAGTTAATAATTGGCAACAATGTCAGTAAAGAAAAAAACACTTCTGTAGATGTTAAAACTGACATTTAAAACTAGCATTGTAGCTTCTAGCAGTCCTGCCACTCTCTATCCCTATTAGGTTCCCAGGAAGTGAATGTGAATTTACTCAGAAGCCTTTACTAATTGTTTTTCTGACTGGTGTGGGTTTGCTAACATATCCCATATATATAATGCTCTTTTAAATAAGTTTGTTTTCTGTACTTACGTACTACTTATTACAATTACGGTACTGTCGAATATTTTCAGATTTCATCCTGGACGTGCCAAATGGCTTCTAAATATCCCAAACTCATCAAACGTATATTTATTGGAAATACTGCAGAAGGCCGTGCCATGAACGTACTTAGGGTAAGCAGGACAGTTCCAAAAGGTGGCATTTTCTTTTTTTCTTTTAATCAAAAAATCATATAAAATAATAGAATATGGCATATTACTATTCTGCATTCATAATTTACAAAGATCCTTACAAGTTAGTAGATCTAGCAGAACACATAAAGTAAAATGTTTAAATAGAGTATTTTATGACTCTACAGTTGACTCTTTTAAATCAAAAACATATTCAAAGTAAGAAAGCTAGTGTTTGTAAAAATGTATTCCAACATTCTATATGCAAAATTATATTTGTGGAATTTAATGACAGAAATCTTTTAAAATCTTATAGAAACAAATGACTCATATTTTAAAAATATTTAAAATTGATGAACAGTAACTGAAATGTGGTATTGATACCATTTAATCACAAGTCATTATTTTTTTAATACAAGATTGGAACATCAAGTGCTGAAAAAAGAGCCATCTTCATTGACTGCGGTATACATGCCCGAGAATGGATCTCGCCTGCATTTTGTCAGTGGTTTGTTAAAGAGGTCAGTAACTGCTGTTGAATTCTATCAATGATATTCGAAAAACAAAACCAAGAATGCACCAATTCATCATTTCAGTACATTTATTAGTATAGAATAGTTTTCACTAGAATTTACTGATGCTTATTTAAGGGCCAGTGCCTGATTTCAATTTGAAGTACTCGAGTCAATGACTCCTCAGATGCTAATCCACCATACACATTTGTAACATAAGAGCTTATGTTATAGGGGCACAATGGTCAGATAATTAAAATGTACTATTTTGAAGAGCTATGCTTGGAAATAGACAAAATGGTTTTATATCCTCAAAGAATAATACAGTCTTTAAGCTGTGTAAGCTGTGCATATGAAACACAAAATGCGTGTAGAAAAATGCAGTGATGCAAGGTTTTATTCTACTCTTGGCCTGCCCACATTCAGGGCCGCTCTCACCACCACCCTCATGAAATATTAAAGCAGGATTAGGATATTTCATTTTGTCATTTTTTCCATGAAATATTTATAAGAAAAAAAAAAATTCTATGCACACTTGTCTGTCATATATATGTACTGGTAATACACAGTACAAAAAATAACACTGAATCATTGTTCTAAATTGATTATTCTTGTATGAAGAATAAATACTATAGGATGTTAGATAATTAATAGCACATATAGTCTGAAAATTATTTAGCACGATAGTCAGTCTTTATATGTATGTATTAACAATAAGCTAAACAAGGACAAAGAAGATGTAAAAAAGAAACAGGCCAACAGGCTGGCACTCCCAGGCACCTGTCTACTCTGCCTAATAGTAACTCCAGCCCTTCTGGTATCAACATATGTTACATCATAACTAGTCTAAAAGCACATAAAAAAAGTCTGATAATAACTGAAACTGAATTTAAAAACAGTTACCGTTGCAACTGAATATTATTAAAAGTAGTTTATTAGGCTCATTTATTTAACATGTCTCCCCAGAGGACTGTAGTACATTACAGTGAGTAGCATATTGTATTCACATATCGATACTACTTACACAAAAAGCTAATATACTGTATATCTTTGCAAGATACTACATTATGATTACATATATATACACATCCATAGTGTAAACAAGATAGATTAAAGGACCACTGTGGTCATATTTTTTCTTTTTGGAATTTTAAACATATTGGGGGACATGAGGATTAATAGTAACCCACTCTCAAGCTTGCACATCAGCCCAAATCCGAGTTTACATTAACTGTTTATTTTCCGGCCGCAGCATGGCCAGGTCTGAGGTGCTCCAAGCACTCTGGACTTTTTACATGCATATTTGACATATATTAAAAAAAAATATTTTACGGATTTGAGTATAGGGGAAATTTGTGCTATTTTTGCTAACACCTAAAATCACTTTATAGTCTTCTCAAAGTGCAGGATGGCTTTTTTTGGGCTATATTTCGTGCTTAATTGGTGCTAGCGGGACCTCTTTCCTGCAAGTAAGCTGCGGCTCGCTTTTAGCCTTGCAGAGAGGTTTCCCGGAGCAATAGAATTGCAAATAGGATTTTCTTACGGACGATTTCCTTGCGGCCGTTTTAGATCAAAGGCTTTCCTCCGGTGCGAGCGGCCGCAAGAGATAGCAAGGCGCCGGCCGCAAGCCTGCCGGAATCCCCGGCCGGAGGGGAATAGAATAGCAGAATAGCTTGCGGCCGGTCCTTGCGGCCCCGCAACGGCTGCGGCCGATAATAGAATGAGTCCCACAGTATTTAAGGTGTAAGCAACATATGTTTAATGGGAGGGAAATCCCTCCATCTAGGGATATTGGGCAGGAAGCACTGGCCTCTGGTTCAGACAGACAGCACAAAGCTAATAAACAGAACATCCCACCCTCAGCAAAAGTTGCAGCAGCTTCCTCATGGCTGGTGGTTCAAATATCTGTTATTTCCAGCAAATGTTCCAATAAGAGCTTGTCTTGTTCCTGTTCATGTTAACTTGCTCCCAGGCCAATCTGAGAATAGTTACAGGATTGCAACTCTTATTCTCTCTATGTATACAGACACAAGTGTTTATATGTACACAGAGAGTATTGTTTTAATATTAGAAATTTGCAGTTCTGAGTTTAGTAAAGTGGTTTGCATTATATTCCTATCTATAAGATATAGGTTCCTGTAGTAAATAGCTCTATTTAGATGTGGTATAGGTTGTTCAGAGATCAGTTTTTGCTTTGTCTTGAACGGTTTAGCTGTGTTTTTGCATATAAGAAAATAAATAATAGGCAACATTTCCTGGCTCTGTTCTCCAGTCCTGTTATTGTTAAAGATAGTATAAGAGTCAGAGGTTCCATATAAGACAAAAGTGCCTTGTAGCAATAAATGCACACTCACATATATTACTAAGCACCTAACCTGAAGACTCAGAAAGAAGGCTAAAAGATTGTAAGATTGTGAGTTTTCAATATTGTATCAGTGCCTTGGAAGCAAGCACTATGCACTTTTGATTCCAAGCTCTAAAACAGGGCCCTGCATTCTTTATAAGATGTTTATTTTGTTTTTGCTATGTACTCAACCCCTGTACAGCTCTACGGAATATGTTGGCGCATTATAAATAAAGATAATAATAATAATAATAATCTAGAACAGTAGTGGCCAGTGCAGTCTCCTGAAGCTCCCCTAAGAAGATTTGTTACAGTCGATCATCCAAAACTACCCTACAAAAAACTAATGAACAGAGTCCTTGGGCCAAAACAATTTCAAGGCCCCATTCTCTTTTCTATTTCCTACTCTATTTTTTCACCCTCCTGTATTATTACTTTCAACTTCTTTTTTCTGTTTGCACTTGTTCTTCTCTCATTCTTTATGCCACATACTTCTCTTTTTATTCTTTCTCTCTGCTCTGCTCCAGACCCTGGCTTCACCACTCTCCAATCCATCTCAAGCCTCCACTTAAAATCCAGAAATCCGAAACTGCATACACATTTGTAAAATTAGCTCAAATTTCAAACATCAAGAAAAGGTCTTAACCTTAACTCATGTCTTTAATGACATGCCGCTATTAAACGACCACTTCAGTCAGAAAAAATGTGTATTCTTGTATGTTCAAAATGTGTATTCTTGTATGTTAAATATGTTCTAATGAAAATAAAACACAATAGAGATGTATATTTTAGATATGTCAAATAATGAATACCCTCTGAATTTTTGTGTGTTAAATGCAAATATTACAAATCATAATGGAGAAATAACCCTCCTCTCTCTGCTCCCAACCTCTTACAACCAGTCTACATGTTCTAACTCTTTTATTACGCTTTCCCCACTCCACAATCCATAACCAGTTATATATACCCATCCACCTTACTCTGTGTGCTAGCAATACAATGTTATTAGACAGACCATTTCTGATCTGTGCTGCAAAGTAGAGGTAAATTAAAATATATCTGCAATTCAAATGTACACTATTCAATTCACTGCAAAAATAGATGAAAATTAAGGGGCTTGCACAGTTATGGATCTCAAAGCTAGTCCCCATGAGCACAGGAAGGAATTCAGCTGGTCCCCATGTCAAAAAAACAGAGAGACACTTCTTTATGTGGCACTTTTTTTTGCAATGTTATTACTTTTTATTGCTTTCTTTGACTTGTTTTCTGTATAATCTTTATTAGTACTCAAATCAAACATATTCAGTTATATTCTGTATTGGGCCAATAATAAATATCGCAACATGCCTGTGCCACCATTATGATATAAAAACATTTGTGAATGTTTTATATCACTATAATAGAAAAAATTATGATCTATATAGCTAGTATCCTGGGTGCTTCACACCCCTTGTTATATCAAAAAAGAATATAGAAAGAAAGAAACTTTAATTGGATACTCTGGATCCAGAAACTACGCCGTTTAAAATGTATAAAAAAGGGGGACTATATAAAGATAATGAGATAAATGATATGTATGAATTTTGGAATATTTTTATATTGCCTAATCATACCATAAACTATGGTACACAATCCTCATAAATCAGAATATACTGATCCTTCTGTTAATACAGGATATACTGATAATCATAGGATTGTGAAGAGTATATGTAAAAAATGCAAGTATCTATATACATATAAAAACAAATATACATAGGAAAAAATTTGATACCTTAGAAAACGCTTTAAGTTAGACTGAAAGTGTATATAATCTCTGATAAATGACTCTATTCAGATATCTACAGTATCTATGTAGAGGAGAGAATAGCACTATTGGATCAGAGCAAAACAAAACACATATAGCAGTATAACATTATTAAAGCCATAATGGCAGTATACTTGCTGTTCAGTAATGAAGATCTCCAATAAGGCTCTCCATAGGCTCTCTGTTACCACTGAGTAGATAGAGCATAAAAAAAGAGAAATGGAATGAACCAATAATGTGATAAGAAAATTACACTCCGAAGAGTGTTTGAACTTGGCTTCCAGTAGTCTAAGGTTCAGATGGGTTGGAAAAAATGATGCCAACGGGCCGTTTTGTCCCTCCACGGGGACTTCTTCTAAGGCTTTTGACTTTAACTGGCAATTCAGGCCTATAGATCGCTTCCTTGATTGAATTACGTTAGGAACGCAGTAGTACGTAGCATCATGACGTCATGACGTTCTTCAAAATTAGATTAGCTTTATTAGTATGAGCAAAGGCCGAATGAACGCCGGAACGTCAACGTAGTGACGTCACAGCGCTCATTCAAATCCCATTCATCTTTATTAAAGCAGTTAGTGACAAAGAGTACAGTTGTTTGTAAATGAATGCTAAATGAGTACCAAACAACCAATATAAGCATCAAGCATATAGAGAAACTTCACAAATAGACCACAAGGGCTATGCACACCATTAAAAAGGTGTTTCAATGGCTTCAAAAGCAAAAACAAACAAAAATAAAAATAAAAACAATAATAAATATAGAAGAGACCAAGGGAATAAGTTATAAGGCTTGCTATTTGGTATACTTGTAGATGGATACTAAGCCACAAATATGAGTACCAAGTATACAGAAGACAGCGCCAATATTTCAGAGGTCTGTATATATCATTGGAGAAATATTTCAATGACTTTAAGAATAAAAGATAAAAAATGATGACCAAAGGAATAGGCTTGCTGTATAGCATACATTATTATTCTCTTACATAGTCTAGAAACATGACATGTTCATTGGTCAGTTTATATTTAGACACTGATAGATGATATTATCCTAAATTCTACAGTGAAATATATTGCTCCATATTGGTGGGTAAAGTGAGTGTAAATGAAGTGAGTGTAAAATGTGAATGATGTAGTGAACTAGGATATTATTAGCGTGCTGGAAGCACTGGAGTGAATGAAGTGTGTGTGGATCTATAATATTAACACTAAGTGTATATAAATGGACTACACAGTACTAGAATATTAACGTGAAGTGCATTGGACAAATTATAAAGTGAGAGACTAATAAGGTGAAGGTATTGTTAAAGAGGTGAAAATGTCTAACTGTGTCTGTAAAGGATTCCTGCTCTAAAGAAAAGCAGAATAAGAATATCCTTCGTTTAGGCCCATGGGGTATTTACTATTGAGTGTAAATATCCATTTGCTCTCTTTTTTGAGTAAAATGTGATCTATATTTCCTCCTCTCGGCCCTATAGATAGTTTTTCTAGGACTTGAAACTTCATTGCCCCGGCCTGATTCTGATGGAAGTTGCTTATATGTCAAGATACGGGAGTGTCCAAAAATTTGGTTATTGAATAAACATGTTCCAGAATCCGTCTTCGTAGTTGTCGAAAAGGTTTTACCCACATAGTATTTATGACAGGGACAGGTCATTACATAGGTTACGTGTGTGGTTTCGCAGTTTAAAAAAGTTTTTATTGGATATTTCTTTCCTGTCTTATGGTCAATAAATTCTTTGCTCGGTTTTATGTAATTGCAAGCTTTGCAATGACCACATTTAAATAGTCCGATTGTAGGCGTTAACCAATTCGATGTTTTTTGAGGAGGTTTATAGTAACTCTTTACCAATGTGTCTTTTATATTTCTGCTTCTCCTGTATGTTATAGAGGGTTCTGATGTCAGTGACTCTTTCAGGGCTTCATCCTCTTGTAAAATATACCAATGCTTTTTAAGAATTTGTTTAATGGCTAGCGTATTCAAATTTTGATGCTCATCAGCCTTGTATGTCTCCATATTTGTAGCATGCTTTATAAGGTCCTTTTCCACCATGTCTAGAAAGAATTGTATATTGCCGAACATTGTTAGGTCCGGAGTAAATTTACTTTTATTCTTTATACTTCCTTTATACTTTTTATTTCCAGATGTGGATATTTCTTGTTCGTCCAATAATGCCATCAAAACTTTAAAGGCTTCTGCCTGTTCTTGGTCCACCCCCAATTGGTTAAGTTCACGGGCTTCCTTATTCAGGTGCCATTTCTTCAATGCCAATTTCCTGACAAACAGATTGACGTCTTTTATATTGTCAAATAAATTGGAATTGCTCGTTGGAACAAAGGATAGGCCCTTTGTTAGTAGTGATTCATGTGCTTCTTTTAAAATAAAATCAGAAAGATTAACAATATTTATTTGTGAATTATCATTTATATTAATGTTTTGTACGTGCTTTGATTTGCTATGTCCTTCTTTTAATATATGGCAAGATGTATCCAAATCTAACTTCAGGGCTACCTGTTGTTTTTCTTGTTTTGCTGTTTTGTTCCGTGCCAGTTTTTTCGGGTATGCTCCTTGGCTAAAAAATGATGTTCCATAGTTGTTTGTTAAGGAGCTTGCACGTAATTACCTGTTAAAATGTTATGGATCTCAAAGCTAGTCCCCATGAGCACAGGAAGGAATCCAGCTGGTCCCCATGTAAAAAAAACAGAGAGACACTTCTTTATGTGGCACTTTTTTTGTAATGTTATTACTTTTTATTGCTTTCTTTGACTTGTTTTCTGTATAATCTTTATTAGTACTCAAATCAAACATATACAGTTATCTTCTGTATTGGGCCAATAATGAATATCGCAACATGCCTGTGCCACCATTATGATATAAAAACATTTGTGAATGTTTTATATCACTACTACTACTAAATTAATTTAACATCTGCCTTCTATTTTTTTTCACAGCTAGCCCGAGGGTATAAAAAGAATAAAAGTATAATGAGAATCCTGAGAAAAGCTGCATTCTACGTTCTTCCTGTACTTAATATTGATGGCTATGTTTGGTCATGGGAAAAGGTAACATAACATACACAACACGACCAAAAGCACACAGTGATTGTCATCCAGGGTTCACAGGGATGTTAGTGGATCCAAGAATCTTTAAATGGTTTCTCAGTATTTTCTGGCTGCACATGAAACAATAAATTATATTTGGGCACAATTGGGTATATTTATCAAATGGTTGGTGAGTGGAGTCAAAAAACATCAAGTTAAATATTCACCCTACCTATGTTTTCTAGAGAGGCTTTTTATCAAACAGTTCAAGTTTAAACGTACATACTAATTAAGGCTCCCCAGAAAACAATAAAAGAGGAGATGTTTTATGCTTTAACTCTGCTTAACTTAGCGTAATTCCACTTATCCCCACTTATACCTACCTTTAACTGCATTGATAAATGTACCGTTTCCATAAAAGGCCATAAAAGAAAACATCTTGATAGGCAAAAAATGTTTTGGCACTTGACCCTTTCTTGGTACTCATTGTGCTTGCTAACAGCAATTTACATTACTCCTTATGGGAGTTTCGTAAATAAATAAGTTTGAAGAACATATTGATTTTATACAAATAAAGTATAGGTGCTCATCTGAGGACAAAAAAATACCTCAGTGGGTTTTTTCTATAGGTCTGGTTACCTACTCAGAGAGCAACCTCTATTGATTTTAGAAGACTCTGCTAGTGTCTAGGAATCTCCGTATTGGACCCCTTGAGCATCTCTTGTAAGGGGAAGGTGACTTACATTGTAAGTTGCACTACCATCCAACATATCCAGTAGCACTATACATGGGTTTAGTACAAGACAAAAACTATTTTTACACATTGCAAAAGAATGGAGGGCACTGTCTTTGAGCTCAGAGTCAAACGTACACTGAGATTTCCCAAAAGCACCAATCAAGATTAAAAACTCAGTTTGGGTGTGGTACAGAAGGGTAATAGATGATTTGTGCATATTAAAGCTGAATGAAATAAGCTTTTTTAAACAGATGCAATGAATTTTTGAGGCAAGAAGATAGTCTAGTGTTGAGAGGCAAGAGTACGGACAACACAAGAAAAGTTGGTCAGTTTCACAACAGTATGGCAGCATTTCAGGTGACAAAACTAAAAAGTAAATAGATCCACCCATTAAAGCAAATTTAATATAATGAATAAAAATATGAAATGGTGTATTTATATTTTTGCTCCTAAAACTAGTTTGCCATTGTCAATTTCTTCTAAAGAGTATGCTGTAAACACTTCAGTGGTCCCCTAAAATATTGAACCTATTTTTCATTAATGTTTTCTTTGTAATTCTGCTGCCACTACCATCTACATCCCCTCCTTCTCTCTCCTCATTCAGCCCTCTTTCTATTCTCTTCTCGTCCTGTCTGTTTAATTTTTTAACACACTACTGAGTTCCTTCAAAGCTTGGTGTTGGTTATTAAATATGACCATGTGTGGTCTATATTTTTGCTTACATTCCTCTTCTTTTCTATTAAATTCAAATTACAACCTTTTGTTTTCCTCAGAAACAGCCTTATTAAATTGCAATTCGGCCAAATGAAAAGGGCTCTATATAAGCACAGAGCATATTTTATTTACAGAAGTTGGATAGAAGTTCACTAACTAAAAACTTCTGTAAAAAAAATATGCTCTGTGCTTATATAGAGACCTATTCAATTGGCCGGATCACAATTTAATAAGGCTGAAAATGTCTAAATATTTGATTCACTACCACTTTATACAATTTATACATGGATCCTTTTAGGCAGTGCATTACACAACATATTATGGATTATGCCCAAGTTAGGAGACCTAACCACAGACATTCACTGTTTCAATCTCTTTTGTTAACCGTCTTTGTAAACATTCAAATATGTACACAAATGTACTATTTATTTTCTGTATTACTGTACTCTGTATGCTGGAGGCTTATATCACTGTTTTGCCCACCATAAGCTTTTAATGATGTTGTGGTAAATTACCTACCAACAAAATCTAACGCACAAGTTAGGAACCAGCCGCACACTGACGAGATCCAGTAGATCGAAACAGTGACTGTGTGGAAAGGTGTCCTAACTTGTGCATAATCTATCCTAGAGTGGATATAAAAAGTCTACACACCCCTGTTAAAATGTCAGGTTTCTGTGCTGTAAAAAAATGAGACAAAGATAAATAATTTCAGAACTTTTTCCACCTTTAATGTGACCTATAAGCTGTACAACTCAATTGAAAAACAAACTGAAATATTTTAGGTAGAGGGAAGAAAAAATAAAGAAATAAAATAATATGGTTGCATAAGTATGCACACCCTTAAACTAATACTTTGTTGAAGCACCTTTTGATTTTATTACAGCACTCAGTCTTTTTGGGTATGAGTCTATCAGCATGGCACATTTTGACTTGGCAAGATTTGCCCACTCTTCTTTGGAAAAACACTCCAAATCTGTCAGATTGCGAGGGCATCTCCTGTGCACAGCCCTCTTCAGATCACCCCACAGATTTTCAATTGGATACAGGTCTGGGCTCTGGCTGGGCCATTCCAAAACTTTAATCTTCTGGTGAAGCCATTCCTTTGTTGATTTGGATGTATGCTTTGGGTCGTTGTCATGCTAAAAGATGAAGTTCCTCTTCATGTTCAGCTTTCTAGCAGAAGCCTGAAGGTGTTGTGCCAATATTGAATGGTATTTGGAACTGTTCCTAATTCCCTCTATCTTAACTAAGGCCCCAGTTCCAGCTGAAGAAAAACAGCCCAAAGCATGATGCTGCCACCACCATGCTTCACTGTGGGTATGGTGTTCTTTTGGTGATGTGCAGTGTTGTTTTTTCGCCAAACATATCTTTTGGAATTATGGCCAAAAAGTTCAACCTTGGTTTCATCAGACCATAACACCTTTTCCCACATGCTTTTGGGACACTTCAGATGTGTTTTTGCAAAATGTAGCCTGGCTTGGATGTTTTTCTTCGTAAGAAAAGGCTTTCGTCTTGCCACTCTACCCCATAGCCCAGACATATGAAGAATACAGGAGATTGTTGTCACATGTACCACACAGCCAGTACTTGCCAGATATTCCTGCAGCTCCTTTAATGTTGCTGTAGGTCTCTTGGTAGCCTCTCAGACCAGTTTTCTTCTCGTCTTTTCCACAATTTTGGAGGGAGCTCCAGTTCTTGGTAATGTCACTGTTGTGCCATATTTTCTCCACTTGATGATGACTGTCTTCACTGTGTTCCATGGTATATCTAATGCCTTGGAAATTCTTTTGTACCCTTCTCCTGACTGATACCTTTTAACAATGACATCCCTCTGCTTTGGAAGCTCTCTGTGGACCATGGCTTTTGCTGTGGGATGCGACTAAGAACATTTCAGGAAAGACCAACTAGAGCAGCTAAACTTTATTTGGGGTTAATCAGAGGCACTTTAAATGATGGCAGGTGTATGCTGATTTGGAATGTGATTGCTTAATTCTGAACACAGCTACATCCCCAGTTATAAGAGGGTGTGCAGACTTATGCAACCACATTATTTTTATTTTTAATTTTTTTTCTCTCCACCTAAAAGATTTCAGTTTGTGTTTCAATTGAGTTGTACAGTTTATAGGTCACATTAAGGGTGGAAAAAGTTCTGAAATGATTTATCTTTGTCTCATGTTTTTACAGCACAGAAACCTGACAATTTAACAGGGGTGTGTAGACTTTTTATATCCACTGTATATATATCTATATATATATTTATATATATATATATATATATATAAATATATATATATATATATATACATATATATTTTTTGTAGAAAATGAGCTATGTAATATATATCAAGTTTCACTTTGAGTATATGTAACCTGTAACCACAACTTGTAATATCCATTTGATAACTATACCTCATTGTGGTATATTTGAATATTATTATACATTTTATTTATATGTAGGATCGCATGTGGAGAAAGAATCGAGCCCCTTCTTCAGACAAGTGTGTTGGCACAGACCTCAACAGGAACTTTAATGCATCATGGTGTAGTAAGAGAATATGCTGGCTGTAGCAAATATCTATAACATATTTAATTGTCTTATTACAAGTATTTTTCTCTGTGAATTTATTTATCAATGGGAAATTAATAAATCCATTGCTTATGGTTCTCAACAGCCAGTCCTAAAACCATTGCCTGTCCCTGAGACCTTATGTGCAGGTCCTGATGGACGAGGAGAGCATTTTCTACATATCTTCACCATTATTCGCACACAAACTTATGAATAGATTTTAGAGAAACTTATATGCAGTAAAACAGTCCTCTGTTCAAATCAGAGTAAAGCTAGATGAAAATTCATCCTGTAAAATATGTTCTGGATCTCATAGCTGGTCCCCATAAGGGCTCCGGATAAAAAAAAGGCTGAACACTACTAGTACAGAGCAAATGTATCACAGTGTGTAAAGTGTACTCCTTTTGTTAGACTAGTATAGAATAACAGAGAGAGGAGTTTTTATTTTGAGTTTTTTATCTCTGTTTGAAGTTCCCTTTCCTAACAAACCTTCAGATTTTGTCAGTTTATTATTATACATCCCTTATCTAAAATAATTAAAATAATGGGGTGTTACGCCCGCCAAGTTTGAGGGGCTACGCTCACCCCAAGTCTCTCTCTTTATACAGGTCGCAACTGTTTGTTCAGATCTCGACACCAGCAGACACTTAAGATGACAACATTATTTCTGAACAGACAGGCACAATGAGACCCCTTTTCTTAGGATCTCAGAATCATACACCATGTACCTTTGATTAGTACAAGCATACTCTGACACCACCTTTGTTTAGTGTGTCCACAATCAGACTAGCACTTCTTTATTGTCACAGAGATATTTAAAAAAAAACAGAAAGATGACACAAAACACCAAAGACTTCCCCCCAGTACTAGCCCATCCTCCTAGGCAACTAGCTTGCTATCCCCCCCTCACCCACATGATTTCCAGATGTATAGAGGGGTCTGGCTTTCTTCTCATTACACATTTTCTCTCCCATAAAACTAGCTCCCCCTTCATGACTAAAGCCAGAGCCTTCACACGTGGCTGATCGCAGGGCCATATAAATTCTTTAAAATCTTTAATTTTAACCTTTTTTATATCCCAGATATGACTGTTAACCACACATATAGTAACTGATGAAGCGCGAACAGTCCAGTGGGCCCTTATGTTCATAACATGGGGCAATTATATTGTAATATTATGTATATCAGAAGCATCCTAACAGCAAGAATTTAAATATTGGTCAATAGAAATAACTAGAATAACAGAATAACTGCTGTTTGTGTCACATAGTTGTATTTTTGTATGAAACTGGACTTTATATTTCAAAGTCCATATATGCACAGTTTTGCAGGCCTTAAAAATGTTCTGAGTACACTTTATTCACATACCACACAAGTATAACACTTAAATAATTACAACATGAATTGGTTGCACATAAACCCAAAGCTATAATATCAAATAGAAAAGGGAAAGACTAGGCTGTGCAAGAAACTGTATCAGTGGCTGAATCTTCGTAAACAGGGTCCCTTTATGCATTAGAGCTAAGATCTAACCTACTACAATCAGTTCTAAAACACCTTATCACCAAAAATGACTTAAATGAATCCAGATGGCTACCAGAACAGTAAATGTGCAGCATGAAAAGATGTAGCTCACACTAAATGTCAGTTTCTGTGTCCAGAGCTTAAGACTGACCTCTACAAAGGACCTCTCCAATGAGTGCTTAGAGGATGCTGTCTCTGTGAATAGACCTCTAGGAAATGTCTAAACACAATGGAACTGATATATGAATGGGTCTCCTTAGACAAGTTTATTTATCCACAGCTCATGTTCATTATTGACATTATTTAACATTATTGTTATGGAAATGAAACACACAGTGTGATTTTTATTATTGTATGGTCACTTGGTAAGTCTATGACCCATACCTGTTGTGATTAGATGAAAATTATAACATTACAAAAGAGTATTGGTTAGTTAGTGAGGTCCTATTAATGTGAAACTGAGCTTATCATATACATTAATCTACCTGGCAGAGAAATTCAATTAACAATACTGATATATTAATGGGTCCTTTTTAATGTGTAAACAGACTCATTATTTTATGTGGCCTATAATGAGCCTAATTGGATTAAGCACTTAATATGTATGTGATGGAGGAGGGAAAAGAGGGGATATATGATGGAAAATATTGAAAACATTTAGAAACTAACCAAAGAATATTTAAAAGTAATTTGAAAATAACAAGCAGAAAGCAAATAATTAAAGGACCACTTCAGTTGTCTTATAAACGACTCTCTAATGAATAGTTAGGTAGGGTTTGATTAGAAAAAAAAAACAATTTAAATTATTTTTTTAAGCTTCAGATCTCTCGATCTCTTCTGGATGATGCATTGTCCCTGGAGTGGGACACACCTAAGGGAACTACCAAATTAAAAAAAACTTTTGAGACCACTCTGTAGACACACACATTAGTATCAGGCAGTAATGTAACATGAGCTGCTAGCAATGTACACAAATACACCTAGCAATGTACACAAATACACTTTCTAGTCACTTTCCACTGTCATACTACAAGTATGGTATGCCCATTTGGAGAGTGTCCCCCTGTTTGAGGCTCTCACTTCAGAGACAGGACATAATTCATGGGACGCAGAGATAAGGAGGTCATATTACCTGTGGGCCATAATTAAAAATAGTAATGAATTGCTTAAATGCACAGTAAAAGTTTTAAAAGGTAAATACTAAGCTATTCTTTAGAGAGCCCTTTATCAGAACATTAATGGTCCTTTAATGTCACAAGGAAACAGCAGAGAGTACATTGTATTGGAATTATTCTCACATGTAAACAAAATATTTAAGATAATTTATATTAAATAATAGCAATGCACATTCCTTGCATATGAAGCTCATTTGTTGCAAATACCATTCAAGACATAATAATAATAAAAAATACTAATAGAACTGTTTTGTGTCTCATTTTTTAAGCTGTTGGTTCATCCCACAAGCCTTGTTCAGACATATACTGCGGATCTGCAGCAGAATCTGAGACAGAAACCAAGAATGTGGCAACGTTTATTCGTAGCCTTGAATATTCTATCAAAGCCTATATCACTGTCCATTCCTACTCACAGATGCTTATGTACCCCTATGGCTACACATACAAACTAGTGCCAAATTCAAAAGAGCTGGTAAGTAACAATCATTTTATTTATTTAATTACAAATTGTCTTAACTTTTCATTTAATTCCTTAGTATGTGTTATATAAATGTAGAAAGCATTAGAAAAACATACTAAAACTAACAATAAATAACAATTATATTCTATATGGTCCATATAATGAATTTTGCAGGAACAAGTAGAAAGGAGTATTTTTTTTTCTTGGTTTATGTTTACATTTTATTGATTTTCAAAGCTTCTGCATACAAAAAACTGATAAGAAAATCAAAAAGGAACATTTCTGCTTTGAAAGTATTAAAATAATTATTATTAATATACTAGTTTTCCCAAATTGTGGAGCAAGCTGTCACTGATAATTCAACCATGTTCATAACTAAAATGTTAAGGATTTAATTATAATGACTGTACATTTTTTTTTAGTAGATGTAAAGATTTGCAGTCAAAATCCAGTATCCCACCGTTGGTTAAATAATACTGAAATGATCTGAAAATAACTATATTTAGTTGCGTAAAGGGCCACTATAATGCCCTAAAAATGAGCTATTAATGAGCACATATATAGTTGTAAGCAGGCAGGTTGTTGCTAACGCTTGTGGGCTGGTGTAGTGAGCCCGCTGCAATTCAGTTGCTGGCAAGGAGAGCCGAAGGCGCTCCTTGCGCTGGTGGACCCCCTACGACTTTCGGCCCGCAAATGCGGACCCTCGCTAAGCTAGGGGCCGCATTTGCGGAGGTGTAGGCTCCTACGTCGGCAGCAATGAGCAACAGGCGGGACTTACAACAGAGGATTTGCAGACTTAGCGTAAAAAAATACGAGCCGCGGGACTTACGAGCTCGCAAAAATACGACCTTAACGCCCGAACCGCGCGCACATGAAAACATTAAAAAGACATTAAATACACACAACAAATAAATAATAATAGCTTACCCACAGCAAGGGGGGGGCTCCCAGAACCTCTACAAGTGAAATTACACCAAATTCAAGAGTTTAGACACACGAAAATCCCCTAAGCGAGAGAAAAAATGGCAGCGGAAAAAAACAAAAACGAGGCTACAGGCCCCTAAACACGCAAAACGCACATACGGCTCTTCAAAAAAGCCGTACAAGGTACAAGATACACTATTAACAAGGACGCTACATCATTCACAGCCGCGTACCACATACACATTCGCCGCCATTTCACAACACTAACTTACACAATGCGGAAGTACACAGCTACCATAACAGCTTCCCCTCGTGCACGCAGCCTATTTACACTACACACTGCACACATTGCTGACACTTACACCTCAGCTCCACAACAGTGCAAACCGACATTGTATGCTGCAGGAACATCAAAACAGATTGTCAGCTCTTCAGCACAATGCTTCCTACATATATTACTTCCAAATAGGTAAAGTATATTCATTTATTAATGTATTAATTATTTCATTAGCATACAAAAACAAATATACACAAAAACAAAAACAAAAAATCTCACAATAAACACAAAACCCATTCAACTCGCGTCTCCACCAAACAGCATTACCTGCCTTACAATTTTATTGCTGTAATTTTTTGACAGGCAAGTCGCTAGTAATTAATAAAATTTAGTAAAGAATAATCATTCTTAACAGTATTTTACAAGGTTTATAATATACATATACAGTATATCTATTTACTTTTGTTTACTTTATTTCATTAAAAAGTGCTCTGTTTCATTGCCTAAAATCAAACAAATAGTCCCTGTATGGGTCTGCCCACTGCAGCATATGTAGACGCAGACACTGTCGGGCTGGATATGCAATGTAGTATCCTAGGCTATAAAGCACCACATCTCAGAAGTAAATTGCAGAATATTGCTGAGAAATGGTCACTGATTGGTTAGTATGAGACACAGCAAATAAAGTACAGCATAATATTTGCCATCATGAGCTTCAGAGGGCAGACCCAACCAGGTAAGGTTTATTTGATGTTAGGCAGCAAAAAACTGACCCTATAAGCACATCTTATAAAGTATATAACAGTAAATACACAAGTATATTATATATCTTGTAATAGCTTCCATATCCCTTGAAATTTACTTTCAAACATCCACTTCTAAACCTCCAGGTTAGCTACTTGTTTCCATCGCTTAAGAAGTTGACTGGGAGGCAATGCTAAATGATACGATACAATTTTATGTGTACACAGGAGTAGATGCTATTCATTACCTTCAGACTTTGGGGCCTATTCTTTTGCCCAATTCATAAATGTATAGACAATTAAAACTGATTTAATATTAATCTTAATATTGCCACAAATTTTATTAGCTACTCGCAATCCGGATATGAGGTACCCACCAACAATCACTATAGCCCAGCCAAAGCTGCAAAACGTGCCTTACAACTCAATTGGTTTTAGCACAGCTCGAATATTACAAGCTCTAAATAATTAAGGTTACACAAAATCGATATTTTACTAGATCCGTAGCTCTAGCTCACAAATACAGTCTGACCCGCAACTGAAAAAAACATCAGTTTCAATCAAAAATATTACTAATGCCTAATAGGACTAATAGAACTCTCAAGGGCTATTTCAAACACCTATTAAAGCTTTAACAGCTTTTAAACACACAATACTGTGTAATAAATATTATTTTTTATTGTTATTTTTGAGTAATATCGATCCCAGGACTCAATGGGGTTAATACATATCATGAAACCCACATGCACTAAAACAGATGATCTAATGCATTTTATAGATTGCTTGATTGCGAGCCCGATCAGCAAATATAAATTTTGACACAAATTCATTTTTAGCCTCCGATTACAGATTACATGTAACTTCCATGTTTTACTGACGTCATTATGACGGACTCATTTACTATTGGCTGTGTCTAAGAAGTAAATAACAGGCTTGCTTAAATATTGTCAGATCATATGATCACCCCCCTGAAATCCGACTTAAAAACGCAGGTTATACATCTAAACAGTTATAAAAAAAAAACCTGGAGCCAAATATATAAGTTTGAGGCACTTGTGGGCTTTTAATAGAATATTGTTGTGTTTTTTCTTTTATGTTAAATTGGTTTACCTTAGCAAGGATACAAGCTTGGGACTGACCATTTAGGAGTGCTGCCAAGTAACAATTGCTTCCACTCCTTGATACTGGTTTTCTAAATCATTTAATAGTAATTATTTAAAAAAATTAATTCCTATTTAAACATTGAGCTCATGTTAGGGGCTTCATGGTGACCCTTTCAATGATTCCACTCCCATAAGACTATATAAATCAATACCTCATGCTAATACCTATTGCTCATGCCATTATATTCACTAATCATTGCAGTGTTTGAGAAGCAAATCAATGAAGCTTGTGATAACTCTTTTCTATGGCCAATAAAAGCCTTCAAAGCCCTTAAGATAGCTTAGTGAAACTACTCCATGAGTACACTTGGGTGAGCAGGTAAATCACTTTTGAGCGACTAAAATTTATTTTCCATGTTTCATGGCTTTGGAGTTGTGGTTTGTTTGTACATCCCCAGAAGAAAATTCACTCCATTACAATAGTAGGTTCATAACATGAATATGATGCTGTAACAAAACTCCACATGATAGTCAGTAATCACTGGAAGTGTACTTTTTGGACAGAGAGTTAGAAGAGTATATAGGTGTGTGTGAGGTCTCCAAATAAAGTGTGTTTTTGATAGAGAATACGATGAAGGCTATATCTTACTGTTCTGTGACCTGAAGTTGTCTTTAACTCGCTGCAGTATGTTATTTCACTGCTCTAACTGGCAAGGTACAGAAAAACACTAACATTTTCTTCACACAAATCGAGGTCCTCTAGCCTGGTTCCCTTGACTGATACACATTACCACATCATGATGCATGGAAGCTTTATTAGTACCTTCAATTTAAGATGTCATTCCAGCATCCTCTTAAAAAGACTCACAAAAAAACTCACAAAAAGTGACTCAACATCAAATTTGTCTCATCATAAAGAGCATTATAAACTGTCTGTACATTGTACTAGCAGTAAATAATTTCTGATTTAGAACCATATTAAATTCCAGCCTCGTAAGTCCAATATGTAGCACATTAGGGCTGCGTGCTTCAAATTTGTCAAACATTGCTATTAAATTAGAAGGGGCTGTGAGCTACAAGCGAGAGAGGCTATTTCCTAGACCAATTCTCGGCCCTCGGAGTTGCGTGCTCAAACACAAACAATTAAGCAATTACGTAGCAATGGGTTGGACTTAGCCAATGGCAAAAGAGATTGCCATCATGGCTAATGAAAGCCTGCGTGGACTTTGGCATTTGCAGCAGGGGTCCCGATCGTCAGTTAAAAACTCAGGCCCTATACTATACTTCAAGTATCCCCCCGGTCCCTAAAATTTTCTGCCTCGCGGGACCTTAAAGGACGGTAAAGGTCCTTAAAGGACCTGCGATCCCTTAAAATGAACTTGTGCTGTGGGGGTACTATAAGTACCCCCCCAGGCATCTAAAATTAACCCCATCAATCATGGGGGTCTATACAGACCCCCATGAGCCTCTAATTAACCCGTATGGGACAATACTTAACATCTTCAGTCCAATAGGGGTCTATATAGACCCCTATAGGACACTATTAACCCCTACAATAACACTATAGACACAGAGTCTAAACACTACACTATTATCCCCCTCTACCCTATAAACCCCCTCTACACTATTAACCCCTAGAATAACATTTTAAGTGCCATGAGGGTCCTCCAGGACACTCATGACACAAAGCCTAAACACTACACTATTAACCCCCCTCTACCATATCAACCCCCTCTACCCTATTAAGCCCCCTTTACACTATTAACCCCCTCTATCATATCCACCCCCCTCCACCCTATCAACCCCTACACTACATACCTAACCCCCTAATGAAATCCCTATTACCCCACTAATTACACAAAATAAAAAACTAAATAACAGAACTAAAAAAACAGAATTTACATAAAATAAAAAAACCTACCTTACTGAAAATAAAAAAAAACTATATTACAGAAAAAAAAAAACAGAATTTACATAAAATAAAAAAGTCTAAATTAGTGAAAATAAAAAAAACGTACGATACACAAAATTGAAACCCCTAAAAACATACAATTAAAACCCCTAAACACATACCATTTAAATCCTTAATAACATACAATTAAACCCCTTAATAAAATACAATTAAACCCCCTAATAAGATACAATTAGAACCTTTAATAAAATACAATTTAAACCACTAATAACATACAATTTAAAGCCCTAATAACATACAATTAAACCCCTAAATACATACTATTAAAATCTCTAATAAAATACAGTTAAAACCCCTAATAAAATACAATTTAAACCCCTTATAACATACATTAAAACCCCTAACTAAATACAATTAAACCCCTAACTACATACAATTAAATCCCTAAATACATACAGTAAAAAAACTCTATATCTCACCTAAAACATCCTCCCTCACTAAACCTAGAATAGGGTAAATAAGACCACTTACCTTGCCCAAATGCCCCTCTGGCGACAATGGTTTTCATTGCTTTGTCCCTAGCATAAGGGCCCTTTCCAAATGTCCACACGTCCGGCACCTCTAGGAAAAAAGAAACATTAAAATTATTAAATAAATACACACAACATAGAATCTTAAACATTCTCAATAGCACACTTACTTTTCTGTGATGTCCCCGTCCTTCTTGAAGTCTATGCTGGCAGGGCCCCTCCAAAAACATCATACCGGTCTAAAAAAGGTAAAAAAAACTAACGGAGCTCCTCCCTGGAGAAGCTCCCCGACGCAAATGAGGGTTTTGTTGCATGCTTCCAGTAAAATTTTAAAATGGCGCCTTCTGATTGGCTGAAAACGATGTCAATTATATGTCAGCCAATCAGAAGGCCCAAGGTGTGAGCCAATCGGAATGGGTTACACCTCTATATGCCATTCTGATTGCCTGATGTAACTGTCTATCATTCCTAATCCAATCAGAAGGCGCTATTGCCTTCAGCTAATCAGAATGGGATACACCCCATCCTGCGGCGGGAAATGTTAAATGCAGCAGGGGTTAATGTAGGGACACTGTGGGGGTTCCAATGAGGGCCCCCAGCATAGGGGGTTATATTTAGGTGCCAGTGGGTACTTGAAGTACCCCCGCAGCAGGGGTTAGCAGTTTAACTGCATTGGGGGTCCCAATCATAACCTCCACAGCAATGGCTAAATTGGGCTGTTGGCAGGGGTCCTGATTGGGACCCCTGTAGCATGGGGTTAGATTTAGGGAGCAGGGGGAGGTTTAGGAGCCGGAGGAAGGTTTGGGGACCGGTGTGGGGGTCTTTTGTGCTGCTCTCCAATTTAATATGGCTAATAATCAACATTGTTTGAGTGGCTTCGTTATGCTAATATGTAGGTCCATATTGTAATGTTTAGCTCAGTGCAGGAACGGTGTGAGGGAAGGAATCTGACTGCAAGATAACAATGGGGGTACACCATAGCAATAAACAGACTGTTAGTAATTACCACATCAAAGTAGTTAATTAGTATTCAGAAACCACTAATTTTCATAATAGTTCTACACAAACAATGAGGAATATCTCAGGTATGCTTTACTTTAGGACAAATAGCTAGTACAATGTAAAGCCAATTTTCCATGCTTTTAAATGTAACATAACTAGATTTTGGGGTGACAAAATATATTTAAACCACCACTGTTGTCATTTTATAAAGAGCTCTCTAAAGAATAGTTCAGTAGGTCTTGACAAGAAAAAAAACCTAGCAATGCACACAAATACACATTTTCTAATCGTCTGCCACTATTATACTGCAAGTGCAGTATGCCTGTTTGGAGAGCTTTCTCCTCTATGCAGCTGCCACTCCAGAGATAATACATCATTCAGGGGGTAGAGATATAAGAAACTTATATTCCCTGGGTACATGAAAACAAATAGCAATTGATTGTTCAAATGCACAGTAAAAGTATAATAAAGACTTTTTCTTATCAGGCCCTTCCTAACTATTCTTTAGAGAACCCTTTGTAAAACTGGCCCTTTAAGCACTTTGTAATTGTAGTGTCTGTAAGTACTATCAATACAATATTTACAACAGACGTTATGATGATTTAGCAATGACTATATCAAATCGACCATTAGAGATATAAACATCAGTTGTCTGCATGTGTTTACATATCAGCATGAAATTGCCAAAGGAGCTGTGGCTGCATTGTATGGCAAGTATAAGACAACATATGAATATGGACCCTCAGCCGTCGTAATCTGTAAGTGTGTTTATTTATTTATTTTTATATTTGGGCTATTTTATTAGAGATTACAGGCATTTTATTATTCATTAAGTGTAACTGTAGGTGTGCTATAATAATTATTATTATCATTTATTTGTAATGCGCCAACATATTCCGTAGTGCTATACATGGGAAAAATAATTACATTAGGTAGAATGATTAAATGCAGAGACGGATCTACGGCCGGTGCAATGCATAGCGGCCCTTGTCTACTGGCCCAAGGCTTTTAATATTTATGTATTATTTATATAAAAAACTCTATAATGCTATAATATAACAAAGCCCACTCAGAACGGCTCTATGTATTCCCACAATCTCGTGCTATAATATAACAAAGCCCACTCAGTACAGCTCTATGTATTCCCACAATCTCACTCTACTGTAATTTCAGTTTGAGTCATCTACAACATTATAACATTTTTTATTTGTTAGTATGAGCTGAAACCTAGTAAAACAACCAGCACATTTGAAATGTAACTTCATAAATCAATTTATATAATGTCATATTCATACTTTTTATGTCTATAGATGAAACTTCTGGGGGGTCTGATGACTGGGCCTATGATGAGGGAATCAAATATTCATTCACATTTGAACTACGTGATAATGGCAAACATGGCTTCCTGCTCCCAGAATCACAGATCAGACCAACCTGCAAAGAAACTATGATGGCAGTCAATTACATTGCCGACTATGTCATCTCACACACTTAAGTAAATCAGCATTTAACATGTCTGCATACTGTATTTTATTAATAAACATGTTTGAGCATTACAAGAGTGTTTGTATTTTTATATAGCAACAAAGGCAAACATTTCTCTTTTATTCTCTACAACAGACATTAGAGCTATTTGTGGGTACAGGGGATGGGCTTGTGGTATTCAGTAGCGGCTATTTTTGAGTCCTGGGGTACATTTCAAGTTCATAAAGTGTCTGAAAAAGTAGCTTTGTATTGTAACAGACATTTTTCTAAACTAATTCATTGTTTACATACTCAGCATTGTTTGTGCTACATTACTATATATGTGTGTGGCTGACAAGTACTAATTAGCTACTTTGATCTACTAATCAGTGACACACTTTTTGTAAACACATAAACAAGCAATTACAAGCTACTCCTGGTATTATTATGCATTTAGATCTCCGCCACCTCCTTTATCAAGCATAATGAGACACATCAAAATGTAGTTGTGGATCTTTGCGCTGTTCGTAGCATTTGCGATGTTGGTAACGCTGTTGCGTCCCTCATGAAGCGAGCGGCGCAGTTGAACTGCGAGCCTTGCAAAGCGAGGCTCGCCAGCAGCACAGTACTTTGGCTGCAATGAGCGCAGCACTTAGGCTCCAATGAGTAAGCAACTGCGTAACTCTAAAAACCCACCAAAAAAAAAATCATGTACAAAAAATTCTAACACACAGCACAGGGGGAGACACAGGAAGCCTGGGAGTGAGGTTGCAAGCGAATAACACCAATATTTGGCATTTTTAGTCACTAGAAAATCACCTAAGCGAGGATAAAATGGCGGATGAAAAACGTAAAATTTCAGAAACAGCATGAAAACAAGGCTCAGCAATGCCAGGCTTGCAAAACTTACAAAATACGCGACGCTGAAGACAGTAACACTTACACGAACAATGCCAGGCATGTGGGACGTAGAAAATAAAACCAACAGCAGTCACCACGCGCCACCCAAACATTCACCACACACACAGAGTAGAAAGACACAAGGAAGGGACAGGGGGGAGATGCTGCAAAGGGAAACATGGGCGCTCATTGCGAGCCACATTGTTGACGGGCAAGTCATTGATGACGGGCAAGTTCCTAGTATTAACATAATAATGGAACACAAACAATGTTGAATATATCAATAATGATTCACTGTAGAGAATAATGGCTGGTACTGTAGTCTTTAGCCTGTTTCTGGCAAGTTCTTTTGTATATCCTTGGAAATGAATGAGATTTGGCATTGGTGCTAATTAGAACACTGGCAGTAGTTACTTTCCTCATTCCTTTTGTGCAGATAGAGCTTCCTCTCTGCATTGAAAGTCTCCTCATACCCAAGGAAGTAGGCCAATGGAAACTAAAAATGGAAGATTCCTCAGCAGCAAAATTGCATAAAAAAGTAATAAATTAGAGGCTGTATTATTATTTTTTACATTCTAAAAAAAAAAAAATGTTACACAGATAACATGATATACAGTATGGTTTTTAATGTTCTTATGTATTGTATAACTGCTATGAAAGTGTGTGTTGGGGTGACAAAGTGATCACCAGGCTAGTCAGACTCTCCCACTAAACCAAATATATTGATCTGAGATAATAATAATAGGCCAGTTCCAAAAAACTTTACAAAATGTAAAACAAGATGATACAGCTGTTTAAACTTTATTGAAACTAACAGGAAGTGCACAGAGCATACGCATGTTTGTAGATTTCATTGGCAGAGAAGTATGACTCATATACCTATATTTCTGCTCATTGGCTGACAGGGGCAAGCCCCCAGTTTAATTAAATATTGAATTATTTTTTTTCAAATTTAAGGGCTTCATTTTAAAAAAGAAAACACATAGTGCGATATTATCAAATGTCATCTTTAAGATGCAACACAGAAAAAGTGTTTTCAATGTCCCTTTAATGCAGAGGTGGGAAACCTCTTTTCTGCCAAGGGTTATTTGGATATTTATAACATTATTCGCGGGCCATACAAAATGATCAACTTAAAAATTAGACAGCTATATTTGGTCAAGCATTTAATTAACTCAACCCTAATGTGATGGCTGTAAATGCTTCTCTTTGGTGAGCCGTAAAATTTTAGCTGGTATTGATGATGTTGCTATGTGCAACTGCTCCTGGTCTGCATCGGTCAATCTGGAGTGAGTTTTAAAAAGAACTGCTCACGTTTGAAAGCAGGGAGTTGAGAAGCTGGTTGGGGCCTTGCTGCTGCTTGATGTCCAGCTAGATCAGAGCCTTTCTGGCTCTGTGGGTAAATGCTCCAGACTCTAATCTCCGGAGCTGCTAGTTCAAGCCCTGCATCAGGCAGTCAATTATGTTTGTGATCCATTTAGATAGCTAGATCACACAGCCACTTGCTATCATTGAGTTCCCTTACAGGTTTTCCCTTCATCTTCATGAACAGTTTGACATCATGTTCTTAAATTGGAATGATCATCTACTACTTCATTAGAGTTCTATGTACACAAGCTTAGTACAAGTACTACATACATACAAGATATGGAAACTTACATGTGATTATTGAAGAATAAATCCCCTTTAATAGGAGCACTCAAACCCCTGAATTGTGCCTTATCATAAACGTTATTGCAACTTTCTAAAACTTGACATCGTGATTTAAAAAAATATATTTTCTAAAAGAGGTTCATTTGTTCCACATTGTAATAAACTGCTTCTGCAGATTACATGTAATATATTATGGGTCCGCAGTGATATAGGACATACACCCATTTAACAACAAGACATGGTGTCCAAAGGTTTATTTGTCGAAAGTGGATACATCCACCATTAAGAACCTTCTCCACAGTATATCTGGGTGACAATCTTCCTTTCTTAACCCATAAATCAGACCATTGCGATAAATGTTTTTTAAAATATAAAAAAAAACTAAACACTAGTGTACAATGTACACGTATCGTACACATAGCTTCTTCACCACTGTATCGCATTGAAGAAACCATGGCACCAAAAAATGCCACTATTTAAACCATAAACAACACCCACTCCTTACTGAGTTGACCAATCATGGGGTGTAGTATATACCTACCATATATGTGTATATCAAATGATCAATCAAACTCTTCTTTATTGTCCACAGTACCAATTAATATCAAAAGATATGATGACACCAAACTCTGTGAAGATCATTGATTTTATCCAGATGCATTTGGCCTCCCAATTCCTTGAGGTTAGCATGTTGTGAGCTGTAATGATGCTCCAGATTGGCTTTTTTTCATTATTGCTAACTCATCACCATAAACTAGGCACACAAATTTGGCTTTGACTTCAACAACAAAAAATAATCATGTGTCCATTTCTCTTTGAAAGATTGACACTTTGCATCAAATTTTCTTTTCTTTTTAGTCGACATTTGTGGAATGGCATAACTATCCAGTGTGTGTTAACACTTTTGCAACATGTACACCCCCAGTCTGCCTTGCACTGACTGTCCTCTGATTCGCCCCCATACAGGTAGATTTTCTGCGAGAAGCCGACAAAAAGCATACATGTCTGCCCCGTCAAATACTTGTATGTGTCCTTTCTGTCCCAAAATGGACGTCGCTTGCTTGTCCCTCAGAATTTACATGATGATTATGAATCACTTAATATAAATTAAACAAGCTCTTAGATTTATTGAATTTCAAGTCTCGACTGTGGTTGCCTTGGCAGGGCCAGACCAAATGATTTTGGGGGCCTTATATGGCCCGTGGGCATGGCGTTGTCCACCCCTGCGCTAATGTCTTGAGAATGTAGCAGAAATAATTAGCTCAGCCGAGGAATGGAACCACACAGTAAAGAGTAATTGTATATTAAAATGGAAAATGCTAAGGCTTTGTTTATTTAGTTTATTTATTTATTGTTTTCTAAAAACATTTTGGCCATTATCATGTCCAATTTTTCAAAAGACTATAGAAAATGAGACCAAAGTGAAGAGAGTAAAGAGAAAGTTGCTTGTTACATTGTCTGTTTAGTATGGTGTTTGTATCCTAGTGTTCTGTTGGTGTGACACTTTATAGACTGTATGAATCAAATGTCTTTATTAACTTGCAGCTGTTCAGTGACTTTGTAATATGACCCCAGTTTTCTAAGGATTAGTGTCACCAAATTGTCACAGTAGATAGATAAGTGTCCCACTACACAGCACAGAGAAAAACATATTGAATTTCAGTCAGATACATAAACACATTTACTGTAATTGATACATAAATTAATTAAAATTGAAATTCTTAAGGCACAAAGTACAACAGTAAAGCCAGTGTGCAATATTTGTTCACAATTCACTATAAACATAGTCTTTCCTCCTTATGATAATATTTCATAATGTCTATCATAATTGAGCAATGTAAATTCCAGTTCAGAATTGTGAGTTATTATTTATACCATTACTCCTGGAGTACCACAGATGGGAAGCATTTGTCCTCGGATACCACAACATAACCCCACAGTAAAAGTCAAAAGAGTCACTTATACTATTATTTTTCCTCTTAATAATAAGTACTTGGACACTGCATAAATAAATGACCACTGTAGTTCCATATGTAGTCCAGTCTAAGAACCAGATAAAAGGCTGTAAATATCTAATTTACCACTTGTTAGTTAAATGTGTGTTTATAAAGTGAAAAATAAAACCATCTGCAAAGAAAATGCTTTTAAATAAATGTCAGCCAGGCTGCAGCACTGGATCTGTCTCATATTGCTTGTCTGGATGCCACTGAAGTTATCTGGCAGGCCATTATTCATAAGTTGTGATTTTGGTATTCCTTTTATCCAGTTATTTAACCATTATTTAAAAAATCTAGCATAAAATATTAACATTACTAATGGCAATAGGTGTGCATCATGGCCATACATGCACACGGCACCCGATAGTGAGAGATAAAGAACAACTACTGAATAAATAATTCACTTGTAAAGGCCTATGTTTGATATTGGGACCATTGTTTGAAAGCAAAAAAAAAAAAAACTTACGTTCAATAAAGGACCATTTGTAATGAAAAAATATTTTGAAAAATATGAGTATGGCTCAAAATTAGGCAGTGAAAATGTAATAAAGCTAGATTTTGATAAGACAACAATAAACGTGGATGCCTCTGCGATATCCATGATACTTTGGTGAAGACTGCATTAATGAGAGGAGCGTTTACATTTCTGCAGGAGCAGAGATTGCAGAAATCCTTCAAATGGAAGAAAGTCTTGTCAAACACTAAAAAGTTGAATAATATTACAGTCACTCTCTCCTTCCCTCTTCCCCACAAATCCTTCCACTGATAGATAAATACACCACTCCAAGCTAGAAGGAAATGTTGAAGCCAGATATAATTGCACTTTGTATACACACATGGGCTTCAGATTAAGGTTTTCTCCAAAAAATGCTTTTATGTTCATGGCTTACATATCTGCTAATATTTTCATTTGTTATACACTTCACAAACATGTGAAGTTATTCCTAAATTATAGTGATCTGTAAACTGTTATAATTAATTGCTCTATATTGTATTGTAGTAGCAGCTTGACTAATCTGCATTCTCAACAGGGCAAGATGGTTTTCAGTAGTCCAGTTGGAGCACTGGCACCATGGGTGTAGCCAAAGAAAATCTGGGGGGGATACTGCATTTAAAATAAAAAATACTACACAACTACTTCTCTACACCCCATTTCCTACACCCATGACTGGCACATAGGATTTCCACAGTTCAAATGAAGCAGCTTAAAACAATCTCTGTATTCAAAGTCTCCCTGTTAAAGCAGATCAGCAGAAACATTTTTATTATTGCTTATTTTCATTTCGCGTAATATCAAGTATAGTTTTAAAAAATGCATATGGGATTTTAGTAGCCATTTAATTTAAAAAGTTGTTTCAAATGTGTAACAGCAATCCATGAGGTCCTTCTCTCCAATAAATTGACTTCATCTCTGAAGATAATGTAATGAGCAGAACTCACAACGCTTGGCTCACTATCAGAATGGAGAGGTTTGTAAACATAGGCAGACTACTCAGTGCTTGATTCTTCTACAAAGGGGGTAAAACACAGCAATCCTCCCTGTGGAGGACATTAAAAGGTCGCTACCCATCCCAACAACAGCCTCCGCCATTTTCACTAAGATTATCTTGTTTATATAAAAGTATGTACTGTCTCTAACTCGCCATCTACTTTCTTTCTTCACTGTGAATAGCACAAAAGGTTAATTGCAAATGAGCAGACAGACAGTAGTACTTTCCATAGATCACATTATTCCTGTATATTCACATACTATATTGAAAATCATTAATTAGATGTATGTACCATAACACTCAACAATAAGCAAGAAGAGTGGGCAAATCTTGACATTCAAAATGTGCCATGCTGATAGACTCATACCCAAAAAGACTGAGTGCTGGAATAAAATCAAAAGGTGCTTCAACAAAGTATTAGTTTAAGGGTGTGCATACTTATGCAACCATATTATTTTATTTTTATATTTTTTCTTCCCTCTACCTAAAAGATTTCAGTTTGTTTTTCAATTGAGTTGTACAGTTTATAGGTCACATTAATGGTGGAAAAAGTTCTGAAATGATTTATCTTTGTCTCATTTTTTTACAGCACAGAAACCTTACATTTTAACAGCGGTGTGTAGACTTTTTATATCCACTGTATATATATATATATATATATATATATATATATATATATATATATATATATATATATATTAATATATATAGAGTACATTTTTGTTCACATTTGAAAGTCTAAAACAAGTTAAAAAACTTTTTTCCTGCTCAGAATTGCAAGAAATACAGTTATTACACTGCATTCTAGGAATCTGGGCAGGACATACCCACAAAGCCTTTGCTCTTTAATCCAAATACCATTTTAAAAAAAAGGTTTCTTTTAATAATATGCCTGCTGTATTACACAGCTTTAAACCCGCAATTGATTAAGTACAAGCCAGGAAACCTCATACATATATATCCACAGCACTCTGGGAAAACTGGGCGGTGACCTGCAAATGATACCACAATGCGCGCTCACGCTGTTAATCCATAACCACTATATACATGGCTCCTTTTAAACTTATATTTAACAGTTAACAATTAATACTCATTCACTCTATCACAGTTTGTGTGGTGGATTTTTGTAGAGAGTAGTTTACTAGAGCAATTTTTTCACATATAGCGGGCTAAGAGTGATAGAAGCCGTCCAACGTGCAGTAGAACAAAAAATGAATAGTACATTGTTGATTCTATTTGAATGTCTAAAAATAAGTTAACAAACTTATTTCCTGTTCAAATTTCTCAGAAATACAGTTGATGCACTGCACTCTGGGAAAACTGGGTGAGGACATGCAAATGAGACCACAATGCACACTCACTCTGTTAATCCATAACCATTATATACATGGCTCCTTAATAACCTTCTGCTTAATGTATTTCACAGTTTTAGGCATAGAAATATGATATATTAACTTGCTTTAGACATTCAAATGTTAACACAGATGTACTATTTATTTACTATATATATATATATATATATATATATAGCTGCCAACGTATATATATATATATATATATATATATATATATATATATATATATATATCATCAATTTAGTATATGGTGAGCACAAAAGTAAGAGAAGCTCTGCACGGTAGAGAGTACAAACAACAAATAATTCATTTGTGAGCTCATCTGCATGTCTAAAAGGTGGGGATATGCAAATGAGAAGACAAATCCAAAGACATGCTTAAATACGTTGCTATGCCTAAAACTGTAAAAATACAGTAAGCATAAGCTAAAAAGGAGCCTTGTATATATATATATTTATATATATATATATATATATATATATATATATATATATATATATATATATATATATATATATTTATATGTATTATTTATTGTCACTTTATATATATATATATATATATATATATATATATATATATATATATATATATGTGTGAATTTGCTGTTTTGTGTTATGGTTCATGGCAAATATGTAGATATAAAAGTAATTTTAAATCAGGCCATTAAATTGTATTATGATATGAAATCAGTTTCAGTTGTACAAAATACCCACTAGAGGGCAGCAAAACATATTCAAATATGTTAAAGGGCCAGTGTAATGATCCGCATTTCATGACCTTTGCAGTAAAGATGCATTTCAACAACTTTTCATTTTATTGTGATTAAAAAAGTTGATCTTTTGTTATAAAACCCACAATGAACTGCATATAGACTTTATATGCATACATTATTCCATGGCATTGTAACTGCACCTTTAGACAGCTGCAATGTGAATAGGTGCTCCCATAGACTGTCCTTTTATGCCTAGGCAAAAATACACCAAATAGAGGAATTCATTTTTAATTGGTATTATCTATTTCCCCCCCTTTAAATCTGATGACCCAAGTCCTATTAAATACAACCATCTAGATATATTTATATTGATTTTGCACTGTGTAGCACTGCGCTGCAAATTAATTTCAGGCACAAGTCCTCATTTAATAAAGAATATAATCTAATTTTGTTGCCAGGTGCACAAGACAGAGTGGGGTATCTAAGACTGCATGAGTGTAAGCAGAGCTGCCAACGTAAAGCTTCAAAGAGGAACATTTACTAAACATCACAGGTGCTGTCATGTGCATCATTTCATTAGATCTGCGATACCTTGTTCAATAGACCCCAGAGTGTTTCTGAAAGTGTGTCAGTCACATGATTTCTAAAAAACAAGATAAAACTAAGCCTGTTGTAGACTCAGTTTTATAAATATATTTCCTTACTCTAAATCAAAGAGCCGTTGTATTATAAAACAATATGTTGAGCAATGTGAACATAAGTTGGCAGGGAAAAAGTCACAAAGAGAGATTTTTAACTGAAAATAATATGATAATGTCATTGCTAGACTCTGGGGGCATCCATATTACTTTGGTGAAGGTTTTATTATGAGGAGGCAGTTAATATTTTAGCAGGAGCTGGGCTTACAGTTATCCTTCCTATTGCCTGTTTCCGTGTATGTGCAGTGAAGAGAATTGTGCCCCTATTCAATTGAGCAATTGTTAGCTACTGTAGGCCGTAAACTAATTTGCTATTCAATTGGCGTCTTTTAGCTACCCGCAAACGATCTACGGGTTACAGGCGGAAAATCCCTGCAGTTGTCAAAATCGTAACTCCCAACCCAGCTAAGCCTTTGATCTTTCAAGCAAGCAAATGTTACAGTCACAAATTGCTATTCAATTTCTACAATTCCTCAAACCCGCAAATGTTTTCACACCCCTAAATAGCAAATATAGAAGAAAATCCTATGGGTACTAGATAGGACTTGCAAGGGGGGTAAAACACCTGATCATAGCTCTGTAAATGCAAAAAATAAATCAATACTGCACTTTTAAAGACAAGGAAAGACATTAGAATTAATTGCACAACAGTCTCAACTCTCAAATCTGCAGTATTTTTTTTTTTTTATGTTTCATTTTGGTGTCATATCAATCTCAGGAATTAATGAGTTAATATATATCAGCCCACCCACATGGACTAGAAAAGTATCATCATTCATTTTTATTATTTTGTGCCTTACAAGGCCGAATTGCGAGTTTGATCGCATATCGGAACTCTAAATGCTAATTGATTGATGTGTAACCCCCATGTTTTGCTGACGTAATGATGGCGGTCTAATTTTCTATTGCCTGTTTCAAAATGGGTTGTTACGGACCTTGCTTAATTGATCATGATCACGCTCTGAAATGCTACTTATGGTTTACGGTTTCAGCTTTTGGCCTGTAACTTCCAAGCTTGATCAATTGAACCGCTCTGTAATTGTAGCAAATCTCAAGCCGGCAGACATACGGCCTGAATAACGTAATCTGCGTAATAACTTGCAATTGAATAAGGCCCTTGGTGTCACATCCCTTCATTCTGCCCTCCTTTTCACTCTCACTCTGTTGTTAAATGTTGTGGTCAATCTGCTTTCTTCATTTGGGCTTGATAAGGCTGTTATGGCCAAACCTACCCAGCAGATACACCAGGTTCTTTTGATCACTTCACCAAGACAGCTGATGTCTCTAAAATATCCTTACTCTTTATGCAGTATTTTAAAATAAGAATGCAGGCTCAGTATTATAAACCCAGGAACTGCTTTCATTGTTGTTGAAACTTCACAACAGGTTCAATGGATGTATACTTATACTTAAACTGCTATCATTCTGTAACAGTTTGTGTGTCTTCTAGATTCTGTATAAATTACTATTAACAAGGTTTCATCTGCAGCGCATCATAACACCCACTTCATTATTATCCTCTCTAGTAATGTTGACATATACATATACATCTACCACAGTGTCAATCCCTCACATCTCTCTCACTGTCAACAATGACATCATCACTCCCACCTCCCTCTACTGGACCCCACCCTGTCTTTCATCCCTCACATACAGTCACTAACAAAATCTTAACTTCTCCACCTAAAAAACATCTCCAAAATTCGCCACAATCTTACACAAGACACGACTAAAACCCTAATACACTCTCTCACCATCGCTCAACTTGACTACTGCAACTCGACTATCCCCACTTCAATCCATAATGAACGTCTCTGCTAGACTCATCTTTCATACACAACGTTCAGTGTTGGCATCACCTCTCTGTCAATCACTCCACTGGCTTCCCTTAGTCACCAGAATAAAATTTTAAATCATGACCGTAACTTAAAAAGCCCTCAACAATAATGCTCCCCTGTACATCTCTGCTCTCATCTCAAAATACTCCCCCAACAGCCCTCTTTGTTCTGCTAATGACCTTTATCTTTCTACAACTCTTGTCACCTCCTCTCACTCTCGCCTTCAGGACTTTTCTCGTGCTGCCCCTATTCTCTGGAACTCCTTGCCTCGCTCCCCTAGATTGTCCTCCTGCCTCAAAACATTCAAAACCTCACTAAAAACGCATCTCTTTAAAGAAGCGTATCACCTACCACCCACACACTTAGCACCTCTCTCTCCCTCCTTTACCTCACACAATACCTTAAGGTTGTAAGTCTGTGAGTTTCAATCCTGCAGGGTGCTTTGGGGAAAGCACCATGGACACTGGATTGCAAGCTCAAAGACAGGGTCCTCTTTGCTTTGCTTTGTGTTGATTTGTATTTACCTTTGCCTGGAACTTATCTTATGTACAGTGCTACGGAATATGTTGGTGTGTTATAAATACAAATAATAATATACTATTGAACATAAAATATATAAATGTATGCCAATTTTATAACAAATATATTCATTTTTCATTTTATACCCCTTGGAAAAATTTGTCAAGTTTGGAAAAACTTATAGTACTCATTAAAATAATAGGTTCTCACCATGAGATTTCAGTTGTAGAATCCCCAATTGGTCAGTGGGAACATTATGGAGGGACATATCTCAAAACATATATCTCAGCTATCTCAAACTGTGTCATTAGTTAGTATGGCTATTACCTCCCTGACTGAGAACTTTGGGAGGGTTATTAAAACTAGTAGTAATAAAGTATTATATTAGAGGTAGGCAACATGTAAACAATAATGCAACCTGTTATTTATTACTTTTTGTATGTAATGGTGTTACTGTGGCATCCATGAGACTGGCTTTATCAGATGATTTTTTACCCAAGATCTTTACAATTGGCAAGCGGTCATCCTTTGGAAGAAAAAATATTTTACCTTGAAGATAGAAAAGTGTTATTTACAGTGAAGGCATTGAGATTTTGGAACAAATAAGGTTGTGACAGCAGATTTAATAGCTAACTAAAAGGGTGTAAAATATTTTTGTATAAAAAGGGCATACAAGCTTTTTTTTTTCACTTTCTAAAATAATTTAGCCCATAATCACTTTTAGTCATTCAATAGACTGTATAGAACATTAAGGAACACAGTCATCATTTAAAATGGATTTGCCCCAACTAAATTCTTGATTCTTTTTAAGGATCATAAAAAATATTTTTTGTACTAAACTGGCCATTTTTTTAAACTCCTTAGACACACATCCTTTAGTGACTCATTGTGGATGCATTGGGTACAGAACATGGTGGTAAAAAAATATCTATCATTCTATTCATTTGTTTTCAGTCCCTCCTAAATATTAATCACGTGCCCCATATTTAAAATACAAACATACTAATTAATTTCAATGCAACACAGAGTGAGCTATATATCCTCATCATTATTTGCAGCCTTATTAAATTGTGATTTGGCAAATTTAAATAAGCTCTATTTAAGCACACAGCATAATTTTTTTACAGAAGTTTTTTAGTTAGTGAAGTCCTTGCTTTTGGATAGAAGCTTACTAACTAAAAACTTCTGTAAAAAAATGTGCTATGTGCTTATATAGATCCCTATTCAATTGGCCGAACCGCAATTTAATAAGGCTGTTAGTTTGGGATATGTTAAATGCAACATAAGGCCAGTTTAAACACTATTTAAAAAAAAGTATATTTGGGGTAATGCAACCACTTTAAAACCTGTTCAGTTCTGATCTTGGATGATTCTATATTTTATTTCAAAGTGTTCACTTATAAATCATGATTTATCTCCTAGAGGAGTTAATAGGAAAATCAACTGTAAATTCCTGCTACTCTAGTAGTCTACGTCATGGTATGTTGACTATTTTCGTCGTCTGAGACTATTTGTATAGATATAAAAATTCAAGAAGTGGTGCCTTTAAAAATAGAGTATACAATTATTATAATCATAGTTTATACAGGTACTCTTCTCCCACACCAGGGCTCATAATTACATAGCATAGGTTAAAGTATGAAAATACACTTGCGTATATAGCATATAATAAACTGAGCAATGTGGGTTTTACTGTGCACCAAATAAATTACAAATATTCCCTGTTTCAGGTAAATAGTTTTTTACAAACCAGTTTATGAAGTAATAAGGAATACCATATAAGACATTTCTTCTGTATCAATAATAGATTCCTTGTTTCCTTACTTGATGAATTGAAGTAATTTATCTAACTTTGCAAGATAGTGTTAAAAAGCTTCACAAAACAGGGAATGTGTTATGGTCGCAAGGCATGTCATCCTGTTTAAAGAGAAAGTGATTTAAGATACAGTATAATTTCTGTTGATTGTGAGCTTTTCTGTAAGCAGAAACATTGCATACAGTATTTCTTAACATTCTTAGACTATCACAGTGCTTTAGACATATTGTTGTTATTTAGTCCTTCAGTAGTGTCCAACTCTCCGTGACTCTAAGGATCACAGCACACCAGGTACATCTCTTAGTCCCTGCCCCTCTGAGTTCCATCAAGTTCATGTTCATTGCTTCAGTGACCTCATCTATACATCTCCACCTCTGTCATCCCCTTCTTCTTGTGCCTTCAATCTTTCCCAGCATCAGAGTCTTCTCTAGGGAATCCTATCATCTAATGATATGGCCAAAATATTTGAGCTTCAGCTTCATGATCATACCTTCTTGTGAACAGTTTGTCTTGTTTTCCTGAAGTATTGATTTATTGGATCTTCTTGCAGTCCAAGGGACTCTAGTCATAGCTTTCCTCCCCAGAAGCAGACATCTTTTAATTTCATGACTACAGTCACCATCTGCAGAGATCCTGGATCCCAGGAAAATAAAATCTGTCATTGCCTCCACTTCTTCCCGTCAATGTGCCAGGAACTAAGATTGCCATTTTCCATGATCTTCGTCTTTTTAACGTTGAGCAACAAGCCAACTTATGCACTCTCTTTTTTTACCCTCATTAGTAGGTCCTTTAGTTCCTCCTCACTTTCAGCCATAGTAGTCTCATCGGGGTATCTGAGGTTGCTGATATTTCTTCCAGCAATATTGATTCAGGCCTTGGATTTATCCAGTCCGGCCTTAAACATAATGTATTCTGCATATAAGTTGAAGAAATAAGGTGACACACAGTCAATTGGCAATTTGTTCTCTTGTGCCTCTTCCTCTACGGAACCCGGCTTGCACATCTGGTAGTTCCCGGTCCATATATTGTTGAAGAATTACCTTGCTTGCATGTGAAATGAGGGCAGTTGTAATTGGAGCACTCTTTTGCCTTCTTACTTTTCTTTTTTTTTTTTTCTATATTTTATTTCTTTATTGCTGTTTCCTGGATAATGTTGCAAACTTCGGTCCAAAGTTCTTCAGGCATTCTATCTTCCATGTCTAATGTATTCTTTACTTCCACTGCAAATTCACAAGGGATATTATTTATTCTGTATCTACTTGGTCGGATGATTTTCCCTTTTTTCTCCAGTTTAATTTTGAACTTTGCAATAAGAAGCTCATGGTCTGAGCCACAGTCAGCTCCAAGTCTTGTTTTGCTGACTGTATAGAGCTCCTAAATCTTTGGCTCCAAAGTACATATTCAATCTGATTTCTATATTGTCCATCTGGTGATGTCCATGTGTAGAGTCGTCTCTGAGGCTTTTGGAAGAGGGTGTTTGCTATGACCAGCGAATTATCTTGACAGAATTCTACTAATCTCTGACCTACTTCATTTTGTACTCCAAAGCCAAATTTGCCAGTTATTCCAGGTATATTTTGGTTCCCTACTTTAGCATTCCAATCTCCAAGAATGATAATAACATATTTTCTTGGTGTTTTATCTATGACATGTTGAATATCTTCGTAGAATTGGACAACTTCAGTCTCTTCAGCATCTATGGTTGGAGCATAGACTTGGATCACTGTTATGTTAAATGGCTTGCCTTGAATTCAAATTGAAATAATTCTTTCATTTATTAGGTTGTAACCGAACACTGCTTTGGCAACTCTTTGACTGTTGAGGGCTATTCCATTTCTTCTGCAGTATTATTGACCACAGTATTTGATCTGATGGTTGTCCAGTGTGAAATGTTCCATTCCAGTACATTTAAGTTCTCTAATTCACAGTATATCAATATTTAACCTTGTCATCTGTTTCTTCACAACATCTAGTTTTTATAGTTCTAACATTCCAGGTTCCTATTCTGAATTGATCTTTGCAGCAGCAGACTTTCCTTTCACCTCCTGACACGTCCGCAGATGGGTGTCCTTTCGGCTTTGACCCAATCACTTCATTAGATCTGGTGCCACTTGTACTTGCCCTCTGCTCTTCCTCAGTAATGTGGTAGGCACCTTTTGATCTGAGGGGCTCATCTTCCGGTGCCATATTGTTATGTCTCTGGTTGTGCCTGTCCATAAAGCTTTCCTAGCAACGTAACTGGAGTGGGTTGAAAGTTTCCATCTCCAGTGTACCGCAATTTGTCTGACCTCTCTGCCATGATCTGCCCATCTTGGTTGACCTTACATGGTATAGGTCACAGCTTCATTGAAGTACACAAACCCCTTCACCATGATAAGGTAGCGATCTAGAATATTTTTGCAAAATTCTTGTACATGAAGTACTCCAGATTTATGTCTTACATATTTCTTACTGGTGTTCTGTACTTATATTTTCATATAGTTATTTTGTATCTGTCTAAATATACCTAAGTACATTTTACACAAAGATATCCAACTGTTTACATAATATACAGGAGAAATACAGATACATAGGCACAGAACACACACACACTAATGCTCCAAGCCAACAGAAAGTATGAAAGACAAATCTGGAGTCCTTCATGCATAAGTAGTTTGCTAAAACATCTATAAAAATGCTTTTATGCCCGTGGCTTACATAACTCCTATGGTTGTAAGTTTGTTGTATCACAAGCATATAACATTTTCCCCAAACTAAATTTTTCCTTTATGACGATAGAGTGCCATGCAGATTCTAATTGCATTACGTTTTTCTGCCCCCTTCTGTTGAGCTGCGGGTATAACATCAAGAATAGAAAACTAGTTGTTTGCCAGCATATAAGATAATATTTGAAACCAAGGGATGTGTTCATCAAGGCAGAAGATGTTGAGAGAAAACAGAAGTGGCCCCAAAGTGTTTCTGTGGAGTGAGAGGAAATAAACCAGATTGCAGAGAATCACAATTGCAAAGTCCATTGTGGTGTTAGCACATGAGGTGAGGTTAGCAGTAGTTGGTAAAAGGAGAGAGTTAAAAATAAAAAGAGATAATGTGGTATGCTATTTGTATGTATTAATTAAAGAAGAACATTTATTTTATTTAGCATTGTAAAGAGTCGTTTTGAAGCAAGATAGAAGACATTTTTCATGGAAGAAATTTGTAAGTGAGGGAAATTTTCTTATTAGTGCTATGAGGAGTGTGCGCAATAACAAAGCATGTACATGGATGAGTCTAGCCAAGGAAGCTCTTGATCAGCAGGGACCTAAGGGGACATCTCTATCAAGGGGGAAGACTAGTACTGCATTGAATTTTTGAACAATATTTTCCAAGTTTATGGTAGGATGAAGAAGTATAGAAGATTTTTCAAATGTAGGAGGCAGAGGAAAATGTATTGATCTAACATCAACACTTGTCAGATTTTGATATAATCCTAAATATTTTTGAGGTACATGTGATAATTAGGTTTAAGAATTTTATGGGCTAGTGGATCCCAATTAGTAGCCTCGCGCTCAGATTTTCCAGATCCTTTCAATGTCTTAATTTTGATGGACTACAATGGTCGTATATTATTCGGTGTATATTCTATATATATCTTGGGGCTGCTTTCCTTTGTTTGATACTGTTCACAAGTATGCAGATAAACTAAATGAAACGGGGGTGGTAGGAGAAAGCGCACCACTATCTAGTGCAGATTATTCAAAAGGTAAGCTATTGGATACACAATATGTGCAACTAGAATAATTGGACATTCACCTTGAATACCCTCAAAAAATATGAGGTATATAAAAGCAATGGTGAGATTGTTCTTGTCAATCTCTGGTGGTATGGTCATCCACTATTGTTTTTAAATGTGGACAAAAGTAATAAAGTAAATAATAATGGTGATTCGTGGAAATAGATCATACAAAGTCCCAGAAATTTAAAGAAGGACTTTATTATACACAATACTATTCCACATAAAAAATGAAATAAAAAATGTGAAATATAAAATCACTATTACAAGTAATGATAACATTGTGACAGACGTAGTACACACAAGCTAGTGTGGTTGTCAGGTACAAAAATCCCAGTTATATTGTGATGATAGGATAAACAATAGTGGATGACCATACCATCAGAGATATGGTCAGGCGCTCCTTGAGCTGGTGGAGATGAGCGCCGTAGGTGCTCATCCCTTCAACCCCATAGGACTTAGGCAGGGAGCGCCAAAGTAGCTTACTGCGCTGGTGGGGATAATCCCGTACGACTTACGCATCATACCACGACCCACGGGACTACACATGAACTGAAAGCTCAATTATACAATTTACAATGCGAGCCCTGTTGCAAAAATCGGGACCCTGCACAAAATCCCGACCTTGCTAAAAATCTGACAAACCGCTGCACTCGAAAAACACAAAAATAAACACAAATATAACTCAAATTAACTTAAAAACTCACACACAGCACAGGGGCAGAGTCAGGATGCAAGTTGCAAGGTTGCAAGTTAAGTCGAGCCATATTTCGGGTTTTTCACGACCGAAAATTGCCTACGAGGCACAAACGTGTAAAAATCAACAACGCACTCGGAACACTTACCCGAAGCCAATAACACATTGCCAGTCACAAAACAAATACAACATTGACGCCATTTTCCATTCACCAAGGACATAAGTAGCACAAAATGGCAGATAGAACGTATATTGCACATGCGCACTAAGTTTTAACGGTTTTAACTGGAGCTGACAGTCTATAAATACTGGAGACTTTCTACAAATTTCTCAATTTCTCCTCAGGTGAGGAACAGTGTGACTGTACATTTCACTGGTGGCGTTACTTCTGAAGCAACTTGCCTATCACTTTAGAAGTTGAAAACCTGCAACTTACAGCAAAAAGGTAAGCTATAATTAATTAATAATAACTTAATACATTAATAATAAAAAAAAAAAAAAGTATTGATAAGAATAACATCATTCATGGACATAACGAATCACATATATAGTTGTGAGCGTACGAGTTGTTGCTAACGCTGCGGGCTCGCGTAGCGAGCCGCGGGCCTCGCGAAGCGAGGGCCGCGACTCGCGTAGCGAGTCGCGGGCCTCGCATAGCGAGGGCCGCGGCTCGCGCAGCGAGTCGCGGGCCGCGCGTAGCGAGGGCACTGTGCCAGGTTCTCAGTTGCTGGCAGGGAGCGCCGAAGGCGCTCCTTGCCAGCAACTGAGGACCCTCGCGAAGCGAGGGCCTCAGTTGCTGGCTTGGAGCGCCGCAGGTGCTCCATGCCAGCACCTGAGGACCTCGCAAAGCGAGGTCTTCAGTTGCAGCAACTGCGACCCTTGCAAAAAAAAATTTACGTCACAACACATTACGACACTCGCAAACAACATACGACACACGTTCACACACATTACGACACTCGCAAACAACATACGACACACGTTCACACACATTACGGCCTCGCAACACTCGGACGCAACTCGCGAACATTACAAAATTACAAACACAATACATACACACAGCACATACATAAAAAACTTACCTACACAAACAGGAAGCACCCAGGACCTCAAAAATGCAACTTACAACTTAATTGCACTCAAAATAAAAGAGTTTAGACACTAAATACTTTGTTAAGCGACACAAAAAATGGCCGACGAATAAAACGAAAACGAGGCTACACACGCAAACACCATACGAGACACGTTACTACACATTACGACTTCGCAAACATCGGACGCAACACGCCGACATACAAACATTTAAAACTTAACAAAGACACACAACAAACACATAAAAAGCTTACCTACTGCAAGAGGAACCAGCCAGCACCTCAAAAAAACAAGTTACACCTACATTTAAATCAAAATAAACACTTTAGACACTAATACCATCGCTAAGCGAGAGAAAAAATGGCCGACGAACAAAACGAAAACGAGGCTTCAGACGTAACTACACTACACTTACTCGCAATAATGAAACACATACTATGCGGAACGTATCACAATCATATTAAACACCATTTTGAACAGTAATACGCCTAAAATGGCGGATGGAACGCAAATTGTAAGCTGGAATGCAAATAGCGCATGCGTATTGCGTTCTAACGGTCTCACTTTCCAGAACTTTCTACAAGTTTATAAATACTGCCTATTTCCAAGTAAAAAATACATTTCTCCTCAGGTGATCAACGGAGTGACTTCTGCTTTTACTTGAGAAGACAATTCTTTACTAATTTACTACTTTACATTGTGCAAATTACAACTGACAGGTAAGCTATAATATATTACATTTTATTATCAGGTCAGGTCAAACAAATAAAAAAATAAACTAGGATTTATGTAGTCATCATGTATTGCACATTTATGTGTATAGGCTCACAAAAAAAATTAAACTGAGCTTTATGTATAGTGACCTCTGACACGCACATATATGTCTATAATGTATAGTCACATGTGACACGCACATATATGTCTATAATGTATAGTGACATCTGACACGCACATTTCTGTGTATTGCCCCTTCATAGTGACATGTGACACGCACGTATATGTCTATAATGTATAGTGACATCTGACACGCACATTTCTGTGTATTGCCCCTTCATAGTGACATGTGACACGCACGTATATGTGTATAATGTATAGTGACATGTGAGACGCACATATATGTCTATAATGTATAGTGACATCTGACACGCACATTTCTGTGTATTGCCCCTTCATAGTGACATGTGACACGCACGTATATGTGTATAATGTATAGTGACATGTGAGACGCACATATATGTCTATAATGTATAGTGACATCTGACACGCACATTTCTGTGTATTGCCCCTTCATAGTGACATCTGACACCGACATATATGTCTATAATGTATAGTGACATGTGACACGCACATTTATGTGTATTGCCAATGCAACAAAATTAGCTTACAACAAAATCAGTAAACAACTACATTTAAATGACATTATATCTCATGTATACTGATATGTCACACGCACATATATGTGTATCATCTATAGTTACATCTCACACACACACATTTATGTGTGTTAGAAAAAAATAAAAAATAAGGTTAATTTAACCATTTAAATTTGACTCATGTATACTGATATGTCACACGTACACTTCATGTATGTGACATATGTGTGTAGACACCAACAAAAAATAAGGTTAATTGAATTCATTTACTGCAATTCAATAGATCATATAAAGCTGAATCTTTCTATTTCTTTTAATATTCAAACAGACTCTGCATCAACAGCGTCTCTCAACAATTTGCACCGTGCACTGTGAAGCACAATCCCTTTTAAAGAACACCAACAAATTTGAAGAGGTAAGATACAACAAGACATTACATGCTCAAAAGGCCATGCTTTGCTAGATGAAAAATTATAAATATACAAATAACTATTTCACTTTCTTTTTCAAACAGACACTACAAGAAGACCGGCGGATTAAGATTGCCAGGAAAGCACCGTCTGTCATTCAAAACTTCTATCAAGGTAAAGTATTAAGTATAAACAAGAAATAACCATGAGCCTTATTCAATTGCAACTTTCTCAATTGAATAGAGCTCTATATAAGCACATAATATTTTTTTATACAGAACTTTTTAGTTACTGAACTTCTAACCACAATCAAGGTTTTCAATAACTAAAAAGTTTGCTCAAGAAATATGTTATGTGATTATATAGAGCCCTCTTCAATTGGCAAAATTGCAATTCAATGAGGACCTATATATCTTTAATGGCCAAGGGCCTCACTCAAATGTGATTTGCCCATTTCAATAGGGCTCTATATAAGCACAGAGCATATTTTTTAAAGGAAATTTTTCTTTTGTGAACACGTTCCTTTTGGATACAAGTTCACTAAATACAAAATTCCGTAAAAAAATATGCTCTGTGCTGATATTGAGCTCTATTCCATTGGTCAAAACACAATTGAATGAGGAGCTCACAATATAACAAATGCAGTAACCAAAGGCCCTCATTCAATTGCTATTTTGGACAATTAAATATGCCTATAAATAAGAACTTTTAGGCCCTTACTCTATTTTAACAAATATATGTCATGTGCTTATTTACAACCCTATTCAAATTTATACATTGCAATTCAATTACGGCCTTAGAGTACTATTACATTGTAAAAAATGCAATTGAATGAGGGCCAAACTATGCAACATATGGTACACACAAAGGCCCTCATTCAATTGCAATTTGCCCAATTGAATAGGGCTCTAAATAACAACATAACAATTGCTTAAAACTAAGGTTTTAGTTAATAAAAAAATATCAAAAATACAGTTTTTCAATGACTACAAAATTATTTTAAATAATATGCTATGTGCTTATTTAGGGCACAATTCAATTAGCCAAATCGCAATTCAATAACACACAAACTGCTACACACAAAACAGAATTTCTTATTAAATGTTTAACAACCTATAAGCCTTACAAAGAAGAAAAAATAAGAATAACAAAAGTGTTGTGCACCTAATAGCATTGTATAAAAAAGCACACAAACTCATAGCAAACTATATTAACATTCTTCTTTAATGTTTAACAACCTATAACCTGTACAATCAAGAAGAAATAAGTTTTGCACAAGTGATGCCCACCAAACAGGATTGTCAAACACTAACACAAACACATAGCAAACTACATTAATTATATTATTTCATGTTTCACTAACTATAACCATCCCAATAAAGGTTAAATAAGTATACCACAAGTGGTGCGCACAAAACAGGATTGTACAAAAACTAACATAAACACATAGCAAAATAAATTCATATTGTTATTTAATATATCACAACCCACAAGCCTTACTAAGAACCTTAAATAAGAATAACAAAAGTCGTGGGATTGTACAGAAAGTTACAAAAAAAATTTTTGAAAAAAATAACCATAAATGATACAATACAGCCTAATTCATACATTTTTCACTTATTTAAAAGACATTTCACTCAAACAACATTTTCTATTTTACATTACAACAGATACTGCGTGAAGACAATCGGACGAGGACTTTTTCCACAGGACCGGACCATCGGACGAGGACTCGGACCAGACCAGCAGACGAGGAATTTCAACACAGGACCAGACCAGCAGACGAGGAATTTCAACACAGGACCAGACCATCGGACGAGGACTTTCACCAACGGACCACAACATCGGACGAGGGATATCGCCACAGGACCACAATATCGGACGGGGGCTATCGCCACAGGACCACACCATCGGGCGAGGACTTCCAACAGAGGACCACACCATTGGACAACGATTTTGAAACGAGGACCAACAAACATTCGGATTTAAATCACACTTCAACCAAGGTAAACTATAATAAGTACTAAAGTATAAAACTAAAGAAACTGCTTTCAGTTGCATCCGTGTCAACAGAAAAATAAAATAATTAATTTACTATCTCCCTTATTTTATTTCAATTGCTACTATGCAATACATAGCTCAATAACCACATCACTTTTTTTTTCAGCAAAGAAGTTTTGAAGTCGTAAATATGTATCCACAAACAAAGTTTTTAATAAATAAAACCATTATTTTAAATAAATATGTTACATGCTTATTTACAGCAGTATTCCATTGCCCAAATTCTGAGCCACTGAAGACAGGAATTATAAATTTAACTAAATATCAATGATACATTCATGATTTGCCTTTTATTTCAACAATTGTGCACAATAATCTTTAACAGGAATTACAAATTTAAATATACACAATTACATTTATTTGTTTCCGTTTACAGATTAATATGGCTGATAACGAGACCAAAGAAGAGAAGAAAAGACGTCAAACTAGAGAAAGACAAGAGAGATGGGCCGCCCAGCAGACACCGGAGGAGAAAGAAATTCGAAGAGAAAAAGAACGCAAAAGACTTGCAAATAAAAGAATATCAGCTGCAAAAATGAAAGATACAACCAAAAAAAATAAAAAAATAATAAAGCATTTACAAACTGTTCCTAAAACATCAGATGACATTTTACAACATACCAGTCAAGACAGACCAAAAAAAACAACTACAAAAAAAAAGCATTTACAAACTCTTACTAAAAACTTACAGGAAATTTCAACCGAACAAGTCCAACATATACCAAGAAAAGCTACGAAAAAAACTAAACATTTAGAACCTGTTGTTGAAACATGTCATGACTTTTCATCTGATGAATATCAAAGTCAACATCCAATATGCTTTGCAAATTGTCCTTTACTGAAGTCTTTAGCAGTAGAGGTTCATAGTTGTGGGGACATGACTACTCAATGTCAATTTTGTGAGGCTTATTATTTTAAACAGGAGAGACCTCGAGATGGACAATTTATTAGTTGTTGTCAAAAAGGAAAGTTCAAACTTCCACAAAGGAAACAATTTCCAACCTATTTACAAAATATTATGACTCAACCTACTTTTCCAAATTACAACAATTTTAAGACAAACATAAGATCCTACAATAGTGCCATATCATTTGCATCTATGGGGGCAACATTGGCTGCTAATGTACCAGGACATGGTCCTTACTGTTTTAAAGTCCAAGGACAAATTTATCATCGGACTTCACATTTACATCCAGAGGAAGGAGAGCAAAGAAAATTCGCTCAACTATATGTCCTAGATACAATGGAAGCTGTTGACCAACGTATGCAGATGGAAGAAAATAAAAAATGCTTACCCAGTGTTTTTATAGAGCTAAATAACATTATGGACAACAATCCCTACAGTAAAGCTTACAAAAAATTGGCAGAAGTAGAAAATGAACAACTACTTCATGCACAAAGACATCAATTACCCATGCCAAAGGTTAATATGGTGCTTAAAAGAGACAGACATACTGATAAACGTCGTTATAACTTGCCAACATCAAATGAGGTTGCAATGGTCTTTCACAATGATGAAGGAGAACCACCATTTCAAAGAGACATTAGAGTATATCCCAGAAATGAGGACCAACCATTTATTAATATTAATATCTTAAGTCCAAATTTAGATCCAATGACATATCCCATCTTTTTCCCACACGGAGAAGCAGGTTGGCAACCAAAATTAACCCTTCCCAGTTACCCAAATGCTAAAGCCAGAATCCGAAATAATGTTTCTATGCTTGAATTTAAAGTTGCTCAAATTGCCATTAGAGATGATTTTAATCCCATTTTATGTGGTGGAAAACTAACACAACAATGGATTATTGATTCATATTTGCAAGTTGAGGCAAATAATTTAAACTTTATAAAATATCAACAAGATAAACTACGTGTAGAACAATATTGTGGACTCATGGACTATGTTGCTGACGTGGCTACAAGCAGAGACATGACAGCTGGCAAAGCCATCATTTTACCATCTTCCTTTCAAGGATCTCCTCGAAATATGAGAGAAAGATACAATGATGCTATGGCTATTGTGACAAAATTTGGAAAACCAGATTTATTTGTGACATTTACATGTAATCCACAATGGCCAGAAATTCATCAAAATCTACTTCTTGGACAAAGTGCTTCAGATCGACCAGATTTAGTAGCCAGAGTTTTTAAGATAAAATTAAATGAATTAATACGTGACTTTACTATAAATCAGTTATTTGGCAAATGTCTTGCTTATGTATATACCATTGAATTTCAAAAAAGAGGCCTTCCACATGCACATCTTCTCATAATACTTCAAGAGAAAGATAAATTAGATACTTCGGCCAAAGTGGATGCAGTCATAGTTGCTGAACTACCGGATCCAGAACTATATGGTAGACTATATGAGATTGTTACTCATCGCATGATTCATGGACCCTGTGGAGACCTTAATCCACAATCACCATGTATGGAAAATAATCAATGTTCAAAAGATTTTCCAAAAGATTATAGAGACAAAACATATGCCAATTGTGATGGATATCCACTTTATAAAAGAAGAGAAGGAGATAGTGCCATTATTCGTGGAAAAAAAGTGGACAATAGATATGTAGTACCCTACAATCCACATTTACTCATGAAGTACAACGCCCACATCAACGTAGAAGCCTGCACTTCCATCAAATCCATTAAATATGTCTACAAATATATTTACAAAGGTTACGATGCAGCTACTGTAGTCGTCAAAAGTGCAGACAACCCTGAAAGTAGTGAGTTAGTACATGATGAACTTGCATCTCATGTAGATGCTCGCTATGTCAGTGCGCCAGAAGCTATGTGGCGGCTTTTAAAATTTGAAATGCATGATAGATCACATGCAGTATATAGGTTAGCAGTACATTTGCCACAACGACATTTAGTCTATTTCCATTCTGGAAATGAAATGAATGCATTGGCCCAAAGTGAAGATCGTCACACTACACTAACTGCATGGTTTGCATTAAATTCCACTGATGCTCAAGCAACACAATACTTATATATTGAAATTCCATATCACTATGTTTTTGTGAATGGATTATGGAGAGCAAGAAAAACCAGAGGCAATAAAATAATTCCACGAATTTACACAGTCAGTCCAAGAGATGTTGAACGATTTTGCTTACGGATATTACTTTTAAATGTTCCAGGAGCACAAAGTTTTGAACAATTAAGAACTGTTAATGACATTGTATATGAATCCTTCCATTTAGCTGCAAGAAATAGAAACTTACTCGCTGATGATACAGAGTGGGAAAGATGTTTAGAAGAAGCAGCACAATGTCAAATGCCACGACAGATGAGAGAACAATTTGCTTTTATTTGTATCTTCTCAAATGCTCCAAATGCATTAGCTTTGTGGGAGACTTTTAAAAGTAATATGGCTGAAGACTTTATGCGACGATACAATGAACCCATTGCACACTTAAAAGCCTTAATGGAAATTCAAGAAGTCTTTTTAACTCATGGATTAAGTTGTGCAAGTTTTAATTTGCCTGATCCAGGTCTAATAGATGACATTAACTTTGAAGACTATGACATTCAACTACAAGCAGAAAGAACACAAGAAAGACTTGCAACTTTAAATACACTACAATTGCAAGCATTTCATGCCATTAAAAATGCTATAGATGATGACATGGTGACAGAGCGTTATTTCTATCTTGATGGACCTGGCGGATCAGGGAAAACATATTTGTACAATTTATTAATGAGTTCAGTACGAGCACAAGGACAAATAGCCATGGCGTTTGCCACTACTGGAATTGCTGCACTTTTATTAGAAGGTGGAAGAACTGTTCATAGTGGATTCAAACTGCCAGTGCCTATTTTGGAAAATTCAGTGTCAGATATTCGCATGACATCCTTACAAGCAAAGAAATTGAAGAAATGTAAATTAATTATAATAGATGAGGCCACAATGATGTCATGCTATGCCCTCCAATGTATTGACCGTTTGCTTCGTGAAGTCATGGATAATATTTTTCCATTTGGTGGAAAGGTAATTTTGTTGGGTGGCGATTTTAGACAAACATTACCTGTCGTTGTACATGGAAATCGAACAGACATTATTGAAACATGTATAAAGTCAAGTACAGTATGGAAACATTTTACCCATCTTCAACTGCAACAAAATATGAGATCAGAAGGCCAAACTGATTTCAATGATTGGCTTATTAAAATTGGAGAAGGAAGAACAGAAAAAATACTACATTTACCTGACGACACTGTAGAGATCCCACCTCATATGATTTGTCAACAAGATATTATATCGGCTATATTTGAAGGGAGCATAAATAACGAAGAATATTCTGAGCTTGCCAACTAAGTCATACTGACGTGTAAAAATAAAGATGCATTAATACTCAATAATGAAATCTTAAAAAAAATTAATGCACCACAAAGAAATTATCACAGTGCTGATTCTGTACTTGCTGATGACAATGAAAGTCAGGCAAACTTTTCAACTGAATTCATTAACTCTTTAACTCCTTCTGGAATGCCACCACATATTTTGCAGCTAAAGAAAGGTGCAATTATCATGTTACTGCGAAATATGAACCCCAAAAAAGGCCTATGCAATGGCACAAGATTAATTGTTCAACAATTAAAGGACCATTTTATAGATGCTGAAATTTTAACTGGGACCCATAAAGGAGAGAGAGTTTTCATACCAAGAATAGATTTAGCACCAAGTGAAAGTAGTCTCCCTTTTATACTTCAAAGAAGACAATTTCCCATTATTATGGCATTTGCCATGACCATTAATAAATCACAAGGTCAGACTTTCAAATCTGTGGGTATTTACTTGGAAGAACCAGTTTTTGCACATGGTCAATTGTACGTTGCGTTGTCACGGTGCAAAAATCCACAGGCTATTAAAGTTTACATTGAAAACAATGAAAGTCAAGGTGATTTATTAGAAGATGGACGTATTTTTACTAAAAACATTGTCTACTATGAAGTACTATAACTTTGCAGGATACAAACTAAAGCCATGCAAACATTTTGGAAAAACATTCAAAAATACTAAAAAATTGGTTGTTTCATTCAGTCATAATTAATGGAAGTCATGTTTATGGATAATTCGCCTCACAAAATACTTGCCTTGCATTTCTATGAAAAATTATGTTAAAATGTTAAGTCACTATGTTAATGTTTCATTCATGTTTATCGCCAGTTTATGTGCTCAGTAATGAATTACTTTAATTACGTACGGTTTAAGGAGAGTTTTTACTGTATGCCTTCCTCTACATTCAATGTATATTAAACTTAACAATTATTCTGATACAAATTGCATGTTAATACTGATTAATTTAAAGTTAAACTGTTTTTACATTCAAATGTTAATACTTTTAATTCAAACTTATGTTACAAAATGTATTTACTATGTTCCTGTTTATAATGTTCAAAATTACACAAATGTTTTGCAAAAATTCCAAAGTTACATAAAAAATAAAGTTCAATTTTAAAAATATATACTTTCAAGGTTATTCCTTACATATATTTTAAACTTCATGTTAAAATTCGGCACGTTGCAAAAAGTCTTTTTACTTTTTACTTTCGTCTGGATTCTATGTATATTAAAGTGAACAATTCTTCAGATACAAAATTCATTTTTAAAAACCATTACATCAACGTTTTACAAAAATACATGTTCATATCACAATACTTACAAGGGTCAAAAATATATTTAAATAACTAAACAACTTCACAAACATATACATCACATTGCCGTCATTTTTTGACGGGCAAGTCGCTAGTTAGAATATATTATTCATGTATAGTAAGATGGAAAAGATACATAAATTATTAAAATTAATAGATTAATAATTACCCAAAAAATAAAAAAATTAAATATTGCGAATACCAACATTATCCACATAGACAAGATTTAAAACACAGATAAATGTTTCTGTGGGGTAAAATGTTGTAAATTTTGAAACAAAAAAAAGAGACACTTCTATAAAAAATAGCTTTTATTAAAACAGATTTTAACAAATAATCTATGCTCTTAGCAAAAGAAATTATCGTTAATATTTACAGTGGATTTCAATTTTTGCATATTTCTGTCATTTCCAACAGACTCTGCCTGAAGAGTGTCACTGACTAATTTGCAGCACTGCACGGTGTAACACAGACTGTAAACTCTGCAGAAATGTATAGAAAACAAGTTACACCAAACAGGTAACTTACAAAAATACATTTGCTTAACAAAAATAGTATGATCTTAGCCCCAAAAAAAAAAAAATAAGTTACTTCAACATTTCCTTTTCTGTTTCTCATTTTCACCAGACACTGCCTGAAGAGTGTCGCAGGAAGATTGGCAGCAGGGGACCCTCTGTCATTTATACACAACAAATTTGAGACAACAGGTATAGTGTAATAATTACTAAAAAATAAAAATAATCTATCCTGTTTGCTGTGCATCAATGTGAAAACGTACTGCAACCTAACTAACCCTCCAAGCCTAACTCTATAGCCTAAACCCCTAATGCCAACAGTGGTGCACACCAAACAGGATAGGACAGCAAATGTTGTTAGCATAAAAAAAATGAAAGAATCTATCCTTTTTGGTGTGCACCAATTATTGAAAACCACTGCAATATAACTAAAGCTCTAAGAATAACCCCATAATGGAAGCAGTGCCACACACCAAACAGGATAGGACAAGCAATGCTGTTAACACATACAAAATGGAAGCATCAATTTTGTTTGGTGTGCGCCAATGTCAAAATGCACTGTAATCAATTAACCCTCTATGCCTAAACCCATAAACATAAGCCCATAATCACAACAGTTGCGAGCAATAAACAGGATAGGACAAGAAATGCTTACTCATACAAAATGGAAGGATCTATCCTGTTTGGTGTGCGCACATGTGTAAACGCACTGCAATCTAACTAACCCTCTAAGCCTAACCCCATCACCTAAACCTCTAATGCCAACAGTGGTGCACACAAAACAGGATAGCACAGCAAATGTAGTTAACATTAAAAAAAAAGAGGATTTATCCTGTTTAATGTGTGCCAATGTGGAAAAGCACTGCAATATAACTAAACCTCTAAGAATAACCTCATAATACAAACAGTGCCACACACCAAACAGTATAGGACAAGCAATGCTGTTCATACATACAAAATGGAAGCATCAATCCTGTTTGGTGTGCGCCAATGTCAAAATGCACTATAATGTAACTAATCCTCTAATCCTAAACCCATAAACATAAGCCCATAATGACAACAGTGGAACACAACAAACAGGATAGGACAAGAAATGCTTATAAAAGCTTATAAAAAGAAGAAAAGGAACAACGAATTCATGCTGAAATATATCAATTATCAATCCCAAAAGTCAATATGCTTCATAAAAGAGATTGCCATACTGATAAACGCTGTTATAATTTGCCAACATCAAATGAGGTTGCAATGGTCTTTCAAAATGACGGGGAGAACCACAATTTCAGAGGGATATTAGAATATATCCCAGAAATGATGAAGAACCTTTCATTAACATAAGTATCTTAAGTACTAATTTGGATCCAATGACATATTCCATTTTTTTCCACATGGGGAAGCAGGTTGGCAACCCAAATTATCACTTAACAGTTACCCAAATTCTAAAGTACGTGTCAGAAATAATATTTCCATGCTTGAATTTAAAGTGGCTCAAACTGCCATTCGAGATGGATTCAATTCCATTTTATGTGGAGGAAAACTGACACAACAATGGATCATTGATTCATATTTGCAAGTTGAGGCAAATAATTTAAACTTCATAAAATATCAACAAGATAAACTATGTGTAGAACAGTATTGTGGATTGATGGATTATGTCATTGAGATGGCTATAACCAGAGAGCTGCCAGCTGGCAAAGCCATCATTTTACCTTCTTCTTTCGAAGGATCTCCTCGCAATATGCAAGAAAGATACAATGATGTGATGGCTATTGTAACTAAATTTGGAAAAACAGTTTTATTTATTACATTTACATGTAATCCACAATGGCCAGAGATTGTACAGAATCTGCTAATTGGACAAACTGCTTCCGATAGACCAGATTTAGTGGCAAGAGTCTTTAAAATCAAATTAACCAAATTAATATGTGACATAACCATAACTCAGTTATTTGTCAAATATCTGGCTTATGTTTATATAATAGAATTTAAAAAGATCCCTTCCATATGCACATAGTCTTATAATCCTTCAAGAGAAAGATAAATTGGATACTGGTGACAAAGTGGATTCAGTGATTATTGCTGAACTACCAGATCCAGAAATACATGGTAGACTTTATGAGATTGTAACTCATCATATGATTTATGAACCGTGTGGAGATATTAATCCACAGTCACCATGTATGGAAAATAAAAAATGCACTAAAGAATTTCCAAAAGATAATAGAGACAAAACGTATGCTAATTGTGATGGCTATCCATTATATAGAAGAAAAGAAGGCCAAAATGCCATTATTCATGGAAAAAAGGTAGATAACAGATATGTGGAACCATACAATCCACATTTGCTCATGAAGTATAATGCACAGATAATGTGGAAGCTTGCACTTCTATAAAATCCATAAAATAAGTCTACAAATATATTTACAAAGGCTATGATGCAGCTACTGTAGGTGGTAAAAAGTGCCGAAAATCCAGAACAAACTGAGTTATTACATGATGAACTTGCATCTCATGTAGATGCTTGATATGTAAGTGCGCCAGAAGCAATGTGGCATCTTCTCAAATTTTAAATGCATGATCGCTCACATGAAGTATATCGATTAGCTGTACATTTGCCCCAAAGACACTTAGTTTAGTTTAATGTTGGAAATGAAAGAAATGCTTTGGCACAAAGTGAGCATCGACAAACTACACAAACTGCGTGGTTTGATTTAAATTGTAACGACTTGGAGGAAAGGGAATTGTTATATATTGACATTCCCTACCATTATGTTTTCGTTAATGGTTTATGGCAAAAAAGAAAAAGCTGTGGAAATAAAATAATACCAAGAATTTACACTGTAAGTCCAAGAGACCTTGGACGTTTCAGCTTACGTTTAATCTTTCTAAATGTTCCGCAAAGTTTTGAACAGTTGAGAACTGTTAATGACATAGTTTATGAAACATTTAATTTAGCTGCGCGACACCAAAACTTGCTGGCTGATGATACAGAATGGGAAAGATGTCTAGAAGAAGCAGCACTATGTCAAATGCCACGGCAGATGAGGCAACAATATGCATTCATTTGCATCTTCTCAAATGCTCCAAATGCATTAGCTTTGTGGGACAAATTTAAAACAAATATGTCTGAAGACTTTTTGCAACGATACAATGAGCCTTTTGCAAAACTAAAAGCATTACTTGAAATTCAAGAGGTCTTTCTTTCTCATGGATTAAGTTGTTTTAAAGAAAGTTTTAATCTGCCAGTTCCAGGACTCATAGACGACTTAAACTTTGAAGACTATGACACTCAGATTAAAAAACAAAGAACAGAAGAAAGACTTGCAACTTTAAATGCATTACAATTGCAAGCATCTAATGCCATAAAAAAATGCCCTAGATGATGACATGCTCAAAGAGAGTTATTTCTATCTAGATAGACCTGGTAGATCAGGAAAACTTATCTGTATAATTTATTGATGAGTTTCATTCGATCACAAGGTCAAATAGCACTGCCATTTGCAACCACTGGAATTGCTGCACTTTTGTTAGAAGTTGGAAGAACTGTGCATAGTGGATTTAAACTGCCAGTTCCCATTCTGGAAACATCAGTGTCGGATATGTGAATGACATCATTACAAAAGGACATTTTAGAGCTGGAAAAGGTACAGAGGAGGGCAACAACAAAACTAATAAGGGTAATGGAGGGGCTAAGTTATGAAGAAAGACTAACCAAATTAAACTTATTTTCTCTAGAAAAAAGGTGTCTAAGAGGAGATATGATTACAATATATAAATACATCCAGGGTCAGTATAGAGATTTGTCAAGGGAGCTTTTTGTGCCAAGAGGTTTTCAACTGACAAGAGGACATCCCTTGAGGTTAGAAGTAAAAAGATTCCACCTTAAAGAAAGAAAAGGGTTCTTCACAGTAAGGGTGGTTAATCTGTGGAATTCTCTACCAGAGGAGGTGGTGACAGCGGATTCGATAGATAACTTTAAAAGGGGACTGGATTTATTTCTAATTAAAAAAGGAATTCAGGGTTATCCTGGATAATTAGAGAGGCAGTATTGATCCAGGGAGAAGTCTGGTCGCCGGTGTCTGGGATCAGGAGGGAATTGATTTTTTTTTTATACAACTAATTAATTAATAGTTAATCTGCATATTGCAGATCAGATGTATGTAACTATGTAACAAGCAAAACATTTTTTTTCAAAGTTAATTAATTGAATAAATGACGCTACAATTATGTCATGCCATGCCCTACAATGTATTGACCGTTTGTTACATGAAGTCATGGATAATGATTTGCCATGTGGTGTATAGGTAACTTTGTTAGATGGAGATTTTAGACAAACATTGCCTGTCGTTGTACATGGAAATCAAACAGACATTGTCAAAACATGTATAAAGTCAAGTACACTATGAAAACTATTTACCCATCTTCAATTACAAAATATGAGATCAGGAGGACAAAATGAATTAAATGATTGGCTCATTAAAATTGGAGAAGGATAAACAGAGCGAATACAAATTTACCTGATGATACCATGGAAATTCCATCTCATATGATTTGCAAACAGACAGCCTTATTAAATTGCAATTCGGCAAATTCTAAAGGGCTCTATATAAGCACAGAGCATATTTTTTTACAGAAGTTTTTAGTTAGTGAAGGCCTTGCTTTTGGATAGAAGTTCACTAACTAAAAACTTCTGTAAAAAAATATGCTATATGCTTATATAGAGCCTTTTAAATTTTGCCGAATTGCAATTTAATTAGGCTGAGAATCTCATATCAGCTATATTCCAAAATACAATAAATAACGAGGATTATGCAGAGCTTTCAAACAAAGTAATACTAACATGCAAAAATAAGGATGCATTGTTTCTCAATAATTAAATATTAAAAATAATAAATGCACCACAAAAACATTATCACAGTGCTGATTCTGTACTTGGTGATGACAAAGAAAGTCAGACAAACTTTTCAACTGAATTTGTTAATTCATTAACTCCTTCTGGAATGCCACCACATATTTTGCAGCAAAAGAAAGGTGCAATTGTCATGTTACTGCGAAATATGAACCCAAAAAAAGGACTAGGTAATGAGACCAGAATAATTGTTCAAGAATTAAAGGACCATTTCATGGATGATGAAATTCTAACTTGTAACCATAAAGGAGAGAGAGTTTTCATACCAAGAATAGATTTGGCACCAAGTGAAAGTAGCCTCCCTTTTGTACTTCAAAGAATACAATTTCCCATTATCATGGCATTTGCCATGACCATTAATATTTCACAAGGACAAACTTTCAAATCTGTCGGTACCTTTTTAGAAGAGCCAGTATTTGCACATGGCCAACTGTATGTTGCATTTCCAAGATGCAAGAATCCAGAGGCTATTAAAGTTTACCTTGAAAAAAAAACAAAGTCAGGGTGATTTATGAGATGATGGCAGCATTTTTACGAAAAACTTAAATTAAAAAAAGAACAACAATACAAGAGATGTCCAAAAAAAACAGAAAAATAATTTGATCTTAAGGACAAATTCACAAGAAAAAAAAATATATATAAAGGTAGAGGACCACTATTTCACATAGAAAACTATGTGCCATTTTCAAGAATTACAACAATAACAAAAAAAGTGAACAAAAGTAAAAAGTAACATATTCAAATGTCTTGGAAGTGCCCTTTTAGCATGATTAGCCCCACAAAACACTTTGCTTGCATTTTATAACAATTCAAGTTTAAATGTTACTACATTAAGTTACTGTTTGTAATGTTAACATTTTTTTAAACAGTGTGCTAAGTTGTTTCTTTGTATATATTTAAGGTTTCATGTTAAGAGGAGGAGGAGCTTTTGTTGTACAATTTAAATGTATAATTAAATGGAGAATATTAATCCAGGGAGTAATTCGATCACCAGTTAATGGGGTCAGGAAGGAATTCATCCCCCCCCCCCTTGATACAATTGGCTAAGTTTCAATGGGGTGGGGGGGGGGGGGGTTACTGTTTGCCTTCCTCTGGATTCAATACCTATGTGGTTTACCAGTTGCTGATCTAAAAGTTGCATGTTACAAACCATTATGTAATGTTTACAATACTCATTCATACAAAGTTGACCTATTCTTACATTAAAATGTTAATATAGTTATAAAAAAAAAGGTTTGCCAGTTGGTCACCTACAAGTTGCATCTTAAAAAAATAAACAAATTTAATAAAATTGTTGTACTTCTTTATAGATAATAAAAAGGTTAAAAGTGTCAAACACTCATATTAAGTGCAAAACAGAAGTCAAAGCATACACATTTAATTGCCGTCATTTTTTGACAGGCAAGTCGCTAGTATAAAATAACACTGATTAATTTTACAGCACCTTCATTTAATGAGCACTTTATCTGAACATCCAGCATGGTGAATACAGAAGAATATTCTATTACATTATGTGGGGTCTGAGGGCCTGGCTAAATACTATGGCCCCTATTCAATTGCAAGCCTGCAGATTACGTTATACAGGCCATATGTCTGCAGGTTTGAAATTTGCTACAATTACAGGGCGATTCAATTGAACAAGCCCGCAAATTACGGGACGATAGCCGATACCGTAAACAATGCAATCAAAAGTAGTATTTCAGAGTGTGATCATGATCAATTAAGCAGCCAATAGTAAATGAGACCATCATCATTGCGTCAGTAAAACATGGAGGTTACACAACGCTCAATTAGCGTTTAGGAGTCTGATATGCAATATGACTCGCTATGCAGCAATATACAAAAAAAAATTAATGGAAATACTGTTCTAATCCATGTGGGTGGCCTCATATGTATTAACTCATTGATTGCCAGAGATTGATATGACACTGAAATTAAAGTTTTGCGAGCTTGAGGTTGTGCTATTCATTCTATTCATTCTTACATCACTTTCCCTGTCTTTTAAAGTGCAGTATTGATTTATTAGTTGTATATACAGTGCTACGAACAGGTGTTTTACTCCCTTGAGAGCCCTATCTGGTACCCATAGAATTTTCTTTTACATTCATACACAAAATAGTATTTTATATATATATATATATATATATATATATAGAGAGAGAGAGAGAGAGAGAGAGAGAGAGAGAGAGAGGGGGACTACACAGGGCTAAATTGTAAGTTTTTATATATATATATATATATATATATATATATATATTGTAACAAGGTAACCTTTGATGGACTGTAAATGGTAGAGACTTCTGGGCTCTTTTTATATATTTTATTGAGTCGTTACAAAAACACAAATTAAATAGCTTATAGTCAGAAAAATAAACATCTACGTAAATGGGCCTACTTATACTCTGGAACACCCTGACTATAACCTGAGCTGCTTTTCTACTACAGGTTAAATTATAATTCATAAAGAAAACAAACAGTCTCTTGTAGTGCCACCTTGTGGCCAGGATACAAACAGTCCCTTATAGCGCCAGCTTGTGGCCCGGATACAGATAGTCTCTTACAGTATCCGTAGTCTTGTATTTGTGGTGTAGTGCCACCTTGTGGCCAGGTTACGAATAGTCTCTTATATATTGCCAGCCTGTGGCCTTTCTACGTCTTCACTTAAGTAACCTTGGATGAAGCATAGGGCCCTCCCTTCTCTCCCATATGCTTCACCCCAGGGACCCTTTGATATTGCAATAGGAACACTGCAATTTAACAGGACAAGCACTCAGCCTCTTCCCTGGGGTATAATAATTTAAGTAAAAGTTTTCTGACATTATGGTAAATGGAGTGTCCGTCTCCTCACTAGCTTCAGTCTGCCATGCAGCTTTCTCCAGTCAGGTAACTCAGCAGTGTCCCACAGGTACTTAATAAGGATTTCTTTGCAGATCCAGCAAGACCGTTTACTTGCAACTCCAGGAAAACAGCACTCCAGCATTCAGTATTGCAGCTTCTCACAAACAGCTCTCTCTGCTCAAGGTTTCTTCCAGGCTCCCTATCTTCTGTGAACTTAGCTAGCTCCCTCTCTGCTCACACAGCAGCCTTTTAAATCCTCCTGACTTAGCTCAGGTGTACTGGCTTGATTAGGCCGCAGCTCACACGCTCCCCTTCTGTTCAAGCATGAATGTACAGCCCTACTCATTCTTCTGCTTATGTAGATCCCTTGCTGGATTCTAGTGCAGGTTATCTGTCCTTGCTGGACACCGTTACATATCCTTCCCCTCAGCTCAACACCATGTAGTTGAGCTACATGAGCCGAGAGGCAGTGGACCCTAGATAGGGCATCCGCATTACCGTGTTTCTTTCCGGCTCGATGTTCCACTGTAAATCTGAATTGTTGTAATGAAAGAAACCATCTAGTCACTCTGTTTTTCTCTCTGTTAAGATGCATCCATCTTAATGGGGCATGGTCCGTAACCAGCTTGAATGATCTACCCAGCAGATAATACCTCAGAGCCTCGCAAGCCCACTTGATGGCCAGGCATTCTTTTTCGACCACTGAATATCTCTGTTCTCTGGGCGACAGTTTCCTGCTGAGGTATAGAACCGGATGTTCCTCTGCCTCTTTCTCTTGCGATAGTACAGCCCCTAATCCAATCGCAGAAGCATCCGTCTGTAGGATAAAAAGTTTTGGGAAATTCAGAGTCACCAATACTGGTTCTTGACACAAGACCACTTTTAGGTCTTCAAATGCCTTTTCTGCTTCCGGATTCCATTTTACCGTTTCTGGGGCTCTTTGTTTGGTTAAATCAGTTAAAGGAGCCGCAATGGTGGCAAAACTGGGTATAAACCTTCGGTAGTACCCAACTATCCCCAGAAAGGCACGCACCGGAATCCCAATCCGTGGTATGAATTACAATATCGTCCAAATAAGCAGTTGCATATTCGGAATGTGGTCTTAAAAGTTTGTCCATGAGTCGTTGAAATGTAGCCGGAGCTCCATGCAGACCGAAAGGTAGAACTTTATACTGGAACAGACCATTAGGAGTACAAAAAGCTGTTTTTTCTCTTGCTGATCCTGTCAGAGGGACCTGCCAATATCCTTTTGTCAGATCTAATGTAGACATAAATCTTGCAGTTCCTAGTCTATCAATTAATTCATCCACTCTGGGAATAGGATAGGCATCAAATTGGGAGATTTCATTCAACTTTCGAAAGTCGCTGCAAAAACGAATTGTCCCATCAGGTTTAGGAATTAAGACAATTGGGCTAAACCATTCACTGCTAGACTCTTCAATAACCCCTAAGTCAAGCATTTTTTTTACTTCTGTTTTTACTTCCTGGCCTCTGGCCTCTGGAATCCGACACGGTCTGCTTCTTATAATTACTCCAGGCTTAGTGATAATATCATGGTAAATCACCTTTGTGTGGCCTGGATTTTCAGAAAATACATCTGGATTTCACAGAATCATTTTCCTTACTTCCTCCTTTTGCTGTGGTGACAATTCAGTCGAGATTTGTACTTTGGGAAGTGTTACTTCCATTGGGTACACCTGGTGTACTACTGCTACCTCAGCTTCTTTTTCACGCCAGACTTTTAATAAATTCACATGATAAATCTGCTCCTTTTTTCGTTTATCCGGCTGTTTGATTTTATAATTTACTTCACCTACAGCTTCTATGATTTCATATGGTCCTTGCCATTTAGCCAGGAGCTTGCTTTCAGCCGTTGGAACCAGTACCATAATCCTATCGCCAGGTTGGAATTTCCTGACCTGGGCATCTCGATTGTAATAGGTTTTCTGTTGTTGCTGTGCTTGTTCCATATGTGCTTTAACGAGTGGGGCGATCTGAGAGATTCTATTTCTCAGGGTCTGCACATACTCCACAATATTTTTTCCTTGGACTTTTTGGTCTTCCCAGGTTTCTCGTAGAATATCGAGTATTCCCCTTGGATGACGTCCATATAAAAGCTGAAATGGGGAAAACCCTGTAGAGGCCTGGGGTACTTCTCGTACTGCAAATAACAGAAACGGCAATAAAAGGTCCCATTTTTTTCCATCTTTGTCCACCACTTTTCGTATCATTCTTTTTAGCGTTCTATTAAATCTTTCCACCAATCCATCGGTCTGAGGGTGATATATTGACGTTCTTAATGCTTTTACTTGTAATTGTTGGCACAGGTCCTTCATCAACAAACGGTGTTCCTTGATCCGTTAATATCTCTTTTGGTATTCCAACTCTTGAGAAAAGAAGTAGCATTTCTTTTGCGATACTCTTGGAGTTAGCGGATCTTAGTGGCACGGCTTCAGGGTATCTTGTAGCGTAGTCCAATATGACTAAAATGTACTGATGTCCTCGAGCTGTTCTTTCCAGGGGTCCTACGAGGTCCATCGCTATTCTCTCAAACGGTTCGTCTATAATCGGAAGCGGTATCAAAGGAGCTTTTAACTGAGGATTTGGACTTGCTAGCTGGCATTCTGGGCAAGACAGGCAATACCGGCGCACTTCTTATACTTCGTATACTCCAGGCCAGTAGAATCTCTTCATTACCCAGTTTAAAGTTTTCTCCACTCCCAGATGTGCTCCAAAAAGATGACTGTGAGACATTTCTAATACTTTTTTTCTGTAGCCTTGGGGTACCAGAAATTGCTCTGTAACGTCTTCTCCTATTTTTACCACACGATATAGAAGATCTCTTTTCAACACAAAGTGGGGACCTTGGAGATTTTCTCGTCCCTGTACTATTTCGCCGTTTACCTTGACCACTTCTCTTATGATATTTTGTAGGAGAGGATCATTTGCTTGGTCTCTCCCAAAATGTTTTTCTTCCTGGAGTACGTTCTGTTCTTCTTCTCTCTCTGTTTGCTCTAGAGGGGTCATCTCTGCATCAGAAGAAGATTCTTCTAAATTTGCTGTCTCCTCAGGTATGGTCTATGAAGCTACCAGAGCTTCTTCTCTGACTAGTTTATTTTTTATTTCTGTTTCCCTTTTCTTCTCTTTTCGTCTTTGTTTTCGAGATTTCTGAACTTTTTCCCGGCTGGAGAATAGTTTGTTATCCTCAAACGGGAAGATATCCAATATACAGTCAGGTCCATAAATATGGGGACATCGACACAATTCTAAACTTTTTGGCTCTATACACCACCACAATGGATTTGAAATGAAACTAACAAGATGTGCTTTAACTGCAGACTTTCAGCTTTAATTTGAGGGTATTTACATCCAAATCAGGTGAACGGTGTAGGAATTACAACAGTTTGTATATGTGCCTCCCACTTTTATGGATAATCCACGTTTCCAGGTTTTTGATCTCTCCATAGATGAGTCTGCTGAGATGCTTTTTACAGCTTGATGGCGCTCCACTTGGGCCACTAATTCATCCAGAGACTGTGATTCGTATTGTCCTACCCACTCTCTCATACCTGGAGGCAATCTTCTCCAGTAGTGGTCCAGGACCATTTTCTCCACAATTCTCTCTGGGGAGTTACTCTCTGGGCATAGCCATTTGCGTGTGAGATGCAGGAGATCAAATATTTGGGCTCTTGGTGGTTGGTCCCCGCAGTATTTTCATGCCTGGAACCTTTGGGCCCGGAGAGCTGGGTTTACCCCTATCCTGGCTAAAATCTCCGCCTTTAAATATTTATAATCCGCCACTTGTTCTCTAGGTAGATCATAATAAGCTCTTTGTGCTACTCCTATCAGAAATGGGGCCAGTATTCCTACCCACTGAGTTTGTGGCCAGGCTTCCCGCATTGCAGTCCTTTCAAAGGCCAGCAGGTAGGTTTTCACATCATCTTCTTTACTCATTTTATGTATGTGGTGACTTGCTTGCAGTCCCATCACTGGTTCTCTTGTTCCTGCAGTAGCAAGTTGTTTGGATTGATGTAATATCTCTTGTAAATTGGCTTGACTTTGTGTCATCTGATTTGCAAACAATCTGTTAAATTCCTGCTGTTGTCTGTTTGATTCCTGTTGTTGACTGCTTATTTCCTGCTGTGCTGCGGTTGCTTGCAGTAAGGCCTTTATTACCTCTTCCATTTATAAATAGTTTAAAAAGAGTATAAATCAAGTCAAGAAGTAACATTAAAATATTTTTTGCAGCCTATGAAAAAGCATTCCTGAATATGGCCGCTCCAGGATATTCATCAGTCTGTGAGTAGAGCAGCAGAACGATATGCTCCGATTAAAACTCTCTGAAGAATGGATGTGTTGTATTTGAAACCAAAATGCTCTTTTGCTAAATTAAGGCTTTGCCATAGAAATGTTTGTAATGTGTTGCCATGATATAAATAAGTGTCAATGATATAATATATGCTTCTTTGATTTTTAGTAAAAATGCTAAATGTAATTTGCATGATTTTCTAATAAGAAGTGCGAGTGAAAGTGTCCAGAATCAGATTCTCATAATAACAGGGAAGTTTTTTGCAGGAGCTTCAAACTATAAGAATTGTTTTAAAAAATGAAGGCAAGATGGGTTTAGGACATTGGAAGCATGGCCGACATAGATTATGTATAAAGATATTTTCATTGGTATACCACTATGATACAATGGTATTTGCATCATGTGGAGGCTTCCAAGGTGTGTTGGTATCCAAGAATGTATGTTGATGTCTCTTAATGCATTTAATGAGCCAAAGTGAGACAACATGGAAACTATTAAATCGCGAATTGAAAAGGGCTCTATATAAACGCAGAGCATATTTTTTTACAGAAGTTTTTAGTTAGTGAACTTCTATCCAAAAGCAAAGTCTTCACTAACTAAAAACTTCTGTAAAAAAATATTCTCTGTGCTTATATAGAGCCCTATTCAATTGGCCAAATCGCAATTTAATAAGGCTGTAAATCTGCAGACATACAGGAAAAAGCATAATAAAATGCTTGCTTTTTTCTCTTATAGTGTATTTGCCTCAAGGCAAACAAATATCCACAGGCATGCAAATAAGACAAAGTTATTACACATCGGAATTTAACTGGACTCTTGTGCTTACAAGGCTTGATTCTTCAAAGTACCAGCTGATATAGTGAGCTGTTACTGTGGTCTTGCCCAGAAAGTATGGAGACCCCGCGTGTACTTGTGTGCATGTAACAAATAACATCAAATGTACTGATATGCTGGGAACACTGAACATGCCATACTGGAATTTGAACATGAGCTGTCAAGGACATGACCAGTTAGCAGCCTTATTAAATTGCCATTCGGCCAATTGAATAGTACTCTATATAAGCACAGAGCATATTTTTTTACAGACGTTTTGAATTAGTGAAGACCTTGCTTTTGGATAGAAGTTTACTAACTAAAAAAGTCTGTAAAAAAAAATGCTATGTGCTTATATAGAGCTCTGGCAGTTGGATTTTTAGTGCATTACACTATATTTAAGTTAAGTATAGACTAAAGCTAAATTTAAAAGGTTAAGTTTTAATAATTATTTATTTTAAAACAAAATGAACAAAACGCTGCTGTATAGTTAGCCTTAGGTAAAGGGTAAGTATAATGACTATAGTAAAGATTAAGGTCTAATATAATTGCTAGAAAAATAATACTGAGGGGTAAAATTTAAACTATACCTTTTAAACTACCGTATTTATCGGCGTATAACACGCACTTTTTCTCCCTGAAAATAGGGAGCAAATGATAGGTGCGTGTTATACGCCGATATTCCCTCCCCCCTCCTCATCCTCAACCCCCCTCAGCATTCTAACCCCCCTCTGCATTCTAACCCTCCCTCCCCATTCTTAACCCCCCCTCCTCAACCTAAACCCCCAAAAATACCTCACGAGGTTGAGGATGAGGAGGGAGGTTGAGGATGGGGGTTGAGGATGAAGAGGGATTGAGTGGGGTTGAGGAGTGGGTTTGAGGATGGAGGGTTGAGGGGGGGGTTTGAGGAGGGAGGTTGAGGAAGGAGGATGAGGGGGTTGAGGGGGTTTGAGGATGAGGGGGTTGAGGGGGTTTGAGGATGGGGGGTTGAGGAAGGGGTTTGAGGATGGGGGGTTGAGGAGGGGGGTTGAGGAGGGGGTTGAGGATGGGGGGGTTGAGGAGGGAGGATGAGGAGGGAGGTTGAGGAGGGGGTTGAGGATGAGAAGGGGGGTAGAGGATGAGGAGGGGGGTTGAGGAGGGAGGTTGAGAAGGGGGGTTGAGGAAGGAGGATGGAGGAGGGGTTGAGGATGGGGGGTTTGAGGAGGGGGTTGAGGAGGGAGGATGAGGAGGGAGGTTGAGGTTGAGGATTTTGCTTCAAAGTTCTTTATTTGAAAAAAAAAAAATTCCCTGAAATTTCCTTCTTAAAATGAGGTGCGTGTTATACGCCGGTGCGTGTTATATGCCGATAAATACGGTAAGTGCAAGATTATTAATAACTATTAAATAGTCAATTGTAGAAGTACAAAAACTATAAAAGTCCAAATATTTTTTTTTTTTAAATACAATTGATAGATTATATAGAGCCCTATTAAATTGGTCAAATCGCATTTGAATGAGGCCCTAAATCAGGTTTCCCCCATGGTCCCCCCCCCCTCTGTGCCAGGGCCTCCGGCTCTCTCCAAGCAAATTGAAATTTCAGCCAGAAAATATAATTAAAAAACTCAGATTACTTCATTAACCACCACTGCAATATCCATCCCTGTGTCTCTCATAGTCCTGACCACTAGTGAAAGAAAGTGAAAGTTTTCAACTGAGATAACAATATTCAAGTAATTTATTAGGTATTTTCTAGCTATATATTTGCTTTGCTGCTGATTGCACATGCATTTTTAATGTTAATTAATGGAGAACTAAATAATTGGTTTAACATTAAAAGTGTGTACATTGGCCCTGTAACAGAAAGGGTAGCAGACAAGTTGTTCATCCTTACAACAGAGCAGTATAATAAAAGAGTTTCAACATACCTGGGATAAGTATAGGGCCATCTGAGGATTGATAATAAGAAGATATTTAGGTAGATAGAATTGAACCTGTTGGTTTTTCAACTGCAGTCAAATTTTTTCCAGTATATGGCCTGTGATAATTATAGGAGGCAAAAAAGTGTGAGACAAGTCAATGTGCTGTATATTAGTATATATTTAGAGAGGGATTATTTGATCATAGTTTAAATCGTGTGCATTTGATTTAGATCATTTTAATATATACTTTTTTTGTAAGGAAAATAGTGTGTTTATTTCTTACTTCAAGGACCACTGTAGTCAATTTTTTTATGGTGTTTTGAGCTTGATAATGCTGTCCTAACTACATTGTATGACATGCTTTTTGAGATTATTTATTCTTACCTTATTTTTTATCCATACCCTTATAATTAGACAGCTCTCTATCTACATTTAAATAGGGATCAAACATCAGTTTCTAATACTACCTCATATGTACACTTCCCTCATTACCCAAATCATTATAATGGCAAGTATACAACCGTGCAGGCATCCCAAGATCCTAATGTTTATCTTTTGAAACCTGGTAGTAAGTTCTATCTTGGGTAGGGACACTTACCTATATCAAATAAAGCATATGGCAAGAAATCAGTGGCTTCCAACGCAAATGTCAAGAAGCAGATGGTAAAAATGGACTTCCATAGAGACATTATTTGAATCAAAGCACAGAGGTATGCATAGGATTTATTGCTAACTCAGAAATAATGTGAGAACGCGTTTAATGAACACTGGTATAATATAAGCTTCTACATCAAGTAACTGTGAACATAAACATGTAAAGGGACCCACAGAATGTGCAGTGGGGATATCATACAGAGGACACGTCTGCAGTACATCAAGTAAAGCATGAGGTGAGAATATAGTTGGCTAATTGCTTCATACGAGCCTGTAAGAAACATAACATAGCACAAGTGAGTCTGTATCTGAATGACTGACTTGTTATTTCTAACCCAGACTCCTTTTTATTTACACTCATATTGCAGGATTCAATTCATGCAGTTTTACCAGCACCTCCCTAACTCTCACTGGCATGTGTACAAGTCAGAGAAGTGAGGTAATGCAAATACCCAGGAGAAAGGTAGAGACAGTGTTACTTGACATAGCCCATTATGTATTTATACTGGGCATTCCCTAACATCATCTCCTGATTGGTGCAGTAGTAGCCAATCAAAGTAGAAGAGTTTGTCCTGCCCCATAATAATGACTGTTCATTGTACTAGGAAAAACCAGAGGGGATTGTGTACAACTATAAGCCGCCCCAACAAGTTGTGAATATTTTCATGAATAGCCACTGACAGTGATTGTTGAATTTCTTTGCATCAGCAATGTCAGTGACATCAATCCCTGTGTGCTCCAGGAATGGTAGCTCCAAGAATCCCATTCCTTCAGTATGCTAAATATAGAATAACAGTGAAATAACAAATTGGTGCCGTGGTCATTAACACTTATCTACAATAGTTTTATTTTGATCAAATTCTTATAACTGACATAAAACACTCCAGCTTGGGTCAGTCTTTGCATTTCCATCACAGTAAAATTTCACAGAATAGGTTATAGTTCTTTATTGTGGTCTTTCTAAAGAAAAAGATGTAGTGCTGCTGTTCACAAGACACATGGGCACTGCCACAGAACTGCTTGAAGAAGCCATCCCCCTTCGCAGTCATATTGCATTTCATTTCAGTGATGCTAGTTCTACAAAATAATAATTTTAACTAACAGAGGCCTTTGTTAGAAATATTTGAAAGCAATAATGATTAAATCAATCATTTCATTCAATTTCAAGGAGTTTTTAGAACAGGAGTAGGCAAGCCTTGGGGTCTATACACAGATCAGGATTTCAGTAGTACAAGTAAGTTATAAGAATGACTGATGCACTGATTGACTTGTGTACAAAAAAAGATACTGGCCTGTTAATTGGACATGAGCATTTGGAGTTGCCAAACCCTGTACTGTAAAAGTATACTGTGATTACTGTAAGTTTCTATAACACATATATTAAAAACAGTAGAAAAGTAATAATTTCTTAGAGGACATTCTTCTACTTGTATATTTTGTTATATTATTTGAAATTCAGCGTGCATTTAGCAACACTGTACAACATTTTTTCTCATTCTATTAATGGCCGTAAAATGGCTGCAAAGCTGCGATTCCTTGCGAGGGTGCAGCACACATCTTCCTACGGCCGATCGCAAGCCATGCAATCGGCCGTTAGCTTTGCTGGGCTTGGACCTGATCGCAGGCATTACCCCCCTCAGTCCAATAGGGGTCTACATAGACCCATAAAGGACACTATTAACCCCTAGTTTAACCCCATAAGTGCCATGAGGGTCCTCTACGACCCTCATGACAAAGTCTAAGCACTACACTATTAACTCTAACTATATTCCATTCACTCAAACTAAACCCTATTTAACCCTAACTGTACCTATCTAACCCTAACTGGGCCAATGTAACTCCTCTGGGCCTATTTAAACCTAACTGGACCTATCTAACCCTACCTGGGCCTATTTAACCCCTTCTAGCCCTATTTACCCAATCACTTATACAGACCCCCATAAGCCTCAATCTAATCAGTCGCTTATGGAGGTCTATACAGACCCCCATAAGCCTCCATCTAAGCCCATCACTTATGGGGGTCTATACAGACCCCATACGCCTCCATCTAACCCATGACTCATGGGGGTCCATACCGAACCTAATCAGTCCCATAAGGGTTTATGAAGACCCTCATAGGACAATGAGCACCCTATAATTAACCCCATAAGTGCCACAAGGGTCCTCCAGGACCCTCATGACACTAAGTACAAACACTACACTACAATACCCCCCAAATAAACATCTAAATCTAAACTAACCCCCCTCTACCCTAACCTATTTACCCCTACATACCTAACACTACCTACCTGCCCCCTATTAAACCCACTTTTACACAAAATAAAAAACCTATGTCACCAAAAATAAAAAAAACCTGTTAACAAGAATAAAAAAAGTACTTTACAACCCCCCACTACAAAATAAAGAAGGACATTACGAACCCCACGCCAATACAAAAAAATAAAAAAGGACATTACAACCCCCCCCCACGACAAAAAATAAAAAATATCCCCCTATCTATACATTACCCCCTATCTATTCATTACCCCCTATCTAAAATAAATTAAACCCTAAATCTACGCTAAAATAGAATAATTTAGACAACTTGCCTTTGCAGATGTCCCTTCAGGAAAAAAAGGAAACCCCCAAGGATCGGATGACGATCGGGTCCCCTGCAGGATCGGGTGACGATCGGGTCCCCTGCAGGATCTGGTGATGATCGGGTCCCCTGCAGCCAGCGGGGGTCTTAATTGAAGCAGCTGCAAGGGCTTCACAGCCCTTGTGGCTGCTCCACGGTACAAGTGAGCTGCGGCCCTTTTGGGCCGTTTTGCAGGCTTGGCGGAGGGCTTGCCCGAGCATTTTAATAGGGTCGGGTAATTCTTGCGGCCGAATCTCTTGCGGCCGCGTGGGATCAAAGGCTTTCCCTGAGGTGGGGGCGGCCGCAAGGAATAACAGGGCACCGGACGCAAGCTGGCCAGTGCCCTCGGCCGCAAGGGAATAGAATAGCTAAGTAGCTTGCAGCCATCCCTTGCGGCCACGCATCTCCTCCGGCCATAAATAGAATGAGGACCTTGGACTTTAGTTATTCTAAAACGTGTATAACTCTGTATGTATATCAGTGTTTGCACATGTGTCATTGCATGTGTGTCAGTATCTATGAGTGTGCCAATGGCCTTGGTTCACGTAGTTTCAAAATACATAAGGATCTCATTATCTCACCTCACTCTATTCACTAAGCTTTTTTATTGTAATATTGAGAAGTAATCTACCAAACCAACGAACAATACTTAAGTTACCAATATTTTGACAGCTTTACATCAATTGTACCTCAAATTATATTCAAATTCCATTCAAGCTAAGAAAATAAAGACTACAATGCATATGAAATGAAATGTGAGGTAAGATTGCTGAAAGAGTAGCAACTGTCAACAATTTAGTGAATATAGCCCACTGAATACATGAAGTTGTGTCTGTCGTGTAATGTGTAATTATATGTTTCTGCATGTATAGTATTAAATGCATGTAGTTCTACTGTATGTTTTTTCAGTAGAGGACTGGGAGTCATTTTGGCAAAATTACAAATGTGGTCTTGTCACTACCTCAGAGGACCTTGGTTAAAATGGTTGCTTATTTATGAAATTCTAAATGTGGAAGCCTTAGAGATCACTCCGCACATTAGTCAAACTACTACAAACACCAAGGGATCGAACAAAATCCCTGTACTGCAGCAGCTTTTTTGTGCAGACTGCATAGAGATCAAAATGCAAACTATTACAGACCCCTCCATAAAGTGGGGACCACACATCAGGGCTGTCTGAACCTGATCCTGCTGCCGTCCGCCTGCAGCTCTGCTGTGAAGACAACTAAGCTGTTAGCACAGTAGGCCGAGTAGCAATGCTGCACAGTTCTAATACTCCCCCTCCCCAATCCATCTACATAAACATCTTCCCATGGAAGGGAAGAGGTTAAAACAATAAGACACGGAAGACCCCAGGGATTCCCTCCAGTTGCTCACCCTCAATCCCCAATAAAAGTTACAATCATGGGATCTACTGAGATCCCATGGCACCTACACAGTAACCCTGTGCCATGGAGGTCCTTAAACGACTTCTGTAATACCTAAATGTTAAACCCTATATTTGGGGTCCCTAAGGGGCACCCATGGCACGCATAACAAACCACTATGCCACACCCATGGCATCTATAGTCTTGCAGGAAGGATCTCTGTGGCATGTAAAGTTAACCCCCATCCACAGTAATCCATAAAGGACCTCTGTGGCTCACCTAAGTGCCATAGGGTTTAATTATATTATTTAATGTTCTTGTTTTTCTATGTAATTATTTGTTATTTTAATGTGATTTCTTTATTTTATTGTACTGTTTTGATTGTAAATGTGTTTCTTATTTTCTATATTTTTTTTGTTGTTGTTTATTTGCTATTTGGTGCACTTTTTAACCACTCAATTGTGTCAGATATAGAAAATAAAGCCTTATATCAGACTCAATTGAGGAGTTATGATGTTCTGTGTCAGATCTGACACAAATCATTTTCAGTGGCATTTTCCTGCTTTTGCATGTGATGCTTAGTATGCGTAAGTTTAGGTAGGAAAAAGGGCATACACATGTTATGTTATTTGTGTGTAGCCAGGTTAATAGAGATTTTTGATAGCTTGGAGTGAATTTTTTAAAAGGAACAGATCTGATCATTTCAGCCTATTTTGCAGTAGCTTCACCCAGCCCTGTAAAAAAAACTCCCTGAGCAAAAGGTTTTGATGATTTGTAATCATTTGTAATTTTATTGCTGAATTAAAATGTAGGTGTATAATTATTAAGGTACTTAAAAGGTTAATTTGTAAACAACATGTATTTGTCACAATTTCAAGTTGAAAGCATCTGTGTACCTCGGATGACTCCTACTGCTATGCACTGTAGTCAGATAGTGGATTGTAGCTTAAGGCTTGATAAAATATTTATTACTGCTATAATAGAACAAAGGAAAACACTTTGAATCTGTTCCATATTAATAACTTACATACAATGCCAAATTCATAAATATCTATATTTAAGTTGTCAGCATACAGGTTTGAGTGCGTCATAGAATTTGTGAATGCCCTAACAGGGTACATGTTCATAGAGTATCTCTGTCATGATATAATATTATTTTTCATTCAATAAGTGACTGGACAAAATCAGCACATAAATGTGGGTTAATAGACTGCAGCCACTCATTATAGCAATTGAAGAGTGCATTATATGGTAGAATTCAAGTGTATTGAATCAATCAAATATGCAAAAATGTTAAAGGACCACTGTGGTGAGAATTTTCCTAGGTGGTCTTTTGAATAACCAAACTTAATAAATTGCTTTAATTGTTTAGAAAGTAAAAAAAAATCCATATAATTTGATTTTTTTCTCTTCAATATGCAATTATTCCTTACTGTAGGATTCCATCGTCTTTACTTGACTGCTATGTGAGCACTAGCAGTTTTAGCTGCTACATTATTATTGTGCAGATAGATCTTCCTCTGGAAGTAGATAATTGGGAACTAAAATGTTACATTGCACAGCAGCATACTTGCATATAAACCTAAAAAAAATGAATCTATATAATTTTTTTATATATTACATTCACCAAAACAAGAAAGAAGTGTAAGCTTACTGAGGTAACATAATAATAAGAAAATATATCATAAAGTATTGCAGAACACTGTACTTGAAAAATTATTGCATTAAAAAATATAGCGTTATTCAAAATATTTTGAGCCAGACTTCACAATTTTATTAAGCCCAATAATTACGATAATATTAATTGAAGACAAAATAATCTCTCTTTAATCAGACTAACCTCTCATCTCTCCCTAAGGCTATTACATTGAACTTGAATAGGTAAGTATACTCTTAAAATTCCCAACACATACCAGTTACAGAGCTCAAATTGATTTATTAGGCCCTGGACAATATCTGGTTTTTGAGTATTAATGTAAGCCGTCCGTCTTCCAAGAAAGTTTACTCTTTGACCTTCACTGTCTACAGTAGCTTGTGCTCAGTATATGAAAAACTATGTATATCGTGTCCTTCCATAAAGTTTGAAGGAAGGGGGCTGTAACCAGTATTCCAGAAGGTCCTTGCTGTGGGTGGAATTGAAATAGTTTATAGTTTAGGTGAGTTGTGGGGATACTCCACAGCGCCCATTGTGGTGTCAGTCCAACACAAAGTTTGAGTTTGACCCAACAATAATGAAATATCTTTATCAGGAAAGGGCAAATTCTTGGACAGGTCTATAAGCATTAAATTCATCAGCTCTAGGACTGCAATACCTAGAACAAATATGTGACATCTTCGGGTCAAATTCATGCTTTAGTGAGGAGGTATGGTATAAAATTAATTTCTCTGAATGTGCTAGCTGACAGGAATATGACAACAATAACATAATGTTTAATGTGAGTTTATGAAGATGTTGAAGCTATGAGATAATCCCTGCTATATAGTTCAAATTCATTAAAGGTCTGGTATTTGGACGAGGTGGAGTAGCTTATTGGTAATGTAGAATGAGAGACCATATTGCATAAATCTTGGAACTGGCCCAACAGTTCTTGGATAATGGAGACTCTGAGAAAATTAATATATATTGCTATGCTTATCAGGAAATGTAAACTGGACTTTAATGGAGGAGATGTAGAATTGTAATTTCTACCCAGTATCGTGTCTACAATCTGAACAGAGTTGTGCCTGGCCATTCTGGAAATTGGGGTTACAAGTTGTATATTTATATTAAAAAGAGTGACTTGTCCGACTGTGGATAACTCCCTGTCATGTGCTTAAGGCCTGTTTATTTAACAAAAAATGTTCAATAATTATTGCTAGAACGTCTTGCCACTCTGCTCTGACTCCAACCTTGAAACCATCTCTGCAGGTTCTCTCACTGTCAATCTATATCTCCTACCATTCTGCTGAGACAATCTATTCTGTGGGATCCCTCTGCCTTGTATGATTAGTATAATAAACTTTGCTATATGAATATGATAACTATTGTGTTGTTTGATTTGTTAGAGTTGGACATATACACCACAAGCCGAAAGGACCTTAGTGTATGAGAATTTTGGAAGAATTTCTCATCATATCGATACAATGTGGGTGGTAGTTTTGATAAACTGCCCTCTACACTGATACACAAGTAAAAGGTAGAAAGAGAGATAAATGGTAGGACCATTTTCTAAAAGTCTGTCAGGCCTCAAAAACCATCCAAATTTGTGGGTTACATTTAAACAGATGTGGCAATGCTCTTGTGGTTGATGTGACTGATATAGTGTGAAAATCTGTTTTCCCCTAACTGATATACTTTCAGGTTTAAAAGACAGTTGTGTAAAATAAGCCAGCTAGCTTCATATAGTCAACTATTCCCTGTAGAAGGAACAAGTAGTTCCATTTCTTGGCCACATGATGGCACTGCAGGATGTTTGTGGTAAGTATATGCATGACTGTCTCTTTGTTCATTTTCCTGTCAAACGTTCCTAGATGTTGCCCCCCATTGATCCACCTCCAAGAGGGGCTAGCCAAGCCCACAGTATTCGCTGCCTCCTGATTGGCTCTTCTATTTCTGCTATTGGTTAGTTTTAATCTGGGCGGAGAGTTTGGGTATGTTCAGACCACTGTGATGTAGATCCTTTGTTCTGTGACTGCTGATATTCACTGCCAGTAACCAGAAATAAACATGCTCTTCTGAAACATCTAGAGAATAGGGTGTTTCATTTAGAGGGAAGACTTTAAGTTGATGCAGATGTTCTTGATCTGACCGCCGGGCATCGAGATGCCCATTCCTTCTAGAAAGATAGCTTGAGAGGAGATTCCTGTAGCCAAAGGCAGGAATTTCTGGAGCTGAATAGCACCCCCTCCTGGAAGCCTCACAAACTTGGTGGCAGTGGTGATATCTCAGTGCAGATACCGGCAGTAACAGTAAGTAACAGTGATCTGTCCTGGGAAGAGATACATATTTTCAAGAGGTGTGAAGGAGACAAGGAGGCTCAGCAGCGCCTGGCCCAGTGGCTGGCAAGACGACCAGCGCCATCTTTGGAAGAGCTGTGGAGTCAATTTAAAGTATGTACAGCAGAGGTAATCAAGGAGAAAAGCCTGATAACCAGGATGAAGCAGTGACAGAGAGTCAGAACTGCCATGATGGGTGATATGGAAATAGATCTTCTGAATCAGCGCATGATATTCCTAGGGCTCCAACCTGGCGGACACCTAGCAGAGTGGCTGGAGTATCTGGTGGGAGAGGAGATCATTTTGGCAATACAGTATGATAAACTGATGATGACAACCACTGCAACCCTCCTTCTACAGACTGGAACTGATGGAAGGGCTCCCAGAGGTCCTGCAGGGCAATCCAGAGTGGGGCATCAAAACCGCAGAGCTCTGGGAAATCTTTTGTCATCGGCGCCAACAGGAATTGGAATTGGAACCAGGGACAGGGGATGCAGCATTGATTGAGCGATTTGTTGACCAAGAAATTAACTTGGAAAAAGAGTATAAGGATCTGCTTGAAGAGGTGGGCCCAAGTGGGACCTGGCTCAAGTACTTTGAAAAGCCCCACCAATCAGATGAGGGTGAGGAAGACACAGCCTGGCGACTCGAGGTGCTTAAAGCCTACAGCTTGCTTGACGATTGCCCAAGTTCAAAGAGTACAAAATTGCTAGAGAAAGTGGTCCTGGAGGATCTTGGAACACTGGTGGAGCCCTTACCAAGCTGTGGATAAAGAGGTGCCAGAAGACCTGATCGCTACAGCCAAGGCGAGATTAGAGCTTTTGCTGGCAGACACTTGTGACCTAGCGACAGTGAAAGCTGAGAAATTCACTGTAAAGGCAAGTCCAAAGTGGAGCAATGATGCTCACCAGAACCTGGTGGAAGCGTGGTAGAAGGCAAGGAGTTAGAGGAGTATCAGCCGATGCAGATGGTTGGAGAACCAGAGACAGATTCAGGATCAGGGGATGGTGTGAGCCCTGAGATCCTGCTGTTAAAAGACCAGGCTAATATGACACATCAGCATGTGGATAGTGTGACAAGCCTAAGTGCAAACGCTATAGACAAGGCGGTAAGTGAGAAAGCTCTGCCACTGAATCTACAACAGGGCAAGGCCAAGATAATCGAGACGGCTTGCCAGGAAGAGGATCAGGCCTATTCACAAAGAAAGAGACTGTTCGAAGTGCAATCAGAAGAGGGAACATTCCCAGGAACCCTGTTGCAAGAGCCAACAGCTGTTCCACCCGCCATACGAAACATGGTGACAGCATTACAGGTGGATACCTGGGACAAGTCACCACAGATGCAAGTGTCTACAGCATCCAGCTTAAAAGCATCCCCTAAAGTCAAGGCGGCAGCAGAGCAGGTGGAACCAGCGTGAGACCAGTCACCATGGAGCTACCAACTGATCACCACAGCTTGCCAATAATCAATGATCAATAATCAATGATCAATCCATACAGGGAAACCCCACAGGGAGATCAGGAGAGAGTGCAAGCCCTGGGACCTTGATGTCAGATCAAACCCATGCTCCTTCCTCAAAGCCAGCAGATGTTGGGGCCTTCCAGATGAAGGCCACCTCCCCAGCAGCAGATGACCAGTGCCAAGATCCTGACCCGCATCGGCAACCGGCGATCCAGTCAAGGCACAGAAGGAAGGATCTGTCTTGCCACAAGATGCATCCTATACCAGTCCAGAGCTCATGGCCGAGGATGGTCCATTAATTTCATCTGCTACGACAAGGGCAGAAACAGAGAGGCTGCTGACAAACGGTCGCAGCCTCAGTGCAGATTGTAGCCACAATCATCCTTATGTCGGTGAGGGCCAAGGGACCTGGGACTGGTTGCTACTTTTTCACAAATGGATTACAACTTTGCTCTGGATTCAGCAGGGCATTCTGTTCCACTGACCCTGCTTTTGGAGACTGTACAACTAGTCTATCCTTTGGGGTCACCGGAGAAGTTGATCCCAATCCAAGATGCAGCAGAGCAGTTAACCCCCAGAAACTGCCTTGCACAACTGAGAATGTGCAACAGTCAGGGGAGGGCATTGGCCCTAAGAACCTCAGGGATGCACCATTGATGTGGGTTGCAAGCCTACCAGAGACTGTGCCAGTTCCTGATACAGGACAGGAGGTCAAGCTGTTTGGATCCCTACTGACCTTGGGTTCTGTTGCCCCACAGGAGTATAAACATGCTCCTGACCCAGTAGGGCACATTGTTCCTCTGCCCTTGCCCTTGGATGGTGAGCAGGTGACCAATCCTCCGTGGTCACCCCACAAGCTGCTACCTTACTTGGATTCCACTGGGCCTGTTAAGGCAAGGAGCCTATCTGTAACCACAAAGGCCGAACAACAGTCAGTGGAGAGCCAAGTCCCAAAGAACCTGCATTTGTTGCTTACTTGTTGTGTATCAGGTTCAGCAGGGCAACCTGTTTCCCTGCTTTGATCATGGAAGATCGTGTTGGAATGGGTGCTCCATGGTTACCCCAGCTTTTGGATTACAATTGGGGGCCTAAAGGGAAGTTGTTGCCAGAAACCTCCTGATACCCTAGACACCCTACCATGCCTGGAAATTGTGTGGGCTTGGTGTCATTATTGATCCAATTGGAGCTACTAAACCCAGAAGCATTTTACACCGTGGACTATGAACTCTTGTGAAGATCTGTTTTCCCATAACTGATATACTTTCAGGTTTTAAAAGTCAGTTGTATAAAATATGCCAGCAAACTTCATATAGTCAGCTTTTTCACTGTAGGGGAAACAAGTAGTTCCATTTCTTGGAACTACTTGTTTGTGGTAAGTAAGTAGGGTGTTTGTGGTATATATGCATGTCTGTTTCTTTGTTAATTATCCCACCAAAAGTTCCTGGATATTGCCTCCCATTGATCCACCCCCAAGAGGGGCAAGCCAAGCACACAATTTTCCCTGCCTCCTGATTGGCTCTTCTATTTCTGCTATGGGTTAATTCTAATCTGGGTGGAGAGTTTGCATATGTTCAGCCCACTGTGATGTAAATCCTTTGTTCTGCTGATAGTCACTGTAACGGTAACCAGAAATAAACATGCTCTTCTGGAACATCTAGAGAATGGGGTGTTTCATTTAGACTTTTATTATTTTACTGAGCTGATGCAGATGATCCTGATCTGACCGCCGGGCACCGAGTGGCCCATTCCTTTTAGGAAGATAGACTGAGAGGGGGATTCCTGTAGCCAAAGGCAGTAATTTCAGGAGCTGAATAGCACCCCCTCCTGGAATCTGCACATATAGCAAATGAATGGAGGCTGTAAATGGCTGATCTAAAGCAACCCAATCATATAAAGTAGTATTTTTAATCCAGTATGGTAAATGTCTATATTGTGCTGCTAAACTGTCATGAAGAACGCTAGGTAGGTTTACCCTACAGCCCAGTAAATTAAATGCATACCTAAGTTTCCATAATTATGAATGCATCTGATAGAAGACACTCAGTTGTGTATGCAAACATTTTTTGCATTAAAAAAATACCAAAGTAAACATTTAAACACTAACCTTGAAGTTAGCAAAATTTCTTGTAATTTCTGACAGTTGAAAATAAGGGATAACTCCCTCTACAACCCAGGCTAAATAAGCATTCATTTAAAAAATTGTTTTGGCCAATCAGGAGGAAGCAGTGTCTGAAACATTTGCTTCTGTGAGTTGCTGTCTGTGGTGCAAAGCAGCCAGGAATGTGTAGTTAGACTCTTATATGAAAATAAATATTACTTTCTCACATGGGCCAATCTGTGCAGCACATTCGCACTAGATAAACACCCTGCAGGTAGTCTGTTCCCTGCATCACTGCTGCTGGTGTTTATTTCTCTCTGCCTGTCTCCTTGTGGAAAATCTCAGCTGTGACCCCACCAATCATGTGACTGGCAGCACTTCCTCTGATGCTAAGCAGGTGGGTACACTGTAATGTAAGCTTCCTAGGGGTGTGCAATTCCAGATAGCAGTACCCAGCATATAAATATGTAATGCATTCAACTTTTCAATATAATACATATTTTTCTACTAATCAGTGGCTGTTTTTAGGAAACATTTGAAACCCAGGACACTTCAGTATACCTTTAAGGGGTACTGATAACCATATAGAAAATATGCTGCCTATTTTCAAGTGTAGCTCTTCAAAAGAGAATATTTTACATTTATGATCACAGTGGTTCTTTAAAGATATTAAAGAAAAGGTAAATTCACTAAGCTTTGCAAGGGTTATGTAGTGCTTTGCTAAGGCTACATTGTTGAAATACCCACTAGGAAATAGGAACTGCAGTCTTAAGTAATGTTTGCTGCTTGTGTGACGCTTTGTGAATCTGGGGAATTGTATATTACATCAGCTATCAATGTCAGCTTTCAACATCTTACAGGATGTTACTCACATTCATGAAAGAAACGTATATGCTTAATGTAGGCTAAATTAGTATATAGTTCTGTCGATAGATTTACCCACATATATTTCACTAAAGTATATCATATTAAATGCGTAAATATTAGTCAGATTTAGCAATTAGTATAAATACCAATAAAAATCAGTAGAGTAGGAAATTTGTTTGCTATACCACTAAAATATGAAACAAACTACTTTACTCAAATAAAGTTCATCACGTTAAAAATTGGAAAACTGATCATATCACGTTGTGAAGTACTCACAAAAACATAGAATTTCTTCAGGAAATCAGAAAATATTGCATGTGTTATGGTAATAGGCAATGGCTTTTGTGCTGATGCTGGTGAAAGTGAAAGGAGAGGAAAAAAGGCCTGTCACCCTCGAAGGGAGCCTCCTATCTGGAGGGCTGACTTAGTGATGCCCCAAATCTGACTAAACTGCATTAAATAATTCCACATGTTATTCTTTAAAAATAAGCTGTAATATTTGGATGATTTAGAAGCGATATTTCTAAAAATATTTGTTAGATTAACTACGAGTGGCAATATATCACAGTCTTTCTCTGCTCATTGCATCAGCCCTTTTTATGCTATTCACTAACATTAGTGCATTCAAATGAGGTACAAGATCTGCTGACTAAGGGCTCTATTTTATAATGGGCCACCATAGTAACGTGTTAGTTTTGGGTACCATGGAAGTCTATATGTTTATTATTACAGGATATATAGGGATCCCTAGTGCAAGGGTAAAGGGCGAAGGGGGCCCAATGGCCTCCCCAGGTGTTAAGGGAATGGCTCGGGAGATATCTCATGGGGTAGCGAAACATAGGCGGAGGGGTTATAAACTCCTGCATTCATTTTTTATTAATAACTTCTTCCCTGCCATGGAAAAGGGTTTTTATAAATATATAAGGATAGGGGAGGATGCTAGTGCTGGTGTAGTGTGTTCACGTTAGTGGGTACCATTCCGTAGAGTTGCTATGCAAACTACTGAGGTTCAGACTCTGAGGGCCTCATTCTATTAAGGGCCGTAGGAGATGCGTGGCCGCAAGGGATGGCCGCAAGCTACTTCCCTTTTCTATTCCCTTGCGGCCGAAGGCTCTGGGCGGCTTGCGGCAGGCACCTGTTATCCCTTGCGGCCTTTGATCTTACGCAGCTGCAAGATTTGCAGCCGCAAGAAAGCCCAGGTCGCTCTTCAAATGCTACGAGAACCTTTCCATTAAGGCCGTAATTCGCTAAAACCGAGCCACAGCTTACTTACACCAAAAAGGTCCCGCAAGGCTCTTACTTACAAATCATAGCACCAATTAAGCACATAAAAAAGCCATCCTGTACTTTGATGAGACATGAAAGTGATTGTAGTTGTTAGAATTCATAGCACAACATTCCCCAACACTCAAATCTGAAAATAATTTTAATTGTAATTCATGTTCAATTTCCGTGTCCAGAGTCCCACGGGCTTGGAGCACATCAGACCAGCAACGGCTGCGGGATTAGCCTCCGTCAAGTCCATAAATGGGTAAAATAGACCCACAGGTGACTTGGGCCAATGAAGTGTCGCAAAGGGCTTACTTACAAATCGTAGCACTAATTAAGCAAATAGAAAAACCATCCTGTACTTTTATTAAAAGTGAAAGTAATGTTTGGTCTTAGAATTAATAGCATAACATTCTGTACTCTCAAATCTGCAAATAAAATAATGTAATTTCCTGTTCAATCTTCGTGTTCTTTCATGCAAGTCCTACGGGTTTGGAGGACATTCACCCTCCGAGTCCGCACAGGCTTGAATAACGAGCTACGGGCTTGGAGGTCATTGAAGCCCGTGGGACTTTGGACGGAAATTAAACCTAAAATCAAAGATTATAATTTGGCGATCTGCAGGCTTGAGAATGTTTTGCTATTAATCCTCATGTCCCCCGTTGTGTCCCCCATCATTTACAGTGCTTTACAGTGCAGGATTGAATATATATTTGCTTCTTCAATGCTTTGAGTTTGTGGCCTTCAACCTCCAAACTTGTACGGGTTTAAAAATGATTTGCTGGCTTTGAGGTCATTGAAGCCTGCGGGACTTGGGACAGAAAATAAACCAGAAATGAAATATTGGATTTGGGCGATGTGCAAGTTTGAGAGGGTGTTGCTATTAATCCTCATGTCCCCCATAATGTTGCCTATCATTTACAGAGCTTTACAGTGCTGTCTTGAATTTATATTTGCATTTACAGTTTTCAGACTATGCAGCCTTGAAACACGATTTACGGGCACGCAGGAAATGCTTGCGGCCGATTGCATAGTTTGCGTCGGCCGTAAGGGGGACCTCCTTGCGGCGCCATACATTTGAATAGAAGCGTAGCTGTAGCGCTACGCAGGGCCATACGCTGGCTGCAAGGAATCACCCTTACTAGAATGAGGCCCTGAGTCTCCTGCAAGCAGTCCGTTAGCTCCGAGCACACCCTGTGGATGCAAGTCTGTAAGTTTTACGCAATTTTTTTTTTTTTGCGGGAACCATAGAATAGCTCAGCAAATTTGCTTATAAAAACTCCCATTGTTTGGGAAGTTCTAATGGGAGACATGGAATAGGGTGCTAAATATCTACCCACTTTTCTACTCCACATAGATAGTGATTGCAGTTGCCAATATGAATATATGCTTATTATATATATGAATATTCTTATTATGAATGAATGTTTTTTTTTAATCAGTAACAGAGATCTGTTGAGGTGTTGAGTGCTATGCAAACCGTATTGATAATGCAGTCAGAGTTTCCTGGCATACTTAGTATGGCCTCACTAAGGATATCACCGGCTAAGCCGAGGGCTAAGATGTGGATTTTGTGGTGTGGATTATTCTGCTCTTGGATACAAGCCTGGGTATAAAGGTGAAAGGCTTTGTATCAACACGTCAATCACTTACAGACGGAGAAACAGTGGATTTAAGAGGGCACCCAAGTAAACATGCCCAGATGGTAAACAAACAATTAACTAATGTGACACACAGACTAAAAGTTAATTAGTTCACAGAATAATTCTATATAAATGCTAAAAATGGAATGGCTGTGTTTTTGTTATTCAAAGGACCATATAGAAAAAGTCTCTTTATCTCATAACTTTTATTAAGAGAGTATGCGTTATGTGTATAGCCCAATTTCTCTAGCAAGTAGTTCTAAATTTCTGTACACAGTAATAGTTACCACCTCTGCTGAAATGCTATAATATACATCCACAACCATTTCAAAAGCATCATAGCAGATAAGGTGGAGCAGTTATATATAACTTAGTTCTTCAGCTCCTGAATCCTGGTCATGCATTCAGGGCCAGATTTACATCTCTGGTGCCCCTAGGCACTGCAGCTTCCTCCGTCTTATAACTCTCTATGTCTAGGAGCTCTCCCCTAGTGGCAAGTCTGTAAACTGCAGTGTTTGCTTTTTTAACACAAGGAACATTTTGAAGTGTGAAATGAGGCACCCTTCACAGGGAAGCATCCCTAGGTGGCTGCCTAGTTGCCCTACTGAGAAATCCGGCCATGCATGCATTATGCTTAACCTTTTTTTAGCAAAGAGCAAAGGGCTAGAATTTACATAGAGAAAAAGCACTGAGCAAGGGCTGTGATGGCAATTTTCTCCAAAGGAAATCTTAGTGCTTTGCAGCACCTCTGACACGTATTGAAACTAGGAGATGCTTAGAGAGTGTGCATGTTTTGATGAAGGTGTTCTTCTGAAAGAAAGTATTTTGTTTTACATAAATACAATAGGATAATAGCCCCATGGGGTAACTGGCAGTTACTGGCTATGATTCGTCATTAAAAAGAGATAAATATCTGTATCTGTCTGTAGTTGGTAGACCAGATAGACAGACTGACAAATTGGAAGTTTCAATGTAATTTCAATTTAGATTTTTTTTTCATATCATTCAAGTGATAATCTACTTGTAATTATCTAAAGCTTTGAATTACACCATTTCTGTACTTTCGGGTAGACAGAATGGACAGACTAGATTGGCCTGTTGGTTCTTATTTACCATCATATTATGTTTCTATCTTACTGCTTCAGAATTAATTTATTCTGTATCACAGCTGTATTTGGTCCTAGTCTATTTGGAAGCCGCCTTTCACCAGAACACTGGGGTGTGCGGCTGCGCCATAGCACCAACTAGTGGTGTAAAAAAAATCCTGCAGGCAAATAACTATTCCATCCTCCTATCTGGCTCATAAGGCGCGCCGACAGAAGAGGAGTTGAGCTATGAGAGGCTCGCGCGAGGCCCTGGGGGCTGAGTGCCCGCGGCGAACATATCGATGGACTCGCTGTCGACTCAGCGCCGTTTGAGTTGCGCCACGTCGGAGGAGGGAATAGTTATTTGCCTGCAGTAATGTTTTTTGCACCACAGGTGGTGCTGTGGCACAGCTGCACACCCCAGTGTTCTGACGGGATGCAGCGTCGAAAAAGACTAGATAACTTTATTTTTAAAATGTACAGTATATATATATATATATATATATATATATATATATATATATATATATATATATATATATATATATATTTATATTTATATATAAATTGAATATTTTTCGAAATACATTACAGAAACATCTATTTCCTACAGGGAAAAAATGCCACAGCAGGTTAGCAACACTTAGTGAACCTTCCCATATTGAGCAGGAGTATGTTTCTGCCTAGGCCCAAGAAGCCCAGGCCTAGGATAGCACATAGTCAGGAGGCTGCAGGTTGCCTGAAGATGTAGTATAATACATTGCAATGTGTATATGCACAGAAATGTCTATATGCAGTGTTACTTCTGTCTGTAAGTGTACTTTACACTTTCTGTCTCTAATATATATATATATATATATATACTGTAATTACATAAACGTATGATTTGATATAGAAAGGGGAACTCTGTAATTGGGGCACAAATCTGAATGGCCTAGGGCAGCATAAAACATAAATACAACCATACCACACAGAGGGGTGATGTATAGTTATAGTATCTGTAATAATACAATACATGTAAATGCCTGCTCTCTTGTAGCATACTGTGCAGTAATTGTACACTTGTGGATATAACATTATAAGTGATCAGCTCTTTAATGACCTGTGTATGTAACATTTAGCTCTTATCCCAGCTGCATTAATGTGATTGCCAGTGATCATGGCTGTTATATTAACCCATTGGTTACTACATGATTACTCTGCATCTCTAGTCTCACTGGTACTGAAATGGTTACATATTATTAGTAATTAGGAGCATGCTAGGTGGCCATTTGCCTGTGTTTATGTGTGAATGTCATTCTCACTAGCAGTGCTTATGCTGTGGGCGGGGTTTAGGTCACGTGACTGCCGCGTATAAGAGGCAGGTCCTTCGGTCTCCTGACCAGCAGCATCTGTACAGCTGGGTCAGAAGAGGTGGAGAGCTCCCCAGAACCGCTCAGTACTGGTAACGGCTAGATAGCAGGACATTATCATCATGGCAGGTGAGACCCCGGGTGAGGGCTTGTATTATCTGGTAAAGTGTGTATAGCATTGGCACAGGTGTCAGTGCGGATTATTATGACTGTACAGTGTGCACTGATCCTATTGCTAATACTTACTTTCTTATACTAGTCTTTGGGGTGAGTGCTTAGTACAAACACTGACTCACTGGGTGTGAAGCTAAACTAATGTTAATCACCTGATATATGTCTCTATTAGGAGGGTGCTATCCCTTTAATGCATGCAGCCCTGGTGCACTCCTGCCTGTACCTCTATGGGTAGTATCTACCTGTCAGCATGCCCCTTCTTGCTCTCTCCTTCCCATGGCAGTTACTCACTGCACCTTCCGCTTCCTCACACTAACTGACGTCTTACACAAGCAGCCTGATGGCTTCCAGTAAGTGAAAGTGATCCCTTCCTAGGAGATCCCAGGCTTGCTCCTGGCAGGGCACTGCTTGATCTGCCTTAACCTCTTGGGTACCAGCTGGGTGCTACAGCACCAGTCACCAAGGGGTCTGGAGTTCATGTCTGTGCTATAAGGGGATGGTCCCTTTAACAGCAGGGGGTGTGTGTCTCTCTATCTACTATATGGAGTTATTAATGGCAACTGTTAAGCATAACTCACAATCCTATTTAAACAAATACACAGTGCTATATTGCATCACTACATATATATCCAGCTTTCAAAATAGCATCACAATCACTGTCTTATAATGAACTTTCTTTATTCTGGGAATTGATTATAATTTTGCCCATCTTATCCTTCACTGGAAAGCTTTCTGATTCTGGAAGCTCTCCCAGATAGTTATTTTATAGACAATCAACTAGTTCCCTCTTATAACTTGGCAGGGCAGGACTGCTCCATGGCAGATAAAGGTTGGGGATGATGCATTAATCATGGTGCCTAAGAATGAGCTGGGTTTTAGCAGGAATTCAGTCCAGGCATTTGTAGCTGTTTAGTGCAACTTGAGCTCTAGTGATGTTTCCTTACCAGGAACATATTTCCAATGTCCTTGAATCTGATGCATTGTATGGTGTAACCCTGCAGTGATATATGGTGTTGCTTAGATTTGAACCCTATAGTGAGGCCTGTTTGTTGCATGACCAGAATGGTGTCAACTATCTTGTACATAGTTAAGTTTGCCCTTGAATTACAGATGCTAGTAAGGCCCTAACTTATTAGGCATTTTAGGACCGGAGTAATTTGTTAATGCTTGTTAGAAAACAATACTAAACTCCCATATTTAGTTACCAAGTATAACTGGATTGCAGACCTTTAACATGTATAGCTATCCTCCAGTGTCTTTAGAGGACTGATATTTGTATTGTGAAGCCTAATGAATCACTAATGCAGTGCACATCTTTATAAGATTGACTTTAAACTTTCTGTGAAGATGAATTGAGCTTATTCAGATGACTGGCTATTGTAGCTTGTATAGTTCCAGGCCAGGTTTTAGAAGCATCCTTTGCAGATGTCTGACCTGCTAGGTTAAGACGGGTGACATATTTTGCATTGTGACTGCAGAGAGCTTGTAATCATCTTGGTTACATAGCTAGACACCCTCTATGCAAGAGGGCAAAGACATATAGGGGATGTCTCGAGCTTACCGTTAAGAGGTGCAAGATGTGCTGAAGGCACTTGTCTTCAAAAAGCACAGTTCTACTAGCTTAAGTCAGCCTTGGTCCCAGAGGCCTTGTCCTGCAGCCCTCACCTCAGTGATAAAATCCTAACATTTTAAACCTGCCACTGCCATTAGTCCTAGCAATAGATTAATGTGTCTGTAGCTAAAACCTGTGGAAGGCCATTAGCAACTTGGGGTGAAATAGGCTGTGTGTTCTGGATCTAAGTTGGTCACCAGATTAAAAAAGGCTGAGTGCCTGTTAGACATGTGTTGTGCATTTAACTTATTCTTAATGTCTTGCTAGTATTTATTTATTTTTATGCCAGAGAAGGAAGTGTCACCAATTTAATTTGGAATAATTGGTTAAATATGAGGGGATTTGTCACACTGGTTTGACTCTGCACTACAAACTGTTATAAATCAGCTATGCCTCTGAATGAGATGGCCAAATAACGAGCCCTGATGGGATCATGTGCTCAGTGTAATTTGGTGGCGTTCACAGCTCTATCTGCTTCATAGGCCTGCAAAACACTTCATTTGTGGTAGCTGAGGCTAGCTTATTGTTGGTGATTGGGCTGCCATGAGGAAAGGGTGCTTCCGGTCATGGTCTGGTGTCCCATTTCTAACCAGCTATCTAACTGATATTGATATTCCTTACTACAGCCAGTCTCTAACTGCCTTCAATCTAATGATCCAGATATTTCGAGGACTCTCACCATAATATCTGGTTACATTCAAAGAATGATCTACTGTAGAACTAATCTAGTCTACAATTACATCTACTGTGCCTTGGCAGTACACAGTATTACATCTAAACTGTTATAGGAACAGACTAGTTTATTATATCCTATTGCAGAGTCATGAAACTTTCCATAACTTTCCCTTAAATTAACATAACCCTTGTGCTAAAGTCAAAATGCATTAAATGACTTGGGACTAGTAACACTCTACTTTTACACACACATTTTTTTTTTTTTATTGAACTGGTTATGAATAGCTCTGTCCCTGCAGTGAACTTCGAAGACTTTGCTTCTCATGTGTAACACTTTACTTTAGTTTTGCACACCTTTTGAGTACAAGGTGTCAAGCAGTGTTGCTTAAAGACCTATTAAAATTATATTGTTTCTACTGTAACTTTTGCACAAATATGTGCACATGGGATGATCAATGAGCCTAAACATGTAGGGGAGGAATCAGTGGGCATAAAATGCTTCACTTTCTCCTCATTTCAGACTGTCCATGGTACAGAACTTGAAACATTTTTTGGTTCCACTCAAGTTGGGTAAATGCATGAGGTATGTCAGTTATGCCAGGTTAATAAAAAACAAAATATTACCTGGCCGATTTAACTTCTCTGCTAGAAGGGACTGCAGTGGCTTGTTCCCTCTAGTAGCAAAGTGGTTAAAGCATTACTGTTAAGTCTTAACGCCAACTTAGTTTTGGACTTCACTTAGTGGATTATCCCAAAAATGTATATTGGCTACACTCATTTTATTTCAGATGTGAGATCCATACTAGTACAGGCTAGCACATGCTAGTCATTAAGGGGCTCTACGCACTTTCCATTTTGCAAACTAAGACTGACCTAGTAATTAACTAATGATACCACAAAACTGTATAGAAATCTAAACTTACATGGAATGAGTCTGCAATCTGTTAAAGACTAGACTTGGACTGCAGTTTTATTTGCCAGGGAACACATTCAGGACTTAATGCTAATATTTATAGGTCCAACACAACCAAATTTAAACAAGTCTGCAATTTAACACCTAAATACAATTAAAGTAAATTGAGCGCAAGATTTAGTTATATTGTTTTGTCTTGGAAACTAAGCTATATCTTGGTGGCTGGTAGGAGTTAGTCTGTCATAGCATATTGATTTTATGCTTACACCTTTGGTAGCCTCAGGGCTTCTAGATAATTATACTTTATGAAGTAACCTTAACTTGTGCAATGCAGCAGGTATGCAGTTCAGGTAATGGTTACTCATTGGTTTAGTAATGGCCATTCAAGGCCAACACACCATTTTAACACTTGAATGGTTTGAAGATGTAGGTCATTGCTTTTCAAATAACTGGGATGGATTTGTGTTCTGTTACAAGTACTATTTACAGAATGGTATTTAGTGGGTCAGAGCAGAAGATTAGGCTAAACAATCTGTAATGCCATCCTTTTCATGATATGACTTATGCAGGATAACAGCTACAGCTGTCTGCATAGCTTGCTCACATTCAACTCCAACTAGTACAATGCAGCTACTGCCACCTCCCACTTTGGCTTCTAACTTGTTCATCCCAAACAAAGTAACTATCGGTGTAGGCTTCACTATTACATTAAAGCAGGCAAAGATTACAATATTTAAATACTTCTGGGCACCATTAAGACTTGCATTAATCTTGAATATCCTCTGAAGTGCAAACAACTTGGTTTGTGAATCAGGCCTGGCTAAAGTAAGAACAATATGCAGAATCTCTGCTTAGTAATGTGTCAGTCATAAAGCTAGCTCTGAATTGGGGAGTGAATAGTTTTATTATGATTCTGCTGAAGATGGCCATGATGTACCAAATGCTGTGTAGGGTGTATCTCTGATCAGCAGAGCTTACCTGTATTGTGTCACACTATCTGCTTCTGGTTAGGTGTCAGGTCTAAGATGAGACTTCATAAATCTCCTCTCCACTGCAACAGTAAAGTCCACCCTCTTGCTCCTCAATACAGTAGCTATAATGTCATCTTAAACAGCTGTTGCAAACTTTAAAGTTTTTTGTTAACTACCATAATCCTTAACTATGCCCTAATTTGTGTGTTTGTTTTTTTATTGGCAATTATTTGGAGGCCAGACCACCAATGTTCCTGTTTTTGATTGGCTCCTTGTGCTATTTTAAGGGAGGGAGAACATCTTTAAACACTCTTGTATTTCTTAGCATAACCTAAGTTGAATGTAAGCACTGTTAAATACTTGGCCTTTCACACACTGGTTTAGTTCGCCCAAATAGTGAATTGTTCATAAGCTCTGTACCCTGCCAAAAATCTGACAGATCTAGTTAAATGCCACTGATTCACTAGGAGAGTAATCAACCCAGCCTTCAGGGATCATTGTGAAATGAAATATGCTTTATTACAGGCCAATGCCTCTTTTGAAAATACATCTGCATAGTTTCAAGATGTGACTGTCATGGTGGTAAACAAAGCGTTATGTCTCTACTGAGGCTAGGGTGGAATGTGTAGATGGGGGTGGGGGGGGGGGGCGGGCGGTAATCAAAGATTAAGGTGCCAGGACATTAAGTGTAAATGAATGTAAGGTTACCTCCATATGATCTTGCCTATGTAAGGGTAAAAATACATTTATACCACTCGTGGTTGCAGGTACTTGCATCTGCCTTGCTGTATCTTAATATTGCTTATGTTTCATACAACTGGAAGCATGGCAGTTAACCACACTGAGCCTTTGATATGTCTAGGTGTATTGTATGTACTAATGTTGAGAGACTTTAGGGATGTAGCAAGGTTTTCATAATGCATTAACCAACTACTATGTATCTAACAAAAGCTGAAATATGGTAGTTTTCTGATTGTGATTACACAATAACAGCATTTCTGCACCTAGCAAAACTAATTCTACAGCTAATGTAGAAGCCAACCTACAAAAGTGTCTGTCTTGCTTCAGGCAGAAGCTACACTATATACACTGAGTCTTAAACTGTTGCTGATCTTGTCTGACCAGCACATGCTGGTTACACATAAAACAGATCATCCATGTGGGAACTAGTGATTATGGTTGAGTCTAAAATGACCACTCTGTGTGGTAAAGTACCATGGAAACATGTGGTCAAGCATTTGACTTTAAATCAATTGGATCACATACCTAATAGGCCTTTAATATGAAGAAATACTTGGTGTGAAACAAAGTATTTCTTCCCTCAGGCATATGCTAGCTTCATAGCTAGCAATGTCTGCAGATCAAACTGCTGATGTAGACAGAACTAGTCCTGGAAGTTTTATAGAAGCAAAGACTTTGGCCGCACTCAACATGGCTTATTTTGAGCAGTCCCCAGCATTAACTTATTAAAGTAGCAGAAAGATCTGCAGTACATTTGACTAGCCTATTTAAGTCAACAGGCCTCACATTCTGCACTTTATTCAAGCTAAATGTTGAGTCACATCCAGCAGTATGAGGTCTTGGTTAGCCACATTCTGACTAAAAAAAAATTCTAATGGTGTCAAGAAAATTTGTCAATCATGAGCACTAAAGTTCTCTAACTCTGCAGAAGCCATGGTTCTGTAATGTCACTTTAACAGTGTCTTGAGTTTGCATTTGGTATGCTATCATAACCATTCCTCTGTTCAGGATCAGCTGACCTATCCAAAACAATAGTTAAGCCTTGATGCCAGGCAACCACCTCCCAAACAGGAGAAATGGCCAAACTCAGATCTAGTAGTTCTAGCTGTACATTAGGATTTTTGCTTATATACTTCTCCTGGCAGATGTTTTCCTGAAGGCCCAAGTAAAGGCATATGGCAAGACTGGTTTCCCCAAGACCGATATATTAAACAATTTCTGACTACAGAGTAGTCAGTATATGTAAAGTCATTAAGACACTCTTTAGGTCTAAAACTCCTATCTAGCATCTATTTGACATCATGGTTTCAGAGCAACTGGTCTGTTCAAATGCTAGCTTTGAATTGCCTAACACAATTAAGGGACTCAAGTTATCCTCTAATTCAGAATGGCTGCAGGCAGTCCAGTTAACATTTTAGCTTGCATGTCACTTGATCAACACTCATATGCATTTTGGGTATATATAAATATATTTTTCCCTCTCTCCTGCAGACCAAGCTTTTGTGACCCTGGCTACAAATGATCAATATGTGAAAGGAGCATTAGTGTTGGGCTCATCCCTCCGGCAATACAATACTTCAAGAAAGCTGGTGGCTCTTATAACTCCTCAGGTCTCAGACTCCATGAGGTAAGGATATTTATTTTTCCTCATGCATGTGCGACAAAGATGGCTGGGGGTAGGGAACATCTGGGAAATGTATATCAGGCTATCACATGACATAAACTATAATCACACTAATTTTTTTTTTTTAATGACACCATAATATTACATTCAGGATGAAGCAGAGTCAATATAATTCCCCTAACATTTTCCAATGGGGAGTGTTTGCTCTGGTAGCTCACTGGACCAAAATGCAGGCCCTGAAAAGGGGTCAATGACAGAACCATTAACATTGTCCTGTGGCTCATGTCTTGGAAACGTTTGCTCTAGCCCCAGTCAACATTAATGGTCCACTGCATAATGTATTTCTGAAGTAGTGCAAGTCTGTAAACTCTCACTTATTGCAACTAACACTGTTCTATTTTGGGGAGAACTTGTACAGAAATGGAAGATGTTAGCTCAGATCAAGAACTTTGTGGAAGCCAAGCCTTGGCATGAAGTGTGGCACATCCCCTCTGGCTCTAACATGTAAAGCTGCTTCACAGAAGCCTATTGCAGGCTTTGCCACAGTGTGAGGAAATATGGGAAAGTTTCAGCCTGCATATTCAATGCAGCCCTCCTACTAAATCATAAACTGGATGCTAGACAATTGGGGACAGGTGTTAATTCTAAATCTCTATCTATTTGTAGAAAAGTACTTGACAAGGTCTTTGATGTCGTCAGAGTGGTGGATGTCCTAGACAGTGAGGATTCTGCTCATCTGGCTTTAATGCAACGCCCAGAGCTTGGTATCACGCTAACCAAAATCCACTGCTGGACACTTACAGAATTTACAAAAGGTGTATTCATGGATGCAGACACAATGGTAAGAAAACACTTACCATTTCTTGAATGGCTAGTCCTAGAACATCCAATATTTCAGACACTGGTAGTCCTCGATCTGGCACATCTTAACGACAAGATGCGGTATAAGTTAATGTTAAAAGCATTTCAATCTATTGACTTTAAATGATATACAAAGCACAAACTGGTGCATGTCAGTTCCTCTGCAGTTCTAACTAGACATGAATATAAATGTAATTATATTCAGTGTCACATGGCTTTGCACACTATGCACTAAACTATAAACCTTATGCAAAGGTTCAACTTTACAAAGAGCCTACATATTTACTGTTGTAATCAGTACAATATCTGTGAAAGTGGGCTCATGTAACATTTACCTTACTGTAGGTTTTGTCAAATATTGATGAGCTGTTTGAGAGGGAAGAACTGTCTGCAGCTCCTGATCCCGGCTGGCCTGACTGCTTCAACTCTGGTGTATTTGTCTTCCAACCATCTATCGACACCTACAACAAACTCTTACAGCTTGCTATGGAGAAAGGCAGCTTTGATGGCAAGTATTAGTATGTAATTTCACAGCACACATGATAATTATCCTTGGGTTAAAGCAACATGGAAGGCTTCTGGATTTCACTTATCTATAGTGTGTGTGTGTGTGTGTGTGTGTGTGTGCCCCCCCATGGGCTGTTTGTAACTTATGAATACACTGAAAAAGGTTAAAATGGCAGATAAACAGGTTACACATATTTGTAGGCAGCAAAAAGCTATTAAGCAACTTGAAAGTACACAGGTGAAGATTAATAGATTCTGAAATCGGAACCCCCTCCATGTCCCTTTCTAAGACTGATGTTGAGAGACAACATTCCTGTACTGATCCCTGTGTGACAACTTGTAATGGTTGTGTGGAACATCAAATTGTTTTACAACATTTATTAGTGCAGCTACAAGCTTTGAGAGCAGTCTAGTTTAAACACTAGTAACATAGTGGCTGTCAAACAGGACATTATTAGGAAAGTAAGCTTCTATTTTCTGAATTCTAATTAGAAATGTGTAAACTCTTGGGATGTCTTTAGAGCCAATTGCAATGTTAACTACTCAGAGCTGGGAAACTTAATAAATGCATGAGGCTAGTCAATGTGCTGGCCACCTGCTTATTACTTCTAGATGTATTCTATTTGTACAAACTTGTTTTTGCTCTTAGGTGGGGACCAGGGATTGCTGAATACATTTTTCAGTAGCTGGGCTACAAAAGATATAAGCAAGCACTTACCCTTTGTCTACAATCTGAGCAGTCTCGCCATATACACTTACCTTCCAGCATTCAAAGCGTAAGTATTGTGCTCATTTCAGTGCTGGGGCAACTACTTCTGGATAAGTTTATGCCAACATGTGGTGGATTTTTTTTAACTAAAATTGCTGCAATATAAAAAAAAGTCTAGCTTTCTTGTGCAGTGTTTAACACTTGTCCTTAATCTGTATCATACAAATGAACTGACAGAAGTTGTGCAGTATGAGAACCTCATCACATGATAGAATGATCTCCCTAGAACATCAGGTTACTAGAGCTTATTTCACTTGCTAACATAAGCATTGCTAAACTTGGCTACTATTCAACTTGCAGCACATCGCTTTAACACTGGGTTAAAAATAGTAAGTCTGTAACCAGCCCCTTCGCACATGGCTACTAAGATTAACTAATGTCCTTTCTCTAAAACTAGGATCTAGTACCAAGTTAACTACCCAATATTGTAACTTCATTTATAGTCTTGCATGCTCATAATTGCTATAGCTGCAATGTCTATAGCAGAGACATTTCTGTAATGGTGTACTAATTTCTGTTCAAATGTTCCCTCTGCCTAATATGACTAGTCTAACCATTGCATGAGAATTGGCCTTTATCAGAGGATAGCTACATGATGCACATTAGAATATAGCTTCTAAATGCCACTGTCACAAAAGGCTGAACCACTATCTGACTCTCCTGTAGCTAAAAAGGAATGTCATGGCTGTTTTGTTTTTTTCCCTCCATCTGCCCCTCAACAGCTACAAAGAACCTATACTCTGAACACTTAAGATTAGCCTAGTAGGTTCATCAAAAGCAGCAAATTTGCATTGAATTACCTTAGTATGCTCAAAAATGTAAAAGCAATGGTCAGTTTCACAATTGCAGCATTCATTGGCTAAAGCTGCATCATAAGAGTCATGCAATGCCAGTTGAAGATATTCATGGCACTCCTACTTCTATAGTTCCCCCTCCAAATTTAATGCCAACTTAAACATTGGCTAATCTGATATTTTAATATAGACCAGTGTATAAAACATGGGCATTTAGTATGTGTGTGTGTGTGTGTGTGTGTATATATATATATATATATATATATATATATATATATATATATATATATATATATATATATATATATATATATATATATATATATATATATATTATATAAATTTTTTTCTTTTTCTCCTCCCCAACCTGGATACACTAACTGTTGCATTACTGGAATTAATGTCTGTCTTGAATTAAATTGTCCTATTGAAACAGTGATTAGAAAGCTCACTTGCACTTATATTTAATTTCTATAATCTGACTTCTAAATTCCAACTGTAGATTTGGGGCTGACGCTAAAGTGGCACACTTCCTCGGCAAAATCAAGCCATGGAACTACACATATGATGCTTCAACAAAGTGTGTGACAGGTGATTCACATGACCATGCATTAATGCACCCAGAATTCCTCAACATGTGGTGGGATGCATTTACTACAAGAATTCAACCTTTGTTTACACAACATGTCGTTGCAAAAGATGTCCCAACTGGGATAAAAGCGGTACGTCAAACTTTATCTACTATGAAGATACTAGACCTCAGTCTTAAGGTTTGCTAACTGACACTTTGATAGAAAGGTCTTAAAGTTTAATAACAGAGCTAGACGGTTCAAGGTTGCATGTATAAAGAAATTTCTGTAACTGTTAGTATATGAAGCAGCTTTAGGGTTACTATCTAGTGTATAGGACTTCTAGGCATCTTACTAGTTTCTTTACACTAGGAGGGTGCAGTCCAAACATTAACATAACTTGATATTGACAGATGCCAAAGGCCAAGTCTGTTTCATATAGTTATGACTCGCAGCTCTTAACATTCTGATTCTATGTACATAGTATTTAGTGCCTTACAATAGAACAGATGAGAATTAATGGGAAGGATTCTCTTAAACATCTGAAAGCAGCTGATGTATTACTATAATATCAGGACATGTTTCTAATGGACATCTCCACTCTAAACAACTCAAGAACTTATGAACTTTAAAAAAAAAAAAAAAAAAAAAAACTTGAGTTGATTCTATAACTTGAGCTGCATAAGTCTAAATGTCAAATCAGATTAGAACTTTAATTCGTAGTCTACATCAGTACTCTATGGGTTCTCATATTGCTACAGTAACCATGAGCTCTGAATACCCCATATTGTTAATCATCTGAAACTGAGATCTAATCTAAATGGTTTTAAAATGTAACTGCATGCGTTTGAGTCTCCACTAAAAAAATGCCTTGCATCTTTTGAATACTGCTGCAAGCTCCAGGGTGGCTTGAGGTTTCCACTTGGCTATGTTTCTTAACTGTCTTAAACTGTTCACAGCTATCGGGCTTGGTCTATTCACTGGCTTTCTCTTGTCGCTTCTGTAGAGAGGTATGAAGAACTTAACTTGTCCAATTACCATGTACTCTGCAGATCATCATGGCAGTTATTTTACTTGGATTTTTGTTCAATACTTTGTCTTGCTGATTCTGTGTTCAGTTCTGCTTTGCTTGCTGCTTTGCATGGGAGCTATTCATTGGTTTCCTCATTTTCCAATGTTTTTGTTTATGGTAAAGAATCTCATTCCTGTCCTTCTTTCAGGAGGAAGTAACAGAAGCAGTTTCTCAGATGTCATTATCATCAAGTGAACCCTCTGTATCTTCGTCAGAAGAAGAACGACGAGAGAGGTGGGAACAGGGCCAAGTCGATTATATGGGTGAAGATTCCTATGACAACATAAAAAAGAAGCTAGACTCATATCTCCAGTAAGAATACCTCCTGCACAAGAACAGACCATACAAGGACTTGTTCAAGAGCTGTCTAGCATCTAGGACTGTTCTAACTCATTGTTTACTAGGAGCTTTATTAAAACGTCAGACAGTTCAACTTTTCAGTGGGAAATATAAAATAGGCATCAACGTCCAGTTAGAGTGCAGTGTCTCCCCCTTTTGCGTAGAATATTAAATGGCAGAAACTTTACACTAGAAAATCTGTCTGTCAACCCAAGTATTACCTAGACACAGAGCACTTACTGGTAGTTTTGTTTTGTTTTTTTTAACACGATTCTTTTTAAAATGGCGCCCAAATGGAAAGTAAATCTTGGCCTGAACTACTGATGCTACTACTCCCACTGTTCCACATGACCTTTTGGATTGTCTAGGTTTTATGAGCAATGTCAGTTTGCCTTTCCATCAAGGTTTCCACGAGCAGCCCTTTGTCCACATGTGTGCAAACTGCCTTGCATGAACAAGTTCTGCTCCTACACTCCAGAATCTTCATCTGAAGTTTCCAAATAGATTGGAGTAAACTGTGAACACCTATACTTGTTGTTCAGTTCTGTACCCAGAAGGGCTGATGTATGCATTATGAACTAACTGTATCCTGGCAAAAAGAAATAAAACAGTTATGTTCAGTATCTTCTCTCTCAACTTCTTACCTTGGCTGTAGGAATCTGGTAGAGGGACACATGGAGGGAACTAAACCTGTAATGCTACACTTTACCCTAGCATACCAGCTGTGAAGTGCATACAGACAGTAAGTAAAGGCTCATGGACATCTAGTAACATGAATCTTCAGCTGTTACACACCTACATAATTTACATTAATAGCTCATGCAAATGTTTAGAGGGGGGGCATAGCACAAAGAAACATACATGAATTATGCTTCTGACTTGACAGCATTAGACCATTCATAGCTACAGTATAATTTGTGGTGACTGACTATTCCACAAGCTTCTCAAGTTGCAACATGACTTCACCACCTAGCTATAATACTCTTTTTGCAGGACAACTGGTTTGTTATGACGTTAACAATATACCTCCAATGAAATTCACATTTTTCTCTACATAGTTTGAAATACTCTATTGTAACCTCATACACACATTTTAGACACTTTATGAACTTCACCCAAAGAAGAATCAGTGGGTGGATCAGACTGCTACAATTTGCAGTACTCTAGTGTTCGTTGTAGATCCATTTAGCTTAAACACTAAATGTGTATTAACAGCCATTACACATCTGGATTCTCAGAGTTCACAGCCTTTTACCTTCCCATCACATATGTACCGATGGTAACACTACAGGAAGAAAGCCAAAAGGTAGCTAACCTGAACTTGCAACATTAACTAGTGTGCAAAAGTCTTCCAATATAATTGGCTAAACTTTAAGAGTGGTCATGCAGATGTCAAAAAGCAACCAGCTGAGAACTGGCACTTCTGTCCCATGGTGTTGCATGTTCTTATAATTACTAATTGGTGGTAGGAATGGACTTCTGAAAGTGAAGTTACACCTCAATTTTTAAGTCCAAATTCCTGAGTTTTTAGACACACAAAAATCCCCTTAAGAGAAAAATGGCCGCAGAAGAAAACGGGTCCACAGGACCCTAAAGACACAACACCACCAAGCACATACGACTTTTAAAAAAACCTGTACAAGATACACTTTTAGCAAGGATGCTAAATAGTACACAGCCGCCTACCATATACACATTCGCCACCATTTTACAACACTAATTTACACAATGTGGAAGTACAGCTACCCGAACGGCTTTCCCTCACGCACGGAGCCTATTTACACTGCACACACTGCTGACTTACACCTCAGCTCCAACAGTGCAAACCAACACTGTGTGCTCCAGGAACATTAAATCAGATTGTCAACTCTTCAGCACAATGCTTCCTGCATATATTACTTCCAAATAGGTAAAGTATATTCATTTTATTTCATTAGCATCCAAAAATACATATACACAAATAAAAAATCACAAACACAAAAGCCATTCACTGCGCCACTCACGATTGCCATCGCTGCTCATAGCACACAAAGCCTTGCAATAAGCAGATCAGCACCAACCAGACTAACAGCAAAAGCGCCTATCAGAAAAAATTTTTTTATATATATATATATATAACAGCCTAGCAATGAGCGCCGAATGACCACAAAAATTGTCTAGGGCAAACTGCATTACCTGCCTTAGAGTTCTATTGCCGTCATTTTTTTTGACTGGCAAGTCGCTAGTTTAATATAACTAGGCAAAGTTAATTCAGAAATAGATGATCACCTTGTGGTGTACTCCTTTATGGGAATACATTAAAACCTTCTGAATTATACCATGAAAGTTAATATTGATAAAACCTTGTCAATGGCACAATTAAACTGATCTAATTCAACATGTCTGCCACAATAAATGGTCATTTGATTTACTCAAGGGCAACATACTTTATTTTGGTCACCATAACATGTTCAGACTAATCTGGGACTAACATGCCAAATCACTAGCATATGTTGTGTTGCACTGGAGCAAATCAAACAACCATCCATTGTGGGTTGGAATTTCAAATAAGATCACAGGTGCTGGTCTGATATTGCCCCCTTCTACATTAATATATTTAGCCATCTTTTATAACCATAAGAAATTGAAGTTTTTATTTTCCCATAATAAAGTGTACCACAAAGATCTCTTTTTCTAAATTGCCTGGCACAAACTGCATAAAAGTAACAGATGTGGATAACAGAGTATACTATTGAGCATACATTGGGAGAAATAATCTTCCTCTTCATTGGGTTGATAAGCTGGAAGAAATTACCAAACTCCTACAATGTACCAAAAAACGCAGGCTTGAACATATAGCCAACTTGGCATGCTCTTACTGTTAAAGATGCTCCAAGGAGTTGGATAAGTGAGCTTGAAAGTGGAGTATATTTAGGTACATTAATTGGAAAGGGCGAATGCGCATTTGTTTTTGTTGGTCTCTTGTCCCCCTCATATGTTTCAATACCTATAAAGCAAATCTAGATGTTTATTCTCCAATGATCTTCCCATTCAGACTGGCCTAATAAATGCAGTAAATTGATTTCATGTAAACACCAACATGAAATTAGAATTATTTGTACCAGAGACTAATTGCTATAATTTGATCGGAGGGCAGTCTTGATAATAAATGTGCTAACATGATCCTTTAACTTATTTATATTTATATATATATATATATATATATATATATATATATATATATATATATATATATATATATATATAATTATACACACTGTCCACTTAAATATGTAATATTTGATCAGTTTTGATTTGCCTTTGTTGGAGTTGAGAAACGGTTTGCCTATGTACTCCTATTTGGACCTGTCTAATTTTCTTTTCCATAGTGCAGCACAGTTGTTATCCTAATGTCTTGGCTTCTATTTGTGCTTCATGCTTTTCAGGAGTAGTATGTAACTGGATATGTCTTCTATTTTATATAGAGAAGCTAATCTGGTCTTAGCCTTGTCATATGATTCACGTGGCCTCATGCATGTTTAAGTCTTAGTGAGTACTGACACATTTGGAATCCCATTCTAAAAATTATGCCCTGAACTGGTATAGTGCACAAAAACTGCTCGGCTTCAAATGTGAGTTCCTTGGATAAATCCAGACTGAAATGTATCCTGTAGTAGATGCTTAATCATGTTTACTTTCTCTTGCAATGAGGCAGCTACAGGTAATTGTGCACTGCCCTCTGCCACAGTGTTCCAGTCTAAATAGGGCAAGAAAACATCTGTTTAAAGTTAACAATTTCATTGGTTAAATTGAAGTTTACTTATAACAGTTGCTTACAACTTTCAGTAATGGAAGATGGACCATAACAGTGGCCCTTTAGCATCCAAGGTAGCACCAATGTATAACTTGCCATTCATTTAAGACTGGTAAACCTAACCTTATTTCAATGTTGTATACCAACACAAAGTCAGTCCTATATCTTCTTAGATGTCTAAATGACAAAGGTATAGAACTATTCTCATTCTGGATCACTACCTTGTCATGATGAAGGGGCTTGTGTACCTCAATGAAGCTGTGAGCTACACCAGGTAGGGTTTCCCAAGATGGGCTGGTCAGAGCAGAGAGGTTAGACAAATTGTGGTCCACTGGAGAAGGAACTTGCAACACACCCCAGTATCTTTGCCGAAACACATGGATAAGCGCAATCAAAAACTGTCGTGCTGCGTCCATATAGTCACCAAGAGCCAGACACGACTGAAGGACTGAACAACCACAAAATAGGACTATTAGACATTATTATTATTATCGTTTATTTATAACGCGCCAACATATTCCGTAGCGCTGTACATAAGATAAGTTCAAGACAAAGATACATACAAATTAACACATAGTAAAACAAGGAGTGCCCTGTCTTTGAGTTTGGAATCCAGTGTCCATGGTGCTTTCCCTAAAACACCTTGTGGGATTGAAACTCGCAGACTTACATCCTAAAGCTATTGTGTGAGGAAAAGGAGGGAGAGAGATTTGAGAGTGTGTTAGGATGAGAGGTGATCCGCTTCTTTAAAGAGATGTGTTTTTAGAGAGGATTTGAATGATTTGAGGTTGGAGGATAGTCTGGTGGAGCGAGGCAAGGAGTTCCAGAGAATAGGGGCAGCACGAGAAAAGTCCTGAAGGCGAGAATGAGAAGAGGTGACAAGAGTTATGGAAAGAAGAAGGTCATTAGCAGAGCGAAGAGGGCGTGTGGGGGAGTATTTGGAGATGAGACCAGAAAGGTATGGGGGAGTGCACTTGTTGAGGGCTTTGAAAGAAAGGGTCAGGATTTAAATTTTATTCTGGAGGCTATGGGAAGCCAGTGGAGAGATTGACAGAGAGGTGATGCCGACACTGAACGTTGTGTACGGAAGACGAGTCTAGCAGAGGCATTCATAATGGATTGAAGTGGAGATAGTCGGGTGGTGGGGAGGCCAGCAAGAAGCGAGTTGCAGTAGTCCAGTCGAGAGATGATGAGAGCGTGTATAAGGATTTTAGTTGTGTCCTGTGTAAGAAAGTGGCGAATTCTGGAGATGTTTTTTAGATGGAGAAGACAAGATTTAGTTAGTGATTGTATGTGAGGGATGAAGGACAGGGCGGGGTCCAAAAGAACCCCAAGACAACGGGCTTGGGAGGAGGGGGTGATGATGTCATTGTTGACAGTAAGAGAGATGTGAGGAATTGAAGCTGTGGGAGAGGGAGGGAAGATTAGGAGTTCAGTTTTAGACATGTTGAGTTTGAGATGGTGGGTGGACATCCAAGAGGATATACTAGAGAGGCAGTTGGAGACATGTGTTAGAAGAGAGGGGGATAGATCTGGTGCTGAGAGGTAGATTTGGGTGTCATCTGCGTAGAGATGATATTGCAGCCCAAAAGAGTTTATAAGGGTACCAAGTGAGGAAGTGTAGATGGAGAAGAGGAGCGGGCCTAGTACAGATCCTTGTGGTACGCCAACAGACAGGGGGTAGGTAGAAGAAGAGGTGTCAGAGAAGGAGATACTGAATGATCGATTTTGTAGGTATGATGAGAACCACGAGAGAGCAGTGTCTCGAATACCGAGGGAGGAGAGGATATGGAGTAGAAGTGGATGGTAAACAGTGTCAAAGGCAGCAGAGAGATCTAGAAGAAGGAGAATAGAAAAGTGACCTTTTGACTTGGCATTAAGCAGGTCATTGGTGACTTTAGTGAGAGCTGTCTCAGTGGAATGTTGGGGCCGAAAGCCGGATTGGAAGGTGTCAAGAAAGGAGTTAGAGGAGATAAAGCTGGTAAGGCGGGTATAGACGAGCCGCTCGAGCAGTTTGGAAGCCGAAGGAAGTAGAGAAATAGGGCGGTAGTTAGAAGCAATGTCAGAGTCAGATGAGAACTTTTTGAGGATGGGTGTAATTGTGGCGTGTTTTAGACAAGATGTAAACTTGCCGGTAGTTAGGGAAAGGTTGAAAATGTGTGTGAGAGCTGGGATTAGTGTGGTAGAGAGGGGAGTGATGAGCTGAGATGGAATAGGGTCCTGGAGACATGTAGTGAGGCGAGTGGATGATAGCAGGCTAGCGACTTCATCCTCTGGAGCTGGGGCAAAGCAGTTCAAAGTGGCTGTTGGATTGGGGGAGGGAGAAGAGTGGGTTAGGTTGGATAGTTGAGACGGTAGAGTGAGTGAGCCACTGTGAGATGAGAGTTCATTGCGGATATTTTCGATTTTATGAATAAAATGGTTGGCAAAGTCTTCAGCTGTGAGAGAGGAAGGGATGGGAGGAGGTGGTGGGTGGAGGAGAGTTTTGAACGTTGCGAACAGACGCTTTGGGTTAGAGGATAGGGTTGATATTAGTGAAGTGAAGTAGTGTTGTTTGGCGAGGTTGAGGGCAGAGGAGTAGGAGCGTAACATAAATTTGTAGTGGAGGAAGTCTGCAGAGGTGCGTGATTTCCTCCAGAGCCGTTCAGCGGTGCGGGAGCATTTCTGGATGTATCGTGTTTGAGTTGTGTGCCAAGGTTGTGGAAGAGAGCGAGAGCGTCTTCGTGTGGTTATGGGGGCGAGGGTATCAAGGATGGAAGAGAGAGTAGAGTTGTAAAGTGAGAAGGCAGTGTCAGGGCAGTTGATGTAGGTGATGTGGCTCAGAAGGGGTTGGATATTAATGGAGAGCTGAGTAGGGTCAAGTGCTAGCAGGTTTCTGTTCGGGATGGTGGCAGGGGTAGGAGAGGGGTGGTGGGAGGAAGAAGAGGTGAGGTTAAAGGTAAGTAAGTGATGGTCAGATAGAGGGAGTGGATGGGTGACTGGGTTGGAGGCTGTGCTGAGGTTGGTGAAGATAAGGTCAAGAGAATGTCCAGCATGATGAGTAGAAGAATCTGTTAGTTGTGAGAGGCCGAGGGAAGAGGTGAGTGCAAGCAGTTTGGCTGCTGCTGGGGAGGTGGGAGTGTCAATGGGAATGTTAAAATCTCCAAGTACCAGTAAGGGAACATTGGAGGAGAGAAAGTGAGGGAGCCAGGCAGAAAAGTGATCAAGAAATTGAGAGGGAGTGCCAGGGGGGCGATAGATCACGGCAACACGTAGAGAGATAGGTGAGAAGAGGCGGATTGTATGCACTTCAAAGGATGAGAATTGGAGGGATGGGACAGGGGGTAAGAGGTGGAAAGTACAGCGAGTAGAAAGCAATACACCCACACCACCACCTTGCTTGGTCCCAGGTCTAGGTGTGTGGCTGAGGTGAAAACCACCATAAGAGAGTGCTGCAGGGGAGGCAGTGTCTGAGGATGAGAGCCAGGTTTCCGTGAGAGCCAATAGATTGAGGGAGTTGGAGATGAATAAGACATAAGCAATTGAGGCAGGAAGATTGGATGAGCAACTCGGGGAGTGCACCAAAGGAGGACAGCTCGAGAAAAGTCCTGAAAGAGGGACTGAGAGGATGTGACAGCGCACAAAAGAAGGTCACTAGATTGAAGAGGGCGGTTAAAAGTAATATATAAGTTAAAAAAGGTGCTCTTATTGTTTGTGGAGACACTAATATGATTCTAGACTCATCCAATGACAGATCCTGATCCACTGAACCTAATTCACATAATGTTGTTAATATGGTCCAGGAAACTTCAGCAAGAGATGCTAAAATTTTAACTTTTTACAAATGGAAAACCTTGCATCCATATATTGGAAAAAAAAAAATGTAATTCAATAATAGACATTGCTCATATTCTAGAATCAATTATTTCCGAAACATTTATATTTTACATGGTAGAGAATCGTGCTTTTGTTTTAAGAATCGGTAATGAAATTTTTAACAAATACGATAATGTGGCTATATTTATACTGTTTTTGTTTTCACTTGAATTGCATGTTTCTTGGTTCCTTTTTCTTTGCTGTTTGATAATTGGTTATTAAATTATGTGAGAGCACACACAAAGGTAAAACTCATTTTTAAAGATACTGATGTTTAATCTATCACTTTAGGTGGAAATGTCATTAAGCATGACATGTCTTTTGTTATGGTCACCCTTTTTGACCCGAAGACTTCCTCACGCCCACAACCCAGGGGAGGGGGATCTGCTTTACCTCCCCAAACCTCCTGCCTTCTGCTACAGAAATTCTCCCATGAGGGATATAAAGGACCACCAGCATGAAATAATGAACACAGGATCAGCATGATCCAATTCGGTCCATCAATCCCCTTCTCATAGGATTGCAGTAGAGGTTCAGGATGCAAGTGGTTAATAGTCCAGTAAAATAATAAAAAGCCTTCATGTATCACCTTCTTCTAGCATGGCAGGATCAGTTCAGAATGCTAAAGTGGAGTATAGTTAGGTACATTAATTGGAAAGGGCCTCACTCTTGAATGCTCATTTGTTGGTCTCTTGTAAGATTGTGTCCCCCTCATTTGTTTCAATACCTATAAAGCAAATCTAGATGTTTATTCTCCAATGATCTTCCCATTCAGACTGGCCTAATAAATGCAGTAAATAAAATGATTTCATGTAAACACCAACATGAAATTAGAATTATTTGTACCAGAGACCAATTGCTATAATTTGATCAGAGGGCAGTCTTGATAATAAATGTGCAAAGAAACACACCATTTTTATCTGCCCCAGAGAGAACATATCTTTAATGGCCGATTCACCTTCTTTTATATCATTTTTACATGCCAAACATCAAAGAACTATTGTTTTAACCAGTTAGAATATTCCCCCTTTGTATTATATTAATGATCCCTATGTGGGTAATGATTAGCTCCAGGGACTTGTAGACATACTGTCTCCACTACCCCTAGGTGTCATATAGTCTGGTAGTCCAGGCTTATCAGTTACCTTTGAGAGGATTTGGGCACAGCCAGGGATTGTTAGTCATTGTGCTGCTGGAGCCATCTTGCTTCCTCTGGCAGATTTTGACTCCACTTTTCTCCTATCTGTTGTTGGTGGCCCTTCCATTGGCCCTGATTGTAGAGGGTGAGATAACTGGACCTTTCTCCGCCATGGCATCTATACCAGAACATCTTATCCTATCTTATTTTCTGGGCACAGCAAAGAAGAAAACAATAGCCCTAGAGCCAAAATGCGTGGGTGGGGATCTCATACAGTAGAAATGAAATCAACAAGGTGTACTCATCACAAAATGGTAGAAAACATAAAACATGGATTTCTTTTTACCTCTTTACTCACACATTCTTTGTTCTAAAGAGCATATTAGCTACCTTTATAATAACATTGTGAAAAGGGAAGTAATTGCTACTTCTAATAACTAACCCGTGAATAGAATAAATCCATATAAACAGTACTGCTAAACTAATATTTCTTATATCCAGTCACTATTATTTCTTATATCCATTCCTTATAAAGGGGGAAAACAATTATTTCTAACGACAAATGCATGCAGTAGTACTGTGTCACTGCACTAGATGGTTTTGTAATAGACTTTATATATGACCAGGCCCTGAGGCCCAACATCACCCCACACAAAACAGAGGGAAAAAAAGAGTCCCAGTTCCTTAAGGCAAACCTCTGGGCCGTTTTTAATAGCCCTTGAGGTTGTTGGCCACTTTGGCTGGTGTCCCTCCATGGTCAGTTATCCCCCCCAAAACAGTCCACGAGTCCAGGGGCTTGTGACAGTACATATTTGGGTCCTGAAGAGCCATTCATTGTGGGGTTTAGGGGTATCCCACCATGGCCCTAAAAAGTGGGTTGTTACAACAATCATAGTCTGTTATTTATGTAAATATTAAGATTTGTGTATTTAATTAGCTCAAAGGGCAGTCAGATTATGGAAGTCACAATCTAAGGAGGCTGTGATGGCAGAGTCAATGGATAAACTTTAAAAAGGAGTTAGATATAAGGCATATAATGTTATTTCAGCTAACTAGAGTAGGTAGGATATTGGTCCAAGGAAGAATCAGATTGACATTTTTTGGGATCAGAAAATATTCTTTTGTCCTAAAGAGACAATTGACATTGTTTCAATGAGATTTTATTTTACTTTCCCCTAGCTCAAGTCACAATTCACATAATACAGTGATCAGACATCTAAAATTCGTGAACTTCATAGACAAAAGGCTTTTCAACCTAATATACTATGTAACTGTTTTGCATGGCAATACAGCATTATCTGACACTTTTTGTGGTGGAAGCACAAATCTAACATAAACGTTTGAATTGGTGCTACTGGTGACGATGTTGGGAGTTAATTACACTGTAGAACTTGACCAATTTGCATATTTACAGTGACTTGTGGGATACTTTAGAAATACTCGAGCTGCTGCCGTCAGGTTTATTCTCATACCTCCGGCTTTTAGTGACAGCAGCATAATGCTGGGAGACCCGGCATCACTGCTTTGGAAGCACTGGATTGCCTCCGTCCTTTTTTTCTGTGTCATCGAGCCATCCAAGCGTGTAAACATGTAGCCAGACTCTCTACACACAAAAATTAGGACAGTATACCGTTTCTATGGCAACAGACATTGCAATGATGAAATAATTCTGACTTGGTGTCAATCCTTTTGTTTTGCATAAAACTAGGTTACATAACTGTTCAGTCGAAGGGCTGTGCAGACGGTCAAAAGGCTATACCAGCTGGGGAACCGCATTATAATTTATTATGCTTATACTGCATAGCCTTGTACATCTTTTCAAGGACTATATCTTCAATCATTTATCATGTTAAAAAAAAAATACAGTAAAAAGTCAGACCCGATATGACATTTGGTCTTCCCACATTCAGACAGACCTGTATTTCCCAAGAAGCTTTCATTTGTTTTATCACCTTCTACCATGTGTGCTATTCTATGACCTACTTTTGGAAGATAGGCATCCTTATATAACCCTTAAGATTCCACCCTCCATCTTCAAGCAAGGACTTGAATAATACATTTGAAATAAGCCACTCTCCTGTTAAAGAACCGCTGTAGTCATTTGTTTTCTTCTATATGGCCTTTATAATAACCTGGTGGTGTAAAAAATGTACTGCAGCCAAATAACTATTTTATCCATCGATCTGGCTCATACGGCGTGCCGACAGAAGAGGCCTTGAGCTATGAGAGATGCCCCCCGAGGCCCTGGGGGTGCTGAGTGCCCTCGCTTAACATAGCGATGGCCTCGCTGTCGACTCAGTACTGTTTGAGTTGTGCCATGTCGGAGGATGGAATAGCTCTTTGCCTGCAGTATATTTTCCACCACCAGGTGGTGCTGTGACAAAGAGCTCAACCCCACTGTTTTGGCGGGAAACGGCTATGAAATAGAACAGATCCGAATAATTAAACTCACTACTGGCCATAATGTTTTTAGAAGGCAAAACAATAAACACAGCTTTTAAATGTTTCACTTTTGTGTTCAGTTATTACTGCAGACTTCCCTTTTTCTTTCATGTGTGATGTTTCAGTAGGGTGTGTCCTTGTAGCCGCCACAGTTCTTTTGTGCAGATAGAAGCTTACTCTCTGTATGCAAAGTTTCTACCTTAGAAAGTAGTTCTATGGAAACTATAAACTATAAACTATATATGTTTTTTAATATGTTGCCTATTTTCAAGAGTAGCTTTTCAAAGACAATATTTTAAATATATGACCACAGCAGACCTCCAACTATGGGGTTGAAAAACATGTTTTCAAATTCATTAACTTTCCTTTAAACTTTACACAGATCTCAACTCTTGCATTATTGTTTATTTACAGTCCATTTAACAGATGAAAACAGTATATTTGTATTAACTAAGAGAAGGGAGGGGTTCCCTGGTGATCCAGTGGTTAGAATTCAGTGCTTTCACCGCTGAGACCTGGGTTAAATTACAGTCAGGGAACCAAATGGTCACACGGGTAAGTATTTGGATGGGAGACTACCTAGGAATACCAGGAGCTGTATGCTTTGGCCCATTGGAGAAGGAACTGGCAATTAACTCCAGTATCTCTGGTATCAAAACCAAGTGGATCAGCATGACCATGGACATAAAGATGTGCCTGATGTGTTACAGTCCATGAGGTCACAGAGAGTCAGATATGACTGAACAACGCACAAAAAAATTAGAAGAAACATTTTGATACAATTGTAGTTTTTGTATGTAAATATGTGTAAATTAAAAATGTGCACTGCGGTCTAAAACATTTTACCCCACTGTTTTACTATTGCTTACTTCACATCCACTTCTGATGTTGCTTCTGATCTACACTAACCTGAGGGCACTCCACCATAAAAATGGAAAGCATATTTATGAGTATGAAGTCATAGTAAAGCACAAGCCAGCTATACAGTATATAACTTTTATTTATAGAGCAAAACATTCTGAAGTGTTTTAAAACATGCACACAAAATACAGATTTATGACAATTAAAATATAAACACAATGAAGTATAGTATTCTCTACTGACAATCTACATTCTAAAGAAGTCAGTATTTGAGAGTAAAGGTTAGGGATATATTTTGTGGACAGTGGTTCAGTATAGGCTGTAGCCGCTAGAGAAAGTGTGAGAGTAACCTCTAAGTTTAGATGATTGTTAATTTTGTTTGCTATGTGATATTTTTATGATAGCTTTGGGAATATTTAAAGTGTTTATGGTTTCTGACAGAGCAAAGCACAAAGTAAATGTAATAACGGAAATATAAGCAGGATTGGTATCGTTACATAGTTACATAGTAATTGAGGTTGAAAAAAAGACTTTTAGTCCATCAAGTTCAACCTTTTCCAATCTCCTCTAATCTGCAATATGCGGATTCATTGTTAATTGTTAATTCATCCAGAGGACGGCAAACAGAAAGAAAAAAAACAAGTGAAATTGTCTCAAAAGGGGAAAAAAATATAAAATTCCTTCCTGACCCCAGATACAGGTGATCGGACTCCTCCCTGGATCAATAATCTCTCTCTAATGCCCTCCAATGCTTTTTTTATTTAAAAATATATCCAATCCCTTTTTAAAGTTATCTATCGAATCCACTGGCACCACCTCCTTTGGTAGAGAATCCCACAGATTAATTACCCTTACTGTGAAGAACCCTTTTCTTTCTTTAAGGTGGAAACTTTTTACTTCTAACCTCAAGGGATGTCCTCTCGTAAGTTAATCTAACCAACCTTACTGTGAAGAACCCTTTTCTTTCTTTAAGGTGAAATCTTTTTACTTCTAATCTCAAAGGATGTCCCTTTGTCAGTTGAAACCTCTTCGCACAAAAAGCTCACTTGACAAAGCCTTGTATTGAGCCTGGATCACATATTATATTTGTCAAACTGCAATTTGTCGTCACACTTACGAGCCTCGCCAAGCAAGACAAGTCGTTGAGGCACTGAAGCCTTCCGCGCTCGGAGGACTTAGGCAATGAGCCCTGAATGCACTCCTGCGAGCCTTGAGAAACCAGGTGAGCATTTGAGGCACACTGGACTTAGGCTGCAAGCAGTTGAGGAACACAGGACTTAGATAAAATATTCTGAGCTCGAAATCTCTGGGGCAAAAAAAATCCAACCTTGGAAAAAGATGAATGTAACTGCTGAACCGTGGAAATCGAAATACATGAAAAACAAAAAAAATAATGCAAAATAAATTAAAACACACTTACACACAGCACAGGGGGAGAACCAGGACTCAAAAATCGGGTAAGCAAGAGAAAAAATGGCGGACGAAAAACACAATAAAATTCTGAAACTGGATGAAAACGAGACTGAACAAAGCCAGGCACGCGGGACTTAGAAAATACACAACAGCAAAGACAGTAACACTTACACGAACAACGCCAGGCACGCCGGATTTAGAAAATATATAACGCCCAAGACAGTACAACACCAGGCACGCAGCACTTTGAAAATAAAACCAACGCCAGTCAGCCCGCGCCACACAAACTTTCAGCAGACACATAGATCAGAAACACACAGGGAAGGGACAGGGGGAGACACATGCCATTCCCAAGCACAAAACTTGCAGGTTAATGAACCCTGCAATGAGCAGCCCGTACAGTAAGCAGAATGTGCTCAGCGAAAGCCTCACATTGTGTGGCAAACAGCATTGCCTGGCTTACAATTTTATTCCCGCCATTTTTGACGGGCAATACGCTAGTATATTTATATAAGGTAATCATATCCCCTCTTAGATGCCTTTTTTCTAGAGAAAATAAGTTAAAATTTTATTTTGTAAGTCTTTCTTCATAACTTAGGCCCTCCATTCCCCTAATTAGTTTTGTTGCCCTTCTCTGTACTTTTTTCAGCTCTAAAATGTCCTTTTTATGTAGTGATACCTCTATATTTGTTGCATTAAGATTATAAATTGCATGGCTGTTTTTCCTTCTTAGATGCATAACTTTACATTTATTCATATTAAATTTAATCTGCTATTTAGTCGCCCATTTCTCTAATCCCTTTGGAGGGAAAGTACATCATTATCTGATTAAATTACCTTGCACAACTTGGTGTCATCAGCAAAAATGGAGACAATACTTTCCAATCCTACTTGTAAGTCATTAATAAATATGTTAAAAAGGAGAGGATCTAATACTAAACCCTGAGGAACCCCACTTACCACATTAGTCTGCTCAATAGTCTCCCATGTGCCACTGTATCAAAAGCCTTTGCAAAATCCAAAAAGACTACATCCACTAGGCTGCCTTGAACCAAATTCCTACTAACCTCTTCATAGAAAGTAAATAGGTTTGTTTGACATGACCTATCCCTCATAAATGTGTGTTGATTCCTACATCTAATCTTGTCTAAATAGACATATTATTGTATACTATCTCTTATTAACCCTTCTAAAAGCTTTCCCATTACAGATGTGATGCTTACAGGTCTATAATTTTCTGGATTTGTTCTTTCTCAGTTCTTAAATATAGATATCACCTCTGCTTTGCTCCAGTCATCTGGTAGAGAAACTGTGTTGAGTGAAACTGTGTTGAGTGTCCCCTCTTGTTTGAATAATTTAAATGCCTGTTTTTTACTCCTCGTCTTCATCTTTAAGTCATTGTTAAGCCACATTGGATGAGATTTACTCCTTCTACTTTTATTTCCACATGGTATATGCCGATGAGTATGTATATTTAGTAAGGATCTAAATGTTGTCCATTTATGTTCAGTGTTTTTACCTATCAGTTCTTTGTCCCAGTCTATACGTTGTATTGCTGCCCTTTAAAATCTGCCCTTTTACAATTAAGACTTTTTGTTGGCAGTTTACAGTTTTTTTTGTTTTTTTATTCAATCTGAAATGAGACTGTGTTGTGATCACTGTTTCCCAAAGGTTGCCCTATTTCAACATTTGATACTATATCAATATTATATGAGACTAGAATATTGCCCGTCAAAAAATGACGGCAATGAAATTGTAAGGTAGCTAATGCTGTTTAGTGTGTAATAATGAAATATATAATACATTAATACATTAATAAATGAATATACTTTACCTATTTTAAAGCATTGTGTGGAAGAGCTGTGAATGTGTTTTGATGTTGCTGCAGCATTAGTGGTGTGGATCTGCTGTGTAAGCGTGCTGAATGTGTGCAGTGTAACACTGTGCGTGCGCGAGCCCAAACCGTTGTCGTGTACTTCCGCATTGGCATAAAATGGCGAGTAATGTGTGGTATACGTTTGTATCGGAATATCCGTAGGTGTTTTGTGGTGTTTTGCGAGTTTCTTGTGGTGTTTTGCGAGTTTAGAGTGCTGTAGCCTCGTTTTCGTTTTATTCGGCGGCCATTTTTTCTCTCGCTTCGATTTTTTTTTAGTCTCTAAACTGTTTTATTTGGAGTAAAATCGAGGTGTAAGTTGTATTTTTGAGGTGCTGGGTGCTCCCTCTTGGTGTAGGTAAGTTTTTTATGTATGTGGTGTGTGTATGTATTGTGTTTTACATTTTGTAATGTTCGCGAGTTGCGTCCGAGTGTTGCGAGTCCGTAATGTGTGTGAACGTGTGTCGTATGTTGTTTGCGAGTGTCGTAATGTGTGTGTCGTACTGTTTGGGTTGCGACGTGAAGTTTGCGAGGGTCGCAGTTGCTGGCAAGGAGCGCCTTCGGCTTTGCGAGGTCCTCAGGTGCTGGCATGGAGCGCCTAAGGCGCTCCATGCCAGCAACTGAGGCCCTCGGGCAGTGCCCCCCCCTTCGCGAGGGCCGCGGGCTCGCTACGCGAGCCCGCAGCGTTAGCAACAACTCGTACGCTCACAACTATATATGTGATGACTAAATCCAAGATAGCCTTATATCTAGTAGGTTCTTGAATAACCTGGACCAAATAATGATCTCTGAGTGTACTCAAGAACCTGCTCCCCTTAGCTGAACTGCTGGTCTCATATATCCAGTTTATTTCATGATAGTTAAAATCTCCCATTATTAGAACTTGCCCGTGCTTAGCTGCATTTCCAATCTGTAACAATAATTATATTTCCTCACTTTCAATTATATTTGGGCGTTTATAGCATACTCCTACCAATAGAATTTGCTGCTACGCTATTTAACTCTATCCACAAACATTCAACTTTACCACTAGTTCCAGCAAAAATATCTTCTCTGACTATAGGTTTAAATTAGCTTTATTAGCTGCTAATAATTCTAACTCTCCCATTTTTCCTGGCAAGCTTCTCACATTAGTAAGCATACACTTTATGTTAAGAATCTCTAGTAAAAGCTGGAACAAAACGGTGTGGAACAGTCGCTTTATAAAGGAAATTGATTCCAGTATGACTGGAATGTGTTAAGAGAGACAAGAACATTATCGATATGTTCCCATTGCCATCTGTAGATACTCTCAATGGATTGAGGCCTTTCCCTGCAGAACTGCTGATGCAACCCCTGTAACTAAATGCCTTGTCCGAGAAGTGATTCCTACATTTGGGGTATGTTCAAAAAATGGGACTCACTAAAAACAAAGTTGGCTAAACTTGGTGCTCAAACTGGTAAAAACTAGGTTCATTGTCTACATCTTTACGCCTTTAAATTGTAAGTCTGCGAGTTTCAATCCTGCAAGGTGCTTTAGGGAAAGCGCTATGGACACCGGATTTCAAGCTCAAAGACAGGGCCCTCCATTCTTTGCAATGTATTAATTTTGAATTTGTCTTTGCCTGTAACTTAAGTTATGTATAGCGCTACGGAATATGTTGGCACTTTACAAATAAACGATAATAATAAAAATAATAATAATACACCTTGCCCTTATGAGTATGTGTAATTCCTGTAACAGGGTGACCCAACTTACAACATGAGATGATTACAGGTTATCCACGATAAGGCCAACTTGTATTCTGTCAAATGTTGATATTTTATCTGATGAACTGCAGACCTATGTTAAAAGTCTAACTTCTACTATAAGAACTATCATTCAACGGGTACACAGACCCCCCGTTACAATTATGCTAGCATCCACCCCTGCTGACAATGTCCAAGGATTCTCACCAAGGTCTTTAAGGAAAAGTGGAATGCACTCATGAGAGAAGGCATTTTTTAGTTTATCCTTGTTACCCCCACTACAGTAAAGGCTCCTGAAAAACGATATGGAATCCATAACTCCCACTGCATACCAACAGCATCATACCTCATCCTTTACTCTCTGATGCCCTCTCCAGACCTAAAACCACTGGTCCTGCTGTGCCCTCTGTCACTTTGCAGGAAACAGGGTGGCTCTTGACTACATGCTAGCCACAAAGGGATGCTCCTGTGGGTAAGGACTGTTATAGCTAAATTGAAGACCATCATACTGCCATCCAAACAGATCTTGATAATGTCAGTGAAAGCCAACGTTTAAGGATCTTCTCTTCAACCTCTTCTAGACTCCTTTCCTGGCTTTGAGAACTTGGCAAAAAGATCCTTGTTTACTTCACCATATTTGTTCGTTGTATCATCTGTCTGCATTGTCACCACCTGATACAGCCATGATACAGCGCTGTGCCTATTAATTTTCTTCAGCTTAAAGATTCGACTAGCAACAACATGAAGGTCCATTAGTATGGTGATACCTGGTAACAATAATGCCCCTTACCTCACTACATTAGGACCTTGGGACTCTTGATCTGAAAAACTGAAGACTTATTTCCTTTCTCAACACCTCTTGATGTTGAAGGGTAATGTGTAATGTAATAAGGAGAAGTCAAAAGCTTATACACATCACTCTATTCTGTTTTTCAAATTAACTGGGATGTATATCAGGTACTATTATTATAATGTTCCATACTTATAAGGACTCCATCATGCCAAACTGAATTTGTTTTGTAAGGTATTCTTAACCAGCATGAACAACTAGCTATACATTGTATTAGTAGTTTTTTTCTAAAGTTAACCATTCACTTTTAAGCATTGTTTGAGCTGTATTAATTCGAAAATGAGCATCATCCTAATCCTAATTAGCTGCTTTGATGTACTAGTTAGGATAATCTTTGTGGTAGCCAAAACAATGTCCCCCAATGTTGCAGTCAGAATTCAGGAAAAGACACAGCATAAAAACAGCCCTGGTTCATGTTTTTAATGATATTCTGATAGCAAGATATAGAGGTGATTGTTTGATTCTAATCTCCACATCTCTGCAGCATTTTACACAGTGGACCTTGGACTGGGCAGGGGGTGTCCTGTGGAGCTACTGTGGACTAGGAGCACTATCCTCAGCTGGTTTAAATCTTTTCTCACTGGCAGGTCCAGAGGGTTCCTTCAGGTGCATACTGCTCTAAACCCATGTTCCTTCCTAGGGCCCATCTCACTTCACTCTCCAAGATGTCTGTCTCCAGCTCATTGAACTATTGAGATCATCACTATTGTTTAGATAATTCCTGTATAGATATTCAGTGTATTCATGCCACCTCTTCTTTATCTGATCTGCTTCTGTTAAGTCCCTAACATTTGTGTCTTGTATCTCTTATCAAGCCAAGTTTGGCATAAAAGTTTCCCTTGTACTCCAAGGCCAAACTTGCCAGTTATTCCAGGCAGCTTTTTTTAATCCCTAATTTAGCATTCCAATCTACTATGATAAGAGTAACATCTTTGGTAAAGGCAGTAAGACTGTAAGACTATCCACCAAAGGTTTTGTGGATCTAAACCAGTTACTATGGGTTGGAAGAATTTATCATGTTCACGCCTGGAAATGCAGAAGCATTGTTTACGGAATTGGATTCCAGCCATATCGTTGCAGCCATTTCTAATTTATTCTAATTTAATAGCGCCCGAAGACTACTGCTACTCCTGGGACTAATAAGAGTCATCCTTCTGCATTTCTCACCTCACTTATATTGGTTTGAATGTCCAGTGTCCCAGGGCAACAAGGCCATGGACCTCCTTGTCAACTTGCTTCTGGCATTAGCTACACTGGCTATTTATTAGTCCAGGAAGCAGTGTCTGGTAGAGGCCATGTTACATGACGCCATGTTCTGGGCACTGGTGTATTCCCATATCCAGACAGAGTGCCACCTGTTTAGCTCTGAGTGGATTGCAGGTGGAATATTCTGCCCGGGAACCATTTATGCTCACCCTCCTTTGATTTTCATTTATTATGCAGTCTGTCTTAAAATGTATTTGCCCTTACAGCAGGTGGCGTGATGACCAATGCCTTTTAATTGAGGCCAGTGAAGTTAAAGAATATTTTCTCCTGGAGAGGAAAGCTATAGCAAGACTATTAAAAAGTACAGATATTATATGATCAACAAAGGTCCACATAGTTAGAACTATAGTATTCTCAGTAGTCACATATGTTAGAGTTGGATAATAAAGAAGGCTGAATCATGTAGAGTTTACACATTTGAATTGTGGTACTGGAGGAAACTTGTGGAGTCCCTTGGACTGCAAGAAGAACCAATCAATCAATACTAATAATAGGAAATCAATTTCATTCACCTTACTCACCACTCTCATTCACCTTACTCACCACCCTCGTTCACCTTACTCACCACTCTCATTCACCTTACTCACCACTCTCATTCACCTTACTCACCACTCTCATTCACCTTACTCACCACCCTCGTTCACCTTACTCACCACCCTCGTTCACCTTACTCACCACTCTCATTCACCTTACTCACCACTCTCATTCACCTTACTCACCACTCTCATTCACCTTACTCACCACCCTCATTCACCTTACTCACCACTCTCATTCACCTTACTCACCACTCTCATTCACCTTACTCACCACTCCACTTCTTTGTCAGTCTCTTCATCGGCTCCCCATATACTACAGAATAAAATTCAAAATCTCGACTTTTATATACAAAGCCTTCAATGTCTCTGCACTCCCTACATCTCTGCACTCATGTCAAAATATATCTCAAACTACCCCCAGCAATATTCCTCACATCATTTGTATCAATTGCCTACCCGTCTCCTTTAGAATATAAGCTCCCAAGAGCAATGACCTCTCCTCCTTCTGTATTAATATTTGTTATTGTACTGTTAAGGGTCACATACCCTATGTATTAATTATATGTCCCCCTGTATACAGAAATATGAAAAGTAAGAGATATTCTAGTCTGAGGCCTCTGTAGAAGTCTGCTTAGACCAAATGCACATCAGGTACTAGAGGGCGCTCTCTTATGATGTCAGATGCTGTGCTGCTGGAGATTCAGTGATTTTGCACCCTGTATGCATGTTGGATCACTAAGAGTCAGTACAGTGATTTAATATACTATCAGATAGAGGATAAATAGTGGGTCCTGCAAGTATAGTAACTAATGCAGGGCAGCACCAATATAGACATACTAGCGACTTGCCCATCAAAAATGACGGGACAATAAAATTGTAAGGAAGGTAATGCTATTTGCCACAGACATGAATTTTGTTGGTGGTCTGAGATCCTTCGGGGCTCATTGCGAGCCTAACGCTGAGCGCCTTTGGCGCTCATTGCGAGGCTGTTCGTTCTATTTTTTTTCTGATAGGCGCTTTTGCTGTTACTGTTTGGTTGGCGCTGATCTTCTTTTTGCGCTTATTGCAAGGCTTTGTGTGCTATGATCAGCGTTGGTGCTCGTTGTGAGGCGCGCAGAGAATGGCTTTTGTGTTTATTGCAAGAGTGTTTTTTTTTGGGGGGGGTATATACATTTTTGAATGTTAATCAAATAATTAATAAATTAATAAATTAATATACTTTACCTATTTGGAAGTAATATATGCAGGAAGCATTGTGCTGAAGAGCTGACAATCTGTTTTGATGTTCCTGCAGCACATTAATGTCGGTTTGCACTGTTGTGGAGCTGTTGTAAAATGGCTAATGTGTATGTGGTACGCAGCTGTGGATGAGTTAGCGACCTTGCTAAAAGTGTATCTTGAACCTCGTACAGCTTTTTTGAAAAGCTGTATGTGTTTGGTGGTGTTTTGTGTCTTTAGGGTCCTGTAGCCTCTTGTTCATTTTTTTCGGCGGCCATTTTTTCTCTTGCTTAGGGGATTTCTGTGTGTCTAAACTCGGGAATTTGGACTTAAATTGAGGTGTAACTTCACTTTCAGGGTGCCCCCTTGCTGTGGGTAAGCTTTTTATGTCTTTTTTGTGTGTAATTATTGTGTTTTTAATGTTTTCAGGTGCGCGCGGTTCTGCTGTTAAGGTCATATTTTTGCGAGGTCGTAATGTTTTTTTTTCTAAGTCCCGCAGCTTGTGTGGGTGTTTGTAACCGCTTGTAAGGCGACGTAAAGCCTCCACCTCCACAAATGTGGCCCCTCGCTTCACGAGGGTCCGCATTTGCGGCCTGCAATGAGCATTTGGCTCATTGCAGCCGACGTTGGAGCCTCCACCTTCCGCAAATGCTGCCCCTCGCTTCACGAGCTTGCAACGAGTGACACTGATTCGTAGTTTGACAACTATTATATGTGATAGGTACTCACTGATATATGTGTGTGTAACCCTTGCATGTCTGGAAGGCACTAGAGGGAGCCTTCTTATGATGTCAGATGCTGTGCTGCTGGAGGTTCAGTGATTTTGCACCCTGTATGCATGTTGTATCACTAAGAATCAGTACAGTGAGTTAATATATGATTAGCTAGAGGATAAATAGCGGGTCATGCATGTATTGTAACTAAATCATCGTGTTTTATTTATGCATATTAGGTTATACCTGCTATAACATTTTAAAGGTATATAATTAAAAGCTGAGTTTTATTGAAGCAGTTCTTAGCTAAGGGATATGATATTTATAGTGGCCACTTAAGGTCTGTTTTATTTCCCTCTATGATATGAGAGATTGCTACATATTTGTTGATGGCAGTTTTGTGTTTTGAGTATGATTACCATTTCTAACTCAATATCTAGTATAACCATATGTGCATTCAGGTTTAAATAACCATATCTGGGTGTATGGGAATACCTGGAAGTGAAAGCGTTAATCACAATACAACACAATAGCAAAGTATAATTTCTAAGTTACTCTTTTTTCTTTTTATCTATGTATATTACACCCCTGTATACAGAGCAGCATAACATGTTGGACTTATAAATATTAATAATAATGATCATGACAATAATAATATTCCTCTTTCAGCTCAATATCTGATACCATGTCATGCATTTACAGTACGTAACAAACTGATAACATTAGCAGCTTTGCATGCCACGGACATACAATCATAGTTAGTGAGCAGGGAAAGCATTTGAACTTGCTGCCAGCTTCTAATCGTGTAATGTTTACTATTTGACCACCATTCACATTCACACACTTGGACAAATGAGGATATAAATCCTCTCCCCACATGGACAAATAATAAAAATGACAGAACTTGATCCTTCAAGGTTAGCAAGCAGTGTCAGAGACATCATTTAGCAGACCTAGACACAAGCAGAGTATTCTAAAGTAAGATTTTTTATGGAACTGCTCTAATACTTATGGCTTATAAGGCCGCTAAAATGTCTTCATTTGTTGCATATTCCCAAATTACAATGTCTTTGAAAATAAGATAAAAAATGATTGAATTCAGATTCAGAAGTCAGTTTTTTTCATCATAGCCAAGGTAACCTGTTCCCTGATAAATGCAATGTTCAGAACAAGTATATTCAAGTAATCCAAGTAAAAGGCACAATCTTCAGCAGAACAAGAGTTCAGAACCAACTTATTCATGTAGCTCTTCTGGTGTAGAATTAGCTATAGATTTACATATATACTACAATTATTTCAAACAATAAATTTGTGTCTAGATGGCACATGAGGTATGTACCCTAAGGCAGAGGGTTAATTCTACTACAGTATTTTGCTGTAGCTAAGATATGAACAAACTATTTAAACATTCAATATAAATATAATAGTTTTGCTCAGAAGCACTACAATAGATAGATCCAAAGGAAGACAAACTACTCCTTACAAGATGTGGTGACAGCAAAGGTGTCTCAGTCTGACCAAAACAGCAAGAATGTCTGCCTAGTGTGTGATGACAGTTTATCCCTTAAAGGTATATGGAAGTTCCCCATTTTAAACTTTTTATAATCTAACACATTCTGCTTAGATCAGAAGCATAATTTACAAAGTACACATACAGATATATTTTATTTAAAACAAAATAGTTTCCACACCCCAGAGGTGTCTAAACAGGCACCTTGTACTAACCAATAAAAAAACTGCATTCAAGCAGTGGCGGCTGGTGACTTTTCAAGTTGGAGGGGCGACAGGGCGAAACATAGCCACTCCCCCTTTTTCAAACCACACCCATTTTTATAACTCCTCCCCCTGACGTCATAATGACCTTTATAAGCCCCGCCCAATGACCTTATGCTTGTAAAGCCCATTGAAATACATGATCTGCAATGCAGAAATGTCAAGAAGTAAAGTAACAATGTGTTAAATTCATTGGTATACAATATAGATTGAAAAAACTCATGTGACAAGACTACAGCAATATCATAATTGCACCTATACGTATTAACAGAAAAATTAAAGGAGTGACACCTACCATTAGTCGGCTCTTCTTCTCAGGGTATTCATGTTCATTAAGTTGACCAATGAGTAGAAACAAATCTGCAGCCACATAGGGTTTGCACCTGGGGTTGAAAGAAAACAAGCAAATCAATCAGACCATTCAAGAACAAAACCATACTTTCAAAACCTTAAAAGACCAAGTGGAACCATATAGGCCCCAAACATACCTTAGAAGACCAAGTGTGACTATATAGGCCCCAAACATACCTTAGAAGACCAAGTGTGACTATATAGGCCCCAAACATACCTTAGAAGACCAAGTGTGACTATATAGGCCCCAAACATACCTTAGAAGACCAAGTGGGACTATATAGGCCCCAAACATACCTTAGAAGACCAAGTGTGACTATATAGGCCCCAAACATACCTTAGAAGACCAAGTGGGACTATATAGGCCCCAAACATACCTTAGAAGACCAAGTGGGACTATAGGCCCCAAACATACCTTAGAAGACCAAGTGTGACTATATAGGCCCCAAACATACCTTAGAAGACCAAGTGTGACTATATAGGCCCCAACCGTACCTTAAAAACCCTAAATAACAAATTGGGACCATATAGGCCCCAACCGTACCTTAAAAACCCTAAATAACAAATTGGGATTATATAGGCCCCAACCGCACCTTAAAAACCCTAAATAACAAATTGGGACCATATAGGCCCCAACCGCACCTTAAAAACCCTAAATAACAAATTGGGACCATATAGGCCCCAACCGCACCTTAAAAACCTTAAATAACAAATTGGGACCATATAGGCCCCAACCGCACCTTAAAAACCCTAAATAACAAATTGGGACCATATAGGCCCCAACCGTACCTTAAAAACCCTAAATAACAAATTGGGACCATATAGGCCCCAACCGTACCTTAAAAACCTTAAATAACATATAGGCCCAAAAAAAAATATATATATATATATATATATAAATATATATATATATATATATATATATATATATATATATATATATATATATATATATATATAAAAATTGATATCAATATATCACAATAAATAAATATATATATATATATATATATCAAATTGTTATATATATATATATATATATATATATATATATATATTTATTTATTGTGATATTTTGATATTAATTTATATATATATATATATATATATATATATATATATATATATATATATAAAAAATTACACATAAATATACATAAACATATACATACAACAATATATATTAATTGATATTTATTATTTGATTAATTGATGTTCTTTATTTCATGATATATTATATTGTTCATGCATTTCTATTACACTGTATGTATTATACATATTACAGTGCTATTTTTTGGCTATACATGTTACAGGATATTATCCTGTAACATGTATATCACATAAAATAGCCCTGTAATATGTATAATACATACAGGGTCAAACAAGTTCACACTAACCTTTTTTACCCTTACAGGCTTCCATACCTGCTTGCTGATTTGCTAATTTTTTAAAGACTCTCATTGGTTGAAATCGATGTCAATCAAAAATTTCAGCCAATCAGAGTCCTTCAAAAATTAGTATATATAGCAGACCGTGGGAAAAAAACAATTAATCGCGGGAGGGGCTCCTTGTAGGAGGAGCTCTTTTTAGTGTGTTGTTTTTTTTTTTTTAGAGCGTCGTTTTTTTTTTTGGAGGCCTCTTTCAATGGGCCAGAATGGATGGATGGACAATGGCTTCAATCAAGATTGGATTATTTTTGATCATTGGCTTCAATCAACATGGATTATTTTATTTTTGATCATTGGCTTCAATCAACATGGATTATTTAATTTTTGATCATTGGCTTCAATCAACATGGATTATTTATTTTTCATCATGACTATATCCAGAGAGGACAGAAGGCCAACGCTGGAGGGGTCAATTTTACAGGTAAGTATGTGCTGTTGTTTATTTTATTTTTTATTAATGTTTGTTTAAAGCTGTTTATTTTTGTATACAATGTGTTGTGTTACTAACTGTACTAACAATGTGTGTATGTGCTGTTTATTTTATTTTTTATTAATGTTTGTTTAAAGCTGTTTATTTTTGTATACGATGTGTTGTGTTACTAACAATGTGTTTGCTTACTGTGTGTAAATTAATTGTAATAATGTTGTTACTGTATTTTTTTTTTCCCTTCCCTTATTTTTATTTTATCTTTAGAAGTGACATGCACATATACATGCCTGTTACTTCTAAAAATGGAATAAAAATAGGGGGGGGGGGGGGGGTTAGGTAGTTGGTTAATGGTTCATCCAGGGTGGGGTCGGTCACGGTCAGGCGCCCATCGGTCGCCCATAGGCCACGACCAGGGGTGGCACAGGCCTCATGGGGGTGAACATCCACCCCCATGTGGCCTGGTCAACCCCGCTCACTGCCCGAATACCCGGGGTAGCATAGGCCGCATCGGGGTGGTGCCGGGGGCCCGGTGGTGATCGGGCCTCGGGCAGGGTGGCATACATGGAGGTCATCATCAGGGGTGGCACAGGCCTCATCAAGGGGGTGATCAGATCACCCCCATGTGGGCCTGTGCCACCCCGCTCACCACCCGACTACCCCGATCCCGTGATCGGTGTAATCCGGTGGTGGCATGATGGCATAGCTAGGCTAGCATAGGGCAGGCCTGATCGGGGGTGGCACAGGCCACATGGGGGTGATGGCTGGGGGTGGCACTGGCACCAGGCATTGTAGGCCTAGGGTCGTCGGTGGTAGTTGGTGGGTGGCTGGGTAGGTGTCACTGGCAGGCCAGGCAGGCATAGTGGGGGACTGGGGGTAACTGGTCACCCCTAACTTTTATTAGGGGCTACTAGGGGTTTTGGTTTGGCCAGGGGCAGGGGCAGGTGCCAGGCAGAGGCAGGTGTAGACTTACTGTGTTAGGCAGGCAGAGCAGATGAGTAGATTCAGCCAGGGAGGTCTCTCAGTCTCAGCGTGACCAGGGTCAGGAAACAGAAAGGGGGAAGGGACAGGGAACTGGTGGTTTTATTGACTGTATCAGTCAATCAAAATCAAACTCGAGGCTCTATTTGCTGGCGGGCGCTCAGGGCTAACGGTCTGGGTGGGTTTAGATTTATCACTTAGTAACTGGACAGCCTTCCATCATTGATTGGTCAATGATGGAAGACTGTCATTTATTAATTGATACATTTATGACCGCCCATGCATATCGTCACTGTGATGGTGGGCGGCATGCATTAACGGTCAGTGGGCCAGGCCAGGACTCATTGAAGAGAAGAGAAGAGTCTAAAGGTTAGTGTACACAGTGTAACTATTGTAATTTGATCACACAGGGTGCAGGCAGGGGGCGATAGATAGATACACAGCATTAGTTAATGTAGCGCAAGAGTTATTTTAAAGTGACAGTGTCCCTTTTCTAACTTTAATTCATTTTAATACTATTTAGACTTGAAATGATGATGTACACCTTATATTTATTTGTTTTTGGGTTATACTAATACATTGTTGTGTTTTTTTTATTGCAGGGTGAAGAAAATATTTGGGGGGGCGTTTGCCCTGACGCCCCAATGGACGGGCCGCCCCTGCATTCAAGTATGTTTAACCCTAAACCAACCTTCTAGCCAGTAGTGGCACATTGCAGAGATCCAGAGCAGCTTCATTCCAGGGAGGAGAGAGGTGTGTGGTGAGAACAAAAGACTATAAAACCCACGATGCTTTGCTGCAGAGGCTGGATGCCCATACTTTGCTACAATATTGCAGCTGCCTCTGATTGGCCACAACACATTATGACCTTTTTGCTAATTTAGCTTGGATTTTCAGGGGTATCTCTTATCAAAAGCATCTGCCAGAAAACTGTAGACATTTTGCAAAAGTTTTGGTACGTTATTAATGTTTATTTTGGGATTTTCTTTCTATGCAAGGAATGTTTGCATACACTACTGATTCTCCTGTATCAGATACATTCATAATAAATGAAGCTTACCTTTAAAGCACCCAGAAAATATTTTTTTACAATACCACTACACACTTTCGTCTATGCTTTTTTTTCTGGATTAGGTCTGGCCATAGATAAATTAGCACGATGATACATCAAACACAGAGTAAGAACCTCATGTGCAATGCAAAGACAATGAATATTGCAGTCAAAGCTATGTACCCTGTACAGTGAATACATTACCAAATGCATCACTGAACACTCTGTAACACTCAAAGTCCTATAAATGTTTTATTGAATATTGAAGCACTATGCTCCATGCAATAGACAAAACAAAAGGATAAAGAAATTGAGGGAATAAGAGGCTTCTCCAATTTCTTAGGTAGCCACTTAACTAACAAAAGACTGTGCTTCACTTTTAGGCCTCACCTGCTGATAACAGTTTTCCCTTCTTTCTTCACAGGCTCATATATTTGTCTTTCTTTATTTGATAACCTTATGTGCAGAACAAAAAAAAAACTTTAGTCTGTCGGGTCCCTACTGTTAAAACTATAGAAAATAGAGTCAAACAGACAAGTATGAATTTTATTCATTAGGCTTTTATTAAGAACAATCATTTTACAGGAATATACACCACTTAAGCAAAAAGAGTAGAGGTGCTCATCTGAGAACGAAAAATACCTCAGTGTTTTTATTTTTTTATAGGTCTGGTTACCTACCCGGAGAGCAGCCTCTTTTAGCTCACTTGTGGCCTTCACAGGGAGAAATATCCTGTAGTATATCAGTCTGATCTCACTCAGAAGATTGATCAAGCCCCAAAATACCAGGCAATTCTCCCTGAACAGGAGAAACAGCAAACCCCAGACATACATTTCGGCCTCTGTTGGCCTTGTCGGTGAGGTGCAGCTGTACTCCCTAAGGCACAGTGAGCAAGGAGTCCACGTCTGGTTCCCCCATCAGCCATAAGGTGAGGAAAATTTAAGCAAAACGAGTAGAGGGTTTTCTCTATAGGTCTGGTTACCAACTCAGAGAGCAACCTCTTTTAGCTCACTTGTGTTCTTCACAGGGAGAAATATCCTGTAGTATATCAGTCTGGTCTCACTCAGAAGTGTGATCCAGAACCAAAATACCAAGCAGTTTCTCCTGTTCAGGGTAGAATTGCCTGGTATTTCGGGGCTGGGTCACTCTTTTGAGTGGGACCAGACTGAAATACTTCAGGATATTTCTCCCTCTGAAGGGCACACGTGAGCTAAAAGAGGTTGCTCTCAGAGTGGCTTATCATAGAACTGACCTATTAAGGTTAGTTGGTTGTCTGACTGAGTACCTCTAACTATGTTTTTCGTTTATACGCCACTTACCAGATTTAAAATGGCTGCTACAAAGTATATTTATTACTTCATTTTATAGATTAAAGATATGAACATAATTCAGAATCCTTATTTATATGACTCTGCAATTCAACACATTTATATTATCTTTTGTTTTTCTTAGTGATGCAGAGTTAATGTATATGGTACTAAATTACTTGATGTTGGGAACAATGTTGAATGTTTTTTTGTTCTGTCAGTGGAAGTTTGCTGGCTGTAGTAAGTGGCACAGACTATGAATGTTAAAATAATGTATATTAAATGTGTATTGCAAAAGACTACAAAAATCTTTAACCAGAAAATTAAAAAGATGAGGAACAAGTTTTTTTTTACAGCTAGGTTTTTATCTGAAATAGGGAGCAGAGCTTATTTTGCCACAGATGTTAGCAGAAGTTATTAACAGATACCCTCAACTCTTATTGCCTTTAGCACTTAGAGAGGTGTGAGTCGGTCATGGGGAGAGAAGAAATACAGATAAGGGTTGGGCAATTTAGAAATAGTACCTAAATTAACAAATTAATAAAAAAAAATAGATGTATCAGGACAACCAGTAAGGCAAAATAAAAAATAAAGTCAACCAAAATTGAGACAGGTATTAATGTCTTGGTTATACTCATCATATCCGTTATAAAGGAGTGTTCTCAAAAAAATACAATTATGGAAGGTGATACATTGAATCAGTTGTGAACATAATATATACTGACTGTATAGGTGTTCAATCGGTATTTGCTAAAACATTAAAGGCAAATTTATATTAGCTTTACTGGTTACATTTATTTAAATTTTTATTTTTTTGAACACAGTTTATTGATTTTATGTATAGAAGAGGTTCCATGATGCCTTCACAATAATATAAAAACTAGAAAAAAAAACATCTCTGATACACAAAATTAACAAGATGGTAAAGGGTCTCTTCAAATAACGCATTGATATAATATGGTCGCCTAGTTGTGCAACTTTTTTCGAGGTGACATATAACTTATATCATGGTATTGCAAATATAATGCAATCAAAACTCTAATACAGTGGCAATCAGAATATTGCAATATCTCATGACTGCATACTGTATTCACATGGTTTAATATGTTAGGAAAACAAATAATACCAAAAGTAACTAAATGGTCACTATAATCAGAGACCAATACTGATACATACTCAATGTTTTAAAATGCAGGTCCGGAGTATCGGTTTTCCGCAAGAGCCCACCATGTGACGTCTTAAAAGAGGGACGCTGTCAGGAGTCGGCGCACGTTTCGCATGGGCCCTTGAAGAAGCTTTCCGCAAGAGAACACCTTTGGAGAAGCCCATACAAAAGGAACGCATTGACGACTCCTGACAGCGTCCCTCTTCGATGACATTGCGTGGTGGGCTCTTGCGTAAAGTCGATACTCCTGACTTGTGTTTTAAAACATTGAGTATCTGTATTAGTCTCTGATTACAGTGACCATTTGATTATATCCAACCAATATGTTTAACTTAATATAGAAATTATCATACTTCTCATTTGGATGACAGATATTTTGCACCAATGCAACATTGGTGAAAGTAATAAATACGTATGGGATTATAGGTGAATTGTGATTTATTGTTTGACATACACTAGCCTGAAGAGAGCACATAAATGTATGTATTCACTACAATAACACACTAAGTAGATCTCCTGTAGTCCAATAATTTGGCGAGCAGTTGAAGCGCGTAATTCAAAAAACAACCAAAATAATAAAAATGAATTAAAAACACACTCACACACAGCACAAGGGGAGAGCCAGGAAGCCTGGGAGTGAGGTTGCAAGTGATTTTGAGCAATATTTGCCATTTTCCGTGACTCAAAAATCGTTTAAGCAAGAAAAAAAATGGCAGGCTAAAAACTTAAAAATGTTGAGGCTCTGCAAGGCCAGGCACGCAGAACTTAGAAAATACACAACGGTGCAAACAGTAGCATTTACACTAACCATGCCAGGCACGTAGGACTTTGAAAATGCAACCAACGAGGACCAAAAGCCTCACATTGTATGCCAACCAGCATTGCCAGCCTTACAATTCCATTCCCATCATTTTTGATGGGCAATTTCCTAGTAGGTTAATATTGGGTAAATTAAAAACACCATTTTGCTTTGCCTGATGTTATTTATTCAATGCCAATTTTCTTCTCTTATGAATCCAGATAAAAACTAAAATTGTCCATTTATTCTTTTGGTATCATGACATAGCATCTGTTGTTGGTATAATCGTTTGGGGGAAAACAATATATTTATTAGGTGGGTTCTTCCCATAAAGTTCAATGGTAAATGTTTTGAATTAGTTAGGTCAGTGCAAATGTCACTTAGTATTCTGGTCAGATTATCGTTATACAAGTTTTGAATATTACTACTAAAATGAATGCCTAGATATTTAATTGAAATCTGTGCACATTTAAGGGGAAGGTGTCAGGGGTAACGTACAATAGGATGGTAAGTCCAAACTAACAAGTGCAAGGGCACAAAGGAATGGTACGGCAAGCCAAAGATCAGGAGACAGCAGAAATCCAACAAGGTCAGTAACCAGGGTGTAGTAGAAAGTGAGGGGATGGGTGGGTGGCAAATTCCCTCAGATTACATGGTTAGAGGGAAGGGTTATTTATTTATACAAATATATATATATGTTTTAACACTGCATAGTCCTGGCGTCTAGTGGGAGTCTAGTCCCTCCCCTGTAGTTTCCAATTGCTTGCCATCAACTCCTAAACCTATTTTTCAGAAATACCTGGATGTCTCAAAACAGGGTGACACTGTCTTTGATACAGTTTATTTGCTTTGATATTCTTGGTAAAACATAATTTAATCAACACTGTGGGAAATAGTTTTCTGTTGCTGCAGTGGAACAAAGTAAAACTACCAAATTTCAGTGAACATATTAGGTCAAATTAAGTAAGGCTGAGAATGTTTAAAGTAGCATTTAAACAATATCCTGCCATAGAAAATAGTATGACACATGCAAATGCTTGGTATATTAACCTATAACAATAATGTACATAACACGTGCTGAGGGCAAATTTATCTAAAATATCAAAACATTTTTGTTCATGATTTATATTTATTAAATATATGTAAAATAACTAAAAAAACAGTAAATTCAAACTTTAGGAGCTGTGGTATGAATTACAGTATGTTGTGGTTTGCTGTGGTTCGAGTCACAGTAGGTTTGTTTGTCTACATTTATTTTAGTTTTTTACAGTATCATTTTACAGTATCATACAGTCATTTGAGTACCTCCGAAAAGCAGAAAAACAGGTAACAGAATAAAGAATGTATTGAACAGAAGGCTGTTACCATTTTGTTCTTTTTAATATTTAGTAAAAACTGAGCATACAACTTTGGATATGGTTTCATAATATGTGCATAACTATGAGTGTGCGATAAAATATTTCAAGCCTAAAAAAAATGCAAGGAAAGAATTTAAAATGTGTACCTGAATGCATTTATTACAATAACATTATGTATACGAGTAAAAGGTGGTATGCAACCTACTGAATATTATATTATCAAATTTACAAGCCTTTAGGAACATTTACTGAGAACTGATCAGCGAGTCTCAAGGATTCGATTTCTCACTTACACTTTACTTTTCGTGGAATACGTTCCTCGCCTTCTTTTGAATCACAACTGAAAGTGTATTTTACTTCTCTAGTTTGTTACCTGGGGAAAAACAAACCAGTTATTGAAGATTTCATAGATCTCCTCCAACTCTGTCACACCTCAATTTTCAAATTACATTCTTAGTTTAGAACGACCATTTAAGCTTAGTAAGAGATCAAGCATATTAGATCAAAATTAAAAAAGAAGCTCAAAAGACAAATATTTTCACAGATTTTTATAATGAAATCCATAAATTTTTTTTATAAATAAACATCATTCAGGCAACAAAAGTAGTTGAAGATGTAATTACACACTATACAAGATATTAATCAGAAAATATAATATTACCCATATTATCAAAACCTAAAACAGATGATCTAGCTCACCCAAATTTATTATTATTATTTCAAGAAAAGCTAAACAAGTTCTTAGGCTAATTGGACAGATTGAATAAGTTATATATGCACAAGTGAGATGAACTGCTTATTCTCCTTTGGATATTTTAACTCTTTAATATTTTTTACTGATGTATTGATAAATATTTTACTAGAGATGAACTGCTTAAACAAAATCCAAAAAGTGGATTAAGTAGTTAATCTCACTTGTGCACATGTAATTTATTCAATCTATGAATGAGATCAAGATGAATAAGATATTTACATAACAGAAAAATCTGCCTAAACAGACTCTAATATTAAGTATTTAAAGAATTTAATTAATAAATATTTTTTTTTTTAAATGATACTGACAAATACTAAAGAGCGATGCAATAACATGTTAGAAGAGCATCAAACACCTCCCAGTAAATCAAGAGTGGATAGCAGCAGGACTCAAGAGATAGCAACAGGCTATTCTTTAAACGCTAGTAACTTGCCGTCATAAATGATGGTAACAGATGTTCTGCTCAATTGTCTTCTCTACCCCCCCCCCCCCCCCGCCCCACTAGACAACTGATCATGTGCGACAATATTTAGTGGTAGTAGCCTGTGAGTAACGCCTGCACAGAACGCACCTCACAGGTGTTACTCAGAAGCTCCAAACTTTTATAATGGATACACATCACAGATTAATTGAACTCTGTCTCAGTGATTTTGATTGAGCTACATTGGCAATTAGCTGTCCTTAAGGACTAAGTTTGCCTGTCATTAAGCAAAGCCGCTGAAAGAAGGCAAAGCTCTTTTGAGGTGTTGGAAACTATTGCTCCGCAAGAAGATAAAACCAACCCATAATAAATAAAGAAAAATCAGACTGCTCACAGGAAGGATTGCTAGTTGTGCTAAAACTCCCAAACTTTGGCCACATAATGAGACTTCAGTAGACCCTATTCTGATGCTAGAAAAAATAGAAGATTCTACGGCAGAGGATAAGATGGATATATATTACTAGCACTAGTAATATATATTTGAAGCCTGGCATTGCTGTTTTCAACACATTGCAGGCCTAACCCCCTCTACTTTACTGGGCTTACGATGAGCACGTTCAGCGAGCATCATGGGCCTCGCAATGAGCACCCCCCCCCACCTTTCCCCCCTCTACTTGACAGGAGGCACTCATTGCAATCTTTCCCCCTCTCTACTTCTCTCCCTCCCCTGTGTCTCTCTCCCCATGTGTCTCTTTCCACCCTCTCCCGTATTTCCCCCCTCTCTCTCCTCTGTGTCTCTCCCCCCTCCTCTTCCTCCTCTCTCCCTCCCCTGTGTCTCTTCCCCCCCTCTACCTCCCCTGTGTCTCTCCCCCTCCTTTCTCTCCCCTGTCTCTCTCCCTCCCCTGTGTATGTTGTGTTAATAAGTGTGTCTGTGTTTTGTGAATGAGTGTGTATGTTATGAGGAATGTATGTGTTTAGGGGTAATTGTCCATATATGAGTTGTTTATGACGGCAATGAAATTGTAAGTGAGCTAATGGTGTTTGGTGTATATAATGTGGCTGATTTAGCGTCCTTCATTTTCTATGTCGTGCAACTTTTTCGGAATATCCGTAGCTGTTTGGTGGTGTTTTGCGTGTTTATGGTAGTGTTTTGCGTGTTTAGGGACCTTTAGCCTCGTTTTCGTTTTGTTCGGTGGCCATTTTTTCACTTGCTTAGGTGATTTTCGGGTCTCTAAACTACAAAATTTGTGCTTAAATGGAGGTATAAGTTAACTTGCAGAGGTCCTGGTTCCCCCCCTTGCTGTGAGTAATTTTTCATGTGTTTGTTGTTTGTATTTATTGTGTTTGTAAAGTTTTTGGGGTCGCGCGGGTTGCATCCTTGTTTTTTAATCTCGTAGGTGTTTTTCGGCAAATACGTAGGTGTTTGGTGGTGTTTTGCGTCTTTAGACGGCTGTAGCCTCGTTTTTGTTTTTTTCTGCAGCCATTTTTTCACTCGCTTAGAGAATTTTTTAGTGTCTAAACTCTTTTAATTTGAGTTAAATTGAGGTGTAACTTTAGTTTTCGAGGTCCTGGATGCCCCCTCTTCCTGTAAGTAAGCTTTTTATGTATTTGTTGTGTGTATTTGTTGTATTTTTTCATGTTTTCATGTGCGCGTGTTGCGGCCGATTTTTGCGGTCGTAATGGGTCATAACGTGTGTCGGATTTTCCTTGCATAACGACGTAAATTTTGCGAGGGTCGCAGTTGCTTGCAAGGAGCGCCTTCGGCCAGCAAATTAGCTTACAACCTCACACACAGCACATGGGGAGAGGCAAGGAGGGTTGCGAGGAGGCAAGGAGGCGAGAGTAAAAATGGTGGCCATAAAGCCATCATTTTTTGTCAAGCCCCTAAATCGAAAACCCATTTTGGGCTTGGAAAAAATGATCAATTTCCCAAGCCCACAAATGGTTTCACACCCATAAAAGGAAAAAAGGAGCACAGAAGAGGGAGAGGGGGGGAGAGACACAGGGGTGAGAGATAAGGGGAAAATAACACAGATGAGGGAGAGGGGACAAAGAGACACGGGAGGAAGAGAGGGGGAAACAGACACTGGGGAGGAAGAGGGGGGGGGGAAGAGACACAGGGGTGAAAGAGTGGGGAGAGGCCGAAGGTGCTCATTGTGAGCCCCGAAAGTTGTGGGTTGGCCAAAGCCTGCAATGAGCAGCAAAGCCGCTCATCGGGAGGCCCGTAAAGTAGAGGGGAGAGGCTCGCAATGAGCACTGATGGTGCGCATCGCAAGGCATGCAAGTTAGAGGGGGGGGGAGCCTTGCATTGTCTGGCAAACTGCATTGCCAGGCTTCAAATTTTATTGCCGTTATTTTTGACGGGCAAGTTGCTAGTGGAAATATAGCACTATTCAAAGGCGTCAGTTCTTCTTTATGGTCTAGTTTTCACATCCGTATTTTACTACAGTAGACTTTCAGTTAACCAGAACTCAAGTAACCAGAACTCTCAAGCAACCATAAATACAAATATTACTGACTGTACTGAGATTTACATTTTACAGGGCTTAACAAATGCCAGGAGCCAGGTTGTCATGGCACAATATGCTTACAGGCACCTAGATTTCATCCGCTGTATGTCTCTGCAATTCAGTTTTACCTGGAAGCAGACAGGCATGAGTGACTGAGCCAGCGCAGTGCTGGTGTTACATTCCTCGGGATCAGCACCGCACCCTCCAACCGAACGTACCTATGAGTGAGTGTGGAGTGAAAGCTGCTGCTGCTAGAACAGCCCTCGCTGACATATATACTTAGCAGAGCATCCTATGTACAGCTAATCTAGGCATTTTTTAATAGTGACTCTCTAGCAACCAGAAACAACATTTATCTGGCATCTACCAATCCCCGTGGGAGCAGAATAACTTAGTCTACTGTATTGGGAATCCAATAATTCTAACTCTGCGCACCTTTGTTGGTAGTTTAATATCTTTACTTTTAACTAGCTTCTCCAAACTTGCCACAGCTTTCCTCCCCAGAATCAAACGTCTTTTAATTTAATGACAACAGTCACCATCTGCAGAGATTTTGGATTCCAGGAAAATAAAATCTGTCATTTCTTCCCCGTCTATTTGCCAGAAACTGAGATTGCTGTTTGCCATGATCTTTGTCCTAATAACATTGAGCAGCAGGCCAACTTTTGCACTCTTTTCTTTTAAGTTTCAAAAATGAGAAAGAACAGGTACCCTTTTAAATAATAGTGCAACAAAATATAAAACTTAACCTTTATTGATAAAATTTAAAATAAGTGGTATAAAATCCTGAAACTCTGACGTAATGAAGAGAATATTGGGAAGTGTATAAATCTTGGGGCTACCTTATGTATAAATATTAGTGATATTAGACCCTGTATATCCTTAAAATAAATGTGATTCAGTGTGATAATATCTAGTGACAAAGGATGGATAGATGACAACTATGGTATCTTTACTTTTACCCTCATTAATAGGTCCTTTAGTTCCTTCTCACTTTTAGCCATCAGAGTAGTACCATCCCTGTATCTGAGGTTGTTGATATTTCTTCTAGTAATCTTGATTCCGGCTTTGGATTCATCCGGTCCAGCCTTTGGATTCATCCAGTACCCCACGCTAAAATTTAAGCAAATCTGATGTGATCTTGGATAAATAGTTTAAATGTTCTGAATGTGAGAAATGTTTAAGCAAAAAATCAAATATTGTTAGTGATTAGTGAATTCACACTGGAGAGAAGCCATTTTTATATTACGATTGTGGAAAATGTACTATCTTTGAAGTAGATCTTGTTAACATCAGAGAATTATAGTTGTCTATTTTGGTTATTTTAAGTGAGGAAAAATTCACACAGCTTTGTGGCTATTTCATGCTGCAACATTGTTGCAATAAAGCTTTTGAAGATAGTCAAAAAATATATTTTAACAAACAAATCTGAATCTTTAACAGCAGTGAAGGAGCAAAAACTAATCTTAGAAGAATAATATAATTTACAATATTTTACAACTGTTTAATGCTATAAAATGACACCCTAATAATTTTTAGGAAATGTAATTGCGGAAGTTTCAGTTCTGGCTTTACGGTGCTTAGACTTCTTTATGGTCCAACTCTAACCTCCATATGTTACTACTGCGAATACCATAGTTCCAAACTATACAGACCTTTGTTGATAGTTTAATATCTTTACTTTTCATTAGCTTGTCCAAACTTGCCATAGCTTTCTGCCCCAGAATCAAACGTCTTTAAATTTCATGACTACAGTCTGTAGAGATCTTGGATCCCAGGAATATAAAATCTGAAACTGCCTCCACTTCTTCCCCATCTATTTGTCATGAATGAAGATTGTCATTTGCCATGATCTTCGTCTTTTTTACATTGAGCAGCGGGCCAGCTATTGCACTTTTTTATTTCACCCTCATCAATAGGTCATTTAGTTCCTCTTCACTTTCAGCCATCAAAAGAAGTATCATCGGCGTATCTGAGGTTGTTGATATTTCTTTCAGCAGTATAAATGCCTGCTTTGGATTCATCCAGCCCGGCCTTTGGATTCATCCAGTACCCTGTTTGCTTCCACAAAAAAGCTTAAAACAAATGTGTAAACAAAAAAGTTAGAATATTTTTTTAAATATAGTAAGCTCCAGATATGCAAAGTGTTAATATTGTATTTTGCCTTGTACTTAACCGCCAGAGTAGCCCTACAAAATATGTTGGCGCAATACAAATAAAGGATAATAAGTCTTTAGCATAGAAAAATGTACACTACAGGAAGACTCAGGACCTATTATGTTTTCCTTTTCCTAATAAAGGAGCAGCAAGGTTTGTGCATGGGCTTATGTTAACAAGACCTCCATGAGGCCATGATTAAAGTAATCTCAAGTTTCTTTCAATTCACTGGGAAGACTAACTATAAATTGCTTTAGCGTTGAATTAGTTAAAATTAGTAAAAAATAATGTTTATACTAAAAAAAATGTGTAATGCATAAAACTTGCCTTCCATTTCATAGACCAAGGATCCTGCAGTTTATTGCTCTGGGTATACTTTAGGTCAGGGGTAGTCAATAGGCACTATAGTTACTATAATTCATCCCTATGTCCCCTACTCTATTTGGTAAAAATAAATAAATAATAATAATAATAATAATAATAATACATTATTATTATTATTATTATTATTATTATTATTATTATTATTATTATTATTGACTACCATCCTCCTAAATGCCAACCCTAGACTGAATATGTTTGAAGATTACCTGACACTGCGCTCTCCGATTCACCATAGTGCATAAAATGCCCCGCTTGGCTTCCTTTTCATGGATCGTAATGCTATAGTTCTCTAGCGATATATGTCACATATAATAGTTGTCAAACTACGAATCGTCCTCATGCTTTGCAAGCTCACGAAGCAAGCTTGCAAGAACTGCGTCCTGAGCAAAGTGAGGAGTCGCATTTGAGGAAGGTGGAGGCTACAACGTCGGCTGCAACGAAGACTCATTGCAGGCCGCAAATGCAGACTCTCGAAAAGCGAGGGGCCGCATTTGCAGAGGTGGAGGACGCCCGTTGGCTGCAATGAGCCAAAGGCTCATTGCAGGCCGCAAATGCGGACCCTCGCGAAGCGAGGGGCCGCATTTGCGGAGGTGTAGGCTCTACGGAGGTGTAGGCTCTACGGAGCCTCACACTCGGTTACACAGAGCTTACCCACAGCAATAGGGGGCACCCAGGACCTCTGAAAGTGAATTTACACCTCAATTTAAGTCCAAATTCCCGAGTTTAGACACACGAAAATCCCCTAAGCAAGAGAAAAAATGTCCGCCTAAAAAAACGAAAACGAGGCTACAGGACACTAAAGGCGCAAAACACCAAACACATCCAGCTTTTAAAAAAAGCTGTACGAGGTACAAGATACACTTTTAGCAAGGACGCAACATCATCCACAGCTGCGTACCACATACACATTCGCCGCCATTTTACAACACTAACTTACACAATGCGGAAGTACACAGTACACAGTATTAATTATTTAATCAGCATACAAAAATACATATACACAAAAAATAATACAAAAAAAAACAGTCTCGCAATAAACACAAAAGCCATTCACCGCACGCCTCACAACAAGCGCCAACGCTGCTCATAGCCTTGCAATAAGCGCAAAAAGAAGATCAGTGCCAACTAAACAATAAACAGCAAAAACGCCTATCAGAAAAAAAAATACAACAACCAACAGCCTCGCAATGAGCGCCGAAGGATCTCACACCACCAAAAAAAATAATGTCTGTGGCAAACAGCATTACCTTTGTCATTTTTGACGGGCAAGTCGCTAGTTTCAAATAGAAGGCTGCAGGGGGGCACTTTAATAGCATCAATTAGCAGCATGTGTTAGATTTGTCTATAAATTATGCCATTATCTGAAACCACAAAAAAATGGTGTTAGGTTCTGCACACATATGGAGAGCTGAAATCGCGCTGGATATGAATCTGGCAGAGATAGTTTTTTATTTATAAAGAGTAAAAGCACATTCCACAGGAATAAAAGCCAAGTTTTGTTTTGTTCCCAAACCATTACATATGATCTTAAAATACAATGGTGATATATGTACATTGATTCTATTTGTTTTGTCCTTAAATTATATCTAGATTTGAACAAATAATATTTGAATATTTTTTAAGTGATTTTTTTCCATCTGTGAATAAGGTATAGGAATCCATTGTGGTATAAGCATATTTATTTTCCAGGAAAAAAACACTCCTATATAACATTTTCATATAATTAAAAATAAACCTTGTATTGGTTTCCGTGTTAAAATGACCACGGTTTCTCGAAAGAGTGAAAATATGCTGTATAATGGATATATTAAATTGTGTTTTTATCAAACTTTGCAAATCATTGTTTCTGTATTCCCATTCAATTGACTATGATTAGATAAGAAAAAAATAATTAAAAAGGCTCTCCATGAGAATGTTTACACTTCAGAATGATAGTGCTTAATAATGGAACATGGGAATACCAATAGTAATACCTATGTAGGAGATCTGAAGGCCACATTGGCAGTAGCACAAGACTGCCTCAGCCCTATTATAAGGTTCACAGTATTTAATGTTTTAATCAATTCTGGTTTAATTGGGAAAATATGAGGACATTAATTTAATACTGTGTGGAAAAGCCCAAAATTGGACTCCATATTCCAAATGAGGGCGTACTAGAGATTTGTATAGTGGCAGAATTATATTTGCTTCCCTGGCTTCTATACCCTTCTTAATACATGCTAATATTTTATTTGCCTTTGCAGCTGTTGCTTGGCTTTGAGCACTGTTACCTAGGTGGTTGTCCACAAGCACTCCCAAATCCCTTTCAATATCCGATACACCTAGATTTGCTCCATTAAGATTATAAATTGCATGGCTATTTTTCCTTCCCAGATGCATAACTTTACATTTATTCGTATTAAATCTCATCTGCCATTTAGATGCCCATTCCTCAATTTTATGTAAATCCCTTTGGAGGGAAAGAACATCACTATCTGATTTAATTACCTTGCACAACTTTGTGTCATCAGCGAAAATGGAGACACCGCACTCCAATCCTACCTCTAAATCATTAATAAATATGTTAAAAAGGAGAGGAACTAATACTGAACCCTGAGGAACCCCACTTACCACATTAGTCCAATCGTAGTATGTTCCATTTACAACAACCCTTTGCTTCCTGTCTTTTAGCCAGCTCTCAATTCATGAGCAGATATTTACTGTAACTCCTGTATCTCTTAGTTTGCACAATAGTCTCCCATGTGGCACTGTATCAACAGCCTTTGCAAAATCCAAAAAGACTACATCCACTGAGTTGCCTTGATCCAGGTTCCTACTAACCTCCTCATAGAAACTAAGTAGATTTGTTTGACATGACCTATCCCTCATAAATCCATGTTGACTCCTACTTATAATCCTGTTCAAATAGACATATTCTTGTATATTATCCCTTATTAACCCTTCTAAAAGCTTCCCCACTACAGAAGTGAGGCTCACTGGTCTATAATTCCCCGGATTTGCTCTTGCTCCCTTTTTAAATATAGGTATCACATCAGCTTTTCTCCAGTCATCTGGTAGAGACCCTGTGTTGAGTGAATTTTGAAAAATGAAATATAATGGTTTGGCTATTACAGAAACCAGTTCCCTTAGTACCCTTGGATGTATTCCATCAGGACCCGGGGCTTTATTAACATTTATTCTTCCCAACCTCTTTTGGATTACTTCCTGTGTTAACCAATTATTTGGCAAAGGTAGTGTAGCCCCATTATGTTGCCGTGTCCCAACCACTGGTACCTCCCTTGTGTATACCGAAGAAAAGAACCTATTTAGCTCATCTGCCTTTTCTTGGTCACTAATTATCAGATGGCCTGTGTCACATTGTAATGTTCCTATAGCTTCCTTCCTCACCTTCTTCCCATTAATATAATTAAAAAATATTTTAGGGTTAGCCTTACTCTCTTTTGCAATTAATTTTTCATTTTCTATTTTAGCCAGTCTAATCGCCCTTTTGCAAGCCTTGTTGATTTCCTTGTATTCCTGTAAAGCAGTCTGTCCCCTCTTGTTTGTATAATTTAAATGCCTGTTTTTTACTCCGTATCTTGATCTTTAAATCATTGTTAAGCCACATTGGATGGGATTTACTCCTTTTACTTTTATTCCCACACGGTATATGCCGATGTGTATGCATATTTAGTAAGGATTTAAATGTTGTCCACTTGTGGTCAGTGTTTTTACCTGCCAGTTCTCTGTCCCAGTCTATACTTTGTATTGCTGCCCTTAGACCGTTAAAATCTGCCCTTTTAAAATTAAGAGTTTTTGTTGGCCCCTTCAAATTTTGTTTTTTTAATTCAATCTCAAACGAGACTGTTTCCCAAAGGTTGCCCTATTCCAACATTAGATACTATGGCCCTCATTCAATTGCAATTTGGCCAATCGAATAGGGGTCTAAATAAGCACATAACATATTTTTTTAAAGAAGTTTTTAAGTTAGTAAACATCTATCCAAAAGCAAGGTTTTCACTAACAAAAAACTTATTTAAAAAAAATATGTTATGTGCTTATTTAGAGCCCTATTCAATTGGCCAAATCGCAATTGAATGAGGGCCTATATCAATATTATTTGTGATGAGTAAATCTAAGATAGCTTCATTTCTAGTAGGCTCTTGTACAACCTGGGCCAGATAATGATCCCTGAGTGTACTCAAGAACCTGCTCCCCTTAGATGAACTACTGGTCTCATTTATCCAGTTTATTTTAGGGTAATTAAAATCTCCCATTAATAGAACCTGACCATGCCTAGCTGCATTTTCAATCTGTAACAATAATTGTATTTCCTCACTTTCAGCTATATTTTGGGGTTTATAGCATACTCCTACTAATATTCTTTTGGAATTTGCTGCTCCGCTATTTAACTCTACCCACAAACATTCAGCTTTATCACTAGGTCCACCATAAATATCTTCCCTGACTATAGGCTTAAATTCAGGCTTAACATACAGACAAATCCCTCCTCCTCGTTTACCAGTGCCTCTATCTTTCCTAAATAGGTTATACCCATCCAGATTATGCCTTCAGCTCCAGGTCTTGTTGATGACTATAAAGAGTTCCTTTATCTTTGGTTGCAAAGTATATAGCCGATCTGATTTCTAGAATGTCCATCTGGTGATGCCCATGTGTAAAGTTGTCTCTGAGGCTGTTAGAAGAGGGTGTTTGTTGTGACTAGAGAATTATCTTGACATAATTCTACTAATCTCTGACCTGCTGAATTTTGTACTTCCAAGACCAGACCTGCCAGTTATTCCAGGTGTTTTTGGGTTCCCTAATTCATCATTCAAATCTCTTATGATGGGAGTTCCAACTTTTCTTGCGGTTATATCTATGAGGTGTTCAATATGCTCATAGAATTGGAGAAGGTGCCCCGCATGAATTGGCATGGAAGGCTCCTGGTAGAGAGACTTTTAAGGAGACATGCAAGACATCCACATCTCTAAATTCAGAATGCCTCACATTCTTAGGGCTTGCATGTGTTCTTATGCGTCCTGATTCTTACAAGGTCGAGAGACTTGGGATGCCCCATGTGGGCTGGTGGCAGGGACATCTGGAGCCGATTAAGAATGCAGGAGAGCTGAGGAGAAGCATGTTTTTCAGGATGTATGGACTCTCCTGTGAGAATCTGGCACAGTGATCCGGAGACAGTGAAACCGAGACAAGCCTGTGTGCTCAGGCAGCGATACAGCAGTGTCACAAGAGATAGCAGAGCAAGAAAGCATTGTTGGAACAGACTTTGGAGGGGAGTGGATGAATCTACCAATCTCACTCCGAGAAAATCGGATCAAGATCGGAGACAAAAGGGCTACAATCTGAGTGAGTAATAAAAGATTTATAATAGTGAAGAGAGGTGTACCATTTTGATTTTACAAACTATCTTTGGCTCTCACTGATATTTGCTGAACACTTGCAACGAGTGTTTCTGAAAAGGGGACTTAAATCTGAGTCCTCACGGTCACATCTGATTACTTGCAATGAATGTCTCCTAAAAGGGGATCTAAACTTTAGCCCTTAATGCTACATACCGAACATTTGCAACTACTGTCTCTAAAAAAGAAGATCCAAATCTTATCCCTCACCGCTATATCCTAAATACTTCTAATAACTATCTCCTAAATGGTATTTAAATATCAGGATTTACTATCATATGCTGAATATTGGCTTTAATTGCTTCATAAAAGAAGACTTAAATCTCAACTCTTCACGGTCTCTTGATGAATATATATAATAACGGTCTTAGATAAGTTTTTTTTTTTTGGTTTGGTTTTTAACTCCAGCCCTTACTGCTATATGCTGAACATTTGCAACAACTGTCTCTTAAAAGGAGATTTGATTATCAGCCCTCATTATATGATGAATATTTGCATTTACATTCTTCTATAAAGAGGTTACAAATCCCTGAGTTTATTGCTATATGATGAACACCTGCCTTAATTATCTTCTAAAGAGAAAAAAAGAGTGTGGAAATAAACACCAAATCAAACTAGGATAAACAATTCCTTGCAGATATACTATTGGATTTGCAATCATTGGGGTGCATATGGCATTCTAAAATAAAAATGGTATATACATAAAGAAAGTGTGATAAAAAGATAGAAAAAGGGAAGAAACAGAGTAGAAAAACGGAAAGAAAGAGAATAATATAATTGGAGTAAAATGAAGAAAAGAGAAATCAATAACCCAAAGGGGAAAAAGGAAAAGAATAATACAAAATCTGCTTCATCCTCACGGTCAGATATTTTTTCTTCTAAAGAAAAAGCCAATCATTTCTAACTAGAATCATCACAGTGTATAGAAAATGTAATACCAATCATTTATATTACAGAGCAATAAAACATGATAGCACCAGAAAAAATTTACAAACTGAAATATTAAATTCTTGTTAGCAGTTCCAAATCTCTCTTAGAAAGGAACTTACTCAAGAAATTTTCCAAAACAAAATAGCTATTCCCTTCTGGAACATATGGAAGACTTGGAAAAAACATCAAGATTTAATCTTGAAAGAATATCAAAAGGTATTCATCTGAAGTGGACTTATTAAAGTCTAAAATTGCCCAACAAGAGGATATGGCAAGACGTAGGAATATACGGATAAGAGGAATCTTAGAATTAATAGAAGATAAAGATCTACCTCTCCATATAAGATCTTTTATTAACTACTTGGTTGGGAGGGATATTAAGAGCGAAAAAATTATTGAAAATGTATATAGGTTACCTCTTGCACGAGGCTTGAAAAGTACTGTACCTAGAGATTTAATTGTAAAATGTTATCAAAATGAGCAGAAATATATGGTTATCAAAGCAGCCAGAAAAGTGACAAAATTTGAATCCTGTTTGAGGACTTAAAGATATTTGCTGACCTATCAGCAGCCACTTTGAGGAAATCATATATATAAATTACCAAAGCACGTAAGAAAGCTAATATTGAATATAGATGGGGATTCCCAGTTAAATTGCATATACAAAAAGGAGAATTTGCAGAGATTTAAGATAGATTACTCCCTAAAAGGTATAAAAAAATATATAGATTCAAAATGTTTTTTTTTCTCTCCTTCTCTCTCTCTCTCCTCTTTTTTATCCATGTTAAATATTATCTTTGATTAAAAATATGATAAAAGATAAACCTCTGAGGGCAAATCTTATTTGTAAAAAGAAATGGTAAACTTTAACTCTGGAGGTGAGAATTTAAAGGGGGCAGTCAGACTATAGTTAGGTCTGGCAAATACCCTTTTTCTTTTACAGTCATAGATTTCTTATTATTCTTTAGCCAGAATGGTTGAAAGCTATTGTATTTTGTGTATTGTATGTCAAGGTTTGAATGATATTTATCAAAAGATGGAACCAGATGTCAAATGCTCAGATCATCTAATGGTATTAATATGGGTTTTGAGTTTCAGAAGATAAATAGGGAAAATTATACAAAAAAATGAGTTTAAATATTGTATCATATAATGTCCAGGGAATGAATTCCCCTTTCAAGAGACAAATAGCGATTATTTTCAAAAACAACAAGCAGCAATAATATATATACAAGAAACCCACTGGAAAAATGGTAACATACTCTCCCTTAGAGAAAATGGATTTAATGTAAAAATAAATTAAACTTTGCATAAAAAGGTCAGAAGGGTCACAATTCTTTTTAACAAAAAAAGTTAGAATGATACAAGTATTTAAAATAATAGATTTGGAAGGAAGATTTATAATATGGGTAGGTTTGAACAATAATTAAGAATTAACATTAGTTAACGTTTATGCGGCTAACAAAGGCCAAAATATTTTTTCTAACTTATTATTGAATCAAGTTAATAAAGTTAAAGCTGGAGGATTAATAATTTGTGGGGGTATAAACATGATACCAGACATAAAAATAGATAGGAAAATCGAAAAAAAATCCATATTCTGACCCTCAGACTCTAAGAAAATTAAAAAAAAACTTTAATTTTTTTTTTTATATGATATGATGTTTGGGGAATACTACATGGCAAGGAGAGGGATTATACTTACTACTCCTCAAGACATGAGATGTATTCGAGAATAGATAATTTTTTAATTGATTTGAATAGTTTAATAAAAACAGAGATAGGTATAATAAAATGTTCAGACCATGCCCCAATAATACTACATCTGTTTGTACGACCATTAATACTTTGGGTATATATAAGAAAGATAGATTCCTCATTATTTATGACTAGAGGAAAAAAAGACTGCATTTCAAAAATAAATTGAGACTTTTTTTACCTAAATGATAAAACGGTTGAGAGAAATTGCACATTGTGGCTAAGTCATAAAGCAATCATGAGAGGGGTATTAATATCTTGGTCTTCTTATCAAAATAAATAAAAAAAGCCCTGCAATTAGAGAACTTAAATGGAAAATAGCGGGATTGGATAAAGCTAATAAATTAGATCTACTTCAGAAAGAATTAGAGAAATAAAAACAATCAAAGCTCAAAGAAATAAAAGTAAGCATGATCAAGTGGATAACACTATCTGGAAGCTTCAACAAAGAATATATTGTTTGGGTAATAAAGCAAATAAGCCAATAAATTAAGGACGAGAGATCTAATAAATAGAATTGAGGAGATTAGAGATGTGGAAAATAACATTTATAAGAATCCAGTAGATATAGGCAGAGTTTTCCACTAATACTATAAAAACCTGTATAATTTAGAAAAAAAAATGACTTATTCCTTAAACCACCTAAGGAAGATATCAGCGGCAGCTGGGCATAGGTGCAAATGGTCAACTCCCCTCCCAAAATGAATGCACTGACTTAATCCCTCCATCACTTACTTAATTGTATACTTTATATAATACATTTTTTTTTATCATGTTCAATATTCTGTTTTTTTAAAAGCTGCTACTGTCACTTTAAATGTCAAAACCCTCTGTGATGTAGTTAAAAACACTGACTTCACATCTAGCCCCCTGCTGGTGTCTTGCTGAACTGTTTGGGCCAATGCCCAAACTCTGCTATAACAGATAGAGCTGAACCTGTCTGTCAAACACAGCATCATCCAATCAGAATGGCCGGGAGGGGAAAGTCCTATATCATACAGGGACTGCAGCTGTCATAGTCCCCCTGAAAATGAATACATTGGTGCAATCTCAATAAAGTTTATTGAGAAAAAACCAACAACTCCCAGCTCACAGTGCATGCAGATAGAGGGAGCTGCGTGTAAATCTTATTGATTCTGACAACCCTGCTACACACACCAAGCTTATGACCTGTCTGTCACCATCCCAGCCTATACCAGACAGAAGCAGCTGCAGAGCTCAGGTGAGTCCATATCCCTCTGTGTGTCTTGCTGCTGCTGTTCTATCGTTCAGTCGTGTCTGACTCTCAGTAACCACATGGATGCAGCACACCAGGTACATCTGTCTGTGTCTTCGGTTGTGTTTATCCATATGGTTTTCATGGCAAAGATACTGAAGTGGGCTGCTAGTTCCTACTCGAGTGGACTGCATTTTGTCTGACCTCTCAGAAAAGACCTGCCCATCTTGGGTAACCCTTCATGATATAGCTCACATTGAGGTTCCTGTGTCTCAGTCTCTATGTCCATATGTATTTAAAAGTAGAGGGTATACTTTCTTTTGGGGGGAGATCTCTTATTGCATGTGCAAGATTATATTATATCACAGGATTGGTTCCACTCAGAACAGGCCGCGACATGGTTGACCAAAGAAGAGTACACATGCTCAGCGTCAAATACAGAGGTTGTCTTTGGGAAATAGATGTAGGAGTGCTGCCAGCATTGCAGCAGAGGTTGAAGGGGGTAGGGGGTAGGTCAGCCTGTCAGTGCCCAGACCATACGCCGTACACTGCATCAAATTGGTCTGCATGGCTGTCATCCCATAAGGAAGCCTCTACTAAAGATGGTGCACAAGAAAGCCCGCAAACAGTTTGCTGAAGACAAGCAGACTAAGCACATAGAATACAAGAACCATGTCCTTTGGTCCAATGAGATCAAGATAAACTTATTTGGTTCAAATGGTGTCAAGCGTGTGTTGCGGCAACCAGGTGAGGAGTAGAAAGACAAGTGTGTCTTGCCTACAGTCAAGCATGGTGGTGGTAGTGTCATGGTTTGGGCTTTCATGAGTGCTGCTGGCACTGGGGAGCTACAGCTCATTGAGGAAACCATGAATGCCAACCTGTGGGGCATCCTCAAAAGTTTCCAAGACTCTATTTACTGGGTCTACAGTCACAGAGAAAAAGTAAATGGGCCATATGGAACAAAGGAAAAGATGAGAGGTTAAAATTATATTTGATATAATGGATGTGTTCGAAACTTAGAAAATGTATTAAATGTATTTATTGGACATCAAATTCCATCTTATGCGAGTGATAAATTTGTGTGTATTATGAATATGAATGTATTACTGTAATTGTTATGGGTTTTTTTTGTACTAAAAATGTTCTATAAATAAAAAATATAAAAAAACAAAAAAATATGCTCAAATAATTTCAGTATTTCTGATGCCCTCTGCTTTTCTTCAGTAACGTGTTATGGCTCTGGAAGATCAGCCCCTCAGGTTAGAAGGTGTTTATCATTAAATCTATGATTGTCCTGATCCATAAGGCTATCTTGGCAAAAATACTTGAGTGGGTTGCCAGTTCCTTCTCCAGTGGACCACCTCTCTGCTATTATCTTCCCAACTTGACCCTACATGGTGTAGCTCACAGCTTCATTGAAGTACACAAGCCACTGCACTATTACAAGGTAGCGATCCAGTAGGGGATGCAGCCATATACCAGAAACCAATTACTATTTTGTTTCTATGAATTATAGAGATACAAAGGGTGTTTGTGCTCTGTATCCAGCCTAAACATAGCAATAACACAGCTTACTTTGTCTTACTACAAAATGTACAGCTTATAAATATCTGAGGCCATAAATAAAGCTATTTCTACAAAGGATCACATATATAGTTGTGAGCGTACGAGTTGTTGCTAACGCTGCGGGCTCGCTACGCAGCGAGCCGAGGCCCTCGCGAAGCGAGGGCACTGCCCGAGGGTCTCAGTTGCTGGCATGGAGCGCCGTAGGCGCTCCATGCCAGCACCTGAGGACCTCGCAAAGCGAGGGCCGCAGTTGCTGGCATGGAGCGCCGAAGGCGCTCCATGCCAGCAACTGCGAACCTCGCAAACTTCACGTCGCAACCCAAACAGTACGACACACACATTACGACACTCGCAAACAACATACGACACACGTTCACACACATTACGGACTCGCAACACTCGGACGCAACTCGCGAACATTAGAAAATGTCAAACACAATACATACACACACCACATACATAAAAAACTTACCTACACCAAGAGGGAGCACCCAGCACCTCAAAAATACAACTTACACCTCGATTTTACTCGAAATAAAACAGTTTAGAGACTAAAAAAAAATCGAAGCGAGAGAAAAAATGGCCGCCGAACAAAACGAAAACGAGGCTACAGCACTCTAAACTCGCAAAACACCACAAGAAACTCGCAAAACACCACAAAACACCTACGGATATTCCGATACAAACGTATAACACACATTACTCGCCATTTTACGCCAATGCGGAAGTACACGACAACGGTTTGGGCTCGCGCACGCACAGTGTTACACTGCACACATTCAGCACGCTTACACAGCAGATCCACACCACTAATGCTGCAGCAACATCAAAACACATTCACAGCTCTTCCACACAATGCTTTAAAATAGGTAAAGTATATTCATTTATTAATGTATTATATATTTCATTATTACACACTAAACAGCATTAGCTACCTTACAATTTCATTGCCGTCATTTTTTGACGGGCAATTCGCTAGTGTATTATATCAAGCAGTCTCCTTTTGAAAACCTTGAGTATGAGACGACTTATGTGTGTGTGTGACCTTTTTTGCTACATTATATTTATTTTTTCAAAACTGGGTGATGTGGTGACCCTGTTTAAAGTCCTTAATGTACAGTACAACTTGCACTACTTTACTTAGGTGTATATAGTAATTAAGGTTGAAAAAAGACTTTTAGTCCATCAAGTTCAACCTTTTAGATCTCCTCTGACCCTCTTACAGTGCCTTGCAAAAGTATTCACCCCCCTTGGCATTTTTCGTGTTGTGTTGCCTCACAACCTGGAATTAGCATGGATCGTTTGAGCATTTCCATCATTTAATTAATTGAACATGTCCACAACTTTGAACATTTTATTGTGAAGCAAACAACAAATAGGACAAAATAACAGAAAAAGTCAATGTGCATAACTATTCACCCTCCTAAAGTCAACACTTTGTAGAGCCACCTTTTGTGGCAATTACAGCTCCAAGTCGCTTTGGATAAGTCTATATGAGCTTGCCACATCTTACCACTGGGATTTTTGCCCATTCCTCCTTGCAAAACTGCTCCAGCTCCTTCAAGTTGGATGGTTTACGCTTGTGAACATCTTTAAATCTGACCACAGATTTTCTATTGGATTAAGGTCTGGGCTTTGACAAGGGCATTCCAACACATTTAGATGTTTCCCCTTAAATCACTCAAGTGTTGCTTTAGCAGTGTGTTTTGGGTCATTGTCCTGCTACAATGTGAACCTCCGTCCTAGCCTCAAATCACGCACAGAGTGGTACAGGTTTTGCTCAAGAATATCCCTGTATTTAGCACCATCCATCTTTCCCTCAACCCTGAACAGTTTCCCAGTCCCGGCTGCTGAAAAACATCCCCACAGCATGATGCTGCCACCACGTTTCACTGTGGGGGTGGTGTTCTTTGGGTGATGGGATGTGTTGGGTTTGCGCCAGACATGGCATTTTCTTTGATGGCCAAAAAGTTCAGTTTTACTCTCATCAGACCAGAGCACCTTCCTCCATAAATTTTGGGAGTCTCCCACATGCCTTTTCGCAAACTCAAAACGAGACATTTTGTTTTTTGCTGAAAGTAATGGCTTTCTTCTGGCCACTCTGCCATAAAAGGCCAACTCTATCGAGCGTTCAGCTTATTGTCGTCCTATGTACAGATACTCCAGTCTCTGGTGTGGAACTCTGCAGTTCCTCCAGGGTTACCTTAGGTCTCTGTGCTGCCTCTCTGATTAACGCCCTCGTTGCCTGGTCCGTGAGTTTTGGTGGGCGGCCGTCTCTTGGAAGGTTTGCTGTTGTGCCATGTTCTTTCCATTTGGTTATGATAGATTTGATAATGCTCCTGGGGACCATCAAAGATTTGGATATTTTTTTATAACCTAAACCCTGACTTGTACTTTTCAACAACATTGTCCCTTACTTGTTTGGAGAGTTCCTTGGTCTTCATGGCAGTGTTTGGTTAATGGTGCCTTTGCTATGTCTGGCGCAAACCCAACACATCACATCACCAAAAGAATACCATCCCCACAGTGAAACATGGTGGTAGCAGCATCATACTGTGGGGATGTTTTTTGGGAAACTGGTCAGAGTTGAGGGAAAGATGGATGGTGTTAAATACAGGGGTATTCTTGAGCAAAACCTGTACCCCTGTGCGTGATTTGAGGCTAGGACGGAGGTTCACCTTGCAGCAAGACAATGACCACAAACACACTGCTAAAGCAACACTTGAGTGGTTTAAGGGGAAGCCCAGACCTCAATACAATAGAAAATCTGTGGTCAGACTTAAAGATTGCTGTTCATGATCGCAAACCATCCAACTTGAAGGAGCTGGAGCAGTTTTGCAAGGAGGAATGGGCAAAAATCCCAGTGTTAAGATGTGGCAAGCTCATAGAGACTTATCCAAAGCGACTTGGAGCTGTGATTGCCGCAATAGGTGGCTCTACAAAGTACTGAATTTAGGTGGGTGAATAGTTATGCATGTTGACTTTTTCTGTTATTTTGTCCTAATTGTTGTTCGCTTCACAATAACAATAAAAAAAAATACCTCTTCAAAGTTGTGGGCATGTTCTGTAAATTAAATGATGCAAATCCTCAAACAACCCATGTTAATTCCAGGTTGTGAGGCAACAAAACAGGAAAAATGCCAAGGGGGTGAATACTTTTACAAGGCACTGTATATTAGTCCAATGCACAGAAACCAATAACTACAAAAAAATATTGGCTCACATTCAAGATTTTGTACAGAAAATATTTATTTACGAAGCACCAGAATATTTTAACAGTACTGTACAATTGGGGCATAATTGGACATATGTAAAAAAAATTATAAATTTTGGCTAATAAATGCCAGTGCCAAACTCATGAAAGATGACAATCTATACAGAACACATTTACAGGTATGAAATAATTTGAAAAACAAAAAAGCAATATAGATATGTTCAGAGAATGAAACTTTCAAATTGTAAGGAAGGCAGAGAAAAGTCAGCACCAAAAATAGAGAATTGGTAACAAATAAAAGTGATGGCTGTAAGGTTCATATCTAAGAATATATATGTTCTAGTATGCTTTTAAAAGAGCATATTTTAAATAATATAAATGTATTTTTCCTCAAGGAAAATTTGAAATCTGTAGAAACATTGCCCAAATGTATCCCAGCCATAGAATTCTTTTTTGGGGCGCAAAATGGCTCTAGTGGCATCCTACAAGCCCTCTCCAATACTACACAATGTGTTTATAACCCAGAACATTGTACATTTTCTACAAGCCCCTCTTACAAACAACATAACATTTGCTTTAGACAAAGACTTTCTGAGATAAGTTGTGTTCCTATGAGTTAAATTAATAAAGTTAACAAAATTATGGGTAGTAATAGCCCAAAAAAATGTTTTTCATTCAAATTGTAGGCAAGCTCAAAGACAGGGCCCTCCATTTTTTGTAATGTGTTAATATTGTTTTGCCTTGATCACAACACATAGCACTACTGGATATGTTAGCATGTTACAAATAAATTATAATAATAATAATGGTACCGGTGTATTGTGTATCAACACATTACCAAAAAGAAGAGAGAAAGAAAAAAAAAAAAAAAAAACACAGAAGGGGGAAGAAAAAAAAAAAAAAAAAGAAAGCAAGGGAAGGAAGGGGGAAAAGAGATAAAGAAGCTTTTGAACAAGTGTAAAATGAGTCAAAAAGAAAACAAGCAACTTATAATGAAACATAATTAAAAAAATAAAGAGAAGGGGAAAAAGCTTTAAACAAAAAATATTGCTTCATTCTTATCCCCAAAAGAGAAGGACGAGGATATAACATCAGAAACATCCCAGCTAACTAATTCCTCACAGCTAGATCTCTCTCCAATACAGTCGAAATTTAGTGAAACTTCACATCTTAAACCGTCTGAAACATCAATCCTAAAAGAGCAAGAATTACTAACAGTGGACATTATGAAAAAGTTATTTTTAGAATTCCAACAATCAATAAGAGAAGAATTGTCCCAAGGAATTAAGAACAATACAAAATAAATGAATTCTGTAAAAAGTCAAATGGATGAATTCGATAATAAATATGAAGAAATATGGTTAGATAATCTAACAATGGGAACTAAGATTATAAGACTGGAAGAAGAAATTAAATTATTAAAAGCCAAATACAATACACTAGAGAGTTACACTAGACAAAACAACTTAAGAATACGAGGAGTTTCAGAGAAAATCCTGATGAAAGACTTAAATGCATATATCAATACTTTTCTAAATACGTTAGTGAAATCAGAGGGAAACTATAGAAAAAATATATAGAATTCCTATTCCAGAATACATTCCGAAAGAAACTTCAAGAGATATAATACCTCCTATAAAGAGGCAATTATGAAAATATCTAGAGAAAAAAAAAATATTTGATAATCCTTATGAAAAATTGATGATTTTCTCAGATCTTCCTACTGAGACCCTGATTAAGAGAAAAGAACTTAGACAAATATCAAGAATTTTAAGGAATGAGAATATTGTATATAGATGGAACTATCCCGCTAAATTACTCATTATCTATAATTATCTATAATAACTAAAGATTTATAATCACATCAGTACAAGGAGGACAGAAACTTCTGGATGAATGGGCAATACCACATGAACCAATTGCTCAATTTGGAATTAACCCAAAAAAGACATACATGGCAAAGTATAAAATAAATTGAGATCTATTCTACCGTGATTTTGTTCATTTTAAATACCGATAGACTATAAGATAACAGCTAATTATTTTAGCAATATTATGATACTCTTCTGATTATAAAGGAATATTAAATGGAGCTGATATAAAATTAAAAACACCACAAAAGAAATTGGCAATATGGAGGAAGGGAAGGAAAACAGTAAGGGAGAAGGGAAAGAAATGAGGGAGAAAATTGAAAAGATAATGTTTATTTATTAACACTATTTACAAATATAATATTTTGTATAAATTCAGATAAATAAGTGAATCCCTAATTAAATGAATCATGTATTAAATCACTGGGGTTTAGCACAATACAAGAGAAAATACTCTTCACTATTTAAATATAATTTAGAATAACAAGAAAATGAACACTTAAGCATATTAGCATAGAATTACACTAAAATAATATACACAAAATAAAGAATTATACTTCGAGTGTAGAAAATAAAGAAAAAGGGAAAAGAAAGAAAGAACTTTTTTTTTTTTGTCTCTCCTTTCTACCTTTTTCTTAGTTTTGGGAAAATTAGTAGTTCTTCTCTTCCTATCCATAATATCAATATTTGATGAACTCCACAAGAGATATAAATATATTGTTAGGTTATTGGTTAGTAAAACAAGTATGGTTTAGTCGATGATGATAATTACCTTGCTACCACAAAATTATTGTTTTTATTTATGTATTTATGTTTTTAATGGTCTAGTCATTTTTTTCTTCGATGTATGTAATTGGATGAACATCTACTATGCAACTATGAAACCTTAATTACTAGTGTGAATAGTTGGAGAAGAGGAGTAGGAGATAACAAAATTAGATTTTTGAAGTAATATGGGACATAAATTGATATCTCAAAATGTGAATGGGCTGAATATCCCATCCAAAAGAAAAATGGTTATGATTTTTTTTCATGAATAAAATGTAGATGTAATATGTGTACAGGAGACTCATCTTAAAAACAATAATATTCTTAAGTTATAAGACAAAAAGTATAACATAAAACTCTTCTCTAATTATAAAACCAAGTCAAGAGGTGTTTGTATATTTTTTTATATTAGAGATAAGGTGGTTGAAAAAAATAAAAATGTAATCTGGTTATACCAATTTAAGCAACATCATTTAGGTAATAAACCGGGGAAATTAATTGCTAAACAAATGAAGGGAACTAACTTTACTAAAAGAATTGATAAGATAAAAGATGATAAGGGCATAAACCATAGAAATCCAATAGACATAGGAAAGTATTATATATATAATATTATAAAACTCTATATAATCTTGAACAAACAGTGGACTTTCAAAAGCCTTCAATTAAATAAATTGAAGAATATTTAAAAAGATAACATTGCCAAAGATATTAGAAACACAATAAAAAAAATGGAAATGGACATTACAGAAGAAGAAATTTATCAAAGTAAATCTCCAAAAATCGGAAAATCTCCGGGCCCAGACGGATTTCCTAATATATATTATAAAATATTCTCTTCATCCATAGTGAAATACCTACAAAAAATGTATAATGAAATTAAAATAAATGGGAAAGCACCGACAGAGACACTGGAAGCAGCAATAACTGTAATGCAAAAACCTGGTAAAGATCACTCAGAATGCCGTAACTATCGTCCAATATCACTTATCAATACAGATATAAAGATATATGCTAGTATATTAGCTACTCGCTTGAATCCATTATCAAACAATTTAATTAATAAAGACCAAACAGGTTTTATTAAATCCAGTCAACTGATGACACTCGAAAACTTCTTAGTAGCTCTATCACTTGATGCTGAAAAAGCATTTGATAGAGTGAATTGGAATTTTATACAACTAGTGTTAGATAAATACGGTTTTGGATCACACGCGATAAAATCACTTTATACAGAAACTAATGCATATAACAGGTGTAGGCTTTAAAACCCACTCATTTCATTTAAGAAATGGTACCCTCCAGGGTTGCAATAGGCCCCAATTATATTTGCTTTGATTATAGAACCATTATTAGAATTTCTAAACAAATAAAAGGAATAGTTATTGCTTCTATTATAAACAAAGTTACCATCTTTGCTAATGATTTGCTGGTTACAGTTTCTGATCAAATAAATTCAATAACTACTTTACTTCAACTTATTGTAGAATATGGTGACTTATCTTACTACAAAGTAAATATTACTAAGACAAGTGTTTCATGCTAATATATCAGACTAGCGAATTGCCCGTCAAAAAATGACGGCAATGAAATTGTAAGGTAGCTAATGCTGTTTAGTGTGTAATAATGAAATATATAATACATTAATAAATGAATATACTTTAGCTATTTTAAAGCATTGTGTGGAAGAGCTGTGAATGTGTTTTGATGTTGCTGCAGCATTAGTGGTGTGGATCTGCTGTGTAAGCGTGCTGAATGTGTGCAGTGTAACACTGTGCGTGCGCGAGCCCAAACCGTTGTCGTGTACTTCCGCATTGGCGTAAAATGGCGAGTAATGTGTGGTATACGTTTGTATCGGAATATCCGTAGGTGTTTTGTGGTGTTTTGCGAGTTTCTTGTGGTGTTTGGCGAGTTTAGAGTGCTGTAGCCTCGTTTTCGTTTTGTTCGGCGGCCATTTTTTCTCTCGCTTCGATTTTTTTTTTAGTCTCTAAACTGTTTTATTTCGAGTTAAATCGAGGTGTAAGTTGTATTTTTGAGGTGCTGGGTGCTCCCTCTTGGTGTAGGTAAGTTTTTTATGTATGTGGTGTGTGTATGTATTGTGTTTTACATTTTGTAATGTTCGCGAGTTGCGTCCGAGTTTGCGAGTCCGTAATGTGTGTGAACGTGTGTCGTATGTTGTTTGCGAGTGTCGTAATGTGTGTGTCGTACTGTTTGGGTTGCGACGTGAAGTTTGCGAGGGTCGCAGTTGCTGGCATGGAGCGCCTTCGGCGCTCCATGCCAGCAACTGCGGCCCTCGCTTTCCGAGGTCCTCAGGTGCTGGCATGGAGCGCCATAGGCGCTCCATGCCAGCACCTGAGGACCTCGGGCAGTGCCCTCGCTTCGCGAGGGCCTCGGCTCGCTATGCGAGCCGCGGCCCTCGCTATGCGAGGGCCGCAGCTCGCTTCGCGAGGGCCGCGGGCGCGCTACGCGAGCCCGCAGCGTTAGCAACAACTCGTACGCTCACAACTATATATGTGATAAGCATAAAAGTTGAACTAAAAGAAAGATTTCCATATAATTCCATATAATATGGATAGACTATTTTTTCAGGTCTCCTCTATATTAACAAGTTGGAGATAAAAAAATTTTTAGAGCAGGCCTGGCAGCATTGAATATTATTCAATACTCAAATGCCATTAAATTAGTTCATCTTTACTGAAGGAGACTTGAGAGCTGGTCCTGGAGGCTCCGGTTCGTCTGGACTGTGACTTCAGAGGTGAATACATGTACAACAACTGTATAAGTTTAAGAGATACACTGTTCTAAATGGCAGCTTACTGAAATAGTAGACTAACTAAGCAAACTGAGCTGTATAGCTAAATGGACATAGCTTTGAAGTAATTATTTAAGAGGTGAAGAATGGCTAAGCAATGATTCATGCCTTGGTTAAAGAACCCCTTAGATATAAATATATAGTCAACTTGACTTATTGGATTTACCCTTATCTCCATAGTTATTTATTTATTTGAAGTTTTAGTTTAATTTTTAGATAATTAAGTTTTGATTGTTCAAATTTCCCTTATTTAAGTTAAAACGTTGCTACAGTAACTACAGAATCACAGAAAAAGGAAAATGAAAGGATGTACTATAGTTCTGATTATAAGGCTAGCGTTGTTATGTTAAGATTTTTTATGCTAATGTGCCTATTGATAGTTGTTTTGGAAAAATGTGTATTCCTTTCAATAAAAATTATTATAAAAAGAAAAATAGTTCATCTTTCAAAATTTACAAAAAAAAAAAATAAACCTAAATTTTTGCTTATAGAAAATGAGTTAGTTAAAAATGTTAACTTACAATATATATATTGGGATATGAAAATAGATAACAAGATTCTTACTAAATTACCACTTATTCCTCGAACTTTAATAAAATGGTGGATTAAATATAATTAAAAAAAAAATGAATTGGTAAAATTCCTGGCTCCAAATACCCCAATACATAAATTGTCACTGGAGTTAACCCCTTTCCTAAATATATCGTGGGAAGAATGGGGCATGAAAACTCTTAAGGACTTATTTCAGGGACAAAAATTTTAATCATTTGAACTTATATCTAAAGAATACCAAGTACCAGTTACTAAATGGCTGCTCTATAATATACTATATACATCGATAACAAATGCAGACTATGGAAAATTACTTAATAGAGAACTGACTGACGGTTGCATTTTTTTAAATGATATTGATAAGAAGAGTACAATATCAAAATATCATAAAATAATAAAATCCCAATTAGAAATAGGAAAAACAGAAAGGATGGAAAAATGGGAGAGAAACCTTGAGGTATCCTGGTCTACAACTCAGTGGTATAAGGCATTCTCAAAAACAGAGAAAAGTATAATGAACTCGTCCTTGAGAGAAACATATTTTAAACTAGTGCTGCGATGGTATATGACCCCAATCAGGTTAAAAAAAAATTGCCCCTGAAAAAAACCATGGTCATTATTGAAGGTGTGGAAATCAAATAGGAACCCACGAACATATGTGGTGGACCTGCACCTATATTAGGGATTTTTGAATATTATGTCTAACATATATTTCAAAAATTATTAATACCCAATTGGAAATATAAAGAATAAAACACAAATAAGAAAAGAAGGATGGGGTAAACAATTTCAGGAGTTGATGAAAATGCCCTACTCCTCTTCTCCATAGAATTGAATTATATCATGTTTTGATACTCCGAGAAGTGTTAATCTTTATGACTCAATGTGAATTACTTAAATTCAACTGTGGTTCCAATTCTGTCTTTGTTGATGTTTTGGGTGTTTTTTTGTTTGTTTTTTGTTGTCTGCATATTTGTAGTCTTGACGTCCTGATGTCGTCTTTTATTGTTTGTAAATTTTGTAACTCTTTTTCAATAAATTTCGAAATGAAAATACAATTATTTTAAAAAAAAAGAAGAAGAGAGAAAGGAATGGACAAAACCTTAAGCACACAGATAACATAACGTTCTCTATGGAAACTCATTTATGTCATAACAATTGTGGTAAAGTGCTTAAAAAAAAAAAAAAAATATATATATATATATATATATATATATATATATTTCTTTATTTATATATATATATATATATATATTTATTTTGTATTTATGTATATATATATATATATATATATATATTTTTTTTTTTTAATCAGTAAAACATAAAAAATTAAAAGAACAAAGAAAACCAATTTTTTAATGTTATATTTCTATCACATTATCTATTATCTATAATATTTAGGGACAAAAACTCTGAATCAGTGTGAGAACTACTACGGAGGTTTAATAAAATTTTACTTTTTAAAAAGCAATATTTGGACTGAGATGCACCTTCCTTTAGCTACTTCTGGTGCAAACAAGTGCTACTCTCACAGTTTCTGTCTGCTTATGCAGAACAGTGCTTTAACAAATATATTTGAACAAATTATATTTAAAAAAACGATTAAGAGATAGAAAAGGTGATTTTCTTCAGTTCATCTTTGCAGATTTTGTTTGCACTTCGATTTTTTTACCAAATTTTCCACAGGATTACTCACCATTTGTCAGGGACCACCCTGGAGACCCCTCAACATAGCCCTGACCTCTCGACAAAGGATCACTACAGCAAAATATTTTTTTCTAAATTGGCCTAATTGGTACCTGGGCTATATAAATAATCAACTCCATAGTCGCCATGCCCGGGTATCCTATTACAGACTATTATTCGCCTGTGGCTGTTATCCTGAAGTTCCTACTCTGTGCATGGCTATCTGTATTGCTGGCACCTATCGGGAGACCTGGCTCTCTGCACGGTTGTGTTCAAGGTCATCTTCCTACTTGTGATACCTATCCTGTCCTAGACAGTGGCTTGAACATACCAGAAAGTTAGTCTAACGCGTGCTTTGAGGCAATAGTGACCCTAGTCACAGTGAGGCGTCTTGGACTTACTCCTAAGTTTTTTGAGTAGCCAA